>OV049869.1:4175625-5448750 GCA_920104075.1 Melanargia galathea
ATGAACTCGAGTAGGTACATATCCAACTCCTCAACCCTGATGCTGTAAGGAATTGCATTCCGAAATCGTGGGGATCCCGCGGGATTTTTCCGTTTTTGCGACGGGTTTCTACAGATAAACTACTTTTTGTTCTTGAAAATCAAAATTTCCCACGGGATTTTTAAAAACCTAATTCCACACGGGTGAAGCCGTGGGCATCATCTAGTTAGTAATATAAACGGGATATTCTGTGTCTCAACTATTAAAAAAAAACACCAAATAAGTACTTAGGTAGGTATTTCTTATCTTTATTTTTATCGCAACGTCATCGTGGCTTTATTTCAATATCCATGCAGGGGTATGCCTATAATCGCCACGCTGGGCCTCATAAGAAGGCTCAGGGTCACTCAGCGGGCGATGGAGAGAGCTATGCTCGGAGTATCCCTGCGGGATCAAATCAGAAATGAGAAGATCCGCAGGAGAGAGTTACCGACATAGCTCATCGAGTCGCGTGGTAATTTTTATACACAAGTGTGCACTATAGGAGATATTATAGTGCACAAGTGTGCACTATGGGAGGTAGTACCTATATTGCACAACTATCCACGATAATA
Source organism: Melanargia galathea (assembly GCA_920104075.1). Classification (NCBI taxonomy): domain Eukaryota; kingdom Metazoa; phylum Arthropoda; class Insecta; order Lepidoptera; family Nymphalidae; genus Melanargia; species Melanargia galathea. Next base: position 4,176,219 of record OV049869.1, read on the forward strand.
TCTTCTGCGTAGTTGGCCCTGCCTGTTGAGATTGGCCGCCGTGGCCGAAATTCGGAGCGCTGTAGTCGTAAAATGGGAGGTCCCGTGTTCGATTCCCGGCAGGGGCAATTTGGGCTTTTATAATTTCTAAATTGTCTCTGGTCTGGTCCGGTGGGAGGCTTCAGCCGTAGCTGGTTACCACTTACCACCTTACCGGCAAAAGCTGTGCCGTCAAGCGATTTAGCGTTCCGGTACGATGCCGTGTAGAAACCGATCAGGGGTATGCATACCTACCTCTTCCAAGTTAGCCCGCATCCGTCTTAGACTGCATGATCACTTACCATCAGGTGAGATTGCAGCCAGGGGCTAATTTGTAGTTGAATAAATAAATAGTGTGCAATTCAGTATTTTAGGTGGTATTTTCGGAATATTTTGTGTGCGAAAGGGAATTAATAGGTGTACGATTAAATACTGGTATAATTTTATTTCGTTAGTCGAGTTTTGTCGCACGCCTCTGTGGGAACAACATCGGACTCTACCTACTCTGCTTATTGTTATTATCAGTCTCAATTGTTTAGTGGCTAGCTTGTTCGGCTGCGAAACACGAGGTCTGGGTTCGATCCCGGGTGGGGTCTCAAAAAGTATTTCTTAAATAAAAAATCTTGCCCCGCTGCATTTGATTCTAGAACATCCGTTAAATAACGTTTTTTTAGCTTTCTGTGTAAATTTCGGCTTTGGGTTATCGATATAAATACCTATTATTTTATGAATTTAAACTAATAATGTTCTTTAATTTTCAAGTTAGGTATAAGGCTCTAACAGATGGACAGACAAAGTGCAAATTCACCCAAGTATCTAGTGCTAGACGGCTGAGATCTATAGAGCGCACTCTGACTCTACTTAGACTGAAGAAAATTAAAACGGGACATAACTTGATACGGTTTATATCATACACTTTGAACGAAAGCTTTTCCCGCGAGTATTTTGGACGTCAACACAATATAGGGATGCCAGCCCTCGAAGGAAGAGAGATCCTATGCCTTCTATTTTTAACGTTTGACGTGTCTGTGTGTCTGTCTGTTCCCCTGTAGCGCTCAAACGGGTGAACCAATTTGAATGCGTTTTTTTTGTTTGAAAGGTTAATTAGTCGAGTGTTGTTAGCTATGTTTGATGAAAATCGATCCAAGATGGCCGCCGCTACAAAAGGGCGGATTACATATTTTTTCACAACTCCTTTAATATGGGTATCAAATGAAAGGGCTTGACTAGTAGAATAGCACTATGCAAATCCAAGATGGCCGCCGCAACAAAATGGCAAATGTCGGGGGTTTTTTTTTAAATTTAATTTATACTTGTTTTGTGGTACACAGAGGTTGAAATAAAAGTCAGCAAATAAAATTCATATTCTCATATAATTTGATTCATTCAAATATACATAATGTGTCAACAAACAAGACAGCGAGACCGAGACGCGGGCCGCGCCACACACTGCTCGCACATCATACCGCCGCGCCGCGCGCCGCGGAGAGCCGCGACCGAACTTCTGCACATACCTACGCCCTTTGTACTTTAACGTTCACTTCCCATCAATAATATTACACGCGTTGCTTGATTTTGTTACTTTACAACTCTTTTGATTTATCTAACGGTCCAATACAGAAAAGTTTCTCAATACTTAAGAATGTCATTAGTAGTATTCAGTAAATGTCTAGTTTATAACATTTTGTTCATACACCGAAAAATATTCACAGCTTTGAGAAAGTTCTTAATTACTTTAATAAGAAGGGCCGATGAATGGAGCCGTCTTTAGGCGGTCTTTTTTATAACAATTCAAACTCAGTTTTATTTGCATAACATACTGTTGAAATTTTAGTATAATGAAAACAAAAAACTGAGCGTCTTTTGTGTCACCGTAAAGCTGAGTTTGAGTTGTTATCAAAATGATGCGACGCCTCCGCATATTAAAAATTGTTTACTGAGAAAAGTAAGAGACAAAATATCAATTAGTAGTTCTAGTATTTTAAAAGCAATACAATTAAATAAACACACTATATTATAATAATTAAAAAAAATACTTAAATTCATTATAAAGATTATTAATTAAATTCGTAGTGATGGTTTAGTTAATAATAATTATTACGTCGACAATCCATAATTAACTTAATATTTGTTCATTCAGATATTATCATACATAACATTATTATTATTGCAAATAACTTTTCTATTGCACTCTTTAAGTAACAAGCACTATCAAAAGAATTAAAAATAGGCATACAATACTTAAAAAAATTATTAATGTCTGAAAGTAATTTATCACCGATACCTACTTATAAGTGTATCGTGTTACAAAAGGATTGTATAAATATAAATCGTTGTTAGACCTGTGTAATAATGTCACATTTTGTTATCAATAGTATATTTCACCGGAAAACCATATTAACAAAAATTGGTCACAAAACTAATAATGTCATAAGGACTTTCAATATTAGGTATAATTTAACTTAACACGCTTAAAATAAAAAATTCAGGGAATTGAATTGAATTTAGTATAAATACTTGAGACATTATTGCATTGAACTTGAAAATTAATCGCACATTACGAGACGAGCTGCAAGCAAAGCGTTTTCATGTCTAATTTAAATACGGTATGATGTAATAGTCTACGTCTCGGATGTAATGGGCATTAATGGGCGATCAACATTACAATTTATTATAATTTAAAAAGGTATAGGTACATAATTTGTGCAAAATCAAGCAACGCTCACAAAACTTGGAGAGTACCTAGATACAATTATTACATTTCTCATAAGAATTTCTCTAAATTTCACATAAATGCCTATGGTGTTTTCTCTCAGGTAAATTTGTATTGTCTATCACAGTGACGTAAAGCATTTGTCCTTACATACTAGTGAGTTGAACGTTGCGATCTTATCATTAAAGCTGACCGCACATTACAGGCGAACCGAATGCGCCAAACTGACGCCTTAGGGTAAAAACACACTCGTCAGCATAATTTCGCATTTCCTCGCATTGAAAATTGCTATTTTGTATGACGATGCATATTGAACATGCATACATGCATTGTTTCTCGTCCGTAATGTGCGTTCAGCATAAATCACCATAAAACATGTTTCGTAAACTCGTTAAGGTGCTTCAGAAAATATTTTTTTTTTCATTATTATGATATTCTTTTTTTTAAAGTCTCAAACAGTCTTTAGTATTGAGCTCATTCGATAGGGCCTGTGGAATGTCTGTCGAGACGAGATACACCTTTATATTCGAGGCTGGTCACGCTAAGGCCGGTTACACACTGACGGGGATTTTTTGTGACACCGACGATGCACAGACGCCACTAATCGGTTGTTTTAGCTCTCGCGATCTTATCTGACGGTAGAAGCCAGGGGCAAATCTAGCGGAGAAACGCGCGAGAAAATCTCGTTCGGCGATTTGTACGCGCAGATGTGACGCTTCCCAAACATTTCTACGAGTATGTCAGAAGTTAGAAATAGATAGAGAAACACAGTGAGGCGTTCTCGTTCAATAATTAAGTTACAATTAATAATTTAATAGGTAACTACCCTTTTTTATAGGGAAATAAAGACAACATAGAAGTTTGAAAATTGTTGTAAAGCATAGTTTTTTTACTTTTAAAAACTTTTAAAAATGCTCAGTTTATGTTGACACGTTTACTTTGGTAGCTGCAGGAAAATCAAACGACCGTTTCTCCGAATATTTTAAAGTATTATAAGAATTTTAAAGTATATAAGAATACTTAGAAGACGCTTTATTTAGCGCTTGCCTGTGCGTTGAAGAGACATAATTTGTTGCTATAGTTGGACTACTCTGAGTGGAATTCCGCACGCGTAATTTATGCTAGATTTGTCCCTGAACCAAGATGGCCAGCACAGTGATGGAAAGACGTCATGTAAACGACATTTAAGAATTGTACTATTTAGATTCAGAAGATAATAACATATTTCGAGAAAAATATTAACTGTTATATTTTTAATTGGCTATAGCGTGACATTTTTAGCACCGATTAAATTGTGTTTTGTTTACTTCAGTAACGTGTGCGCATCGTTTCGCAGTATAGGTGAATATAAAAATACGCTTCACGTGACCGGACCACCGGTCCGTTTCCGGTGCGTTACCGGTGCGGTTCCGGTTCCTGTCAGTGTGCGCAGAAGTCCGAACAGCTGACAGTATGCGACGGCTCGCTCGTTGTTGTAGCATTAATTGTCGTTATTACATATTTACAAACAATATGTACAGATAACTCGAAGGCTTTCCGTGATTCGAAATTACTATATGGGTCTGCATGAGTATTATGCCTACCATACACGGGCGCACCGATCCGTCGGATTTGTCGACAAGTACGCCGACAAATCTGCGTCGGAATGAGAGACTCATCGCGAACCGCGAACCCTATCGTTCACATGCAGATTTGTCCGCGAACTTGTCGGCAGCGACAAATCCGGCGGATCGGTGCGCCCGTGAATGGTAGGCATTAGTTTATGCATCTCATCAACAACGTTGATAGTTTCGACTATCGAAACACTATTATGTCAAAGTAAAATAGACCTTCAACAGCATTGTTTTAAGTCTCGACTTCGTCCACACAACTACAACCAGGCAGCGCTCCAAGAGTGAACTTCACTAGTAAGTACTAAACTTACGACTTTAAAACATACATCTTTAGGTGCATTTTGCTTGAACGTTATCGCGTTTCGATGCTCGCAAAACTATAAACGTTGTAACGCTGTGGAAACTCGTACTAAAGATAGTGAGAACCGGCGTATGATTTGATTATATACCGGTATGAATGTTAAAATTAGACCGGGCGTAAAAAGCAATTGAAGAAATCTTTCACCATTTCTCAAGTCAATATTAAATTCGTTGCATAATCAAAACTCCCGTGTGCCAACAGAAAAGCAATTAAACAATCGTAAATATGACCTATTAAAATTATACATTGAATGTATTTTCCTAATTAAATATAGAAAAATAAAATTTCGTCATATTATCTACACACAAATGTAAACTTACAAATATAATACAAATATGTACAAATATTTAAAAAAAACAGTAAACTAACTCGGTACACATACAAAATATTAATATCTCTCCAAAGCACCCGGGAGTTCTAAAAATACTGCGAGAAATTCTTTCGAAAAAGAATAAAAAAAAATACAATGAATGAATGAAAACTCGGATGGCATCGGTTATGAAAAACAATGTACAATTATTAGTGAAACATAACAAAGGTAATGTGCGATCGATATAATTTCCTATTTCAACACTATACTGCTAGAAACTATTAAGTAAAATTGACCATCAAAATTCTATTAAAAATAAAGAGATCACATGTCCTACTACAAATAAGATAAACTTGTTTACAATTATAAAGCTCTCGTTTATTCATAAGCGATCCCGCTTCGGTACAAGTCTCGACCCTAATCTCACACGGGGACTCAAAAACAACCAGTTTTCAACTCTAACGCAACTAATTTGCATTGACACATACATTTCAATGACAGCTCTAAGACGCCGCGGCTCGAAAATATGGTGGTAATATGGTAAACCTGCCCTAATAATCAGAATTGGTAACATTAGTGACAAAAGGTGACAAAAGTAATGGATAAATGTCTGTTTATTAAAAAAAACGAGTGCTAATGGATTACTTCAACTGAAAATACTTAAAAAAAAATGTAATGTTATTTCCACAGTATAATATAATTTATACACTGTTTAATATTTGACGTTTGAGGAGATTTTTTTGTATCGTGTCGCTTATATTGCCAATAATTGGCTAGTTTACCTTATTACGTTGAAAGATTTAAGGTTTTCAACAGCGATATAATCAGGGGACTTAGGGTGAACTCACTACTCTACTACTCCATCCAACATAGCCAATTTCACAAGATAAAATGCGAATTTAAACTGATAAGTGTCATGGAACCCAACGTCTATCGATTCTTCGAGCTACGTGCCCCGCCCATTACCGCTTCATCTTTGCCATTTAAATGTATAAGTGCCGGTTTCACAACCTTCTAATAAGTGTTAGATAGCTTATTCACATGTTTTGTCTTTGTCACTTGACAGAAGTAAGAAAGTGACAAAACTTACGTTTAGGCTATCTGACACTTATCAGAAGGTGGTGAAACAGGCCGTAAGTAACGCGTTTATTTGCGTCAGCGTTAAATATACCCACGTGAGACTAGGCTTAGACGAATACATTCACTGCCCGAGTAGAGTATTCCCAGTAGAGAATATTTTCGTCCAAAACTTCTTCCGAGAAGCTTCCATTGGTTTGTATCAATACTGAATTTACTACTCGACTATTTTATCGTGTACTTTTGTTTTTTTTTTTTTGACATACAATTAAAGTGCGTCACCTTCATTCGACTAGGCTAATTTTTTAACTTTAATCCGCATAGAAATAAAAAAGATTTGTACACAGTCCAATTTGAATAAACCACGACTAAATGTCAATAATGCTGAGTCTACACTGTGTAACATTCGTGATGTTACACAATGTGTCAAATATATATGTGACATGTAGTCTGGGTTCACTTTTACAAATTATTTATATCTTATTTTACATTAGGACAAGTGAAGAAACACATACATTCAACCAACCATCGCTTAAAGCTTATAAAATATCATAGGTAGTTTTGTATTGGGGCCTTATTATTGAATCTATTTAAACCTTGTATTGATATTCTAAATACGCTGTTGATGACATAAATAAATAAAATAAATTGAATAGTTATTTATGCAATTTAAGGAATATACCGGGTAAATTAGAAGCATATTTTTATTCGATTGTATTACTAAAAATGATTAGGTAAATTTACATCGTCCGAATCTGATTGCAGATTTAAATAATATTTTTTTAATTTAATTTATGTACATGTTCATGCTATGGTGATGTAAATGTAAATATAATAAATCCATGCATATATTATATTTTATTTTCGTTAGCGACATACCTATATTCGTAAATGTAAAAACCACAATTATATAAATTATGCTACACAAACTTGTAAAGACTTTTATAATAAATTCAATTTTAGCTAATGGCTGGTCCAATGTGAACATTTCTTCATTAGTAAAAAATAAATTAACATGGTTCAACATAAGTACAAAATTTGTAATAGCATCTATTTGTCAGACTTTTCTTGTTGCTAAATTTTATCCGGGGTGAGCGATATCCATTTGATCGCGATACGAAGCGAAGCTATACAAAGCTATGTATACTAAGGTTCTATCACAGAGAACATTGCGAAGAAGATAAGATAGCTACATTTTAATTCTGTCAGTTTAGTTATTAGTAAAATAAAGTAATTTAACTCATCGCTTCGCTTCGCTAATGCAAAAGTAAAGTTAGTTTGAGCGTTGTTAAAAATTGGTGGACCAGATAGAAAATTCTGTGTGATACCCGAGTAACGTATACCCAAGTATGTGTGATATAAATGCAAAAATACTAAAAACCTCGTGAACATTTAATAAAATAGAACTAAAAAATCGCATCAACCGTTCTGATCCGTACAATATGAGACAAGTCGAACGAATAGAGCGCAGTGAGGGCAAATGCCGAATGTCGCTCTTGAAATCCTCCCGATGTGAATTGTTCCAATCAACGTACCAATAGTTTGTGCTCGTAGCACACACGCGGAAGAATCTCAAGGGTCGACTTCGGGAATCTTAGAATTCTACAATAATTTACAAAAGTCTCCGAACAAGATTTATCATCGATGATATGATTTTAAAAATCTATCTGTACTTAGAAGAATTACATAGAGTCAGGGTAGTAGTAGTAAAATTTGTATCGTATAAAACTCCAGGTCGACCTCGAATTAACCTTAAAAAGTAATAATTCAATATACCCTTTTTCATGATTTGGCTCGAAACGTATCCACAGATTCATCCCGAAGACGTAACAGAGAGACGTATCACAATCGCGCTACTAACATTATTAAATTAAATACAACAGCACCTATCTTTTGATATACACAATAATAATATAATATTATAAGTATGAATAAAAAATATTCAATCGAAATCAAATACAATAATATAATTACAACGGAGAAGGACAAATTAAGCGTAGTAACAATTACTATGCAATGGTCCATTTTAGTTTGTAGTAATTTAAAGTTTTCTTTTAGTAAATAAGATCACTAATCACTCCGCCGAGACAACTAACGCTTCACAACGAGGGCGCACGAGGCGAGACCGAATGACCGCGCACTCTATGCTCAGTGCCATACGCTACATACCCTCAAAAAAAAAACACTAATTTTAAAAATATTTGACCTCAACTTTGAAAATTAACATTCAGTTTTTAGAGCAAATAAACCCGGATTACATACAAACTCAATAAAGGAGAAAGAAAATATAGGTAGGTACGTTTAGAATTGCCCTGAGCAAAAAGCGCACCAATCTCTGCCTATGACTAGTTATATATTAAACATAGCTTCCGATCAAAACCATCCGACATCACTGTTGAGACACGAACCTACCTACCTAACAGCCCTTTAACCTTGAAAGATTTCCAAACAGACGTTTTGAAATCGTCGTAGATTTCCAAACGTCTGTCGTCCTGCGTAAATTTCCAAAAATCTGCTTGGAAAGCTACGTAAGACTCGTGGTTTGTTAGAAACAACCTTTAAGTAAAAGCAAGCAATAAGCTCGATGTCAAATTTAACAGTCAAAGAACTGTACAATTTGACAATACATTACAAACTGCGAATCACGCACTGTATCGGATAAAGACTGTCAGAGAGAGGAGGCCTGATGGTAATGGACCCTTGGAAAAATTTAGAAAAGTTCACACGCATTTCTGTATCTAAGCTCTCGTGTACGGACGCAATTCGACCAATCAGAGACGACGATCACGACACACGCGACGCAGTGCACGCCCGCATACAACACTCACACATACATTTGTACTACGCCAGTATGCTACCCGCTATCACTAACGAAGGGGGCTCGCTGTCGGTCATCTCCCGAGGGGAAATGTTAATCAATTTAATAATAACAGCTAATAACAACTAATGTAAAACGTATCTAATGGCGCCACGATTTATGCAACGGACCACTTTAACGACTTTAAAGCTTTCAGTGCGAGTTTTCAAGCGAATTAACTCGTTTCTTAAGTTGAACAGTCTCGTTCTACACATTAATCAGTCAGTTCATACTAATATAATATATGTACCTAAATGTAAATGTATGTGTCCGTCTGTCTATTATCTTTAGGATTTTTTACTTACCTGCGCGCTAGCAAACACAGGGTTTAGTTTTTCAAGCTTATCTGGGTATGTATGTGGGATTTTTATAACCTCGAAACATCCCAACGGCTGGATGAATTTCAATCAATGAGGTCTTAATTCATTCGACGTAAAATACCTACAAACTGACAGTAGAGGCAAATAATATTGCATACCATATTGAGTGCTAAGCGACTCAATATGGTATGCAATATTTTTTCTTTTTTCTTCTCTTTAAAATCAAGATTTTTCCTAGACTATGGATAAGTTTCCATGTTTTTAGTTCACTTTTTACGCAGTGGGGTTTTTTGATTTATTTCAATATCACATGTTTTCCCGGGAAATTGAAGAGTATCCACGGGATTTTAAAATCGCAGTCATCAGTTAGTTTTGTATGAATTTAGTTTAATCCAAATTAATAGATCAACGGCAGTTCGAGCGACGACTTAGTTTACTTGAAAACTTACGCCAAAGGCTCAAAGGAATACTGAATCGCGTCTACGAAAACATAGCATAATTTAATCCTAAGAACTAATCAAGTGATTTGTGAAGTATTTTATAGAACCAATCGTCACTCTATAGAACCTACTTAAGTCTAAAAAAAAAAGAGAGATGCTCGACAGCGATGCACAAAGGAATCATTGTCAAAACAACCGAAGTCTAACGCCTAACCTACAAACTCTTACGTACATTATAAAAAAGTATCGGAAATAGATGTTTGGAAGGGGGTATAATAAAGTGTGGGATACTATAATAAGTCTCGCTGAGAAGTTTGTTGGAACACACGATGCGTTTATTAATTAACCTAAGAGCGTCGCCCGACTTTGTTCGGTGCGCGAACACCGTATCACTATCGTGCAACGGCACCAACAGAGCGCCAACACCTAACGCCTGAGCGCCAACACCCAACGCCTGAGCGCCAACACCCAACGCCTGAGCGCCAACACCCAACGCCTGAGCGCCAACGCCGCACAACACCGCAAGCCAACGGACCAACGTTGCCGGCGTCAATGCTACCTTCGTATAGATTCAATGGAAGTAAAGAATCTACGCACAGGGGTACAGTACCGTGAAAAATTTATTTTCTTTTATCTCGTTTATTTCTCTATGTGCAATATTTTATTTAAAAAAAAACTTTCCGATTTAGCTGGTCTACTTGTCTTCGGACAAACAGTTTGGAATAGAAACGATGCCTATAGCGGGTAAAAGTTACGATTGGCAAAATGTTTAAAAAAAATGTGGCATATTTAGTATACCTATTATGGAATGAAAAATAGTAGGTACCCGTGTATATAGATTCCTCAGATAGAGCAAATAGTTTATATCGTACAACATGGAACACTAGAAACAACATACCGATTGTTCATCTAACTCGCCCTGACCAGTGAGACAATAATTTAATTTATTTTTCAAAAATTCTATAAAAAACGTATCCTCTAACACCACTAACGCGAACACCGACTTAAGCTACCGAAATTCTATACTAATTTTATATCAACTTCGCAGTTATTTTGTACTATACGTTTTTATATATCATTAAACATTTTATTATTATTACATTGAACGTATTATTATTATATTGCCTTCAATATTTTATTTTTATTATTGATAAAAACGGGAACTAATTCATCTATTGGGACATGGTACAACGAAATAGGAATCAACTAAATACTTAAGTAGTGTTAATGATTACTAAAAGTTAATCAGTGGAAATTAAAAAATAGAAGTCGATAAAATTATACGAAGATGTAATTTTTTTTCCGAAATGCAATAACAACGATAACATTTCATATAAGTATTTATTATTTAAACATGCTACAAATCTATCTACTATTGATGATTTTACGACCATCTTTGCTATATTATGTAAAGTTTTAGTAATTTTTTTTTAGTAAATATTTGTTTGGTACCACAAAAAAAAAAGGATTCTAACCCCCTCACTAATAAACGTTATATAGCGGTTGTAAAGTTTACACAAACTTCTTCTTTCGAATGTTAAAATATACCTTAGTCCGTACGCTAAAGTACTATTCCGGGGAATCCCTGAACATGCTTTTCGCTTACGATGAAAGACAATAATTAGGGTTGCTATATATTGTGTTCAAATGAAATTAATTTTGTAAACAAAAAAAAATATTTACAAAAATTAATTATTAATTTTGTAAACAAAAAAATTATTGGCTGTCTGTAAAATCGATTTACGGACGATAATTTTAAGTGATAACGTCATAAGAAAACAAAGAGAGAGAGATGCGTCACAAGCCGAACGCTTAGACCGATCGTGCCTTTTCTATCGCTTGTTCCGCGCTCTCGCTTGCACGCGGTATGTGACAGTGAGTCATGCTTTTTCATGCGTGTAGTCGGCGTTCATCGATTTATAAGACGTTATCATGTCAAAAATTGCTGACGTAATCACCATTCAAACCTGAACGAGACCACCCATGTCTAACATGTCAACAAAACTAAGCTAAATACAGAACGTAATAAATAAACGTCTCCAAATTAGTAACCGAGGACAGAGAGAGAAATCGATGCATAACTTTTGATCCGCTATGTAACGTTTCTTCCTAAAACCACTCGGTCGAATCCGTGAAATATCATTTGTGCTAAGCCTGCAGGGTTAGGTCATAGGTGATATTATATTTGAAGAGTACCTACTTAGATCTAATTGTGAACCACTGTGGCGTATTTACATTCTATACATAGCCAAAATGCAACCATAGGATTATGCTCATGTATACATTTTTATTTTAATGCAATTTTTAAATCTGCGATTACAATGTACATACAAGAGTAGTACGCAAATACTCGTGTATACTTTGTAATGGTTAGGCCATTACAAAGTGTACAGTAGTAAGTAACTAGTTTGGTCCATAATATACAAACGAATAATAAACAGTAATTATTTATTTTATAGAGGTTTATGATATAGGACAAAAACAGTCACAGAGAACTTATGGTGGGTCCAAGAACGAGCGAAGCGAGCTTGGGATTAGGGGCACTCCGACTCGGATAGGTTAGGTTAGAAGAGGTGATGAGGGGATGCATCCCCTTCGTTATTCCTTTTTAAACCACCCAGAAAAAGGAGCCCCACTTCGCGGGGCTCCGTCGACCGGGCCTCCGTCGCATAGTAGGGAGTATTTTCTCTAAATTGGACAGAAGCACGCGCGCGTCCATGTTACAAACTATACACGAATAGTACGCAAAATTCGTGTATACATTGTAATACAAAATTTAAAAATTGCATTACAATGTATACATGAGCAGTTTCCCATGGTTGCGTTAAATGTATAAAATGTAAATAGGCACCACTGTGTCGGAGCAAATGATATAATATTATTGTGATGCTTGAAAATTCAAAAGGTCCCAAAATGTTTAAAAGAGGCATTCTTAGTTTGAATCACGTCGGTTAAACACGCCCGGGAAAACTCACGAAAAATAGCTCCTATAATAATATTTTGTCTCACTGATCACATCACACACATAGAGAAACATCTCTCGAACACACATTGCATACTATGCCCAGATATTAAAAATACCTAAATAATATACAGTGGAGGAATTTATATCACTAATTGGTAAATGGACGTTTGAAATCGCAAGACGATTGACTTTGTGCAAGATATCCACACACTTAGATTTGTAAAAAACACTTAATTTCAAAAACAATATCGAAACCTGGTTAGGATATTTATTTTCCTGTGTTAATAAAATTAAATATTTTAATTACACATTTGTATATATTTTATGTGATAAAATTAAAAACATTCTAGTAATCAAAATTCATAATAATTAAACATCGATTTTTTCCATAGATAAATTATAAATAAATCAATAAATAATAAAAAGTTGCACAATTTTAGTATATTTGTAAAAATTCAAATAACAGTTAAATAATTTTTATATGCAGATATTTTAGATTCCGCGCCAGGTTTCGACGTTTAAACATTAAAAAATATATCGCACGATTCCTCAACTGTATAATTATCAATAAACTAAGCGTAAAATTTGCCGACAGACTACGATACTATTGAAAATATATCATCATTTCTCGATTTAATAATTTACATTTGACAATAAGCGCGGATCCAAAATGTACAACTGACAAAATCGTCCAAATAATAAATATAATAATAAAAGTTTTTTTTTTCGATTTCTCTAGAAATTGCACTGAAGACGGCAGGATCTTATATGATCTGATAAAAAAGGACAAAACACATAAATAAAACATATTTAAATGAGCAATGTCCGTACTAAGTTTTTAAACTCGTGTTTTCTCTTCACTGGAATAAAAACCAAAATTGAAATATATATAATATCCTACATTACCTACTTTTACTATTGTATGTCAATAACTAAATTGCTAATTCAGTGAATGGAAAACAAATGTTTCATCATAATATAATCCGTTACATATCGAGTTACAATATTATTATACTAAGGCGTATATATTTATTACCGGCGTGACACACTTTTCCAGTTTATATGTATATTTTGCGTTACATTGATGTATAAATTGTAACTACCAACTTTTAGTAAATAACAATAAATAAAAAAATTAAATGGAATTTTCCGCTATTTAATTTGATGTAGGTAAAGGGCGCACTTGTATAGATTATGAATAGTTATATACCCAAACAATGGATTTCCAGAATAAATATCTAAACAAAAACTAAAGAAGTCAACTCTGATTTATAACATGGTTATGGAAACTACGGTAGACTTTTTATTCATATATGTAAATTTATTAACAGCGAACTCCAAGTTGAACGTATGAACGAAGAAGGGGAATCCCCAAAATCATCTCGCCCAAGAAGTAGAACACCGGTCACGGTTAGCTAAAAGTTGGTAGGCGTCACTCTCACGTGTCGGCGTGTTTGTGTGTCGGTTGTGTCGGCTGTGTCGGCTGTGGCGGTTGGTGTTGGTGCGCGTGTTGGGCCTGCGACTGATGCTGGTGCTTGTGCTGGTGCCGGCGCTGCGCGTGCTACCTGCGCCCGATCAGACCGTTGCTGTTGCTGCTCGAGCTCGGACACATCTCCAATTCTACTAGCAGAGGGAAGTGGTCTGAAATTGAAAAAAAAAAAACTTGGCATAATTGGATCACGACGTAAAAGTTAAATGTTCAACTCAACTCACCTACCGCACTTATTTTAACAAAAATTGTTTGTGTTATTCTCTTGAGGTCCGTACGACTACCTCGATTAAAAACAAATCTGCTCGATTTAGCTGAAAATCTAATTAATCAGTTTCAAGTAAATATGCGTCGAATGAAGTTACAATCAATCGCCGATTCTGTTTGTAAAATTTTTTTTGCAATCTCCTTGAATATCTATATCTATCTATCTAGGACTCATTTAATTCAAAAACTTTTAAAATTGATTGACATTCAGAAACAATTGTAGCAATTTAGCAACCTGAAGGTATGTGCGGGTGCGGACAGCCTACGACCTTGTGCTCGCGGAACCAGTCCTGCGACAGCGGGCCGAGCAGCCCGAGCGGCGTCATCGACTGCTTGCTGTAGAAGATGTAGTCGATGATGCCCTTGAAGTCGAATCTGAAATAATTTAGTTGTAGTCGTGGTTAACGGCTGCTGGTAACAATAACTCGGTTTCATCAAAATAGCGCCGCTTAAATTGATAATCCCATTCAAATGCTAACAGGCACAGCTATACACCTCGTCAAATGCTAACAGGCACAGCTAGACACCTCGTCAAATGCTAACAGGCACAGCTATACACCTCGTCAAATGCTAACAGGCACAGCTACACCTCGTCAAATGCTAACAGGCACAGCTATACACCTCGTCAAATGCTAACAGGCACAGCTATACACCTCGTCAAATGCTAACAGGCACAGCTATACACCTGGTGCTAACTTCACTCACAGCTTCTCTCTCTTAGCAGAGATGTCTAACCGTGCTGTAAGCATTTGATAAGGGTTACTTTACCGCACTCGTGCGAAGTCTACTTTTTAGTTTGGTCGTATACTGTCATGTGTTCGGTGCTTACGTGTAGTTGGTGTAGGGCATGATGTCTTCACTGTAGGCGGAGGCCAGTTTGAAGTTGTGCGTGAACTCGTGCTCGGAGCCCGGCATGCGGCGCAGCGAGCCCGCGTACCCCAGCGCCTTGAAGTCGCGGTGGTCGGCCGACACGCGCCCCGACGACAGGAACTCGATCACACCTGCACAGTGCACAACCAACGCCGTTTACAAACACGCGAATCCGACGAATGGAAACCTGAGAGGGCTCTAATTTAAGACGTAAGAAAACAAGAGATAAATTCATCAATTCACTTTCATCACAATTCATCATCAAAATTCATAAACTACACTACTCTACTACTCTTATTAATAATATTATTAAATAATAATTTAGTGTGCAGAACTGCTATTCAACTGCGTACTAATGGAAGAAAGCGCGGGGCAAGCAGCTAGTGGCGCCATCTGTTGTGTCTATATTCCTAATACTCAATACTCAATACTAATACTCAAACCTAATATTCCAGTTAAGCCGTGCGAACGTCACTTCTCAATTTTTTTCGCATATAAAATGTAGCCTATGTCACCCGGACTATAACAACGAATCAATTGACACCTCATTCATCAAAATCGGCCTAGTAGTTTAGGCGGTACGGTGGAACAAAAAACGGATACAAACATACATACATAATGGCAGGCGACTTGACTGAGTATCGCTTCTTTTCGTAGTACTCTTTGGTACCTTTTGGTTAAAAAGAACAAGATCAACTTGGGTCATTGAGCCATCTGAGTCAGTTATTTATTTTTATTGAGCATTGAGTATCAACAAAGTATCGGTAAGTAAAAACAAAACCTTTTAACGTCTGAATATTGAATAAAAGAGATTGGTCTGATAACCAAAAGGTTTAGTCGTGATCCTGCACAGTGCACATCCTGCAGTAGGTAGACAATACATTATATGTATATTTTTTTATTTATTGTTATATGTATTTCAATTTTAAACTACGCACACCAATTATAAAAGATTACTCATAGGTTAATGAAATAATTTAAAAATTCTACTACATATTTGGTTTGTACCAACAATGTACCAACAATTATGGTAATAGAACACGCACAGCGGATGTAAACCGTACTCGCATGCGAGCGTTGATGGGTCATTTCAATAACGTGGATTTTGAAACTACATATTGGAAAAACATGTATGACAGCCAAATTAATATTTAGAGATTTCATATTTTGAAAAAATGATCTTAGTAGCCCAATCTAAAGGCCAAATTAGACGGTTCATTTTTCGAGATTTTAGCTTTCATTTTCGAGGCTTCATCGGTGAATCATCGAAAATGAACCGTCTAAACACTGACCGTTAATCGTTCACAGGCACTTTGCCATAGTAAATATCGTATCGTGCATAGTTCACCGCAAAAGTGAACGATGAACGGGGCACCGTCTAATTTGGCCTAAGCATATTTTTTCAATAAATTAACAATCAACGTTCAAGCAATGTTTAATGCCGCAGCCACATCAAAGGGATATGCCATTGGGCATTGGGTCGGGTGGCGGTAAATTTTGGCAGATCAAAGAGGTTCAATGGCAGATTTACGCATTAAAGCGGCCACACCTACGGTTATCGCTATGTTCAATCGCGTATCCCGTAGGTGTAGTCGCTACATAATGAGCAAGCAAAGCGACGACCATTGTAGACCGATGATAAGCAGTGCATTATAAATTAAAAATTTAAAAAACCCCCGACATTCGCCATTTTGTGGCGGCGGCCATCTTGGATTTGCATAGTGCTATTCTACTAGTCAAGCCCTTTCATTTGACACCCATATTAATGGATATGTAATCCGCCATTTTGTAGCGGCGGCCATCTTGGATCGATAACAACACTCTCGACTAATTCACCTTTCAAACAAAAACAAACCGCATTCAAATCGGTCCACCCGTTTGAGCGCTACATGGGAACAGACAGACGACAGACACACACACAGACACGTCAAACTTACAACACCCCGTCGTTTTTGCGTCGGGGGTTAAAAATTCACTCACCGCTATCCGGCAGTGAGTTGAAATCCCCGCACAGCAGCAACTGCACATTGTCCTTCTGTCCCGTCATGCGCAGCGTCCGCGCGGAGTCGTCGAGTATGGACCTGAGCTCGTTGCTCAGCATCATCGTCTGGATCAGTTTCACGTCACAGAACTCGGGGTCCCAGTGTATGTGCGCGGTGCACACGAGTATCGGTTGTGCGAGCGTCGACGTGTCCGTCGGTATCCCTGAAATGTCATTAAACGCTGAAACCGGGTAGGTTCATTAGTTGTTTTACTGTGTTCTTGTATTGTATATTTATTTATATCTTAAGACTAGTATACAAAGCTGGGGAGACGGGGAGGTGTGAATGATATGAAAGTCATCTATTTGAGCAGTTATCTGGACTATTTCTTTTTTCTTTCAATGTATCCAAGCTACACTTAGAAACATTTGAACACTTTAGACTAAGTATTGGGAGACCAAAAAGAATTTAAGAAATTTCTAGTTAGGTATAGTCTGATTTTTAACTCGGAGGAATTCTGACAGTTGTCATTTAAAAATAGAAGGAGTTATTTGTTAGGGTTGCCACCTGAAGTTCGATTTTACTCGAAACTAAAGTAGGTAGGTATTTACCTGAAGTATCTGTCAGACATTTGTCATATCTACATGAAGCAATTGATTTTTATTTATAATATATAAGTTTTGAATTTATTACATTTTATGTGGAAACTGTTTTATCTCTGATAACATTAAGTAATGCCAGAATTCCACGGAATAAAAAATTTGAGTATATGATTACAAAATATATTTTATTTATATTAATCATTGACACGAGTAAATAAGTCCGATCTATTCAATATGATACAGTGGAAAAGGAAAAGCAATTTGAGCAAAACATCTCAAGAAAATCACAATAAAAAATTTGACCCTTACCATTTTCCCATGCCGCCTCTTTTGTTTTTAATAATGCGGCTAAACCTATGTTGTCCTTTGGCATCACTCGATTTAACATATTGTCCGAACCTTCGCTGTTCGCCATTGCTAATTGATTAAATTCGATAAGGTGTTCTTTTACTAGTGAGAATCTGTGGACATTAGAAAAAAACATAACTTGACGCATGAAGCCTCGAAAATGAAAGCAAAAATATCAAAAAATTAACCGTCTAATTTCTTGCTTTGAACTCGAAACGATTTTTGAAAAGATTTTTAACAAGTAGGTATAAATTGAAAATTAAAAAACCCCGACATGCACCATTTTGTAGTGGCGGTCATCTTGGATTTGCATAGTTCTATTCTACTAGTCAAGCTCTTTCATTTGATACCCATTTGGAGGGAGTAGTGAAAAAATATGTAGGTAATCCGTAATTTTGTGGCGGCGGCCATCTTGGACCGATTTTCATCAAACAGCTAAGAAAACTCCCGAATAATTTACCTTTCAAACAAAAAAAAAAAAACCGCATTCAAATCGGACACGTCAAACTTATAACACCCCGTCGTTTTTGCGTCGGGGGTTAAAAAGAAGTTTATTGGCATCACGGGTAGCATGTAGTTCCTACCAAGAAAATCTAGGGGGTAACTCTCCTCTGGAGGGACAGCCCAGAGGCGAGCGGGAGCCCCGGTTGGGGCAGCTGCCGGACGCCTGGGATGCATACATTGGGTTCCCCAGGCGTCCAGCACAGACAGCATGCGGGTCATGCCGTGGTGGTTTTTAGTGGGTATACCCTCATTTGGGGGGAGTCCCACTGTCACATAACCTTTGTTCTGCCGCATTTTGCGGTCAGACCGGGGGTAGCTATAAAAGCTTTTCCACCACGTCAAAATAAAAATAAAAAGGGGTTAACTCTGGAAAATAACAAATAGTACTCGTATGTAGACTTACTTAGAAGATCTATAAAATATCGCACAGCCGTCGACATACTTCCGTTCCGATTCGGACATTGTCTTTGCACGAGATTTGGGCGAGAATATACCGTCATAGCCGTCCTGTTTCAGTTCCGGCAGAAAAAAAGCATAGAACTGATCCGTTTCTACTTCCTGTAAACAAAAAGAAACGAATAAAATATTACTGTGAAGTTTTTTGACGAAGAAGAGAGAGATTTAGACACAAAAGTAGATTAGATAAACAGGAATAAAATATTAGTACGAAGTGCTTACACAGAACAAAGGTGATAAGACACTCAAGCAAAAGGCGGCCTAGGCCCGTATTTTTCTGTACTGAAAGTGCAATTCAGCAGCATCGGCAGCCTTGTAAAATCGCTCGAGCAGAGGTCATGTCAGTGCTGATCTCTACTAATGTTATTGGCAACTCTGCAATGCAATGCTGCTGAGGTCAAATGTTCAGTACTGAAATATCCGTTGCGTGCCTCTGGCGGCTCTTGCGGCTCTTCTGACAGCGTAAAAGTTTCTCGAATCATATCTCAAAACAAGAAGCCATAAATTGCGAGACATTCCACAGTTCTCCACTAAGCGTTCCTGTTACTTTCGAGTGCATTGTTAGACACAGCTAAGAGTAAGAATGCATTCTCGAAATACCACACTGGGCGTCGATAAAATCAGTGAAAATTGTGTTCAACGGCGATCAATTTTTCATTCGCTGACCGGTCAAGTCTCTACGTCGTTTGCTCCATACAAATTGTGAATACGCGTTTACCTTTTGACATTGATGACTTCTTTAATGAGATACGATGTCCAGATTAATGAACCGCGTTGGTTGTTGGAAAACAAAAATGCTCGTACTCTTTTTGTTGCTCGCATCATTACTCTACAGTGCTCCGTCAAAGTTATGAATTGATTGACGTTTGAGACTAAGCCCCCTCACACGCGGGGCGACCAAAAAACCAATTTCAATTAGCACATTCATTAATGTGTCGCTATATACACAGCAAAACTTATTGAAAACGCGTTGGCAACGCGGACTCAACCGGCTTGCTCCACTCGCAGTGCTGGTTGCCCGCTCACTGCCGACGCAACTTTTTGTAGTGTTGTGTGTTTGCAATACCTCCAAATTACGTCATGTCGGAACAAGCTAACAGGTCTCATGTATAGAAAGTAGAAAGCATTCTTGTCTTTAAGACTATAGGCTTATTAAGGCGTTATACACATTATGGAGTTACTGGAAAGCGAGGACCGAACGAAATCATTACAACTTGAGCATCGCAGTTGGCAACACCAGTTAACTATAATGTTGTGTTGCCGTCTCCCCGTGTGAAAAGGGCCTAAAGTGTCATTTTTGTACGGTTCCAGAGTTACTCGCTCCCTACTATTAATATTTTTAATGTTTAGAACATTTATATATCTATGTTTTAAAAATGGATTGATAAATTCTTCCGAACTAAAAAACTGTTAGTTACCTACCTATTCAATATGATAGGCAATGTGGCTAATTCTGTTGTACACAATCTCTAAACCTAAACTAAATTGACAGGTTTAAAAATAGTGCTATCCCCTTCAGCAGGGAGGATTGTGAAAGAGACAGGAATATATTTAGACCTGTCATTTTAGTTTAGATTTAGAGATTGTGTACAACAGAATAACGGTGAAGGAAAACATCGTGAGGAAACCTGCATGCCTGAGAGTTCTCCATAACGTTCTCAAAGGTGTGTGAAGTCTGCCAATCCGCTTGGCCAGCGTGGTAGACTATGGCCAAAACCCTTTTCACTCTGAGAGGAGACCCGTGCTCTGTAGTGAGCCGGTAATGGGTTGATCATGTACAACAGAATTGGCCACAATATTTACATTGGAAGGTGTCAATTGCAAAATTGCAAAGTCGTAGAAAGTACTTAAAAAAAAAAAAATTATTTCGTGCATTGCAAAGGTGTCGAAAGCTGCTTGTTAGCTCTTGACTGCAATCTCATCTGATGGTAAGTGATGATGCAGTCTAAGATGGAAGAGGGCTAACTTTGAAGAGGTATGCATACCCCCGATGGGTTTCTACACGGCATCGTACCGGAACGCTAAATCGCTTGACGGCACGGCTTTGCCGGTAGTGTGATAACCAGCCACGGCTAAAGCCTCCCCCCAGACCAGACCAGAGACAATTTAGAAATTATAACTTGTGGAGGGAGGGGAGCACGAAGAGGAGGAAGAGGAGGAAGAATAGAGGACAAAAACTAACTGCAGGACTGCGACGGAGCTGCGGGCGAGTGCGTCGCTGTGACGTCTGCCCCAGAAAGGCAAGAAAGACTACAAGGAGGTTAAATAGAAAAAGAACTTGTAGGGAGTCAAGAAGGCGCTCGGGAAACACGCCAAGAGCAAGTAAGTACCGGGCGCTTTCCCGATGATTCGGCCCGTATAGCCGTGAGGTTGGTGGGGCCATGGGTGGCGGCGGGTTCTGTACACTAACCTGTAAACTGATGATGTCCGCTGAGTAATGCCTGATCTCGTCGAGGATGCCCTTTTTCCTGTAGTCCCACTCGAGCGCCCAGCTGGGGCAGTAGCCGTACATCTGTCTGGTCGCGTACTTGTCGCACAGCACGTTGTAGCACATCACTGTGAATATACCTGGAACAAGGAAACATCTAATCTTATACAAGTGATAACACACTTAACAGTCAATATCTCGGAAACTACCGAACCACTGCAGCCTTTTTAACGTCCCATTGCTGGGCAGAGGCCTCCTCTCACAGGAGAGAGGGATTTAGAGCTTAGACCCACTACGCTGCTCCAATGCGGGTTGGCGGGTTTTAAAGACTATTGTCACATGATAGTGATAACCGAAACTTAACGTATAAGTACTCTCCGAGGCACGGGGGTGAAACACCGCCAGCTTCGAACTCCGGGCTGGCTGGACTGAGAATTTCTTGACAGAAAAACGCCATACCTACCGAACCGATTTTGATGAAACTTACAACAGTGTCCTACGTTGAAGTAAATGTAAACCAATAAAAAAAAGAATGGTCACAATCCTATAAACTATAGTCTCGGAGAAATCCACGGACAAACATGTATAATACATCTTTGAAATTTTGAATATTTGTTTGGAAGCTCTTATAGATATCATATGTTAATATGTTACAGTTCCAATAATAATACTGTATACATACTGTCGAATTAATAACCTTCTTTTTTGAAGTCGGTTAAAAATATTTAAATTAACATTTCTCCGTTCGTCCTTATCAGTTCGTATCGTTCATTCCATCGAGCTGAAACTTGGCACAGACGTTGCATCCTGGAGACGGTTCGTGAATAGTGTATTAAGTAATAAGTATAGAACAGTGAATTAAGTAGTAAGTTGACGTGAATAATTATACCATTGTTTCATTTCCATATCAATGATAAACATGTAAAATTGTTGACATTCAAAAAGTACGAGTAGTTAGGTACATAGTGTACCCGCTTACAAAATTTAGAACTTGATATTTTTTATCCCGGAAAATAATTCCCCCGGGATTGAAGTGGCGGGCATCAGTAATATACAAAAAATATAAACATAGCACAGCACAATTTCACATTTTATTAATCGTCCAAAAAATCAGTAAAAAATCAGTAAAAAATAAGTGCTGAGAAGAAAGAGTTCTCATAAAAATGATCTCCATTATCAGAATATTATCATACTTATCTGGTAATGGTACCTACCGTATCTGATTCGAGATTAAAAAAAGAAAAGAAAAGATAACGTTAATATGAAAAGTATTTCCCCGTTTCGTTTTCATTTCTTGCTAACGTAATGTGAAGCCAACCGAAATTGATGGAAAAATGTATTAAATTGTAGCGGCAAGATGGTATAATGACAGGTATGGTGAGCGATATAAATAAAATATACGATGAAAATGAAAATTAAGTCATACAATGTATCCACAAATTATTTATGTCGTGTGTTGACACTGTAATAGCTCTCGAATGCCAATTAGCTATCTACAGTAGTTGAGTAACTTAATAACGCAGCATCATATGCCAACAATAATGGCCAATAACTAACGACATGTCGCTAATCAATTCAGAACAAAAAAACAAAGATGCTCATATCTACAGGTGAAGTCATATCGATACGAGAAAAAGTTAAGCGGCCGGCGTTAATGCGATAGTATGACAAATAAATAAAGATATAAAATGTGACAAATGGTTCCAACGATTACAGTTTTAGATTCATTAATATTTTAATACAGAACTCCAGTCAATAGCTGGTTTGAGTCCTCATCCTCTCCATCTGTCCGATTTAATGTTTTGCATCTAAGGCCATGCTCTGCCATGTCGTTTCCTGCATCAGACTTAATTGTCATCTGCCCGTCGATATTGCCGTCCTCCTCTTTTGACAAGATTGACCAGACGTCCTAATTGTGTCATCTATTCACATTCATACTGCATACATTTCATACTGCACTGTTGTCACGCTGGCGCGGCTTGCCTATGCAATACAAAAAGGTACTAAACAAATAGTCCATTTACTCTAAATAGTTCTAATTAAATGACACTAATTCACGCTCCACATACGTCCCAGCCAGACCGAGGACAGCCACGCGACACAATGGCTTTTGTTTTTCTAATCCCCGACACAGTCCGCAATGTCCGACATTACCGTGAACAAGTGGGCCCTAATGACGACGAGTTTGCGCAACTCTCGCTGCGGGCTAGGTGGCGAAAATGAGCAGTTTAGTCGCCATTAACAACCGCGTTAAGCGCCCTACAGCTAGTAGTTTGAAACATTGTTGAACGAGGTAATGGCGTTAACGCCGGCCAGCGTAATCGATTATGAATTGCCACACTCGTAACTGATTACAGTAGTGCACTTTACACTGGGAACCGATTTATAAAAGTACTAATGCGTAGAGGTAGGCATCTTACAAAATTATCGATGTAATATATTGCATTGATATTTTAATGTGTAAATATTATACTTGTTAAATCTGAGTAGGTACTAAATAAAATGTTAAGGTAGAGAAAAAATATCATCGATATTTACAAAACCAAAAATATATTGAAAAATATAGATAATCGAGATTCAAAATTAAAGTACAAGTCGACAGCAATTATTTACACCACTCAATTTGCCATTTGCTAAGAATTAGAATTCACAATTAAATCTTTTTGAGGACGTCGAACGTCATAATAGAAAGTTAATATTCATTCGGTTAATTGGTACTCCACATTTTTTTTACATTATTCAGCATTAACGCCATGAGGCCTTACCATTACAGGTTACGTGTTTTTCTATCATTAGACTAAGTACTTCAGTGATTCAGCGAAGACGATGCGTGGACATACAATTCGTCGACTACTTTCTGCCATTAGACAATACAAACATTCATTTTATGTTCACGTTGCGAATTTTATTTGCACGTAGCCGAAAAGGACAAATCGTCAATGGTCACGGGGCACGTTTCGTCCACACTCCACCTCATGCTAATCGGCGCAAAGTCAACGTCACCTGCGATCAATACGGCCGCAGCACGTGCTCCGGCGACGTCCATTGTATGCCCGATGAGTTGCCACGGGGCGCGGCGCACATGCTAACGCGGCGGGACAATACAAGCATCGATGATCACTTCGTTTTGAGGAACCACGTCGGACAATTTGGAGGAAAACTATCCTCAAAATAATAACGATATTATTAGACAATTGTTTTTTCGCGGAACGATAAACTTTTGCGCTTGATTGCGCAAGAGGCAAAACACTTTCGAGACGATCAAACACGTCGGTTTGGAATTCAATCAAATGGTAGTATTTACTATGATCAGAATCAATTTATAGATATCGCGACGCGAGGGGATTCAAAACTAAACGGTATTGAGGTTTTAGGTTCCATACCCTTACTTACACAGTTAAACCTAATCGGTTTCAATGCGGCATCATGACAGAACGCTAAATAGTTTGACACCTATGCATCCCAAGTCTCAAGTTATGATAATAATATCTAACAGAATACCGTTGCAGAAAAGGTCGTAAATTTTTTTCAACAGTAGAAATGCAGTATCAGCGATGATTCAAACAACAATGATCTCCCGCTGTTCTAGCCAATGTTTACTCATGCGATAATCACGTTCCGTGTAAAACAAACTTTGTTTGTGCGGTTCACTTATTAATATCCGCGTCCAAATGCCCAAGCCTGGTTAGACAATGATACCGTTATAGCAGACGGTCACGCTCGCCTAATTATTTCCAATACTATTAACAGCAATAGCTTTAATATACATATACCATTTCATGTACATGGTTTGGTTTTTTAAATCTATGAATTTTGAATACAATAAAAAGTTCGGAAGCTAGAATACTTGCAAGATATACTAGCTCTATACACATCTCGGTTCTTTGTACCATGTGCCCCGCAAATTGCCACTTCAGCTTCGCAATCCGTTGAGCTGTGTCGCTTACTGTGATTCTTTTACGGATCACTTCATTCTTGATTGATTTTACATAAGAAAGTCCGAACAAAGCTCTCTCCACCGCCCGCTAAGTGACTCAGAGCATTATTTTGTAGCCCATTGTTAATTCTGTGAGACTGCAGCTCATAATTAAGCAGCAGGGCAAATAGTCAACAGACCACCCGGTCGAAGAAGAATGCCTTAGCTGAAGAACTTACGTGAAAGGTACGGGAAAAGTAGCCGAACATTGTAGCGTCAAAAGTACAGATAGCCCTAATGGTTACTAATACCAGACGACACTACAAGAGCATCTAGAGCCAAACGCAACGCGTCATGTCAATAGAGCAATTCACATGACGCCATCTGCAAGCGTCGAGCGCATTGAACGCGATATAAGAAATGCAGATGACGTCATCTGGATGCGTCGCATTTATTCAGCGCGAGGATCGCGTACTGATGACTTCCTACGCATTTTCAGTATTGAAAACGTGCACTGCTTGCGGCGCTGATTTTGCGTGTGTCACGTTTATATTGATGACGTCATTCAAATTTAGGACTGGAAAATATATCCTTCAAATTAAATGCGCCTTCAGCGCATGAGGATTGGCCTGCGGTCGTAAGGCTCACTTGCATCAAACTCCCTAACCTGGCTTAGTTAAATTTTGTGACACTGACACTTTTTGAGAAATTTATTAGAGGGTTGAAAAGATAAGGAAATATAAAAACTTATCTTGAACGTGTTAAGATTAGTGCGAGTGGCCCTAAAAGTTTTTAAGTTACGAAGGATTTTCAATCGGACTGGCAGAATAAAGATCCTATTAGGTCACAGACCGGTGTGATCGCCAATCTGACGTAAGAAGACTCAATAGTTGCTAACGAGCTGTAGTTAGCGAGGCCAGGGTATAAGACCCGAGCTGTCGGCTTTCGCGTTGTCACTCGACTCCATTTATTTTACCTGTGGTGTAAATAATGGAAGTATTTTCAAGGAGTATTGGTGGTAGAAGTGCCACATACGAGGTCAGGTGTTTTTATTTTTTTCATAAAACCGCAGCCACATTGATAAGCCGGAAATTGATTTTAGTCATTTTTGCAATCAAGGCTTCTTTTAATCTACTTCTGGCACTCCAGCTAATATTTTTTTTCTGCCATGAACTACAGTAACCGCGGTCGGGGTATAGGAATCGAGCTACCGGCTCTGGGCTGTTAGGCCGGGCCCGCACTGCAAAAATTCGCGCGATTTATTTCGCAAAATTCTGTGACATATGGAAATGTATTAAGCTGCACGCACATGCGATTTAAAATTCGCAAGAAAAATATATTAAAATGCGGAATATAAACCGCGCGCCGCGCAAATAAATTTCGCAGTGCGGCCCCGCTCTTACTGATCGCTCGAGCGCTCGGTTGCTCGACTCTATTGATGTCACCTTCAGTTGATACAGCTGCGTCGCGCCATTTTCTCAAACTAATTCATACATCACGTTTGTGGCATACATGCATACAACATTAATCGATCTTATTGCAACCTTGACCTGAGTCAGAAACTGGATACCAGTCAAGTTCTGGATACTCAACAGACCAAACTATGGAGATCCAAACTTGGCTTTACCGTCCTTCTGTGCCATGGAAGAACATATTAAGCCGTTGGCGTCGGTCTCGGTTATTATCAAAACAATTAATCTAAAACTGAGCTACTCGATGCTCCGTAAAATGGCTAGGGTCAAATGGCAGATGATCAATGTAAAAATTATAGCCTGTCATATCGGCGTAGACTAACAAGCTAACCCTGTTTATAATACCTGGGGCACGGCCGCGCCAGGACGGAGTGGGCTAATTAGCTGGGTCCACACCACACGATACGTCGCGCTCAGATCGCACGCGGCAGGAGCGCGATCCAAATGTGCAGGCGGTGTGGACGTGCCGCGCGCGATCCATGCGCTTGTATTGTATTGTACACCGCCTGCACATTTGGATCGCGCTCCTGCCGCGTGCGATCCGAGCGCGACGGATCGTCTGGTGTGGACCCAGCTATTGAAACGTCAAACATAATTCTCGTATAAGGACGCAATTTAAACGTGACCGGACTGAGTGGACCACGTTTTTGTGGCAATCAATCAAACATCAAAAGAACAAAAAGCAATGATACTGGAAGGTCGACGAGCAAAAATAATTTTTAAATTATTCATACGCAAATGGAGAAATAAATAACTCAAAGTAGGTATATACCTAACGTTTCTATATCTTCTATACTAATATAATAAAGCGGAAGAGTTTGTTTGTTTGAACGCGCTAATTTCAGGAACTACTGGACCGATTTCAAAAATTCTTTCACCGTTGGATATGTAAGTGATCCTTAAGTGCTATAGGCTATATATGTACCACAGGCGAAGCCGGGGCGGACCGCTAGTCATCTATATAATTAAAAATGAATGTGTGTATGTTTGTTCTCTATGCGTTAAGAACCGTTAATACAATTGTGTTGAAACTTTTGTGGGTTATTCTGTGTACGCCCGCGAGGGTTCCTGGCCCAAAAAATCTATGTAATTCATTTTCACATTGTATGTTTTGTCGTCTATGCGTTCCTAAATCATATTTTACGTTGCATTGCAACTCATGCCGGGTATCTACAGCTAGTTAATAGTCTGAGATGTCCAGTTGTGATTTCAAAATAACTAACTGTCTCAAATTAATGCACAGCGAAATCCAAACACTGATTTTTCTTTGTCTGGGCGAAATCTTCGAAACGACAGAACCGATTTTGACGCGACTTTCTCAGGCAGGTGGAGAGTCTTCCAATGAATTACAACATAACAATGCTACTATTTTTCGCGGGAAAATATCATAATACCACGGTCAAAGACAATTTTTACGCGAGAAAAGTTGTACGCTACAGTAAATAATTTTAGCATAAATACAAACGAACTTATGTGTAGCAGCAATTTGCATAAGAAAGGAAGCAGTGTAATGAAACGTTTCATTTGTATCGATTTTCAATACAACTGCGCCATATGCAGGAAGTTTTGTGGGAACAGAACATGTGCTGAATTTTTACATTTTCCCGATGTGGTTTGTAATCAACCGTCATTCGCATTACAATATTAGAGCACGCGACGCTCACTGAAAAATAAGTTGCTTTCGTGAGTTGTGTTGTAGGTACCTACATCATTTTGAGCATATCTAATGTGCGATCAGCTTTAAGAGGAAAAAAGTTTAAAGGCTCTTAGATGCTACTTGATCGCGAATAATGATGTTTTTATAATGGCGTCCGAATCAATTAATCAACTGTTCTGTATTTAGTTTTGACTATCGAGCGTCTATTATGTCTAAGTAACAATCATAACGGACACTGATAGGATCGTGCTCTTCACAATACAATGGCTTGAGATAAAACAAACGTCACAAACCGTTGTCCATTAAATGCCTCTATGAAATTAACAGCATTTAACTGTATTGTTTTTATTCTGATTTGATTTGAAATTCAGCACTGAAATATATATAGGCGTCCTGGAATTGATCAAGCATTATCCGCAGAACAGGCATAGGTACATCGACCAAAATCGTTACTCATCATTATAAGCGCCACACACGATATCATACTAATATTATAAAGGTGAAAGTTTGTGTGTATATTTGTTACTCTTTAACGCCGCAACTACTGAACCGATTTGGCTTTTTGGAATGGAGATAGATTACACCCTGGAATAACACATAGGCTACTTTTTATCCCAGAAAAAGTGTTCCTGTCGGACTTAAATAGATATAGACTTCCAAAAACGCGATAGATGGCGCTGATTGTTCTCATTATTGCTATAGTTTGCTGTCGTTGCATGCCTTTGTATGCGTTTGCATGAATTTGCTCTAGTTCTCTTTGCTAAGTTACTGTTAGAAGATTCTATTCAAATATTTTTATGTGTACAAACTTATTAACCGCGGGTAACAACGCGGGGCGCAGCTAGTTTTAAATATACTATGATGTATTGTGCGGTATTGAAATAGTCTTCACGTAGGTCGCGCTGCATCTAAAAACGCAATAACAAGTCCGCCTCGCTGCCATCATGTCTCATATGAATATAATGGAAGGAGGCGCGAGCTGTCTATTGCCGATGTCATTACACTGGCATCTTGTACGCTGTCTTAAATAAATTGATTATTTACACACACTCACGGCTTTCATAACTTTATATTCACTTTAGCTTATCTATAGATTACTTTCCTAAATCCATCGAAAAATCATTAAAGCTCAAGCAAAGGAGTGATGTCTGTTGACACCCCGCGATCAAGGGATGTTTCGCTTGGGTGGACTCACGGGAGTGCTGTGTACTACGTCAAACGTGGTCAAACTATACAGAACGCATGTCGCCGCCTTACTGCTTAGACAAAGTACATAGTTCTACGAAATCACGCAAACACATTTATGCTCAATGCTGTGCAGACAGAATTAAGCCGCAGGATCAGCGCGTTAAGGTTGCAAATGCGTCGCATCGTTCGCTTACCTCACATATCTTTGCACTGTCGACGTCCTCGCCTACAGCGCGACGACAAGGTCACGCGTCCACCACATTTCTAAGTGCCTATTATGTAGAGTTCTGTGGGTGGACCTAAGACAGAGCGACGGTGTGGATACCCTTCATCTAGTAGGTATGTACCTGCGCATGCTTTCGGGAGACAACAAAAGTAAGAGACCATAATTATGAAGAGAAAAAAGGAAAAGGAGGAAAACAGCGAGACAACATCTAGAGTATCAGAACGAAGTAATGCATTGTGGTTTCGTGCCACCTCAGAAGATACTATATTAAGGGCCTGTTTCACCAACTTCTGATAAGTTTCGGGTAGCCTATAAACGTCAGTTTTGTCACTTTCTTACTTTATGTTAAGTGACAAAGACAAAACTTGTGAATAAGCTATCCGACACTTATCAGGAGGTGGTGAAACAGGCATTAAAATGGTTGTTTTAGACCTTGCGAATTCAACATGCCAGCAGCAAAAATTCCGTCCGTTATTCCTTTCCCTATGAAAGAAAATGGGTAAAAAAAATGATTGACATGTCAAAATTGATTTACAACTTGTGGGATTTTAGATAACATCACTGGTATTTCCCTCTAAGACACACGTTAAGATCAAGTTTGTTGGCATTAAAAGTTAAATTTGGACTTTAGACGTAATTTCCAAGTCAAGTGCTTCACCAAAAATCGGCACAAAGGCTTAATAACTTACGAACCCAAAGCAAACATCAATATGATGTCTGCATAAAAGCCTTATCACGGTCACACTTCACACCCAGTCAGTGCCATAATATCGAGGGAGTTAATGCTACTGCATTGTTGGTCTAGTGGTAAGCATATTCGACTGCAGATTACGACGACCCGGGTTCGATTCCCGGGTCCGGCAAATAATTGTTAAGCATTGGGTTTTTCTATCAAGAAATTCTCAGTGCCAGCCCGGAGTTGTTAGTTGGCGATGTTTGACCCCCATGCCTCAGTGAACACGTTAAGCAGTCGGTCCCGGTTATTATCACTATCATGTGGCAATAGTCGTTAAAGCCCGGCAACCCGCATTGCAGCGTGGCGGGTCTAAGCTCTAAATCCCTCTCTCCTATGAGAGAGGAGGCCTGTGCCCACCAGTGGGACGTTAAAAAGCTATAATAGTTGTAATGCTACTGCAACAGAACATTTCTTACACGAGACAGAGTAGGTAACTATAAACAAGACTTTACACCCCGGTTAAGTTTTGTTGCTACATTGCATTTCAATGGTGTACCAGCCTAAGAAATGTTAACACCGTAAACAGCGCCTAGACATATCCTAGAGTCACGGATGCGAGGAGGCCGCAGCCAATGTCTCTCATTGTGCATTGTTCCCCGAAAGGCCAACGAAGGGCATTTCCTCTCTTCCTGGGCCAGTTGACCGTGAGTTTGATTGAGTGCAATTGTATCGCCTATAATCTAGCTCGCAATTGGGCTATTAAAACTGCAAGCTAATATCGCACAGATTTTTTGTATCTGGGACTGTTGTAAATAGATTTATTAGTATTACCAATCTTGTCACCTCAATAAGTCCAGCATTTGAATTAGCCGTTCGATAGTCACATAGGCGGTCTACATATACTAGATTGCGGTCCAGTTTTGTTCAAGCCAGTAACCAGAGACTGGCAACAATCATCCAAGTTACACTGTATCACTTCCAAAAGGCGTGTTACGTAATGAGATATTCGTGACTCCAAAGGACGGATACGTTTCGTTAAAATTTGATCGTGTAAGCTCAATATCATGCCTACGGAGTCGGGGTTTGGGAACGTAATGACCTTCTGGCATTCTCTGTCCTTGTAAAAGGATTAAATGTATAAAGCCACTGTGTAAAGACTACAGTTATTTTCGTCTCTAATCCAAGAGATAATTATGAGATGTTCTACGTTTCGGTAGACGGATAACTTTAAAAGTAAGTGTTCAATTAGTAATTTTCTTGAGAAGTATTTTTTTTAAATAATAATAGCGGGCAAACGAGCAAGCGGGTCACCTGATGTTAAGTGATTACCGCCGCCCATGAACATTTGTAGCACCTTAGGAACTACTAATGCGTTGCCGGCTTTTGAGGATTCAGCTCGCTGCCGGAACACATCGGATGCTTTGCGGCAGATTACGGCTGAAGTGTGGACGCTAGCCAGGCGGATTTGGGGTAAAATCCTACCACAAAGCGGTGATACCATCTAGATTAGATATGGTGTGTGGTATCAGGCACAACGACCCGTAGAGGGGACTGAGAGCGTCAGGGCCTCGTTAGCATACTGGCAGGGCGCACCGCGCACAGGTGATGTTGACTTTGGCCACATAGTTGGAATTTGGGTCACCTACACCCCCTATACATACCTATTACTAGCGGTCCGCCCCGGCTTCGCCCGTGGTACATAATATATAGTCTATAGCACTCAAGGATCACGTACATATCCAACGGTGAAAGAATTTTTGAAATCGGTCCAGTAGTTCCTGAGATTAGTTAAAATTCAAATGTAGACACTCATCATAATAAAATCATTAATGAGAGATAAATTCAAATATTTAACCATACTTATAAGTTAAACCAGCCTTTAAAGTAACAGATTCTACAATAACAGCTACAAATTGTGAGCAATTTCACCTTCATCAAAAGCTATTTTTGATTTAAGCAAATTACTTAGGCCCCGTTAGCCGAGCAAAGGATTCGTTTAATTACAAAATAACGGCTATAAGCAACGCGAACGTTTAAGTTCACATTGCTGTTAGTGCACAGCAAGATAAATTGTACAATGGGCAACTCTGAATTATTTACGATATTTTACCATCAATATATAAGAGAGACAGACGGAACAAAATACGCTGGCAACAAGAGAATAATTCTATTAAAAAAATTGGTCGTCTGTAAAGTCGGTTTACGGACGATAATTTTACGTGATAACGTCATAAGAAAACAAAGAGAGATAGATGCGTCACAAGCCGAACGCTTAGGCCGATCGTGCCTTCTCTATCGCTTGTTCTGCGCTCACGCTTGCACGCGGTACGTGACAATGAGTCATACTTTTTCGTGCGTGTAGCCGGTGTTCATCGATTTATAAAACGTTATCACGTCGAAACTTGAAATTACTACAGCTACTACCAGTAGGTACTGCTGTATCTGAATAAGTTTATGTAAATTTTACTTTATCTTCAATAATCATAACAAAAAATAAGTTAGGCCCAGTTAAAATACGCGGTTAAACAAAGATTACTATTAATTGCGGTTAGTAGGTAGTATTTGACCAGCATAAAAAAAAACATTCGTGATTCTACAATTCAGGTTACAAATAACTTTGACTTTTGACTAATCATGGTCATTGGTGATACAAAAACTGACTTGTGCAATCATCTTCAATTGTTTTTGGTGGTTAAAGACCTTATTATAACCGCCTGATGTGCAAGTGTCCCTAAGCGATTGAAAGTCTGACATTATATTTTTCAAAGCTTTGGATTTTCGATATCAGATATTATGTTTATAAAAATTAATTTTATATCTCATGATTTCTATCTAAAACGCCAAAATTGCATAAGTTTAAAATAACAACGAAGATGGAATAGAGAACGATATAAAAAAAATTACATTGCAAAATGAGCATATCATATTCAGATGTAATAACATCTTACGCGTATATCTACAAGTATTACCTCACACACAACTCGGGGTAACAGCCGACAGTGAAACAAAGGTGAAAGCCTGTGATCAAACGTTTTGCACGCTCGATTCTCGGCTTTGATTTATGCAAATTAGGTGTACACACTGCATAACCTCGTATCGCCATCAATGAACCTTACAAGGATTAGTTTAGAGGCCAATTTACAATAGCAGGGGAACGGATTGGTATCTATCGGACCCTGTATTGTGCCTATATGATGTGTGTTAGCTATAGTCCGTGACGGCAGGATGCAACGCCAATTGAAGACCAAAACGATTTATTTCATATGCTTTCGTTATTTTCAAAGGCCATCCCTTTCAATTTCATGGTTCATTTAGCGATTCGTGTATGAGAATTTAAATAAATAATACATTAGGAGATTTCCTTTGATCTTTAATATTAAATCAGGGCCCACAATTAAAACCGTAGGATCGACAAACTACAAAAATACTTTGTTTGTAATTTACGCACTGTTTGTTGTCTTTACGGTCAAAAGTGGCGCGACAAAATTAAAGACCCCATACAGAATTATCATCAAATGTAACATTAACAGCAACAAACTGATCTATGAGCGGGCTTATTCAAACTAATAATTGGTATATCGGTTATCGGTTAACTTTAACTTCTGATAATTTACCTGTTTGTTTTACTTAACGTAAGTTAGCGCCATGTTTTGATGTTACGTCCACTTCAAATATAATTTTAAATAACATATGCACTGAATTGAGATACGAGTTGAACTTTTAAAAAGTCGAATTTCATAATTCGGTCGAATCGGCCATCGTCATTCAGGATTTTCCTATATTAAATGATTTACTATAAACATTGTCGCGAAGGCATTTTCACTAATCAGAGACCAGTCGGTGAATATCTAACGTCCACACTTGCAGCAACAAATGCCGAAGACCACAGACGCCGAATGTCTGTGGATTTAATTAAAATTGTAAGTAAACTTCTTGATACAACGTTTCTGCGTGTATATATGTAGTAAATTGAAATTAATTTATAACCATGGGCGAACTTATGATCCGGGACCCGCCCATACATACCTTCTGGCTACCAAAGCATGCATGAAGATGTAAACTGCAGAGGTTAATTTAAATAAAGATAAGAACATTTTACGATCGGCTCCACCCGCGAGCGAGACATCTATACTAATAAATAAAATTGAAGTGTCTGTCTGTAATATCGAAATAACTACCTCATATTAAGCTCATATGGTTATTTGAACGCTACCATAACCGAATCACACGTTTTTAAAATTTTTGTCTGTCTGTCTGTCTGTCTGTCTGTCTGTCTGTCTGTCTGTCTGTCTGTCTGTTTGAACGGGCTAATCTTCGGAACGGCTGAACCGATTTTGACGGGACCTTCACATACAAGTAGAGAATTAACCAGGGAGTAACATAGGCTACTTTTTTAACCGACTTTCAAAAAAGGAGGAGTTGTGTTTTTCTACCTATGTACACTGATATCTCCGAGATTTCTGAACCGATTTGCGTAATTTTTTTTTTAATCGATAGAAAAACATTGCGACCCTGTTCTATAAAAAATTTGGATTCCAACTCCTCGATCCTGATGCTGTACGGGACCTAATCCCCAAAACTAATGGGTTTTAGAAACTTTCGGTTATTTAAATTGATATTGGGGGTACCAATTAAAGACTTTATCGTTGAATGAACTCGAGTAGGTACTAGGTACATATCCAACTCCTCAACCCTGATGCTGTAAGGAATTGCATTCCGAAATCGTGGGGATCCCCAGGGATTTTGCCGTTTTGGGGACGGGTTACTTCAGATAAAACTACTTATTGTTCTGGAAAATCAAAAGTTCCCACTTTTTTAAAAACCTATATCCACACGGGCGAAGCCGTGGGCATCATCTAGTATCCAATAAAACCGAAAGCATTTGGAGATATGGCACGCTTTCACTTAACTTAAAAAAAAAACACGACCGTGCTTTAAAAATGTGGAGTTAAGTAAAACCTTAAAGATCTACGTAATGGCTGCGCAATGCAATTTAGGTAGAAATGCACGTT
Organism: Melanargia galathea; assembly: GCA_920104075.1. Classification (NCBI taxonomy): domain Eukaryota; kingdom Metazoa; phylum Arthropoda; class Insecta; order Lepidoptera; family Nymphalidae; genus Melanargia; species Melanargia galathea. The sequence goes on from OV049869.1 coordinate 4,211,986, forward strand.
GTTTACAAATTCTTAATTTGAAGCACTGCTTTTTCTAATAAAATAAAAGAAGACATCTTACTGTGCAAATTGCAATAATTCTTATCATGAGTAAGGTTGGATTTATTTTTGTTACTAGGAAAATTAAAAATGGTAGATTGAATTCTGTCGAAATGTCTTTGCTACGATAAATTATTATCAGTGTGAGTAGTTACGAATAAATACATCAGACCTGAATGGATTGTGGATTGACACAAAAGTTCTTCTTGTCGATATAAATAAAGGCGATGTCGTCTCGTTTTAAAATACAGAACAAAATACGACCATGTCATATATATCCGGGAGACGCTGAATTATTATTCTGTTGAATCCAGAAAACCTGTCTTTATCAATTTAAATAAGGATGCTAACTCCTTGACTTACTGTCGAGGTAGACGGACAGTATATGGTTGATGTTATGATCAGAATTCCGTCTACGCATAATGGTTGCTGTATTGCTTTGACGTAAACTGAGCTTAAGAAACAATGAGGCAGACACTGCATTAATATCTCGATTACTAAATTTCACCAAGCGGATGACAACAACGGATGACAACACTGTCATCAACTTGCTCGATGCTTTAAATTTTTAATGGATAAACTGGAAATTTTATATTTTAATCGATTATGAAGTTATTATGTTCATTAATTAAGTTATACGGCTCTGACTAACTCACAGACAAGTGCAAATTCAACTAAGTAGACTCGAAAACAAAATCCTGAAATGTTATTTACAAAACTTTGTAAGTAATAAAGAAGAAATGCAACTATCAAGGATTGTTCAATTTAAAATCCTCTCAGAAGATGTATGTATGTAAGTATGTCGTAGGGCGGTCCGTGGTCTGTTATTTATGGGTGCTTGCACGAGCCGCACCTATAAGTACTAAGAGCCACCGCGACGCACTTGGTGCATAATTAATGATAGAACTCGTTCGCGATTATTCTATTAACGCTTTTTAATAACTTTCTGCGTGTTTATTGGCCATTAACACGTAAGACGAATGCCGGTCGTTGGAATGTTAATTGTTTCATTTGCAAAACTGCGGACTGTGATCGAACGGTTTTTACTCAATAAAGGAACAAAACTGTTTAAACACTTTTTATAATGTATGTAAAAATATAAAAGCCGAGTCCAAAGTGAACGGTAATAGATCATTTTGTTTCTTTGATTGATTATAGCATAATGACCATAAAGTTGTTTCGAAAATCATTGAATATTTCTTTGCATGATATTTTTCGTATGCTCAATAACTTATTATGGTTTCAATACAAAGCAAAGGCCTAAATATAAGAGAGTAAAAATGTACATCACTTGGAGCCTGAGTCACAGTTGAATTTAATTAAAATTTGCATTTTAATTTTCATAAAATTCATTTTAAGAAAAGATACATTGCCAAAAACGTATAAGAATGAATTGCTAAACTCGTTTCACATAAAAAGCAGTCGGATATTGACACAGATAAACAAAGAAGAGGGTATAATAAGTTGATGATGACATAAACTCTTAAGTGTTTCAGGACGCCAGTAAATAAATTGTAATTTAAGCAATTAAATATAACTCACTTTAACGGTAAAACATCGCGAGAAAACCTGCATATCTTGAGGGTTCTTCATAATGTTCAAAGGAGTGTGAACTCCGAGGGTTCTAGAATCATAATGTTCTCAAAGTTGTGTGAAGTCTACCAATCCACACTTGGTCAGCATGGTGGACTACAGTCTAAAACCCACTCTGAGAGGAGACCCGTGCCCTGTAGTGGGCCGGTAATAGGTTGATGATGATGATGATGATGATGATGATGAAAAAAAAATGTACTTACATGTCGGACGACTCCTATTCGGTCGCGTTAAGGGTATCCAAGGCCTTTGTGGTGGTAAGGTGGCAGTAACTGAAACAAAACATAACAACAATTAGAATTTTGATGGAAATCAAGATGATAATAAAATAAAAAAAAAACAACAATAGCAACCAATCCATGCTTTTATTTATTACTATAGTCGTAAAAATGTAATAGGCCCGTTTTGACATCTGTCAAAGACGATAGAATGTAACTTAAAACGAAACTGAAAGAACAACAAAATAATAATTTAAGTACTAAAGTGTTTTTAAAAAATACGTAATTTTTTTGGCGCGTTAAATAATATGAAAGAATATATTCCGAGTATTTTTTTTGCGGTTACTTTATAGTAGCATGTAATTTCTAATTATTACGAAACGTTTCGAAAACAGTTACGTTCTACGTCTTTTTTTTTTTAATAATAGTGTTGTAACCAATTAATTATTGAATTTCACCAGCTTCATTCGATTTTAATAAGTAGTAATTAAATAATGTGTGGTGATCTTTACTGAAAAGAATGAGATTGATATTTCTATAGAATGGGTTGTCTCTGACCAAGCGGCACATGACTGAAGCGTCCACTGCGCAGTCTTTCGCACGTCTTTCGTTCGCCATCTTGTGAAATTGACTGTGCGCTCGTTTATGTTTGATATTTTTTTTCTCGACTCGGCTTTGCTTTTGGACTATCTCTGTTTACTATCACGTTGACCTTGGCTCTTCCATTTTGAACATTGATTTAAACATAGTGATTTGGACTCGATTTTTGTGCTTGTTGTTATATCGTACGAACTCGGTTTCAACATGTCAATATTGATAATATCATTGAAAATGAAATAATTATATTTACAGGTGACGATAGCTCAAGTAACGATTTTGGCTCATCATCCGAAGAAAACGATTGAATTATTTATTTATTGTAACTAAAGATATTAAACTTAAGACAAATTGACCTTTCGTACCATTGTATCATTTCAAAATACCTACAATATTAAAGTTTAAGTTAAATTTTCTAGTCAGAACTCTAGTCCAATGCACTTTACAATACATAATCAAATCGATCAAATACTGATACAAACTTGAATCGATTTATCGTAAGTATCGATCGAGTACCGAGTAGTATGGTTACATAACTAGTTACGCTGCGATGACATATGTCCAAACGGGCCTATTACATTTTTACGACTATAGTGGATCCGGCAGACGTTGTCCTGCCCGGTGACATACCAGAGTTTACCCTATCGACGGGATATTTGACAGCTACGAAATCCGTGAACATTTTGTATGGGAAAATGTTTTTACTTTTATTTTATTTTTTCGTCAATTTTCCAATGTTTTTAATAATTATTCTGCTATTCGGGAGGAAGACAAATACAACAAATCAATAACCATGAAAATAGCTCCAGCCGTTCTCGAGTTATAAGTGTTCGAACTAACACGACTTTGTTTTATATATATAGAAGATGTCAAACCTAAAATCAAAATCAGTAATGTTCAACAAATACGGTATTTTAGTTATAATCATGTAAACAAATCTATATTTATAGATATATGTATATGTATAAAATGAGTTTGAAACTCTTTATAACCGGTAAAAGCCACTGTAATTTTTAAAAGAGCTTCAGCCTATACAAGAAACCGTCTAGATATTAATGAAACCAAAGCTTTATCTCAATTAAAATGAGGCTTGAAATATAATATCCATCCTTAAAAGTTAAACAATATCTGCAGGAAATAACGATTTAACTTTCCTTAAGGGTTAACTTATCCTCCAACTTTCATTAAGATATTATTTGAAAATCAAAACAGTAGTAGAGCTAGACAACAACACCTATCAAAAGTTTTAAATTTTAGTTATTGATATGGCGTTTTTTAGAATAGAACGATCGGTCTACGGTTTTTGATGACAAAAAAGTGATTCACTATCTGCAGCAAAAACTGCGATTCGCAAATCGTGCATCATAGCTATATCCCATTTCGAATGTATTTGCAATCACTTTTGTCGTCATGCCAAATGATTCGCATTTTCGTTTACGTCGAATCTATACAAAGTGTTTTTTTTTTTAATTATCGAAATTCCAATAATCCTTGATCGAATTTTGGCAGCAGCGGCAGCCTATTTAGGTGGAGACTAGCCAACAAACTGGTGTAGGTAGGTACTTTTTATTTTTTAACCCCCGACGCAAAAACGACGGGGTGTTATAAGTTTGACGTGTCTGTGTGTGTGTGTGTGTGTGTCTGTCTGTTCCCCTGGCGCTCAAACGGGTGGACCGATTTGAATGCAGTTTTTTTTTGTTTGAAAAGTGAATTAGTCGCGAGTGTTGTTAGCTATTGTTGTTAGTATCAGGCTACGGCCTGGCACCGGTTGGTGCCAGGCCGTAGCCTGATACTACGTAGTACCTACGTCACACCGCGCCATACCCGATCCCGCCAAATGATTGTACCTACCCTGACTACATCGACATTTGTTTATTGATTTTGTAATTAATGAGTATATGTTAATTTTTGATTAATGATTAAAATCAGAATATTTAATTATGTATTTTACATTAAGCTGAATAATTATAACTTTTATATCGTATAGTTTTCACTTTAAAAGTTATGAACTTGTGTAGAAGATGATTGTTATTGGGCCACTTGATTACCGACATTATTAGTTAAATAATTCATTAGTTCATCTCATTATAATTATAATTTAATTAACTTTATGTTTTTATGAATATGTTTTAGTTAGTCATAATTTTAGTTTATAAAATAGCATTTTGGAAACTGATATCTTGAAGTACCTATATTTTGTTGTAGGTTGTTTGGTTGGTAGAATTGTAAGCTGCTGGTATGAAGTCGCTGGAAATAATTTATAATTGAGTAATTTAGCTTATAATTGTAATTCAATTATTTATTTTATGTTTTAGCAATAGTTTAATCAGTTTCTAATTTTAAAATAATATTCCAGAAATTAATATCAAGTAGCCACATATTTTGTTCATATGGTTGGCATTATTTGTAAGCCTTGTCGAAAATTGTATAAAAGCGAAAGGAAGGTATTAACAGACATTCATTTTGTAAACTACCTCGGTAAGAGGAAACTCTGCACGAAAATATAGCGAAGATTACTGAAGATCTGAGTATTATTCCTAAGTCTATCCCAACCTCTGTCACATTTCAGAAGTGGGATAGTGAAAATGTCGGGACCCTATGCAGCTGGTCTCGGAAAAAGGAAGAAGAAACCGCCGAGCAGCGAAGAACTCGAAAATTTTTTTTCTTCTTCCGAAGACACCACGCCCTTGCCGGATGACTCAACTACGCCGCCGCCAAGAAAACTGCGCCGGGTGACACATGCTGATGCGGAAGTTATTCCAAAATTTCGTCCGGAAGATAACACGAGCAACATCAGCAGCTGGTTACATAAAATTGATCAACTGGGTGAAGTCTACGGATGGGATGCGACCGAAAGACAATTCGTAATGCAGCTTCGTCTACGTGGTTCCGCTCGCCGATGGTACGATGACTTGGACGATTACAACCTCGACTGGGAAGGATGGAAGCAAGCCTTGGGAACTGCATTTCCACGATCTATCGATTTTGTGGACAAACTGGAAGCCATGTTGGCGAGAACAAAAAAAAGACGCTGAAACCATGACGAAATATTTCCACGATAAGTTTTCGCTCCTAAAAAAGTGCAACATCGAGGGTGAAGATGCAATTTCTTGTATAATCAAAGGACTTCCTGCAGAGCTGCGTGCGAATGCTAAGGCCTACCAATGCCAGACGCCTGAGTTACTCTACCATGGATACTTATCATCATTAGAAAATTATAGAAGATTTGAAGCTACTACCGCAGCACAAAAGTCTACGTGGAGAAGAGGTGCAACTGATGGAGGGCCTACCACGTCGTTGCAGCATACTGGTGTGAAGCGGTGTTACGTCTGCCGGCGGACTGGCCACGAGGCGTGGGACTGCAGATCTCTTCTACGCTGCGAAACCTGCCTACGCGTTGGACATACATCTGGCACCTGCTGGTCTACAGCGACATCTAGCTCAACGCAGCGGGAAAAGCAAGCAACAACCCCGGTGAGTTCTATTATGTACACTCTCATTAATAATTTTCTGAGCATATACAAACGCCACGCATACATCGGTGCTGATAAAGTCATTGTTTACATTGATACTGGAAGTAAATTAAATATAATAACGCTAAATAAAGCGAAAGCACTAAATCTAACAATTACGCCGTCGGCCGTTGTGATGAGAGGTTTTGGAGGTGCTCATACAATATCACTGGGCAGAACATGTATAGATGTGAAAATAGATACTGTGTGTTTAAGTGGTAATGTAGAAATAACAGATCACGATCTTTAAGATATAGACCTGATTATTGGGCAGCCGATGATTAATCAACCTGGTATAAGTTTAATTACGACTTCGAAATCAGCCAACTTTGTGGAAACTTTTGATATTTTTGACAATCTTAAGTGCGTTAAATTAGAAAATTCTGACTATAACTCGAAATATAATGTTTTTCTCAAAAGTGATATCGTTATACCGCCACAAAATGTTAAAATTATTGATGTATTTGTTGATATAGAATCCAATGAAAATTTGTACTTTCTGACAAACTCAGTTTATTTGCAATTAGGTAAATTGTGCTATGCTATCCCTGGCGGAGTTATCAGCATCGAAGGGCGATTAAAATTTATAAATATAGGTGACACAACAGTTTCTTTGCCAGCTCATAAATTGATTGCGCGCGCTGAGGTAGTGAACATTATTCCTGAAAACGTTCAAAATGTTATGACGCTTGATTCAGTTGCTCAGTCCACTACTGTGCCATTATTGTCAAGTATAGGTGAAATAAATGTAGGAGAACTAAATAATGAGGATTTAAATAAACTTTTTGTCTTATTGAATAAATATAATAATCTTTTTGCCAAAGATTCGAAAGATCTAGGTTGCACAGACCTTATGGAAATGAATATTCAGACAACGACAGAAAAACCAGTACACTTTAAACCGTATAGAATGTCTCATAAAGAAAATGAAATTGTTATGAAAAAGGTTCAAGATTTGATTGAAGCTGGAATAATACGTGAATCGATGTCTGAATATTCAAGCCCAGTTATATTAGTGAAAAAGAAGGATGGGGACTACAGACTGTGCATAGACTACAGGGCCCTAAACTCGCAAACTATCAAAGACCGTTATCCTTTACCACATATTGATGATCAAGTCTCAAAATTAGCAGGAAAACGTTATTTCACAACTCTTGATTTAGCTCAAGGTTATTATCAAGTGAAAATTGCCGAAGACTCAACTCACAAAACTGCTTTTGTGACACCTACCGGACAGTACGAATTCCTTAAGATGCCTTTCGGTTTAGCCAATGCCCCTGCCGTCTTTTCGCGGCTTATACGTCTCGCTCTAAGTGACGTTATAAATGACGTCGCCGTGTATCTTGATGATGTAATGTTGCCAACCGTAACCGTTTTAGTTTTAGGTCTTCTGCAAAAGGCTAATTTAAAATTAAATCTGAAAAAATGTGCTTTTCTAAAAACGAGCGTTAATTACTTAGGACATGAAATTTCCGCAGGTATTATACGACCTGGCCAGGCCAAGATTAATTGCGTTTCAAAATACCCTCGACCGCGAAATGTGCATGAAATTCGACAGTTTATTGGACTAACTTCTTATTTTAGAAAATTCATACGGGGATTTGCTGAAATTGCTCTTCCATTAACAAAACTCACAAAAAAAGATATAAGTTGGTATTGGGGACCTGAACAAGAAAATGCATTTCAAACTTTGAAACTGAAATTAACTGAAAGGCCAGTGCTAGGTATTTATGATAGTAAAGCTGTAACAGAATTGCACACTGACGCTAGCAAGTTAGGATTAGGAGGCATGCTTTTGCAGCATCAAACAGATGGAACGATAAAACCGATTGCATATTTTAGTAGAGTTACATCTAAAGAAGAACAATTCTATCACAGTTACGAACTCGAGACTCTGGCTGTTGTCGAATCCTTAAAACGTTTTCGCATTTATATAACAGGAATACCTGTAAAAGTAATAACCGATTGCGCGGCTTTACGTACTACATTGGTTAAAAAGGATCTAATTCCTCGTATTGCTCGGTGGTGGCTTACAATTCAGGATTTTGATTTGCAAATAGAATACAGGCCAGGGGAGCGAATGAAACACGTTGATGCGCTTAGTAGAAACCCTCTCACGGAACCTATTTTTCAAATTAATGAGTCAGATTGGCTGGTTACCCTCCAACTGCAAGATTACAATATTCAACAAATACTAAAGCAGTTGCAAGAAAATACGACCAATCCAGACTTAATAAATAACTATTTAGTCAAAAATAACATTTTGTACAGGAAAACTGTGTATGGCGACCGTTTTGTGATACCAAAATTAGCGAAATATGGTCTATTGCAAAAGTACCATGACCAAATAGGACACCCGGGATTTGAAAAATGCGAAAAAACAATAAAAGCCCAGTTTTGGTTTGCCGGAATGACTCGTTTTATAAGGAAATATGTAAAGTCGTGTTTACAGTGCGCTTATGGGAAGTCCGAGTATGGTAGGAAACAAGGGGAATTATATCCAATAGAAAAGGTAGATATACCTATGCATACTCTGCATGCTGACCACTTAGGTCCTTTTGTTAAAACTAATAAAGGGAATACGTACGTGCTGGTTGTTATAGACTCTTTTACAAAATTCGTATTTACTAAGGCAGTCAGAACTTGCAATTCAATTGAGACAGTTAAAAATTTGAAAGAAATAATAATGCTGTTTGGTTACCCTGCTAGAATAATTACAGATAGGGGTAAAGCTTTTACTAGCCGTTATTTTAAACAGTTCGCCGAAGAATCTCAATTCAGACATGTTTTGAATAGAATAGAATAGAGAATAGAAATAGAATAGAAAAGTTTTTTATTCAAATAAACTTTTACAAGTGCTTTTGAATCGTCGATTGAGTCTACCACAGGTTCGGAATGCAGTTCCAGCCGAGAAGAACCTGTAAGAAACTCGGCGGTTGCTCTTTTTAAAAATAACATTATAACAATTATTATTATTAATGTACATGATTGAAATGCCGTCTCGCGCATTGCTGGAACGAGTTAAATCCAAGCTTTTTTATCGTTTATATAATCTTCAGTTGTATAATAAGCTTTTTTTATGAGCATACTTTTAAGAAAGTTCTTAAACTTGTGTAAAGGCAAGTCTAAGACATATTTTTTATTCGGATAAACTTTTACAAGTGCTTTTGAATCGACAAATGAATCTACCACTGGTTCAGAATGGTGCTTACAATTCCACACGTTAAGAAGGGCAGACAAAAGTAGCCCCATTTCCGACGGCGGCACCCGTTCACGAGCATGACGCATGATCCAGCCATTGCTTCGCTCAACCATATTTGAGGGAACGCAACAACCCGCACCACACGACACCACCACAGAAATGTTTAAAGAGAGCGTGACATACTTAGGCTACCCATGATTAAAGCATCGAATTGAACACCAATAATCGAATACTCCTCAAGTTATAATAGCGTATAAAGCGAATAAATTAAATCCATGCTTTTTTATCATTTATATAATCTTCAATTGTATAATATGCTTTTTTCATGAGCACACTTTTAATAGAATTCTTAAACTTGTGTAAAGGCAAATCTAAGATTTGTTGTGGAATTTTGTTATAGAACATTACGCCCATTCCCACAAACGACCTTTGGACCTTTTTGAGGCGTAATCGAGGAATCACTAGTCCATCTCTATTTCTTAACCGCCTATCGTGTAATTCACACTTTTTATTGTAACTGTGAATGTTTTGCTTAACAAAAATTATGTTGTTATAAATATATTGAGAAGCTACTGTAAGAATACCTATTTCTTTAAATTTCTCTCGAAGGGAATCCCGCGGTTTTAAATTATAAATTGCGCGAATTGCCCTTTTTTGTAAAACGAAAATTTTTCCAATATCAGCTGCTTTACCCCATAGTAAGATTCCATACGACATAATACTATGGAAATATGCAAAATAAACTACTTTTGCAGTTTCTACGTCTGTTAACTGTCGAATCTTCCTAACAGCGTAAGCAGCAGAGCTAAGCTTGCCAGCAAGTGTTGCTATATGGGTGCCCCATTGAAGCTTTGCATCTAGGGTTATTCCCAAGAACACAGTTGTGTTCTCAGTTTTCAATGGCTGACCACTTATCTTTAAATTGTTGCTAGTAATCCTTGTATTGGGCAATAAAAACTCGACACACTTGGTTTTTTTAGCATTTAAAAGTAGATTATTTATAGTAAACCAGTGTGAAACTTGAGATAAAGTATTATTTACATCGTCAAAATTGTCTTTAGTTCTATCGACTTTAAAAATTAAAGACGTATCATCAGCAAATAGTACAATATCGCAAGCATTTTTGACGAAATGTGGTAAGTCATTAATATAAACCAGAAACATGAATGGACCTAGAATAGAGCCTTGGGGGACACCCATCACTGAGGCTGATCCGGATGACTTAACATCATTGATGCATACCCTTTGTATACGATCACCGAGATAAGACGCAATGAGACTGAGTGCAGATTCTTTAATACCATAGTGGCCTAATTTTCGTAAAAGAGTCTCGTGCTCAACGCAATCAAATGCTTTTGACAAATCACAGAAGATACCAATGGCATTCTGTGACTTTTCCCAAGCATCGAAAATGTGCCGTAACAGCCTTGCGGCCGCATCGGTTGTTGAACGACCCTTAGTAAAACCATACTGCTCAGAGTGAAGTAATTTATTTAAATTAAAGTGCAGGAGCAGTTGGTTGAGCATTATTTTTTCAAATATCTTGCTGAGAGTTGGTAGAATTGAAATCGGCCTATAGTTATTTGGATCAGTTTTACTTCCCGACTTAAACAGAGGTATCAATTTACTACATTTCATGAGGTCGGGAAATGATCCCGAATCTATGGACTTGTTAAAAATTACAGCAAGATATGGCGCAATAACATCAATAATATTGTGAATTATTTTTACTGATATTCCCCATAAATCTCCTGTTTTTTTGTGTTGCAAAGATTTAAATGTTTTGATAATATCATATGGGGTTACGTATTTAAATCGAAATAATACATTGCACTCAGAAACATTGCCCCTCAGGATATTATAGGCTTCTGTTGGCGAGGAATTCAGGGAATTAGTCGTGGTAACTGGAATATTTTGGAAGAAGTTCTCAAAAGTATTTGCTATCTCTATATCAGAGTCAATAATATGATTATTAATTTTTAACTCCAGTTTATTAGTATGTACTTTATGTTTCCCCATTTCATCACTGATGATATCCCAAGTTGCTTTTATTTTATTATCAGAATTCATGATTTTCTGTTTTATATAAAGAGATTTTGCCTGTATGCAAACATTTCGAAACAATTTGGAATAATTTCTTACGTATTCAATAAACGCGGGGGTATAATTATATTGTTTTTCTGCATACAGGTCAAACAACTTGTTTCGACTTTTATAAATGCCAACAGTTGCCCAGTCACTAAATTTAAGATTTTTAAACAATCGTTTTTCTATGATTTTAAAGATGGAGGTAAATTGAGTGTTTATTACATCAAAAAACGTGCTATAAAGTTCATCCGGATCATCCTGCGTAAGGTCAAGTGTCGGTAATATAGTTGAGATAGTATGTTTGAATTGCCTTACTTTTTTAGTGGTAACTGGCCTATATTTTATTACTTTTGCTTTATTCTGTTCACTACTAGGAACAGATATCATTTGTCCGCAGTGATCAGATCTTAGATTACTGATAATTGATTTTTCGATGATTTTACAATCACAGAAAATGTTGTCAATACAAGTAGCTGTGTTCGCAGTTATTCTTGTAGGTTCAACAAAAATATTCTCTAAATTAAAGCTTCTAAAAAGATTTAGCAGTCTACCCGTAAAAGGAGTGTGGAGCAAAATATCAATATTAAAATCTCCACAAATTATTATTTTTTTTGATGACCTACATATCCTCCTTAGAACCTCCTCCATGATATCCTCAAAGAGCACAAAGTCACCTGTGGGAGGACGGTACACGCAAACTATAATATATCGCTCCAGCTCAACACAAGACAGCTCAGTAATGCGTTCAAGAGAAAGGCTAACAATGTCTTTTCGTTCTTTGTAATTGATATTGTTTCGCATCATTATTAAAGATCCCCCGCGTATAGCCGTTTTTCTTGAGAACGCACTTGACAGAGAGTAATTTTGTAGATGTACAATTAATTGATAATTATTGAGCCAATGCTCAGTGAGGCATAAGATGTCAATATCAAATTCTTTAATGAAAAGTTCAACCTCATGTTCTTTGCCAGATAAGCCCTGTATATTTTGATGCACAAGATGAATTTTACATTGCTTATCTGTTGTCTTATTTCCTAGTTTAAATTTGTACAAGTATTTTCAGTACAACAAGAGTTAACTTCTAAGGTCAATAAACCTGGATTACTACTATTATTAATTAAATCTATATTATTTGTACAACATGTACCATTGTCAATCAATGTCAAAATACTGGAATTAGTACTATTACTAATTATGTCAATGTCATTTGTACAACATGTACCATTGGCAGTCAAGCTTAAAGTAGCCGAATCCTGTATATTACAAGCTACTAATGTAGCTATTTGTTTTCTATATCTAGCGGGCAGATACATAGTATCTCTTGTCAATTTAAAATTTTTAATAAATTTATTTGTATTAAAGAAATTAATATATATAACAATAAGAATGCTATAGCAAGTCCCAGATCTAATGGTCAAGTCGAGCGTGTAAATCGAACAATAATAGATGGTTTAAATACTATGTCTGATAGTGAGAATACATGGGACGAGAAACTCCCTGATGTCATATGGGGAATAAATAATACTCCTCATTCTACTACCTCTTTCCCGCCATTTAAACTAATGTTCAGCCATGAAAATTCCCGTTTGCCAGCTTATCCTTTAGGACAGTCACAAGACTTTGTTTCACAAAAACAAGCTTTACAAAACAGGCGGACTACTGCGAAGTTGCATATTGACAGAAATATGACGTTAATGAAAAAACGGTTTGATCAATCACGAAAAAAATGTATAAAATATGCGGTAGGACAATTAGTTTTGTGGAAAGGAGGAGCTAGTAGGGACACGTCTTCACAAGTTTCACAAAAATTAAAAAGCCCTTACACAGGTCCTTACAAAGTATGCAAGGCAGAACCGGCCATTGATCGTTATACGATTTGTAGTGTCAAAGGAATGAAAGGCTATAAAAAATTTAATGCAGTTGTACGAGGCGAAGTGTTGAGACCTTACAAAACCATTACTTCCGATGCAGATAGTTCCTCTAGTGATAGGGAAGTAGATAGGGATGATCTTATAGACTTACTCGAAAGCTAATGTTATAGAAAATAATTGAAAAGTTGAAATATTTGATGAGACAAATGTCATTTTTGATTTAAGCTTTTTGTTATACAACTGTAGTCTATACTGTATCATAGATTTTTCTTGTTTTGATTACATACATTCTTGTAAATAAAACACAAAGTTATTTATTATAAATCATTTATTATCAAATATTTATATGATAGCTGTCAGAATACCGCATTTTAGCTGAAATAAAGGAAAATAAATAAGCTTACAGGAAATGAGTAACAGTATCATACCTAAACGTTCTCTGAAATAATTGAAGTATCTGTGTGATCCTATCTAAGCGAGCGTCAGCATGATCTAATTATTCCTTATTCAAAGTAAAAATGTCTGTGTGACCCACTTAATAAGACTGTTTAATGTAACCAGAAAGTCTGTGATCTATCGAATAAGTCTATGTGACCTTATTAAATTAATGTCTGAGTGACCTCTCCAAGATAACGTCTGTGTGACCTACTCAAACTAAGTCTGCGCAATCTACTTTAAGTCTATGTGACCTTATTAAATTAACTAGTGTTGCGCTCGGTGCGCGAGCTGCACGCAGCTCGCGGGCCTTGTGGTCTCTTCAATATTCGTAAAATAAAGAAACGGGAGGCCATACCAAATACCAGAATATTCTGGAGAGTCTGTTGAAAGATAGAAAGAAATATTGGTATCACGCTTTGTATCTTTTCTGAAAGGACACTAATGAGTTATATGCATGCGTTTAGTGGGGAAAAAAAAGATCTATACAAAAATGTTCTGGAGAGCCACTTGAAAATTAAAAAGAAATTTTGTATGGACACGAATTTTTTTGTTCCGTAGCTACCTTTTTTTTACTGGCTCACCAAAGGGCCTAAGGTCTTGAACATTTTTAGTTTCAGGACCATGCCTCTATGATTGATAGTTTTTGAGGGCCGTTAGGGTACTCTGGTAATTATTCCTCATTCACTACGTTTTGTATTTTTTGTGAAAAAATAAATCTTTATGTTCTATTTACTTATTATGTGTATTGGGGGGAAAAAGTTTCATACAAAGAGAGCCTCTTAAAAAGAACCCAAAAATTTGTATGGAGAGAATTTTTTTTTGTTCGGCGGTCATCTTTTTTTTACCCGTTTACCCAATGGCCCAAGGTCTTAAACAACATTTGTTTGGGACCATGCCTGTATGACCGGTAGTTTTCGAGGACCCATGAGGTACTCTGGTAAATTTTCCACAATCATGACATTTCAGAATTTTCCTGAAGGAAGACCCATAAGTACGACATATATAAATAGTTAAGAGAAAAGGTTCCATATAAAATTGTTCTGAGAAGCCTCTTGAAAAGAACCCAAAAAATTTGTATGGAGAGAATTTTTTTTTTGTTCGGCGGCCATCTTTTTTTCACCGGTTCACCTAATGGCCCGAGGTTTTTAATAACATTTGTTTGGGACCATGTCTGTATGACTGGTAGTTTTGGAGGACCCATGAGGTACTCTGGTAAATTTTCCACATTCATGACGTTTCATAATTTTCTGAAGGAAGACCCATAAGTTCTACGCACATAAATAGTGAAGGGAAATAAGTTCCATACAAAATTGTTCTGGAGAGCCTCTTGAAAATTACCCAAAAAATTTGTATGGAGAAAATTTTTTTTTGTTTGGCGGCCATCTTTTTTTTACCGGTTCACCTAATGGCCCAAGGTCTTTAATAACATTTGTTTGGGACCATGTCTGTATGACTGGTAGTTTCGGAGGACCCATGAGGTACTCTGGTAAATTTTCCACATTCATGACGTTTCATAATTTTCTGAAGGAAGATTCATAAGTTCTACGCACATAAGTAGTGAAGGGAAAAAAGTTCCATACAAAATTGTTCTGGAGAGCCTCTTGAAAATTAGGAATTTTTTTGTATGGAGTCGAATTTTTTTTTGTATGGTGGCCATATTTTTTTTACCGGTTCACCCAATGGCCCAAGGTTTTGAACATTTTTTGTTTCGAGACGATACCTCTCCGACTGATAGTTTTCGAGATCCCCTAGGGCACTCTAGTCAGTTTTCCACGTTCAGCTCTCTCTATAATTTTGGTGACCTAGAATTTTTGAATTTTACACACATGGAAAGTATAGTGAAAAAGTTCCATACAAAATTGTTCAGGAGAGGTGATCAGTCCGTAACTTCAAGTAGCTTTATATATATTAACTAGTTGCTCGGTGCGCGAGCTGCTAAAGCAGCTCGCGGGGACGTTCGACATTATATAACAATATGGGACTGCACCCTATAATTTCGGAGATATAAGCATTTAAAAATCTGACCACGTGAACATATAGACATAGCGAAAATAAGAAGTTTGAGCACCAACAACATGGGGCTGCACCCTATAGTTTCGGAGATATAAGCTTTGAAAAATATGACCACGTAAACAAACAGACATCGCGAAAATAAGAAGTTTGAGTACCAACAACATGGGGCTGCACCCTATAGTTTCGGAGATATAAGCTTTGAAAAATATGACCACGTGAACACATACATAGACTTCGCGAAAATAAGAAGTATGAGCACCAACAACATGGGGCTGCACCCTATAGTTTCGGAGATATAAGCTTTGAAAAATATGACCACGTAAACAAACAGACATCGCGAAAATAAGAAGTTTGAGTACCAACAACATGGGGCTGCACCCTATAGTTTTGAAAATATAAGCTTTTAAAAATCTGACTACGTAATGACACAGCCATCGCAAAAATAAGAAGTTTGAGCACAAACAACATGGGGCTGCACCCTATAGTTTCGGAGATATAAGCTTTTAAAAATTTAATCACGTTGGCATACAAACATCGCAAAAATAAGAATTTTGCGTACCAACAACATGGAACTGCACCCTATAGTTTCGGAGATATAAGCTTTTTAAAATCTGACCACGTGCGCACATAAACATCGCTAAAATAAGAAGTTTGAGTACCAACAACATGGAGCTGCACCCTATAGTTTCGGAGATATAAGCTTTTAAAAATTTTATCACGTGAACATATAGACATCGCGAAAATAAGAAGTTTGAGCACCAACAACATGGGGCTGCACTTTATACTTCCGTAGATATAAGCTTTTAAGAATTTGATCACGTAAGTACATAGACATCGCAAAAATAAGATATCTAAGTACCAACAACATGGAGCTGCACTCTATAGTTTCGGAGATATTATAAGCTTTTAAGAATTTGATCACGTGAGCATACAGACATCGCAAAAATAAAAATTTTGCGTACCTACCAACAACATGGGGCTGTACCCTATAGTTTCGGAGATATAAGCTTTTAAAAATCTGACCACGTGAGCATATAGACATCGCGTAAATAAGAAGTTTGAGTAGTAACAACATGGAGCTGCACCCTTTAGTTTCGGAGATATAGGCTTTCAAAAATCTGACCACGTAAGTAAACAAACATCGCGAAAATAAGAAGTTCGAGTACCAACAACATGGGGCTGCATCCTATAATTTTGAAGACATAAGGTTTTAAAAATCTGACCACGTGAGCATATAGACATCGCGAAAATAAGAAGTTTGAGTACCAACAACATGGGGCTGCACCCTATAGTTTCGGAGATATCAGCTTTGAAAAATCTGACCACGTAACCAAACAGACATCGCGAAAATTAGAAGTTTGAGTACCAACAACATGGGGCTGCACCCTATAGTTTTGAAAATACATATAAGCTTTTAAAACTTTGACTACGTAATCACACAGCCATCGCAAAAATAAGAAGTTTAAGCACCAACAACATGGGGCTGCACCCTATAGTTTCGGAGATATAAGCTTTGAAAAATCTGACCACGTAAGGAAACAGACATACCGTGAAAATAATAAGTTTGAGTACTAACATCATGAGGGCTGCACCCTATAATTTTGGAGACATAAGGTTTTAAAAATCTGACCACGTGAGCATATAGACATCGCGAAAATAAGAAGTTTGAGTACCAACAACATGGGGCTGCATCCTATAGTTTCGGAAATATCAGCTTTGAAAAATCAGACCACGTAAGCAAACAGACATCGCAAAAATAAGAAGTTTGAGTACCAACAACATGGGGCTGCACCCTATAATTTTGGAGATATAAGCTTTTAAAAATCTGACTACGTGGGCTTATCGACATCGCGGAAATAAGAAGTTTGAGTACTAACAACATGGGGCTGTACCCTATAGTTTCGGAGATATAAGCTATTAAAAATCTGACTACGTGAACGTATAGACATCGCGAAAATAAGAAGTTTGAGTACCAACAACATGCAGCTGCACCCTTTAGTTTCGGAGATATTCACCCGTCTCCGAAATCCTCAATCATCAGCTCTCTCCACATTTTTTCTCCGAATAAATTTTATCTTCTATGTGAAACCATTTGTGAAAAAAAAAATTCTTACTAAATTTTACAGGAGGAAATTTGTAGGAAAAATCTCGAAAACTACCCCAAATGTGGCAACACTTTTTACATTACTCGACATTGCCGGAAATCAAAATTTTCAAAAACACCGAACAACAATATAAAATGGCCGCTAACTCGTTTTACAGAAACATTTCACATAGTTTTATAATATTTCCATTGAGTACGGGATATACCGCTTTTGATGAAATTCAAAATTTTACATCTCGCTCGCATCCAGACGAAATGATTGCCCCTGAGAAAGACCATGTCAAGAAAATCTCTTTTTCTTTGATAAATTCCAGTGTTGCCAGTCCTCGATGACAAAAATACCCAAATCTCATTTGTACAAGTAAAATACGTGTTCGCTCATATCGGATTTTGCAAAAAGTCCGTATTTCGATTTTTTAATTTTTGGGGTAAATCTTGAAATTTCCCCAAAAATGGGGTATTTTTTTGCACCAATCTATACTTCGAATCTATACATACAATCACTTCATAGAAGTCGAAACGCTCCGATGTTGGCAACTGTAAGAAATTTGAATTTTAAAATTGGGTTTCTTCGTACCTCAAAACGAATGGCCGCAACGACAGCCGCCATCTTGAATTTTACTTTTTTTCACATTTTCTATGAATCGTCTACTAATTTCTTCAATAATTGCGAGTTGTAACGAAATCGGTTGGAAAACAAAAAAGTTACATAAATCACGGCGGCCGCCATCTTGTTTTTTCAATTTTTTCCACATTTTCTATGAATTGTCTACTAATTTCTTCAATAGTTGAGAGTTGTAATGAAATCGGTTGAAAAACAAAAAAGTTACAAAAATCACGTCAGTCGCCATCTTGTTTTTCTGAAATGTCATAATTTTTCCCTGCTCCCTCACTTAAACTTAACATGTCTTCCCATATTTTACTTGAGTTCTCCAAAGAATCAAAGCCTTGCATACTCAATATTCGCCATACATTTTCTATGGAAAAATAAATTCCGCCATTTTGAATTTTTTTTCTATTCATCAAGTAGACCTTCGGATCCTGATCATCTTTAGCTAAAAAAACACTCTTCCATCTTTTATACCCTTCGAGATGGACACCGACGAAATTTGTATAGCGGCCATCTTTTTTTCGCCATTTTGAATTTTTTTTCAGCTCGCTCCCAATTGGACCATGTTATGAATGACATTTGCTCGAGCACCCCTTACCTATCTTTAATACCTTCAGCGTGCCCTTCACCCGTCTCCGAAACCATCATCAGCTCTCTCCATATTTTTCGTAAAATAATTTTTTGTCTTCTATGTGACATCATTTGCGAAAAAAAATATTTTCATACAAAATTTTACAGAAGGAAATTTTTGGGGAAATCTCGAAAACTACCCTAAATGTGGCAACATTGTGTATATACCTCGATACTGCCAGTCGAGTTGCACAATCGATTCATACATGTCAACTTTCTAAAATGTTGCCAACTGCCTCAAAAACATGATCAAAATTTTCAAAAACACTCAACAACAATACAAAATGGCCGCTAACTCCTTTTATAGAAATAATTCACATAGTTTTATAATTTTACCATTAACTACAGGATATACCGCTCCTGATGACGTTTAAATGTTCCATCTCGCTCGCACCCAGGCGAAAATCACTTTTTCTTTGATAAATTCCAGTGTTGCGAGTGCCCGACGACAAAAATACCCAAATGTCATTTGTACAAGTAAAACACGTGGTCGCTCATACTCGGATTTTGCAAAAAGTCCGTACTTCGATTTTTTAATTTTTGGGGTAAATGTTGAAATTTCCCCAAAAGTGGGGTATTATTTTAATCACTAATTTATACCTCGAGTCTATGCAAACAATCGCTTCATAGAATTCGAAACGCTCCGATGTTGCCAACTGTGAGAAATTTGAATTTTAAAATTGCGTTTTTTTCGTACCTCCAACCGAATGGCCGCCACGACAGCCGCCATCTTGAATTTTTAAAAACCACTCACGTTCTGTCAAAATTAAGGGTAATTGTAGGCGAAAACAGAAAAAAATATTATCGTCAATTACCCCGTTTCGGTGCTGTGGTGCCGCGGTTCGGGGTTGAAAAATCGAAAATTTGAAAGACTACAGCTAAGCCGCCATCTTGTTTTTTAAATTTTTTCTACTTTTTCTATTAATCGTTTCCTAATTTCTTCTAGAATTGCGAGTTTTAACGAAATTGGTAGGAAAAAAAAATGTTACAAAAATCACGTCGGCCGCCATCTTGTTTTTGTTTGAGCAGCCCTTTTCTATCTACAATACCCTTCCCGGGCTGCCTAACCATCTTACTAACCCTCAATCATCATGTCTTCCAATATTTTTCTGTGAGAATTCTTTGAAGAACCGCATCAAAGGCAATTCAATATTCACCATACATTTTCTATGAAAAAATGAATTCCGCCATTTTGAATTTTTTTTTCATTCATCAAGTAGACCTTCGGATTTTGATCATCTTTTGCTAAGAAACCACTCTTCCATCTTTTATACGCTCCGAGATGGATAACGATGAAATTTGTATGGCGGCCATCTTTTTTACGCCATTTTGAATTTTTTTTCAGTTCACTCCCAATTGGACGACGTTTCGAATGACATTTGCTCGAGCACCCCCCACCTATCTTCAATACTTTCAGCGTGCCCTTCACCCGTCTCCGAAACCCTCAATCATCAGCTCTCTCCATATTTTTTTCGGAATAAAGTTTTGTCTTCTTTGTGAAACCATAAGTGAAAAAAAAAAATTTCATACAAAATTTTACAGGAGGAAATTTTTGGGGAAATCTCAAAAACTACCCTAAATGTGGCAACACTGTGTACATACCTCGATACTGCCGGTCGAGTTGCACAATCGCTTCATACATATTAACTTTCTAAAATGTTGCCTACTGCCTCAAAAACATGATCAAAATTTTCAAAAACACCCAACAACAATACAAAATGGCCGCCAACTCGTTTTATAGAAACAATTCACATAGTTTTATAATTTTTTTAATAAGTACCGGATATACCGCTCCTGATGACTTTTACATGTTCCATCTCACTCCAACCCAGGCGAAATGATTGCCCCTGAAAAAAGACCATGTCGCGAAAATCACTTTTTCTTTGATAAATTCCAGTGTTGCCAGTCTCTGGTGTCAAAAATACCCAAATGTCGTTTGTACAAGCATAATACGTAGTCGCTCATACTCGGATTTTGCAAAAAGTCCGTATTTCGATTTTTTAATTTTTGGGGTAAATCTTGAAATTTCCCCAAAAGTGGGGTATTTTTTTACCACCAATTTATACCTCAAATCTATACATACAATCGCTTCATAGAAGTCGAAACGCTCCGATGTTGCCAACCGTGAGAAAATTTAATTTTAAAATTGCGTTTTTTCGTACCTCAAACCAAATGGCCGTCACAACAGCCGCCATCTTGAATTTTTAAAAACCACTCCCGTTCTGTCAAAATACAGGATAGTTGTAAGCGGAAACAATAAAAAAATATTATCCTCAATTACCCCGTTTCGGAGCTGTGGTGCCGCGGTTTGGGGTCGAAAAATCAAAAATTTTAAAAATCTAAATCTCGGCCGCCATCTTGTTTTTTCAATTTTTTCCACTTTTTCTGTTAATTGTTTACTAATTTCTTCAATAATTGCGAATTTTAATGAAATCGGTTGGAAAACAAAAAAGTTACAAAAATCACGTCGGCCGCCATCTTGTTTTTCTGAAATGTCATAATTTTTCCCTACTCGACTCCCCCATCCAAACACATCTCCCATACATGATTATATCGTTTTCTGTCTCTTTCTAGGAGAACAATTATGTCAATGAGTGAGTGAGTGAGTGAGTGGTAATTGAGCTATATATAGTATAATGTCTAAGTGACTTCTCCAAGATAATGTCTGTGTGACCTACTCAAACTAAGTCTGCGCGACCCACTTAATAAGTATAAGTGATCTAACCAGAAAGTCTATGTGACCTACCCATTAAGTCTATGTGACCTTAACAAATTAATGTCTGAGTGACCTCTCCTAGATTATATCTATGTGACCTACCTAATCTAACGTCTTAGTGACTAATATAATATCCTTCTGTTATCTGTGTGATATAATATGCTTGCATATATACCTACTGTGTGAATAAAATGAGTGGCCAAAGTATTTTTTTAGCAGCTTTCTGTAAATTATGTACTGAAAGTCAAAAGTAGATTGACCAAACACTACCTTCAGATGACCCCTCAAATGCATATTACTGTTCAGATTCTTTCTCTCTCCAGGTAACTAATGAAGCAGAGACGAGGATGGTGCCAGCGAGCCGTGGGACACGGCCGTTGCAGGATGGCCGAATGTTACCAACCGGTGCCAGGCCGTAGCCTGATACTACGTAGTACCTACGTCACACCGCGCCATACCCGATCCCGCCAAATGATTGTACCTACCCTGACTACATCGACATTTGTTTATTGATTTTGTAATTAATGAGTATATGTTAATTTTTGATTAATGATTAAAATCAGAATATTTAATTATGTATTTTACATTAAGCTGAATAATTATAACTTTTATATCGTATAGTTTTCACTTTAAAAGTTATGAACTTGTGTAGAAGATGATTGTTATTGGGCCACTTGATTACCGACATTATTAGTTAAATAATTCATTAGTTCATCTCATTATAATTATAATTTAATTAACTTTATGTTTTTATGAATATGTTTTAGTTAGTCATAATTTTAGTTTATAAAATAGCATTTTGGAAACTGATATCTTGAAGTACCTATATTTTGTTGTAGGTTGTTTGGTTGGTAGAATTGTAAGCTGCTGGTATGAAGTCGCTGGAAATAATTTATAATTGAGTAATTTAGCTTATAATTGTAATTCAATTATTTATTTTATGTTTTAGCAATAGTTTAATCAGTTTCTAATTTTAAAATAATATTCCAGAAATTAATATCAAGTAGCCACATATTTTGTTCATATGGTTGGCATTATTTGTAAGCCTTGTCGAAAATTGTATAAAAGCGAAAGGAAGGTATTAACAGACATTCATTTTGTAAACTACCTCGGTAAGAGGAAACTCTGCACGAAAATATAGCGAAGATTACTGAAGATCTGAGTATTATTCCTAAGTCTATCCCAACCTCTGTCACACTATGTTTGATGAAAATCGGACCAAGACGGCCGCCGCTACAAAATGGCGGATTACATATTTTATCACAACGCCCTCAATATGGATATCAAATGAAAGGGCTTGACTAGTAGAATAGCACTATGCAAATCCAAGATGGCCGCCACCACAAAATGGCGAATGTCGGGGGTTTTTTAAATTTTTAATTTATACTTGTCATTCTCATAATCCGATGGCACGGCAATATGGGATGACTGGAGAGGGATCAAGCGCTGGACCCGACGGCTTTACGTGTTCTCAGAGGCACTGGAGAGTGAAGGGATGTTGGTAGGTACTAAGAATTTCTTGACGGAGAATTTTTTTTCATATTTCGGCTCAATCCCGGACACGAACCCGATCGACCAGAAGCTGAATAAGCCAGACACTGGACCAACGAGATAGACAATGAACATGTGAATTCAGATAGATAGATACCTTAATATATATACCTTAATGCACACAAGAAAGAGTGAAACACACAAGAAAAAGTACAGAAATTTCTTAAAACATTGCAAAGGCGGCCTTATTGCTACCAAAGCGATCACTACCAACCTTTTTTGAGAGGTGCAAGTTTAGAATAACAACCAAAAAACAAATTATATAGGTTAATGATATATGTAGGTACCTGTGAAATTTACGATTATTTCTCTACATAAGTCTTTGGTCTAATTGATTTGATACTGACAGAAGTAAATTTTTTATAAACTAACCTAAAAAACAAAAGTACCTCTGCATGGGATGGTAGTTTATACTGTGGATCGCCCGTGCGCTTTAACAGATATACAAAAAATACTCGTAAGATCGTAAAATTTACTGTCACTGTGAAGTCGCGGGAGCAATTCAACCTATTGTTAAAGGTGATAATAGGAAAACACCTGTGAAATTAAGCGAGAGATTGTCAAATGTCTCATGAGCCATGGTTTATAAAAGTACCATTATTGCTCTAACGGTATTAGGAAAAGTATTATAGTATAACAAAAAAAAAAAAACTACGAAACTAAGAAAAATAAAAGTATTTTCATTGCATTCAAATTGGTAGGGTGAAGACTGAAGTACGTGCTCTGCATACTTTTTATTTTCTTCTATACAGAGAACAGACGACAATTGTATGCGTTTCAACTTCGATCTAGTTGTAGGTCATTTTATTTCAACCACCTTTTGGAGTTCTGAAAAGTATAAACGATTTATTATTCTAAAATCGCCGAATTCGTAAATATTGCGAAGTTTGTGGGTGTGTTAACCTTAAAGTTGAGTATTCTCTGGTTCAGAACGGACTAAAATCTTAACAATTCCGGAGAAACTTTACATTGACTTATGCTTGTTTACAAATGATTATGACTGTCAATATAGTAATGTTTGTGCAACAAAACTTGATTAAAGATAATTAATTGCTTTTAATCATAGCTCTAACAAAATATGTAAATTTTAAAGCAACACTTGGCGACAAAATTACAACTCTATCCATATATGTACTTGACACGTGCTTAAACCAAGTATCGTTTGGACCTTGGTAGCTTTATTTGTTAAGCTGACAAATATACGATTATTATTATTACTAACCACATATTGATGAAAAATAGTTTTAATGGTTACATAAATACATTTGAATACAGGGATGTAGATTATAGAAGTTTCTATGTTGGTTAACAGTAATCGAACTATCCTTATGAATAGTATCGTAAAGTTACAATATCATAACAAGATTTTTATTAAGCTCTGGCGACATCGGTGCTGATGTAGGACGTTAACCGCAGTCGATCCATTTGCTACAGTTGGCAGGGTTCCCACTACAAGCTTAAGACAGAAAAGGACGAAGTTTTAAATGGGTTTGACTACGCTTATATTCAAACGAAATTAGGCTACTTCCGCGAGTAGTTTTAATTTTTCCTATAATTTTCTTGAATCTTTTTCTTTACCAGAACTAAAAAGAAGATCTTATATTAAAAATTGAAAAGAAACAGGTCTATCAGACTAGGACTAACCAACAAATCAGTATTCTTTTGCGTTTATAATATTACTAGCGGACCCGGTAGGCAGACGTTGTCCTGCAACAGATCTCGCTAGCTGGCTAGTTCACGTGTCGAAAACAGTGCCATTTACCGGGTCCAACTATATCTAAAATATCCCATAAAGAAAAAAATATCAAAATCAGTAAAGCCGTTTAGGAGAAGAATTACGAACACACGCACTCCGAAATTGTAAATAACAATTTGGGAGCGCGTGTGTTCGTTAACATATATAATGATAGAAGGGAAAAACATCGAAATTGTTAACATGAAAATAAACATTGTCTGTTAACACAAAACTTGACGGAATCCGTGACACAATCGCGAAGATCGTACGCGCATTTCACTCGTACAATTGAAAGCTTTTGTTTGTTGAGAAACATTCCGTCATATCAGATGCGCGATAGCAATCAGCGCTCATCAGTTATTTCGTTCAAAGCGTTCGTGTCGCTCGGCTCGGTGGGCGTATAGCCCATCAGGTGGGCTATTCTCTAACTTAGTTACTAACTGAAAATTATAGCCACCGAATAAGTTCGATATATATTGCTGCTTTACTGTGTGAAATGTAAACAGTGATTTCATTTCACACATTAAAACAGAAATGTATATCGAACCAATTCGTTGGCAACCATTTTCTGTTGGTAACTAAGTTAGAGAATAGTTCCACATGTCTGTTTATATTGCCTATGGAAATTTGAATAATTCTCTAAGAGCACTTTCAGACAACATTGTATGCGTTTGAATACTACGTTTGTAAAGCTTGTTGACATCGACTTCTATGTAAACTATTCTTTTAGAAATCCGGTCATGTTTGTGGACGCATCGCGCAAAATATTGGATCAACGATCAACTTTGATGAAAATCGGTCCGCTTGCACCCGAAACAGACTGACCCGAATTGCACGAGGGCAAAACACTAATAAATCTTTAAGTAAAAACAATTTCTCCGTATCCATAAAAGTCGAGTATCTAGGTATATATCTAGAGAAACAGAAGGCCGGGCCCGCACTGCGTTTATTCGCGCGATTTCTTTTCCGTATTTTAATATATATTATTCGCGAATTTTAAATCGCAAGTGCGTGCAGCTTTATACATTTCCATATGTCACAGAATTCTGGGAAAAAATCGCGCGATTTCGCAGTGCGGGCTAGGCCTAATAAAAAATTAAAATCTAGGTCTGGTGCGGATAATCTTGGAAATCTCGAAAATCGGTTGCAACTCTAGTACGTGTAACTTTTCAACTGTGGGTTGTAACTTAATCGTAGTAGGTACCTACATGCTCCGTGATTGGACACGCTCAAGAATACGGGACCCAGATGTGTTCGAAACTAGTTAAGAATACTCCTGAGGAGTACATCAACACGAGTCCAGCCGTTGTGTTATGTAGTTAAAATGATTATGTACCCAATGCTTATTGTTGGTGAGTTCAGGTCTGTCAGCGAGGGCGTCGGGCGGTGCAGCGCGGCGTCATCTCATTACCCTTTGTAATTAGGGCCGTGGGCTGCGCCGGCCCTGCACTAAATCACGACAATGTTAGCATGCGACCGGCGGCGTCCCCTGCATAGCTCGCGATACAATACCCGTTTATGGATGTGTTATTGAATATTAAACGCTAAAAACTCCCCGTCCGCGTCCGTCCGTCGCCTGATTGATGTCCTTTTCGTGAACAATACTAAAATTTAAGTTCGTTCACATTCGAACAAAGGATCCGAATGGTTTTTTTTTCCAAGGTTGAGTTACGGTAACCTAAAAGATATTCAAATGATGGAAGAGGAACGTGCTGTGAAAACGCACAGAAGGGTGTTCTCTGGGCAACTGATTGGCGCAAAGCTTAAATGATTCATCATCATCATCATCATCAAATGCTGCCAAATGTCACTTATTGCAATTCAATTGTCATTTATGATGTGTACACAATGTATGTGCTGCACACAACCTTACAAAATCACTACGCTGTCGCGCTGCAACGCGCAGTGTGACATATTACTTATCTTTATAAATCAGCGTTTTCATGTTTGTGGGACATTTTATTCTCGTGTCCTTCTATCACAGCAATGTACAACTGTAGTAAGTGCAATGCATTTAACTGAAACGCTTCACTCGTACCGCTGCATGCGGCGCATGACGAATGTCATTTCCGTAAACAATGCTGAACTTGACGGTCATTCACACTTGAACAATAAAATTAATGTTAACAATGCCTTATTCCTACTGGAGTACCTACCACAAAATATGTAGTAAATCTATATAATTATACAAGTAAATATACATATGCAAAGTAGGACCTGACTAAGTGGCGTATTTTATGTAGGTACAGTTTACACGTATATATTGTGGCGTACAGTATACATAATATCAACATTTACTTGAAAATAGTGCTTAAAGAAAAATCGGGTTGGTAGGGATGACAAAGGGTCCAAATTATAACCAATTTGATGCAAATGGATGAAAGAATACACATATGTAATTATGTTCCATAAGTACATAATTATGTAAGACTTAAATTCCGATCAAAAATATTTTTGTTTGATTCTTGACAAAAACGATTTTGCCTCATAAACTCACTTCGGTTTTTCGTCTGTGGTTACCCTTACCACTAAACTAAAAGCAGACCCTTCAACTGTTACCAACATTTCCATATTAGGACAATCAGTACGCTACGGCGGTCGCTCGTGAACATCAGGTTTCCGACAACCCTAATAAGACAAGCGCGCAAACAAGGTGTCGTGGACGGCGCATGGCGAATTAGCCGGAGAAATGGTAGTAACTTATGAGGAGGTGAGATAAAAAGGTATATTTAAAAAAAATATTAAACCGACATTTGAAGAGTTCTCTCGAAATTTCTAGGATCGCATGATCAGATCCCTGATGGCCATGGGACCACCTGGGACGTAAAAACATTCAAACAAAAGAAGAGTTTTTCAAATCGGTTTAGACGTCTTTGAGTAATCGGGGAAGATACATAAAAAAAATACCGACGAATTGAGATACTTTTCCTTTTATTGAAGTCGGTTAAAACTT
Source organism: Melanargia galathea (assembly GCA_920104075.1). Taxonomy (NCBI): domain Eukaryota; kingdom Metazoa; phylum Arthropoda; class Insecta; order Lepidoptera; family Nymphalidae; genus Melanargia; species Melanargia galathea. Next base: position 4,239,856 of record OV049869.1, read on the forward strand.
AAACTAACATGACATTAACTTTTTCGTAAGTAAATTCACTGTGTGATATAGGATAAAGATAAAGCGATTCGCAGAACCTGGCGGTTCGTTTCTATATCCTCCTTTTATTTCTAAATTCTTTATGGTAACTGGAATACAATTTATATACATAAAAGAATAGATTTATATTGTGCACAATATAATATATTGAAAAATGAAACTAAAGAAGTAATTCAATTAAAAATAAAAACTACTGCAGCAACCTTCAGAGCAGACGGAACTCTAAACAGCCTGCCTAGATATTGCGCCGATAGGCTGGCCGTTTAAAGTACAGTCCGGGCAGGCGTTGCGAATTTTTTCAAAACAGAACATATTCTGTTTTAGTGTCTACATATTCCAAAAAAAGAAGGAAGGTTAGGTAGGAGGACTAGTAATGTAAAGTGGAGAGCCTCACAATAAACTGATGGGTGCAAAAGAAAAGTATCTTCTGATGCAAATATATATGGAAAGCAAGAAAAGAAAGAGATGAAAGGCATGGAAGAACCAGCTGAGTTGTACTGCAGCAGTAGTGGTAGATCAAAAGAGTGGGAACAGTAGGTACTGCTTAGAGGTAGGAGAGGTTTTAGCCGGTAGGAATCTGGCACAATCCATGAAGATTACCCTCATACGCAAAATAATATTTACTTCACCATTTTTCCACCAGTTCTTGGAAGCAATAGCGAGTGAGAGTCGAATGAGCGCTAGATGCGTCGAAGTTGATAAGATCCGGCGTGCTCTTCACATTGTTCGCGCTCCGATACGCGAGATAAGGCTTTCTCCGTCTGTCTCTTCAGTATGCTTAGTCTCACTTTGCAGCGCTCCAAAACTTTATATACTACAGTATATATTATAAATATATATATATAATATATATATATTGAATTACGACTTTAAATTAAAATAAGGGCCGGGCCGCACTTGAGCGGCGCTGCGCGGCGCGTCGCGTCACGCCGCTTGGCGGTACATATCGCACTACAACTGCAGTAAGCGGCGCGTCGCGTCATTTCTATCGTGTTCGCGTGGGAGCAACATCTCAAGATGAGCGATAGTGACGAGGATTTGGCTATTATTTCTTTGTTGTTTAGTTTACTACTACTAGTTTTTCTTTATTATGTACGATTATGCAAAAAAAGAAGAAATAGGATGAAAAAAAATTTTTTTCGATGTTTAATTTTGCAACTACGAAAATTGTTAGTAAAAAATTGAACATTTTATTTTTCCAACGGGGATCTATTCTAAAGACGTTCAAGAATATGTCCAAGAAAGGGAAAAATCTCAAATTTATAGTTAAACAATAATTAATTATCACACTTGCAATGTTCACGTTCAAGTAGCAAAAACTTATTAATTAACTAATTGAAAAATTATGATATTTTTCCCGTGGACTATTGTTTATTTATCTATCCAGTAACTCCTGAATTTTTCTGTTTTTTAAATTTTATCTATAATATAATAAAACTGTAACAGATCCAATTCTGTACATTGAAGATATTTTGAAAATTTCTTTTAGAGAGCACTCTATAATCGATACTGAAGCCAAAACTGCAATTTTTTTCATTTTTGTCTGTCTGTCTGTCTGTCTTTCTGTCTGTCTGTCTGTATCTTGGCCGCGCATCACGCCGAAACTACTGAATGGATTCGAATGAAACTTGGTACGATTTGAGTTTATACTCCGAGGTAGGACATAGGATACTTTTTATCCCGAAATTCAGCACGGTTCCCTTGGGAGAGGGGATGAAAGTTAAAACGTGTATTTAGCTGTAATTCATTAACGCGTTGTTCGATTTCACTCATTCTTTTTTTGTTAGAAAGGTAGTACTTTATGTATTGTCCCGTAAATATTTCAAGGTCATAGGTTGTTTAGTTTAGAAATGACAGACATTACAATCCTCAGTATTGGGTTCAAATAACTTGGGACCCGGATCTTTGAACGTACGGCTTATTTTAAACTGATGTGCGTTTAATTTATGTTTGTCGGTCTGTCTATTTATTCCAGCTAATCTCCGAAACGGCTGGATCGATTTTTATGGAACTATCAATGTTATAAGGAGTAACTTAGGCTACATTTAGTTTAGGTACATAAAAGAATTATGGGATCCGATCCGATCCTATATCTACGCGAACGAAGTTGCGGGGTTCAGCTAGTATTTAATATGTTTAAATAATTGTCATTGATAAAGTGTCCGAAGGAGGCGTGCAAGCCAGAGCACCCGTTTTCGAACGTAGGTATTTTCATTCCTCTGGGAACATTATAATATAAGTCCTACACTTCCGTGAGTGAGACATTTTTTTAGGAAATTTCCTCTTCTATTTGAAACATTTTCTAGATTGGAAAAATCTCAATTAGTTTTTGAGATATTTGCAAAAAACTAAACCCTCCTTTTTTTAGTTAATTGTTTTAACCTTTGCAATTTTTGTAAGCGGAACTTAATTTTTTTCAAAAATCATCTAGGTACATGCTATTCCGAATTGAATGACACCTCGTTCATATTTTTCTGAGACTCCTGAAAAAAGTTGGCCTCAAAAGCACTTGTTTGACACGTGTGTCTTCATCGAGTGCAGCACGAAAAGTGAAGCGACGCGCCGCTTGCTATGTCGCACATGAGCGGCGCTGCACTGCGCTGCACTGCACGTCGCGTCAAAATATTCTCTGGGAGGCAACTCTGCCGCGACGCGCAGTGAAGCGCCGCGCAGCGCCGCTCTAGTGCGATATGCCCCATACAAAATGATAGAAAGAATATTTTGACGCTTTGTGCCGCGCAGTGCAGCGACGCGCAGCGCCGCGCAAGTGCGGCCCAGCCCTAAGAAATAGTTAATTTCCGAGCTAGACATCGCAACAAACCGTGAAAGAAAACCCCAAAAAATGTTCGTTTGTTTTGGTCACAGCATACAAACTACTTTATGAATCGTTGTTTTCAGTATAATATGTTGTTTAAATACAGTTTATGATACATAATATAACGAAATTTCATATTCCTAACCGATTTAGTTTTTGAGATAGCCCCCGTCACAAAAATAGTCTGAAACTGACAACTTTGATCGCCCCCCATTTCCTTATTTTTTAAGCAAAAATTAAATATATTTGTATTCTAATCAATAAGTTCTAAACAATGATACCCCACAAGCTAGAGTAAGAAAAAAAAATTCCTAGGCTCATTTTGCATGTATGGGAGCCCCCCTGAGAAATAATTTATTTAATTTTTAATTCAATATTTGATTTTGGGTCAATGTTTTACACTAAATATCAAAATTTCATGTTTGTAACTCATTTCGTCTACGAGCTAGAGGCCTGTGACCGGCGGACGGACGGACAGACAGATAGACAGACAGCAGAGTGACATCAATAGGGCTCCGTTTTTACCCTTTGGGTACGGAAGCCTGAAAAGTGGGACTAAGCAACCTGAGCTACCGTGAGAACGGGCCGTCTGATGTCGACACTGGTTCAGACAGAAGCACGGGCGTTTGTCAATTAGGCCGACAGAAGCTGTTTTTTTTATCAGTCAATCTCCATATAACAACAGCAACTAATACTACGGGAGGTCGATGACCAATTGAAAAAGTCATTTTATACCGACTGGAAATTTTAACAATAATAGTTCAGACCTAACCCATCACATGCTGGTGAACTTAGCAGAGCATTTCCCAGCAGAGCATAAACAAAATAGAGTTCTCTTCGCATGCACAAGAGTTCTATAGTTCCTGATACTTTTTATCGATAGTTCTATCGATTTCACCTCAAAAATGACGATTGAAAAAAAGTGAGAAATGCTCTGCTAACTTCCCGTAGCAGATCACTTTTCGCAGATCTGAATAAAAATCGACACGTGTATGCAGTCTGATGAGTTCTATAGTTCCCTATACTTTTTATGAATAGTTCTGTCGATTTCGTCTATAAAAAGTCGATCATATAAAATTCGCAAAAAAAATCATATAAAAATTTAAAAAAAAGCTAACAACTAAAACTCTTCATTTTCTCTTAGAACAGTATCAGACCTATAATATGAAACAAAATTTAAAACCAGAACTCACGTAAAAGTGCCAGCAGAGCATAGTAGTGCTGGACACTAATTGTATTTTGAGAAAAACATTCTTTTAAATTTTTTTATCAGAGCTAGCGGCTAGAACTCTTCTGTTTATCTTAGACTAGCATAAGACCTATAATCTAGAATAAAACTTAAAACCAGAACTCACGTTAAAAGTGCCAGCAGAGCATACTAGTATTGGAGACTAATAGTATTTTGAGAAAAAAATTCTTTTAAATTTTGTTATCGGAGCTAGCGGCTAGAACTCTTCTGTTTATCTTAGACTAGCATAAGACCTATAATCTAGAACAAAATTTAAAACCAGAACTCACGTAAAAGTGCCAGCAGAGCATACTAGTATTGGACACTAATTGTATTATGAGAAAAAAATTCTTTTAAATTTTTTTATCACAGCTAGCGGCTAGAACTCTTCTGTTTATCTTAGACTAGCACAAGACCTATAATTCAGAACAAAACTTTAAACCAGAACTCACGTAAAAGTGCCAGCAGAGCATACTAGTATTGGACACTAATTGTATTTTGAGAAAAAAATTCTTTTAAATTTTTTTGTCACAGCTAGCGGCTAGAACTCTTCTGTTTATCTTAGACTAGCATAAGACCTATAATCTAGAATAAAATTTAAAACGAGAACTCACGTAAAAGTGCCAGCAGAGCATACTAGTATTGGACACTAATTGTATTTTGAGAAAAAAATTCTTTTAAATTTTTCAATCGGAGCTAGTGGCTAGAACTCTTCTGTTTATCTTAGACTAGCATAAGACCTATAATCCAGAACAAAATTTAAAACCAGAACTCACGTAAAAGTGCCAGCAGAGCATACTAGTATTGGACACTAATTGGATTTTGAGAAAAAAATTCTTTTAAATTTTTTTATCACAGGTAGCGGCTAGAACTCTTCTGTTTATCTTAGACTAGCACAAGACCTATAATCCAGAACAAAATTTTAAACCAGAACTCACGTAAAAGTGCCAGCAGAGCATACTAGTATTAGACACTAATTGTATTTTGAGAAAAAAATTCTTTTAAATTTTTTTATCACAGCTAGCGGCTAGAACTCTTCTGCTTATCTTAGACTAGCATAAGACCTATAATCTAGAACAAAATTTAAAACCAGAACTCACGTAAAAGTGCCAGCAGAGCATACTAGTATTGGACACTAATTGTATTTTGAGAAAAAAATTCTTTTAAATTTTTCAATCGGAGCTAGTGGCTAGAACTCTTCTGTTTATCTTAGAATAGCATAAGACCTATAATCCAGAACAAAATTTAAAACCAGAACTCACGTAAAAGTGCCAGCAGAGCATACTAGTATTGGACACTAATTGTATTTTGAGAAAAAAATTCTTTTAAATTTTGTTATCGGAGCTAACGGCTAGAACTCTTCTGTATATCTTAGACTAGCATAAGACCTATAATCTAGAATAAAATTTAAAACCAGAACTCACGTAAAAGTGCCAGCAGAGCATACTAGTCTTGGACACTAATTGTATTTTGAGAAAAAAATTCTTTTAATTTTTTTTATCACAGCTAGCGGCTAGAACTCTTCTGTTTATCTTAGACTAGCATAAGACCTATAATCTAGATTAAAATATAAAAACAGTACTCACGTAAAAGTGCCAGCAGAGCATACTAGTATTGGACACTAATTGTATTTTGAGAAAAAAATTCTTTTAAATTTTTTTATCACAGCTAGCGGCTAAAACTCTTCTGTTTATCTTACACTAGCATAAGACCTATAATCCAGAATAAAATTTGAAACCAGAACTCACGTAAAAGTGCCAGCAGAGCATACTAGTATTGGACACTAATTGGATTTTGAGAAAAAAATTATTTTAAAATTTTTTATCACAGCTAGCGGCTAGAACTCTTCTGTTTATCTTAGACTAGTACAAGACCTATAACACAGAACAAAACTTTAAACCAGAACTCACGTAAAAGTGCCAGCAGAGCATACTAGTATTGGACACTAATTGTATTTTGAGAAAAAAATTCTTTTAAATTTTTTTGTCACAGCTAGCGGCTAGAACTCTTCTGTTTATCTTAGACTAGCATTAGACCTATAATCTAGAATAAAATTTAAAACGAGAACTCACGTAAAAGTGCCAGCAGAGCATACTAGTATTGGACACTAATTGTATTTTGAGAAAAAAATTCTTTTAAATTTTTCAATCGGAGCTAGTGGCTAGAACTCTTCTGTTTATCTTAGACTAGCATAAGACCTATAATCCAGAACAAAATTTAAAACCAGAACTCACGTAAAAGTGCCAGCAGAGCATACTAGTATTGGACACTAATTGGATTTTGAGAAAAAAATTCTTTTAAATTTTTTTATCACAGGTAGCGGCTAGAACTCTTCTGTTTATCTTAGACTAGCACAAGACCTATAATCCAGAACAAAATTTTAAACCAGAACTCACGTAAAAGTGCCAGCAGAGCATACTAGTATTAGACACTAATTGTATTTTGAGAAAAAAATTCTATTAAATTTTTTTATCACAGCTAGCGGCTAGAACTCTTCTGCTTATCTTAGACTAGCATAAGACCTATAATCTAGAACAAAATTTAAAACCAGAACTCACGTAAAAGTGCCAGCAGAGCATACTAGTATTGGACACTAATTGTATTTTGAGAAAAAAAATCTTTTAAATTTTTCAATCGGAGCTAGTGGCTAGAACTCTTCTGTTTATCTTAGAATAGCATAAGACCTATAATCCAGAACAAAATTTAAAACCAGAACTCACGTAAAAGTGCCAGCAGAGCATACTAGTATTGGACACTAATTGTATTTTGAGAAAAAAATTCTTTTAAATTTTGTTATCGGAGCTAACGGCTAGAACTCTTCTGTATATCTTAGACTAGCAAAAGACCTATAATCTAAAATAAAATTTAAAACCAGAACTCACGTAAAAGTGCCAGCAGAGCATACTAGTCTTGGACACTAATTGTATTTTGAGAAAAAAATTCTTTTAATTTTTTTTATCACAGCTAGCGGCTAGAACTCTTCTGTTTATCTTAGACTAGCATAAGACCTATAATCTAGAACAAAATATAAAAACAGTACTCACGTAAAAGTGCCAGCAGAGCATACTAGTATTGGACACTAATTGTATTTTGAGAAAAAAATTCTTTTAAATTTTTTTATCACAGCTAGCGGCTAAAACTCTTCTGTTTATCTTACACTAGCATAAGACCTATAATCCAGAATAAAATTTGAAACCAGAACTCACGTAAAAGTGCCAGCAGAGCATACTAGTATTGGACACTAATTGGATTTTGAGAAAAAAATTATTTTAAAATTTTTTATCACAGCTAGCGGCTAGAACTCTTCTGTTTATCTTAGACTAGTACAAGACCTATAACACAGAACAAAACTTTAAACCAGAACTCACGTAAAAGTGCCAGCAGAGCATACTAGTATTGGACACTAATTGTATTTTGAGAAAAAAAATCTTTGAAATTTTTTTATCACAGCTAGCGGCTAGAACTCTTCTGTTTATCTTAGACTAGCATAAGACCTATAATCTAGAACAAAATTTAAAACCAGAACTCACGTAAAAGTGCCAGCAGAGCATACTAGTATTGGACACTAATTGTATTTTGAGAAAAAAATTCTTTTAAATTTTTTTATTTAAGCTAGCGGCTAGAACTCTTCTGTTTATCTTAGAATAGCATAAGACCTATAATCCAGAACAAAATTTAAAACCAGAACTCTCGTAAAAGTGCCAGCAGAGCATAGTTGTATTGGACACTAATTGGATTTTGAGAAAAAAATTCTTTTAAATTTTTTATTTGAGCTAGCGGCTAGAACTCTTCTGTTTATCTTAGACTAGCATAAGACCTAAAATCTAGAATAAAATTTAAAACCAGAACTCACGTAAAAGTGCCAGCAGAGCATACTAGTATTGGACACTAATTGTATTTTGAGAAAAAGATTCTTTTAAATTTTTTTATTTAAGCTAGCGGCTAGAACTCTTCTGTTTATCTTAGACTAGCACAAGACCTATAATACAGAACAAAATTTTAAACCAGAACTCACGTAAAAGTGCCAGCAGAGCATACTAGTATTGGACACTAATTGTATTTTGAGAAAAAAATTCTTTTAAATTTTTTTATCACAGCTAGCGGCTAGAACTCTTCTGTCTATCTTAGACTAGCATAAGAACTATAATCCAGAACAAAATTTAAAACCAGAACTCACGTAAAAGTGCCAGCAGAGCATACTAGTATTGGACACTAATTGTATTTTGAGAAAAAAATTCTTTTAAATTTTTTTATTTGAGCTAGCGGCTAGAACTCTTCTGTTTAACTTAGACTAGCATAAGACCTATAATCCAGAACAAAATTTGAAACCAGAACTTACGTAAAAGTGCCAGCAGAGCATACTAGTATTGGACACTAATTGGATTTTGAGAAAAAAATTATTTTAAATTTTGCTATCGGAGCTAGCGGCTAGAACTCTTCTGTTTATCTTAGACTAGCATAAGACCTATAATCAAAAATAAAATTAAAAACCAGAACTCACGTAAAAGTGCCAGCAGAGCATACTAGTATTGGACACTGATTGTATTATAAGAAAAAAATTCTTTTAAATTTTTTTATCACAGCTAGCGGCAAGAACTCTTCTGTTTATCTTAGAATAGCATAAGACCTAAAATATAGAATAAAATTTGAAACCAGAACTCACGTAAAAGTGCCAGCAGAGCATACTAGTATTGGACACTAATTGGATTTTGAGAAAAAAATTCTTTTAAATTTTTTTATCACAGCTAGCGGCTAGAACTCTTCTGTTTATCTTAGACTAGCATAAGACCTATAATTAAAAATAAAATTAAAAACCAGAACTCACGTAAAAGTGCCAGCAGAGCATACTAGTATTGGACACTACTTGTATTATAAGAAAAAAATTCTTTTAAATTTTTTTATCACAGCTAGCGGCAAGAACTCTTCTGTTTATCTTAGACTAGCATAAGACCTAAAATATAGAATAAAATTTGAAACCAGAACTCACGTAAAAGTGCCAGCAGAGCATACTAGTATTGGACACTAATTGGATTTTGAGAAAAAAATTCTTTTAAATTTTTTTATCACAGCTAGCGGCTAGAACTCGTCTGTTTATCTTAGACTAGCATAAGACCTATAATTAAAAATAAAATTAAAAACCAGAACTCACGTAAAAGTGCCAGCAGAGCATACTAGTATTAGACACTAATTGTATTTTGAGAAAAAAATTCTTTTAAATTTTTTTATCACAGCTAGCGGCAAGAACTCTTCTGTTTATCTTAGACTAGCATAAGACCTAAAATATAGAATAAAATTTGAAACCAGAACTCACGTAAAAGTGCCAGCAGAGCATACTAGTATTGGACACTAATTGGATTTTGAGAAAAAAAATCTTTTAAATTTTTTTATCACAGCTAGCGGCTAGAACTCGTCTGTTTATCTTAGACTAGCACAAGACCTATAATCCAGAACAAAACTTTAAACCAGAACTCACGTAAAAGTGCCAGCAGAGCATACTAGTATTAGACACTAATTGTATTTTGAGAAAAAAATTCTTTTAAATTTTTTTATCACAGCTAGCGGCTAGAACTCGTCTGTTTATCTTAGACTAGCACAAGACCTATAATCCAGAACAAAATTTTAAACCAGAACTCACGTAAAAGTGCCAGCAGAGCATACTAGTATTAGACACTAATTGTATTTTGAGAAAAAAATTCTTTTAAATTTTTTTATCACAGCTAGCGGCTAGAACTCTTCTGCTTATCTTAGACTAGCATAAAACCTATAATCTAGAACACAATTTAAAACGAGAACTCACGTAAAAGTGCCAGCAGAGCATACTAGTATTGGACACTAATTGTATTTTGAGAAAAAAATTCTTTTAAATTTTTCAATCGGAGCTAGTGGCTAGAACTCTTCTGTTTATCTTAGACTAGCATAAGACCTATAATCCAGAACAAAATTTAAAACCAGAACTCACGTAAAAGTGCCAGCAGAGCATACTAGTATTGGACACTAATTGGATTTTGAGAAAAAAATTATTTTAAAATTTTTTATCACAGCTAGCGGCTAGAACTCTTCTGTTTATCTTAGACTAGTACAAGACCTATAACACAGAACAAAACTTTAAACCAGAACTCACGTAAAAGTGCCAGCAGAGCATACTAGTATTGGACACTAATTGTATTTTGAGAAAAAAAATCTTTGAAATTTTTTTATCACAGCTAGCGGCTAGAACTCTTCTGTTTATCTTAGACTAGCATAAGACCTATAATCTAGAACAAAATTTAAAACCAGAACTCACGTAAAAGTGCCAGCAGAGCATACTAGTATTGGACACTAATTGTATTTTGAGAAAAAAATTCTTTTAAATTTTTTTTATTTAAGCTAGCGGCTAGAACTCTTCTGTTTATCTTAGAATAGCATAAGACCTATAATCCAGAACAAAATTTAAAACCAGAACTCTCGTAAAAGTGCCAGCAGAGCATAGTTGTATTGGACACTAATTGGATTTTGAGAAAAAAATTCTTTTAAATTTTTTATTTGAGCTAGCGGCTAGAACTCTTCTGTTTATCTTAGACTAGCATAAGACCTAAAATCTAAAATAAAATTTAAAACCAGAACTCACGTAAAAGTGCCAGCAGAGCATACTAGTATTGGACACTAATTGTATTTTGAGAAAAAGATTCTTTTAAATTTTTTTATTTGAGCTAGCGGCTAGAACTCTTCTGTTTATCTTAGACTAGCACAAGACCTATAATACAGAACAAAATTTTAAACCAGAACTCACGTAAAAGTGCCAGCAGAGCATACTAGTATTGGACACTAATTGTATTTTGAGAAAAAAATTCTTTTAAATTTTTTTATCACAGCTAGCGGCTAGAACTCTTCTGTCTATCTTAGACTAGCATAAGAACTATAATCCAGAACAAAATTTAAAACCAGAACTCACGTAAAAGTGCCAGCAGAGCATACTAGTATTGGACACTAATTGTATTTTGAGAAAAAAATTCTTTTAAATTTTTTTATTTGAGCTAGCGGCTAGAACTCTTCTGTTTAACTTAGACTAGCATAAGACCTATAATCCAGAACAAAATTTGAAACCAGAACTTACGTAAAAGTGCCAGCAGAGCATACTAGTATTGGACACTAATTGGATTTTGAGAAAAAAATTATTTTAAATTTTGCTATCGGAGCTAGCGGCTAGAACTCTTCTGTTTATCTTAGACTAGCATAAGACCTATAATCAAAAATAAAATTAAAAACCAGAACTCACGTAAAAGTGCCAGCAGAGCATACTAGTATTGGACACTGATTGTATTATAAGAAAAAAATTCTTTTAAATTTTTTTATCACAGCTAGCGGCAAGAACTCTTCTGTTTATCTTAGAATAGCATAAGACCTAAAATATAGAATAAAATTTGAAACCAGAACTCACGTAAAAGTGCCAGCAGAGCATACTAGTATTGGACACTAATTGGATTTTGAGAAAAAAATTCTTTTAAATTTTTTTATCACAGCTAGCGGCTAGAACTCTTCTGTTTATCTTAGACTAGCATAAGACCTATAATTAAAAATAAAATTAAAAACCAGAACTCACGTAAAAGTGCCAGCAGAGCATACTAGTATTGGACACTAATTGTATTATAAGAAAAAAATTCTTTTAAATTTTTTTATCACAGCTAGCGGCTAGAACTCTTCTGTTTATCTTAGACTAGCATAAGACCTAAAATATAGAATAAAATTTGAAACCAGAACTCACGTAAAAGTGCCAGCAGAGCATACTAGTATTGGACACTAATTGGATTTTGAGAAAAAAATTCTTTTAAATTTTTTTATCACAGCTAGCGGCTAGAACTCGTCTGTTTATCTTAGACTAGCATAAGACCTATAATTAAAAATAAAATTAAAAACCAGAACTCACGTAAAAGTGCCAGCAGAGCATACTAGTATTGGACACTAATTGTATTATAAGAAAAAAATTCTTTTAAATTTTTTTATCACAGCTAGCGGCAAGAACTCTTCTGTTTATCTTAGACTAGCATAAGACCTAAAATATAGAATAAAATTTGAAACCAGAACTCACGTAAAAGTGCCAGCAGAGCATACTAGTATTGGACACTAATTGGATTTTGAGAAAAAAAATCTTTTAAATTTTTTTATCACAGCTAGCGGCTAGAACTCGTCTGTTTATCTTAGACTAGCACAAGACCTATAATCCAGAACAAAACTTTAAACCAGAACTCACGTAAAAGTGCCAGCAGAGCATACTAGTATTAGACACTAATTGTATTTTGAGAAAAAAATTCTTTTAAATTTTTTTATCACAGCTAGCGGCTAGAACTCGTCTGTTTATCTTAGACTAGCACAAGACCTATAATCCAGAACAAAATTTTAAACCAGAACTCACGTAAAAGTGCCAGCAGAGCATACTAGTATTAGACACTAATTGTATTTTGAGAAAAAAATTCTTTTAAATTTTTTTATCACAGCTAGCGGCTAGAACTCTTCTGCTTATCTTAGACTAGCATAAAACCTATAATCTAGAACACAATTTAAAACGAGAACTCACGTAAAAGTGCCAGCAGAGCATACTAGTATTGGACACTAATTGTATTTTGAGAAAAAAATTCTTTTAAATTTTTCAATCGGAGCTAGTGGCTAGAACTCTTCTGTTTATCTTAGACTAGCATAAGACCTATAATCCAGAACAAAATTTAAAACCAGAACTCACGTAAAAGTGCCAGCAGAGCATACTAGTATTGGACACTAATTGGATTTTGAGAAAAAAATTCTTTTAAATTTTTTAATCACAGCTAACGGCTAGAACTCTTCTGTTTATCTTAGACTAGCACAAGTCCTATAATCCAGAACAAAATTTTAAACCAGAACTCACGTAAAAGTGCCAGCAGAGCATACTAGTATTAGACACTAATTGTATTTTGAGAAAAAAATTCTTTTAAATTTTTTTATCACAGCTAGCGGCTAGAACTCTTCTGCTTATCTTAGACTAGCATAAGACCTATAATCTAGAACACAATTTAAAACCAGAACTCACGTAAAAGTGCCAGCAGAGCATACTAGTATTGGACACTAATTGTATTTTGAGAAAAAAAATTCTTTTAAATTTTTATATCGGAGCTAGCGGCTAGAACTCTTCTGTTTATCTTAGACAAGCATAAGACCTATAATCCAGAATGAAATTTGAAACCAGAACTCACGTAAAAGTGCCAGCAGAGCATACTAGTATTGGACACTAATTGTATTTTGAGAAAAAAATTCTTTTAAATTTTGTTATCAGAGCTAGCGGCTAGAACTCTTCTGTTTATCTTAGACTAGCATAAGACCTATAATCAAAAACAAAATTTAAAACCAGAACTCACGTAAAAGTGCCAGCAGAGCATACTAGTATTGGACACTAATTGTATTTTGAGAAAAAAATTCTTTTAAATTTTGTTATCGGAGCTAGCGGCTAGAACTCTTCTGTTTATCTTAGACTAGCATAAAACCTATAATATAGAACAAAATTTAAAACCAGAACTCACGTAAAAGTGCCAGCAGAGCATAGTAGTATTGGACACTAATTGGATTTTGAGAAAAAAATTCTTTTAAATTTTGTTATCGGAGCTAATGGCTAGAACTCTTCTGTATATCTTAGACTAGCATAAGACCTATAATCGAGAATAAAATTAAAAACCAGAACTCACGTAAAAGTGCCAGTAGAGCATACTAGTATTGGACACTAATTGTATTTTGAGAAAAAAATTCTTTTAAATTTTTTTATCACAGCTAGCGGCTAGAACTCTTCTGTTTATCTTAGACTAACACAAGAGCTATAATCTAGAATAAAATTTAAAACCAGAACTCACGTAAAAGTGCCAGCAGAGCATACTAGTATTGGACACTAATTGGATTTTGAGAAAAAAATTCTTTTAAATTTTTTATCACAGCTAGCGGCTAGAACTCTTCTGTTTATCTTAGATTAGCACAAGAGCTATAATCCAGAATAAAACTTTTAACCAGAACTCACGTAAAAGTGCCAGCAGAGCATAGTAGTATTGGACACTAATTGGATTTTGAGAAAAAAATTCTTTTAAATTTTTATATGGGAGCTAGGGGCTAGAACTCTTCTGTCTATCTTAGACTAGCATAAGACCTATAATCGAGAATAAAATTAAAAACCAGAACTCACGTAAAAGTGCCAGCAGAGCATACTAGTATTGGACACTAATTGTATTTTGAGAAAAAAATTCTTTTAAATTTTTTTATCACAGCTAGCGGCTAGAACTCTTCTGTTTATCTTAGACTAGCACAAGAGCTATAATCTTGAATAAAATTTAAAACCAGAACTCACGTAAAAGTGCCAGCAGAGCATACTAGTATTGGACACTAATTGGATTTTGAGAAAAAAATTCTTTTAAATTTTTTTATCACAGCTAGCGGCTAGAACTCTTCTGTTTATCTTAGATTAGCACAAGAGCTATAATCCAGAATAAAACTTTTAACCAGAACTCACGTAAAAGTGCCAGCAGAGCATAGTAGTATTGGACACTAATTGGATTTTGAGAAAAAAATTCTTTTAAATTTTTATATGGGAGCTAGGGGCTAGAACTCTTCTGTCTATCTTAGACTAGCATAAGACCTATAATCGAGAATAAAATTAAAAACCAGAACTCACGTAAAAGTGCCAGCAGAGCATACTAGTATTGGACACTAATTGTATTTTGAGAAAAAAATTCTTTTTATTTTTTTTATTTGAGCTAGCGGCTAGAACTCTTCTGTTTAACTTAGACTAGCATTAGACCTATAATACAGATCAAAATTTGAATCCAGAACTCACGTAAAAGTGCCAGCAGAGCATAGTAGTATTGGACACTAATTGTATTTTGAGAAAAAAATTCTTTTAAATTTTTTTATCACAGCTAGCGGCTAGAACTCTTCTGTTTATCTTAGACTATCTTAAGACCTATAATCTAGAACAAAATTTAAAACCAGAACTCACGTAAAAGTGCCAGCAGAGCATACTAGTACTGGACACTAATTGTATTTTGAGAAAAAAATTCTTTGAATTTTTTTATCACAGTTAGCGGCTAGAACTCTTCTGTTTCTCTTACACTTGTATAAGACCTATAATCCAGAATAAAATTTGAAACCAGAACTCACGTAAAAGTGCCAGCAGAGCATACTAGTATTGGACACTAATTGTATTTTGAGAAAAAAATTCTTTTAAATTTTGTTATCGGAGCTAATGGCTAGAACTCTTCTGTATATCTTAGACTAGCATAAGACCTATAATATAGAACAAAATTTAAAACCAGAACTCACGTAAAAGTGCCAGCAGAGCATACTAGTATTGGAGTGTCCAAAGATACTAGATAGATAGATGTCTAAGATAAACAGAAGAGTTCTAGCCGCTAGCTGTGACAAAAAAATTTAAAAGAATTTTTTTCTCAAAATCCAATTAGTGTCCAATACTACTATGCTCTGCTGGCACTTTTACGTGAGTTCTGGTTTTAAATTTTGTTCTAGATTATAGATCTTATGCTAGTCTAAGATAAACAGAAGAGTTCTAGCCGCTAGCTGTGATAAAAAATTTAAAAGAATTTTTTTCTCAAAATACAATTAGTGTCCAATACTAGTATGCTCTGCTGGCACTTTTACGTGAGTTCTGGTTTTAAATTTTGTTTTCGATTATAGGTCTTATGCTAGTCTAAGATGAACAGAAGAGTTCTAGCCGCTAGCTCCGATTGAAAAATTTAAAAGAATTTTTTTCTCAAAATACAATTAGTGTCCAATACTAGTATGCTCTGCTGGCACTTTTACGTGAGTTCTGGTTTTAAATTTTGTTCTGGATTTTAGGTCTTATGCTATTCTAAGATAAACAGAAGAGTTCTAGCCGCTAGCTGTGACAAAAAAATTTAAAATAAGTTTTTTCTCAAAATCCAATTAGTGTCCAATACTACTATGGTCTGCTGGCACTTTTACGTGAGTTCTGGTTTTAAATTTTATTTTAGATTATAGGTCTTATGCTAGTCTAAAATAAGCAGAAGAGTTCTAGCCGCTAACTCCAATAAAAAAATTTAAAAGAATTTTTTTCTCAAAATACAATTAGTGCCCAATACTAGTATGCTCTGCTGGCACTTTTACGTGAGTTCTGGTTTTAAATTTTGATCTAGATTATAAATCTTATGCTAGTCTAAGATAAACAGAAGAGTTCTAGCCGCTAGCTGTGATAAAAAAATTTAAAAGAATTTTTTTCTCAAAATCCAATTAGTGTCCAATACTACTATGCTCTGCTGGCCCTTTTACGTGAGTTCTGGTTTCAAATTTTGTTCTAGATTATAGGTCTTATGCTAGTCTAAGATAAACAGAAGAGTTCTAGCCGCTAGCTGTGACAAAAAAATTTAAAAGAATTTTTTTCTCTAAATCCAATTAGTGTCCAATACTACTATGCTCTACTGGCACTTTTACGTGAGTTCTGGTTTCAAATTTTGTTCTAGATTATAGGTCTTATGCTAGTCTAAGATAAACAGAAGAGTTCTAGCCGCTAGCTGTGACAAAAAAATTTAAAAGAATTTTTTTCTCAAAATCCAATTAGTGTCCAATACTACTATGCTCTGCTGGCACTTTTACGTGAGTTCTGGTTTTAAATTTTGTTCTAGATTATAGGTCTTATGCTAGTCTAAGATAAACAGAAGAGTTCTAGCCGCTAGCTCCGATATAAAAATTTAAAAGAATTTTTTTCTCAAAATACAATTAGTGTCCAATACTAGTATGCTCTGCTGGCACTTTTACGTGAGTTCTGGTTTTATGTTTTATTCTTGATTTTAGGTCTTATGCTAGTCTAAAATAAAAAGAAGATTTCTAGCCGCTAGCTGTGATATAAAAATTTAAAAGAATTTTTTTCTCAAAATACAATTAGTTTCCAATACTAGTATGCTCTGCTGGCACTTTTACGTGAGTTCTGGTTTTAAATTTTATTCTTGATTATAGGTCTTATGCTAGTCTAAGATAAACAGAAGAGTTCTAGCCGCTAGCTGTGACAAAAAAATTTAAAAGAATTTTTTTCTCAAAATACAATTAGTTTCCAATACTAGTATGCTCTGCTGGCACTTTTACGTGAGTTCTGGTTTTAAATTTTATTCTTGATTATAGGTCTTATGCTAGTCTAAGATAAACAGAAGAGTTCTAGCCGCTAGCTGTGACAAAAAAATTTAAAAGAATTTTTTTCTCAAAATCCAATTAGTGTCCAATACTACTATGCTCTGCTGGCACTTTTACGTGAGTTCTGGTTTTAAATTTTGTTCTAGATTATAGGTTTTATGCTAGTCTAAGATAAACAGAAGAGTTCTAGCCGCTAGCTCCGATAACAAAATTTAAAAGAATTTTTTTCTCAAAATACAATTAGTGTCCAATACTAGTATGCTCTGCTGGCACTTTTACGTGAGTTCTGGTTTTTAATTTTGTTTTTGATAATAGGTCTTATGCTAGTCTAAGATAAACAGAAGAGTTCTAGCCGCTAGCTCTGATAACAAAATTTAAAAGAATTTTTTTCTCAAAATACAATTAGTGTCCAATACTAGTATGCTCTGCTGGCACTTTTACGTGAGTTCTGGTTTCAAATTTCATTCTGGATTATAGGTCTTATGCTTGTCTAAGATAAACAGAAGAGTTCTAGCCGCTAGCTCCGATATAAAAATTTAAAAGAATTTTTTTCTCAAAATACAATTAGTGTCCAATACTAGTATGCTCTGCTGGCACTTTTACGTGAGTTCTGGTTTTGAATTTTGTTCTTGATTATAGGTCTTATGCTAGTCTAAGATAAACAGAAGAGTTCTAGCCGCTAGCATTGACAAAAAAAATTAAAATAAGTTTTTTCTCAAAATCCAATTAGTGTCCAATACTAGTATGCTCTGCTGGCACTTTTACGTGAGTTCTGGTTTTAAATTTTGTTTTTGATTATAGGTCTTATGCTAGTCTAAAATAAAAAGAAGATTTCTAGCCGCTAGCTGTGATATAAAAATTTAAAAGAATTTTTTTCTCAAAATACAATTAGTTTCCAATACAGCTAGTATGCTCTGCTGGCACTTTTACGTGAGTTCTGGTTTTAAGTTTTATTCTTGATTTTAGGTCTTATGCTAGTCTAAAATAAAAAGAAGATTTCTAGCCGCTAGCTGTGATACAAAAATTTAAAAGAATTTTTTTCTCAAAATACAATTAGTTTCCAATACTAGTATGCTCTGCTGGCACTTTTACGTGAGTTCTGGTTTTAAATTTTATTCTTGATTATAGGTCTTATGCTAGTTTAAGATAAACAGAAGAGTTCTAGCCGCTAGCTGTGACAAAAAAATTTAAAAGAATTTTTTTCTCAAAATACAATTAGTTTCCAATACTAGTATGCTCTGCTGGCACTTTTACGTGAGTTCTGGTTTTAAATTTTATTCTTGATTATAGGTCTTATGCTATTCTAAGATAAACAGAAGAGTTCTAGCCGCTAGCTGTGACAAAAAAATTTAAAAGAATTTTTTTCTCAAAATCCAATTAGTGTCCAATACTACTATGCTCTGCTGGCACTTTTACGTGAGTTCTGGTTTCAAATTTTGTTCTAGATTATAGGTCTTATGCTAGTCTAAGATAAACAGAAGAGTTCTAGCCGCTAGCTGTGACAAAAAAATTTAAAAGAATTTTTTTCTCTAAATCCAATTAGTGTCCAATACTACTATGCTCTACTGGCACTTTTACGTGAGTTCTGGTTTCAAATTTTGTTCTAGATTATAGGTCTTATGCTAGTCTAAGATAAACAGAAGAGTTCTAGCCGCTAGCTGTGACAAAAAAATTTAAAAGAATTTTTTTCTCAAAATCCAATTAGTGTCCAATACTACTATGCTCTGCTGGCACTTTTACGTGAGTTCTGGTTTTAAATTTTGTTCTAGATTATAGGTCTTATGCTAGTCTAAGATAAACAGAAGAGTTCTAGCCGCTAGCTCCGATATAAAAATTTAAAAGAATTTTTTTCTCAAAATACAATTAGTGTCCAATACTAGTATTCTCTGCTGGCACTTTTACGTGAGTTCTGGTTTTGAATTTTGTTCTTGATTATAGGTCTTATGCTAGTCTAAGATAAACAGAAGAGTTCTAGCCGCTAGCATTGACAAAAAAAAATAAAATAAGTTTTTTCTCAAAATCCAATTAGTGTCCAATACTAGTATGCTCTGCTGGCACTTTTACGTGAGTTCTGGTTTTAAATTTTGTTTTTGATTATAGGTCTTATGCTAGTCTAAAATAAAAAGAAAATTTCTAGCCGCTAGCTGTGATATAAAAATTTAAAAGAATTTTTTTCTCAAAATACAATTAGTTTCCAATACTAGTATGCTCTGCTGGCACTTTTACGTGAGTTCTGGTTTTAAATTTTATTCTTGATTATAGGTCTTATGCTAGTCTAAGATAAACAGAAGAGTTCTAGCCGCTAGCTGTGACAAAAAAATTTAAAAGAATTTTTTTCTCAAAATACAATTAGTTTCCAATACTAGTATGCTCTGCTGGCACTTTTACGTGAGTTCTGGTTTTAAATTTTATTCTTGATTATAGGTCTTATGCTATTCTAAGATAAACAGAAGAGTTCTAGCCGCTAGCTGTGACAAAAAAAATTAAAAGAATTTTTTTCTCAAAATCCAATTAGTGTCCAATACTACTATGCTCTGCTGGCACTTTTACGTGAGTTCTGGTTTTAAATTTCATTCTGGATTATACGTCTTATGCTTGTCTAAGATAAACAGAAGAGTTCTTGCCGCTAGCTCCGATATAAAAATTTAAAAGAATTTTTTTTCTCAAAATACAATTAGTGTCCAATACTAGTATGCTCTGCTGGCACTTTTACGTGAGTTCTGGTTTTAAATTTTGTTTTTGATTATAGGTCTTATGCTAGTCTAAGATAAACAGAAGAGTTCTAGCCGCTAGCTCTGATAACAAAATTTAAAAGAATTTTTTTCTCAAAATACAATTAGTGTCCAATACTAGTATGCTCTGCTGGCACTTTTACGTGAGTTCTGGTTTCAAATTTCATTCTGGATTATACGTCTTATGCTTGTCTAAGATAAACAGAAGAGTTCTTGCCGCTAGCTCCGATATAAAAATTTAAAAGAATTTTTTTTCTCAAAATACAATTAGTGTCCAATACTAGTATGCTCTGCTGGCACTTTTACGTGAGTTCTGGTTTTGAATTTTGTTCTAGATTATAGATCTTATGCTATTCTAAGATAAACAGAAGAGTTCTAGCCGCTAGCATTGACAAAAAAAATTAAAATAAGTTTTCTCTCAAAATCCAATTAGTGTCCAATACTAGTATGCTCTGCTGGCACTTTTACGTGAGTTCTGGTTTTAAATTTTGTTTTTGATTATAGGTCTTATGCTAGTCTAAAATAAAAAGAAGATTTCTAGCCGCTAGCTGTGATATAAAAATTTAAAAGAATTTTTTTCTCAAAATACAATTAGTTTCCAATACTAGTATGCTCTGCTGGCACTTTTACGTGAGTTCTGGTTTTAAATTTTATTCTTGATTATAGGTCTTATGCTATTCTAAGATAAACAGAAGAGTTCTAGCCGCTAGCTTAAATAAAAAAAATTAAAAGAAATTTTTTCTCAAAATACAATTAGTGTCCAATACTAGTATGCTCTGCTGGCACTTTTACGTGAGTTCTGGTTTTAAATTTCATTTTAGATTATAGGTCTTATGCTAGTCTAATATAAACAGAAGGGTTCTAGCCGCTAGCTGTGACATAAAAATTTAAAAGAATTTTTTTCTCAATATCCAATTAGTGTCCAATACTACTATGCTCTGCTGGCACTTTTACGTGAGTTCTGGTTTCAAATTTTGTTCTTGATTATAGGTCTTATGCTAGTCTAAGGTAAACAGAAGAGTTCTAGCCGCTAGCTGTGATAAAAAATTTTAAAAGTATTTTTTTCTCAAAATCCAATTAGTGTCCAATACTACTATGCTCTGCTGGCACTTTTACGTGAGTTCTGGTTTTAAATTTTGTTCTAGATTATAGGTTTTATGCTAGTCTAAGATAAACAGAAGAGTTCTAGCCGCTAGCTCCGATAACAAAATTTAAAAGAATTTTTTTCTCAAAATACAATTAGTGTCCAATACTAGTATGCTCTGCTGGCACTTTTACGTGAGTTCTGGTTTTTAATTTTATTTTTGATTATAGGTCTTATGCTAGTCTAAGATAAAGAGAAGAGTTCTAGCCGCTAGCTCTGATAACAAAATTTAAAAGAATTTTTTTCTCAAAATACAATTAGTGTCCAATACTAGTATGCTCTGCTGGCACTTTTACGTGAGTTCTGGTTTCAAATTTCATTCTGGATTATAGGTCTTATGCTTGTCTAAGATAAACAGAAGAGTTCTAGCCGCTAGCTCCAATATAAAAATTTAAAAGAATTTTTTTCTCAAAATACAATTAGTGTCCAATACTAGTATGCTCTGCTGGCACTTTTACGTGAGTTCTGGTTTTGAATTTTGTTCTTGATTATAGGTCTTATGCTAGTCTAAGATAAACAGAAGAGTTCTAGCCGCTAGCATTGACAAAAAAAATTAAAATAAGTTTTTTCTCAAAATCCAATTAGTGTCCAATACTAGTATGCTCTGCTGGCACTTTTACGTGAGTTCTGGTTTTAAATTTTGTTTTTGATTATAGGTCTTATGCTAGTCTAAGATAAACAGAAGAGTTCTAGCCGCTAGCTGTGACAAAAAAATTTAAAAGAATTTTTTTCTCAAAATCCATTTAGCGTCCAATACTAGTATGCTCTGCTGGCACTTTTACGTGAGTTCTGGTTTTAAATTTTCTTTTTGATTATAAGTCTTATGCTTGTCTAAGATAAACAGAAGAGTTCTAGCCGCTAGCTCCGATAACAAAATTTAAAAGAATTTTTTTCTCAAAATACAATTAGTGTCCAATACTAGTATGCTCTGCTGGCACTTTTACGTGAGTTCTGGTTTTAAATTTTCTTTTTGATTATAGGTCTTATGCTAGTCTAAGATAAACAGAAGAGTTCTAGCCGCTAGCTGTGACAAAAAAATTTAAAAGAATTTTTTTCTCAAAATCCAATTAGTGTCCAATACTAGTATGCTCTGCTGGCACTTTTACGTGAGTTCTGGTTTTAAATTTTCTTTTTGATTATAGGTCTTATGCTTGTCTAAGATAAACAGAAGAGTTCTAGCCGCTAGCTCCGATAACAAAATTTAAAAGAATTTTTTTCTCAAAATACAATTAGTGTCCAATACTAGTATGCTCTGCTGGCACTTTTACGTGAGTTCTGGTTTTAAATTTTGTTCTAGATTATAGGTCTTATGCTAGTCTAAGATAAACAGAAGAGTTCTAGCCGCTAGCTGTGACAAAAAAATTTAAAAGAATTTTTTTCTCAAAATCCAATTAGTGTCCAATACTACTATGCTCTGCTGGCACTTTTACGTGAGTTCTGGTTTCAAATTTTGTTCTGGATTATAGGTCTTATGCTAGTCTAAGATAAACAGAAGAGTTCTAGCCGCTAGCTGTGACAAAAAAATTTAAAAGAATTTTTTTCTCAAAATCCAATTAGTGTCCAATACTAGTATGCTCTGCTGGCACTTTTACGTGAGTTCTGGTTTGAAATTTTCTTTTTGATTATAAGTCTTATGCTTGTCTAAGATAAACAGAAGAGTTCTAGCCGCTAGCTCCGATAACAAAATTTAAAAGAATTTTTTTCTCAAAATACAATTAGTGTCCAATACTAGTATGCTCTGCTGGCACTTTTACGTGAGTTCTGGTTTTAAATTTTCTTTTTGATTATAGGTCTTATGCTAGTCTAAGATAAACAGAAGAGTTCTAGCCGCTAGCTGTGACAAAAAAATTTAAAAGAATTTTTTTCTCAAAATCCAATTAGTGTCCAATACTAGTATGCTCTGCTGGCACTTTTACGTGAGTTCTGGTTTTAAATTTTCTTTTTGATTATAGGTCTTATGCTTGTCTAAGATAAACAGAAGAGTTCTAGCCGCTAGCTTAAATAAAAAAAATTAAAAGAATTTTTTTCTCAAAATACAATTAGTGTCCAATACTAGTATGCTCTGCTGGCACTTTTACGTGAGTTCTGGTTTTAAATTTCATTCTAGATTATAGGTCTTATGCTAGTCTAAGATAAACAGAAGAGTTCTAGCCGCTAGCAGTGACAAAAAAATTTAAAAGAATTTTTTTCTCAAAATCCAATTAGTGTCCAATACTACTATGCTCTGCTGGCACTTTTACGTGAGTTCTGGTTTCTAATTTTGTTCTGGATTATAGGTCTTATGCTAGTCTAAGATAAACAGAAGAGTTCTAGCCGCTAGCTCTAATAAAAAAAATTAAAAGAATGTTTTTCTCAAAATACAATTAGTGTCCAGCACTACTATGCTCTGCTGGCACTTTTACGTGAGTTCTGGTTTTAAATTTTGTTCTAGATTATAGGTCTTATGCTCGTCTGAGAAAAACAGAAGAGTTCTAGCCGCTAGCTGTGATAAAAAAAAATTAAAAGATTTTTTTTCTCAAAATCCAATTAGTGTCCAATACTACTATGCTCTGCTGGCACTTTTACGTGAGTTCTGGTTTTAAATTTTGTTTTATATTATAGGTCTGATACTGTTCTAAGAGAAAATGAAGAGTTTTAGTTGTTAGCTTTTTTTTAAATTTTTATATGATTTTTTTTTCGAATTTTATATGATCGACTTTTTATAGACGAAATCGACAGAACTATTCATAAAAAGTATAGGGAACTATAGAACTCATCAGACTTCATACACGTGTCGATTTTTATTCAGATCTGCGAAAAGTGATCTGCTACGGGAAGTTAGCAGAGCATTTCTCACTTTTTTTCAATCGTCATTTTTGAGGTGAAATCGATAGAACTATCGATAAAAAGTATCAGGAACTATAGAACTCTTGTGCATGCGAAGAGAACTCTATTTTATTTATGCTCTGCTGGGAAGTGCTCTGCTAAGTTCACTGACACACCCATCACAGCTCCGAACGTCAGCTACCGCACCAGTGGTGGAGTTAAGAGTGAGAGCATGTGAAAGTGCTTGAAAATCAAAGCGCTCCGAGTGATTTTATCCCGGACGAAAATGGTCTTAAATCATTGTTTCGATCATTTTTGATACAGAAACAATCGTCAGCTGCACCGCCGAGGGTGGGTTATACGTCCGCTACGCGCATGAAGTGCATTAAAATTTTAACAAATAAAGTTAAGTTATTTTAATTAAAGTTTTTTAGTAAGAAATTTATGCAGCAGAATTTTCACACTTTTAAAATAATAAAGAAAATCGTCAGCTGCACTTCTGGTGGGGGAAAGACCGTCAGTCAGCGTGATAAACATTTTGCGCACTCAGTGCATTTAGCCTAGTAAATCTAGGTAAAATATCCTATAGTTTTAAAAATTGGTCAAATGTATTCTTTGGGCCTTCCTCTTGAATATATCCAAAAACCCTACATGGGTTGTGCGTAACCAGCCGCCATTTTTAATTTTGTCCCTTTTTTCGGTTTTTTTCTCATATCACGAAAATCTCTACAAATAGCATTATAATTACTTCTGACAAAAGTTTTTGTATAAAATTTTCTACAAATTTAGTTCCGTTCATTTTTACTCTAAGTTTATTACTTTAAGAGCTATAGGATATTTTAGTTAATATTTGAGGTCCTTTTGTTGGTTTTATGCTCATATCTCGAAAATCTCTATGAATAGCATTGTACTTACTTCTGAAAAATTTTTTTACATAAAATTCTGCACAAATTTGGTTTTGTTCATTTTTACGCTAAGCTTACTACTTTAGGAGTTATAGTAGCCCAGTCAATTTAGACTTTCAAGGCTACAATAATTCCCACCTGGCTGAAAATTGGTAGGATTGTTCAAAACACTATTATAAAGGAAATGTGAAAAGTCCTCATCGATCCGACACCTGAAAAAAAATTTACTCCTGGACACGCACAGTTTATTCACACTTGGCTGAAAATTTGTAGGATTGTTCGAAACACTATTATAAATGAAATGTACAAAGTCCTCATCGATCCAACACCTGTAAAAAAAATTACTCGGGGTCAAAGTTTTCACGGGAAGTTTTCAGCAAAACGGTAAGTCTCATCATAAAATTATTTTAGACAAAATTGTAGATCAGGTAATTATCTATAAAAAATGTTTGAATACTTTTTTTCCTAAGAGCCACCGTTTTTGAGAAATAATGATTCAAAAAGATGAGTTTCGAAATAAAAATGAGGGACTGGGTTTCTTTTTACCCGAAATTCTGATATTTATAATATTTTATATGTGTAAGTGTGTAACTTACACATAACTTACACATATAAGTTACATAGTTACACACATAAAATATTGGAAATATCAGAATTCCAGGTAAAAAGAAATCCAGTCCCTCATTTTTATTTCGACACTTAACTTTTTGAATCGTTATATCTCAAAAACGGTGGCTCTTAAGAAAAAAAGTATTCAGACATTTTTATAGATAATAATTATCTGATCTACAATTTTGCCTAAGCTAATTTTATGATAAAACTTACCGTTTTGCTGAAAATCATGAAAAACCCGTTTTTGTGACCTTTGACCCCGAGTAATTTATTTTCCAGGTGTCGGATCGATGAGGACTTTTCACATTTCATTTATAATAGTGTTTTGAACAATCCTACCAATTTTCAGCCAGGTGGGAATTATTGTAACCTCATCCCTATATTTTAGTCTAATTTGACCGGGCTATAGGGTGTTTAAGTTAATATTTGAGGTCCCCTTTTCAGTTTTTTACTCATATCTCGAAAATCTCTACGAATAACATTTTAATTACTTCTGACAAAAGTTTTAACATAAAATTTTCTACAAATTTGGTCCTATTCATTTTTACGCATTTCAAACAAAAAAAAACCGCATTACGGTTTTTTGTTTGAAAGGTGAATTAGTCGGAAGTGTTCTCATTTATGTTTGACGAAAATCAGTCCAAGAGAGCCGCCACCACAAAATAGCGAATGTCGGGGGTTTTGTTAATTTTTAATTTATACTACACTAGCGGCACGCTATGATGGCCGGTTTGACACATTACAATAGTGATGTGGAATGTCAATTTATTCTCGAACAAAAAACAATTAAGTTTTGTTTTTGTACCTGATTAAATAGGTTTAATAAAACAAAAATGTATATGTTTATTTAATTTATTTGAACGAACTGAATATTTGAACGAAAATGAATATACATACTTTATATGCACACAAGAAACATATGAATACAAAAGATACCAAAAAAGGTGCCACAAAAGGCCATAATTAATCAGATTCGTCCATACTACTATTTTCACTGTCGTCACTGCTATCATCACATACATTAATAATTATATGTTCGTTTTCTATAATATTATCTATTTTCACATCTCTTTCATAATCTTCCCTTATTAATTTAACAGTTCTATTCACAACCTTTTCCCAGTCTCCTTTAGTCACATGTTCACAAGCTTCTTCTAATAATTTTAGCATTTTTTTTGTGGTAAATGGGGGTTCTGTATTGTGTCTTGCAGCATATCCCTTAATTTGAGCCCACACCAACTCAATCGCATTATACTCACAATGGTAAGGCGGTAACCGTATAACTCTGTGCCCATGTTCTAATGCTATTTCGTCAATGACGTATCGGATCTTGGTTGGTTTGTTTTCTTTTAAAAGACGTACTAATTCCGCTTTTAACATATTCATGTTTGCATCTACGCCATTTTTACGAAGCCATGCGACGATATCAGCTTTCTTTTGGGATTGGGCAGGTGGCTTGTCAATTTGCATCGAGTGGTATGGGGCGTTGTCCATAATTATAATAGATGGTTCAGGGAGGCTACACAACATTGAGGTAAACCATTCAGTAAACTTTTCTCCATTCATGTCTTCATGATAGTCTCCAGTGGTTTTTGACGCAAAAGCCATGAGAGAACCTTCGACAAACCCGTTGATGGTTCCGGCGTGACAAATTATAAGTCGCGATCCTTTTCCTACAGGAACTTTGGAAGTAGATGCTGCTGTGTCATCGTTCCAAGAACGGCCTACAGTATGGTTAGCATTAAGCCATGTTTCATCCAAGAACACAACATTTTGCCAATTTTTGATTTCTTTCACTTGCCGTAAAAAAGTATACCTTGCCATCGCTATATCAAATCTTTTCATCAATATTTTGCGTTTGTTACATTTTTTGTATCGAAATCCAATGGTCTTCAAAATCTTCGTTAAAGAACTTTCCCCACCGAAGAATAATCCAGCTTCCTTCAGTGAATGCACCAACTTTTTTCTTGTTGGATACTCCTTCTGTAAATAGTAGCCGTAAACATGTCTTCGGATAGCATCGGCATCAAAGCTATCGATGCCTACGACTGGTTTTGCTCGTTTTCTCTTTTTTGGTGTGTGAAGTTTATTTTCTTCTGTGCCAGTCTCGCCATATTTTTTTTTAGTTATCCGTCTAACAGTTCGTTGTCCAATATTAAGCGCATCAGCTACGCGTTCAACCACTGACGTTATAGGTAAAATTGGCCCTCCATTTTGAGCTTCACGATCGAAATAGTTACGAAGGCGTATTTACGAACTCACGTGTCTGACTATTTAGAACAGTTCTCTGCGTACGTTCGGTCATATCGACGAAATCCACAACAAAGGGCTTGAACAGAGTCCAAATTAACGAGCAAGGGTCAACAGTAATGCAGTATCAATATTTGAAATCCAAAGCCAGGTCAAAACTATATCACAATCGCATTGCACTGACAGTTTATACTTTTCGAAGCAACGTCAATTCGAAACTGCTTTGTTTTGCATTGAGCATTGACGCGAGTTTGCCGGAGGTAGTAGTTGTGCTAGCCAGCGATCCTATGTGACGATCGTATTAGATTCCATTTTTAAAAATTTATTGATATTTTTTTGCGATTTCAGAGGTTTGTCCACATAGTGAAAATTGTTCATATTCACAAGTACATTCACCCCTTAAATGGTGCAAACTGATTTTTCTACACTTGTATACATTTAAGAAATCAATTTAATAAATCAATTTTGAGTCCTAAACCTAAAACTACATTCGATAAAATTTATGAATCTCTGCACATCACTATCGTCAATAAAGTAATACAATTATTTCCTTCAAAGTCGTTATCAATTAATACGGAACTTCATGAGCGGACAAACGTCAAACCGGCCATCATAGCGTGCCGCTAGAGTAGTTTATCTCTCTGTTAACTTTAACACTCTGTAGCTCCTAAAGTAATAAGCTTAGCGTACAGGTAACTTATTGGGTCTTGGTAGGTGGGGCTGATATTGGTACGTCACCGGGCAGGACGACGTCTGCCGGGACCACTAGTATATATAGGTCAATTCAAAATGAAATAGAATAGAATAGAAAAGAAAAGTTCTTTATTCAAATACACTTTTACATGTACTTTTGAATCGTCGTATTTTGATAAATATGTAATAGTGATACCTACTTATATGATCTGGTTTTTAGTTAGATGGTTTAAGTAATAAGTCTTCACTCTTCAAAAACTATAGTTATGGACCCGTATTTAAAAAGTATTGTGTTTTCTTACCAAATACCTAGTTAACAAAAGCAAGTGTTTTTAAAGATCACAGTTTAATCAATAAAATTACCTAAAATAATACAAAATAACATCTTTCACATTGTTTGCTAGTAAACTCACAAACGGATTAATAAAAAAAATCTTAATTGGCGTAAAAAAAGCATCTCAAGAAACCAGTACTCTAACGCTGAGTTGTACACTAATGCTGAGTTGTACAAAAGAAACTTCCATCCCCTCTTCTAATTAAATCGTGCTGAACAAGATGCAAACAGACAAGAAACAAAACAAGTAGTTTTGGCTTAAGTATCGATTATATCGATTATATATTAATTGGAAGTCTTCTTTTAGATGACTTCGATGATAATAAACGTAATAACACGATAACAAAATTATGCAGATTAGCCGAAAGCATAAACAAGTGTAAGTCTAAAATTACCATGTGGCCTTTGTACGTTTATTTTTACGACACAGGCTGTTATATTGCAATAGAAAAGAGTACTTCTTACTTATTTCAATTAAAGCTCAAATTATTAATTGTACCAATAGGATGCGTTTGCCACAAAAAAGTCAAGATGACAAAATTGTTAATTTGGCTTTTATACGTAGGAGCCATTGATTTACTTAGTAGATAAATAAAATTATGATGAAAGAGTAATTTTGAACGAAACTTTTGTGAATAAAATTGAATGAATTGAACGTATCACATCACTATAGAAATGGGGTTGGCAACATTATTTTACGGAATGACATTATGAAACTTCAGATTACTGCATATAATTAAAACTCGAAGTATACCAACAGTAAATGATTGCCAACAAATTAGTTCGATATACATTGCTGTTTTAATGTGTGAAATTAAATAACTGTTACACAAGTAATTTACAGTGTAAAACACAGTAAAGCAGCAATGTATATCGAACTTATTCGGTTGCTATAATTTTCTGTTGGTAACTAAGTTAGAGAATAGCCTCACAGGTTGGTTAAGTGAACAGTGTCGTATCTACGAGTTAGGTACAGCGCCAAACTATCTAACGGTTCAAATAATGGAAATAAACCATACACGGAGCACAGTTACCAATTTTAACCAGGAAAGACGGCGTAACCGCAAGTGCTTTACCACAGACTGTAACCATACTGTAACCTACCTAATTACCTACGAGTAGTTTTATCAAATATTTTTAATTTTAATTAAAGTAATAGACAGAAATTATATTTACGTACACGTCAACAGAATAATATGTACAGAAGCGTACTATTGATCTGTTAGTCGTATTTTTTTATTCGCTTTTCCATCGATCGCCCAAATAGGTATGATGTGCTTTGTGTAGTAAATTATTGTTATTGGTAAGTACTCGTATCGCTTTTGTCGTGTCTATACTCTGATTTTTAATTCGGTGGAATTCTGACAGCTGTCATTGTCATTAACAGATGAGTTATTTATATGGAAAACAGGGTTAAAATCTACGAAGTACGATTTTACCCCAAACTTCTTTAATTCCCTGTCAACATAAAAAGCCCTAAGCCGCGTAATAATATGTATTAGTCGTTTCGCCCTAAAATATAAATCGCTAAGAGTGGAAACTAGAAAGTGCACATTGCTGTTAGCAATAGAAAACAAAAGAACCACATTGAAAAAAATTATTCAAAAATGGAAGTCGAATGACATTATCACCATCAAGTGTCTGTCAGGCATTTGTCATAT
Source organism: Melanargia galathea (assembly GCA_920104075.1). Classification (NCBI taxonomy): domain Eukaryota; kingdom Metazoa; phylum Arthropoda; class Insecta; order Lepidoptera; family Nymphalidae; genus Melanargia; species Melanargia galathea. Next base: position 4,270,217 of record OV049869.1, read on the forward strand.
TATCTACATGCGGCAGTTGATTTTTAAGTTTTGAATTTTTTATCTTTTTTGTGGGAATTGTTTTATCTCTGGTAACATTATGAAACGTCAGAATTCCACGGAATTAAAAATCAGAGTATACGACGCAGGGTTGACTGATTTCTTTTCTCATTTTTTGCATTGATTCTTCGGCTACCTGTGTTGCGCAGGTGACAAAAGCCGGTAGAATATTTCCTTAACTACCTGCAGTTCCATCCGTTTGATTATGTATGAGGTTTATTTTTCACCTCGCTACCTATAGTTCGACTTTTAATTATATGCAGTAAAATGACGTTTCGTGGGTTATCACTTTTTAACCAAGATAAAATAGGGATGGGGTACAAGTGATTGATTTGTATCATTCAATTATTTTGCCTATTAAATTTAAATATTTATATAATAAAATATTTTAAGTAATTGTTTTTAAGTAATAAAATAAAATATACAATAATTTTATTAACTTTTTTGAAAAGAAAAATTAAATCAGTTTTCACTTTTCGTCCATCCATGGATGAATGATAACTCACTCTTCAAAAACTATAATTTTATGGACCCGATTTAAAACGAAGAACTGAACCAGTGTTTTCTTAAGAAATACCTAGATAACAAAAGCAAAAAAATAAAAAATAACATAGATTACATTAAATATAACAGATTAATCAACAAAATTACGTAAAATTATACAAAACAACGTATGGTCCGTTTCAATAGAGTTGAGCTAAAATGTAAACCAACACACCTTTTTGTTAAAAAACTACAGAATGGATTGAAATGAAACTTGGCACGATTTAAGTTTATACTACAAACTTAAATCGTGCCACTATAGTACAAACTTAAAAGTTGTGAATAAACTATGTGACACTTCTCAGAAGATGGTGAAACAGGCCCTTTAGAGCGGGGCCGCACTGCGAAAATTATATACCGCATTTTAATATATTTTTCTCGCGAATTTTAAATCGCATGTGCGTGCAGCTTCATACATTCCCATATGTCACAGAATTTTGCGAAAAAATTCGCGCGAATAAATTTCGCAGTGCGGCCTAGGCCTTAGACTTCTATAATAAAGTACGTACATACGTAGTATGTAGTAAGTGCAGATTAAGGGAGAACTAAGAAAATGCTTATTCACTTCTACCGGAAGGAAATCCGCATATTCTTAGAGAAGAGTTAAATTACTCGTAGGTACGTATCTACTCGTAACTGTGCAAAACTTTGCGGTGCCTTGAATAAGTTCGCCGTTATACAGAAGAGAATTCGCGGACAAAAACAATATACCTAACTGTTGTTTACTGTATACAGTATACACCAAAGTAAATAGCAACAGCAGGTGCAAAATTTAATCAAGCCGTTACAACGATGATGCAGCAATATTCTTCACAAAAATGACGTAGACCATCTTTCCAGCGATATTATTAACGAGATACGGATCGATGTCGGGGTTAATCAATTCCATGCAATTCTTATTCCATTGACTACACCAGCTCAGAGCAGACGCCGAGGAGCCGCACGAGAACCGGTATTATCGGTTGCATCACATTCTAAAGCAAAAACTATACACGAGCCTGTTTCTGCATACCCTTTTTTTATTAACGAGAGGTCTTACTTTTAATTGACAGGACGGCATAACGGTAACGGCGACGGGATAATGAATAGGTTATTTATTTTTTTACACAGCTCAGTGTCAAACTTAAGACAAAATAATTTTATAATCCACCACAAACAAAAAATACACCTGCTAAAGAGCTTTTGATTTGACGATTCGCATCGGGCACTTAAAAGGAATTAACACCGAACTGAAGAAGGTAAAGTAGCTCGCAATACTTATTATGGAGCATTATCTAGAATTCTAGAGTAGCCCTTGCGTAGAAGTAAGGCACGAGAACTTTGAACAATCCCGGAGCATCTCGACATACGTCAAATATTGTTTGGTATGGAGTCTGAAGGGTTAAACCCTTGTATTAAAGGGGGTCAATGCCCTCTTTAATACAACAAACAACAATGATTTGACCCTCTAAAGTTAAACTGATGCGTGACCTAAAAATGACCAGTGACCAGAACTCATATTCAATTTCTGGGATATGTTGAAAACTTCGTCTATCAAGTTCTTAGAGCTTGTGTCAATAATCAATATTTACACATTTACGCACACGTCTTGAAATAAAAATTGTCGTCGTACTTGTTTATGCAAAGATGATGGTTTGATTATCCTTTTTCGCATTGGCGCAATATGGATGTGATAAATAAAAAAATAAACATTAAAATTGTTATTTTTACAAGGTCCTCGCGTGTCAATGACCGCGCATATCTAATTCGTTGATTAAATACCGTCTAGCATAGAGATAACACGTTTACGAGCAATGAGCATGCAGACAGAATTAACACTTACAATTTGAGAATTCGGCGAATAAAAATCAAGAGATTATTCAGCCTTCAATTATTTAGAAGCTTTTTAAACGTTCAGTAGATTCCATACACACGCACGAATATGTATGTACCTACAGACCAGCCACAACTTAAAAAGTTATATGAGCACTGAGCAGTATGTGAGAAGATATACAGTTTAGCAATAGTAGATTGTACAACAAATGCATAAAACAAGCCATTTTATGACCTAGTAATAAACTCTGCTTTTCAATTCGAAATTGCGAGAAAATAAAACACTGATATTGTAAGTAAATATCTCTTTTAATAAAAAGGTGTAATTTATCTATTCTGCCATACATACAATTATTTTTGTACCATCAGATTCTGGATTACCTATAAGCACTTTTATGCACAAGTTTTATAGTTTAGAAAATCTTATTCATACTGCTTTAAAATTTAAACACACAACAATCTAATTGGATATTTTTTGACGAAGAACAATTGAAGTCTTAACAAGAACGAAAAGGCCATTATGTAACTTTTGAAAAGATGCGCTAAGATAGTCATAAATCATAATGCAATAGCTAACAAAATAAAAGAATTTCAAAATTGTCTTAAGCATAGTACATGCAATACTTCAACTTCACTGTGCAATCTTTGATCGTATCTCCACAACGGAGTTTGTCGTTTGGCTTTGCAAGCTATATTGGAGGACACTCAAGGCGCTAATAGGGCTACTGTTCGAAACCTACGCCATGCAACAAAGAAGCCGACAGGGCTATCCATTTTCTATACGCACTATACATTAAAAGATAAGATTTGTTTGTATTCTATTTTTACTGTCTATAGAGATTATTTTGATGACATTCATCACCTGAAAGCGCAGTGTTTGTAGACCTCCCCACTGTCTATTGGCATTATAAATTAGAAATCAAGATTTGTACTGTATATATTGTTGATGTTATACTATACTGTTGTATAGTGTTATTGTTGATTAACTTCATTTTAATGATGATTAATGATATCTGAATTCTGATCACTGTACTTAAAAGCGTAATATTGGTAGATCCCATTTTACAATTCATATTATATTAGACTAGCTGACCCCCGCGACTTCGTTCGCGTGTTTTTAGGTTTTATATAGGATCGGATCGGATCCCATAATTCTTTTATGTACCTAAACTAAATGTAGCCTGTTACTCCTTATAACATTGAAAGTTCCATTAAAATCGATCCAGCCGTTTCGGAGATTAGCTGGAACAAATAGACAGAACTACAAACATAAATTTAAACGCACGCCAGCTTAAAATAAGCCGTACGTACAAAGATCCGGGACTCAAGTTATTGGAACCCAATAAATGCCTGTCATTTCTAAACTAAAAAACGTATGACCTTGAAATATTTACGGGACAATACTTAAAGTACTACCTTTCTAACAAAAAAAGAATGAGTGAAATCGAATAACGCGTTAATGAATTACAGCTATATACACGTTTTAACTTTCATCCCCTCTCCCAAGGGAACCGTGCTGAATTTCGGGATAAAAAGTATCCTATAACCTACCTCGGAGTATAAACTCAAATCGTACCAAGTTTCATTCGAATCCATTCAGTAGTTTCGGCGTGATGCGCGGCCAAGATACAGACAGACAGACAGACAGACAGACAGACAGACAGACAGACAGACAGACAGACAGACAGACAAAAATGAAAAAAATTGCAGTTTTGGCTTCAGTATCGATTATAGAGTGCCCTCCGATAAAAATTTTCAAAATATCTTCAATGTACAGAATTGGATCTGTTACAGTTTTATTATATTATAGATAGATAGATGATAAGATTGGTAATTTGGTACGTATATTTTATAGCTAATTGACTCTATTTTGATGACAATAGATAACCGCACTAGAAAGCGTATTTTCCACTAATGGTGAACGGCATCATACCAGTTGCAGGGAGCCGCTGGTCACAAAATCGGATAAATCCCCATAATAGATTTACGTCCAGCAAATGTCCACCGGTTGGCAACTATGAAATCTGATCTCAGAGATCATAAACCAAGCAGATGAATAGAGAAAAGATTAATACACTAACGCTTGACTCTGATCCTTTCCAAGATGATTAAATGAAGTAGATATTATGCATGTTTAGAAGAGATGCCAAATATTCTTAAACAAAATTTGAAAAATATAAAACGAATTTCATACTTACTCCTGCATATTATTACATATTTATATATTAACCATGGCATATAACCACAACATCTAATATATATCCACTTCACAGATATACATACATATCGAACTGTAAAGATGTTGTGATGATATACAAATGTTAATTTTACAGGTTTCACGAAAGGGTAGAAAATTGTTATTACTAAAGAGTTTCTTTTGTGCGACCAAAGATCGAATTAAATAGCCTCGGCGGCCGATGACCGCCGCGATCTTATCTCGCGAAAATTGAAGAGCTAAATTGTGTTATTCTCGCAAAATAAGTATGATGTAACAGTGTAATCGCACTGACGTCATGCATTTGATAAATTGGTTTTCATTTTTTATTTTATTGCGGTCACGTTTTAATAGTGGCAGTTGTCTATATTCGTTTTGGTTTCCGTTTTCTTTATGCGACTGGGTGAAAGTGTTATAAGTACGAGTTTATACTGACAGTTTGCTACACAAAAAATGTAGTTTATCTATGTTATTTAGGATTAATAAAGAAAGAAAATGAATTAACTTGAAATTAACTCTTACTTGTTGGCAACATTGCGCGGTTGGCACTACCGCGCGAGGTCCGTGCGATTGGTCGGGGTGGTGACGTGAGTGCCCCACCATGGAGTTGGTAAAATATGGCGACGTAACGCTGTCGTTACGTTTCGGAGCGGGAGTCTTAAAGTAAAATTAGTCTGAGTAACATAGCTAGCGGTCACGATATATACTACTACTAGTATACACGAAGTATAGATAGTATCGCATTTCTTTTCTTTGGGGAGTAGTCGTTAATATAGGTACTTACTTGTTTACAATGCGAAAAATTTGAAATAATTGATAGAATCATAGCAATATAAGTTTTACAGGAAATATAAAACTGTCTTTGATGTCTCTAACTAGCACAGTAATTGTTTTTAGATATCAGCAACAATCCTTTATAGAGAAACTTTGTTACTTTGTATTAAGTCCTAGACAAAAAAAGTTTATTTCAGAAGGACGAATAATTTAACCAAAGAAATATTCAAACGTTTCCAAGGTACAGAACCCACGGTACACAACGATTTCGTTAAGTAATATGTATGTTGGCATAATGCTGTAACTACCTATGCAATAATTTTCAAGCATCTTCGGCTTGCAGTTATTTTACACGCCATTACACAACGCGTTGAAATGTGCTTTCAACACACAGAGCTGTATTTAAATGTCCTACAAAATATAAAGAGGGCATACATTTAAAAACAAACGGAGCCAACATTTTGGTGTTTTGAAACTGGCGAAATACCTAGCAATGCCTACATTGACACAATATTAAAGAAAATAAAGTCGTCTAACGATTATCAGGGAACCGATAATCAAATAAACATACATACACACACATCACTACCAAGCAACTACCCGTAGTCGGGTAAATCGCTTTTCACTTCATTGGAAAACTTATAATATATGAAACTTTGAAAGGCGAGGCTCTAACGTAATAAAGCAAGGAAGCAAGGAATACAATCCAAGAACTGATAATATTTTCTAATTAGCTCTGATTATATCATTGGCAAAGTTTTAGGTACGAGCAATCTTAACGTAAAGTGCTGTCGCGTTCTTAGTTTCTAAATGTCACATAAATCTTTGGATAACAGAACAATAACCACGTGTAACTTAAAATTTTACAGACAATAACCTAAAAATGTGAAGTAATCAAAAACAAATTAAGTGCAAAATTTATTTAGTATGGCGTTGTGGATCTAATTTTCGGTTCCCATAAAACTGAAGTACACAAAATTTGGCGGTGGCAATACAAAAACGCAATTTCGAAAATGGTGAGAACTTGCAAATTGCGTAATGGGGTTTACGAGAGTGCAAATTGCGACTGTAAATCGAAGGCTTCGACTGCAGTGATTTGTCTTTTTCTGTACAGATACTACGAAAAAGTATAGAGAGAAAGATCGATTTAAAAGTAACGAGACATTTTGATTTTACTGCTGCAGCTTTGATGGGATATCGGAAGAATCCGGTCAGGAGTGAATGCGCGAGTGTTCTGTGAGGAGGTTCCGTGATATAAAAGATCTGGCATAAGACGATACGACTGCAGTGATTTGTCTTTTTCTGTACAGATACTACGAAAAAGTATAGAGAGAAAGATCGATTTAAAAGTAACGAGACATTTTGATTTTACTGCTGCAGCTTTGATGGGATATCGGAAGAATCCGGTCAGGAGTGAATGCGCGAGTGTTCTGTGAGGAGGTTCCGTGATATAAAAGATCTGGCATAAGACGATATAAAGCTTTTTGATTTCAAAATTCAAAGAACAGATAAACAGTCAAAAGCAGCTTTGCCTAAGTACCATCAAATATGTACCTTGTCAAGGTTTAAAGCTATGGCTCACCCATGGTTATCCAGGCTGTAAAAGTTGCTAAAATATTAAAATATCATGGGGATGGATCGTATTGAAGATTTTTTAACAGTTTTATTTAACTTCTCGATCCTGGTACCACACGACTAGATAGCTGGTACCTACCTACTGCAGGAGTACTGCCCACCAGGAGGTAAATCGGGAGGAATATAGATTTGCCGATTGGAAATTGATTTTATGGGAATGATATATATATCATTTATACATTTATATATACATTTTTTTTATATCTTTCCGACATTTATACATATATAAATGTCGGAAAGATATAAAAAAAATGTACGTAGGTACAGACTATAATCTGTCTCTACAATTTATTTCTTTCCGTCTGAGATCGATTCCAAAGAGGCCCTAAAATGAGTGCAATATATTCTGCGAATAGTCAAAGAGGACCGGCTGGAGGCGGTTAGAGCAAAGTACGGACTAGCAATTGATGCAATTGACCTAAATGGACACCGGGATTAGACCGTCCTATAAACCGGTAACAAGCAATCCGAAGCTTTCATAGATTTCGCAAGCACTTCGTAAGTTCGCAGAATTTTACGGATTCGTTCGGGTTTCAAAATGTAACTAAAACGTTAATCGCCGCAGCGGAAAACTTGATGCTTTGATTGTAAAAAATACTGTAAGCGAATACTTTTTTTTTTCTTCAGCAAATAAGTAATGAAATTACATTAATTTTTCGCAAATATAACTTCGATTAAATTAAGCGACTCTGTAACATTATAAAAAGTATTATGTGAATTAAAAATAATAATAATAACATTGACAAATTTGGATAGACGATCTACAACTAAATTATTCTATTATTGTAAACTAAATTGGACAGGTCTTAAATGAGTGCTAATGAGTGTTAAGTATATATGAGTTATAACCTTTTTATACATGTCATAAGAGATTAATTATTGAACAAAGGAATAGGTATAATTATCGTGATTTTTTTGAGATTGTGGGTAGAATTATACGTTTTTTAATGGCAAAAGGGTAAAATTGTTAAAATCTATACATATAATAATCTATACATATAATAAAATCGTAGAATTACCGTATCTGTACATTGATGATTTTTGCAAAATAATAACTGGGGGATGTTAGGGATAAGTAATAGAACGTAAAAAAGCTATTTTTGAAATTTTTGTCTGTTTGTCTGTTTGTCGGTTTGTCTGTTTATCTGTTTGTCTGTTTGTCTGTATGTTTGTGCGCGCATCACGTAAAAACTACTGAATGGATTTTAAATGAAACTTGGTATGATTTAAGTTCATACTACGGAGTAACATATAGGATACTTTTTATCCCGAAATTCAGCACGGTTCCCTTGGGAGAGGGGATGAAAGTCAAAATGTGTACTTAGCTGTAATTCGTTAACGGGTGGTCCGATTTCATTCATTCTTTTTTTGTTAGAAAGTAGATACTTCAAAGATTACTGGCTAATCTCCGAAAGGCTGGACCGATTTTGATGGGACTTTCACTGGCGGATGTTTACATTTTGATGTACCTAAACATCCGCCAGTGAACTTTTAACAGTTTTTAGCAAGGTTTAAGCTCAAAGGAGCATAGGAAAAACAAAATGATTCCCACGGGATTGTTAAAATCAATATCCACGCGAACGAAGTCGCGGGTATCCGCTCGTTAAGAATAAGTTGCTGCTTACTTACGAAAAGTCTAATTTCTAAAATCTAAATTCTTTTAAATAATTGTATTTTTGTATACATTTGTTTTGTACGATTTATGGTACCTACGCTAAGAGTTAATAATTATTCTTCTTCGCAAAGTGGTAGATTTCATTATTGTATTCAAATATACATTAGGCGGCCAAGCGTGCTACAGTCACGAACTTTTACTATAATTACAAATGAGATGACGTCACGAGTCAAGATATTATAGTCTCAGACACCATGACGAAAAATTAATCACTGACAAAAGCTACTGTCGATTAAAAAAGTGTCTGATTAAAGTAGTAGACAAATTGCTTACGGAAACGCTTTTCTATGTTAGAAATAGTATGTATTTTTTATTTCACGAAGATTAATAACATAATCAACGTATAACTAAAATTTGTAAACATTATGAATGTAAATGTACATGTTTTGTTTAAAATTCATGCATAAATTATTATGCATTGAAATCAATTCAAAATATACTTTATGTAAATAGGCAATTCTTTACGCAAAGTTAAAACGATAAGTAGATTCATTATTAGCTTCTAAATTAAAAAAGAAAGACTGTGTGATGGAATATGATTTGAATTTAGATAAACAAACCTCATTTTAATCATAAGAGCAGGGCCGCACTGCGAAATTTATTCGCGCGAATTTTATTCGCGCGCGGTTTATATTTCGCATTTTATTATATTTTTCTCGCGAATTTTAAATCGCAAGTGCGTGCAGCTTCATACGTTTCCATATGTCACAGAATTTTGCAAAAAAAATCGCGCGAATAAATTTCGCAGTGCAGCCCCGCTCTTAGGCTTGTGTAAAAGGTAATTTTAAGATTAATAGAACTTTTTTATAGAATCGTATAATATTCATGTACCTACATAAACTCATGTATCTCAAATCTACAAATAAATAATTGTCTGTATTTTTTGAGATAACAAAACATTATATTATGCAATATGTATGATATTTATTTTTTCTGTTTGAGTCTAAGTTAGTGAAAATTGAATTGATTGTGTTTCAATATAATAATATTATTTATAGCGGTGGACTCTCCGTCTATTAGTTTAGATTTGGATTATTTTCAATTGTGAACACTAGCCGCTCCGCTCTGCCGAGCGCGGCGGGGGTCCGACTTTTAAACTAATCTTTGTTACCAACATCCTCGTATATAGACGTAGTCGCGTGATTATGTAAGAAATATTGATAAATGATTAGGTATTTGAGAACGATTATATCTATTGGAAAGCGATGACGTAGCCTAATGGAATGTGTATTTACTTTGACGATCTATTCCTAACCAGAACGTTTAAATTATCAGTTAGTTCTCATATTTCCATGCAGTCACTTCTCAGTAACTTAATGACGAATTTAATAATAGTAACTTGGGCGAATATGTGTATCAATTATATTCTTTATATAAGAAAACCACTGTTAGCGAAAAAATGTTAGGGAGTACAAAATTAATGACTTTAAAAGAAGGACCTTTTAGTAATGTTGATGGAATACAGAGCCAACTGCATCTGTATCCCTACTAATGTGTGACTAATGGGAGATGGAACGACCCTCAGCAATGAGGATTCCAACGCAGAAAGATATAATAAGCAGCTAAATTTTACTCTGACTATTGAGAAAGAGAAAAATTTAGCTGCTTATCTCTATATGAAAACTCACGAAATCCACCAAAATTTTCGATTTGTTTAAATAGTAGGTAGAAGTAATAATGTAGTAGGTAACTACCTCCTACTGATGATATCGAGGACTCGCTAGAATCAAATATTTAGAAATCAAATAGAATTATTGGATTCAAAGAATCTAGAAATAAAAGTAACATAAAAAAGAGATAATACAAAAGTTAGACACGGGTTTCTTGAATATCCATCTAATTAACCACACTCCGTGGGTTCCAAAAGTTAAATTTGAACATGATACAATCAAAATGTACCTACTTGGATCAAAACGATGGCTTTTTTTGCTGGAACATTATATTTAAAGAGATGGTGTTTAGTTATATGTACGATGTATTTTTAGGGTTCTGTATTTCAAAAGGTAAAAACGGTCAACTTACTTATTTGCATATTTTACTATGAAACAAATCTGAATATAAAATTCAAATGAAACTCTACTTATTCGTTCGTACTCCTGTAATGGATTAAACAATATATACTAATGGACCTAAAATATAAAGAAGAAAACCTCATGGCATGAAAAATCAAAAGGTTTTACCTTAATACTATCATGCGATGAGGTTTTTAAAACCAAAATTCAAAATTCGATTCGAAAAGCAAAAACCGAATTTCACGCGGGCAAAGCCGCGGGCAGAAGCCAGTACAAAGATAAACTTATCTAGCCAATTCCATAATTATGGAACTTTGTTTTAATCGTGTCCACACAGAACCTTCAAGATATAAATCCTAGTCGCACTTTCCCGTAATTTTTTTGCATGCAAATCTCATAACATAGTCCATAGTTAGCATAATATACGCCGGTGTCCTCCGCGCGACCGTTCACGGCCAAGGCCACTATATTCCGACCATTATATTATTATTTTCAATTTGACAGATTGCTTTAGTGACGTCCGAATCGAGTCGAAACGATTACCGATATTAATCTAGAGTTCATCCATCACACTTTTTCTATTAGGCACGATTCGTTTATCCCCGCATACTGAATAGTATTTTAAATTGGGAAGACATTTTTTTAATACAAGTGCAATAACTTCAATAAACAGATACACGTGGACTTAGTAGTTAATGGATGTTTCAGTTTAGTCTTAAAAAAAAAAAAAAAGAAATCGCAAGATGCGCACCATTTACCTACCGATTATAGATAATATATATATAGAACCTAGCTAACCTAGCTAAAAAGTTATGTAGAACTATCTATATATGTAGATCTCCGTTGCTATGTAGGAAAAATCTGAACCGCGCATGGCCACGTGGCAAGCCTCTTACCACATTTAATGAGTCGGAAAATCATAATGTCACAGACCTGTCGTGACTGTGTAAACAGTTGCGTGAGCACTTTTGCATTGCCGACAAAAATGTGCTCAGTTTTCATGAAATATGATATACCCTATACGATGATGTTAAATTTGTGGATGGAATATTATCTGCCACTGGCTTTTTCCTGGCTGGCTTAGGTTTTGCACGCGTGTAAATTCGCATTCAGTTATCGCTCGGTTTCTAAAGAACCGAGTTTGATAAGAGTTTGCCGCAGTAGTAGTCAATCGGTCCAGCGGTATTTTCGTTTGCAAATAAACAGACAAACTGTTACAATTATGGATAGCAGTAATCGTTACTTTGCGGAAGTTCATGACACGCAAGGTACATAAAGGTTATTATGCTATAATACGCCAAACCAGTTTTATTACCCACGCCGGAACTGATACGGTTTATATGCATTTGCGGTGTAAGTGATTGTGTGTTTGTTTGTAAAACAGTTTTCCTGAAAAACCATTGGGACGATTTTAATGAGTTATTTTGAATTAAGTACGTATCCCTTCTCGGCAGGTTTTAAGATATATTTTATGGTAATAAGCTACTAGGCGATGCTTCAGGCTTTTTGAAGCAAAATAAACTTTTTGTGCCTTGTGTTACAATAATAACAGTAGGTAGGTACCTAGATACAGATAGAGACAACACTTTCTGCTTTGTAACTGTTCTATTCTGATAGTACGTGATGATGGATTGATAAACTTAACCGAGAAGTATGAATATACTTTATTAATTTACTTACTTTACTGTGGGAAATATAAAGTGTTTTCGTAATTTTTCACAGTAAAGCAGCAATGTATATTGAACTAATTCGTTGGCAACTATTTTCAGTTGCTAACTAAGTTACAGAATAACCCTCCAGGAACCGCTTTAGCTAAACGGTAGGCCTATAGAAACAAATCCTGTAAAACACCAAAAAATATTATAAAATGAATTAATGTACGAGTAGCGCGAGTGGCGACAGTTTAACATGCTTCAACCATGTATTACAACTCTTTGTATTACAAAGAACACGTTAGGTCCAATGCCCACGACTGGAGTCGAGGTGTAGCGTATTTTTTATAAGATTTCAAAAACTTCATATAGTTGAAATTGGTAAAAACATAACACAAAGGATACGCGCCGCAGACTGTTCCTATGCCACAGTAAACACTCCACAGGTGTGCGCACTAGTGTTTGACCAAGACTTACTGATCCCTGTTCATTGTAAACAACTCCGCGAATGTCGTACCTATGTATTTCATTTTAATTCCGCGACTTTATTATCACCACGAGTGAACAAACAAAGGCTTCTTTATGGCTTTACTTACTTATACCTATTCTAGTTTTAGCTCAACAGAGCGAACACTGTACTAGAGAATTCAATTTGCTCGCGGGGGAGTGGCTTGAATCAACGACGGTTTATGTCCAGATAATATCTGACCGACAGAATGAACCACTCTTGTATTCGCATCACGCGCTCCCATTCCTTCAACTCAGTGCATGGTAAGTGCTTGCAAATGTGCAACGGGCACGCATGTGTGGGCGTCACGCATACGAGGACAAAGGACCTTGGTATAGGCAGGGGCAATTCTGAACACATCTATATCTTCGGATACGTACATCCCAAAGCGGACATATATCACTCCATACCATTCCAAAAAATAAATATATCCGAGAGGCATTGGGAGTAGAACCGATACAAGTTGGAATCACAAGGTGTTGGAATGGCGACCTCGCACTGAAAAGCGCAGTAGGTATATATGGGCGCAAGCGCCATGTATCGGCAATAAGTGGAAAATATTGATAAACTATATTTTAGTTTATCGTTTAAATAATTATAAAAATGTGTGAAATAGATGAGATTGATATTCAAATTATTGGTAAATATTAAACCGTTATTTATCAAGGTCTAATATTAAATAGACACCGTTTTGACTCTTTGAATGTTTGATGTCTAATTTATTGTTCAATATCACCATTTACTATTGAAATAATAGTTCGCTGTTTAAATATTTATAATAAAATCTATTAGAGTTATTAACATTAACTTTAATCAAATTTAATCATTGCAAAATTTATAATAACGTTTTGTGTAATCTATGGTAGAATCTCCTTGTAGCGCCATCTGCAGGAATTATGACTGTTGGTTGGTATTATTTAAATAAACATAGTTTGTTTAAAATAAACCATTTAGAGTTACGTAAAATTCATTTAAATATTTATTTTGATTAGTAAGCTATGGTTCAAGAATTATTTTACAGTAATTTTATTTGTTCGTTATACAAAATAACTTGTATTGCTATATTTCCGTTATAACCTTGAGAGACAAATATAAAAGCAATCGAATCGTGAAAATGGCATGCATTCCTTTGTTAGATATTGCACTGAAATAAAATAAGTGATATTTGGTGTGTAATTTCACCGTGATTAGACCCTTAGAGAGAGCGCTCACGGAGCGGTTCGCACCCGCGCCCGCCGCGGTTGCGGGCCCGCAATACTCGAAATTCATACAAATGTCGAGTGCAAAACTCACGACGCGATTTACTCCCGCAGAGTTGGCGGTTGCTCGCGGCTCCCGCAGAAGGCGGGCAGCGGGCGCCCGCGAGCTTTGCGGGCATCGCCCGCAAGCTCTGCGGTTTTTTGGCGGGCGCGATCGCATTTTTCTTATAGGAGCTGGCGAACAAAACGGTATAGTTGCATCAAACTAAAGAGTAAGAGTCTTTATTTGCAAAAATGTGGTACAAATATTATGGATCTTAAAGCTTATTGTCTTCCAACACATTTAAATAATAAATTAGTGTGCAAATTGAATTATTGATTTTAAGACTAAACAAAATGACGTAAGTAGCATACATGTCAACGTTCTAAAGATATAAATATAAAATTAATTGCAATAAATAGAATTTATGTCATACCTATATTCTTTTAAATTGTAAAAACATTTCTCCATGAGCCAGTTCTTTAGTTTTACTTTAAAAGTTTGAAGAGGCATGGCCTATATTGATTCAGGTAACCTATTAATTATTAAATATTAATATTAAACTGAATGACATACTTACAGTGAGCTTTTGGCGTGGATTTTTATTTACCCATATGTAGTTTGTGACTTTATTGAACATAATAATATGTTAAATTCAGTTTGCTATCTCATATAAGTTAACGGAAGCAATAATTAATTAATATTGCAAGCAATAACTTGTTTGTGTAAACACATAACTCCAGAAGCAGACTATCAATTAATATTAAAACTAAATCAAACTATTATTAAAATATCTGCGTTTATCACCCGCACATAACTCAATTTATACCAACTCAGAGATTAGTTTAACTGAGATCTATTTTCAAATATATTTTATACTAATTAATTAATTACACTCAGCCAAGTCCAAAATGGCAGCATTTATATTCGATGAGGGTGTGATTGCTATCGCAGCCCTCAATCAAATATCACGACCTAGACGTTGAAGCATCTAATAGTCGGTTGAGTCTTTGGAGGAGACTCAATTCATGGCTTCGAATTAACCGTATTTATACCAATCATTCAAGATGGCGGTTCGGCGCCACTGAATGAATCAAATGTCAGTTAATTCTAACCTATTTCAATTATGAAATTAATAATTCGTAAACCATTTCTAAAAATTCTAATTAATTTTCAACAATAATCTATCATTTGTAAGTCAGTCTGACATTTGTAAGTTAGTTTAGGCCAATTTCAACATAAATAGGGTATTCTACTGTGTTTGAAAAAGCACTTCAAAATGTTGTTTTTGTTAATAAAAAGCCACAAAAAATATATTTCGGCAAAATAAACACGCGTTCATGCCATAAAATTAAATTAAATTTTAAACATTTTTGATTCCCGCGAAAACGCTGTCAGCCAATAAGTCAGCCATTTCATGACGTAACAATGATATACAAGAAGGTTATAAATGTATTCTATATAACACTGGAGTTTGCGCCTTAAATATTGTAGTGAAGATAAAGTCATTCACCTGGGCTACTTTTTCATTATTACTAATATTTTTTGGACGATATATCGATAGTTTGATATCGAAATGTAGATACAAAAAGCTGTAATAAAGCTGTGATAGCCTAATGGTTAGGACGACCGACTTCTAATCGGAGGTCGTGGGTTCGATCCCGGGCACGCACCTCTAACTTTTCGGAGTTATGTGCGTTTTAAGAATTTAAATATCACTTGCTTTAACGGTGAAGGAAAACATTGTGAGAAAACCTGCATGATGATGATACCTCTGTGGTAAAAAATAGGTACATTCGCTAGTGAAAAATAAATTAAGAAATTTGATAAAAATAAAAATTTATGTTGAAATATACTTAAATATTCTGATTTTGAGTCATAAAAGCACATTATTTTTTTATTAAATTAAAATTAAAAGTCGTAATCGTTAATCTGTATATCACGTAACCTTAAACACGAGCCGCCTTGTTTTGACGTCATAATGATTAGTATTAACTATCATTATGACGTCAAAACATCTATCTATGATCATATAGACAAAAACCATAAAGTTCAATATGAATATGAAGCAACAACTTTCAGTTCAGTGTAAACAGCCCCCTGATTGTGTAACTTTTGACGATGAAATGGTATTCATTTGATGGCCTAAGGCATCAAAGTAAAATAAACCATAATGTCATTGAAATAGAGCTCAATTTCGTGTATCCATTCTTATACGTTTAGGTATGTACGATACGATCCATAACGCTCGATGTTGAAATCAGTTGTACTGAATTTGTGACTTTAAATCAATACATTCAAGGTATATTTTACTTTAATGGCCTTAGGCCATCAAATGAATACCATTCCATCGTCAAAAGTTACACAATCAGGGGGCTGATCAACTTTATCTTCAAGGAGTATTAAGTAATTGTGTTTTTTCGTCAGTGCATTTTATTTTTACCTATTTATTTATTAATATGCAAACCGGTTGTGTAAAAGCAGATAGTACTAAGGCCGCTATCCCACTGGCGTTTTGCGAGCGTTCGCGTTTCTCCAACGTCTGTGCAGCGACAACGTCGCGTTGACGCGACGTTAACGTTGAGCGTGTCTAAGGCCGCTATCCCACTGGCGTTTTGCGAGCGTTCGCGTTTCTCCAACGTCTGTGCAGCGACAACGTCGCGTTGACGCGACGTTAACGTTGAGCGTGTCTAATAGTAGCGGAGTCCAAGAGGGGATTTTTGGATTTACTCGAGCGCGTCAGATAAAGATAAGAGAGGCGAGGCATCTTGCATCCTGCTGAGTACCCACTACCATATATAAGCCCTTTAAATAGAGCCGCACGAAAAATAAAAAAAATGATGAACAGAAATACTCAGAAACGCCAGATTAAGATATGATGGGTTAATTACGAACTAAGAAAAGTATATTCAGAAAATCAGACTATTTGAACGTAACGTACGAGAATGGGAGCGTTACAAAGTTGCAAAAAAAAAACGTTATCTTGACCTTCTCGAATCTCGAGGGTAGTTGAATTTTTTTCTATTTTGAAGGAAATGATGCAATAAAATATATATAACTAGAGAATGCCCGCGGCTTCGCTCGCGTGAATTCCGATTTTGCACAAATTCCGAGGGAATCGTGGATTTCCGGTTCCCGTTCCCGCTCCCTTTTCTAACCTTTATACCTACTTTCAAGGAAGTTTGCTATAGTAATCTACCTATAGCTGTAGCTATAGATTTCAGTTATAGGTTAGCAAAATCCCGTGGGAACTCTTTAATTTTTCGGGATAAAAAGTAGCCTATGTTTTAAGTCAGGGCATAATCTACCTCAGTTTAAAATTTCAACCAAATCGGTTCAGTAGTTGCAGCGTGATTGAGTAACAAACATCCAAACATCCACACTTTCACATTTATAATATTAGTAGGATCAGCTGATTTCCACAAGCCGAAGTTAAAAAATCGTCTATTGAAGATGAGAGCGTGCAGCTAGAAGCTTTCCCCACCACTGAAATGGAAAACCTTATATAACCTTTTATTCTTCCTATCAACTAATCTATAAAATCTACTAGGTCCCGACGACGCTCGAGTAAATCCGCATTTAGCATCCTCGGCTCCCCTACTATAACGGCGACCCTTCACGCTTCGACTTCGCAATGTCAACGCAACGTTAACGTCGCGTCAACGCTGCGCAGACGTTGGAGGAACGCGAACGCTCGCAAATTCGCCAGTGGGATAGCGGCCTAATCTGCCAAAAAATTGATTCAATTATGGTTGCAAAGTTCTTTGCATGTAACCCAGACTTCTGTTCTGCCGGATTCCGGAATGTTAAAACATCTTTGTAAACATCATTAGTTGTCTGTCAAGTCGGCTTACGGATGATTATTTTACGTGACAACGTCATTTAAAAATATTGGTATAAGGCCCTGTTTCACCACCATCTGAATACATTTATAATTTAATTTGTTTAATAAAGATACTGGACTATAATATAACTGTGTAATAATTTTTGAAGTGACTTACGATTTTTTAAATAAAGCCGATATATCGAAATATCGATATTTTTTCGGTATATCGAACTCCGATATCGATATATTTAAAAATATAGATATATCGAAAATATTTATCTATATAATATATTAAAAAATATCAACAGTCCTTTGTTGTTTGGAGTTCAGATTCCATAGGTTCTATGTTTCTTGGTTTTTGCACAGATAATCACATATTCACAGATAAATATTAATATAAAATATTAATAAATCACAGATTAATATTAGTATTTTCTATCATTATGACGTCACAACAAGGCGGCTCGTGTTTTAGGTCACGTGATATACGGATTAAAAATTACGACTTTTAATTTTAATTTAATAAAATAATCACGTGCTTTTATGACTCAAAATCAGAATATTTATGTATATTTCTACATAAATTTTTATTTTTATCAAATTTCATAATTTATTTTTCACTAACGAAAGTACCCTATTGTTTAAAAACTTTATTAGTGAATAAAGTTTTTAAATGATAAAGTTTTTAATTAAAAAAAATTCTTAGTAAAAAAAAAACAAATTTTTCTTCTGAAAAAGAAATAATCATTTTGATTGACATCTTACAAAGTATGGAAATTAATCCATTTTGAACGAAAACGTGCTCGATTATTCAAATCTTTCGAAACTTTATTGTAATTATGCCGTTATGATCGAAACCACGACCTATGGATGCAATTTTGATACAGTTGCGGGCCGTTTTAAGTAAAATTAAGTTGATATTCTTATTCAGCAAGCCAAAGACCATCGGATTAAAAAATATAACATTTTGTTCGCCAGCTCTTCATATATAACTATAACCGCCGGTCTTGCGGGCGTCGCCCGCCAACTCGGCGGGCGACGCCCGCAGCCGCGGCGGCTGCGGTCCCGCAAAAACAAGCGGGCTCGTGAGCGCGCTCTCTCTAACCTCTCTCCCGCAGCCGCGGCGGGCGCGATTCCAAACCGCTCCGTGAGCGCTCTCCGTTAATGTGAAAGATCTGGCTTGGTCGCCGACATATACCTCTCACTAGATTGATTGACCTACGATGCACATATAAATGGGCAGCTGCGGAACCTCATTTGGCAGAAAATATTTTCCTCGTATTCATACATAAAACGTTGAATGGCCACTCTACGTAGTCTATGTCTAACGCAGACCAATTCTCGCTCCCTAGTGTTAAATTATCTCGGATATGTTAAAAGGATATGGATATGTTAATCGGATATATATCTTTACTTGGAATGATATATTAAATATCCGATCTTGTAGCCATATCTAGCTAGCACATACCTACTTTGGTGACAGTGTGAACGAACTCGCGATAGGTAAACATCATTTAGTCTTTAGATTATGGTCTAATAGCTGGTGTCCGTGACTTCAGCATGGTTTCTGTTTACGATATTTTCTGGCATAAAAAGTGCCTGTCTTATCCGGGATACAAACTATCTCTGCAGAGATAGACGAAAGGCATGGCTTTCGTTAAGATCGCTCAAGTGGTTGCACCGTGAACGAGTAACAGACAGACACAAAGATACATTTCGCATTTTTATTAGTATGGATGGATTAGTATTTAAGTTTGGATGTAAGCGTTTCCAAAAAAATTTGAACGTTCCAAAAATTTTTTTTTTCGTGTCATTGTAATTTGTATAGTTAGTAGGTAGGTACAGACTAGTGTTAGTAATGTTTTGTAGTTGTTAGTACTACTGTTTGGTAGTTAGTAGTACACATGACTAATAAAATGTTCCTTTAAATCCATGTGTCTATTTCGATTGCTTTTAGTGTGTTGTTGATCTTTAACAAACGTGTTTGGTTTTGAAAGAACTGGAACGACTTAACTTTAGGCACGAGTTTCATTAGATCTATAATAATATAATAAAGCGGAAGAGTTTGTTTGTTTGAACGCGCTAATCTCAGGAACTATCAGGAGCTAATATGTACGCGATCCTTGAGTGCTATAGGCTATATATGTACCACGGGCGAAGCCGGGGCGGACCGCTAGTATATAACATATTTTTTGACGAGTAGTCTAAAAGTTAACCGCATTGGGTTTAGAGGAAGTCATAACCGTTTACTACACATTCGCTAGGGACTCGTGGGGTACGCAGGAGGCAGGTAAACAGTGTAATCTCTCATCAAATGTCACAAATGGTTAGGTCGGCCGTCGGTTTGTCCGCAGCGACGCTATGTCGAAAACAACTCCGTGTCATTCCAAAGATACGCACGTCCATATTACCACGGATATTACCCACCATATTCATACAGAAACCACAGATTAAAGATATAAGATAGACGGAATCATCGCGACTAAACGTGTCCATTAAAGTAATTCAAGTTGGCCGAGACAATTCGTATTCCGCAAAACGTAAGCGCAATGACATTTTTTGACGTGATAACATCTTATAAATCGATGAACGCCGGCCGCACGCACGAAAAAGCATGACTCAATGTCACGTACCACCTAGACGAGCGTGCAAGCGAGAGCGCGGAACAAGCACTAGAGAGGTTTTCTTATGACGTTATCGCGTAAAATTACCGTCCGCAAGCCGACTTTAAAGACGGCCAATTTTTTTTTTATATTTGTTTATGAAGGCTGCCAGTTGCCACAATTATTTCGTATAATAATTCCAAATACAGTCATTTTTCAGAGAATAATGTTATTTTATAAAAAAAAATATCGCTAAGATTAATGTTTACAAAACATTGATTTTGTTACAATATTGTCTGTTTGTCATACGATTGGCTTCTTCAATCCGGCTTCACATTCCGCGCACTGTATGCCCTGCGCCGTCTTTTTTTTTCGTCAACGACAAAAACATGGAATTAATAAGAGAGAATTCTGCGAAATAATGGACGTGTAGCGGTGGTAAATGATGTTGAATATATCATCATCAGCCATAATTTTGGTAAATGTGAAGATGAAACACGAGAAAAAGTTATAAAAATGAAGCGTAATTTTTTTAAGACTTTTCGAAGAAGATTTTGAACAAAGCATGCCAAATGTTTCCAATCTTTGAACACGGTTATTGTTTTCGAGGTAAGTAATAAATCATTATTTTATTTTATTTGGAGAGTCTTTCCCGTTGAAACACTTTTCCATCAATACTTAGAATTAAATTCCTAGAATTTAGTTGAACCTATGAATAAAATTAATACTACAATAAATATAATTAACCTATTAATAGATATAATTAGTATTAATAGCTTTTGTAAACTGTTCCATAATTAATATGAGTCTAAATAAATTTTATACAATAGTGACAGTTAGGGTAATTCATTTATGGGTTGGTTCGAACATAATGTCGTAAAACCACGTGAGTCCAGCAGATATGTCTACGTTTATCATTACCATTCCATCTTTGATTTTAACAAAGCGCGGGTTTAATATTTTCACCAACATTTCCCTAACTTTTAGTTTGCTGCTTTTAGTATTCGTTAAATAATTCTGCTATATGATTCTTAAACGGGGTATAAGGGGGCTATTTAAAACTTAGCGTTATTATTATAATCCCTAAAACAATCCGTTACCAAAAACGCGGTGACAGCTTTAGATATTTACCCAACGTTCTATGACGCCTCTAGCGTCAGCTGATTGCATTACATTGCGAACTTTAAAAAATTAGGTAAGTACATGAAATATTTTAAATTTTTTTTTGCGTTTTTTTTTGTGGTCAGTAATCACCGATATATCATTCCGATAACGGTCTTTTTAACCCCCGACGCAAAAACGACGGGGTGTTATAAGTTTGACGTGTCTGTGTGTGTGTGTGTGTGTGTGTGTGTCTGTCTGTTCCCCTGTGGCGCTCAAACGGATGGACCGATTTGAATGCGGTTTTTTTTGTTTGAAAGGTGAATTAGTCGAGAGTGTTCTTAGCTATGTTTGATGAAAATCGGTCCAAGATGGCCGCCGCTACAAAATGGCGGATTACATATTTTTTCACAACTCCCTTAATATGGGTATCAAATGAAAGGGCTTGACTAATAGAATAGCACTATTGCAAATCCAAGATGGCCGCTGCCACAAAATGGCGAGTGTCGGGGGTTTTTTAAATTTCTAATTTATACTTGTTACACCCATTACATAGCGCAATATTGTTTTAATTTTCCTTCTCCACTGTTATAATTCTATTCGTAGGTGCAGAGCCTAGGTAAGTAATGGGTATGCGCCGCCCCGTACGACAAACAAGGCAATTGCTCGGACGCGCAGATAGCCATCACGCACGCTACGCTTAATACCATCCGACATTACGCGTATCTCAGTTTAAATACAAGACCATTGATATACCTACAATACCTAACATAAAATGTGTGAGCGTCCGAAAAAGTTGATGATGAACTTTAAGGGTCTATTTCACCACCTTCTGATAAGTATCGGATAGCTATCTACAACTTTTGTCTTTGTCACTTAACATAAAGTAAGAAAGTGACAAAACTTACGTTTAGGCTATCAGACACTTATCAGAAGGTTGTGAAACAGGCCGTAAGTGAAATATTTTGTGTACGTGAAAACAAAAAACAGATACAAAAGAAAGGGGAGGAATTCATTGAGAAATGCAAAAAAAAAATCAACCCTAAAGACCGATTCCCACATATCAGCATCAGTGTAAAACAAAATAAGTCATTCTGTATGAACTGACACTGAAACACTGCGTCGTAACTGATACGGACAGGTGTGAAAGCGTTCATTGAGAATATAATATGAAAGAATATTATTTTTACTGTGCTGGAACAGTGCCGACACTGATGCTGCACTGATATGTGCGAATCGGCCTTTAACGCGAAATAATACCTACTTAACATTTTAATGCGAAAATGTGTCTGTTTGTCCTTCAATTACGATGCAACGGACGGATCAACATGATGTTTTGGCATGGGTATAGTTGAGGGACTTGGAGAATGAAATAGGCTTCTTCCCGGGGAAAAAGAGTTCCCACGAGATTTTTAATCGCAGACAATCTTTGACCAAGTTTCGGGCAATTTATATATTTACAAACATCTTATTACACAGTTTTTGAGGACAAATGACTCTTGGGAAGTGTACAATACATATTATTATGTCTAAGGAACTGTGTATCTTTCGTTTATTATTTCTATCAGTGTCACGGACCGATGTTTGTCAGGTACATTTCATAAAACACTGGAATTTACTACAGGCCCTTTACTGTTTCGACCTCACTGCTTACCAACGAACATATCTACTCTTTACGGCACTTTAATGGTGAATCTCAGAATCAAGGGTAATAACATTATATATATATAAACATTTGACTTGAATCGCCTTTCATTTCTTATTTATTAAATTTCTCGGGAGCAGTAAACTGAGATAGAGAAAGATTTACTCGATAACCGTAAAGGGGGCAAACTGCAGTAGGTACCTACAATGGTTTCGCTCTGACAAATCATTAGCGCCTAGTACCTATATTATGTAGGCATCGGTTCCTAGGGTGTGTATTTGAAGTATATCGGAGTAAAGGTGATGGAATATGCTTCTGCAAGGTGAGGTAATTTCTTTTTGAACGACAATAAATTAAACAAGATAAAGTTCGTAAACTAAAACCCGACTACGTTTAAAAATTTAATTTAATATAAAATAATAATTTAGTGTGCAGAAAGCGCGGGGCAAGCAGCTAGTGGCGTCATCTGTTATGTCTATCCGAAACTAATTTAATAATCTACAAAGCCGCGCGAAGGTCACTTCTCTATTTTTTTTCGTAAATAAAATGTAGCCTATGTCACCCGGACCATAACAACGAATCAATAGACACCTCAATCATCAAAATCGGTCAAGTAGTTTAGGCGCTACAGTGGTACACACAGAATCTCATACAAAAATCGGACACAATCATACATACATATACACATACGTACATAGATTGCTAAAATCATAACCCTTCCTTTTGGCTTTGCCGTAGTCGGGTAAAATGAAGAAGCATAATTATAATCTAAATATCTTATCGAAATGGTTCTTGTTGTATGTATCTGTTCATCTCTGTCTCGTTTTGTGTAAAATGCTTTATTCAACAGCAGTTAGATACGCGTGGGTACCTTTTATAGCATCCATTCAAATTACGTAATATTATTTACGAGCGGATACCCGCGACTTCGTCCGCGTGTATATCGGTTTTTAAAAATCCCGTGGGAACTTTTTGTTTTTCTTAAGCTCTTTTGAGCTCATACCTTACTAAAAACTGTTAAAAGTTCACTGGCGGATGTTTAGGTAGATCAAAATGTAAACATCAGCTAGTGAAAGTCCCATCAAAATCAATTCAGCCTTTTAGAGATTAGTCGTAATTTCTAATGTATCTACTTTCTAACAAAAAAAGAATGAATGAAATCGGACCACGCGTTATTGAATTACAGCTAAATACACGTTTTGACTTTCATCCCCTCTCCCTAGGGAACCATGCTGAATTTCGGGATAAAAAATATCCTATATCTTACTCCGTTGTATGAACTTATATCGTACCAAGTTTCGTTTCAATCCTTTCAGTAGTTTTTGCGTGATGCGCGCACAAACATACAGACAAACAGACAAACAGACAAACAGATAAACAGACAAACAGATAAACAGACACACAGACAAACAGACAAAAATTTCAAAAATGGCTTTTTTACGTTCTATTACTTATCCCTAACATCCCTCAGTTATTATTTTGCAAAAATCTTCAATGTACAGATACGGCAAGTCTACGATTTTATTATATGTATAGATAGAAGATAACTATGATTACTAGAGAAAATCACAAAACCCAGTCGCGGTTATAAACTATTTAATTTATTTCAAACGTTAGACTGTGTTTAGTGTGCCTAACTAATGTAGGACAATAAGGGCCTGTTTCACCACCTTCTGATAAAGTGTCTGATTGCCTAAACGTATGTTTTGTCACTTTCTTACTTTATGTCATGTAACAAAGACAAAAGATGTAGATAGCTATTCGATCCTTACCAGAAGGTGGTGAAAATGGCCCTAAATGTATTCAGTTATGAAGTATTTAGCTGACACCGGCGATTTTGTTCGCGTAAAGTTACCAAACTGCGCATGCTGCACGATGTATCGTACAGATACTGTTTTACCACCTTCTTATAAGTGTTGGGATAGCCTAAACGTAAGTTTTGTCACTTTCTTACTTTATGTAAAGTGACAAAGACAAAACTTGTGAATAAGCTATCCGACACTTATCAGGAGGTGGTGAAACATTCCTTTAGTATACCATGTGATAATTTAAATCTTTCTTTATGGATGCTCCAGAAGTTAGATAATTATGATCGCTTCCACAGCGGTTAGTCACGAACGAGCATACTGTTGAAACAGTGTGTTACTCAACGTACCTAGGTACCTACTCATTCATTAGACTCTTACAGTTGTTGCGCACACAACTAAGGGTCCTGGGAAAGATCACAGCTCTCCCCGAGACGTGCCGAGACGCCGAGCGTGTTACGTCAGAGTCACGCAACGACGCATTTAGTTAACCCACTTGCCAATAAATCTTCATTCGATTTTATGTACCGGTACGATTTTATGATACCGCTTACGAGTACAAGTTACTAGCTGACGCCACACGACTCAGTCCGCGTGGATTTAGGGTTTTCAAAAATCCCGTGGGAACTAAAATTTTCGGGGGTAAAAAGTCCGTTTCTAAAATGGCGACTATATTATTTTCTCTGTTGAAATTCGTCAAAATCGATTCAACAATTGAGGTTGAAATACCAAGTTACAGACAGATAGATCAGTGTGGATAACAACTTCTGTGACAAATACAAAGTTTATACCTATCTATCGTAGATCTCTCTTAAAACAGTTTCAAAGAATCGTTTAAGCAACTAAAATTTTTACTTGGAACATGATATTTTTTTCTACCAAGATACAATCGACATCGCAACAGATTCGCGATTTCAACCACGAGGAAAAAAAAAATTTTTTTTTGACGGGAAATAACACACAACTCGAGAACAACAGAAGCGGTTTAACAAGAACATATTTTTGTTTTGGACAGATTCAGTAGAAAAGCTTATCGGTGAGATAATCTTGCTGCGAACTCTACAAAAACATAGCTAAATGTACCTATTCATAACGTCGTCAGTAGGTAGGTAATAGGAGGAAAATTTTACGAAGCAACTGAGGAAATACCTATTGCGAAATCTTTATAATCTACTAGTGGACCCGGCAGACTTCGCCCTGCCCGGTGACATACCGACATCGGCTCCACCTACTGAGACCCGGTAGGTTACCTGTACCTGTACCCATCCAGGAACCCTTTGAAATATACACACAAAATTTCATACAAATCGGTCCAGCCGTTTAGAAGGACTTGGTGACAAACACACGTACAGAAAAATTATAATTATAGGTACGGGTGAGATGGTGAGAGAGTTTACCGTATCCACGCGACGAGATGTTTGACAGTTATGAAACCCGTGAACATTTTGTATGAGAAAATGTTTTTTGTTTTATTTTATTTTTTCAATCGTCAATTTTCCAATGTTTTTAATAGTTATTATGCTATTCGAGATGGAGACAAATACAACAAATCAATAACCATAAAATCGCTCCAGCCGTTCTCCAGTGTTCGAACTAACACGACTTCGTTTTATATATAATAGATTTATTTTTAACTCCCGACGCAAAAACGACGGGTTGTTATAAGTTTGACGTATCTGTGTGTGAGTGTGTGTGTATATGTCTGTCTGTTCCCCTGTAGCGCTCAAACGGGTGAACCGATTTGCATTCGGTTTTTTTCGTTTGAAAGGTGAATTAGTCGAGACTGTTGTTAGCTATGTTTGAAGAAAATCGGTCCAAGATGGCCGCCACCACAAAATGGCAAATGTCGGGGTTTTTTAAATTTTTTAATTTATACTTGTGTTTACCATACATGACTACTAGATAATAATTATTCAGCGTAGCTACATCTTGAACCACACGGCCTTATCTGTGTTTGTTTGGGCTACAGTAAACTTTAATGTGATAGCGATAAATTAACGACAGTAAGAAGTGTCGTGCCATGAAAACAAGTCTGTGGGTTCACTATTACTAAATCTTACGTAATGAGTTTTTAATGCTACATTTATATATCTACTTACACAACAGTCAACACATATAGTCATAGTAAAGGGAATGTTTATCTATTTAGTAGAGCTATTATACATTATTAAGCTGTGATAGCCTAGTGGTTAGGACGACCGACTTCTAATTGGAGGTCGTGGGTTCGATCCCGGGCACGCACCTCTAACTTTTCGGAGTTATGTGCGTTTTAAGTATTTAAATATCACTTGCTTTAACGGTGAAGGAAAACATCGTGAGGAAACCTGCACGTCTGAGAGTTCTCGATAACGTTCTCAAAGGTGTGTGAAGTCTGCCAATCCGCTTGGCCAGCGTGGTAGACTATGGCCAAACCCTTCTCACTCTGAGAGGAGACCCGTGCTCTGTAGTGAGCCGGTAATGGGTTGATCATGATGATGATGATGATTATACATTATCTATAGCTTATACGCTAATCATTGCACTGGTCAATGTTTGTTTGGAAACAAACTTATTTTGGCCTCCCTGGCGCAAGTGGCAAAGTGGTAAGCGTTTCAGTTTCCGAAGTGGAAGGTCCCGGGTTCAATTCACGGCAAGGTTAATTTGATAATTTAACTGTCGCTTTCAAAGGCGCTAGTAACTAGCTTCGTTATATTTTACAGTTTAATAGGATATAATGCTTTTGTAAGCATGTGGGATGGGGTAGTTTTCTGGGAGAGAACGCCCCCTGGTGGTCCTAATATTTATAAATTCTTAATTAAATTAATATCTCTGTAGGTACTTAATGCAAAAAAAAAAAACATCAAAATCGACCCTGTAGTTTTTCAGGACAATGATAATACTATAGTAAACATTAAAAACACGATTGCAGCCTATCCCCATGTCCTATGGCGGTAAAACATATATCAGAAAATCATATTATATAATCATATCTTTGAAGTGTCCATCTCATTAAAAGCAGCCACATAGCCTAGTTTTTCAGAGATATTGTATACCCTGATTTCTAATTCCGTGGAATTCTGACAATTGTCATTGTCATTTACAGATGTATGGAGAATAGGGTTAACATCTACGAAGTACGATTTTACCCCAAACTACTTTAATTCCCTGTCATCATAAAAAGCCATATGCCGAATAATAATATTAGTCGTTTCGGCCTAAAATAGAGAACACCAAGAGTGGAAAATATTATAGAAAGTGCACACTAACAGCAATAGAAAACAAAAGAAGCACATTGAAATTTTTTAATTC
Organism: Melanargia galathea; assembly: GCA_920104075.1. NCBI lineage: Eukaryota > Metazoa > Arthropoda > Insecta > Lepidoptera > Nymphalidae > Melanargia > Melanargia galathea. Next base: position 4,298,589 of record OV049869.1, read on the forward strand.
AAAAATGGAAGTCAAATGACATTCTCACCATGAAGTGTCTGTTAGGCATTTGTCATATCTACATGCGGCGGTTGATTTTTATTTACATAAGTATTGAATTTTTTATCTTTTTTGTGGGAATTGTTTTATCTCTGGTAACATTATGAAACGGCAGAATTCCACGGAATTAGAAATCAGGGTATAATTTGTAACATAAAAAGAAAAACGTAGGTATACACAAAAAGCTCTTGCGTTAAACGCATGTACCGTCTCCGTTCCGTCGTTGTATAAAAGAAAGCTTCGGACAAAATAAAGACGGATGACTCTAAGTCTGAGGAGTCAACGACAGGCTGTCCATATAAAACGAAAGATATTTTTCTAAAACAAAAAAAAAAAAACCTACGCTAGCTCTAATGTATCTTAATGTATTTTCCTTAGGCGTGACAGTTGAGATTGATGGTTAGACAGCGAAAGTGAGGATCGTGCCGTGACTGCGAACACGGCTTTGGACAAATGGCGGGTCACGCCGAAAGGACCTATTCCTTTACTACCTTTATTGTTGGCGTTTTGACCGTTGAGCCTGGGGTGTGAACTGTGAAGCAAAAACGTAACTTATTACATAGGTAACAATTTGCGGATTCTATCCAAACATTTTCTTGTTTTACACATTAGATACGTTCGACGACACAGGTGGACTCTTTATACGTGACAGATTTATAGACAGACTGACAAAAATAAAATATTTTCTTTTAAAAATACGCGATAAGGAATTCTGAGGTGATATCTACTGAAAAAGATAAGAAAAATTAAGAAGAAAAATTAAAAGGCAACAAAGCCCATTTTACGTTGTTACTTACAATAATAAAAAAAACTCCTTTCAATTACGATTGCCGTTGTAACATGTTTGTGGTTTAACTAATTATTAAACTAGGTACTAAAACCAAGTCTCGAAAACATAAACCGACAGTCGAGACACGTGTATAAAATTAAAAAAAAAACCAGGCACTCACACGTAGAAAAGGTTGTATAAAGAGAAGCAAACAAGTAAGATTAGATAATATCCGTTTCTCTAACACGCGACCCTGCTCTTTTGTTATTCAAACCGCGCGATGTTTTAGGACTTCCTATGAGGAAAAAAATACTTATGAATAGAAGTCGACTCTTTAAAATTCGACACGAGCAATTTGCATATTAGTGTAGTTATACCTAAAGCGGTACAAAAGGAAAATAAATGTTTAGTGTCTATTCGTGACTGTTCTCTTGTTTATAACTAAGTCCTCCTTAATATTATATTCTGTTAATATGTTTGAATTAGGTGTTTAAATTTTTTTCAAAATAACAATATCTTCGAATAATGCGTGTTGCCAACGATACTGATGATATAATACATCTGAGATTATATAATCGGTATCAACTAATCAATAACAATGGTCTTTATGAGAAAGCTCAGCGTCACTCAGTGGGCGATAGAGAGAGCTATGCTCAAAGTTTCTCTAATAAAAATTATTGTGTCACTCTCCAAAGTCTACCAGAAAACCCTCCTTCAGAAAATATAATTTTCTCTAATTGGGATATATGTACATACGAGCGGATACCCGCGACTTCGTTCGCGTGGATATTGATTTTAATAATCCCGTGGAAATCATTTTGTTTTTCCTAAGCTCCTTTGAGCTTATACCTTGCTAAAAACTGTTAAAAGTTCACTGGCGGATGCTTAGGTACATCAAAATGTAAACATCCGCCTGTGAAAGTCCCATCAAAATCGATCCAGCCTTTCAGAGATTAACCAGTAGTCTTTAAAGTATTTACTTTCTAACAAAAAAAGAATGAATGAAATCGAACCACCCGTTAACGAATTACAGCTAAGTACACATTTTGCCTTTCATCCCCTCTCCCAAGGGAACCATGCTGAATTTCGGGATAAAAAGTATCCTATAGGTATGTTACTTCATAGTATGAACTTAAATCATGCTCAGTTTCATTTCAATCCATTCAGTAGTTTTTACGTGATGCGCGCACAAACATACAGACAAACAGATAAACAGACAAACAGTCAAAATTTTCAAAAATAGCTTTTTTACGTTCTATTACTTATCCCTAACATCCCCCAGTTATTATTTTGCAAAAATCTTCAATGTACAGATACGGCAATTCTACGATTTTATTATATGTATAGATTTGCTATCATAATAAATCAAAGCATACCTACTTACGTAAAATTATTTTTATAAAGTTTTAAGTTTTAACTATAGGTAGGACAAATGGTGGTTTGTAGTTGACAATTTTGAAGTTATGTATAAGCTACTATAGTCCAGTAACTTTAGGATTTGCTAGTATGGGGTACCTTGCGTTAAATCGGGTAGTTCTGACTTTTTGCAGACTTGTTTATGATGTTGGCCCAATGATTAATCCAAGTTTGTGACCTCGAGCGACGAACGCAACTTTGTCAAAAATCGAAAAAACCGGGAAAATTTGGGATTTTTTTCAGATTTTAGCAATTATAACTCAAAAGGACTAGTTCTTGACACTACCTTTTCAGGGCGTTTATAGAGTAGAATAAAATTGCTACAATTTAAGACCACAACCAGCTCTGTAGGTACATTACTTACTGAGATGCTCGCGACTTCACTTGCGTGAATTCTTAATCTCGTACAAACTTCCATCTCTCATTGTACCAACTTAGGGGTAGTTTTTGCAAAATTCCTTCAACACGCAATTCTTAATTTTTAACCGAAAATCTAAATCCCAATTTTCATAGATATAACTTGATAAATGACGAAAACGTGACGGGGTCTCATTTAAACTTTCATCCCCAACTTAAACCACTTGCGGATAGAAATTTAATAATCCTGAAATTCATATTTTTTATTTTTTATGGAAAGCCCAAATACCAATTTTCATGGATGTAACTTGAAAAATGACAGACTTTCATAATTCATCAAACATTTGGATGGGATAGGTGAGTTATAAAATTACAACGAAGAGTGAGAAGTTATATATATATATAGATTTATTAGTGTCATGACTAATGACTTTGCAAAAACTTCCAACAATTTTTTAGTGTCACTTCTTTTGTACTTTGAAGGATATAACGTATGGTCTAAATTCATCATAAGCCAACCTAATTAACGGTAGGCGTTGATTACCATTAATAATGAGCTGTAAAAACAATGACTTATGGTTAGTCATACCTACATAATTTGAAAAATTCAACTGATATTTAACAACAGGACTGAATGCTACCAAGACTAAAATCGACTGTGAGAAGAGAAAAAGACGATTTAAAAGAATATAATGCGTCATTAGTATCATGTGTTCTTTTCCTTAAACTAAGGGCGTTTGTACTATCCACGAAGCGAAAAGAGAGTAGACGTGCATACTTCGACTAATCTTGTTTTTGAGAGATGATTAATTTATCAATATCTGTTTATCAGTATCTACCTCTCCGCTTCGATTCATTAGGCCGACACCCATAAAGTTCGAAATAGGTAGTTAGGTATCCTAAAAATGATTTGAATGTCTTATTTTTTAAGTCGGACAAATCTACGAATAAATACATTCAACCTTAGGTATCTAAAAGAAAAAGGATCTTGTACTTATTAGGTATCTATGGCTGATACAAGATCGCTATCTTTAGAGACCAGCAATTAAACTATGTAAGGCAACAAACTACATGGCTATCCATGACGATGCAGTTGCAAAACAGTACGGCAGAGGTTATGACTCGCGTCTATTTGGGACACAACTCGAGAGAGGCTGATTTTGCAAGACAAGACCTGATGGATGCGAGGTTTACAGTTACTGAACGATCTATTAACGTACGTTAGAGAGTATATGTTATATACGTTCAAGTATATTTTATGTAAGCGTTTTAATTTTTCAGACGGATATTCACACTTTTCAGTTTTCACAATGACAACATTTTTCGGTCACAGCAAAAAGTCTTAATAGTCCTCAGTTCATGGTTATTAATTAGTAAAATTACGTTTTTATCTGCAATTTCAAGCATGTAAAAAAATATGTTGTTAAAATATGGAATCTGTGTTTGAGAAGTTATCCTCATGTAAAGAATGTTATGTACAGGATTTATATATTGTATTGATAATAATGCGTGTTTTTTTTTGAAAAATTGACTATACGCGGCACTTTCAGTAAGAAAATGTGGTTGAAGTCAGGAAAAAAATGTCCTTTCCAGAAATCCAAATCAACGATCTCTGGCAAACCGCTTATCAAATAGGACAGTAAATGGCCACAAAATTGGTATTTCCGCATGCCATTACAATTGAAATTCGTAACATCACATAGGGACAAGTAGAAACGGCACACAGTTCATCAACGCACATGATATAATTTGAGCCAACAGTTAAACCGATTATGACGCTCGTGTATAATGTCGTAAATACGTCTAATTATACGCGAGTGATCCGTATAAATCACCTTTCTCCATAAATGGGCAGGGAATAAATGCTGCGTCCCGTTTTATTGCAACTTAGTTAAGGCTTGGACAGAAGTGCGGCGGCAGCGGCACACGTCGGCAGTGCGACGGCAGCACGCCAAAACGTCCTACCGCCTACGGCAAGGCTTTTATGATCACAACTTTATAAAATAGTCCCTCCGTCACGCGGTCTTTGTTTGGGTATTATATACCTTATATTACAACTTACGTCTGTCTTTCTTTGCGTATTACATACCTTGTATAACAACTTACGTCTGTCTTTCTGTATAGATCGACCAGAATCTCATGAAAAATAGGGAAATTAAATTTTGTAGTAAGCAACACTAGGTTAACTCGGCTGCCCTAGTGATAAACAAAGTAATTACATTCAGAACACCTTACCTGCGATCGTTTCAAGAAACGAAAAATCAAGCAATTGCATTTTAAATCATTACATAGTATAAAACAAAGTCGCTTTCTCTGTCCCTATATCCCTATGTATGCTTAAATCTTTAAAACTACGCACCGGATTTTGATGCGGTTTTTTTAAATAGATAGAGTGATTCAAGAGGAAGGTTTATAAGTAGAAAAATTGGACCCGATAGGTGGCGCTAATAGCGGGCAGGACGACGTCTGCCGGGTCCGCTAGTATAATATAATACAAAGTAATCAACATCCAATTACTTTGTTTTTGTGTTGTGCTTGTTGTTTACTTGGTTTTTGCATTTATATTCCGGGTTAGTGTGTGCAGTTACTTTGTTTGGGCAATTATAATTTCAGTAAAGGGTTCAAGTTATTTGAAATATTAAACTGCGGTAAGAACTACTCGACATAAAACTTTTGTTAATGCAAAAAAGTCAATTTCACAAAAAATGTCAGTTACTTTGTTTATCGCTAGGGCAGCCGTAGTGTTGCTAACTTTGGAATTTCATTTCCTTATTTTTCATGAGATACTGGTCGACCTATACATATTATATTTTTTTAAAGTCCGTTGGACACGTTTTCGTTTCGCGTTGCGTTTGACCGAGTCTGTACAATGCGCGGGCGCGATGATAATCGCTACCCCTTTTTATAAGACGAATTACATACAAGCCGGGACGGACTGCTCTCGCAAATTATTTTATAATCGCTCGGAAAAAAGTCAAGCGGTAAACACGTTATATAACAATTTACTACGCCAAGAAAGCATGTGTTTTAATACACCTTCCTTGATGTTCACATTAAATATTAACAGGCTCTTTCGATGATGACACCTTTTGATACCAGAGTTATTTTTGATAGTATAAGTTACTTTTAACAAAAACTCAATCAGGATTAGGCCAGCCGAGCTGTAAAGCTGATTTCTAAGCAACCGAAATGTAACCAACATCGGATTATCATGCTCTGTGACCTTCAACTCGACGAGCTGGTCGATTCCTAACCTATTATAAATGTCACATCAAATAAAGCTCATCATCATATTGTACTGTCATGCGATGCCCCAACTGGCACGGGTGACTTGGCCCACAAGGTGAATAACCGAACTTTGTCTTTGTAGACAAACTATATTGGACACGTGACATCATTATTGTGACAGTATTATTTATGTTATTACTGATTCGCTTTCGGTGACTACTCTGACATGGGTTGTTGTTGAGTTTTATTACTTTGTTATTATACAAAACATCGACAGTTCTACACCGACGACGACCTCCCTGGCGCAGTGGTAGATTCCGGGTTCGATTCGCGGCAGGGGCAATTTGGGATTTTACAATTTTTAAATTGTCTCTGGTCTGGTCTGGTGGGAGGCTTAAGCCGTGGCTGGTTACTACCCTACCGGCAAAGCCGTGCTGCCAAACGATTTAGCGTTCTGGTACGATGCCATGTAGAAACCTATCAGGGGTAGGTATACAATATACATACAACTCTTCCAAGTTAGCCCGCTTCCATTTTAGACTGCATCATCACTTACCATCAGGTGAGATTGCAGTCAAGGGCTAATTTGTAGTTGAATAAAAAAAAAACCCTAAGAAAAAGTTTGGGTTTTCATTATGCCAGTAGGTACATATATGACATGGAATATTGAATTCTCCACAATCAAAAAATAGGGCGATAATGTCTCTAAATCGAATGAAAAATGTCAGTAAACGCCCTATCTAACTAGTGTAGAATATTTTCATTCTTTGGTTATTTTTAGATTAATTCTAATAGAGAAACTACGAGAAATCGCTCGGGTAGGTATGTATACGAACATCTTTGTAGTTCAAGCTTTGTTAAGAGCGTTGACGCACGGACCCGCTTCGCAAGTTTAGGCATTTACCTGGGATTCTTTGTTTACGTGAATGAACGCGCCGCTCCAAATGCAGTGTAGTGTAACAAACCGTTTTGATCTTTTTACCATTTTCAAACGGGCTATTTATTTTTTCAATATTCTTAGGCACCTATACCTAAGTTTTTAGTTCGTAGATTTTTAATTTTATATAGCAGGCATAATTAATGTATAATGCTTGAAAAAGACCTTATAGAGTAGACCAGTTCATAAAAATTATAATTGGAGAATATAGTACAGCTTCTGATATTGATTTTTTTATATACCTACTCCGTACTCGTGTAAGGGTAAAATAGTGAAGAAAAATGCAGATTCATTCAAAATCTTGTTAATTTACTTATTACATACCAGATTTTGCCCGCGGCTTCGCCCGTGTGAATTTCGGTTTTTTACAAATCCTGAGGGAATCGTGGATTTATTTTTTTACATATTTACAAAATAAAATTATTACTAAAGTAATTCAAAACAGGTAATAAATACATTTTCTGTATGTAGATTGTAGGTATACTTAATTTGAACATTAAATATACCGCTAATATAAAAATGCAATTAGAAATTATTCATTGTAATGACGCAATGTACCTTAAAATATTAGAATTCATAAAATCTATGTATATAAAACAAAGTTGTGTTAGTTCGAACACTTATAACTCGAGAACGGCTGGAGCGATTTTCATGGTTTTTGATTTGTCTCCGTTCAGAATAGCATAATAACTATTAAAAACATTGGAAAATTGACGAAAAAATAAAATAAGAGGAAAAACATTTTCCCATACAAAATGTTCAAGGGATTCGTAACTGTCAAACAACCCATCGCGTCGATACGGTAAACTCTCTCACCCGTACCTATATAATTCTTTGGTACGTATGTTAGTCACCTAACTCCTCCTAAACGGCTGGACTGATTTGTATAATATTTTGTGTGTATATTTCAATGGGTTCCTGGATGGTTTGAAAACCTTTGTTACCGGACGATAGTTTTTGTATACGATAGCTATTTTCTAGTTCATTTTCCACATAATATTATGTACTATATGTTGGCCGCGAGTTCGTCAGCGTGGATTTAGGTTTTTAAAAATCCTGTGGGAACTATGTCAATTTTCGAGACGCAAGCTACCTCTGTACCTACCAAATTTTGTATAACGAATTTGTTAAATGGACGGACCTTTAAGAATTCTTCTCACGGAATTCTTTCTCTTCTTTTCTTTAATTTTTCGAGATAACAAGTATAAATTGAAAATTTAAAAAACCCCTGACATTCGCCATTTTGTGGCGGCGGCCATGTTGGATTTACATAGTGCTATTCTGCTAGTCAAGACCTTTCATTTGATACCCATATTAAGGGAATTGTGAAAAATATGTAATCCGCCATTTTGTAGCGGCGGCCATCTTGGATCGATTTTCATCAAACATAGCTAACAACACTCTCGACTAATCCACCTTTCAAACAAAAAAAACCGCATTCAAATCGGTTTACCCGTTTGAGCGCTAAAGGGGAACAGACAGACACACACACACACAGAGACACGTGAAACTTATAACACCCCGTCGTTTTTGCGTCGGGGGTTAAAAAGTATCCTATATCCGTCCCCAGGATGTAAGCTAACTCTGTACCTAATTACATTAAAATCGGCAGACAGACAGACACACTTTCGCAATTGTAATTTTATATAGTATGGATTACTGATTTACAACTATAATCCTCAACTATAACTATAATATAATATATTACAATTATTAAAAATACGTAAAAAGTTTTCATCTATCTGTAAGAAAAAATAGCAAGCATTAAAAATATCTAGTATTGAATAGTGACAGTCGCACTACAATTTTACGTATATTCCATGTAATCCAATAAGAATTGCCGAGACAAAAAGCGTTACGTCCGTTCGCGGAGAGGCCTCGGCTCATACTAGTTTCCTAGTTCCATTTCCTACTGCCTGTTTCTGAGTTTTGGTGTCAGTTTCAAAGTTATTTTTTGGAAACAAACAGTAGTTAATTTTAGATTTTTTTTTTACTTATATTATTGCAAATATGGTTAACTTTTATATGTACTTAATTTTACTTATAAATGGCGAAAAATAATCTACTAAAATGACGGTTTTATATGTCTATAATTTACTGAAATTATAATTCCTTTGCATGGATTTTTATGATGTAAAAAATGCCAAATTAAAAAATGTTCTTCCATGTCTTTAGTTCAGGACATTTCCTTTCATAAATATATCTTTGTGTGTGAATTGAACAAGTAACTTTTGACGTAGTGAACGTCAAAGATTCCACGAATCCCAAAATTCATAAATAGGCTTTTGGTATTTTGGCAATAAGACAAAAACTATCAATAAATTGCAAAATGTTGTCTTCCAATTCCCTAGAACACAAAATTTTCTACAATGTAGTATAAATAAGTTTTTAAGTAAATGCATAGATTAACAACATATGAAGGGTCGAAATAGCTTAAAAATGAGCAAAAATGGCGCAGAACGCATCAACGCTCTTAAGTGATACCATGCCAGTAAACCATCGAAAAACTTTTGCGTACTTTATTTACTTCACAGCGCCAACTCAAATGCCTTTGTAAAGTAACTTCAGTATTCCTTTTTAGGTTTTTGGCTGCGTCGGCATTCGGGCCTGGGTCGTAAATCTGGTAACTGTACACAACTCCTTTTGGTACCCATTCCGAGTTTCCAGGCGAACCACGCCCTATTCAAATTGTATATTTCGTTTTGCGAATTCCGAGAACAATGCTACAGTCCATTTTATATTCATAATACAGGTAGGTATTGGGCTGATAACAAGACTTTACTGAATATAATATTTATAAGATTTCAAAGAAGCTTTCAAGTATTTCGAGTAGGTACAAAGTTCTTAAGTGAATTTAGTTGTTATAAAATGATATCCATAGTATTGAGGAAGATTAAACAGATGCAGTATCTGAAATTCTGAACATTTAGGTAACCCAACATCCATAACAAAATAAGGTTGTTAAGAGCGGTCTGCGGTACTACACGTAAGTATATGGGGTTAAGTTTTGGAGGGCAAATTAGAAAATTAAAAAGTTTTACTAACCGTACCTACTACCTACCTATCGATGTGATCAATAATCACGAATTTTTTGAAATTGCGTGAATTTTTTATGTTTTCCTTCGTAGCGACACATACTTTTTCTGTCGGTGTACTTATTAATTGCACATGAATTGATTGTACAAGCAGCTCGGATATCTCAAAAAGTAGAAAATATTTATAGCGCATTCATACATCAAACGTCGAATGGCTACTCTATTTTCTATTTACTCTATGATTGTAGACGTCGAGCCTAAGGCACGGCACAGTAAAGTCATACTGACGACACGGGACAGATTCAATTATAGATTGTAATGTTATCATTACTATATCAGTAAGCGCATATTTCTACATTAATTGCGTCAATAAATAAGATAGATGAACATCTAACAGCACTCGTAGGTATGCTACTAGTAATAAATTACCTATTATATTAATGCGCTGTAATCTCGGAAAATCTCCAGAGTTCATATTAAATTCCTCTTAGGTAAATCCCTTGGTTAGACTATTAAAATCACTTTGATCTAGAAATGTGATTAGTTTTCGTGGATCCCTTTTATGTGTGTAGTAATTAATAACTACAAATAAGTTACACATAACTATCCTAATCACTACATAGTATAAAACAAAGTCGCTTTCTCTGCCCCTATATCCCTATGTCCCTATGTATGCTTAAATCTTTAAAACTACGCAACGGATTTTGATGCGGTTTTGTTTAATAGATAGAGTAATTCAAGAGGAAGGTTTATAAGTAGAAAAATTGGACCCGGTAGGTGGCGCTAATAGCGGGCAGGACGAAGTCTGCCGGGTCCGCTAGTATTACATAAATGCTTTGCAAGTCAATAGTCAATAGTCAATAGTCAATTTATTGGTAACGTATCATTACAAGTCAGTTGGATTCAATACAATATAAATTATACTACCTATTTTAACAATAAAAAACATTGTATATTAGGTACTTATATAAACAATAATTTTATAGCTTGTAAACATTTTTATAATTATATAATTTTACATTCTAAGAATTCATTGTAGCTATAGAGTCATTGTAGCAAGCTTCCTCATAATGGTAAACTTTGCGGGATTTCTTACCGCAGTTGTTTTTTGGATTATTAAGGGCATATAAGGGCCAATGGTATAACAAGGGCAGCGTTTTAATAAAACCCAACCATCCTGAATGGCTGCCAACCACCAATAAGAACAGCAAACACGAGAAGAAAAAACAAACGGATTCGTAAATTATCACGTGGACCGGCTGTCGTTGAATTAAGCTTAACTGAAATAACTGACGTGATTATGGGCAAGTTTTTGCCCCCATCAATATTGAGCAGTCTTTCGTGCCAGGGTATTCACACGATAGAGATGTCAACGCACTAACCATTGATTGGGGGAGCAAAAACCAAGAACAAAACGACGATTGATAGTAGCAAAAAACTTTTGACATGCAAAATACTCTCGGGTATAAAATCATCTACACATAAGCCAACTGCAAGTTTGATTTCTATAAAAAGGGTCCAACTAATACCAGTCTTTGTTAAAGGTAATTTCAGTAACTATCTAACCGAAATATCTAATTTAAGCCACCAAATCCAAGATTCCTTTATTCAAAATTTATGCTCTGTACACTTTTTTGAATTACAGTTTTACAAGTAGGATAGAATGGAAATGGGTAGATAATGGTCACAATTAACACAATACACAGATACAACCAGTGTGCTTAGTCTAAAGCGGAGCACTCGAAAACGAACTCGAAAACTATTGATCGATTTCAGAGTAAAATAGACCTAAAATGGCTTGTATTAAGGTTTGAGTTCGCCAATACATTCAGCATTGTTCGAATGCTGAATGTATTGGCGAACTCAAACCTTAATACAAGCCATTTTAGGTCTATTTTACTCTGAAATCGATCAATAGTTTTCGAGTTCGTTTTCGAGTGCTCCGCTTTAGACTAAGCACACAGTAGTGAAACTTCCTACAAACGTTCGAAACGGCTCACTCACACAAACATGCGCATCGACGAGACCATTTAGCAGCAGTCGCTACTGACATCCACGCGAAAACCCGGTAGGGGTCTCGTCGATGCGCATGTTTGTGTGAGTGAGCCGTTTCGAACGTTTGTAGGAAGTTTCACTACTGGTTGTATCTGTGTACTGTGCAATTAATCACCACAACTTAAAACTAAAGCTCCAAACGCAAGTTCGTGGTCTGAAAAGAATCATCAATCTGACATTCGCCATTTTGTGGCGGCGGCCATCTTGGATTTGCAATAGTGATATTCTACTAGTCAAGCTCCTTTCATTTGATACCCATATTAAGGGTGTTGTAAAAAAAATGTAATCCGCCATTTTGTAGCGGCGGCCATCTTGGATCGATTTTCATCAAACATAGCTAACAACACTCTCGACTAATTCACCTTTCAAACAAAAAAAAACCGCATTGAAATCGGTCCAACCATTTGAGCGCTACAGGGGAAGACACACACACAGACACGTCAAACTTATAACACCCCGTCGTTTTTGCGCCGGGGGTTAAAAATGACAGGAAACGGTTGCATGAAGAACGTGACGACCGTGTTTGTATAGCAAGGTCTCGAAAGTCTATCAAGCAGTGGACGCTTGCTAATGGATAAAGTATAGAGGAACGAAAAACGAAACGATTGTTAGCACGTCTGTAGATGTTTTAACAAAATATGTTGAAAGCAAATCATAATATGAAAGCTTATCAACGATGGTAGGTACAATGAATGCAAACGGTGTATGTTTTTATTATTTAAACGCTGCCAGCAAAAAATCGAGAAGTCTTTCTCAACAAAGCTAACGTTATAATTAGTTAAAATTACAAAGCTCTGCGCTTGAAGGATTTGAGTACACATAATTATATACCTACTTATTTACATCGTTTGGAATACATGCTTAGTGAATTTGTTGATGCGTAAATGGCAGTAAATTCAATGACATCGATAACACGGGAATTCACAAATAAATGTTCTGCACAAGATTAACTAGATTTTAAGAGGGTAGTGTAGTGAGCCATAAAGCTTTTCCACCACGCAAAAAAGAAAAAGAAACATAAAAATTGGAAAAAATTGGAAAATATTTAGGTAAGTACAGGGAGAATAATAACGTTATCGCTTTTTGTATGAAAATTTGTAGGTACACGATCCTCTTAATATTTATAACTGAATAAGTAGCAAATAAATGCAATTTTATAGTGTGACACTAAGAAAATGACCAATTGACTAAAGTAGAATATGATCGCGCTTAATTTTTCATACAATCCCACATCTTAATTCCTCCACTTACCATTAAATATTTTTTTATTTTCAGAATCATTAATTTTCAACCTTAAACAGCCTAAAGTTACATAGTTAATTTTTTCGAAAAAAAAATATTTCCAAGCAAAATAAAAGTATACTTACTAAGAAATCTTTCGGCATTTTTTGCGAATCAAACTACAAACTACCTATGTAATACTGCCAACATTTTTTTGTGTATGACTTAAGGACAGGTGTTATTCAACTGCGTAACAACTACTAACAACCTCTTTATTTCTGCACCAACACTCCAAATTACTATAATTATCTATCTCTAGAAAACCATGTTATAAAATCTTAGATGAAATTACAGGTCTCATAACTTTACCATGTTAATAGCGGTGAGTCATATCGGAGATAAATAGAACTGTGTGACGACTGCCTCGTTGGTCCTAGTGGTTAGTAGGTATATTCGACTGCAAATCACGAGGTCCCGTTCGATTCTCGGGTCGCGAAAATAATTGTTAGGTATTGGGTTTTTAGTGTGCCGGTTTTTAGTAATCCCGGTTATTATCACTATCATGTAACAAGAGTCGTTAAAGCCCACCAACCCATATTGGAGCAGCATGGCGGGTCTAAGCTCTGAAAGTAGGACATTAAAAGGCTGTAGTGTTGGTCGTGGTGGTGTGACGACTGACGGACTGTGTTAGGATTATTTCAGCCAAGTCCAACTGTGGGTTCAAATAGTTACCAGAAATATAAAAAGGAGATGTCTATTACCGTCAACTGTGGATGGGAGGAAGACTTCAGAGCATCCATACTACCAGATAAGAGTGGAAGCTTTATTTGCGAATTTAAAATTAATGCAGGAAAAAAAAGAAACACATTACTACTACATCATTTACAACCGTCTGAAAGGTAAATAACTGAGCGCAATTCTCACCATAGGCTCTTCTATAATAATATAATAAAACTGTAACAGATCCAATTCTGTACATTGAAGATATTTTGAAAATTTTTATCGGAGGGCACTCTATAATCGATACTGAAGCCAAAACTGCAATTTTTTTCATTTTTGTCTGTCTGTCTGTCTGTCTGTCTGTCTGTCTGTCTGTCTGTCTGTCTGTATCTTGGCCGCGCATCACGCCGAAACTACTGAATGGATTCGAATGAAACTTGGTACGATTTGAGTTTATACTCCGAGGTAGGTTATAGGATACTTTTTATCCCGAAATTCAGCACGGTTCCCTTGGGAGAGGGGATGAAAGTTAAAACGTGTATTTAGCTGTAATTCATTAACGCGTTATTCGATTTCACTCATTCTTTTTTTGTTAGAAAGGTAGTACTTTAAGTATTGTCCCGTAAATATTTCAAGGTCATAGGTTTTTTAGTTTAGAAATGACAGGCATTTATTGGGTTCCGATAACTTGGGACCCGGATCTTTGTACGTACGGCTTATTTTAAACTGGCGTGCGTTTAAATTTATGTTTGTCGTTCTGTCTATTTGTTCCAGCTAATCTCCGAAATGGCTGGATCGATTTTAATTGAACTTTCAATGTTATAAGGAGTAACAGGCTACATTTAGTTTAGGTACATAAAAGAATTATGGGATCCGATCCGATCCTATATAAAACCTATAAACACGCGAATTATGGGATCCGATCCGATCCTATATAAAACCTATAAACACGCGAACGAAGTCGCGGGGGTCAGCTAGTACAAAAATAAAGTTAGAGAAGTATAGGACTTATGATTTCGGAAAGTTCCCTAACTCAGTTAATCCTTTCATGTGAATAGGTGAAATTATTAATCGCTTGAATACAAATTACATACAAGTATTGATTATCTCATGATAATATAGAATCTAGAATTGAAAATACAGGGTGTTAGGAGACCGCTCTCGGAAACGAAGACAGGTGATAGTACTGATGATTACTGATAAGATATCACTAAAAAAAACGTGAAAAAAAAAAATTTTTTTTTACAAAAAAAAAATTGCACTTTTTATGCAATACCTGTTTTGGAGGGTTAAACAGCCCTGTAATTGCAAAAAAACTTATTTGCTGTATTTTGTAAAAGTTTGTTACGTAATTCTTGCGTGATTATAATAAAATCAGCTGACGCTGGAGGTCAACGAACTTGATGTGACCTATTTACGTATTGTTAGATACCTACGAAACCGCGGTCGCGCCGACGCCGATACCTACCCTATAAGATTATGTTTAGGTAGTATAACAATAGCGCTAAGTTTTCGGTAGCGGTCTCCTTATACCCTGTATATTTTCGCTCTAACAACCGACAATCTAACAAAACGTATTGAGTTACTAGGAAATCTACTGGCGTAATCTTATGATATAATTAGGTAGACATAAGATTGTATTGCGTCAAATATCACAGAAAGCGAAGGTTTTTTTCCACGGCATAGTTGAATTTTACAATAACATCACGTTTCTTTGGGCGCGGATTAAAGCAATAAGTAAGTCGAATTAAGATTTTGTTTTAAAAATATAGACTTGACGAAAATCTAGATAATTATTATAAGTCAAGGTTAACTGCGATGATAGAATTATTGTGACAAGGAAGACAAAAAGCTAGGCAAACCAGACACTAACCAGGAATCATTGAACATGACGTTACAAGGAAGACGTCATTTTTTGGCAAATAAAGGACTAGCACGCAAACTTCACGGTGAATTACGAAGTAGACTTTGCACTGATTAATTGTAGAGCCAATTCTTGTTAATCTTCTTAGAGGAAATTTGCATTTCTAATTTGGCATACATTAATAATGTTTGAAATGAAATTATGAATACGAAATGGCATGACTATAACTGTTAACAAATGTGAATACTTATCGCACCAGTTTGTCAAGCGGAGAAAAGAAAAAGGACCACTGACAGATTTATGGCGTCACGTGAACTTATTAATAAACTCGGACCTGAGATCAATCTCTCTGAGCAAACAAACAACTGGACCATTCCAGCGATAGGTCGACGAACTGCAACAGCTGTGCGTCAAAAAATAACACAGACCAAGAATAGCGAAGATATACGGCCGACATATGCTTTGCCTACTTTCGAGGCCGTCCGTGCCGACTGCAGTCAGCCAGGCGTATACTATGTATGCGAGATAATTAACAACGAAATTGGCCGGAGACAGCTAGACGCCTTACTTGTATGGCCCGCGATGCATTAGGCCCCGCAATAATAATACACCGCGAGGCCGACGCGAGGCAATTAAAAAAATGGTGAAACTCGGAAGGCCCGTTTCCCACACATTACCTTACTCGGTGAACGTCGCGAATGTATCGACTCAAGTAGATTTAGGACTGGAGATGCGGGGGAAATTGCTGAAATGTAGATGAAAGCCATAGCGCACGAGAACATTACAGTCATTCCTAATAACGCTCGTAATAACATCGGTTACACTCGTAATGCAGACATAAAGGCAATCGCGTCGCTCTTCCAAACCAATTTTATTAGAGACGGTATGTCACGGACGCCAAGCACGCTCACGCTCTGATTTGCATATCGCCAACGAAAGTGTAACGTTAAGTAAAATCGACCTGTATTCCTAATAGCTACGGAATAATGCAGCGTTTCTAAAAAGCACTATGCAAATTAAGCCATGCTGTGTTCTGAGAAAAAAATTCTGAAAGGTAATTAGTTAGGTTCTTGGTTAAGTATACGTATACTACATTATTTAACTAATATTTTTTAAAGTATACTTATAATGTAATTTATGCAAACTGTGATTTAATTTTGCACTTCAAATTGTTTTGCTACAATTTCCGTACCTATAACGAGGCACTTATTACACAAGTCAAAGTTCAAACTACTCGTAAATAGGAATATACTCGTAGTATAATCCGCAAAGCAATCTCAAGTTGTCCAACTATTTGGAAACGGTTCTTGTCAATATTAGCCGCTCCAGTTACGTCGTCTCGCTCCCGATTATCGTGCGAATGATTTGCTCGAATCTGCGTGGCGAATCTTCTACTCTCTAATGCACATCTTGTACGACCGCGTGAAAATTGACGTTTTATGCCTAACGCGTCCATAATAATCATATGCAAACAAGCCAATGAGCAATACTCACAAGTGTGTCAGAGTCAGTTGCAGCCAGGGTCAGTTGTAGCGCTTTAGAAAAAAAAAAATTGCTTACTTTGTGTTATGAAAAGAAAAGTTTGCAAATTAGTAAGGTAGGTAGGTATTCATTCTCATTGAATGGCATTATGATATTGAAAAATTATTTTCCTGAGGCCATTTTAATAAAGATTTCTTTATTAGATTTTTTTTCTTAGCATCGCTATTAATTGCATGTTTGCATTATTTTGGAGCAGACTTTTTTTTGTATAATGACGCTATATTTTCCTGTGGCCTGACGGTCGCCCCTGTAGCCAAGATTGCAGCCCTGACTGCAACAACGGATTGTGCCACACTTTTCCATCACGAAAAAAGTGAAGTGTCTCAGTTTCGTCGAATGCACCATTTACCCAATTCGCGAGAGCGTAACGGATGTGGACGGAAGCATTGTGCTGGTGCTGCGTTTGACGGCGGAAGCGAGTGCCGGGGTGTGTTAGATAACCCGCGAGAGCGGAGGCGAGACAATGGAGGACGATTTCGCATTCGACTTTGAAGAGTGAGAGCGATCCGTCAATGCGGTAAATAGTAGAGCGGAAACCTACGCGTGCGAGATTAAACTACCAATGATGACGTGCCATTTATGACTTGGCATATATCTATCAGTATTAGTTCAAAGTTTAGGTATTATACATAGGTATACATAGGCACTGCGCACGAAGCTAAGCTAGATTTGTCCTTTATGTGCAGCACGACAGTAGCACCATATCGGTTCTCCAGCCGCGGGATATGAAGTATGAATTTACAAAAGCGGCTAATTTAAACGCAAACTGTTTCGAATCACTAAAGTGAAAGTTCTACTTGAAATCTGCGCCCTGCAGCAAGGTCTTCGAAACCAAAGGCTCGGCTTCACACTTTCATTTCCATTTCCACCACTAAGACGCATGTAACAGCGAAATGACACTACAATTTGTAAACAGTTTAATTCAGCTACCTTAACTCTACTGCAAGAATTTTGTGACCGATCGATATTATATTATCCTAAAAGGGGCACTATACCATATTACTTTCATACAATTAAAAAACATAATTTAGACATTAATTCTAACAAAAATAAAACTAAATTTCAAAAAAAAATTACTTCTTACTTTCCTTTAATTTCAAAAGTCACTCCAATTATAAGTAAAGAATTTTTTCAAGACTAAAAAAAATAAATCCTTTAGAATTTTGCATCAAAATATTGCAAGTATTTGTAGCAAAAAAAATGCTCTGGAAGTTGCGCTTACTGAACTGCATGAAGCGGGTAAACAACCAGATATAATCTGCTTGAGTGAAACTTTTGTTGAAATAGGAAACGAATTAAATATAAATATACATGGCTACAACCTAGCGTCCATATATTGCAGAACAAAAAAACAAAAACGTGGTGGTGTCTGCATTTTGGCAAAAAAAGGTATAAATTTCAACCATACAAATATTTTAAAAGATTATGTTTCGGATGAGATTTTTGAATGTTGCGGTATTGACATATCAGGCTATAATCTAACTATTTTTTGCCTGTATAGAACACCTAACTCGAATGTCTCGTCATTCTTAGACATTCTTGATAATACCCTGTACACACTAATAACAAAACTTAAGAATAGGAAGATTATTATTGCAGGTGACTTAAATATAAATATCTTAATAAATAACACGAACACCAGCCGTTTACTTGACATTGCGCAAAATTATAATCTTACTCTCCACATTGAAAAACCAACGAGGAAAAATACATGTATTGATAACATAATAAGCAACATACCCAATGCATTCGGTGAACTGTTACCATTAGGCCTATCTGATCATGACACATCACAAATGCTTACAATACCAGTTACTAATATAGACAGCCCAATAAAACATTACTTTATATATAAAAGAGACTACAATAAAGACAATATAGACAAGTTTCGTAAACATTTGCAATGTTTATCATTCTCAGATGTATACAATAATGATGATTTTAATACAGGTTTTGATAACTTCTATAGTATGTTCTCATTATTGTATTATTTATGTTTCCCAATTCTACGTATAAAAATATCAAATGATGTGCCCAGACCAAAATGGATAACCAAAGGATTGAAGATTAGTTGCAAGAAAAAAAGAATTTTGCAGACTATATATTACAAAAAGAAAACCAAAAATTCTAAGGATAATTATTTATGCTATTCACAACTATTAAGACGATGTTTTAGACTGGCCGAGAAAAACTGTAACAATAAACATATTATGAATGCTAAAAACAAATGCAAAGCATCATGGGACATCATTGCAGAGTGTGCCAATAAAAATAAAATAAAAAAACATATTAAAGAGATAAAAATCAATGAGCAGAATATAATTAATCCACACGACATTGCCAAACACTTCAATGAATATTATATAAGTCTCACGAATAAGGATAACTTAAAATGTATTAATACTAACAAAAAAAGTATACTCTGTAGCATATTCTTAAAGCCTTATACGGTTAAAGAAGTAGAACAAATCATGATGTCACTAAATAACACTAATGCCGTAGGATCAGATGAAATAACAACAAAAATATTGAAATATTGCAAAAAGGAACTAGCGCCAATTATGACACACCTCATAAATCAATCTTTTGAACAAGGTAAGTTTCCAGATTTATTGAAACAATCTATTGTGAAACCATTGCATAAAAAGGGAGATAAAAACCAAATAAGCAATTATCGTCCCATTTCACTGGTACCAGTCATGTCAAAAATATTTGAAAAAGCCATTTACAAACGCATAATAGACTTCACAAATAAATTAGAAATCTTCAAAACAGAACAATATGGTTTTCAATGCAAAAAGTCCACAACCCAAGCTTGCTTCAATCTAGTGGATCAAATAATAAAAAATATGGACGCAAAGAAGCTTACTGTAGCAATTTTTATTGATATGACTAAGGCTTTTGATTTTGTATCACACAAAACCCTACTTAAAAAACTTAACAATTTTGGAATTAGAGGTCCAGCTTTAGAATGGATCGAATCATTCTTAACAGACAGGAAACAATGTGTTGAGATAGAAAGTATTAACGAAAATAATGATTTAGTCAATGTCAAATCATCGTACGAAATTAACAGATATGGAGTACCACAAGGCACTGTATTAGGGCCTTTACTTTTCCTTTTTTATATTAACGATCTACCTGACATTACTAATCATAAAATGACACTTTTCGCAGATGACATTTCAATTATTATGACATGCACTAATAACAACATTAATCAATTTGAATCTGACATTAATAATACTTTAAAACTCATAATAGAATGGTTAGAAAGCAATAATTTACACATAAACATAAATAAAACAAATTTTATTCAATTTAGAAATTACAATAAACAGCGTGCTAATCTTAATATCAATTATAAAGGAGACAGAATACATGAAGTAAAGGAATGTAGATTTTTAGGCATACAGATAGACGAACATTGCTCTTGGAAAAGTCATGTTAGTAAAGTATGTAATAGTCTAAATAGATTCGTCTATGTGCTGCGCAGACTTAGTAAGACGGCTAGTACTCAGACCGCTCTTACAGCATATCACGGATATGTCTCTTCAGTGCTCCGCTATGGTCTTCTTATCTGGGGAAATTCAACAAATGCAAATAAGGTATTCATCACTCAAAAAAAATGCCTTAGGGCTATTTTAAGCATGGCGCCCTATGAATCATGCAAGCCAGCATTTATAAAACTTAAAGTGTTACCGCTTCCATGTTTATATATATTAGAAATTTCAAAGTTTGTTAAGTCCAACAAATATATTTTCAAAACAATGCACGAAATATATCCGACACGATCTTTAAGGTACCCAGACAAACTCATTCTTACAAGATTTCCAAAAACAGCACTATATAACAAAAGCTGCTATGTTATGGCAATAAAAATTTATAATAAATTACCAGGGGATATAAAATCCCTACCAATGAAATATTTTACACAAAAGTTAAAAAAATGGTTACAGATAAAAAATTTTTACTCCTTAGATGAATTTTTCAGACATGATAAAAGGCAACTATGACATTTTACACATTCACATATTATGACATTAATACCCTATATTTATTTTATTTTGTTGTTTTTGTTTGTATTACTTTTGATTGTTTGACATATTTTTGATAATTTATACATATATAACAATAATTTATATACGTAATATTGTTTTAAGTATAGTCGTCATTCGAATGCTTGATTATATGATGCCTGTTAAATATATGCCTGTAAATAACTTCGTAATTATGTATTTTTAAAACTTTATGAAATTAGATTTGTAAAATTGTATCTGTAAAAATATCTTAAATATCGTATGCCTGTTAGAGGCGGATTGTTCCAACTATATGTAATTATTTTAAGATCTTATTATGTAACAATCAAACGATTTAATAAATGATTTGATTTGATTTGATTTATCGACGAATGATATTATACCTATGTAAATGAATCCTTTTTCGTTGCCTTTTTACGGTTCCATTGCACCTGCATGAAATTCGTATTCCCGCTTTGACACTAAAGATAAATCGTCGGTATACAGTCATGTGGGTAGGCGTATGATAAAATCTGATGTTCGTGAGGTAGATTCCTCGCGATCTTTCGGTAAATACTTATTCACACGCTCCTTCAGGTCATCAACGATATGAAATATTTAGCCGACGGATGATTCAAAAACAACACTATGCAATATTATGTTATGGTTGATCAGATTTATCTCGTCCAAAACTTCCATCCACACAATAGCTACCGCATTCTCGACGGTACAATGTCTATTTATACATGGGCCGTAGCATTCAATTCGAGATCTAGCACAATAAACACAATTACATAATAAAACTAATCGCACATTTGTATACAACTTCGCCACGCCTAGCCACGAGACTACCGCATTTCGTTGGCTCTTAGGAATTCGCACAAACAATTCAAAAATGCATAGCATTGGATGCTATAAGTGTGGCTAGATCTTAGCAACTCTTTACACGATGAAAAGTCAAATTATTTTGCTATGATCCGCAAAACAGTCAAATTTGTATGGTACAACAAGCAGCATGTGCTATGCCCTGTCAGCCTTCCTGCTGTTAAATAAGCAGGAAAAATAAGCAACCAAGCGGACCCCAAGCACCACCACCATGTAACACCACACAAATCCACCACCGAAATAAACTCGACGATCGTTTCGCTCCGACACCGGAGCATCCTCAGGAGATGTAGACTCTACAATGCACAACTGCAAAGTCAAACTTTGCAGTTGTGCATTGTAGAGTCTACATCTCCTGAGGATGCTCCGGTGTCGGAGCGAAACGATCGTCGAGTTTATTTCGGTGGTGGATTTGTGTGGTGTTACATGGTGGTGGTGCTTGGGGTCCGCTTGGTTGCTTATTTTTCCTGCTTATTTAACAGCAGGAAGGCTGACAGGGCATAGCACATGCTGCTTGTTGTACCATACAAATTTGACTGTTTTGCGGATCATAGCAAAATAATTTGACTTTTCATCATATATTATGGATTTCCGCAAAGTAACGCCTGCTTCTATTCAACTCTTTACACGTACTTAGTACGCGCCGCGCCGTACCCACATCATGTAAATGCGGATTCAAACTTTAAGTACTCTGACTAGATTTAGACTTTAGAGTTAGACAGAGTTAAAACGAGACAGGTTTATGTTAGGGACATAGTTATGTCCCGTTTTAACTCTGTCTCAACCTCAAGCCTGAGTAGGTAGAATCAGAGTACGCTGTATAATCTCAGGCTTAGGGATGCAACTCATAACGTCAACAAATTTTATGACGGCATTGGATGCAAGAATATGGCGCATGCGGTGTGATGCGTATTCAACTAATTAAAGCATCAACAAATAAATTGATTTATGTACGGACTTTGTTACGTGTACACTGCACACGCATACGCACAGTGCTAATTTGGCATAGAATTCATCAAATTAGTTGAGTTACGGTAGATGCGGCACGCACAAATGTACGCTCAGCTTCATATGTCGGCACTGGATCGAAGCGACGCTTCCAACACCTACGCACGTTTGTCGATTACAGTCAGTGAATCACGACTTGGGCTCTGGAACACCATAACCTACCATTAACTTGTTCTCAGGTTCACACAAGGAACGCTGTGCTGTACAAATCAATGTGGACATTCCGTACCTCCTACGAGTGAGGTGTGTCCCAGTTAACGATTGCGTGTAAAGCCTGAATCACACTTGTACCACTTCACCGTAGGCTGTACCCCACGCCAGGAGTGCCACAGATAAAAACCACAGATCACGCGTCGTATCAAATGTTTGCGGTCGTATTGAACAAACTAAATACTTACCCTTGAGTTAGACAACCCCAAATAATAATTCCTATATTTGTGAATCCTGCTAGCTACACTTCTAAAAGCGTCTCAAGTTGAGTTTAATTCAGGCATAATATCATTTACAGACAAGCGCATTGTGATGGACGGCAAAACTTTAGTGAGGCTTTAAGTAAACCCTTAATACTACCTAAGCTGCTCAACTGTTGTACTTTTATGTAACCACAGTATGACAGTTTTTTTAATAAAAGCTTTGTCGTGAGCGAGTATTATAAGAGCACTAATATAGTGAACCAATAAGGGCACCAATATCTCAGTGGATATGCAATTTCGTTGTACACTATGCAATGTCTTAGCAATTACAATGCTTGTCTATCGCTGAGCTTCAGCGCTTATGACGTCATCTGTATCAGTCAGTTAGTCAATTACCTACAAGTTAGGAGTATGATAGTTTTTTGTTGACTGAGACATAGATTAAGAAAACGTATAACTGAGATATGCAACAGGCCTCTAGGGCCGCCAACGACGCTCGTGCCATTATGAACGCACCGCTCGCTTTTTACCCAGCCATGAGCAAACATTGAATACATCAGTCTGTAAAGTCTGTTTTTCCTTAGTTGTCCCAAAAGGTAAACAAATCCATTCTCGTAGGAACGCGTAAGTGACGCGTTTTGAACGGCGCATAGGACGTTCTTTCCGCGAACTAACAATGAAGTCATGATTTAAGTGAACATTCAAATACAAGAACGTCCAAAGCGTCAAGAGCGTCACTTACGCGTTCCTCCGAGAAGATTTTTGCGATTTGTTTACCCTTTAAGACAACTAAGGAAAGACATATTGTAGTACTGTGTTGGTTAATTCAGGGAATTTTCAAAGCATTCAAACGGATCGCAGGTAATCCTGTCAGTGCTACATTATGGTGCAGGCTTTGCCGCCTCAAAGGCGTTAACGAGCGTCGATATGATCTGATGAACGGTGCGGGCATATAATAAAACTGCAACAAGCGCGTCTTTGTGGTGTGCAAAGTCGTATTTATAATGTAAATTCAGTGGGACTTGAAGTGACAATACCAAACTGATTAGGCCCTCCTTTCCTCATTGCTAGCTGAGTCATGCCATAATAGGCAACTTGTTTTTCTATAACGAGATGGAATGTAGTAAAGCTCGAAGAAATAGGGTCACTGGCGTGATAAATTAAAGAAGCAAGCATGAAAAGTCAGTTCACCACACATGATTAATTTCAAGATGCAAATACATTTCTTAGTTTTGATTTACAGCAATACAATTGAACAGAATTGGATCGAAGTTGCGGAATAAAATAAGCTGAACGATAGAGGTACTGACCCCCGAAAATCAATAGATTGCCTTTCGGTAGATTGTGTTGATAAATTGTTAGATTATTGTCGCATTTACTACTTTATTGGTAAAAGGATCGATTTTATCCAATTTGACATAAAATAAAATATCAGGGTCCACATATGATTATTAAACACGTAAGATTAAATTGTAGATACGCATTGATTAGTAGGAGAGTCGGAGAAATGGAGAGCATAAGAATAATGAGGCCCGCGATACAATACATGAAACACGTCGCTCGCACAATGGAGAGAGTCGATGAGCCAGCACACAACATTAATAAACGTGGCTACACGCTTCTCATACAATCTGACTCAGATATCACTACTGGGTTTAAGAGACAGCCGTTAACATTTGAAATTATGAACATTTGTTTACGTCTGTACATCTTTACTCATTGGGTTCAAATCAACTTCGTTTTCTCCTTGGTACTTGGCCACTTTCGCAAGCGACTGGTATTCGTGAAAGATAAAGCGTAAGCCAAACAGCGAACTGACGTAGTTTCAGCATCGTTTTATACTTCAGTTCACAACGCGAACTACAGAGCTAAGCTAATAGTAGTAAAGGAGAACGTCTCCTGAGGATGCTCCGGTGTCGGAGTGAAACGATCGTCGAGTTTATTTTGGTGGTGGATTTGTGTGGTGTTACATGGTGGTGGTACTTGGGATCCGCTTGGTTGTTTGTTTATTCCTGCATATTTAATAGCAGGAGGGCTGACAGGGCATAGCACATGCTGCTTGTTGTACCATACACATTTGACTGTTTTGCGGATTATAGCAACATAATTTTGACTTTTCATCATATATTATATTATGGATTTCCGCAAAGTAACGCCTGCTTCTATTCAGTAGTAAATTGGTTGACATATCATTATAATTGTTGAAAATATCGGAAAAATTCAAGCCGAGGGATGTTTCACCGTAAACGCTGCCTAATCCCTTTTGAGATAGGTAAGTATATAACAAAACAATACATATATGGTGGGATAGTAGTGCGTAATTACTACCCGTGCGAAGCCGGGGTAGGCGCTAGTTTGATTAATAAAAAAGTATCCTTTTCTAAGCCATCATCTCATGTTAGCTTTTCATTCAACGGGAGCCAGATACGGCTAGCAAGTGCTGCTAGCCGTATCTGGCTGGCCAAGGGTGGCCTATTTTTACACTGCATTGGTGGTTCCCAGGTAAAATGAACGTGTTCAGAAAACGTAAACAAAGTGAAGACGCCAGCGTTCCCAACAACTCGTTTTCTTCTTGTAAAGGAAGCTCCCATGTGGATACGTGGCTTTAGAAGTACGCGAGCTCAGCAAGACGTAGAGTTATTACTTATTACACAGCAATTCTAAGGGTTTATTTCATGTTATTTCTATGACAACAAAAGATGTTCAACAGTACGGTAGAGTTACTGACTGCAGCGCTGTCTAGTGGCTAGCTTATTCAGCCGCGGCACATGTGCCAGCTGTGATAGAAGCTGTGATAGCCTAGTGGTTAGGACGACCGACTTCTAATCGGAGGTCGTGGGTTCGATCCCGGGGCACGCACCTCTAACTTTTCGGAGTTGTGTGCGTTTTAAGTATTTAAATATCACTTTCTTTAACAGTGAAGGAAAACATCGTGAGGAAATCTGCATGCCTGAGACACAGAATAACCAGAAGGGAAGCTACCTAAGAACGTCCAAAATTTATACCTATTCTGATAGGGTTGTCACCTGTTGCATGTAAAAAATTATGGGTAAAAATAAAAATATTATATACTTACTAGTATATATTATGTATAGCAAGATATGTAGTAATGATTGGAATAAAATGTTTTTTATATTATACTAGCTTAGCTAGGTAGTACCATCTTGACTGCCTCGTTGGTCTAGCGGTTAGCACGTTCGACTGTGGATCACGAGGTCTTGAGCTCGATTCCCGGGTCGGGCCAAAAAAAAAATGAGGTATTGAGTTTTTCTGTCAAGAAATTCTCAGTGCCAGCCCGGAGCTAGAAGTTGGCGGTGTTAGATACACCCCCGTGCCTCGGAGAGCACGTAAATCCGTCGGTCCTGCGCCTAATCTCTCTCCGGTCGTGTCGCATTGGCGTCCCATCGGACTATGAGAGTGAGGGAATAGAGAGTGCACCTTTGTATGCGCACACACTTGTGCACTATAATATCTCCTGCGCAGATGGCTAGTCTCTGCCTCGGTTGAGATTGGCCGCCGTGGCTGAAATTCGGTCAGGACATTAGTAGGTACCTATTAAAAGTAAGTGTGCACATGCGTAGGTATCCCTAGTGACAGTACCTAGATACTTACTTACTTTAGTAAATTGAATGAATTAAGTACCTAGTTGCTTAGATAGGTACCTTAGATAGGCCCATCGAAATGGTCCATTGTGTACAGGAGCTATTTTAACTTACCTGGCAATGTTTTACCTAATTCCATTGAGTAGAATCTGATTTCCGTACCAGTGGTAGAGTCTTGACATAATATCATAAGTGGCACATGCTATCCTACAATAAATAAATTCATTTCATTTCAATTAATTTCATTTCATTAATTTTTTGTGTAGATAATATAATATTATGTAAAGGTATACTTACTTGTATACTTACTTCACTTGATCTCTAGGGTACAAAAAAAAAGAAATATCCTTATTTTTTATAGTGGAACTTAAACATACTGTACAATACTGAGACATATTTGTCTAAACACAACACTTAATTTTTTATAAGTATAATTTACACTATTTTAAGTACTTACACAGTTGTCTAAACTCTCGCCAATAACTCTCGCTAATAATTTAATGCGCACGCTTCACGACCACACGACAGCCTTGACGTTATTCAACTAATTGTTCACTAGCGGAGCGTCCGTGACAGCTCGTGTGTGCGTGAGCGGCGCTATGTGTGAGTGTACTTACTGCGGGACGCTTGTAGGTAGCTTCCTCTCTGTTCCTTTTCTACTCGTGTGCCTGAGAGTTCTCCATAACGTTCTCAAAGGTGTGTGAAGTCTGCCAATCCGCTTGGCCAGCGTGGTAGACTAAGGCCAAAACCCTTCTCACTCTGAGAGGAGACCCGTGCTCTGTAGTGAGCCGGTAATGGGTTGATCATGATGATGATGATGATGATGATGATAATGACATGTGCCAGGTTCGAGTCCCGGGTCAGTAAAAAAGCTACTCTCAGTTCCCCTGTGCTTCGAGAAGCACATAAGCCGTCGGCCTTGCGCCTGATCTCACTACGGTCGTATCGGATTGCCATCCCATGAAACTTTAAAATGGATAGAGAGCGTACCTGTGCTTGCGCCAAACACTTGTACACTATAATATCTCCTTCCTAGTTGGCTACTCTAAGTTGAGATTGACCACCATGGCCGGAATTCGATTAGAAAAACATTTTTATACGAGTTACACAAAAAAACAAGAATTTGAAAAAAAAAAAGAAGAATTCTGAAGAGTTCGTAAAAATATCAGTTCCGTTCGAAATAAGTTTTCCACCAGAGCAACTGCACGCTCTTACATATTATAGAGCCAGTGGATGACGAAATTGTTCCGAACATTTAAATAAATACAAATTGCTTACGTATAAAAAATTCGCAAATAATTAAAAATCGGCTTCAAAAACGGAAGAGGTCCTTTTCTGAAGTAGGTTTGTTTAGAAAACTGATCCGCATACAAAGAATATAATTGTGAAGACAAAGAGGGTAATTTTTGTCTGGAAATAGTAACAAAGCAAAAACAGAATAGTCTGATCTGATAGAAGTCTGATCAGAATTCAGGATTCTGATCAGACTTTGTCCAATAAATCTTCACTAGTTAATAGGAGGCAAAAAAAATAAACGCGAAATAAGTCGTTGGCAACCACTGCATTTAAATATAATATTGGTTCAAATTGGATAAAGAGTAGGTATTGAGCGGCGGACCTAGAACTCAATTCAATATCCCGCTCGAAACAAGAAAAACGAACATCGTAGCCTGTGGGTTTACCGATTGAGCTGCAATTACACGAGTGGGGCGATAATTTAGCGTCATTATTCCGACGCTGAGTATCTGTGTCGCGTACGGTTCGAACATTGAGATGCAATTTGAGTTCAATTACCGCTCTGTGCAATACGGCGGCGGACTTTGTCTACAGCTTTGGCCTCATAAAATAGCTTTTTATTCTTGATTCCTTATTTACCACTCCTTAGTTTAACCATATTTCTAAAACCCTGCACGGAATTGTACTAAAAATTTTTCTCAGTTGAAAACTTTTCTGTTTCAAAAGAACTTCGTATAATATTCCGACATTAGGTCGATGCATGCGTCTGTCTATTATATGACAGAAATTGATAATGAATATTTTTGGATGTATATTTTATTTAAAGATCGTCTTAAAGAATTAGCCTCTTGTAGCGACTTTCACAGGTTGCGGTTTACGCATCACTTGTATCTAGCAGCTACTGGTTTGGAGACGTGTTTCTGCCTCGCAGGGTCTACAGTCGCTTTCGCTTTATGCTTAAAATACATAGGTATGTAGTATCATGGTTAAAAGGAACTGGTCGCAATTTCATCAATAAACCAGAAAATCGAGATCAAAAGATAATAATTATTCATGTTGAATTTTGGAATATCCTATTAATTAGATATCTATAAGATTGCATTGAATCGCAAACCTGTAAAATAATAAAAAAATACATATTACTTCATAAATTTCTAACTCTTTATGGTCCAATTAACTATATCAAAGTCAAATAACAGGACACCAACTTTCCATAGCACTAAAGTGGTAGTTTTATAGTGCACAGTCCATAAAGATAAAGAGAAATTTACGTCTGATATAGGAATATAAAACAAACGTATTTATTAAAGCTATTAAATGTTTTATTCTAAAACAGTAGCTCTAGTGATTGATTTAAACATATCGGGGAACGTGTACAGAAAATAAAATCGAGACACGAGAATTATATTGAAAAGTAGAAAATTCACAATATAAAATATTGCCTTGAATTAATGAAAAATGTATTGACTCAGAATATTAACTAATGAAAATGAATAATCTATACTTAATATAATAAAGCTCAAGAGTTTGTTTGTTTGAACGCGCTAATCTCAGGAACTACTGGACCGATTTCAAAAATTCTTTCACTGTTGGATATGTACGTAATCCCTGAGTGCTATAGGCTATATATTATGTACCACGGGCGAAGCCGGGGCGGACCGCTAGTTGGAAATATAACGCAATGATTTGAAAGGATTTCGACGAACTATTGACGCGGTCAAAGAAGATCATGCCAGTAACAAAAGGTTCATCAGGATAAATAAAGAACAGGGAATACCTATATCACTTAATATCCAACAATTGAAAATGTATTAAAATATTAGGTTGCTGATATATTATTTGCCTTCAATTATGATCGGCTAATTTCGCTAAAGTGTATAACGTGCATATCCATGTATGGAATTCTACTACAACATACATTCTGGTAGATTTGTCCTTAATAACGGATTGGTATTGCGACGTCTTACAACAGAGCTAAACCTTGCCAAATGGTTTTCTGGAATCCTAAGGACTAACTACCACCTATCAATAATATAACGGTTCGAGTATTAATATGCGTAATACATAAAGTACCTACTTGCCTCGTAAGATAGAGGTATCCTTTTACGAAATACAGGAACTCGGTATGATTTTTAATTCAAACTTTAATCGAAAATATTGTGAGTTCTTATTTTATCGATCAATAAAAGTATTGTGCTTTACGCGTATTTCATGAATAAGTACATACCTACATTAAAAACGAAAGTGCAATTTTGACAGTGAAAATTAAAAGTTATTTTCGATTTAGTGCTACGAAAGTGAATTGCAACACAAACCGCAATCATTGGTTACACAATTTCTGCGCTTTCTAATACGTTAACTGAAAAATCAGCCAAGTGCGAGTCGGGCCTCGCTCTTTCAGGGTTCCGTACATAATTATGAACAATATAATATTTTGGGTCTAAGAAATATTTAATTTCCGAGCTAGACATCGCAACAAACCGTGAAAGAAAAACCCAAAAAAATGTTCGTTTATTTTGGTCACAGCTTATAAACTATTTAATAAATCGTTGTTTTCAGTATTTGTTGTTTAAATAGAGCATATAATACATAATATACTGAAATATCATATTCCCAACTAGTTTAGTTTTTGAGATAGCCCCCGTCACAAAAATGGTCTAAAACTGACAACTTTGATGGCCTCCCATTCCCTTATTTTTTGAGATAAAAATTAAAAAAATATATATTTGTACTCTACTTAATGAGCTCTAAACAATGATACCCCACAAGCTAGGGTAAAGAAAAATATTTTTTTCCGGCTCCTTTTTCATGTATGGGAGCCCCCCTGAAAAATAATTTAATTCAATTTCTAATTCAATATTTGATTTTGGGTTAACGTTTTACACTAAATACCAAAATTTCAGGTTTGTAACTCATTTCGTCTGCGAGCTAGAGACCTGTGACCGGCGGACAGACGGACAGACAGACAGCCGAGTGACATTAATAGGGCTCCGTTTTTACCCTTCGGGTACGGAACCCTAAAAACGCAATCTTCTTTACACGTATCTACATTATATTATTAAAAATTCGAACTAAATAATTTTCATATAATTATTATAAGTCTACATCACTGACTTACTATATATCAATGGTCTACATAAATACTTTGACTAGTATTTTTCACTGAAGTCTGTGACGTCAAACTACATTTTTTCTTTGGATGGAGATTTGATACAAAATAAAATTTGCGCGTCTTTTAAATTCTTTTGATGAATAATGTCTCCAACTGGACACATTATTCAATCAAAAGAAGACTTGCGTAATTAGATGAAAAAAAAAATTTAGTCAAATATTTCTCAAAGCGATAGTTTTGAAAATAATCCGAAACAGCTGTATTAAACGGCGCATAAAATTCAAGTTGCACAAAAAAATGAGGAAGTCAGCCACTTTTCCGTTGTAGTTCATAAGCGACTTGGAACCTGCGTCATTGAATCATTGCCCCGGCTGCATTTTTATGCGCATACCTATTAATAAAAGCAGTGCAACCAGTTCAAAAATGTAGCACGAGATATATTTATTGTCACGAGATTATAAGCGGCATCCACACTAGAGACATGTCTCGCAAAGTTGTAAACGCGATTCCGTATCCATTGATGGCAGCCATTGACGACAGCGTCAATTGTCCTATTTATGTTTTGTCCGTGATTCGATTGAAATGACGACATGATGAATTGTCTTATTCGTGTCCTATCCCTGATTCACTCAAAATGACCTTCCATTGCCGTGACATCAAGATGAGTATAAATATGTGTGACGGCAGGAAATATTTTTTGATCCACAATCCACAAGTCTATCCTTTCAATTCTTCAATCAATTCAAGTCACTTCTTTATTCTATTTGCCTTTATACTTTTTTAAGACAGGCGGTCGCTATAGGAAGTTTGCGGCGACCTCTATTAAGCCTGAATTTCTACTGTAACGCTGACGACTCATGAAAGCGTCGGAATACAGTGCGGTGAAGTAAAACATCGTGAGGAAACCTGCATGCCTGACTGTTCTCTATGATGTTCTCAAAGGCGTGTGAAGTCTATACCAATATGAACTTGGCCAGCGTGGTGAACTACGACCTAAACCCTTCTCATTCTGGAAGGAGACTCGTGACCTGTATTGGACCAGTAATGGGTTGATAATGATGACTGCGGTGTAGTGTGGTGTTTAATACCACATACCCACTATCAGGGTAATAGGGATTCAGTAGGACTAGCATGCGGTACACTACAAAATTATCTCTACACTTTTTCTCGTCGAAGACAATAGGGTCTCTATTGTCTTCAACGACACACTGGTATTACCGTAGCAAGTATGTGCGACAGAACAAAAAGCTTCGAGACAAAATATCCCTAGTTTGACGGAGCTCTACGTTCACCTCGTCACCCTTCCTCGTAACGTATTTTATTGTAGTTAAGTGCTAAGTAAAGTCAGTTTGGAGGCAAACCAGACTGAATCGAAGGGACACGTGGACCTTGAGATAACCGCCGACCGCAAGATGCGGTAAAGCGAACGAACAGATACTGTTAGCCTTCGAACTAAACAAGGTAAGGTGATTCAGACGTCGTCGGCTTAATTCGATTTTATGGTACCGACTCAAGTAGTGCTCAATTCCTTGCAGACGAATAAAAAAACTGCTATGTAGATGGGCGCGGCTATACATGGAAGAATCTGATCCAGGACTTGCAACTTTTTGTATGGAAACTTATCACAGAGTTCGTGGGACTTTTCAATATTGTATGTTAAGATGAACAGCGTCCATAACGTAACATTTAAAAAGAAAATTTACAGATTAACAGAAACACGACGCGTTTTATTAAAAAAATTGCAGAAAATCCTTATTTCAGACTAACTGATCGATAAAAAAACATGATTTCACCGTTTTTCGTAATTGCATTAAAAAGGTGTTAAAATATAGGAAGTAAAAACTTCTTAACCGGCTAATGTAACGGCAATTTTCTTGACATTATAGACGATCGAACATACTTACCTTTTTGTAAATTAATGTAGTTTTTTTATGAAACGATTATTATTATTTAAAACAAAAAAAAATGTCTTGGTTTCAATGCCTATCTACGGAATTATTTTGCAGATAATATTAGTAAGTAATTGTTTCTGTTGTAAGTAATTGTTTTTACCTAATATTAGTAAGTAATATTTTCATTCTCTTTCGGCACAATTCTTAGAAAGCTTATTTTAATTACACTCCAATATTTATTTTACAACATGATAATTACTTCTGATTCTAGACTTCATACAAAAGAATTATTGTTGTTTTCAATGTTTATCTTGATTACCTATACTGCTACAATTTGTATCGTTTCTACTTTATTTATACTTGTAACACTGATTGTGTTTTTTGTGACAAAATTTATCTGGCCATTGCATCGGTTAACTCTGTTAGCATTGTTGGTTTTTTCCGAAAACCTTACCTTTATTTTCAATTTATACCACGCTGCGTTACTGTTATAACAATTGTTCTGGCAAAATTAAGTTGTCTAGTTTAATTTTTAGATTCCTAAAGAAGTTTGTTGATGCTCAGGAACCACTTTGTTCCCTATGCAACCTGATATTAATTTGAGTAAATAGAAATATGTCATGTAGCAGCTATATAATTTATGTATACCCGCTCGTAAACTAGGGATAGATAGGTCTACTTTCTAGAAATGCTATTGTGGAGTTGGTAAAATATGACGGCACACCCTTAGTCAGATCAACCAACGCGAGAACGTTAAAAAGATTGTTTCGCATCTTCCGACTTCCGCGAATTTCGACCACACCGGTCAACCTCAACTGAGAATAATAGCCATGCGATATTATAGTGCACAAGCGTGTGTGCATACCACAGGTTAATTCTCTATTCTTTCACTCTTAGTCCTATTGGACGCCAATGCGCTACGATCGGAGAGAGACCAGGCTAAGGACCGACTGACACTGAATTTCTTGACATGAATAGGTACTTTATAATTGTTAGGCTCGATCCGGGAATCGAACCCAGGACCTCGCGATCCGTTAGAGCACTGAATAATGTAGGTATTTCTAACACAATTCAAATCGTCCGTGCGATGTGTGTGTGTGTTGGGTAATCAGTTTTGCAACATTGACCGTATTGTGACGATGCGCGGGCGCCGCCGGGCGATGCCCCAGTGAAAGTGTGAAAGTGAGACGAACGAACCCGCGAGTCGACGATTCCATCGCGCGCGCCGTCTTGTAGGCGTCTGTTTATCGATGCTCGATAACCTCGGCCGATCGTGTCTATTGAATTTTTAGTATCGATGATAGGTTCAATTACAATTGAAGCTTATCGTACTGATACTTGACTTCGTCTGCGTGGGATTTTATTTTATTATCTTTGACGTGATAACGTCTTATAAATCGATGAACGCCGGTTGCACACACGAAAAAGCATGAATCGATGTCACGTCCCGCCTGAGCCGAGCGTGCAAGCGAGAGCGCGGAACAAGCGATAGAGAGGCACATCAGCCTAAGCGTTTGGCTTGTCACGCATCTATCTCTCTTTGTTTTCTTATGACGTTTCCACGTAAAATTATCGTCCATAAACCGACTTTACAGACAACCAATTTTTTTTTTGTTTTTCTGTGTGTAACCCATCTCTGTGCCAAGTTTCGTCAAGATCGTTTCAACGGCTACGCTATGAAAAGTTTGACTAGGTGCATTCATAACATTGGTACCTATGGGTGGACCATAATACACAAAGGCTTTAATTTAGTTGTATAAGACTTTCTTAAATTTCCCTAATGAGACTCAATTCACGGGGTTTTAATAATTCAGGACAAGAGGATTAATCAATGCTAAAAATTCGGGTGAAAAAAGTTACCACTTTTATAAGTTACATCGGTAATATTCGTTAGCACAGAAGTGAGTGATCTAACACCGAATAAAAACGCTTCGAAACACCAATGAAATACAAACAAGTTTTGCATTTTCACTGGTGCACAGTGGGACTTTAATCTACTGACGATGTCATAACGTGGACACACGTGGATTCTTACTTTAATCAGTATAAAATAGTCGTAAAAATGCGATTTTGTATTATTTACGAAATATATAGTAGACATATCCGTTAGCCGGAGAGTCACTTTGAAAGAGGCTAATATCTATATGAATTTAATATCTCACATGTGCCGTTAAAAACGGGATAGATGCTCGATAAATTGGCTCACTTGGTGATTAATTTCTTATCAGAAACTCGAGCTATTATTTTTATACCAACAAGCTCTCTTATCTTTGTGTACACGCAATTAGCGAGGCATTTATCACACTACAACGAAGCGGAGCAGGGGTTAAATGATAAAATAATTCCAATACAAACACGTAATTTAATCTGCATTAACCACACTAATATTGTTGTAATCTCTAGCGGGCGTCTGTGGGTTCAGTCGGTTGAAAATCCTGCGTTAAATCTTTTATCGTTTGGGACAAAAAGAATCCTACGTCACTCTCTAGATCTTCACTTTTAATAATGCACAAAATCGCGTAGATCCGTAGATCTCTTGCGGCGTGATTGAAGGACAAACCAAAAACACGGTACAGTTGGCGTCACATAAGAAGACTTCTGGACGACTGCGGTGAGGGTGTTTCAGTGTACGGTTATTAAAGTGGTTGTACCTAGCTACTGTTCTGTTACCGATATAACTTATCGAATCACAAAGCTAAAGTGGCAACGGGCGGGACACGTAGCTCGAAGAAGACGTTACGGCCCCAAGATGCTCGAGTGGCAAACTCGCAGCGGCAAATGCAGTTGGAAGACCCCCTCACAAGGTGAACGGACGATATCAAACGTTTTGCTGGATACAAGAGGCGCAAGATCATGTACTGTGGCGAAACCTGCTCTAGACCTATGTTGAGGTTTCTTGTAGTGACTTCCGCCACTCTATCAATTTGGTACTCAGAAAGACCCTAACGTCTAAATGTTCTCCAAACTATGTAAACAGTTTATTGCCGCTTCAGCAGTCAGCTTTACGCAATCTGTTGAGCTAAGTCAGTTACTCTACTAGTAGTTAACATCTACTATCTATACTAATAAATAAAACTGAAGTGTCTGTCTGTAATATCGAAATAACTACCTCATATTAAGCTCATATGGTTATTTGAACGCTACCATAACCGAATCACACGTTTTTAAAATTTTTGTCTGTCTGTCTGTCTGTCTGTCTGTCTGTCTGTCTGTTTGAACGGGCTAATCTTCGGAACGACTGAACCGATTTTGACGGGACCTTCACATACAAGTAGAGAATTAACCAGGGAGTAACATAGGCTACTTTTTTAACCGACTTTCAAAAAAGGAGGAGTTGTGTTTTTCTACTTATGTACACCGATATCTCCGAGATTTCTGAACCGATTTGCGTAATTTTTTTTTTAATCGATAGAGAAACATTGCGACCCTGTTCTATAAAAAATTTGGATTCCAACTCCTCAATCCTGATGCTGTAGGGGACCTAATCCTAATCCCCAAAACTAATGGGTTTTAGAAACTTTCGGTTATTTAAATTGATATTGGGGGTACCAATTAAAGACTTTATCGTTGAATGAACTCGAGTAGGTACATATCCAACTCCTCAACCCTGATGCTGTAAGGAATTGTATTCCGAAATCGTGGGGACCCCACGGGATTTTTCCGTTTTGGGGACAGGTTTCTACAGATAAGCTACTTTTTGTTCTGGAAAATCAAAAGTTCCCACGGGATTTTTAAAAACCTAAATCCACACGGGCGAAGCCGTGGGCATCATCTAGTTGTATAATAAAAATAAACCATCACAAAATAGAACTTTTCGATGGGGTTTGATTACAAAACCTCGTAGGCACAGTCGGCATACAATAAAGGCAACAAAACAGGGACGCCGCGCGCCGGCCCATTGCCTCACACTGGTATGATACGTCTAATCGCTAAGTCCAATTAAAAAACCAACATTAATAACAAAGTAAGCACGCCCACTCGGTTACCGTGTTAAGCGTGCGTTCACCCCAAACATCCCATTATAGATAGAGAGTTGGTGGTAATTTAGGTATAGATATGATTAGCTCGTCAATGAGATTGCTAGGTAACAGAGTCCTCGTATGTTGAGAACAAAGGTAAGCAAAGTGGCAGTGTTGCTGACTTTACGAAAAATGAAGTTTGAAAATTTTAAAGTAAAAGTTGGCCTAAATGATTTGTTCTTGCTTGATAAAATTATTAGGAACGAGTTTTAATATAAAAAGTAAATTTTAGAAAATTTTACCATTTGTCGAACGTTGAATCCTTGAAATTACCAAAAATTCAAAAACAACAATTAATTACTCAATAAGGCAGAGACGTGGAAGCTTGGCGAAAATATTAATACACGGAAGTCTAGCCAAATAGTAGATATTAGTGGAAACAGTGGCAGAAACGAACAAATGATTTACTTCAGCTGTTTTCTTTTATTTAGGTACGTAAAACGCAGCGACAGGGGTATGTCAGAATTTTAGTCATCAAATACTGGCGCGCTATGAATGGTTTCATTTTTTCTGCCATCAACTCCCTAACTATAAAAAAAGCTTGCCTTCACATTTAATTGCGTAAGAGCAGTAAACGAGCTCGTAATTGGACCGCGTTCCAATTAATGGATCGTGACGCATTAATGGGACACGAAGTATTAATGGGATGCTGGGCGTTCACTTCAAAATTGGAACGGGGTATGTCGGTTCCCGGGTGAACGGCCGCCGGTGAAAGTCGGGGAGGGATATGGGTCAGGTGGTCATTTACCCTCAGGTACGAGTCATGTCTCTAAATACTCCGTGTCAGGAGTGTTTGCGGCCCGGTGAAATTGGTACGTCATATTTTATACTTGCTTTGTTTGCGTTCGTGACCTATTTGATATTAGAATTTGTAAATTCAAATTTCACGTCGAGACTCAAGTCGAATTCAATGTTTTTTTTAAAAACAACATAAGCCGCTTACGGGTTAGTAACAAAGTTAAGGGCCTGTTTCACCACCTTCTGATAAGTGTCGGATAGCCTATACGTAAGGTTTGTCACTTTCTTACTTTATGTCAAGAGACAAAGACAAAAGTTGTGAATAAGCTATCCGACACTTAAAAATTGGTGAAAAAGGCCCTAACTAACGTAACATAAGCCCTATGTAGCTGCAAGTAAAGTTGCAAGGGACCATCAAAATATTTCAAAACTTCCTGTGTATCCCGCACATAAACCATGAAGGTTGCCTCTCCCGTCGAAGTTTATACTCCAGCCATCCAAGATCACTCCAGAAGCTTAGCAGGAACGAAGTTAGTGATATGAGTCGAAAATCAGGGAATTACATCTTAATTTCAGGCAAATTGGAATCAAAATTTTAACTTTACTAACTGAGACGTTACACTGCAGGAAGTACAAAAAATAACTATTTTTGAGTAACGAATGTTAACTTTAGTGTGGTATAAGTTGCCTCAAAAACAAAAAATATTTTTCTTTCTTAAAAAATCTTCTGCAACGCAAAACAAATTAAAAATTACGGTAACAAAAGTAACCAACGACCAGAGAGAAAATGCGATTAAAATAATTCGTTGTGACACAAGATTATTAAACTGTATCTAACTTACGTATATTTTAAAGATGACTTCTCTAAACAATCTCGTTTATTGGACCGAATTAATATAACAGTACTATAATAATTAATTTGCAATTCAGTCGGTCATCAAGGAAACACATTAATGAATTTTTATGTGTGTCAGCGTTTAACCGTGTTTAAGAGGTGTGTAACGCAATTATAGTCGCAATAACGCGGCGCTGCGGCAATATCACGTAGGTATGAATTGCCGTTATTTACCTAAAAGCTTTTTTATTAGCTATTAATTTGCTACAACGACTTCCAAATTAATTTTGCATCCGCA
This sequence comes from Melanargia galathea, assembly GCA_920104075.1. Lineage (NCBI taxonomy): Eukaryota > Metazoa > Arthropoda > Insecta > Lepidoptera > Nymphalidae > Melanargia > Melanargia galathea. The sequence goes on from OV049869.1 coordinate 4,337,829, forward strand.
TTCACTTTAAGCGTAGACTAGGTACTAGGCACTAGGTGCACGGACGACATTAGGCGAGTCAAAGGGTGGCGCTGGATACAAGCGGCAGAATACCGCGGCGAGTGGAAGACCCTACGAGAGACCTATATCCGGTAGTACGACGATCGGTTGATGACGATTAATTTTAATACTTGACAAAGTAATTTAACTTTCGAGTAACATATTTTAAGTTTACGTCGTCTAAGCATGATCAGGGCATTTTAAACACAAGCCTGCTTATTATTCTGAACCAAAAACAAGGCTACAAGGTAAAGCACGAAGCGACTGCCATCTGACCCCCGCAACCGGTTAACGATGAACAAACTAATCATAATCATCTCAATCGATAGACGTCCACTACTTGACCTAGGTCTCTTGCCACTGAACACGATCTTGCAACGTTTGTATCCAGCAGCTGCCAGCGACTTTCTAGTGACCGTACGTCCATCTAGTGGAAAGTCTTCCATCACTGTGTTTTCCGGTGCGGTCGAGCGTCTTGGTACCACAGCGTCTATGGGTACTTCGAATTACGTGCCACCCATTGCCACGTCAGTTTCGCGACTGGATGAGCTATAAGTATAACTTTGGCTCTCCTACGGATCTCCTTATGTAGAATAGAATATAATAGAATAGAAAAGTTTTTTATTCAAATAAACTTTTACAAGTACTTTTGAATCGTCAATTGAATCGACCACTGGTTCGGAATGCCGTTCCAACCGAGAAGAACCAGTAAGAAACTCGGCGGTTGCTGTTTTTAAAATTAACAATATAACGATTTATGTAAGTACATGATTGAAATGCCGTCTCGCGCATTGCTGGAATGAGTTAAATCCATGCTTTTTTATCGTTTATACATATAATCTTCAATTGTATCATAAGCTTTTTTGATGAGCATACTTTTAACAGAGTTCTTAAACTTGTGTAAAGGCAAGTCTAAGATTGCTTGTGGAATTTTGTTAAAGAACATGTCTGCTTTGATTCCGCAGGGATACTCCTAGCTTGGCTCTCTCCATCTCTATCGTATCTCAACACTGAATATGTTAAGTTAAGCATGCGCTTTGGAGATTTTCTTCAAAATATTATTACAAATCTTTTCGTTGCGTGCAAACATAAGCTTAGAGCTTTTCCTTCAATGGTTTATTTTCAGCGTCAAGGTGTTAAATATTTACAAGAGCTTTTATTTCATGCTAATGTAGGCATGAAACAGGAAGAGACTGTTTGTCAGCCGGTCGCATGATGAATATAACGGTTAGATATTAACATCAATTTGATTTTCTGACGCGCCAACATGAATTAGGCAATAGTCGAGTCCTGGATAAAGGTTAAAATGTTTCTAGAATACGATTCATTTATCATACCAACATGTTTTCTATTGCGTGAGTGTATTTCACTATTAATACACTACTGGGTTAAAGTAAAGCGTTTGGATCGGGTTAACTTTGATAAACCTACTAGGATATTCTAGTATCAACATATCATCTGATCATATATCTGATTCGTCATCACGAAATCTCAGGAACTATAAAACCTACAAACTTGAAATTTGGAAGATAGGTTCCTTCTAGGATGTAGGTGTCAGCAAAGGGGGGGGGGTTTGGAAGTTTGTATGAAAGTCCTATGTTTTTGAAGTTAGATATATGAAAATCGGCATTTAGATTATTAACTTTAAATAATAAACATCTGTATAAGTTATTTTGGAAAATCCTCCCTCAAGAGTGGCAAAATAACGAAGACGCGACGAAGTCGCGGGCACAGCTAGTAATATAATATTAGTATAATAAAATGATAAAGTAGCGCGTATATGTTAGTACCTACTCCGAAAATATATGCGGCATGAAATGAAATGAAAACCATACGCCTAACTGAGGACAATGACATCCCTTATTGGTAAACATGTAATCCCACATTTAAATACATTATGTTCGCCAGTATGGAATATTATTAATATTAATAGGCAATCATGTAGATTATAGACGCTAAACAATAACAAGGATGACAACTGGGAAGTGTAAACTGAAAATTAATATTAACTAGTGAACTTTAACGTCTATGGTCGTGGAACACGATTAAATGTAATTACCTTTAGTCTTCTAGTTATGCAACTCTAAACTGATTATTTATAAAACAAAAGAGATTTAGGAACATACTTGCCTATCTTAAAGTATGATTTTCTGTTCAGCTGTGCAGGGCCTGTGATTAAAAAAAATATCTTCTGAACAAATGCGTTATATAACCTAGAATTGCATAATACATTATGCCTTTCCATTGCGTTGATTGCGGCCAAGTGCAAATATATTATTAAAAAAAAAAACTTCTGAATAATTTATCAAGGTTCAGCGCACCTACCTTTTATAGTATAAAATATTAGGCATGACAGGCGTAGTTAATCGATTAAACGCATCTAATTTATTAACCATCTCGGACACAAGCTCACACACACAGGGTTCACACAGTGCGATTTTTGTTGACCAACTGCATGCTATTTGAACCGTCTGAACGTCTGAAACGTCTGAATGTCTGTTCAAAAATGCCTTTTAAGTTTGTTGAACAACATTAATGGTTGATCAACTAAAATCGAACCGTGTGAACCCGCTATTAGGAACAAGCGACGTGTCGTGACGTTTAGATGCGCTTTGCGACATGCACTCTCGACCTCGACATCTCGATACTGAGATGAACAAAGTTTATTATTATTGTGATGATGATAAATCTTTTTTGTAACTATGAGACTACGCGTACCTTAAATCGTTTAAACGACGTTTAATTCGGCGTTAATAAAGTGCTGGTAAGTAACATGTTTTGTGATGGTTTCTTAAATGGAATTAATTATAATGATTTCGATTCTAATGCACAATTTTCTAGAGCTGTTTCAGTTGAAAAAAGAAACGGTAGTTATCTTGTGAGAAATCGCATGAACAAATGTATTTGATCAATACTTTTATTCAGTTTAACATTCATTGAACAGTATACTCGTATCGTTATTTTAGAATCGGATCAAATTACTTAGATTATTTGCAACAAGTCGTTCGAAGTTTACACCGGGAACCAAGGACAGACTTTCACCTTTTACAAGTTCCCTCAAGGAGAAAGTTTCGTAGGCTTATTCTTAAATCATGTCAACGAGATGGAAAACTGTTGACTGTACTCATACAACAAAGGGAATGTCTTTATAAGTTTATTTATTCACCAGTTATTTGAAAAATTGGATCTTAGGTTGAAGGTTAAAAATAATTAAGACTTTGTGTATTAAACTAGTTAAATAAAATAAAGATTGTTGTCACTTAATACTCGACTCTAAAATGGGGAGTGTTCTGAATAGTCGTTTTAAGCGATACCAACTTCCATTTAATAATTAAGGCAAGATGAAGAAACGATGTAAAATCGCCGATATTAAATTTAAATAATCTTTTTTTTTCCATTCCCATAAGAAAATTTTGCAAGCTTTTGTTTTAAATTTGAAAGATTTCGCAAAAAGAAAGGATAAAACGGATGGATTACCGAATAGTTACTACATAAATCTTGAACCGCAGACCGCAACGAAATTTAATCAGGACTCCCAAGGACTGACTTTCACCAACCAACGAGTTAATAAAGAGAAAGTCTGTTTGTAAATTTAATTTTTTTTGGTAATCCTGTCCACGAAACGTAAGGATAAGATAACTGAGAAAAACGCGTTGATACATACCTATACGTACGTAATGATAGAATATCCTCGTTTTTTATCTATATGTTTGATGTGCTTCTGATTTTATAACTGTTTCGTATTTGAATAATTTGTGTGCCTTCTAATATTCAAACAAGAATTTAGATTAATGTTAAAGAACAGTCAATTAAATTAATGTAAGTATAATCTTTAGAAATTATACGCAATAGATGTCCAACACAAGTCTTCTTATAGAGTAAATCGGGTACATATTTTTTTTTATTTCGTTGTGCATAAGGCAAATAATGAGCACGCGAGCGAAACAGCGAGCAAAAACCAGTAAACAATGAAACGGGGTCGTAAATACCCGTTTTCGTTTTGCCCTTGACATATATACGATTTCCAGTTTATTCTGGGCTAATGCGAGCATTTAGAAACGATCATAAACATTAACATAAAGATAGAGGTAGAGGCAGGTAGATACCCGATTGAATTAAAAAAGGAAACGTGTTGGGATAACTTCGGTAACATGCAGACATGACGTGATCAGAGTGTACAGATAAATAAAATTCTAAATGGATCCGAGAGGATACAAATGTACACGTGCACGTCCCGAAGACTTTCAATCAAGATAATGAGATGTTTTTCAATGTATACCTACCTACCTGTTAGTAACAAATAGGTGTAATAGTAGGAAACTTATAGAATAGAGTTACGAATGGATTCTGCGTCTATTAAAGCGAAATCCTCCGAGGCTGAAGTGTTCTCTTTAGTCTTATTAGTAGCACAAGTACTTAATTTAAATAGAAGAAAAAATTTAACACTTTTAAAGGGAAATTAAATTTTAAATATGCCTGGTGTTTCTTTTATCTATCAAATGTGCAAATTTTTTGCAAGAATTACATAAAAAATATCTAGTACCTACACGAGGTTGGAATTTACAATGTTTCGGATAACGGATTTCAGTCATAAAAACTCAAAGAGAAAATTCTTAAGATTTGCAATTGTAATGCCAATTTTGTTAGAAAGCAGTCTTTAGCGTAATCGAGGGGTTTCGAGACAGGAGTTAGAAAGCGTTTCTGTCGACCGCGAATGTTGGGAAATTGTAATTTTCTATTACAATCGAGTCGTAGCAAAAACTATTGTTTTCGGTGACCTTTTAACCTCATTTAAATTTTTTTCAATTCGTCACGCTGTCGTTGATTGTTAGAACTTTAATTATTTAGCCCATTGTGCCGTATTAGTAGCTAAACAGTGACACAAATGAGTTTCTTGACATGGTGTATTTCATCAAGAACCTGATTCTCTATGACAGACATATCATATCTGCCACCTATGATGTCATACTTGACAGTTATTGTATGAACATTCAATGTATGAAATAGGTCACAGATCACAATATACATTTCGATCGTCTTTACGTCGAGCTCAATGACATAGAGAAGCAGAATCCAGGAATCCATAATTTTTTCTCCTAACCTTTGTACCTATAGAGATGTAAGTGAAACTCGGAAGCGGTTCGATAAGTAATGTAAATGGGATGCGTGGACGACGCCTCTGGCTTTTGTCGCTAGTTAGTTGCGACTAAGTCGGTTCCCTAACTCTTTCAATTCAAGAGTTGCCGGATGTAGGGTACTTTGGAACTTTTGAACTTTGGAAATTGGAAATGTCATTAGAATCTGTTTGAATAATATTAGTGACATGGCTCTATAAAAACTTATTTCACCTAATTGATAAATGGTGAGCCAAGTACCTATAGCCGAGCCAAGTATATATTATATAGCCATTAATGAATACTTTGTATCTGTCATTTAATCATTCATCATCAATCATCATAAATCATCAATCATCATAAAAATTTGATTTGGATTTTTTTGCACTTATTGTGACACTAAAGTAATTTCATGATAGTTTCTACTAGTGTTTAAATTGTCTTTTAAATGACGTTGTTTATTTGTACTATAGGACAAACAAACTGTTTTTGCATGCACTTAAATTGTGCCAATGCAAAGTTAACTATGTTTCAATACGTATTCGGATATTTTACCTTCTATAGACAGGTAGTACGTACATATTGTTCCTACCTTGCCTATATAATTTAATCATTATATTATTATAATCATGTATCTATTGTAGAGCTCAAAAAGAGTTACCTTCATGTGAACATAGTGTTGCCATAATTTGCTTCGCATCGAAGAAGAAAAGACCGTTTTATAGCACGTGCGTGCAAATTAGGAAACTGGTTATGTAATTTTGTTGAATAGCTGGGAACGGTTCAAATTACTTCTATGAGAAACTTTTATAGCTTCACACTTAGGAAATTAAAGTTTGTAACTATCATCAGTAGCGCCAGAGGATTCATCTACTAATAACTAGACTCAACAATATCGTGGCCAGAAATCTTTAATATTAATAAAATTTGGAAGACTCCTCTGATACAAAACTAATGATAAAAAATCAACTGCACAAACTACCAAAAATTAATGTTAATCTTACCGTCGTTCAGCGAAATGTATGCCGTACCTGTAACAGAAAAAAAAAACATTAAGCTTTGATTATCAATTTCTTCAAAATTTCAACACAGCTATGTAGACGCAAAACATAATATGTTTTAGAGTATGCGGTCCGAAAGTAAAATATTCTGTCTCTCCTTCGATTAACCCTGAAATAATTCCATCAATGCGATTGAAAGCAATTCACATCTTTCTTGGCAATAGGCACAGCTAATCTTCTTTACCTCATACACGTCTAATGCAAGTCCTTCTAGGACTTCCCATTCTAGCATGAGTACGTAGTATGTGCATGGTTCATATCATTATAGTAGAACAAACTTATTGTTCCTTGTTTGTCATAGAATTCTACGAAGTGACGCCTTCTTCAATCATTACGTTCTATTTATTAGACTCACCTACATAACAACGGTCGAGACCGAATTAAAGCTTCTAATTTGTATCACGTCTAGTAAACAATTACCGGTATTAACATGTCGATGACTATCGACTACTAAGAGTTACGGTCTGACTCAGTAACAATTAACAATACTCTGTCATCGTTGAAATGATCAAACTATACTTATAGCAGAGTGATCGAATGTTTGTGTGCAATGAATAATTACTGTGATCCGATAAATATTATTTACTGAACTCTATTTATTCCAAGTGGTTTATAAATGGCGATAAATGATAAAATATTTCAATACACTGTTACATACTACCGATTCGTTTTCATATTATGATTATAAATGATGATATATCGATGATAATATAGCTCCGGTGGCTTTTCCAATCTTTACATTATGATTGTGCTAGACACGATTTGGTTATTTTAAGTGATGATAGAGTCTAAGTTAAAGAACTGTACGTGGAAAGTATAGATACTGTTGAAATGTTTTACAATTGCGATAGTTACTTCTTCGAATAAAATGTGGGTCCTTCAAAAGACTATAGGAAAACTAAACTCCGGTTGAATAATCTTTCCAAGAATACGAAAGGCGCAGCTACAGTAAGTAGGTGCACTTCCGTCCCAATTTGTGAGCCGTACACCGAGCGTTAGTATGTAAAACATGCATTTAAGTGTCAAGCTGGCCGGTGTGTCAGTGCGCAGCAGTGGCAGCACCGCGGCCCGCGACCGGCCTTTATCATGCATCTACTACACGCAAAAAATGCTATTCACCATTTATCTCTCCCATATTTGCATGCCATGTGACGTTTTAATGGAGGCATACAATCTCTTTTTACATTTCTCGTGTATTAAATAAGTCATCTATCTCCAACATCTTGACAATGGCCGGGATTGTATTTTCATGTGGCTTTTAAATAAAGTTTCTCCGTTCGAAGTGATTCTTCATATGAGAGTTGTTACATATTTTTTGTTCCTCTGTTCGTTTGTTGTGTCAATATATAAATGTTTACTCGCATTGAAATCACTTATCTTTTCAACGTTCTATTTGACTTTATTGCTTGTGACAAAATGGATAAGTACCGATCTATTTATTTTCATTTTCCTTCCTTTTCATCTACCAAACTATTTTTATTTTTGTCATTTTATTTAACATGGAAATCGAATCTGAATCGATTTGAGATTCCAGTTTGCTTCAATGAGACCCGGTAAAATATGGCACCAAGTTCCAGCATTATTAATTATAGCAGCTCACACAAAAACATTTCTACATTTCTGAATGCGAAGGATTTATCACGGGTAAGGCGGGCCAGGTAACCCGGAAGGCAGCTTAAATCATCTTCTCACAAATGTCGTCGTAAACTACAATTAATACTCTTCTCCTTATAATGGATTGAAATATGTTTTCTATCCCTAATATATCTCGAGACATTCTGAATAGATTGTTGCAATAGAATCGTGTTTGAAGTGAAATAGGATATAACACCTTCGTTTGTGAAGTGTATAAATAGCTCAGAGAGAAATCATATACCTATAGGTACCTATAAATAGCTCAGAGAGAGAGATGTTTTAGAGAAAAGTTTACTTTCATTGCAGATATAATTTTGGATTCACATAAAGGTGCAACAAAGGGAGTGCTTAGCAAAATTTCACAACAAATCTTTGAGGTAAAAATAGGAACAAGAAAACCAAAGAAAGGAGATACCTACCTACTCTACAGACAAATACGCAGCTGAAATCAAGTAAATTAAAAAAAAAAAAAAGATAACAACCAAGAACTTCAAAACACAAAAGGAAGACCCGTCATTAAACACAATATAATAGGTATATTTCTTTTGAATCAACAAAAAATCTTTCACAGGGGTGCGTAGCGAAGCATAAAACATGGGAAACGAGAAATTTCGGCGCCGCTTATGTTAATTGACAACCAATTAAAGGAACCTTTTCTTTTTCTTTTTTTTATCAGAAAGTCGACTGGCAGCGGTTTTGAGAATGAGATCGTCTCTACTAGATACCAGGTATTTTAATGGTCTGGGCGATGGATACAAGGAATTGGGACATCGGTATATAATATAATAATATGTAGTACTACGTTCGAACATTAGTAATTGTACGAATAATAATTAATCTATACTTACATTATAATAAAATCGTAGACTTGCCGTATCTGTACATTAAAGATTTTTGCAAAATAATAACTGGGAGATGTTAGGGATAAGTAATAGAACGTAAAAAAGCTATTGTTGAAATTTTTGTCTGTTTGTCTGTTTATCTATTTGTCTGTTTGTCTGTATGTTTGTGCGCGCATCACGCAAAAACTACTGAATGGATTGAAATGAAACATGGCATGATTTAAGTTCATGCTACGGAGTAACATATAGAAATTCAGCACGGTTCCCTTGGGAGAGGGGATGAAAGTCAAAATGTGTACTTAACTGTAATTCGATTTCATTTATTCTTTTTTTGTTAGAAAGGAGATATTTTAAAGATTACCGGCTAATCCATGAAAGGCTGGATCGATTTTGATGAGACTTTCACTGGCGGATGTTGACATTTCGATGTACCTACCTAAACATCTGCCAGTGAACTTTTAACAGTTTTTAGCAAGGTTTTTAGCTCAAAGGAGCTTACGAAAAACCAAGAGTTCTAACGGGATTTTTAAAAATCAATATCTAACGAAGTCGCGGGCATCCGCTTGTTATAAATATTGAAACATTTTTACATATACTCGAATGCCATGTAAATAGATGACATTCTCGTGCTAATCTAAGGATTATTTCTGGATTCAGATTATAAATGCTCTTTTTTAACCCCCGACGCAAAAAGGACGGGGTGTTATAAGTTTGACGTGTGTGTGTGCGTGTGTGTGTGTGTGTGTGTGTGTGTGTGTGTGTGTGTGTGTGTGTGTGTGTGTGTGTGTGTGTGATGGCCGCCGCTACAAAATGGCGAATTACATATTTTTTCACAACGCCCTTAATATGGGTATCTAATGAAAGGGCTTGACTAGTAGAATAGCATTACGTAAATCCAAGATGGCCGCCGCCACAAAATGGCGAATGTCGGGGGTTTTTAAAATTTTTAATTTATACTTGTTATTTATCTGTATACGTAGAGGGATTTCTCAGTTTGAATTTTATTTTAGATAGCGTACACTACAGACAGCGTAGTTCGCTTTTCGAAGTAATATTCGATACAGTTCTGCATCTCGCCATACGTCGTGACGTTTCAATCAAATTATACATTCAACAGGCAAGATCCATATAAACTTATAAAGGAATGAATATTTATATATAACATTCGCGCGAGTAATTAACTGATATAACAGCATTTATGACAGGATAAGGCGGTTTGTTGAAGTCTGCGGTGACGTGTGAGATAGCTACATTGTAGCAACATTACTCTACAATCTGCCTAATAATTATAGCGGTACTGCTCCACATCGTGATGTCTTCCAGCTATGTTTACATGCGATACAAAGTACAAACACAACCACCACCCCACAACAAATGCGATAAGATTAAAAGTGTAAGCTTTTTCACGCGTTGCAAATTCAAAATATTCATCATCATGTAAAATATTTGTTACCCAACTACTTAATATGAAAAAAAAAACACAGACAAACAAACAGAAATGAAAGTTTTTAGTGATTTAGTAATTTTAAGCTTCAGTGATTTAGTAAAAGTTCCGGGCCATTTATTCCAAAGTTACATAATTCTAAAGTTCATGCTGTCGAAGTTTATCGAAGGGGCACTCTAAGAAGATTGAACCACTTATTTTTGTTATAGTAAGTTAAAATACAGGGTGACTTCTAGTTTAAAGTTCTTTACGGAAAAAAGCGCGTTCTCAGGCGTGGGACATTAATAGACTAGGCTGTTACATTTATAAGAAGTAAGTACTGGAGCAACAAATCGCGCCGCACGTCGTGGCATCCAATTAAATTAAAATAGACAAGACAAGAGATGAATTAATATTCACAATACATTCACGTGAATGTTAATGAATTTAATGGTCCAAGTAGGTACGCTAATAGCGACGGGGATAATCAGTTTTAATGAAGACGTCAGTGTGTTGTACCAACTACAAAATATAGTGTTGTCAGATTCTAAAAATAACCATTTTGAGGTTGATGTTGTGTGTGCCTTGTTAATTTAAGGGCGAGGATAACCCGCATTTGGCACGTCTTGGCAGGACTATAACTATAGGTTTTTAACCCCCGACGCAAAAACGACGGGGTGTTATAAGTTTGACGTGTCTGTGTGTGTGTGTGTGTGTACATGTGTGTGTGTGTGTCTGTCTGTTCCCCTGTGGCGCTCAAACGGATGGACCGATTTGAATGCGGTTTTTTTTTGTTTGAAAGGTGAATTAGTCGAGAGTGTTGTTAGCTATGTTTGATGAAAATCGGTCCAAGACGGCCGCCTCTACAAAATGGCAGATCACATATTTTTTGACAACTCCCTTAATATGGGTATCAATTATGAAATGAAAGGGCTTGACTAGTAGAATAGAACTATTGTAAATCCAAAATAGCTGCTGCCACAAAATGGCGAATGTCGGGGGTTTTTAAAATTTTTAATTTATACTTGTTTACCTGGTGGCTTGTTGCGCTAGCATGCGACCCACGAGAAAATTATGTCTACACTGTTTCTCGTCGAAGACAAAAGAGACTCCATTGTCTTCGACGAGAAAATGTGTAGACATAATTTTCTACACATTTTCTAGTTTCAGTTAGCGCACCTAGTCACAATTAAGATGTTAAGGATTGCATCCAATTCGAAACTATCATTTCTCTAATCTCAATACACTGTTAATGAACAAAGCAATCAAATCATAACGTTTATTTCTCAGGCTGATTCGACACCAAAACCATATAATTAAGCTACGCACTGTAGGTAGGTAGGTACTATTGGAGATTTGTACTACTAAGATATCATTAATAACAATACAGTTCTCTTTGATTAAAGCCAAGTCTATTATATTTGAAGCAATAACACTTAAAACAGCAGCCTCACACCTACAGCGCCGCCGGCGATACGAACGCGGGGCGATAACAAGACAACCGGCAACGTTACCCGGCAGCCCGGAATAAAATGTGAGGAATTAAATCGATGGCGCGCTATCTGCGGTGTGTCGGTGCGTTTTATGGTGGTCTTTAAGAATATAGTTTCGAAACTAATGGAAAACGTGGTAAATAATTTTTTTTTCATGTTAACCTTACCAGAGATGATATACTGCCTCGTTGGACCACAGAAATCCTAATAATATAAAGCATTAAAAGTGCTGTGTACCGTTTAAAGTATACATAACGCATGTCGCCGCCTTACTACATACACAAACATAGTTCTACGCAATCACGCAAACGAGTTTACGGTCAATGCTGTGCAGACAGAATTAAGCAGTAGGATTAGCGCATTAAGGTTGCAAATGCGTCGCATCGTTCGCTTACCTCACACATCATTGCACTGGCGACGTCCACGTCCTCAGCACGGCGACAAGATCACGCTTACGCCGCCTTTCTAGTGCCCTTATATTATTAGAATTTCTGTGGTCTACTCTAATGGCTTTTGATACCCATATTGAGGGAGTTGTGAAAAATATGTAATCCGCCATTTTGTAGCGGCGGCCATTTTGGATCGATTTTCATCAAACATAGCTAACAACACTCTCGACTAATTCACCTTTCAAACAAAAAAAACCGCATTCAAATCGGTTCACCCGTTTGAGCGCTACAGGGGAACAGACAGACACACACACATACAGACACGTCAAACTTATAACACCCCGTCGTTTTTGCGTTGGGGGTTAAAAACAGTAAGTAAATGTGAGACGATTAACTTCATCTTATGTTTTGCACCCTCCCTGTTCTAATACTAAGTCAAACTTTGTCTTTCGTTCCAGCATTCAATCTTACAGCTCCGCAGACACACTCAGTTGTAGAGTGAATCAGCTTAATTTTTTTACCACACCTTTGCTATTCGCTCCGCATAGACCCGCCGCTTCGAAACCCTTGAATATCGAGCGGATAGATCTGAGATGCGTTGCGTGTGAACGACAATATAGGAGTGCATAGCATGACTAATCTGGCGCGTTAGCATTCACCGCGTGGCTTCTCTGGTCGATAATATAAATCAAGGATCGCCGGCGTCTGCTACATGTGTAAATTTGAAACATGAACAGCTTAATTAACCAGGTTGGCTCCATGAAATATGGATTTTCTTTCCACGGCCTACCTTAAAGACCACGATTGGATTCCAGACGCGTTGCCGCATTTTTTTATTAAGCTTTCTAATATTTCGTCATGTAATTCTTTCAATGGTTTTACGGTTTTGCTTTTAACGTTGTAATGCGTTGCTACCACAGGCAACGATCGAGAGTAAAAAATTATTACAGTAAACACAGAAAGCTGAAGAAAAATTTGTAAAATCCACCTATCATGACTTTATTAGCAGACTTAACCGTTTGGCGTACTCAGGGTTCCGAGGTAATTTTATTATTTCTATGTATGTACAATGTACATTTTATTTCAACATTAAAGGGCGGCACGTCCTTTACCTCAAAGGCGGATAATTTTACACGATGACATGCAATTAGCGCAATTAAAAATGGAATTATCGTTTAAAAGAGCGAAGAATTACTTACCTACCTCTTTTTTAACCCCTGTTAATTGCCAGCTCACCGAATTAAACGCGATCCCATTTTGAATTCTGTAGAGTTAGTTAAGTGGGCCCCCTAGTCTGATATTTAAATATTATAATATTTAAATATTTTACGTTCTAAGCGGTTCAAGCAAGTAAGGAATTCAAGTATTAACAAAAATTGAAGGTGGCCTCCTTTCAAAAATATAGGTCTTAAGCACTTCCCGTCTCTAAACATGACATCTAAAGCCTTCTTTGAAGTGAACTCATTGTATATTAATTTCCACTTTCCACTTACACGGTTCAGAAGCATTTTCAAAGAGAGGGAGTTATTTCTCAAGATTTAGGTACGAGTATTTCAGGTGAATAGGCATCTTGGAATCTCGGTCGCTATAAATATTACGTAAAATCCCGCATAAATTTTCGTAGTTCGTGCCTATCTAAAACCTTATTTTAGTGACAGATTGCTTGCCACACAAAAGCGTTATCGTGGTAGGTACCTACCAATATTATGTCTTGAGAGATCTCATATTTTATGCCTACTTTGTAAATCGACTATATCCAACGGAATTGAGGACAGGTTGTGGTATGTTGTTGAATAAACAACATAGGTAGATATAGCTAATAATTTGTTAATGTGACTTTTTTTCTCTTCCGCTTATTGTACAAGATTAATTGATCCCTCAATGGCATTGCTATTTATTCGCTGGGAGATGCTTAAAAAGTCATTTGGCGAAAAAGCTTTCAAACGACATCTGGACAAAGAATTTAACAAAGATCGTATACTTGACTCTTTCACTAGCTTGCGATATAAACACTCACACCGTATGAAAAGGTAAAGAAAGGCCTTACCACGAATATTAAAATTACAAAAACCCATTACCTCCCACTGTCCTATTTTTAGGACGTAATGGGTATACGTAATAGTTGGAAAGTAACGGGCTAAAAACATATTTGCCATCGTGCCAGGAAAACGTTCAGATCCCACTAAGAAAGTAAAAATGTTACCTGAATAATACAGGATACAAGGTTATAAGGAGGCCGCTATCGAAAACTCAGCGCTATTATTATACTACTCAAACACAATCCAATACCTCTTACCATTTGGCATATAGGTACATGTAGTATTACCTAGTGGTTTAGTAAGTATGTAATACAAAAATTCGTTGACCCATAGCGTCCGCTGATTGCATTACATTGCGAGCTTTGAAATCGGTAATCATCACTACTATTACGTCCTGTCTTCGTTTCCGAAAGCGGTCCCCTTACACCAGTTATAGTCCAACGTTCAATGGCTACCGATACGAGAGTGCGGTTTTAAAAATGTAAACACTAGTCAGTATCTATGGTCACGTTAAAAGTTTAAGTCGGAAGATCTAGGCCAAAATGACATGTCAAGCCTTGCTAGGTCACAGGCGTATGAGACGTTGTACCTACATGAAGCCAACAACTTCCGTTCTACTACCTATACTTTACTTTGAAACCCATGTTTTAAAATTCTTTTATGCACGAATGCGCTCTGCGAACCTCGACCGAGATAGAATTTGGTGCCAACATAACACACACGAGCTAAAAAGATAGAATACACGGATTATTAAATAGGAGGGTTGTGACTTTAAATCAGCGAACAGCGATTCTAGTTTCTACAAAACATAATACCTATGAGTTGAAATTCCGATATTTTTTTTAAACAAAAAAGCTATGTAACTATTATCCCGGCGCTACCAACATAAAATTTTATTTGAACATAGGTCTTTGCTATTTGTTCAAAGTTTGCACTTTGCCATTAGGTATTGGTTTTTCAAGCGCATCATCAAACACGTTTAAAGATCAAATTCTAATGAAGCGAACGTATTTGCAAAATCTGTCTGGCAGGTAAGCTTAAACATGTGCAAAATGTGTGAGCAAAGTCCTCGAAGTCTTTGTTCAAATGTTTGTCTGCTACATGGAAAATTCGCTCTTCAAAAATTCTGTTATAGATTTCTATTAATTGCGTTTTTTTCAACCAGTAGCGTTGCAATGCTACAAAATACCAATTCTACAGCCAGTTTAATAAATTATCCTCGTTTATACCAAGGCCATAGGTACTTCGACTCGTACATAAAAAATTAAAAAGGCGACGTGTTCAGACATCCGATATTATTATTTTTGCTCTGATTCAGGCAAGGTCACGCGATTGTGCAAATATGCGAAGCACGCTCTGATTGCGACCGAGTGTATGTTTCAAGAAGTTGTTCATTTTAACGCGGACGACGCACCCCTCAAAACTAAGCCACTTATATATGTGCACGGTGCATTGGATTTGTAGTAATTTTACTTTATAAATTAAAAAAAATTTCAAATATAATAAGTTTTGAAATAGTTAACTGCCTCGTTGGTCTAGTGGTTAGCATATTCTACTGCAGATCACGAGGTCATGAGTTCGATTCCTGGGTCGGTCAAAAATTGTTAGGTATTGGGTTTTTCTGTCAAGAAATTCTCAGTGCCAGCCCGGAGTTGGTAGTTGGCGATGTTTCACCCCCGTGCCTCAGAGAGCGCGTTAAGCAGTCGGTTCCGGTTATTATCACTATCATGTGACAATAGTCGTTAAAGCCCGTCAACCCGCAGTGGAGCAGCGTGGCGGGTCTAAATCCCTCTCTTCTATGAGAGAGGAGGCCTGTGCCCAGCAGTGGGACGTAAAAAAGGCTGTAGTGGTGGTGGTGGTGGAAATATAATGTGCTAAGGTATTAGTGACCTTTTTTATTGAGCTGTAAAATAAATTGACTAAAAAAAATGTTATTTAATTTTTGATATTTCAATGCAGAAATATTCTTGTATGTTTTGTAATATATTTCAATTGTAATTTGTAAGTAATAATAATAAATTATACCAAGCAATATCTACTGATTTCATGTTCTCAATTAATGTTCTCAGCGTATTTTTCTGTTTGTCTGTAAACGTATTTTAAGTCGTCTTGCTTCCAGGCCAACCGTAGGCAAGTACCTACTCACTTGTCTTTACATTGGGTAAGTAAGAGCGAAAAGGGGATATTTTCAGCTTAATATTAATGAGATGAGTATCTTACGCCCTTGGTACTCGGTATACGGCGACCGGTTGAGAGCTTATAAAGAAACGAGGTTACGTTTACATTCGGTTCATGACTTTGACTATAAACGGAGTGTCTTTATGCGACGCGAGGTATAAATCACTCGGTGTTTCGTCCCATTTCATCATATATGCTCAACGCAGTAGCTGAGTTTATCAAAAAGGCAAAATGCAAAATAATCAGGTGTATGCACCGGCGTGCTGTGTCTTCTCTGTTGAAATATCCACGTCACGTTAAAGCTATATTTTTTTTTCAGATGTCCGTCGCTAAAGTCTCGTGGGTCTCTGGTGATAGACGGTTCACGGATCTAACATCGGTATTAGAGTTGGCATTCAAATGATTCATTAGAACTAAAGTAACATCGGTAACGGAAAGAGAGCTAAAATCAATTAATGGGTCTGTATTAAACTAAGCATTTAACTGAAGAGAACGACGACAAAAGCTTATCTTTTTAAAATCTCACAGTTATAATAATTAGGAATTTAATGAAGCGGGCGATGCAGAAATGAACTCCCACGTTATTCAACCACAATAAAGAAGAGACAACAGAAATAAGCCTAAAAGTAAAAATAAATATAGATTGCTGAAGACTGTAATATTGTTAGATAATTATTAATCTTTTATTTAGGTACAAAGAAAAAGTTCGTAAACTAAAACGCGACTACGCTTAATAATTTAATCTATATAATATATAAAACATTTAATATAAAATAATAATTTAATGCGAAAGCGTGGGGCAAGCAGCTAGTGGCGCCATAGACACCTCATTCATCAACATCGGTCCAGTAGTTTAGGCGCTACAGTGGTAAATATACAGAATCCCATACGAAAACCAGCCACATACATACATACATATTACATACATACATATTACATACATACATATAATATTACATACATACATAGACTGCTAAAATCATAACCCTTCTTTTTGGCTTTGCCGTAGTCGGGTAAAAAGAGTGACGACCGAGTCTCATGGCAGCTAGGTACTTCTAGGTAGAATTATTGTATACCAAACTAATGGTAGATTCAATAAGAAAAGAAGAACTAGACTTTTCAAGAGATCCCACACTGAAAAGAAACATAATTTCGTGTCACTCCTGTTAATGATTGATCTTAAACTAATACAGAATCGTTTCATATAAATGGTCGGCAATTAATTTGTCGGAAATTTATTCGCGCGATTTTTTTTGGCAAAATTCTGTGACGTATGGAAATGTATGGAGCTGCACGCACATGCGGTTTAAAATTCGCGAGAAAAATATATTAAAATGCGGAATATAAACCACGCGAATAAAAACTCGCGAAAAAAAAAATAAAGTTGCGTCGCATGTGCGTGCAGCTCCATACATTCCCATATGTCACAGAATTTTGCGAAAAAATTCGCGCGAATTAATTTCGCAATGCGGCCTAGGTCTTACTCGCGCATGAATACACACCGGTATAAAACCGGGCCGAACAAGAAATTGCCGGCTTAACTGAAAATGTCACAGCGCTCTCGGAACTAATATTTCCGCAGGTGCTATCTAAAGCGGTGGATCTCACCAAACAATTGCCGTCACATTGTTTGGTCCAACTTCGGAACACGACCGTTGGACGTGCACGAACTTCATTACACGTAGGTATCTACTGTATGCTTAGCCTCACTTTGCAGAGCTCGAAAACTTTACTAAATACTATTGATCGAATCACAATGACTTCAGAGTAAAATGGACCTAAAATGGCTTATATTAAGAGCGCTCTCCATGCAAGCGAGAAGTCGTTGGTGGGCGGAGCCTAAAATATTGCTGTCTCGTCCTGCATTTAGAGAGCGAGACATCGTCAGTAAAGAAGAGTATGCAGCTACCATAGCTACACGTAAAACTAAAGCGAGAAAGAATGACATATGGACATTGGACAGTACAATGCACAATCATGCCTATTTCCTTTTCATTTACGGTTCGTTTTTCCTTTTGAGGAATGGAATCCTAAAAAATAAAGAAAATAATTGAAAATCCAGAGATACTACAAATGTAATTGATTACTTATCCCCCAAAATTATTTAAAACTAGCTTCTGCCCGCAGCTTCGCCCGCGTGAATTTCGGTTTCTCACAAATCCCGAGGGAATCGTGGATTTCCGGTTCCCGTTCCCGCTTCCTTTTCCAACCTTTATACCTACTTTCAAGGAAGTTTGCTATAGTAATCTACCTACAGCTGTTGCTATAGATTTGTTTTTTTTTTTCAAAATCCCGTGCGAACTGTGAATTTTTCCGGGATAAAAGTTAAAAAGCCTATGTTTTAAGTCAGGGCATAAGCTATCTCCATTCAAAAGCTATCTCCATTCAAAATTTCAGCCGAATCGGTTTTGTAGTTGCGGCGTGATTGAGTAACAAACATCCAAACATCCACACTATCACATTTATAATATTAGATATAGTTAGTAGGATAATGTGATAATAATTATTTTACAAATCGATAAAAATAATTGACAAAAGGGTGGGTCCAGACTAAGTAACATAATATTTTTTCGCTGTCAAAACTTTGTTTATATGTATATTCGAAAACCTACTTAGAATGTGCATATATAAAACAAAATCATACAAGACAATATTATGAAATGTAAAATAACAGAACTATGTGTATTTAGGTATAATATTTCACACATTTTTAAATGTGAATATATTATATTCTATGTAAAATACGGCTGAATCTACATTATATTATGAATAACGTGAATCCACCTTATTACATTGATGTATTCATGATCTTCGTAGATACTTACCAACTTTTATACTTACATAATATATGAAAAATTCAGTGGTACCGGCGCCACACCGTGTCTCTTGCATGGTCGCTAAGGATACCAAATATTGGAAATAAAATAAGAAAGTTATTTAAAGTCATTTATTTAAACATCAAAAGTACTAAAATTAAAACTAACTTTTTAGTAATCGGTCTGAATGATGATCAAAATGACACAAAAGAGAAAAAAGATATTAGGACACAACTAGATAGTTCGTACACAGTCGTATTATAAAATAAAAGTACTTATAATAATATGTATGCTATGCACGTAAGGGATCAAATATCAAGACATATTAGCGCAGAGTCAAAGCGAAATGACGTAACATGAATTTTGCTCAATGTTCTTTGAAACATGTAATGGATGGATGGATGGATGGATTTTTTTAATAATAATAATAATAATTTTCTTTATTCAGGTAAAAACCCAAGTAGGTATGAATATAGAAATACAAAAAACATATCAAAAATTAATTAAATAAATTAAAATCAAATACAATAGAATAGGTGATATAGAATACTATATATATAAATTTACATATACCTATTAAATTAACGCTGCACACTGAAGGTGTGCAGAGTTATTTCCTATTTGGATCTCGATGCATCTTGATCCAATGAGCAATCATTGGACCGCGCAAGTCCTGGCTCACCACTTGGAGGATGCTGTTACTAGAGTTACGCAATCTTTCCCAGAAGGAAGCTATACGTGCTCTGATAACAGCAAAGAAATCAGGCACCCCCGACTCGGCAAACATACTCGATGCGCTGCAGTATCTGGGAAATTTCATAATGATGCGGTATGCGTTATTATACTGCACCCTTATGGTGCTGAAGGACACCCTCTTGTACCAGTACCACAACTGACAGGTATATAAACATTGACAGTAAGCCCTGAGGAGGGTGCCCCTCACTTCATTACTGCTTTTAGCAAATCTGCGCGCGAGCATGTTAGACCGAATCGACAATGCAATTTTTGCAAAACAAAATAATTTTTTCTGTACAAATTTGTCTATTACATTACGACGGAGATAATGTTTCGTACACTTTGTAAGATAATAATATTATAAAATACATGTTAGTTCGCTTTGACTACCCTGTCCCAATATATTTTGATTATCATAATCATAAGCACACAATAATTATATAACAGTATTTTCATTGGTTTTTGAAATATTTTATTTACTCGTTATCATCATGGTTCTTCGCTCGTTTAGATATTTTCTGCCCTAAGCGCAATTCAAAAGGCTCCAAGAACATCTAAAAAGTAAACAATGTGTTTAGAGATTATAGGCGATAAAAAATTATCAATTAAAAAAGGGTGGTACTTAATCGTATATCTATTGATTCTCTTTCGCACACAAAATGTTCCGAAAGTAGCACCTAAAATACTGAATTGCACACTAAATGTGCCCACTATTAATATTCGAAAGTAGCGCCTAAAATACTGAATCGCACACAAATTTTTAACCGACTTGAAAAAAAGGAGGTTCTGTATTCGACCCGTATGTATGTAAGTATGTATGTATGTATATATGTAAGTATGTTCGCGATTATCTCCGCAACTAATGAACCGATTTTGATGATTATTTCACTATCATAATTTACACACTTTCAAGAAGATTTTAATATATAGCACATCGAGTTATCATTCTTACGTACGCAGTTATAACCATAAATGTATACATATGTCACTAATATGTTCTCTGATATTGCCAGACCTATTGCTGAAGTCTAATATACCTATTTTGTCCAAAAACTTCACTCTGCTACGCCTACGTAACATTGACCTTTTGCAAAAACTTTTGGGCCGAAATCAGTACAGCTGTACTATAGAGTGATTCCTTGGAGTTTGTGCACGGTTACGTGTATTTCCATTCTATACAAAGCCAAACCGCAAGGGTGTGAAACTGGTCGCGTATAGATTGTAAATTACTTTTTAATCAAGATCGTCCAAATTATACAAGAGTAGTACGCATACAAACTAATCTTGTATAGATTGGAAGTTAGGTTGGAGAACATTATAAAACCATTCACCTATACTTAGTATGACACATAAAATGTATGTAATTCTGCGGACCCAAACCTAGCCTACTCTACTACACTACCTAGGTAGCAGGTATAACAACTGGACACTATCTGCTTAATAGATATCTTGCAATAATGAGACTCGTAGAAGACCCATCCTGTCCAGAGTGTGGAGAAAAAGAAACTAGCTTTCACTTCATAGCTGATTGCCCTATGTACTTATTGGTAAGAAGGGAACTGCAAGGTAACGATATTATCAAAAAACTGGCCAAGTGCGAGTCGGGCCTCGCTCTTTTCGGGTTCCGTACATAATTATGAACAACATAATATTTTGGGCGTGAGAAATATTTCATTTCCGAGCTAGACATCGCAACAAACCGTGAAAGAAAAACCCAAAAAGTGTTCGTTTGTTTTGATCACAGCTTACAAATTACTTTATAAATCATTATTTTTAGTATTTGTTGTCTAAATACAGTATATGGTTCATAATATACCTAAGTTTCATATTCCTAACTGGTTTAGTTTTTGAGAT
Organism: Melanargia galathea; assembly: GCA_920104075.1. Taxonomy (NCBI): domain Eukaryota; kingdom Metazoa; phylum Arthropoda; class Insecta; order Lepidoptera; family Nymphalidae; genus Melanargia; species Melanargia galathea. Next base: position 4,359,447 of record OV049869.1, read on the forward strand.
AGCCCCCATCACAAAAATGGTCTAAACCTAACAACTTTGATGCCCCCCATTTCCTTATTTTTTAAGCAAAAAATTAAAAAAATATATGTTCGTGCTCTACTTAATAAGTTCTAAATAATGATACCCCACAAGCTAGGTTAAAAAAAATTTTTTTTTCGGCTCCTTTCTCATGTATGGGAAAGCCCCCCTGAAAAATATTCCATGCCCCTCTGAAAAATAATTTACTTCAATTTCTAATTCAATATTTAGTTTTGGGTTAACGTTCTACACCAAATACCAAAATTTTAGGTTTTTCTACTCAACTTATTTAGTCTATGAGCTACAGACCTGTGACCGGCGGACGGACAGACAGCCGAGTGACATTAATAGGGTTCCGTTTTTACCCTTTGAGTATGGAACCCTAAAAAGAAGACACCTCTCTATAGGGTATACATTCTTAGGTTTACGAAAGTCGTGGGAAGGTTTGAGGGGCTGCCCCCCTTAAACCGGTGCACAACAAACTGCCAGGACACCAGTAACCTGTGTCCAAATACGGGGAATTGGGTGAAATGGTCCTTACATAGGACTGATCACCCGCCTGGCGGCGTCCCCTGTGTACATACAATACAATACAATCTCACTTGATGTTAAGTGATGATGCAGTCTAAGATGGAAGCGGGCTAACTTGAAAGAGGTATACATACCCCTGATCGGTTTCTACACAGCATCGTACCGGAACGTTTAATTGCTTGACGGCACGGCTTTTGCCGGTAAGGTGGTAGCCAACCACTGAAGCCTCCCATCAGACCAGACCAGAGACAATTTAGAAATTATAAAATCCCAAATTGCCCCTGCCGGAAATTGAACCCGGGACCACCCACTTTATGACCACAGCGCTCCGAATCTCGGCCAAAGCGGCCAATCTCAACAGAAGCAGGGTCAACTACGCAGGAGATATTCTAGTGCACAAGTGTGTGCGCATACGCAGGGCACTACGCAGGAGATAATATTATAGTGGAAAGTTATACAATATAATATTAAATCGTTAAATAGATGTTACCAAATGCAGTTGACGAAGCCTCGCTTCGCAGGGTTCCTTTTTCTGGGCAGTATGAAAAGAAAACAAAAAAATAACAACGAAGGTGATGGCGGAGTCTTATAGACCCCGCCATCCCCCTGTTCGTTGTCCCTTCTAACCTAACCTATCTGAGTTGGGGTGCCGCAAGTCTCGAGCTCGCTTCGCTCGTTCTTGGACCATAACTAAGAAATAATTTAGTGTGCAAATCAGTATATTAGTTGTACAAATTAATAGTAATACGGTATCATTTAGTATGCAAGTCAGTATATTTATTGCACGTTTAGTATTTTAGATGTGCAATTAAAAATTACCTATAAAAAAACCAGTTTGTAAAATGGCAATAATTTTTTCCTATTATACTTTATGTTTATTATATTTTATCCCTTAGTATTGAAACCTAATTTGCTATAAAAGTCTATTGTTATATTGCCTCGTTGATATAGTGGTTAGAGTATTCGACTGTGACGAGGTTACGGGTTCGATTCCCGGGTCGGGCAAATAGTTTTTAGGTATTGGGTTTTTCTGTCAAGAAATTCTCAGTGCCAGCCCGAAGTTGGTAGTGGGCGGTGTGAAACACCGCCAACTGCCCCCTTGCCTCGGAGAGCACGGCAGTTGTTCCCGGTTATTTTCACTATCATGTGACAAAAGCCCACCAACCCGCATTGGAGCTGCGTGGTGGGTCTAAGCTCTAAATCCCTCTCTCCTATGAAAGAGGAGGCCTGTGCCCAGCAGTGGGACGTTAAAAAGGTAGTGTAGTGTACTGTAGTGTACTGTAGTGTACTGTAGTGGCGGTAGTGGTTATATTGCATGTAATATAGTTTGAAAGGTGTTACTTAGTCTGGACTCGACCTTAGTTCGTTCGTTTCGGAACACAGACTGGGCGTAAAACTTATATTTAGTATTACTGTTTATAACATTTTTATTTCTAGCATTTTTATGAAGCAGGGGGAGTCAGCTTGTCGTCGTCGTCGTCGTTATCAACCGATTGACGTCCACTGCTGGGCATAGGTCTCTTGAAGGGACTTCCACATGCCACGGTCTTGTGCCGCTTGTATCCAGCGGCTCCCTGTGACTCGTTTGATGTCGGTCCACCTAGTGGGGGGTCTACCAACACTGCGCTTCCCGGTCGCCACTCCAGCACCTTGGGACCCCAACGTCCATCGGTTCTCCGAACTATGTGCCCCGCCCATTGCCACTTCAGTTTCGCAACCCGTTGAGCTATGTCGGTGACTTTGGTTCTTCTACGGATCTCCTCATTTCTGATTTGATCGCGTAGAGAAATTCCGAGCATAGCTCTCTCCATCGCTCTCTGAGCGACTCTGAGCTTTCTTATGAGGCCCATAGTTAACGACCATGTCTCGGATCCGTATGTCATCATTGGCAACACGCACTGTTCGAAGACTTTCGTCTTCAGGCATTGAGGAATTTTGGACGAGAAGACATCGCGGAGCTTCCCGAACGCTGCCCATCCGAGTTGGATTCGGCGGTTGACCTCTTTCTCGAAACTGGACCTACCTAGCTGGACTGTGTGTCCTAGGTATATATACTCGTCTACAATTTCGAGCACCGAGTTCTCAACGATTATCGGGTGAAGCGGGACATGAGTGTTTGACATGATTTTCGTCTTACTCATGTTCATTTTTAGTCAGCTTGTACCAAGTAGATATGTAGATACTTACGCATCATTAGATGCTGTTTGTTCCTTTTTCTTCGTGTTTGTCGAGGATTTTTGGGGGCCCGGCTTAGAAAAAGTCTAGATTTGTATCCGTATCGATAATCTCTAGCTGACGAGTCTACAATAGAATAAAAGAGCAGTAAATTACAATTAGCAAAATAAGAAGGCAAAATAAACAACAAAAATGCTAATTATAAATACGTAACGTGTGACATATTTGATGTTTACGTTTCGTAGTTGACTAATTATGTCATAGATGATAGATCGTGCGAAATCGGCCGCTACTCGCTTTTCTTCGTGTCTAACTTGTAACCCCTTTCACCGCACTAACCGCACCTTTCCCCTGTAATAAATTTTGCTTGAGATATCATGATTTTTTAGTGAAAAATGGCAAAGTAAAAATATGCAAATCTAGGTTTGGAATTACGCCTATTTTAGCAAATACTTGGCAATTTATTACATAAACTAAATACATTTGTAATTATTATGAAGTAACCTATGACAAGACTTTGGTCGTTTTTAAATTTTCTGCTTTCTTATATAGTTTATTTACGCACGAAGTTGCCTCAAAATTTGCCCAAAAATAGTGATTTTTCAATGGTCATAACTTTTAAAATAAATATAATTTTACTAATTTTTTTATTTTATGGCATAGATAATGGAGATATAAATTGATATCTGGCTTAACTTTAGACCTATTGCGACAAATATTAGAATAATAGGCGTAATACGTTTGTATGGATAAGCGCGTGAAGAGAGTGGCCTTAAGGTTTGAGTTCGCCAATACATTCAGCATTCGAAAACAGCGCCCCAAGCAGAAATGTTGTAAAATAAATATTTGAACTATTGAATTACGACTTTAAAATAAAAGTCTTTGGGGTCATTTTGCTCTGAAGTCATTGTGTGTCGATACTCGAAGTTCGATCATCGTTGCCGCTATGTACAAAGTCGGCATGAGGCTTTTATCTCTTTCTCTTTTGAACTTTACCAAATACTACGTATCGAAAAACTATAATATGTAATGCAAAATCAACCCAAATACTCTTATTTTAAAGTCGTAATTCAATACTTCGAATATTTATTTTACAACATTTCTGCTTGGGGCGCTGGCCATAAACGAATGCTGAATGTATTAGCAAACTCAAACCTTGAAATGAGCCAGTTTGGGTCCATTTTACTCTGAAGTCATTGTGTTTCGATCAGTAGTATTTAGTAAAGTTTTCGAGCTGTGTAAAGTGAGACTAAGCATACTGGTTAATAAAGCTGTTGTATGTGTTGAGCTGGGATCCGAGAAATGCGAGCTTATCGTGACAACGCCCACGTTTGATAACATCGCCAACGGACAAGAAAATTGGACCTTTGTGATCACGTAATTGGGGTTTTTGTGAAGTTTACTACGTACCAACTACACCTACAGAGATCTTGGAAATAAAAATCTTCATTGCCTTAAACGACAAACGCCAAAAAATGTAGAAGGATAACCGGCATATGCGTGTAAATGTAATTGAGGAAGTATTATTTGATATGGTTTTTATGGTCAAAATATGGTTTAAATAGAGGACAAACCCGCTTACTAAGGGGTCCTGATTATTATCAAAGCATGATTAAGAATATCAATTACTGAGTGCAAGGTTTTTGAATCATGAGTGGCCCCTCGACATTAGTCCAGACTCCAAGCCGTCATATTATGTTTAGAATCAAGAGTAGTTTTGTTTGTATGTGCGCGTGTAATATTAATATTTTGGCATCCGTTTTCACGATGGTCTCAGAGTCTATTGGGTTTTACAATTAAACTAATTGACAGAAACAAATTTTCCCATTATGTAGCTTTTAGAGCATCCGCTCCGCTAATCAACCTTAATTTGACAACGGGGCAGTTCGAAATAGATGTTTGGACGGACCTAATGGGATAATTTGTCCTCATTATATTACAATCAGGAGTCAAGGGCGGAGTTTTGGTGGTCATCTATCATTGTTTATGAATCACACAAAACTGAGTAAGTGTCCATTAAAATAAACTGCGGAACATTGCCATACATTTAATAGCTTATGTATTGTTCACAACATCATTTCGAAGACAATGACAAGTCAAAACCAAAAATAAATAAAATAGTAATAAACGATTGAGTAAAGGCTCCCCCACACAGGCGCGTTATTATAGGTCGATTATATCGCATGCGTTATTGCGATATCTGTTTTCAATACATTTTGTATTAGGATGGTCATGTAGTTACACACTGCTGCGATAATAACGCCGCAATGGAAGTAGGACGTTGTGTTTCTCCGTCCTGCGATATTCCGATATGAGTTCTAGAATGTTTTGTATCAGGACGCAAACAACCGTATACACACCTGTAGTACTTGTAGGACGTTTGGTTTTATGGACAGTTTAAGAGTGGTTACAACTTACATGACTGTATGAGTGTCCTAAAAACTTTTCTATAATATGGATATCATATCATCAGATGAATACTTATTACTAACAGTAGACTGTCACTAACAGTAGACAGTAGCAATGGAAGATGACCAAAAAAGACGCCAGAAACGAAGGTAAGTAATACAGCGTGGAATTGAAAAAATGGAAACCGGAGACTTGGAATGTCATTCTAAACAATTTTCCCATAGTAACTATCGGACGATAAAAACGCAGCTGTGTGTAAGGAATCAGGACGCATTATCGCAATACCGCATGCGATATTATCGACCTATAATAACCCGCCTGTGTGGGGGAGCTTTAATTTGTACGCGTAGCATATGTTTGACTTTTGAAAGATAGTAAATTGAACATTTAACAAACTGACATCACATGTAAGATAAAATAAAAACTATAGGTAGTTAGGTACTTACTTATACCCGCTACAAGTGAAATAACTGAGAAGTCCCGCCGTCCATCTAGACGTCTGCTTATTTCATTATTCTAACCTAGATCTGATACATTATTGCTTCGTGTTGCAGTTAGTACAAAGAGAAAATAATAACAACTAACAACTAATAATACTGCTGTCATGTAGCGTCTTTATATCTGGTAACAAAAATTAAACACACCCATTTCTTGTTCGCCCGTCCTTTCCATTCAGTGTATCGTGTTTATTTACTAACCTCCGATGCAAACAGAGTGGTGTTTTCTGTTTAATGCGTGTATTTTTGTATCCGTGTATATGTGTATCTGTATGTGACATCGTAGCTCTGAAACGTATGAACCGACTTTGATTTAGTATTTTTTTTTGTGTTTGAAAGGTACTTGATTGAAAATGTTCATAGCTATGATTCAAGAAAATCTGTAAAAAAAATGTGCGCACACACGCACGCTCACACACACACACACACACACACACACACACACACACACACACACACTTATACTTATAAAACACCGTCGTTTTTGCGTCGGGGTAAAAACACACTTGGAATTCATAATTACATACCTACTATTATAATGTTTTAAGTTTTAACTCATAACCATAACACCCCTTGGGAGTCATTAACAAGTCGGATGCCAACGTGAAGATGGCTCTTCGCTTCAGCATAATATTCAGGGCGACATCTAAGCACATCTAAGCGGGATTACATTAACGAGCTCATAATAGGATTACGTACGTCGCAGTGTCCCAGTTCCGCGGACCGTTACAGAGCCGCACTCGCCGGCCGATGTGACAATATAATGATTGTGTATTTATCGACTCCGCAATAATGTGTTCTCATATTGGAGCCCGTCAAAGGCTGTTGTATATATATATATAGATCCATCAAAAACTGATGTATGTAATCATGATTATGTATAACTAGCTGAAGCCTGCGACTTCGTCCGCGTGGATTCATAATATATAAGTCTCATACAAACTATCAACCCCTTATTAACCTTTAGGGATTGAATTTTCAAAAATCCTTTCTTAGCATAGGTACGCCATAATAGCTATTATAGCTATCTGCATACCAAATTTCAGCCCAATGTGCGTTGATAGATCAGTCAGTCAGTCACCTTTTCCTTTTATATATTTAGACAATAATTATATAAAGTAATAGGTATTGCATATATATATATATATTATATATATATATATATATTACATTCAATACACGAAAGTCCTCTGCTTTAAGGTTTGACAAGTCCATCTTCAGATAGATCTACTAAGATATAGTCTATTCTAGGTAATACATGTACAGTTAAAAGTCGAAGATGTATACTTTGTCTAACCGTCAAATCCGAGGACTGACCAGGCAAATCTAAGAGAGGAGGAGTTTCAGCTTTCGACTTTAACATATCCAAAACAAAATGGTGCATGAAAGCATGATTATGTATATGGTAAACGCATTTCGTACATGGAAAAGATTCGTGAGATGTAGTTTCTCTTATAAAAGAAGGTGAAAGCTACAATTGCTCGGGCGTACGATGCGACGAGTGCCCCAAGTTGGGAACAATGGTTTACAAGTCATATCACGCACCATAATTGAACGAGGCGGCCCGAGCCCCGATCATGAACCGCGTGCCATTTCACTAGACCGTGACTCACGAATTAGAACTCCACCAAGATTGTAATTATACAAGCACATCATACACGCTCCTAGACGTTCGAGATGAGAATGTACACCAAAGTGCTGTAATTGAATCCGAAAAGCCAAAATTAAGGTCAATTATGAATTGAGAAAATTGGAACAATTTAAACAATAGAAGAGAGAAGCGTGCCCACGATATTTGTAAATTACAGTACAAACACTCCTACGCGAATGATTTCTATATAAAGAAGGTTATTATCAGATAAAGAAAAATAAAATATGAGATACATATTGTACAGAAAGTTTATAATTGGTATTCGTTGGGTAATGTGAATTTAAATTGGCTGTTGTTAGTAAAAAATTGACAAAGGTTGGTCCACTACGTAGTTATTAAGATAAAATCTTTGAGAACATAGAATGAACGCAAAAATTCGCGGCTAACAAGGATGTTCGCTAAAATTGACTGTGTTATCAATTTCGGTCGGTTCATTGGCATAAAAAATAAATAAACAATGAATAAATCTACAAATAATGAATGAACGCAAATGACCCAGAGATAATCTATACCTATAAAACAGTATTGCTTCTGACTAACTCCCCTGACAACACACAGCTTAAGCCGATAGACCTAGAGATTTGAAATTTGATAAAAACTGATAATACACGTTGGGATCACAAGGTGCTAGAATGATGGCCTCGCACCGGATGGCGTAGTGTTAGTAGACACCACTAGGTGGATTGATGCCATCACTACAAGTCACTACAAGCGACGCAAGACCGAGACGTGAGGAAACCCTTACAAGAGACCTGAGAGACTGACGAAGATGATGACATAATTTTGAATCACTGTGAAGGATACAAGGCTAAGATTTACGGACATAATATACGAGAATATCATACATAGCTTGTTGAATAATAAACTTAACCTCCAAAAAGATAAAAACCACGATTTCGACTAGACATGAACGCGGCACTACAGCCTTTTAACGTACTACTTCTGAGCACAGGCCTCTTCTCTCATAGAAGAAAGGGATTAGAGCTTAGATCCGCCACGTTGCTCCAATGCGGGTTTGTGGGCTTTAACGACTATTGTCACATGATAGTGATAATAACCGGGACCGACTGCTTAAGGTGCTCCCCGAGGCACGGGGTTGAGACACCGCGAACTACCAACTCCGGGCTGGCGCCTGGCACAGAGAATTTCTTGACAAAACCCAATACCTAACAATATTTGTCCGACCCGGGAATCGAAACCGGGAACTCGTGATCTGCAGTCCAATATGCTAACCACTAGACCAACCAAGTGTTAGCGCAGTAGGTTTTAATAATCGCGGAGGAGAGGAATCATTAAAGTCAGATACTGGGCTTAGATAACTTTGGAAAGTGTCGAGGCGCAAACAATAAGCGCAACTGGAGCGGCGACATTGGCGCTCTCCAATTAACAAGATAACGATTGAGAGAAGGTGGCTCGACACCAACAGAGGCCTATACGTCACGGCTAAAGGCGCAGCTGTTGAAAGCGTACAATCGTTAGATAAAAATCTGTTACTCCATTGAATCCTACAATACGACGAAAGCTACCTAAGAGGTCATTCAAAGCAATATTTTGACACCATGTACAACTAGATACCAGCTACCATAGAAAACAAAGAAACTGTAGATATTGTAGGTAATGTAACTTTATAATAAAACACTATTGTGTATTCAATTATTGAATATAATCTTTCTTTCTCAAATCTTTACAATTATTCCAATCAAGGTGTAAAGAAGATGTTTGATAAAAATGAAAGCTCTGCTCACAGCGATGTAGCGGTGAAAATCATATCATTTGAATCGTTAAATACATAAATAAAATTAATGAAGCAATTCTTACTATATTGATTATAAAATGAACTGTGATTCGATGCAAGTCATAAGGTTTACTGCAATAAATAAATTAAACACTATAATTGAATATCAAAGAAATTACTTAACAGGAGAATTGATTTATAGACCAACATGATTGTAATCAATATATGCGGTTAACGCGTCATTACTTCATAATAAGTATGTGTAACTGTTGTCCATTGCAATGCAGCTGGTTCGATCGGCGAAATGCTATAAATGTCGTATCCACACATGCGATTATATCGTTTATTGTGAAGAGAAGTAGGATTATAATCGTGTATGCTGTTTTATTTTTTGCTCAATGTAAACATTCTTAATCATTCGCGTTTCTTTATTGACGCTCGAACCGTTGTGCGTCTGTGTAATTATATTTTTGTTCTAAGTCCGTCTGTCCTTAGGAGCGTCCGGACGTCTGTTGCGGTATTTGCGTCAGTGTGAAATGAAGCGTAGTTAGCGGAGTTTTATTAAACATCCTTCAAAAAAGATGTTGATTCTCAGAACGATAGGTCAAAACTGAAACATTTAAAAACAACATCTTAATATAAAGGCAGTTTATTTTTAAGATCAGCAAAATAAAGCATTATTTTCTTTACACATAATAATGATGGACCAAAGTATATGATTGAATTTATTTTCATTACTCATATGGAGCGTACGAGGTCGTGATCTAGATCCAGTACAAAGGTAATTAATTTCTTAAACCAATTAATTCTAATTTGTTTTATCACTCCGAGCGAATCTTTTAAAGACCTTCCCTGATACCCTTACCATCCCTTATAGGGCACCAACGAAGCTCAATGGAAATCAAAAGGAAATAATTTTGTTCCTAAGTATACATTAAAAACAGTGCATTTATAAAAATCCTTTCTCTCCCTCTCTCCGTCATATTCCCCATTACTAAGGGGCGTGAATCCGTGACCTCTATAATTAAAGAGATTTTCTTGGGATAAGACAAGTGTAAATTGAAAATTTAAAAAACCCCCGACACTCGCTATTTTTTGGCGGCGGCCACCTTGGATTTGCAATAGTGCTATTCTACTAGTCAAGTCCTTTCATTTGATACCCATATTGAAGGAGTTTAAAAAAATATATATAATCCTCCATTTTGTAGCGGCGGCCATCTTGGATCAATTTTCATCAAACATAGCTAACAACACTCTCGACTAACTCACCTTTCAAACAAAAAAAAACCGCATTCAAATCGGTCCACACACACACACGCACGCACGCACGCACGCACGCACGCACGCACGCACACACACGCACACACACACACACACTTGAAACTTATAACACCCCGTCGTTTTTGCGTGGGGGGGTTAAAAATAAACAAATAGGCAAGCGAGAAAAAAAAGAAAGAACTTTGTACTTGGGTCTTTTATTTTCTTTCACTAAACTACTTCGTAGTCTCTCCAGACTTATGACCTAAAAGATTAAATCAATTACTATCCACTTAGTTTAACTGGCAATCCACTTTCTTGACCCGTGGCCAAAATCCACTTTTCTTTAAGATCTTATTTTTATGGGAAACATCGAATCGGCGTTCAACTTTGAATTTGTTTCAAATTTTATTTTTAGTACTTATAGGTACATGTATATTAGAAATAAAACAAATAGCCGAATATATATGAAACTATTAGCATATAACACATTTGCTTAAACGCTCACCTCCAGACAACCTTTGGTGAAACATACATTGGGTAAGGGCAAATAATATGACAGCAGTGCGGGATCATTATGTTTACCTCGAACTTCGAAGGTCTTCAGTTTTACCACATTTCATTTCAACTCGCTTTGGGACCAATCAATCAACCTGAACAAAATCAACCTACCCTGGAATAGCCAAGCTAATTTGATTCATAGGTATAAAAGAGTACGAGTATATTTTCCAAAAAATGGACATAATATGTAGAACGCGCTGTTGCCCGCGACTTCGTCTGCGTGGAGTCATATATAAATCTCATACAACTTTCAACCCCTATTTAACAACTTTCGGGGTTGAATTTTCAAAAATCCTTTCTTGGCGAATGCATGCATGCCTTTCAGCCGGAACCGTCCAGTAGTTTCTTTCCGTTATGCGTCGATAGATCAGTCAGTCAGTCATTCAGTCGGTCAGTCAGTCACTCACCTTCTTCATTTATAAGTATACTAGCTTCTGCCCGCGGCTTCGCCCGCGTGAATTTCGGTTTTGAACAAATCCCGAGGGAATCGTGGAGTTCCGGTTCCCGTTCCCGCTCCCTTTTCCTACCTTTATACTTAAAATATCAAGCAAGGTCGCTATAGTAATCTACCTATAGCTGTAGATATAGATTTCGGGTTTTTCAAAATCCCGTGGGAACTGTGCATTTTTCCAGGATAAATAGTAGCCTATGTGTTGCCAATGCATGCTACACAGCAAAGTATTGCAATAATGGGTTATGTGAGCGTGATTTACCTAAGAACAGTCAGCGCCCTCTGTGGCGTTTTGGAGGTCTATATCTATTTTAGTCCTACAGGAATACTTTTCTGGGATAAATTAAGTTACTTTATGTGTTAAGTCAGGGCATAAGCTATCTCCATTTAAAATTTCAGCCAAATCGGTTCAGTAGTTGCGGCGGAGAAGAGGAACAAACATACACACAAACTTAATAACTTAATAACGCCTTTATAATATTAGTGTGATTGTTATTTTCCTCGCTAGAAAGCTCCGATACTCGATAGCATACGCGTCCGATCGCTGCTAAATTCAAAATGCTATAGGAGAACTTTACGCATCGCCGCCCCGGCCGGCTGGAACCGCGCGGCGCGCGCAAAGTCTATGTCCCGCAATTTTTAAATCTGTAATATCTTCGAAAATATTCATTTAAATCATATGCTGTAAAGGGCCATATAGATCTATAATAAATCAACAATGTACTTAAGGTATTTAATTAGATAAGGATTTATGCTGTATTGGTTAAAATCGCTTCTAAAATTAGCCATTATTTGTCGTAAAAAAGTAAATGACAAAAAATGTTATTGTGGGATATCCATAAGAGATAGACATATACCATCGCGGAGTTTTCTATAGACCTTTTCAATGTGTACAATACTTAGTACATTATATTGATAAATCTCGTAGGGTTCAGCCTGCGTTTGCAATGTAAGCGGAAAAAATGTAATTATTTACGACATCACATTAGAAACCTCAAAAATAACAGTATTTCTCCACTATTTAATGGATGTTATCATACATATAAACCTTCCTCTTGAATCACTCTATCTATTAAAAAAAACCGCATCAAAATCCGTTGCGTAGTTTTAAAGATTTAAGCGTACAAAGGGATATAGGGACATAGGGACAGAGAAAACGACTTTGTTTTATACTATGTAGTGATATTGTAGAAACAGTCGGCACTCGGTAGTAGGTACGACTAGGAAACCGAAGCGAGCTCGTTAATTCCGCTCTTCGGCTGAAAGAACGTGGAAATGCTCCGTGAGCGGATTGATTAATTTCCGCTTACGATCCGGTGACTGATAGCACTGCTGCTCACCGAAACGATGCCATTCGCTACTTGCTATGAGCAATTTTGCACTTTACACGTGTTCTCCTACACAAGACGAAAAGTTATATCAAAAACATTTGCCCAATTTAAATATAGAACCCGTTAAACATTCCATAAATTGTATATATGCAGTTCCAAATCTGCATATACAATTTATGGAATGTTTTAACGGGTAGAGTTATGAAGGGATTTCATTGAAAGGTAAATCCATAAGCAATAGTCAGTATTAACTAATTATATCGCTCGTAATTAGATCACGTACTTAATTATAGACACTGAGCTAGTTCATTTAAAAATAAAAATATGTACAAAACATGCGGTTATAGTAGTAGTCGCATAAGGAAAATATCTAATTAAAGCATTTAATCATGTAAATCATATTATTAAGGATGCTGTTTAAGTGTTGCAAATATCAAAATAGGAAATACTGCATCACTGGTAGATGAAATCTAAAGGGAGATTAGCCTGCAGTTGTTATTGCAGTAACTAATAATAAACTCTACTTTTAACAGTACCTTACATTTAAGTACTCGCTAATGTATGCACAATTGCTCACAATTAGGATCTGGAATAATTACGCTTTACGGTGAAGCTGATATTTCCTAATTTGCATAATTGCTGGTCCCAGCAAGGCGTACTAGCGTAGATTTTATTAAGGGCAATAAAGTGTTAGGCCGGGGCCGCACTGCGAAGTTTATTTTCCGCATTTTAATATATTTTTTTCGCGAATTTTAAATCGCAAGTGCGGGCAGCTTCATACATTTCCATATGTCACAGAATTTTGCGAAAAAATTCGCGCGAATAAATTTCGCAATGCGGCCTAGGCCTTAACATTAGATTGCGTACAGTCAACGTCAAATAGTATACAAACATGGATAATACTACCTCGGACTCTTACGACATGTACGAGTTTAAAGAGTTGAGTTAAACTATTTTTATTGTATAAAATTAACACAAGTGTAAATATGATATAAGTGAAAAAAATTGAACTTAACCTCCACAAGCAAGACGTCATTCCTTTCAATCCTGAGCTATCTCCTGCCAATTACTAACTCGGAGTACAATCTTTACGTCTCAGCTATATTTAGAACGACCAACGGGACGGCGTTCTTTTGGTCGCTCGTCATAATATGTCTTCAAATAAGACTAATAGGTACATAATAGGTACATATATTCAATTACTAGCTGATACGACTTCCTCCGCGTGGATTCAGGTTTTTCAAAAATCCCTTGGGAACTCTATGGTTTCCCGGGGTACAAAGCCTCCAAGGTCTAGTCTATCTCAGTACTAAAAGCTAAACTTTTTGGTACTGAGATAGACTAGAACCTTGGAGGATACAAGTGATAATCTAAAAGATTGAAAGTTAAAACGACTTCACCACGCACTTAAAAGTTCATATCTCAAAAACTAGTAAGCCGATTTTGATGAAACTTTCACTGTTATCTATGTTGGAGTAAATGTAAGCTACAACTAAAACTAACAACCGCACTGCTGGGTTATTCTGTAACTTAGTTACCAACTGAAAATAGTTGCCATCGAATAAGTTTGATATACATTGCTGCTTTACTGTGGGAAATTATAAAGTGTTTTCATAATTTCACACAGTAAAGCAGCAATGTATGGGTAATTCTAAGTTATGAGGTATTTTCAACGGCAACAATAAAAAATCATATATACATATTTAATTTATTCGAAATAATGCTGTTATGTCATAATAGTTACCGTTTTCTTTATGGTCACTTAAATTCACCAATTAAATGTATGTAATTTAGTCGCAAAAGCGTCTCAAACATGAAAAATGTATCTCCCCTGCCATGTCCCCTAACCATATTATGTTAATCAATCGATAGTTTTAACTAAATTTAAATTATGTAATAAATTAAACTTTAATAATTTAGAAATTAGAATAATTAAATTAATGCAATCTAAGAAAAAACAACACCTAACATATTTTTTTTCATATTAACTATAATGTCTACATTTGTCCCTGGGCATTTCCGCCAACGACAAAAAATCATGTAACAATTAGCTAGCAGCCAAAATACTCATTATCTTTGTGACTTTTAAATTTAATAATGTTATAAAATCCATTCTCTACATCGTCTGTTAGTAACAGTAGTATATCTGTTATAGATATTAAACAACAACAAAAATTATACCTTAGTCGACGCAAATTCTAGTGTAACAAACTACGTTTTCTACATTCATTACGAATTTACAAGAAAAAGAGCAAACAAATTGACTTCATACTAACATTCCTAGAATAAACGCCTTTTACTGATATCGAACCATGTCATAACATAATGCTATATGGTGTAGGTATATATTCTTTTGGTTGTAATATATGTGTATCTCGAAAATCGGTCATTACCAAATCACACACAATATTTCAATTTTCAAGTTATTTATTCACCCGCCCCCCACTTCAGTTAGAGAGATGCGAAGCTTTCGCCATCAGCACGCTGATGAATGCTGTGAGTGGCGGATGTGTTGCATAATCCGGTCGCAGGATGCATTCTTTTGCGAAACTATAAAAAATGTCCTTACCTGCATAGAGTGAAATGTACTAATAAATAAACATTTTATCCTGTTTATTATTGAATAAGCTTGAATGTAATAGTACTATGAATGTCTATCCGGTGATTAGAAACTAGAAATCCTTGATTTAAGTACAAAATTATCAGAAAATGTTCAAAATGTCACTACCGGTACTGTCTTTACCGTGGTTAACCAGAAGCTACGGTAAGGACACGATAGCTACGGAAATGACTAATTGCATCACATACAAAGAGAAGCTGGCGTGAACAAGCAAATGATGTCGTCATCATTGTGAGTAGGTGTCTCCCCTTCACCCCGCCCACCTTCACAAAGCATCATTTCATACAAAAATACCATCCCCTCTTGGAGATGGTACAGCGCTCCATCTCCTCTTGCTCTGTTGCTAATAATAATTAATCTGACTGTCTCGATGGGCTTTTTATTGACGAAGGGAGAAGTAGGTATTTAAAATGCAGTGTTTGTTGCACTTAGAGATTCTATTCGTATTATTAACTCGTATTATTAATTATTCTTATGATCAAAGCATCATTTAGAGACTTCAAAAACATAAATTATTTATTACGTCGATATTTACACCCAAAAATATTAAAATGTCGAACGTGAATACGGCAGCAAATAAAGAAAGAACGACGAATAAATAAAAAGAATCGATATGAATATATAAATCTTGAAAAATATGCAGAATTACTGGAAAAAGAAAGAGAGCGTTAAAGAAAAAGAAAACAAGCAAAAAAAAACTTAAAAGCATTGCAGACATGCCAGAAAGAGAAAGGAGGTTGATAAGAAAGAAATGGAAAATTAATAAAAACTATATATTACTTGTATTATTACTTATGCATATTATGACGATTACAACTTTTGCAACTTTTTGAATCGTTATATCTCAAAAACGGTAGCTCGTACGAAAAAAAGTATTAAGTCATTTTTTATAGATAATTATCTGATCTACAATTTTTGTTTGGACTAATTTTATGATAAAATTATAGTCCATTGAAATGTTACAATTTAACCCTCTATTGCATGAATTATGAAGGAGATGAAATAAAAAAAAATTAATAGTGAAAACATCTTTTATTTGGCCTTACTAAGCAATCTTAATCAGCAAAATAAAAAAAGTTATTTATTTTAGAAATTGCTATACGAAGCCATATATGGCTTCATATGCATTCTAGTAAAATCATATAAGATCCATATTTGGCTTCGTATGCATTTAGTGAAAAACAAAATTATGAATTATAAAAATCTGTGAAGCAGTTTCTTTTGTCATTGTAGCATAAATAAACTTGACATTTTTCACACTTTCTGAATCAACAGAATTTCGTACAATCCTGTATATTTGACGATTTTTTGCCTTAGGAAAATGAGCCAATGTTATCACAACGAACAGTATCTAAAGGCAGATCTTGATGCCTAGTTGGCGCTTTTCTTGCTTTTTTACAAGGTATTGGTGAATCAGGTAAGCTGGATGGAGTGTCAATTCAGCTTGAGGTTGGTGTTCCCATAATGCTACGTGGACGGCCACGTTTTCTGACAGTAACTTCTGGTGGAGTATTGAATTGGCTTGATTGTGTATCGGCTCGACTTGCGGACGGTGTTCCGAGAATACTAGCAGGACGACCATGTTTTCTAGCCATAGTCAAATGGAATATTCAAACCCTACATAGTAAAAAAAAAGCCCAATAGCACCATAAAAGCAAGCAGGATCCATTTCTGCAAATAAAAGAAAGCAAGCGTGAATGCATACGAAGCCATATTTGATCGAAAGTAATTTGATGGGAATGCATACGAAGCCAAATATGGCAAATAAAAAAATAGGCTCAAAAATGAAGAAAAACAAGAAAAATCACCACAAACGCAACAAACCCACATTTTTAGATATTCAGAGAGCAAATATAAAAAATATCAAATTTTTCACTTACCATTTTAAATATTTTTTCAAGTGATGAAATTTATGCAAAGTTTAATCACACCACACGCGTCAAACAGTCTCCACATAACATCAAATAGATAGACAGTTGACTTTTACCATATGCAGCAAAAAATGCGAATCGTTACAGGAAGCCTTGCTTAATAAGATTTTATATTTGGTTATTAAAAAATAATATTTCTCTAAACTAAAAATCTAATTTAAAAATTTGGAATCCATATTTGGATTCCTATGCGGTAAAGGGTTAAGGACCGAATATTGCATTTTATAGAGGACGCAATTTTATTTTTGGGACATGTGTCAATAGAAGCTTAACCTCAAGTTTGTAGGGTCGCCACCCTTGTCCCCCGGCCGCCATCTTGGAAAAAGGGGTGATAACACTTTTTTCGCGATATCTCGGAAACACAAAAAAATCGTAAAGACATAATTTGTAGCAAATTGTTTTGCCTACAAATATGTTTATATAACTTTTTGCCCTAAATTAAAAATTAAAGAAGTTATAAGCAAAACGTGAGATTTTTTTTTTAAATCTTTTTTGCTCTATTACTTTTTTTTATACATTTTACAAAAAAAAAATACCTCAGAAAAATCATTTTTTTTTTAATTTTATTCATTTAAAACGCTGTTACTGCACTCCAAAGTTGACCGGGTTCGTCAATGCTCATGAGAATCCGGAGCAAAAAAGATTTTATAATAATTTTCTTACTTTTTTCCACATAACTTCTTTAATTTTTAATTTAGGGCAAAAAATTATATAAACATATTTGTAGGCAAAACAATTTGCTACAAATTATGTCTTTTACAAATTTTTTGTAAGACGCATAGTTTCCGAGATATCGCGAAAAAAGTGTTTTCACCCCTTTTTCCAAGATGGTGGCCAGGGGACAAGGGTGGCGACCCCACAAACTTTAGGTTAAGCTTTTATTAACCCCCACACATGTCCCAAAAATAAAATTGCGTCCTCTAAAAAAATGCAAAGCTCATGTAACATTTCATTTCCGTTTTGCTGAAAATCGCGAAAAACCCGTTTTTGCAACCTTTGACCCCGAGTAATTTTTTTCCAGGTGTCGGATCGATGAGGACTTTTCACATTTCATTTATAATATTAATTTTTGTAACCTTGGAAGTCTAAATTGACCGGGGTAAAAATAACACCTGGAGATCTGAAGGAAAATTTTAATTTAATTTATATTATTAGCACAATTTTAATTATTATTAACACAAATTGCTTTAAAACTTGAGATAGATTAAGATGTCAATTATCTTCTTCTATTCTATACAATATACATACTTAATATAATAAAATCGTAGACTTGCCGTATCTGTACATTAAAGATTTTTGCAAAATAATAACTGGGGGATGTTAGGGATAAGTAATAGAACTTAAAAAAGCAATTTTTGAAATTTTTGTTTATCTGTTTGTCTGTATGTTTGTGCGCGCATCACGCAATAACTACTGAATGGTTTGAAATGAAACTTGGCATGATTTAAGTTCATAATACGGAGTAACATATAGGATACTTTTTATTCCGAAATTCAGCACGGTTCTCTTGGGAGAGGGGATGGAAGTCAAAACGTGTACTTACTTAGCTGTAATTCTTAATGCGTGGTCCGATTTCATTCATTCTTTTTTTGTTAGACCTTTCTTTTGAGATACTTTATAGATTACCGGCTAATCTCTGAAAGGCTGGGTAGATTTTGATGGGACGTTCACTGGCGGATGTTTACATATTGATGTACCTAAACATACGCCAGTGAACTTTTAACAGTTTTTAGCAATGTATGAGCTCAAAAGAAAAACCAAGAGTTCCCGCGGGATTTTTAAAAAACTAAATCCACGCGGACGAAATCGCGGGCATCCTCTATTTTTATAATATTTTGATTAGGTACCTACAGTAAAAATGTTGATTATATATATTATTTTGATTTTTAACCATGACATAGAGAGATTAAGTCAGATTTCAGACATCCGAGTTCCGACTGTAAAGCAGTCATTGCCGTACTTTAATGTCCTTACCGTTCCTTACGAGTTTTAATTATTTATGATGGCAATTAAAAAAATCCACGATGAAAACATTTCCTTCTTCGATTTTCAATTGACTGCAGTTACTTTAATTGGATAATGTTACAGTTTTTTTTAGCGTGTCCTTACCGTTTTTTTTGTGTCCATACCATTTTTTCAACATGGAATATTTATTAAACTTCTCAAAATAATTCTTGTACACAGAAGTGAGACCTTTATAATGGTTGTGGAAATATATTAAAGCCATCCATAATCTGATATCTAAAGATTTTTTTTAATCTTTCAAATTTTGCAATTTGGCGGAAATGCCCCCCTCATATTTAGCGTCTCTTCCCCTGGCATTATGTATTAATTTAAAACTCACGACTGTTTACTTTGCTGCGTAAATTGCGACCTTCAAAACAAAGCATGCAACGTGAAGTTTGCAGCAAGCATTCACGACGCAAGCATGCGGTCATTTTGTCCGCCATTTCAGTGAAGCTACTTGCTAGAAGTAGTTGTGAATCAGTGAATGTGTTCTCTCCCCTGGTAAGATTTTTTTCGCAATTATAAGCCTAAATACTTTATTTACTTTAAATAATTACTGTAATTTATGCATAGAATCGTATTCTTCTTTGTTAATTACGTATAACAAAAACTTTGACGTTTATACCAGTTTTTTAACAGAAAAGTATCTCCCCTGCCTTCTCTCCCCTGCCTCTTAAGGTGCCAGGGGAGATGCTTATTGTCCAGGGGAGATACAAATATGTCGTATTGGAGAATTTTTACAGCCGATGCGTGTACTGTATTCATGATTTAGTGAATGCATCCATATTTTATAATCCTATTCTATTCCACTTTTTCTTAACATTATAATTTCACTTAGGTACTTAATGGAACATCGAACAATGTTTTTGTTTGAATACCGATTGCTTGAGTGTTAACGGTGGATTTATTTTGTCCCAGGAAAATCAGTCAGTTAGTCAATTATCACGGATCGTCAGGAACACTATTAGAATAGAAAATAAAGTCCAGGTCTAAGTTTACCTAATTGAACTTCATAACAAGTTAGTTACGATTACGATATGTCTTTACAGATCATGGCACCAAGAAAAAAATTACGCGTGATGAACGCCTAGAAATAAAAACGTACAGCAGAAAGATTAAGATACCAAAGAATAAATAAATAAAGTGGCCAAGTGCGAGTCGGACTCGCCCATGAAGGGTTCCGTAGCAGCAAGTAATTGCGGTTTACGATTTATGACGTATTAAAAAAACTACTTACTAGATCTCGGTCAAACCAATTTTCGCTGGAAGTTTGCATGGTACTGTACATCATATATTTTTTTAGTTTTATCATTCTCTTATTTTAGAAGTTACAGGGTGGGGAACACACATTTTACCACTTTGAAAGTGTCTCTCGCGCAAACTATTCAGTTTAGAAAAAAATTATATTAGAAACCTCAATATCATTTTTGAAGATCTATCCATAGATACCCCATACGTATGGGTTTGAAGAAAAAAAATTTGAGTTTCAGTTCTAAGTATGGGGAACCCCAAAAATTTATTATTTTTTTTCTATTTTTGTGTAAAAATCTTAATGCGGTTCACAGAATACAGATACATACCAAGTTTCAACAGTATAGTTCTTATAGTTTTAGAAAAAAAGTGGCTATGACATACGGACGGACAGACAGACAGACATACAGACATGACAAATCCATAAGGGTCATTTTTAGGGTTCCATAGCCAATTTGCCATTTGGCTATGGAACCCTAAAAATGACCCTGTGAAAAGCAGAAAATAAAAAAGCAGAAGTACGAAAACAAAAAAGAAAAAGATTAATTTTGTTTAGTTGAAAGCTGCTTACATGATAATCTAAGCCCTAAGGAGTGTTTTTGATTTAATTTTTATTTTAGGTTAATTTGTGTGTTTAAAGTTTAAAGAGCTTTACCTTTTTGTACTAATGATAAGAGATTTGTATTTTCAAGTATAAATAACAAAATTATTAGGTACTTAATTAAGTTTTTAAGTTACTTTTATTATGACTGATGGCTGTTAGAAACTTAAAAGTCTGATTATTATTATTAATTAACAATAAAAATAAATGGTCCTTAAACTACTACTGTGATTTGTATCATAAAACAACATTAATGTCTCTCCCCTGTTCATAAAGTATCCTACCCTGTACGCCTTATATCTCCCCTGTATTTAGTATCTCCCCTGGTCAATTATAAAATAACAAATAATAAATTAATTGACTGGCTGCTTTTCAGGTATGAAGATAATAAGTGTTTCTATAAAGAAATACTACAATTGTATTAACATTCTATTATTTTTGTCGTGCCGCCTATCCTAATAACTTAGTACCTGTTAACTTAGAATGACCCGTATATCGAACTAATTCGTTGGCAACTATTTTGAGTTGCTAACTAAGTTACAGAATAACCCCCCTGGTCTGGTGTGAGGCTTCAGCCGTGGCTAGTTACCACTCTACCGACAAAGCTGTGTCGCCAAGCGATTTAGCATTCCGGTAAGCTGCCGCATAGAAACCGATCATGGTATGGGTTTAATAAAAACTATCATACCTCTTCTAGGTTAGCCCGCTTCCACCTTAGACAGCATATTTACTTAACATCAAATGAGATCGGAGCCAAGCGCTAACTTGTAGATGAATAAAAAAAATCTGATGGCGAGTGTATCAGGAACATTTTGAAAGTTAAGTGAAACTAGATGGACGTATGCAGACAACAGAGGGGGCATGTCACAGGAATCGCGCTCCGGTGGGCACTGGTTGGGCCCGGATGATGTCCCCTTTGAGACCCGACCGGTTACAATTTCGCTGCTAACTGGCGCGTAAGGTGAAATTCCGTGAATCGTTGTATATTTACATACAACTTGTATGAAACTAAGTTGGTACAAACCCAATAATAGTGACCTCGTTTATTTCAAACTTGTTAATGCTGTTCCATTCGAAGGATTCTTTTAATATCTATTTATTTTGAAGGGTATGACTTTTTACACAAACTCAAAACACCAGAAAGGATCTCATTTTTGAAATATATGTACGTATGTCCTAGAAAAGGTGTTTTTGTAGGTAATATAAAGTAGCTTGTCCTGACTGACAATCAACGCACAGCCAAAACTACTGAAGCTAGAAACTTGAAATTTTCATAGCAGCTTTCTTTTATAACGTAGGCGCACACTAAGAAAGGATTTTTGCAAATTCCACCCCTAAGGTGGTTAAATAGGGGATGAAAGTTTGTATGAAAGTCCGTCATTTTTCAAATTATATCCATGAAAATTGGTATTTAGGTTTTAGGTTAAAAATAAAGAGTAACGTTATTAAAGAATTTCGGAAAAAATACCCCCAAGTGGGTTAAATGGGGGATGAAAGTTTGTATGAAAGTCCGTCATTTTTAAAGTTATATGAATGAAAATCGGTATTTGTATTGTCGGTTAAAAATAAAGAATTACGTGTTTCAGGAATTTTGGAAATTCCACCCCCAAGTGAGATTTATAAGAATCCAAGCGGACGAAGTCGCTGGCATCTGCTAGTGAAGTATAAAATCTGTGAGTCGACAATGTTACATTTCTCTCATAATATAAATTACCAATTTTGAACTAAATGCAACAATAACAAAACTTTGCAAAACTCTATTTTTCCCGCTTGAAGCTCACTTAGCAACTTTGTTTATTACCTAATAAGTTAACACAAAAACATCTTTAGACTTTTCCTAGACATTTCAAGTGTCATCATCATCATCACCAACGGTTGAACCTGCATGCTATCAATCAGCAACACAAGAACAACAACAGTTTTATAGGTTTAGATTAAGTCGTTTAATGCACCATATGTCGGCATCTGTTAGTCGTAATAAAGAACATTACATTCGATAATGTAGCGAAGGCAGGTGTTTTTTTTTCTACTCCGGAATTTACCTTTTATAAGGTAGAGGAAACGGCTATTATAAAATGTTTCATCTGTATAAGGACAGTAATAGCTACCTAAGCATTTTATTCAGATAATCATCAGGCGCGTAGGAGCCGACGCGACGTTAGAAAAATAATTATAACATGTACTTAATTGATTGTTAAATGTGCCTATTCATTCAATCAAGATAGGTATAATTGGTTAAGTAAATGTTAACGATTTATTCATCATCATCGCGTGCCATCTTCCTTATACTGAATGTTAACGCCATTTACTACATACACACATACATTTGCAATTCACACGTACAATACATATATCTTCCGCCAAAACCATTCCATCACCTATCCCTTTCTTCGGCTCAAAGAAGAAAAAGTGACGGAAGATAAACGCGAAACGCAATTAGCTCATTAGTCAAAATTTAACTCTCGCGCCGCGTACACGCGACGCCGCCGCACCGCTTGACTCCGCCGCTCCGCTTTTTATAGTGCAAAACCCTTGTGCTATTGTGAACTTTGAACTTTACAAAACCCGTGCTTAACCCAAGGAACTTTTCCAAACTTTTACACGCTCTGTATATGGTGAAAACGAAAGTACCGAACCAGTGATCGAAGGCGCTTAAAGGGCTGTTGTCACAAGTAAGTGAGCCGTCCTTTCTATACCAAACACTTTCATCACCATATTCTTGGTCCTTCGAACCGGATCCTTGATCCTTCTCCCTCAGATAATCCTTCTTATCCCGCGATATAAGTAAATATACACCGCTAATCCGCTATTCCGCTATATTTCACGTACACAAAACACGCCAACTACACACCGCCATTTTGTATTCATGTCCGTTAATACACATATCTCACAATGACTGACAAAAACGACTTCGCAATCGAAATTCGTATTTTGGAAGCCAAGCAACAAAGTTTATATAAACAAATACAAAATTTATACGATTTATCTCGCGATCTTTCGAACGATGCAGTACGAAGAAATTTCCTCATTCGAGTTAAATTCATAGATACCTTACGCCACGATTACAACTCAGTTACGGAGCAGTTAAACATAGCTAATTTAAAAGCTAATCCAAAGGCTATAATTAATTTTGAGACCTTAGTAGCATTCGATGAATTATATTGCCATATAAAATCTGCCGAATCTGATGCTTTAACAAAAATAGCTCAAAATTCATCGCAAAATTTAGATTTACTCAAAAAACTGCCTGCTTTGGAGCTGAGAAGTTTCGATGGCACGCCAAGTAAATGGACAGCGTTTTATGAGAATTTTAGCACACTTATCCATAACAATGCCAAATTATCTAACGCCGAAAAGGTGCAATACCTACTAGGGAAATTAACAGATAAAGCGCTGCTAGTTTGCTCAGGCATACAGCCTGTCGCCGCGAACTATGAAATAATATGGAATAGTTTAAAGGAAAAATACGAAGATAAAAGGACGTTAGCTTCAATGTACTTAGAACAAATTTTATCTTTCAAGGGAAATCAAACACCCACGCAAAATTCTTTAGATTTATTCATTGAACAATTTTGTTCTCCGCAAGCCGCTTTAAAACGCTTACAAATTGAAGATCTAGCCGATTTCATTTTCACCTACCTCGCATTGTCGAAGTTAGACAAGGAAACCGTAACTTTATTCGAGCAAACGCATCGTAAAGAAAAAATACCTACTTTCGATTCATTAGTTCAGTTCGTTAAAGAACAAAGTAAAATTTATATGCTACGCAGTGCCTCATTCAATACGGTAAAACCAAATCCACCGCCCGCGCTGGTTAAACGAAATGTTAACCTACCCGCTTCTTCACGCAACGCTCCGCGGTCTTTCCATGTCAACAATAATTATAATCAAACCGCATCATTCACGCCGCCCGCTAAAACTCAACAAAAATGTCAGTATTGTAAAGATATCCATCCGCTTTTTAGATGTGAAAAATTTATGGAAAAAGATGCTAATTTTAGAAATCAATTTGTTCGAAACAATAACCTGTGTATAAATTGCATGGGATTTCACGACGTAAAACATTGTAGGTCACAGATTAGATGTTTTTGTGGAAAAATGCATCACTCAAAATTACATACACGCTCGGGAATCGAACCCGCCGCGTCCGCCGTGAGCGAAGTGTCGACCAGCACATTGCCGCCGGCGCCGAAGGCGCGTGAGTCACCCGCCGCTGTGACCGCACGCATCGATGCGCCGACCGCCTTATGCGCGAGCGACGCTAAATTTTATTGCTCGCAAGTTAATTCAAAACAAACAACGGTGATATTACCTACTGCAGTGGTTTATGTTTATAATAATTTAGGAGAACGTTTTGAAATGAGAGTGCTCCTAGACAGTGGTTCTACGTGTCATATTATAACTAAGTCATTCTGTGATCGCTTGAATTTAAAAATTAACGCCGCTCACTCTTGCATACAAGGCCTTGGCCGCACAGAGAGTCAAGTTCAAGGTCAAACTATTCTTACGCTACACTCACGCTTTGAAAATCGCTCCAGGTATACGATAAACGCTCATGTTATGGAAACCTTATCAGACAAAATTCCAAACAATTTAATAAATATGAATAATTTAAATCATATTAAGAACTTACCGCTCGCTGATGAAGGGTTTCATATGCCTACAGAAATCGATTGCTTAATCGGTAACGAATTATTCCCGTTTCTTTTAGAGAATCATAAAGTCACGTCTCCGCATTCATCCGTAGTCGGGGTGAAAACTACCCTTGGGTACATACTCATGGGGAAGGCAGATTGCCTTGCGCCTACATATATAAAGGAAAAATCCTTTCACGCTTACTCAAAAACCGCTGATTCGAATTTAGAGGAACTTACAAAACGCTTTTGGGAATTAGACTCAGTTCCTAATAAAAAACATTTAAGTTCTGACGACGCCGCTTGTGAACGCCTTTTCTTAGATAGTTTCTCTCGCAATAAAACTGGACGATACATCGTCTCACTTCCGTTCAAGAATGACCCTGCTGTACTCGGCAGTTCATTCGAAATCGCTAAACGCCGCTTACTAAGTTTAGAGAAAAAATTAAACGCGATACCCGAATTACGCAAAGATTACAACGAAACCATTTCGGAATACATAGCCAAAGGTTATTTAACTTTAATTAAAAACCCATTGCCAGGTCCGTGTTACTATATTCCGCATCATGCCGTATATCGTCCAGAAAAGATCTCGTCACGCACGAGGGTCGTTTTAGACGCTAGTTGTAAAACTGTAAACAACAATACACTTTCGTACTCGCTGAATGATATTTTATACACCGGACCTAACTTACAGACTAACATATTTGATTTGTTAATTAACTTGAGGTTATTTTCAATAGCTCTGTCAGCAGACATTGAAAAAATGTATTTTCAAATAAAACTTTCACCCGATGATCACCGCTACCAGCGTATTTTATTTAGATTTGACCCGAATGATCCAATCGAAACTTACGAATTCAATTGCGTATCTTTCGGAATTTCTAGTTCGCCATACCTCGCTATGCGCGTGGTAAAACAACTCGCTGAAGATGAACGAGTACGCTACCCTAACGCCGCCTGGGCGACCGAACGTCATTTTTACATGGATGATTACGTCTCGTCTGTTCCTTCTTTAGAAGACGCAAAGGTTTTATATCACGAACTCGTTCAACTTTTCAATGCCGGTGGTTTTAAACTTACGAAATGGGTTTCTAACAGTACGCACTTACTACAAAATATACCTACCGATTTACGCTCGCCTAATATCGTACAATTTGACGAAAACTCTATTACCGCGAATATTAAAATCATTGGACTCCAATGGGAGCCGAACGAAGACGTATTTACTTTTAAAGTAAATGTACCTAACGAGTCTAAATGTACGAAACGCATTATTCTATCGGTTACCGCTAGGTTATTCGATCCGCTATCGCTTTTGGGTCCTGTAACTGCTTTAATGAAATTACTCGTACAGGAATGTTGGAAACTAAACCTAGATTGGGATGAGGACGCTCCTGCTAGTATCGAAAACCAATGGTCTCAGTTACAACGAGAGCTTCATTTATTAGAACGGTTACAGATTCCACGCCATGTAGGTATTTTACAAACTACAAATAATATTTCGCTAATTGGATTCGCTGACGCTAGTGAACGGTGTTATGGAGCTGTTATATACTTGCGAATCAGCCGCTCTGACTCAGATAAAGGTCAAGTCACACTGCTTTGCTCAAAATCAAAAGTAGCCTCGCCTAAATGCAATGTTACTCTGCCGCGACTTGAACTTTGCGCGAGCCTTCTGCTGTCGAACTTAATCGTCGCAGTTAAAGATTCAATTAGTGAACGCGTTACAATAAATAAAATAACCGCTTTCTCAGACTCCACGATCGCGCTGTCGTGGATTCGCTCACCGCCTCACAGATTTCAAACTTTTGTCGCGAATAGAATTTCCGCTATTAACGCTAATCTACCCGCTGAAAACTGGTATCATATTTCTGGAAAAGAAAATCCCGCGGACATAATTTCCAGACCAGTCATGCCTTCTAAACTTTTAAATAATAAACTCTGGTTCCATGGCCCAACATGGATTTCGTCGCCCACCAACGAGTGGCCGATGAACGCATCTACCGCCGCTATAGACGAGCTGCCTGAAACAAAGAAGCTTATCACTTTAACCGCTAAAATCTGTGATACTGAAACAGACGAATTATATACCGACTTATATAATTCCGCGAATCGTATGTCAAATTGGAACAAATTCCTACACGCATGGGTTTTTGTATTACGCTTTTCCAAAATTTTAAAATCTCACGGCGATATAACCGTCGCTGACTTAGAAGCAACTGAGATGTTTATTTTACGCATTATTCAGAAGAAACATTCTTTCGATACCCGCAGTCCTGCTTTACGAAAATTAAACGCATTTATCGACTCGAACAACGTCATACGTGTTGGCGGTCGATTATCGCAGTCGCAACTAGGCTATTCAAAAATGCATCCAGTTGTGCTTCCCGCTAAAGATCGGATAGTACATTTAATAGTAGATTACTTTCATAGAAAAAACGCACATACCGGTCCTTCTTTACTACTTGCAATGTTACGCGAAAACTACTGGATTATCGCCGCTCGCAATATGGTACGCAAACGCGTCCAAAGTTGTAACCGCTGTTTCAAATTAAAACCTAAAAATACTTTTCCCATTATGGGAGATTTACCCCACTACCGCGTTAGCGAAGTAAAAAGCTTCGTGTACACGGGTGTGGATTACGCAGGTCCTTTTTATGTCACGCCTTATCGCCGCCGTGGAGTTAAATCTACGAAAGCATATTTATGCTTATTTATTTGTCTGACTACAAAAGCGCTTCATTTGGAATTGGTCTCAGACTTAAGCTCCCCTCTATTTCTAGATGCATTTCGGCGGTTCATAAGTCGTAGGGGCCCCGTCTCCTTAATAGTATCTGATGGAGGCCTGGGATTTCGCGGGGCTGATAGAAAGCTGAAGGAGATTCATGACCTTTTGTCACAAGACAAATATTTGGACCAACATTTGGCAGACTTGCGTATACAATTTCAAAGAAATCCGCCTTACGCGCCGCATTTTGGCGGCATCTGGGAGAGCAATATCAAGTCTGTAAAAACGCATCTTGCAAGGGTAATAGGAACGCAAATCCTCACCTATGAGGAATTAAATACTGTCTTAGTGCAAATAGAGGGAATCATGAACAGTCGTCCCCTATGTGTGCTAAGTTCGGACCCGTCCGAACCAACCGCGCTTACACCGTCTCATTTTCTAAATGTGACGCCGCTAAAATACCTACCGGCTGAAGACTTTACCGATGTACCGCAAAGCCGACTTAACCGTTACGAATTGCTGTCAAAATTGGTACAATCTTATTGGCAGAGATGGAGTCGCGAATACTTGTCCTCGCTCCAAGGCAGACAGAAGTGGAATACTCCTTCTAATCCAATTCAAATTGGTTGCGTTGTGATAATTCGCGATGATAACTTACCGCCGCTCAGTTGGCCTTTGGGTATAGTCCAAGAGGTTTACCCCGGTAGAGACGGAATTATCCGTACCGCCAAAGTAAAAACGCGAACGGGCTCTTACGTCCGACCTGTAATTCGTCTTTGCCCGCTACCTTTACAATAAAATTCGCTATGCATACCCGCTCCGCTTAGTTTTAGTTACTTTAATTCATTTTCTTAGTTTTACTTTACTTATACCGCTAGTTTTTATAAGTTTATAAAGGCTTTGTTGCTCTCAGAAGGTATCCCTTCAGCCCGGGGGATGATGTTAACGCCATTTACTACATACACACATACATTTGCAATTCACACGTACAATACATATATCTTCCGCCAAAACCATTCCATCACCTATCCCTTTCTTCGGCTCAAAGAAGAAAAAGTGACGGAAGATAAACGCGAAACGCAATTAGCTCATTAGTCAAAATTTAACTCTCGCGCCGCGTACACGCGACGCCGCCGCACCGCTTGACTCCGCCGCTCCGCTTTTTATAGTGCAAAACCCTTGTGCTATTGTGAACTTTGAACTTTACAAAACCCGTGCTTAACCCAAGGAACTTTTCCAAACTTTTACACGCTCTGTATATGGTGAAAACGAAAGTACCGAACCAGTGATCGAAGGCGCTTAAAGGGCTGTTGTCACAAGTAAGTGAGCCGTCCTTTCTATACCAAACACTTTCATCA
Organism: Melanargia galathea; assembly: GCA_920104075.1. Taxonomy (NCBI): domain Eukaryota; kingdom Metazoa; phylum Arthropoda; class Insecta; order Lepidoptera; family Nymphalidae; genus Melanargia; species Melanargia galathea. The sequence continues at coordinate 4,389,196 of OV049869.1, forward strand.
CCACTGAAGTTTGGCGGTCAACATTCGAAAAGCCTGTCTATTCAGTGCCGCTTTCTTTAAATCTGAGTAACTTAGTCCAGTCCACCCCTTTATGTCGTCCAGCCACTTGCGTCTCTGGCGCCCTGGAGATCTCTTTCCAGCAATTTTTCCTTCCAGAATGAGTCTTGGGAAGGAAAACTGGTCTCCTCTTTGTAGATGGCCAAAGAAAGCTAGTTTCCTGCGCATAATGGTAAAAATCACATAAAAATCAACATGAAGAAAGGCAATAATAACGATTTATTACGAGATTTTTAATATATGTAGATACAATTCTCTGCCTTCCAGAGAAAGCAGAGAATTGTATCTCTAGACGCAGAAGCATTGGTCGGCCAAAGCTTCGATGGATAGATGGAGTACCTAAACCAAGACACCAAGCGGATTGGTTTAAGGAACTGGAAAACGAACGCTAAGGACAAGAGATCGGTGGAGAAATCTTGAGCAGGCCCGGGCCCACAAAAGGCTGTAGCGCCAATGATGATGAGATACATTCTCATCACGAATATTAAATCAGCGTTTTTATACTTTTAGCTTCGATATTCACGACGCGTGACATGTGACATAATCGATGCGCGACAAAAATTTGCCCAAGGAGATTCCTGAAAGTTGGCCGAGGCCGAGGCCGGGATGGATACAATGAATTTTTTTATTTTATTTATTTATTTATTTATTTATTTTCCATCATACACTAACTTTACAGGTTACCCTAATTCGATAGTGTAGATACTTATATTAAAAAAAAATTAATAAACTATGACAAATATTAACTATCTATATCTAAATTAATAACTATGACTAACATTAATTTAATTATAACACACTGTCCATGTCGCTGCTCTTGTGAATTCACTCAAAGAGCAACAAAACAAATCTATTCTCTCTGCTAAGAGATTAAGGGTGCGGAGCGCACGCGTCAGCGGCGCCTTCTTGAGAAGGTTGGTGCGCCCGTGCGGCACGGCCAGCAGCGGCGGTCGCCGCCTGCGCTCCACGTATCTCACCGGGGCACACAGAAATACCTGTGCTAATATGTCCGCATGAAAAATCTTACCTCTAACAACTTTAAATATATATGTAACGAGCGTAATCTCCCTCCTAACCCTCAGCTCGTTATAACCTACCATCCCTAAAATAAATAATGTTGGGTACATTAATGGATAACATGGATACACCCCATAAAGCTTCATATACATGTACCTAACAAACTTGTTCTGCACTCGCTCCAACATGAGACTATATTTAGATTCATGTGGAGCCCAAATGACTGCATTCCCTTCCAATTGGCTCCTAACTAGCGCATTATACAAGGCTACGACCGCTTTCATATTTGTGAACCCTCGAACCGTGCGAAGTAGAAAGCCCAAATTTCTATACGCTTTTTTACAGCATTTAACTATATGATTACGAAACGTTAGCTCAGTGTTCAAAGTAACTCCTAAATCCCTAACCTCTGTAACTCTCGACATCTGCATCCCGTCGATCTTATATTTATAATGAATAGGAGCACGAGAGCGAGAAAAAGTGATCACTGCGCATTTTGAGGTGTTAAACCGCAAGTGGTTGTCCGCGCTCCATCTCACCACTCTATCAATGTCCCTCTGCAGCCTAGTACAGTCAGACTCGTCGTTTACTGCTAAAGAGAGCTTAAGGTCATCCGCAAACAACAAACAGTTAGAATCCTTGACCACTTTTGGTAGATCATTAATCATTAAGATGAACTGCAAGGGTCCCAAGTTGCTGCCCTGACTTACTCCAGACCATGTAAAATACGGTGCAGACATGTGCCCTTTATATTCAACATACTGCTGCCTATCCCTCATGTAAGTGGCAAAAAAGTGCAGTAGATGTGGGGTGAACCCAACCGCTGCTAACTTTTTGAGCAATACCTCGTTATCCACAACATCGAAGGCTTTACGGAAATCGAAGTATGCTGCATCAGTTTGGCCCCCCCCGTCAACTACTGGCACTACGTATGACATATAGCTCAGCAGATTGCTTGTTGTACTTCTCGCCGGACGGAACCCATGCTGAGCGTCCGAGAGCTGCGCACTTACTTGATCATAGATGTTTTTTTGGATAGCAGACTCTAACACTTTTGCGGGGGATGACAGTACGGCGACAGGCCTGTATCCATCCAACTGTGTTCCCGATCCTCCCTTCGGTACTGGTACAACCCGAGTTAGTTTCCAGATTTCGGGAAACACCGCTGCTTTCAGGCATTGATTATAGATGTATTGCAACGGCTCTGCAAGCACTGCCCTGCAATCCCTAAATATGTAGGGTGGTATTCCGTCTGGGCCCGCAGATTTTTTGGGCTTAAGTTGTTTGAGCGCCTGCCTTACTTCGTCTAGGGTCAATCGGTCCAGATGGATACGCGCCGCTCCGTTCAGTTCGCCCGCTGCCGCTACCGCCGCGCTTACATTCAAATCCGCTCGCTCTGCATTGTAGACTGAATGAAAATAATTAGCAAACTCTAAAGCGCATTGCTCAGCAGTTAACAAAACTCCATTTTTTATGATTTTCTGCGAATCCCTAGAACCTCTTTTCGATTTTACATAATTCCAGAACGACAATGGGTCTCCTAAAAGCTCACTTTGAACCCTCTGCTGATAATGTGTGTGCGCAAGAGCTATCATGCTTTTTACTGTTGCCCTACACTGAGCGAACGCTTCGTAATCGTCGGGTGATTTGCTCGTTTTATATCGTCGATGAAGGTTAGCTTTTAATCGTATGTTGCGAATTATTTCAACCGTGTACCACTCGGGGTACACATACCTCGGGGTACCAGGACTTCGCCTTTTTCTCGGAACACAGCCATCGATAATAGAATTGATAGTATCATAAAAGTAACTCAAACTATTCTCTAAGTCTAACTCAAACATCGGAGTCCAATCAACGGTCGCCATCGCTGAATATAATGACTGAAAGTCTGCTTTATAGAAGTTCCACCCTGTCAGTGTGCGTGCACTCGCAGGTGACTTCGCGTCGTAGTCGCAGTCGCGGTCAAGTCGGTGCGAGCGCAGCGCGACCGTCACCTCCAGCGGTGGATGATGCGCGTCCACCGGCACAAGCGGCGCCGCCGCCGCGCGCACGCTCACTCCGCCTCCCTCCGATAACGTACTTAAAACTAAGTCCAAACACCTATTATTACAGTTAACTACATTGTTGCTTTGAGTGAATCCACAATACGTCAGAAAGTACTCAAAATAATTATTTACACTAGAAGGACAAGAATATAAATTGAAATCTCCTACCACTACAACTTCCCGATAGTTACTACAATATTGTTCTATGATCCTAAATAATGCCATGTATTCATTTTCGCCATTTGTATCCATCCCGGCCTTTATTATACCGTATTCGATCTAAGAGATTTTAAATACAGAGAAAATCATTTTAAAGAGAAAATCATTGCTTTCGGCAGTATGTACCGAATAGTTAAGAATATATAAGAAATGTTGGGTAAGAAATATGGTATAAAGGATTTTGTACGACCTGCGATAGATGTGGTCGTTAAAGCTCGTGTAACCTTAACAATGGATCACAGTTGCCTGCAAAGGGACCTTTGAGTGATTTACTCTATAAAGGAGGACCCTTAAAAGGGTCGCATTTTAATGCCCGACCTAACCTTTCAGCTATGTAAGGTTTATACATTTTGAATTATGACCTACATATGTCGTAACCCCTTTATGTTACGTTAGTAACCCAATGTATACTAAAGGAGGCACACTAGCACACCCACCCTGAATGGTGTTTGTAAGAGCAGGAGGGAGCTCTTGTTATTTAAGGGGCGGATAAACAAACTTCTTAAAAGCTGGCAATGCATTAGGGGTTCATCTGGTGCTGCAAATGTTTGGATTACTTCAGAATCCGCCCGCTTACTAGACACTTTGCAATTTTATTTTGTGCGTTGTGGTTTGTGGAGTCATATCTGCTGAGAATGTTCCGGTGTCGGAGTGAAACGTGCGTAGTGTGTCGTAGAATTTGTTTGGTATTGCGGGCTAAAGATTTCTAAATATGCATCTAGTTACGAGAGGGCAGACGGCGTATAGTACCTACCATACTATACCAGCAATTTGTACCATACAGATCTAGACGCACAGAGTGCGTTAGGCCAAGTTCCGGCCTTGTTGCATGCAGTGTGTATATTTACACGACATATTTCGAGCTGTTTTGACCTCCCTCAAAACTCTGGTTCGCGTGATAGTAATGTTACGGAAATATAAGTTAAGCTAAGTTAAGGATCTCTAGGAATGCGATGACGGTTTGAAAGTGGTCGAAGAAGATACACCTTCTAAAAATGTATGGTTCCATTTATCGAGCCTAGCAAAGAACTTGGTCATAATTTTTGATATCAGTTCAGTACTTTTAATGGTCAAATTTTTTTGATAGAAAATTGGCCTTATTATTCACATGAAATGTTTTTGTTTTGGATTTTATATATCGGAGCACAAACATTAACGTAAAAAGTTAAATTAAAACTTTAATTCTAATTGTAGTAAAATAAATTTATTGTTCTTTTATGTATCATGAACCTCTGAAAAGTCACATCTATAGAAACTATAATTTCTATATTAGAGTTAAAATATTAAGAAAAAACAAATTACAACAATCAATAAGATTATATATTTTACAACTTCCTACACATAGCAATTATTACGCAAGTAAGTATGTAGAATATTTCGTGAGGTGTTTGCCGAGCTTAGGGCAAGGGCCGTTGCGGCCAAGGATACCAGTAAAGTAGAAGGGACGCTTAGTATTTACCGACAATCGACATTCCAACTCGTATAATATCATGATTACAGCAGGTACCTGCTAGTAAATTAGCTTATTGGTAACCTAAAACTACTCGTAATAGACATTAATACGAGTACTTACGTATACAAGTTTGAAACTAAATACCTACTACAACATAATTAAGGGCTAATTATGCCCAGAATTATATTAATATACGAACATATTATTATTATATGGGATTGAAGATATGTGAGATCTTTTTACAAAGAAACAATGTATTTTGACCTTAAGTAATCTCTTTAGTTGACAGGATGATTTATTATGTATGTACATATGTATGAAATCATAATATGAAGTATAAAAGTAAGTCTTTTAATACGACAGATCCAAACATCACTTGACTTATTTTGAAGAGAAAGAGAACCTATGAATAACTTAACAATCTGACCAAGACGAAATGGGGCACCTACATTTAAGTTGGGCAGATTCTCTGAGTAAAGAACTCTTTGATACATATAATAGCCATTATCGAAGGAAAGGAGGGTTTAAGAGAGCATTCCGATGCAGGCAACGCCCGTCGCCCGACTTTGAGTTATTCAAATGATACGGTCACATATCTGTTTAACAATGTAATGTACGACTATTCAATAACCTGGGACGTGTGTGCTTTAGCATGGTATTGCATAGGGATCGATATACCCTTAGTGTTAGAAAATTGCTTTTACCTTATTAAAATATCTTCAGTTGGTAAGTAAACTAGTTTCTAATAAGTTTCTATCCGATACTTGAAAATTATTTTGCCATGATAAATTATTGATAAGCAACATGAGTTTTCTATAACAACTATACGTAGCAACTTTTTTGGACTATATCAAAAATAAAATGTATGTTTATTGGAAGTGCAAAATTAGTTAAGTTTTCCGCATCATTAACTTTGTCCAATATTTCGAAAAAATATTATTTTCTTCAATACAACTACCGAGTAATAATAGAGCAGGTGCGCCACCTAATGTTAAGTGACTACCGCCGCTCATGAACATCTGCAGCACCAGAGGAACTATAAGCAATTTAACTATGAAATCGAATGGAAAAACGATTTGCAAATTAGATACCTACTCTAGATTAGATCGAAGCTAGACCAATGTGTGAACGAAGTAAGTATACGAGCTCATAGACGTTAAAAAATATACTATTCGGCCACGAATAATTCCATTAATGGCATACAGTGCGCGGGAATAAGGATATCATACGCAAAGGTCCTCGGTGCGAGCAGTGAGGAGAGACCGACCGGTCAGCCTTGAAGCGGGTAATTCACTTTCGTACTCGACAGTACACGGCCCTTGGTGTGGCCTCATTTCTCAACACACTGTTTGCTTTGTTCTTTAATGCATACGGCGATTCTGTTTGCGATGTTGACTTTTTTGTTGTTTGCTTGTTGGCTACCGTTCCGCTATTAGTACTGCGAGCTTCCAAGCTATCCGGGCCGATTTTGTTGGTTTTTGTTGGTTGGATTCAGTTTCACAACACTGTACTTATCTAGTATATTCGCCTTCTTTATGGACAATCGAACCACAGAAGCACACTTATATAGTGTAGATACTAAACTACTATGAGTTTGAGAAACGTTTTCTCGTCACGTAAACCTCGAACATCAGTAAAAACTTTTATCTGTTCTGTCTGTTCAGACGGACCGAACCACTAATCGGCTAAAATGTCGCCAGGCAGTCTTGGTTAGTGAACGATCTCGCTGCAGCTGCTTAAAGTTGCGTTGTTACAGTCACAAATTACTAAGATTAGTAGTACGGTGGATGTTACTACATGTTGTCGACCTTTGAAGTTTGAACGCGACTGCAAACCATTGTTGTACGTGTGAATGGACCTACGCGTTTTCATACAATAGGGAAGTTGGCGCAAAAGACAACATTTCCCAATATAATCATTATATAAAATATAGAAAGTTTGGAAATCCGCTTTGAAAATAATAAGTTTTCTAAATCTGTTGGTAGGGATACCGTCTCAAATGTCAGATAAGGGATAGATATATATACAGTGACGTCACTGCCGTTTTACGGGCGTGCGAGAGCGATGGCGAGATGTTCCCATTATGCCACCACTCCTCATGGCTTCATTTAAAATTTATAATATAATTTTTATTTACAATATTATTATTTCATCCAAATAAAAAGTTATTACATTAATAACAGGTTAATTTAAAAAATTATTCATTACTGCCTCATTCTACAACCAATTTTGATTCCGTTTTCATAGAAAGATTTATTTTTTAATTGTAAGTAGGTAGGTACTTTCTGTTAGTTGTATAAAATAATAATCAAAATCAAACAAAGGCAATTACAATTTGTACCCAGCGACATATTTTTGTACTGTTATGTGACGTCTGAAGAAACCCTAAACTAGAAGTAGAGATATAAATTAGCTACCCAGTTACTGAACGAAACATATTTGTATACAAATTAAAACATACGGGTATCTCCATACCATGCAATTTACTAGTACAAAGAAACAATAAAACAGACACTGGAACCGGTTACAACGAGATGTGCAATTTGCTATTTCGTGTTTTAATTTAAAAGAGCCGACATGCTCGTCACAAGCGTAAAACGTATCCCATAATTAATATCTACTTAACATAATGAGAGGACATTATTATAATGTACCGGTCGATATCTACGAAGATGGATAATAATTCTGCTCTGCTTTGTATGCGGTCTTAATTCTGAACGCGTAGGGTTGGCAATTTTATCTCACTCGCTCGCATAGTTTATTTTATTTAGATTAAACTGGCTATAATGATGGACCAGCGTCACTCAAATGTGCGAACTGCGAAAATAAAAATAATGATAAGTGCATCGTATATTAATTAAGTCACTTCCTTGCTACACGTATAGTCCATTGAAATGTTACATGAGCTTTGCATTTATTAGAGGACGCAATTTTATTTTTGGGACATGTGTCAATAGAAGCTTAACCTCAAGTTTGTGGGGTTGCCACCCTTGTCCCCCGGCCGCCATCTTGGAAAACACTTTTTTCGCGATATCTCGGAAACTATGCGTCTTACAAAAAATTCGTAAAGACATAATTTGTAGCAATTTTTTTTGCCTACAAATATGTTTATATAACTTTTTGCCCTAGATTAAAAATTAAAGAAGTTATAAGCAAAATAGTGAGAATTTTTTTATAAAATCTTTTTTGCTCTATAACTTTTTTTATACATTTTACAAAAAAAAAAATACCTCAGACCAATCGATTTTTTTATTTCATTCATTTAAAACGCTGTTACAGCGCTCCAAAGTTGACCGGGTTCGTCAATGCTCATGAGAATCCGGTCAAAACGAAATTTTTCAGCCACAACCACAGCCTAGGCCATCGAAGAAAAGTAGATTAGAGTAGCTAGCTAATAAGTGATTGAAAATATTATGATGTTGAAGATTACCTTATAAGCAAGATGTCCGTGGAGTAGGCCTACAAAACAGTACAAGATTGGTCTGAAGTTTTTTTTGTAAAATGTATAAAAAAAGTTTTGGAGCAAAAAAGATTTTATAAAAATTTTCTCACTTTTTTGCTTATAACTTCTTTAATTTTTAATTTAGGGCAAAAAAATATATATAAACATATTTGTAGGCAAAACAATTTTCTACAAATTATGTCTTTACGAATTTTTTGTAAGACGCATAGTTTCCGAGATATCGTGAAAAAAGTGTTTTCCAAGATGGCCGCCGGGGGACAAGGGTGGCGACCCCACAAACTTGAGGTTAAGCTTCTATTGACCCCCCACACATGTCCCAAAAATAAAATTGCGTCCTCTAATAAATGCAATATTCGGTCCTTAAATTGTAACATTTCAATGGATTAGTAGCATTTTATACGGTAGCTATAAGTCTGTTTCTTAGAAAGTAGAGCTGTCAATTGACAATTTATCGAAGTGCTCACTCGTCATAACTATAATTTTGCAGATATAATCATTTGTGTCACATACAACACATTAGTTAAAAATTGAAATTTCAAAACGGTGGAAAATTTTTTAGTGTTTAAAGATATTTCAAAGAATGCCAAAATCAATAGTCAGGTAATAGTCAAGTAATTCTTTTTTTTTTCACTTAAGACAATATTCTCAGTGGAGGCGGTTTTTTATAAATGTATATTGATAACTTTATAAAGTACACGAGTGTAACAACCCTAGCGGTAGGATGTAATAACTTTAATTGTATGTAAACACAATATGTTGGCATGTATTACTGTTGATTGTACAAAGGCACACCGACGTTTGTGGGTCGGCCAACCGAGTGCGCAAATAATAAAATCGTGAACTTGCTTCTATATACGGTGTATTAAAAAACCATCAACACCTTTTTGTTACAAAAAGGGAGAAAAATAAATAATTTATTTATTTATTGCGAAGTAGAAGGTGCAAGCTTCGTTTATTCACATGTCGATTAATTATAATCAAACAACAACAAAAAATATACTTCAATAAAAAAAGAGTAGTTTTTATTAGACGTTTAGAATACAGGACGATTTTTTAACCCCCGACGCAAAAACGACGGGGTGTTATAAGTTTGACGTGTCTGTGTGTGTGTGTGTGTGTGTGTGTATGTGTGTGTGTGTGTGTGTGTGTCTGTCTGTTCCCCTGTGGCGCTCAAACGGGTGGACCGATTTGAATGCGGTTTTTTTTGTTTGAAAGGTGAATTAGTCGAGAGTGTTCTTAGCTATGTTTGATGAAAATCGGTCCAAGATGGCCGCCGCTACAAAATGACGGATGATATATTTTTTCACAACTCCCTTGATATGGGTATCAAATGAAAGGGCTTGACTAGTAGAATAGCACTATTGTAAATTCAAGATGGCCGCCGCCACTAAATGGCGAATGTCGGGGGTTTTTTAAATTTTCAATTTACACTTGTTTAAATGTATGTACAGCATAGTATGATTAGGTACGCCGAGATGCTCTAACTGCAGTTTCTTAAAAAAAAAACTAAATAACCCGGTAGATATATAACAGTACATTAAAATTTATCAGCAACAAAGATCGTAGTCAAGTTATTCAATTTAAATACGAAAGTCACGGTAATATTATATTAAGGTTACGCTAGTCGCGCGCTTCTTCAGACAACCATTTTACGCTGATGATAAGTCTTTTTTTTAATTGTTCTAGATCTAAAATTACTATCTGCTCTTTTCTATTTGAATTCCTTGTCGCAAACAAAACGGTAAAATCATACTTGATTTGAAAGTTACAATCCCTAAGTTTTTAAGGAATCTTCGTGCGTAAATAAACTACAAAACAAAATACCAGAAACGAGAAGGCATACTTACAGTATTATAAAAGACATAATAATAAGTTTAAATGTTTTTTTTATTAAAATATTAATACAGTTTAACGTATCTAACCTAATGACAAACGATGATTTAAGAGTTTTCTAAACATCGCGCATCTCACTCTTGAGTATGTTTCGCCAGTAAATGTTGACTGAAATAGCACGTCTCGCGCACAACTTGGATCGACTGACTAGAGCACTCTTAACACTGCCCAATCTATCTATATATATAAAACAAAGTCGTGTTAGTTCGAACACTCATAACTCGAGAACGGCTGGAGCGATTTTCATGGTTATTGATTTGTAGTATTTGTCTCTGTCCCGAATAGCAGAATAACTATTAAAAACATTAGAAAATTGAAGAAAAATAAAATAAAAGAAAAAACATTTTCTCATACAAAATGTTCACGGGTTTCGTAACTGTCAAACATCCCGACGCGTGGATACGGTAAACTCTCTCACCCTCTCACCCGTATTTATAATTATAATTCTTCTGTACGTGTGTTTGTCACCTACCTCCTCCTAAACGGCTGGACCGATTTGTATGATATTTCAATGGGTTCCTGGCTGGAAAACACAATTACCGGGTAGGTACAGATAACCAAACGGGTCTCGCTAGGTGACGCTAATGTCGGTATGTCACCACCGGGCAGGACGAAGTCTGCCGGATCCACTAGTCTTCTATATAGATATAATAAAATCGTAGCCTTGCCGTATCTGTACATTGAAGATTTTTGCAAAATAATAACTGGGGGATGTTAGGGATAAGTAATAGAACGTAAAAAAGCTATTTTTGAAATTTTTGTCTGTTTGTTTGTGCGCGCATCACACAAAAACTACTGGATGGATTGAAACGAAACTTGGTACGATTTAAGTTCATACTGTGGAGTAACATATAGGATACTTTTTACCCCGAAATTCAGCACGGTTCCCTAGGGAGAGGGGATGAAAGTCAAAACGTGTATTTAGCTGTAATTCAATAACGCGTGGTCCGATTTCATTTATTCTTTTTTTGATAGAAAGTAGATACTTTAAAGATTATCGACTAATCTCTAAAAGGCTGGATCGATTTTGATGGGACTTTCATTGGCGGATTCATTTTGATCTACCCAAAACATCCGCCAGTGAACTTTTAAGAGTTTTTAGCATAATATGAGCTCAAAGGAGCTTTGGAAAAACAAAATGATTCCTACGGGATTTTTAAAAACCAATATATATCCACGCGAACGAATTCGCGGGTGTCCGCTTGTAAATAATAATATTCAACACGCTTGTCATTTATCCGCATAATATAATTTATATAATACCTACCGCTTTGCATTTCGAATTTAGATTTTAATTTCCGCAATCCTAAATAACACACCTATTATTATTTTGACGACCTTTGATACAAAGGCCAATATAGCCTCAGTATCCCAGGCTCTGTGTAAGAAGTAAGAAGTTCTATGTCCATATCTATTTCTTATTGTTATATGAGTAGGTAATTAGTCAAAAAATTCAACGTATAGATATAGAACAAACTAAAAAAAACGTAGACTATCTTAGACTGCAAGATCCACACTACAAATGATTTTATTCAAACACGAGTCAAGTCTGCCAAAGAAATAAAAAAATATATATTAAATATTTGAACTTTCTTAATAAGCTATTTTTAATAAGCTTGCGAGTATTTCTTATCAAGAACAGACTGCTCCAGTTAATCGCGATAGCTCCCAATAATGCTGGGAGGTTAGCTGCATCTCATGGAACCCTCAATGGCTTGCCGAGGCATGAAGGAAAAATATTCTTTCATTTTATTTATATCGTGTTTGAAATGAACATCTTTATTTGCAAATAGTCTAGACAATTTTCTCGGAAAGATATAAAAGGCCGATATCGAACGCCCGTTCGCCAGTTTCATTATCCAAACTGTCTGTCGATTTCATACGAGTTTGAATTTTAAAATAGTTTCTTTTTTATATTGTTCCGTTTTACGATTCAGTGGTAAGTATCTATTGGTAGAAACAGATAATAGAGCAGAAATTGGGACACGGGCACCTACAACAGCTATGCAAGTTTAATGCTCACACTATAGACATCTTATCGGTTTCAAATACGTACTATCATCAAACTGGACCGGCTAGTTCACGTGATGGCAAATCTTTACAAAATGTAACCAGCGGAGCTTTACAAAAGGTATCAATGTATAAAGCTTTTTATTTTATTCACTTATTTTAGGGTCTAGAACCTTCTAAAAAACAATCGATCATTCAGTGTCTTATTGGAAGGTAACTAAATAGGAATCAAGTTGGACGCTTGCCATGTAACAAAGACGTAAAAAACAACTCTACATAATATCCAACAACAATATGATACCTCGTATTGTTACACTAGCATGCGCATTGCACGGGTATCCTCAATTTATTAGGCATCTGTCCCACGGAGCGAAATGCAAGCGTGAAATATCGATGAACCATCGACGAGGCTGGAATTAATCGGCATGCATATTGAATTATGTTAGAACTCGGTTACATGCGGAGATATTCCAACGCTTTAGAATAGATAGGATAAATCTGCGAGTCAGGAATATTCGATCAGTGGCAGGGTCTCCATTAAGGGTAGCAGCCTCTAGACTTTGCACTGTCTAGCAGCGTGATTAATGTAGACACGTGCTAACGCGTGACCTTGACCGAGAAATGCGCTTTTACCTCGGCCGAGGCTCGTCCATATTGGCTGCGCTGTTGAAAGTAATACCTCACGAGGCTGCTGCGCTTAGTGGGACCAATACGTCCCCAAGCGATTGACTTTTTGTCCCTTTGGTGTCAACTGTCAGCTGAAGAAGAGTGAGAAAGATCTAGGGCTCGTATGAACGCGTGTTCAGAGATGAGAATAAGCCTCCGATCGATAAATCATGACGAAGTCAAAGCGTAGCACGATATGACTTTTACTGGGTATCTACTGGAGCAAATGGAGAAATTGATGATCGAAATTTTGGTCACCATAAGAATATTCATAAAAACCGCTCTGAGCTATAAGTGAATCTCCTTGGTTTGCATGCGAATGGCGAAGGGCGAAGGTGAACTTCTTAGTGGGCCATAAATCCTTAAATCTTGTTTAATACGTAAACTCAGAGCACGTTTTGACGGCGTGCGACAGAAATACGTGATGAAGAGCTCCGATCGAGACTAGATTGTGCGGGTAACAGATGGCTTTGTGTTCGATCTGGACGTTTTTAACCCGCGACGCAAAAACGACGGGGTGTTATAAGTTTGACGTGTCTGTGTGTGTGTGTCTGTCTGTCTGTTCCCCCGTAGCGCTCAAACGGGTGGACCGATTTGAATGTGGTTTTTTATAAATTTTAAATACCTATGCATCTATTAATAGCTATACAAGCACGAGAAAAGTTGAACAGTTGAATTTTGTTCATCGAGTTATAGGTTATATGTACTGCATGAAGAGATGTTCTCAGTTAAATTGTTTTCAAATTTTTTATCGCCAGCGAACGCTGTTACTGAAGTCAGTGTGCTTAGTCTAAGATCGGAGCACTCGAAAACGAACTCGAAAACTATTGATCGAATCACAAGTGAATTCAGAGCAAAATGAACTCAAATACTCGTATTTTAAAGTCGTAATTCCATAGTTCGAATATGTATTTTACAACATTTCTGCTTGGGGCGCTCGTTGTGTTCGAATGCTGAATGTATTGGTGAACTTTAACCTTAATACAAGCCATTTTAGGTCTATTTTACTCTGAAATCGATCAATAGTTTTCGAGTTCGTTTTCGAGTGCTCCGATCTTAGACTAAGCACTCTGGACCTTATTGTTTACACAGGCGATGTATTCGATCCAGCGTTGGCCGACACAGTTTGATGGCAGAACAGTGTATACGTACAAGGTGCATAACCATGCCAGCGACGCTGTGTAAAAGAACCTGCCATTATTTTAATCAATAGATATTGGGCGGCGGCGCGGCGGTCGGAAAATATTGCGATGATGAATTTGTCGCTGTCAACGTTCGGTTCTACTATAAGCCCCCTAATAAGGTAACCTACAACGTAGATTAGCACCAAGGAACATAAAACGAACAAATGTTAAAGCTGCTTTGTACAAGGACGCCCAACCCAAGATGAGACGGAAAAGGGTCATAAAAATTCACAGTAAAGGTTCACAGTGAAATACACGACGAAGATCGTTGACGTTGATGTAGGTATACCTACTATAGATTTTACTGCTGAGAATTTAGCATGAGCATAAGATTATACTATCTTTCTTCTAGGATTATAGAATATTTCCTGGGATGTTAATTAAAATGCAGTAATAAATATTGACGATACACAATAATTACTGGACCTCGTATACCGCCTAATCTATTGAATTTACTGTCAATAAAATTAAATCATAATAAAATTACTCCTAATCTACGTTTAATGGTATTCAGTACAATCGGATGCAGTAAAGTTAAATTGAATATTTATGTAGTAGATACAGTCGCCATCTTTTATTTCAGAGGATGAAGGCTTGGTCATACACAACGCGTTAATACAGCGTGACACGAAAGAAAAAAATAAGCAGCGCCGCTCTACGCAATGTGACGTACCTACTGTACTACTGTACGGTGACAGGTGATACACACTAGACCGTAACAAAAGAAAGTGTTTCTCGGGTGTGGTGGTCGTGTGGCGTAGGGCTATTTGATTTATGTGTGTGTGTTTACTTTGATCGACATAAATGCATTGATATCGATCAAATCAGTCAGTCATGTTATCAAATCAATCAAATCGCACGACGCGGCGTGGCTTTAGACTGCTCCACGACCATCCTGGCATCCTGCTGCGACGCTGGCGTAACCTGTCGCTGCCATCTCGCGTTATATTTATTTAAAGCCTTAATCGAATATAAATGAATTAACTTTGTCCAGGAATTAGACTAAATCGACGAAAACCGGATTAAAGTTTTTTATTAATTCGGGCGCCGCGAAGTGGTCTAAAACACGATATCATAGTAGCGTATTTTAAGCGAAAATAAAAAAATACTTGTTATTTTTTAATTAGCTGTCTTTGCCGATAGTAAAACAGGCCAAGTGAAATGCTTTCTTACTGCAGACAGGAACACTAAAAAAGAAGCATTATGAGAAAGAAAAAGATGAGAAAACAAAGATTTTCGTTCTACCTTTCTTGTGAAGAATGATGAGAATGTTGCTATACTTCTATTCAGCTAAATCACTGTCCCTCGCTACCCTATTCTCAAAACGAATGGATTTTATCGAATTACCACGACAAAAATTCGGTAGTTTAGTTACTACTATTATTTTTACTACTATCACTCAATAATAATTAAAACGTTAGTGTAATATAATTCTAAAACAAGTCGTTATAATCTAAATGTCGATGTTAATTAAGGTAATTTAGATTGTGCAAGGTTATATATTAGCTTCGGAACCAGCAACGTATATGAAATACGTTTTCATACCTTACTTCACTTTAGGTTATCAGACTAAAGTCGATTGACAGAACTTGGGACGCTTGGACATTGGTGTGGGCGACGTAGCAAATGCTGGTAGTCTTAAGCATGTCGCAAATCATTCTCGTTTTTACTTTGTTCTATACATAATCTATGCGGCTGTAATGTATGCAGGCTACGATAGAGGGCGGCAGTCGCACACCGGCAGGGAACAGTGACAGACGTGCTCAGGGCTTGCATACAGAACATGGCTTACCGGGTAAACAGAAAGTGTGTTTTATTGGATCCTGAAACATTACAGCGGCCTTTATGGTTCGGCATTCCTGGTTATCAATCAGGCTTTCTTTTGCCATGCACTAATTACTACTTAGAACTGATAGACGTTGGGATCCCAAGGTGCCAGAATGGCGCCCTCACACCGGAAATCGCAGTGTTAGCAGACCCCTTACTAGCTGGGCCGATGCCATTGAAAATTCGCGCCGCGTATCGGATCGGTGCCGAGATCGGATCGATGAGATGGGACGAAGACGACTTACTATTTTTATTTACTGAATCAGGACGGACTAATACACGTTCTTGAACGAAATTCGATTTTTTTTAATAACGAGAATATTTATGAATATTCATTTCTGAAGTAGGTATAATTTTTTGAATACCCGAGTATTATACTCGTAAAGCATTGTGGAACAGGATTCCAATAGTTATTCCATTGTAAGCATCTAACATTAATCAAGCCTTAAGAAGTACTTATTAGTCGTATCGATATTAGAATGCAAACAGTTTCCGCGTTCTAGGATATATCTAAACAATACTGACATTATACTGAGCCGACGCTTTAATTTCTGAGAATCAACAAGGCCAACCATATTATGTAGGTCCACCGTGTTCCTATTACCATCGATAGGTACAAGAGGTACTATATATTTGTTTAATATGGATGTCTAGACACCTAAGCATACATTATTATAAATCCTTTTATAGTTCCCAGTATTTTAACAGGATCTTGTATTTCACATCGCTTTTTCTTGATATTCGTTATAATCGGCGAACAACTGGATATGATGGTAAATAAGCCGAGAATTTGGAAGAGTCAACAGCCACAATAGATTTTAGCCCAATCTTTATTTTAGCCTAGACTGTTTCCCATTTAATATTATACGTTTGTTATACCTAGTTGTTGATTAATCGTATTGCTCCTTTTATCGTCCTTGTTAGATTAAGTTACTTGCCCAAATCAGACTGAAATCTTATCTGAATCATAAGAGTCTTATTGCTCATAATAGGCACTTGAGGAGAGACCAGACAGAGATGTTTTCGTCGTCTCGACCGTGGGAGAGTTTAGTCTAGATTGAGTTCAATAGACTAGTCTCATCTGAATTGATTACAAGCTTGGCCTGCGTAGCCTGTTTGACTACATGCTTTTTACGAGGTGGATGATCCGTTCCTTATCAATAAAAAATTGGCTGTCTGTAAAGACAGTTTACGGACGATAATTTTACGTGATAACGCGTCGTAAGAAAACATTGCCTCTCTATCGCTTGTTCCGTGCTCTCGCTTGCACGCTCGGCTATGCCTCTCTATCGCTTATTCCGCACTCTCGTTTGTACGCTCGGCTAGACGGTACATGACAATGAGTTATGCTTTTTCGTGCTGTGGCCGGCGTTCATCGATTTATACGTTATCACGTCAAAAACGTACGAAAAAACTATTTCATCGACTAAAGGCAAACGCCTCGCCTATCTAATCTATTAAGCATGAATGCAAACACGGGACGGACTGACCAACATATTCTAAACATTACCTACGTACGAGTAGGTACAATGAAACACTCGGGGGGTTTTCACGTATTTCCCCGTCCGTCTGATAAGCGCAGGTCGACGTACGGGTTGTGTTTTAAATTTTTAATCGCTGCAAGGGCTTTGTAGGGTAGCGAACGGTGGGTAAACGCTCACACTGGCAACTTTACCTTTTGAAGACTTTTTGTCTTGTCGTTGTTCTGCGCGTGCATCGCCGTGTTAGAAATTTGTCGCTCAATAAGAATTTAGTCCTGTAGCCTTGAACATTTTACCTCACTTTCTTTTAGTACACTTTCGGCCGAACGAGATTTTTTGTCATCTTCTATATCTGTACAACAGTCCGTGACTGATTGACTGAATGACTGACAGTGGTTCTAGAGATTTGTTTGGAGAAAATATTCCTTGAGGTATGAATTAATTTAAAAAAAAAACCTAAATGCACGGAGACGAAGTCGCGGGCATCAGCTAGTCATCGATAAAGAAGGAATCTATACTAATATAATAAAGCAGAAGAGTTTGTTTGTTTGAACGCGCTAATCTCAGGAACTACAGGACCGATTTCAAAAATTCTTTCACCGTTGGATATGTAAGTGATCCTTGATTGCTATAGGCTATATATGTACCACGGCCGAAGCCGGGGCGGACCGCTAGTATTTAAATAAAATAGATAATGAGCAATAGGAAAACATGAACTCATGCAACTAATATCATGCGAATTGTATCTACCTTCGTGTTTTCAATCGAAATATGAACAGCGACTTTGAGTCGAACGACTTATCGCTCTTGTAATGTTACAGTAAAAAGGTAGCTAAAGTACTTGCGTGGCTCTAAATAGGCCTGGGGTTAATAGCGAAGGGTTAGATAAGCTTTGAAGTTAGGGATCCGGAATAACGGTTCTGCATTTTTGTATTCGATATTAATTGTATAATAGTCCTTTTGGAATAGGTAGAAAGTTACTATTATACATATCTTGTATTAAAGAACAATGCGAAGTCATGATTCCTTTGACTATTTAGTTTTTCTTATTATACTTTTCTTCTCGCCAGTTAGCTATTAAAATAGGAGTCGGCATACTTTCTCCTCTTGTTTTCCATCGGGAATTGAAGCCACGTCCGAGATTTTTATAACTTATCGCTTATTAGACTAACAATGTATACAAACAAAACTATGAGTTGTAATATGCGTGATAAGATCCAGGTTAGGTTACGGTTAATTTTATTAGCGCGAATTTAATCTGAGCGTTAGTCATGAGCATGTATTGTTTTTGTATGGCGCCACATTTGTAAACTGTAGTAAAAAAAATACCCACTAATCTAGTGACACTCATTTTGTTTTTGTTGTCTATTGCAAAAATGTTGCTTGAACTAGTTGCATTAATGTAAAGTGACTCAACTTATCTACAAGCTTCACACTTGAGCTTGAATTTTACAAAGCTTCTTATGGCCAGTAGGGTTATGCCGAGTTTGCACATTGCGGCAACGTTGATCGATTTCGAGTATCAAAACCCAATAACTTCAAAAATAGACCTATACTGGTTTGTTTTAAGGTTTGAGATCGTCCATATATCTACAGCCAGCGCCCCAAGCGGAAATTTCGCAAAATAAAAATTGGAAGTACCTACCTACTGAATATACATACGACTTTAAAATAGGAGGTTTTAGGTCCTTTTTCTCTGACATTGTATGTAGTTGTTCGATATTCGAAATCTAATAGCGTTGTCGAGGTGTGCAAACTCGGCATAATCCTACTGATTGTAACTTTGAACTTGTATTCTTCAAACTCAATTTTCAAACTCTTTTGGGAGATCAGTCTGTTCGTTGGTTTATCTACGAATAAAGCTAGCTGTGTTCGCTAACGAAGTTACGAACTACGTAATGCTGAATACATCCCATACAAAAGGAAAAGTTAGTATCGACTATCGAGTCAACTTTGGATCATTTCTAAATTGCCTTCGGGTTCGCCAAACAACAACGAAGTTGTTACTTCGGTAAAACCTTCAGCCGGGGCTAAATTATTAGTAGGTACCTACTTATATCCTATAGACAAAGCTATATTACATTTTAAGACTTTCTTACAGCAATGTAAGAAAGAAAAAAAAATAATTGGTCGGTATTTTATTCAATAGGTTAGCAACCCGCCCTGGTTTCGCACGGGTAGTAATTATAGGCTACAAATTACGCCCACCATACAACATTATCTTGTTATACTTGTATCTCAAAGGGATTAGGCAGCGTTTTGGATGAAAGCTCCCAGGCAGCTTAACTATTTCCGACAGTTTCAATTATCATCATATTTCAACCAATTTACAAAAAAACCTTAACAAATTATACACCTAAACCTTTCTCATGAATCACTCTTTCTACTGGTGCAAACCGCTTGACAATCCGTTCAGCTGTGTGCTTAGTCTAAGATCGGAGCACTCGAAAACGAACTCGAAAACTATTGATCGAAACAAGTGAATTCAGAGCAAAATGAACTCAAATACTCGTATTTTAAAGTCGTAATTCCATAGTTCGAATATGTATTTTACAACATTTCTGCTTGGGGCGCTCGTTGTGTTCGAATGCTGAATGTATTGGCGAACTCAAACCTTAATATAAGCCATTTTAGGTCTATTTTACTCTGAAATCGATCAATAGTTTTCGAGTTCGTTTTCGAGTGCTCCGATCTTAGACTAAGCACTCAGTTCTTGAGTTTATCACGAAGTGACAGACAGACGCGACGGGGGACTTTGTTATAAAATATGTAGTGATTTTAGGCTCAGTAGTTTCGGGTTGGGGGCCAAATGGTCAATTTACATCTTTGACCATCTAGATTTTAGATGGAGATAAATACGCTGATAATAGGTAAATACGCAAAAAGCTGTGATAGCCTAGTGGTTAGGACGACCGACTTCTAATCGGAGGTCGTGGGTTCGATCCTGGGCACGCACCTCTAACTTTTCAGAGTTATGTGCGTTTTAAGTATTTAAATATCACTTGCTTTAACGGTGAAGGAAAACATCGTGAGGAAACCTGCACGCCTGAGAGTTCTCCATAACGTTCTCAAAGGTGTGTGAAGTCTGCCAATCCGCTTGGCCAGCGTGGTAGACTATGGCCAAAACCCTTCTCACTCTGAGAGGAGACCCGTGCTCTGTAGTGAGCCGGTAATGGGTTGATCATGATGATGATGATGAGGTAAATACGAAACCTCATGAATGTGAAAAATAAATGGGATGGAACTCATGGAAACATATTATATAAGAGATCTATCTCTACCAGTGATCCTCGGCAGGTTAACATTCGACCACAGCGCCTCTTACTAGATAATCAGGTGAAATCGCAGCCAAGCTCAAACCAGTCGTCGATAAAAGAAAACATAATTAAATCTCACAATCTCGTTAGTCGCCGGTACAACAGTTGTATCTTAATTGGCAGTGAAACGAAGCACTTGCGTTGTGTAAACGAAAGTAATTAACCCGCGTCGTGCGATTAAAGGCCCTGTTAGGGCGTGAAGCGTTACATGGAGGTTTTCTGAACTTGCTGACATCGAGACGTATCGAGACGCGTAGATTAAGTTACGTATATTAAAAATCCTTTGGGAACTCTGTGATTTTCTATATGATTTTCTATGATGAAGGTCTAGTCTATAGCTGTACAAAATCTCGTTAAAATCGGTGTAGCGGTTTATGCGTGAAAGCGTAACTTACAAACAGACAGACAGCGTTATTTTCGCATTTATAATATTAGTATGGAAGTATCGATTAGGACTGTTCGGTCCTGCGCGGAAAATAAGGCCCAAAACGTTTTGACATCTAAAGAAAGCTTAGAGCGGGGCCGCACTGCGAAAATTATTCGCGCGAATTTTATTCGCGCGGTTTATATTCCGCATTTTGATATATTTTTCTCGCGAATTTTAAATCGCATGTGCGTGCAGCTTCATACATTCCCATATGTCACAGAATTTTGCGAAAAAATTCACGCGAATAAATTTCGCAGTGCGGCCTAGGCCTTATTCGTATGGAATTCAAATATATATTTTTTAATTAAAATAATGTATCTACGACTTAATAACACTCAATCTAGCAAATAAATTATTTGAATTGAATTTACCACAGAGTTGTCTCATGATAAACATTTGTATGAAAAAACATAAATTAGCTACTAAGAAATACACCTTAAATAACTATATTTTAAAAGGATACTGTAACCGGCCCTTATTAAAGGGCAAGGCGATAGATAGAGATACACGTAATTAGAGATTTTGATCTCGAAAAGTGGCTTTGAGCTCTATAGTCTCTCAGTCCGACCTTTCGGACAGGTCGTGTCAATGGTTTAAAGGTTCAGACAAAAGTCAGCACGTTGCAAGTGGAAATCATTATTTATTGCTATACATTTCAGGGATTTTGTATAAAGGAATGACAAAATCTATTTATGTGCTGTCATAGAAATAAATGTTTATGACAGGTGTCCAAAAAAAAGTGATGTCCAGATTCTGAAATATGCAAGTTAATTAAAATTAATTAATAAAAGGAGATGTTTCAAATCTGGCTAAGTCTTGTACAGTACCTTACAAATTAAGAAAAATCCGTTGTTCTCGGGAAAAATAAAATTATTGAGTTAAAACTAATACTTTAGTTGTACAAAAATATTTTTTATTCATTAATTATTGATCGATTTTCAATATGGCGTCGCTGGCGTCGTATGGTTTAACGTAAACTGACAGCTTGTCACTTCAAATAACAATTGTCATTGTGATTGATATTCTGTCAGTCAATGGTGGACTGGTGGTCAATTGCAATCGATTTCTGTTTGATTTTTGAGTTCTTTTCAACAACTACGCTTTCGTTTTCTGGATTTTGGACCGTTTTGCTCATCTGTTTACCTGGCTTTCGTTTTTGGACCATCTGTTGACCCGGCGTTGTGCTACACGGACTTCGATTTTGCTTAGCGATTTGGGCGGTGTTGATACGATCTAATGACATTTCTGTCAAAGTCAAATGCCAAAACGAAATGCACGACATTTTACCGCCATGATGAATTTTTATTACGTGTTGCAATCCTAAGCAGAAATACTTGTTTTGTACAACCAAACAAAACCATTTTATAGAAAATATATAGTTCAAAACTGTTCAATGTTTTCTGGACTATATCCAAGTATACTGTACCAAGTCCTAGCCAAGGCCTCATACAGTGATGAAACATCTCCTTTAAGTATGATATTTGCAAAGAAATTACTGTCATAATTTGCTTTAGAGAGAAAAAAAAACAGTTAAAACATTATCTACTCTTTAACCGACAAAAAAGGTGGAGGTTCTCAAGTCGACTCTATATTTTTTCGAAGGTCATGTAGGTACATATATATGTATTTCTACCTATGATTTTATTTAGTAAATATAATGAGTAAAAGAGTGGAAACATGCCAAACATATTAAATCGACGTCAAAGAATAAATACTTTGGAATAAATATAACAAAATATAAATTACCGTGTCATGCTTGTGTTTATTTATCGCAACACTCTAATTGGGCTTTTAGGTACGCCCGACATGCCAATATATAGTGTAATAAAATTGAAAATATTTAGCTCGAAGTTCGAACCTTTCGGGCCCAAACTCCAAAGCTACAACCATAAAGTAATATTCATTCAAAGTTGGATTAGTTACCTGATACCGATACGGTAACTAATTAAACTTACACCTAAGACGGTTTAACCACGTTTAACTTCAAATTAATTTCGTTATTTCGATCAAAGGAGTTGATAGTGTAGTGCGATAATACTCGTAAGTAAGTAAGGCTTTCCAACTTTAGTTTTCGAAGTTTGTTCACCAGTTATCTACAACTTACCGACTTGGACCAGCGCAACCATTTGATATCTACCTATTCACTCTTTAATGTGTATAATATAAAAATCGTATTATGTTAGGCTAAAATAACAAGCACCAAGCACACAAGGCCAAGCACGGCAAAAAATATTATTATATCGAAATGGGGTGCTAATATCTACCTCAATAAGAAGAAGAAACTTGTTGAAGATCCGGACTCTTGCGCTTTTGAACATTTTGTCATCGATTTTAGTTGAAAAACAAGACAAGCGGAAACCCGCGTGGATATTGGTTTTAAAAATCCCATGAGAATAATTTTCCGTAGTATGAACTTATATCATGCCGAGTTTCATTTCAATCCATTCAGTAGTTTTTACGTGATGCGCGCACAAACATACAGACAAACAGATAAACAGATAAACAGACAAACAGACAAAAATTTCAAAAATAGCTTTTTTACGTTCTATTACGTATCCCTAACATCCCCCAGTTATTATTTTGCAAAAATCTTCAATGTACAGATACGGCAATTCTACGATTTTATTATATGTATAGATAGAAGATAAAACTAGACATAGCTAACGGCCGCGAAGACTATTGTAATTAATAAAATTTCAGTCACTATACAAAGGTGCTAAGTCGTGGAAAGAAACATTTACAGCAAACAGCAACAAATTGCAAGGTTTACGATTCAAACACACCGATCTGTAATTGAGCCGCTTGCAAGTCGCAAGGGCATGGCGTGTCAACAAGACATTAGCGACGTATGCAATCTTGATCGCGCTCCGTAATTATAAACTTTCATGCGACATGATTGCGACCGTCATGCCATTTAATATCAATACAACTTACGAGTTTTTATTGTTGTGTTCGTACCTTGTAGTACTAGAAGTACATATTTTCTTGTTCAGTTTTTCATTAATCATCCCTACTATACCTAGTACCTACCTATTATAAATGTGAAAAATTGTTTCGTTCGTTTGTTTATCCTTCAATCACGCCGCAACAGAGAAATGGATCTATGTGATTTTTTCATCAGATGTTCATACTCTCCGAAGTACGGAAGGAAAGTAAATTCGTAATACGAGAGTCACCAGACCATTCAATCATTTATATTTTACTTACTCCATTGACTTGGGACAAAGCTTAACACCTGACATATGTGACCGTCTTTGAGGAACGTGACAAAGACGCGCGACCGCAATACACGTCACTTACCCGTTGTCCTCCTAGATGAACGACAAACGCGACAACGCGACATAATAAGACACGACGACGACGAAAATATCAAACAGTAGCTGAGACTTCACGCGGCCTACGTTGTCGCGTAGATAAGTTTGGCATTTTCTATGGAGTCGTATCGCGTCGCGCCGCGTAGTATTCGTCGCTCACGCAGGACACCGCGTTACCCGTTGTCCTATATGAACGACAAACGCGACAACGCGACATAATAAGACACGACGACGACAAAAATATCAAACAGTAGCTGAGACTTCACGCGGCCTACGTTGTCGCGTAGATAAGTTTGGCATTTTCTATGGAGTCGTATCGCGTCGCGCCGCGTAGTATTCGTCGCTCACGCAGGACACCGCGTTACCCGTTGTCCTATATGAACGACAAACGCGACAA
Organism: Melanargia galathea; assembly: GCA_920104075.1. Taxonomy (NCBI): domain Eukaryota; kingdom Metazoa; phylum Arthropoda; class Insecta; order Lepidoptera; family Nymphalidae; genus Melanargia; species Melanargia galathea. The sequence continues at coordinate 4,413,966 of OV049869.1, forward strand.
CGCGACATAATAAGACACGACGACGACAAAAATATCAAACAGTAGCTGAGACTTCACGCGGCCTACGTTGTCCCGTAGATAAGTTTGGCATTTTCTATGGAGTCGTATCGCGTCGCGCCGCGTAGTATTCGTCGCTCACGCAGGACACCGCGTTACACGTTGTCCTATATGAACGACAAACGCGACAACACGACATAATAAGACACGACGACGACGAAAATATCAAACAGTAGCTGAGACTTCACGCGGCCTACGTTGTCGCGTAGATAAGTTTGGCATTTTCTATGGAGTCGTATCGCGTCGCGCCGCGTAGTATTCGTCGCTCACGCAGGACACCGCGTTACCCGTTGTCCTATATGAACGACAAACGCGACAACCCGACATAATAAGACACGACGACGACGAAAATATCAAACAGTAGCTGAGACTTCACGCGGCCTACGTTGTCGCGTAGATAAGTTTGGCATTTTCTATGGAGTCGTATCGCGTCGCGCCGCGTAGTAGGTATTCGTCGCTCACGCAGGACACCGCGTTACCCGTTGTCCTATATGAACGACAAACGCGACAACGCGACATAATAAGACACGACGACGACGAAAATATCAAACAGTAGCTGAGATTTCACGTGACCTATGTTGTCGCATAGATAAGTTTGTCATTTTTAATCCCCGACGCAAAAACGACGGGGTGTTATAAAGACGTGTCTGTGTATGTGTGTGTGTGTGTCTGTCTGTTCCCCTGTGGCGCTCAAACGGGTGGACCGATTTGAGTGCGGTTTTTTTTTTTGTTTGAAAGGTGAATTAGTCGAGAGTGTTGTTAGCTAAGTTCGATGAAAATCGGTCCAAGATGGCCGCCGCTACAAAATGGCGGATGACATATTTTTTCACAACTCCCTTGATATGGGTATCAAATGAAAGGGCTTGACTAGTAGAATAGCACTATTGCAAATTCAAGATGGCCGCCACCACAAAATGGCGGATGTCAGGGGTATTTTAAATTTTCAATTTATACTTGTGTATGGAGTCGCAGCGTGTCGCGTCGCGTTTGTCGATCACCTAGGTCCTATGACAACGGGTGAACCATAGATTGCAATCGATGGCGTGACATTAACATGTCGCGTCAACAGCAATTTCTTAAAAGTCACGAAAACAATGCTAGTTGCTAGCTAAGTAATTCAGATACCTACTCATGCAGTTTCACTTTGTCCGGACAAAAATATACTGGCAAAGGTCAAAACCGTTCCGAAGGGTACTTTGAGGTGAATATAAATCCATAATGAATGCTTGAAGTATAAAATGTGAAGTAGGTATGCAATCTATTCTTATACTTTAATAACTGACCGCTTTTGTTTGCCTATAAAATTAATACCAAGACCCATAATTGTAAATTGATGTAATTTAATAGACATATAATATACCATAAATTATAGAGACGTTTAAGATAAATAAGTCGAACTCGTAAATATAAGTTCAATTAATTTCGTTTAATTAATTAATACCCAACGTGCAGCATTAGGTAAAAGTTCACATTATTAAATTTATAGTATGAATTAGATCAAAGAAGAAAGAAGGTAGATCAAATATCTAAAGTAATTATGATTAACAAGACATATAAAGTTCGTAAACTAAAACCCGACTACGCTTAATAATTTAGTGTGCAGAAAGCGCGGGGCAAGCTGCTAGTGGCGCCATCTGTTATGTCTATCCGAAACTAATTAAATAAGATAGAAAGCCGCGCGAACGTCACGTCTCGATTTTTTTCGTAAATAAAATGTAGCCTGTCACCCGGGCCATAACAACGAATCAATAGACATCTCATTAATCAAAATCGGTCCAGTAGTGTAGGCGCTATGGTGGTACACACAGAATCTCATACAAATCGGCCACAAACATACATACATACATAGACTGTTAAAATCATAACCCTTCCTTTTGGCTTCGCCGTAGTCGGGTAAAAAAAGTTCTAGTTCTAATGACACATGTGACAATGTTGCACTTTAAAGCTTGGCAATAAATTGGCGAAGTCACGGGTTTTTTACGATTTCGCGACGACTCAGCTTATGCAACTCAGTGAAGAGAAGGCAAAACAATTAACCATAAACACATGTCCTTGGTTCGGTAACTTGTTAGTAAGTTACGACAAAAGACTGCACTGACACCATGTTAAAATGCATCGTAGGAATAAACCCATGTCTAGGTTTCATTTCAATGTGACGATTTACAAATATTGCAATAACGAATTAAACTAAATTCTCTTTTAAGTCTAAGTGCTATGACCCGAATTCCTGCAATAAGAATCTTATGAAATACTTTTGCATTAAGTTAAGAAAAAAGTAGACGAGATATGGCCTAGATAATGAATAGAGAGCCTAGTATTAATAAATGTATAAAACGCATTTATAATGATCATGATATCATCAAATCATGACAGGATCACGACAGAGAAAGCGTTGCCCGCGATAATAACAAGATAATATTCATTACTCACGTATCTCAATTAATCAGCAGCTTAAGCATACCTGAAAAATAAAAATAAACTGGTTTAGTATAATGTATGAATTGTAATTTGTTCCAATTAAACTATGATTGCTAGTTTAATTTATTGCATTGAAATGAAATGAAAACGTTGACAATAAACACCCGGATCCCAACGCTAAGTTTCCCAGTGAATGCTCGTCATTTTAGTACCTCGGGACCCTAACGTCGATCGCTTCTTCAAGCATCAAGCGTTTTCAATAGATAGGAATGAAAATAAATGATAACTGATTACTGAAAAAAATAAATACAGAGGTCTATTTAAAAATGAAAATAATTTCAGAATTTACAAACAACTTTTAAATTACGCACATAAAAGTAATTTTCAAAAAGGTTTTTAAGCTCGTAACAATATAACGTTGAAGAACTTGGCCTAAAAAAACGCATGTGTTGCTTTATTCGAAGCATGTGAATTGGGCAATCGAGTCGCGAAGCTAAATTATAATATTTGTTGCGAAACGATAATCGAGCGAAATCATGCTCATTGCAGTTGTGTTGTGGCTAAATCGAGTCACGCTCCGCAAGAGGATCGTTGGATTGGTCCAGAGCAATGCGGTAGATTCAATTATCTTTGAATGTTCTGAAGATGTCAAAATAGTAATGATGTACCCGCTGAATATCGAGAATGCAGTGCGGCTAATTTTATCACAAAGTAATTTTTATATGTATTATATAAATAATCGTCCGTCCATTTAGTGGCGGATCGGGCACCTTGGGAACCCAACGTCTATCGCTACTTCGAGCTGTGTGCTAGATGGACCTCGGATCTCAAGCGAGTTGCTGGGAGACGTTGGACAAAGGAACAAGATCGTGTTCTGTGGCGATCCTAGCAAGAGACACAGTCTAGCATTGGACGTCTATCAATTGAGACGAGACGACGAATAATAATTTTTATTTGAACGGAACTAAAGAGAAAAATGTATATAGATCTTAAAAAAAGAAAAGAAATAGTTTTGGTAGAACAGATAAATAATATTAATGTATCCAATACAAAAGTCTAACTACGAGTAGATGTCTGAGGTCTGAACCAACTAGCGAAGCAATCAGTCGTTCTGACCCTACCGACTACCTTAACTGACACGGATGTGTTTCAACATAAATTAAACTGGGGCTTTCACGCAAATCGAAACCAGTTTATAGGAAAAAAAAGCGCACAGAAATCGACAGGTGTGCCGGGACGTCACTACCGGTCGCCGGCTGATAAGCGAATGTATGCCGGGCGTTCACCTGCGCCCACTGACACAGTCTCTATCCTTGTCCCGCGAGTCGGCAAGGTGGAACGACGAAATGGGACGCATGTATCCGAGCACGGACAAAAGCGAGTGCACGCAACAATTCCACTCGACAATACGTTATGCGACATTTCAATTTATGCAGAAAATATCTGCATTGTTGGTAATTACAGTTATCCCACGGCACGACAATAGGCTCAGTCGCATAGAAACCTGTGGACGAAATGTTTCGTCATGTTCGATATTGTTTTACGCCAAATAAAATAACTTTCTATAATGCGAGAAAATATTACAATCCACACCACACTATTTAATACATATTACGAATATACATGTGAAAGTGTATCTCTGTCTCTTTTTATTTTTTTACAACTCAGAATAGATTTGTTTTGAAGATAGCATGCATTTAGGAGTCATTTTTGTACATAACATAAATATTGGCCAAATATACAATCTACAACTATGATCACGGCAACAAGTGTAAATTGAAAATTTAAAAAACCCCCGACATTCGCCATTTAGTGGCGGCGGCCATCTTGAATTTGCAATAGTGCTATTCTACTAGTCAAGCCCTTTCATTTGATACCCATATCAAGGGAGTTGTGAAAAAATATATCATCCGCCATTTTGTAGCGGCGGCCATCTTAGACCGATTTTCATCAAACATAGCTAAGAACACTCTCGACTAATTCACCTTTCAAACAAAAAAAACCGCATTCAAATCGGTCCACCCGTTTGAGCGCCACAGGGGAACAGACAGACACACACACACACACACACACACACACACACAGACACGTCAAACTTATAACACCCCGTCGTTTTTGCGTCGGGGGTTAAAAATGTATTTAGGAAGGTTCGTTTCTAGCACGTTACAACATTTTAGATAGATACCATGGAGATCGGTTACAATAAATGAGTTTATTATTCAAATATGAACGATCACGAATTCGTGTGGTCCATACAAGTAAGTACACGTAATTAATTTAATTTATGTGAGAATTCGATCTCTGTAGTGTTTAAATTAGCTGTGCTAGAGATAAGATCTGCAAAGTTACTAAGCCATTTACTATTCAATTGTGTGTAAATAAAGCTCAGAGGTGTGTGTTTACTGAAGGTGATGGAAAGACTTGACGTATCCTGGAAGTGTTTTGGACTTGACTTTAACTACGATTAAAATATCTAAACGATTATAGTATTTATCCGAATAAAAAAATGTCTATTCTATTCGGCTTTGCTTCAGCTGTCCACAAGATAGTTAAACTACTTCTTGTAACATTTTGTTTTGAAAAGAGCTACTGCTGAGTTTCTTGCCGGCTCTTCTCAGCAGAACCAGCATTCCGAACCGGTGGTAGATTCTTGACAATATGTCATAAGAGCCACACGTTGGCCTACGTGAAATAAACGATTTTGAATTTTGAATTCATTAATGGATACGGTATTATACAGTGCATGTGCAGTACGTGATGTGTATTTGAGTTTAAAGATTATTTGTACAGACCATTAATTGATATACAATTTCAGAACATAAAGCATAATAATTAGAACCGAAGGTTTAACATAGAAGTAAAACAATAAGCCCACCACAGAGCAAAGACCCCCTTATTTAAGACACATATAGAGCTTAGATCCGCCAGTTATTTTTGTACTAGTTCCTGACCAAATACTTCCCCCGAGGGTCTCGTCACGATATATTCCATTAACAAAAAGCGTCCTATGTCACAAATAAACTCAGCAGAGCCCTCTTGGAATATGAAACCACGATCCCTCGGAACATTTCCAAGTTCTCTCACCCCCAACTCATCACGGCTGTCTTGAAATAAATGTCTACGTTAAAATATATACAACACTATGATAAATGTTGTGAGCACAAGATCCGAAATAGGTCAATCCGTTGGGCTAGATTTTACTTTCACAATGGCGCGAAAGAGCCAAATTGTCCACAATCGGTGCGCAGTGGAAAGCATTTACTGAGGCAGCGTTTACCGGTTGTTAGCCACCTATTTGTGCAAACAATGGACAAGTGAACAGCGGTGGCATTTACCAAGTGAGATTGCATTGTTTGCTTCCATTTTTTGTTACCCATTTAAAATAGATCACTCGGCTTTTTGCTAGATTCTCTACTGACAACCTCGATAAGCAAATTCACGAAGAATTCACCAATCGTTGCTTAGGTAAACTAAAAACGTTTCGTTCACAAATCACTTTCGTTCTTTTTACGCGAGCGCGCGTGAAAAAAAAAATGAAAATTAGAAGAAAATCTTGGGAATCAAGACTTGATAGAAATTACGGTAATGTTCGTTTTTGTCGTATAAAAAGGTGCGTCCAGACTTGAACATTTCACCGAACCGAACAGCGAACATTTCGGCGAACTTGTTACGCTCAATGTGGACGGCGCGCTTGGAGCGCTTGAGATGGGTTACTGCGTAACAGTTCGGCGAAACTTGTTACGCTCAATGTGGACGGCGCGCTTGGAGCGCTTGAGATGGGTTACTGCGTAACAGTTCGGCGAAAGTTTCGCCGAACTTTTACGCAGTAACCCATCTCAAGCGCTCCAAGCGCGCCGTCCACATTGAGCGTAACAAGTTCGCCGAAATGTTCGCTGTTCGGTTCGGTGAAATGTTCAAGTCTGGACGCACCTATTTTACAGAATTATCGTTTTGCAGGGGTGTGCCAGAGATCAGTTATTAAGAAAAAAATATGGGCAATTAGCGACTTCGTTTGACTGGATTCAGGCGTTTTTTAATTTGTCCCTTTAGGGATGGAATTTTAAGAAATCCCTTCTTAGTGCACCTCAATGGTACATAAGGAATATTTCCTCCAAATTTCAAATCTCTAGATCCACCAGTTTAGGTTTTGCGTTTTCTGTCAGTCACGTTACTTTTTATAGGTAGGTAAGTAATATAGATAATACCTCAGCCATATTCTTACAAGCAGTGTATAGCCGGTTATAAGTATTTCTGCGGCAATCGAACCGCGGTCGTTAGTGGCACTGCAGTTTTGTAAGAGCGGGCGCGAACGCCTGCCATAGTTTCGCAACTGAGGGCTTACGGATTCCCACGCGGATTTCGTATACAGATGCTGTTCAAAGCACTTCGCAATAATTGCACGTTGTTAGCAAAAACATATCTAGCTGCTGAAACCTAATTAACAAAGGCTGTTCTTTAAACGGTTAGATTTTGGTAAGCACTTGTAAAATTCAATTAAAAAAAACTATTAATAACTAAAACCAAATTAGCAACTAAAAAAAAGGTCTTTTGTAATTTTTTTTTCTTACTTGTTAAATACCTACTTTTGCACTAATTTTGAACATGTGTCTAGGCGGTTATAATCTACCTAAGACTTTTTACCTTAGACTTCTTGCGAACCAATTGTTTAATCTCAGAGACCAAATTGTTATTTTGCGCCTTGAGTATTTATTTCTCTGACCCGTGTCCAATAAAATTAAATTGCGGATAAGTTTTGCTATCCAAATATTATGTTGCGGACCATTAATTTAATTATCTAGATAGGTAGGTACTTAAAGAAATATGCCTGACTATGTCACTCGAAGTGAATTTCATCGTGCGAATTTTCTGGATGCTGCATAAATAATCGAGACCGAATAAACCCTTCGTCTTGAAACGTCTTGATGTTTTACACATTTTATTAATCACCTGCTTTTGTTGCGAGAGATTTATCGAGTCACGGCTTATCCCGGGAACGCTCGAGTCAAGATGCAATAGATCGAGGCGCAATAAATATGTAATTCACGAACAAAACACCCAAGAGGTCGCCTGCTGCGCCTACTGATTTACATTTACGAGTTGGAACACGTTGTACCACGCCCGTGCCCTTTGAATTTATGTTGCCTACATCTAAATAACATCGCGGGCTTCGCTATTTCAAGGCCAACTGAGCAATAGCCGGAGATTTCGATTACCTGAAGCCATTACATGTTACGTATAAAATAGGTTATCGAAAAGCATAAGTATTATAAGCATTTCTCAGATGCTGGTTGCGGGCCATAATCATAAAGATAATAAAAGTTTCGCAACTGAGCCGAAATGTGGAGCGGTATGCAAAACTGGTATTATTGAAAAACAGATAGCTAAAAGCTCGGAACGTTAAACTTTTAAGCTTGTTTATTAATTTATTCGATAACTAGCTTTTGTCCGCGACTTCAAACGTGTGGAGGTTCTTCAAAAATCTTGCAAGAAACCCTTTATTTTCCAAGGAAAAGGTTTCTATGCCATTCTTAAGGTCCACAATGATGCCATGCAAAAAATACGTCGAAGCTCTGTTGTAGCGTGATTGAAGAACAACCCAACAAATAAACACACTTTCGCATTTAATAGACATATTTTGTATCATTTACAACCTGTTTTGGTAATTTTACTTAAACGGTAGAGAAAACATTGTAAGCTTAAGTAATATTTTTCGTAAATCAAGACATCTCAGATGAGTGAATTGCTAGTGTAATATGAACATAGAAAAGGGACAAAAAGGCCGTAAAAATGAAAACCAGTTGTTTTCATTTCACATAAGTTTATTGATTTGTCAATAGAGTGATTACGAAGTTGAGCTAATGGACATTATACAGCCACGTCGTTCTAATTATGCTGTAAACGACATTTAAGAGCGGGAATGCAGCGGCGGTGCAAATTACGTATTTACTACGTATTTAATAGGTCATAGACGAGGTGCGACCGTCGACAACCTTCCATTCTCTCTGGCAAACTCTGATGCCGATGAGGCCATTAAGTATCCACAAGCGACAATTATAGTTTCGACCCGAGAGACGGTAGGAAATTTTGGGAAGGAGTTTGATCAAAGCTGATGTTTGTAAGGCTGTTCTTCTACGTTACCTGTAGTAAAAGACCTTCCAGCCAGACGAGGTGCCTGTTATTATGCTCATAAAATATGATTGTTTGAATGATAGCATAACCAAACACATGTTTTAAATTTTTTTTAGTTACTGTATGATTATCCGGGTAATCTTCGGAATGGCTGAACTAAGAGATTAGACAATGAGTGATCTAGGCTACGTATTACCTCGAAAATATTTCTATAATATCTGTGTAGAAAAGTAAAACCTCCGTACCAACTTTCAGGTGTCCCCCAAAACAACACCCCCTCAAAACTTCCTACGGGCTCTCAGGCCATTTTATTTGCAAATCCTACATTAGAGCGTTTGCTTTAATCCTTATTAATATAAATTTAATACTACTACATTTATATGAACGCTTTAATAACCCGGAACAGTTGTAGAATGTAGATATTTTATGATTGGACACATTTAAATGTACGGTAACACATCATTTCCTACATATACGTCACATATAAAATAAATTGACTTCATGTATAGGAACATAGAGCCGTACGATAATAACCAATAAATGTTAACTTATCGTAAACCAAGTAGAGCGGAAACCTATTTATATATGAAAGCAATATAACGCCGGATAATGGAATTTCCACATCCATAAAACCAAGATAAATCGTATTTGGTAAATTATGTATATAAATATAATTGTGGTAGTGTAAGTGTAACTTGTCAAGTTAACGTTTACTGTACGTAAATATGTAATTAAGTAGGTGTAACTTAATTTATTAACTAGTGAGATAATGTCGTGATTTTACATATTATTCATCTAAATTAAACTTTAAGAATATTAAACGTCAACATAATAAGTTACATTAAAGCTTCGAACTCTGGAGAGTTCCTAACATTTTTATAAGGTTGCATATTGACATAGCAATCAAACCACATCAAACAGATTCCGAACTTAACAAATAAGTAATAACAATGCAGCCTTCGCAGATAAGTATCGTATTTAGGAGTGTTGAGTGAAATCGTAAACCTCGAAACCTCGATGAAGACACAAGAGAAATTGAAAACGACATTAACTAAGGGGATCTAACCGGAAAAACGAGTTGGTGCATTTCACGCAAAGGTAAATAAATTCTTATATAAACTTCTAAATTATATTTTCAAAAAAGTATAAAATCGACTGATTTGAATTCTAATAACAAAATCGAGAAATTTTGAACCTAAAATATTTTTCTTGAATCATACTGCAGTGAAAGAAAGTGATGATGCAGTTTAAGATTAATCGCTTTATTAAAAAGATGCCGATTCATCGTGACCTAACAATTAACCAAAGTAATAAGTAATAGGAAGTGATTGAAGTATATTCCTGCCATAGGCAATTAATTGGTTTAGTATTTTTTCAAAAGTTCCTTTTTCAGAGTTTAAAATTCCTTAGTCTATAGTCAGAGGTGCAGCTCGTATGAAAGAAAATTGAGGAAATTGAAAAAAAAAATTGTCCTGCCCTCGATGACACTTGTCAACAACGAGCGGCATCGAGGGCAGTATGCTTAGTCTCACTTTGAACAGCTCGAAAACTTTACTAAATACTGATCGAAACACAATAACTTCAGAGGTAAATGGACCTAAACTAGCTTATTTTAAGGCCTGACTTTGCCAATACCTTCAGCATTCTAAAACAGCCAGCGTCCCAAGCAGAAATGTTGTAAAATAAATATTCGAATTATTGAATTACGACTTTAAAATTAGAGAATTTGGGTTTATTTTGCATTACATATTACAGTTTTTCGATACATAGTACCTATTTGGTATAGTTTTGGAGGTGCGCAAACTCAGAATACCTATACTGGTCGCTAAAAGTGCGCATCGCCGAGCAAAATGGGAATAGGCCGACCTTGGATGAGTAACAGTTAACGTCCGAGACAGCGGTCGCACGTCAATCATATTATTCCATTACTTCAAAGCCGCATTTTGTACAATTCATTACATCTATGAAATGAATATAATTATGTAGCTAGTCTGCGTGCGTTGTTTAGGTTGGATTTAAAATGTTTACGTTTTAGTGATAAGTTTATTTTTCTTCGGATTGTTTGGGTTGATGTCAATCAATATATACCCCTTGTATTGAAATCTAGTCAAATACTGAATACGATAAATATGAACTGTTAGCAGTATTTGACCGGAACTCGACCAACTCAAAGCCTGTATGCGCGGTTGCATGTTTTTAAGTAAACTCTAACATCCAGGGTCTATCTAGCGAATAGGAAATATAAAATAATAAAACTATTAATTACTATCAATGAGTAAGTACTTTGCCGATAGATATTAAGTTGCTATAATTAAATTTTATTGTGTTCTTAACTTATATTATGTATAAGATAATATTATACACGATATAAGATTAAGCAGGTAAAATTAATTGTTATTATGTATTCGTTGTGTATATTCAATATTCATGTCTGTATTAATTATACCTAATAAATATTATATTCCATAATTTTTTTGCTTGCTTGTTAGTAGGTAAACATTTGGTTTAACCACAGAAATCCTAATTAGGGTTTCTGTTGCCTAAACAATTATTTATTATTTATTATCTAACATCTGTGTTAACACATGTTTTAAGCGAACAAATAAAAACTGAAATGAACAGAATTAAAAGTATTTAAAAAAATTAAACGTAATCCAAATCGTGCCTTCTAATCGCTTACTTTTAAGCTTCATTAAAGAATTTTCATTCTGAGCTGCCCTACTTTAATTTGACAACGTGATTGGAGCTAAGTAACCAAATGAGGCCTTTTAGATGCGGTTAGAAAAGCCTTGTCGAGTTAAAGCTTTATCAGCGCAGACACAATTACCTCATACCGCGTTAAATAGACCACAGCGATAAGGCTAAGTACCTATGCTAGCACTCATCAGCATATAGTGGGGCTTAAACTGGTACTTACTAACTATATTGCAGTAACGATTATATTATAATAGTTACTGTGCACGCCGATAGTCGTCCGACTTGCAATTTGTAGCTCATTATGACTTTTGAAATTACGTTTTAGTGTATATAATGTCAAGACAATGTTTAGGTATATGCTGATTGATGGAACTTGCATAGGTACGTAGGTACTCGTATGTGATTTAATCACGATAATCATAATATGACAATTAATTTATCTCGGACTCAGAGTAAACGAAATGTTTGATGAACTATAACTCTCGTCTATATACATATATACCTAATAAAATCGTAGAATTGGCGTATCTCTACATTAAAGATTTTTGCAAAATAATAACTGGGGGATGTTAGAAATAACTAATGGAACGTAGAAAAACTAATTTTTGAAATTTTTGTCTGTTTGTCTGTTTATGTGTTTGTCTGAATGTTTGTGCGCGCATCACGCGAAAACTACTAAATGGATTGAAATGAAACTTGGCATGATTTAAGTTCATCTTTCGTAGATTCTTGACATGTCATAAGAGCCACAAGTTGGCCTACATGAAATAAATGATTTTGAATTTTGAATTTGAATTTTACAGAGTAACATATAAGTAAGGTAGGTACTTTTTATCCCGAAATTCAGCACGGCTCCCTTGGAAGAGGCGATGAAAGTCAAAATGTGTACTTAGCTGTAATTCTTTAACGCTTGGTCCGATTTCATTCATTTTTTTGTTAGAAAGGAAATACTTTAAAGATTATTTCGTCAATATTTCAAGGTCACCGGTTTTGTAGTTCATAAATTACAGCCATCACAACTCTCAATATACAATATAACTGGAACCCGGATTGTACAGGAACCTTTGAACGTCCGGATTATCATCTGGGGTAAGTACCTACATCAAAATTTGTGTTTGTTTGTCTCCGAAATGCTGGACCGATTTTGATGAAACTTTCATTGGGAAAACTCTAGTGATGGGGAAAAGCTTCCCGTGGGATTTAAACCCTAAATCCACGCGGACGAAGGCGCGGGTATCCTCTAGTTTTCTCAATAAAGTTACAAAATGTAAATGTTACGTCTCCCTCTCTCCGTGTTTCCTTCCTCATATCTGAGGGTTGTGATTGTGACCCATTTCCATTAATTACATATTGGTAGAAGTTTTATTATAATAAGGCATCGACAAATCAGGAGACATCCACAATCAAGATCAACTAGTCCTCTGATATTGTTTGTTTCAGTGTAAGGTGCCAAGATGGCCTTCTTATCGAAAATATGAAAATCAAGGAAATGCACCAGCTACAGTTACTTGAAGAAAAGACATTAGTATGGAAGTTAACTAGCTATATAAAGAGTAGAGACTTAGAGAGTCGTTAGAGAATTCCAAGTAAGTCATTCAATATGTGTATATAGGCCACTACTATAAATTATCGCCAGTGTCGCGCCACAAGGGACGCTGCCTTGTACGAGATCGGACAAGTTTTTCCATCAAGAAGAGAGCGAGGTGATCGTGAACTATTTTTAAACCGGTACAAGGTACGAGCGGAAGCGTTTTAGCATCAAGAAGGGAGCGAGGTGATCATGAACTATTTTTAAACCGGTACAAGGTACGAGCGGAAGCGTTTTTGCATCAAAAAGGGAGCGAGGTGATCGTGAACTATTTTTAAGCCCGTACAAGGTAACAACGGAAGCGTTTTACCATCAAGAAGGGAGCTACGTCATCGTGAACTATTTTTAAACCCGTACAAGGTAAGAGCGGAAGCGTTTTACCATCAAGAAGGAAGCGAGGTGATCGTGAACTATTTTTAAGCCCGTACAAGTTAAGAACGGAAGCGTTTTACCATCAAGAAGGGAGCTACGTGATCGTGAACTATTTTTGAACCCGTACAAGGTAAGAACGGAAGCGTTTTACCATCAAGAAGGGAGCGAGGTGATCGTGAACTATTTTTGAACCCGTACAAGGTAAGAACGGAAGCGTTTTACCATCAAGAAGGGAGCGAGGTGATCGTGAACTATTTTTAAGCCCGTACAAGTTAAGAACGGAAGCGTTTTACCATCAAGAAGGGAGCTACGTGATCGTGAACTATTTTTGAACCCGTACAAGGTAAGAACGGAAGCGTTTTACCATCAAGAAGGGAGCGAGGTGATCGTGAACTATTTTTAAACCGGTACAATGTACGTAGCGGAAGCGTTTTAGCACTTGTTTCCAAATTTTTATTCCCTAACATCTTTCAACTACAATTTGCAAATTGTAGTTGAAAAGTAACAAGTTAAACTGTGATGGAACACTGCAGTTACTGGTCCTTAAGAACACTCAACGATCGTTTAACTCTGTCACTGGAGCATCCTCAGAAAACATTCTGCAAGTCAACAACATATAGCTATACTATGGAAACTAGCTTTTCGATTGTGTTTTGTATGGTATATGTATACTAATAGCAAGTGATTTCGACTCATAGGTTTAACGATCATTAATTATCTCATGCTAATGGTGTGATAGCCTAGTGGTTAGGACGACCGACTTCTAATCGGAGGTCGTGGGTTCGATCCCGGGCACGCACCTCTAACTTTTCGGAGTTATGTGCGTTTTAAGTATTTAAATATCACTTGCTTTAACGGTGACGGAAAACATCGTGAGGAAACCTGCATGCCTGAGAGTTCTCCATAACGTTCTCAAAGGTGTGTGAAGTCTGCCAATCCGCTTGGCCAGCGTGGTAGACTATGGCCAAGACCCTTCTCACTCTGAGAGGAGACCCGTGCTCTGTAGTGAGCCGGTGATGGGTTGATCATGATGATGATGATGATGAATGGTGATAAGCGAGACGGACGACTTAACTTACTACTAGTACTACTTCTACTACTCACCGAGGCAGAGAGGAAACAAAAATGCTTATTAACCAACTTGGATCAACATTAAACTAGTTTAGCAAATGAAGTATACGCGAAATCGCAACCAGACCACTCGTCCCTCAAGATTTAAATTAATATTGTATCAAAATAAAAAAAATTGTATCTGCTCGTTAAGTAACTTCACAGCTAGCAAGTGACTGTTTTATTAAAATTTAATACAGTAGGCGTTCGAAAGATAGTTCAGTTTTATAATGTTGCAGTTCCCGGTCTTGGTTAATTATATTTTCAACTAGTGTTGCGCTCGGTGCGCGAGCTGCAAGCAGCTCGCGGGCCTTGTAGTCTCTTCAATATTCATAAAATAAAGAAATTCGAGAATATTCTGGAGTCTCTTGAAAGATAGAAAGAAATATTAGTATCACGTTTCGTATCTTTTCTGAAAGGACACTAATGAGTTCTATGCATGCGTTTAGTGGAAAAAAAGATCTATACAAAAATGTTCTGGAGAGCCACTTGAAAATTAAAAAGAAATTTTGTATGGACACGAATTTTTTTTGTTCCGTAGCTATCTTTTTTATTGGCTCACAAAAGGGCCTAAGGTCTTGAACATTTTTAGTTTCAGGACCCATGCCTCTATGATTGATAGTTTTTGAGGGCCGTTAGGGTACTCTGGTAATTTTTCCACATTCACTACGTTTTGTGATTTGTGTGAAAAAAAATCTTTAAGTTCTATTTATAAGTGTAGTAGGGGGAAAATTTTTCATACAAAAATGTCTAAGAGAGCCTCTTGAAAAGAACCCAAAAAATTTGTATGGAGAGAATTTTTTTTTGTTTGGCGGCCATCTTTTTTTTACCGGTTCACCCAATGGCCCAAGGTTTTTAATAACATTTGTTTGGGACCATGTCTGTATGACTGGTAGTTTTGGAGGACCCATGAGGTACTCTGGTAAATTTTCCACAATCATGACGTTTCAGAATTTTTCTGAAGGAAGACCCATAAGTTCGACATGTATAAATAGTTAAGGGAAAAGGTTCCATATAAAATTGTTCTGGAGAGCCTCTTGAAAAGAATCCAAAAAATTTGTATGGAGAAAATTTTTTTTGTTCGGCGGCCATCTTTTTTTTACCGGTTCACCTAATGACCCAAGGTCTTTAATAACATTTGTTTGGGACCATGTCTGCATGACTGGTAGTTTTGGAGGACCCATGAGGTACTCTGGTAAATTTTCCACATTCATGACATTTCATAATTTTCTGAAGGAAGACCCATAATTTCTACGCACATAAATAGTGAAGGGAAAAAAGTTCCATAAAAAATTGTTCTGGAGAGCCTCTTGAAAAGAACTCAAAAAATTTGTATGGAGAAAATTTATTTTTGTTCGGCGGCCATCTTTTTTTTACCGGTTCACCCAATGGCCCAAGGTCTTTAATAACATTTGTTTGGGACCATGTCTGTATGACTGATAGTTTTGGAGGACCCATGAGGTACTCTGGTAAATTTTCCACATTCATGACATTTCATAATTTTCTGAAGGAAGACTTATAAGTTCTACGCATATAAATAGTGAAGGGAAAAAGTTCCATACAAAATTGTTCTGGAGAGCCTCTTGAAAATTAGGAAATTTTTTGTATGGAGATGAAATTTTTTTTGTATGGTGGCCATATTTTTTTTACCGGTTGACCCAATGGCCCAAGGTTTTGAACATTTTTTGTTTGGAGACAATACCTCTCCGACTGATAGTTTTCGAGATCCCCTAGGGCACTCTAGTCAGTTTTCCACGTCCAGCTCTCTCTATAATTTTGTAGATCTTAAATTTTTGAATTTTACACACATGAAAAATATGGTGAAAAAGTCCCATACAAAATTGTTCAGGAGAGGTGATCAGTACGTAACTTCAAGTAGCTTTAATATATATATTAATATATATATAGCTGTTCGTTCTGATTCACTGACTCATTCATCGCCTCTCCTGAACAATTTTGTATGAAATTTTTTTTTTTCAATAATGGTGTCGTATAGAGGATAAAAATTCATTAAGAGGAAAAATATGGAGAGAGCTGATGATTGAAGATTTCAGAGACGAGGGAATGGCATGCTTAAGCTATTGAAGATAGGTGGGGGGTGCTCGACCAAATGTCACTTGAAACGTCATCCAATTGGCAATGAGTTGAAAAAAAATTCAAAATGGCGAAAAAAAGATGGCCGCTATACAAATTTCGTCGGCGTCCAACTCGGAGGGTATAAAAGATGGAAAAGTGGTTTCTTCGCAAAAGATGATCAGGATCAGAAGATCTACTCGATGCATAGAAAAAAAATTCAAAATGGCGGAATTTATTTTTCCATAGAAAATGTATGGCGAATATTGAAGAGACTACAAGTTGTGAACTATCCAAGGCTTTGATGAGGTTCTTTGGAGAACTCTCAAAGAAAAATATGGGAAGACATGATGATTGAGGGTTTGGAAGATGGTTGAGGAGCCCGGGCAGGGTATTGTAGATAGGTGGGAGGTGCTCAAACAAAAATTACTCAAAACCTCATCCAGTTGGCACGGCGAAAAAAAAATACCAAAATGGCGGATTCAAGATGGTGGCTATACAAATTTCGTCGGTGTTTATCTCACCAAGTATACAAGATGGAAGAGTGGTTTCTTGGAAAAAGATGATCAATACCTAAAGATCTATTTGATGAGCAGAATGATTCGAAGAAAAAATATGGAGAGTGATAATGATCGAGGATTAGGAATTTGGGAAAGATAAGTGGAGGCTCCTCAAACCAAAATACCCGAAAGCAAAACCTCGCGGTCCGCTTGCGGGCCGCGCACCCACGCGCCCTACTAGTTATATATATAATTTCACAAGCCGAGTCGCTCGCCCGGCTCGCCGCGGGCACCGAGTAAGGGCTCCCGCAAACTACAGACACTTGATAGTGCTACAACTGACAGTACTATCGTCTCAGGAAAGTTTCCTGATCGTGTTCTGGTGAAAATATCGTTTAATTACAATTTATCTGACTTTGTTTACATAGGTATACGGCATATTTCCTAAAACATTTTTGACGCAGTGTCACCGTGTCAAAAATACTCTCTAGGAAACAATGCCACACAATTTCAGTGACGACATGTAGCATTCAGATTAAGCATTCAGAGAACTACCAAGGCAGTATGCAAGTTCAAAGATTTAAAAAAGGTTCGATTTCAACTGCGGACTACAACTTTCGGACTGCATATTATATTGGTACTCGTACACTTTTAAAGTAAGTCAGCCGATCAAAATATATGTAGTCCGCGAGAACTCTTACAGGTACGAGTTTATCTCGGGCAAGCTTCAACTGTGAATATTTGCGGTGGCTCTTAATAATTACTAGTGTTGCGCTCGGTGCGCGAGCTGCAAGCAGCTCGCGGGCCTTGTAGTCTCTTCAATATTCGTAAAATAAAGAAATGGTAGGCCATACCAAATACCAGAATATTCTGGAGAGTCTCTTGAAAGATAGAAAGAAATATTGGTATCACGTTTCGTATCTTTTCTGAAAGGACACTAATGAGTTCTATGCATGCGTTTAGTGGAAAAAACAGATCTATACAAAAATGTTCTGGAGAGCTACTTGAAAATTAAAAATAAATTTTGTATGGACACGAATTTTTTTGTTCCGTAGCTATATTTTTTTTAGTGGCTCACCAAAGGGCCTAAGCTCTTGAACATTTTTAGTTTCAGGACCATGCCTCTATGATTGATAGTTTTTGAGGGCCGTTAGGGTACTCTGGTAATTTCTCCACATTCACTATGTTTTGTATTTTTTGTGAAAAAAAATCTTTAAGTTCTATTTACTTATACGTGAAGTGGGGGGGAAAAGTTTCATACAAAAATGTCTAAAGAGCCTCTTAAAAAGAACCCAAAAAATTTGAATGGAGAGAATTTTTTTTGTTCGGCGGCCATATTTTTTTTACCCATTCACCCAATGGCCCAAGGTCTTTAACAACATTTGTTTGGGACCGTGCCTCTATGATTGATAGTTTTTGAGAGCCTTTGGGGTACTCTGGTAAATTTTCCACATTCATGACATTTCATAATTTTCCTCAAGAAAGACCCATAAGTTCTACGCATATAAATAGTGAGGGAAAAAAGTCCATACAAAATTGTTCTGGAGAGCCTTTTGAAAAGAACCCAAAAAATTTGTATGGAGAAAATTTTTTTTTGTTCGGCGGCCATATTTTTTTTACCGGTTCACCCAATGGCCCAAGGTCTTTTATAACATTTGTTTGAGACCATGTCTGTATGACTGGTAGTTTTGGAGGACCCATGAGGTACTCTGGTAAATTTTCCACATTTATGACGTTTCATAATTTTGGTGAAGGAAGACTCATAAGTTCTACGTACATAAATAGTGAAGGGAAAAAAGTTCATACAAAATTGTTCTGGAGAGCCTCTTGAAAAGAACACAAAAAATTTGTATGGAGGAAATTTTTTTTTGTTCGGCGGCCATCTTTTTTTTACCGGTTCACCCAATGGCCCAAGGTCTTTAATAACATTTGTTTGGGACCATGTCTGTATGACTGGTAGTTTTGGAGGACCCATGAGGCACCCTGGTAAATATTCCACATTCATAACGTTTCGTATTTTTCCTGAAAGGACACTTATGAATTCTGTGCATGCGCTTAAAGATAGAAAAAAGTTCCATACAAAAATGTTCTGGAGAGCCTCTTGAAAATTAAAAAAAAAAATTGTATGGACGCGAAAATTTTTTTTGTTCGGTACCTATCTTTTTTTTATTGGCTCACCAAACGGCCTAAGGTCTTGAACATTTTCGCTTTCAGGACCATGTTTCTATGATTGATAGTTTTTGAGATCCTTTGGGGTACTCTGATAAATTTTCCACATTCATGAAGTTTCATAATTTTCCTGAAAGAAGACCTATAAGTTCTACGCATATAAATAGTAAGGCGAAAAAAGTTCCATACAAAATTGTTCTGGAGAGCCTCTTGAAAATTAGGAAATTTTTGTATGGAGACGAAAATTTTTTTTGTTTGGTGGCCATATTTTTTTCACCGGTTCACCCAATGGCCCAAGGTTTTGAACATTTTTTGTTTCGGGACGGTACCTCTCCGACTGATAGTTTCTGAGATCCCTTAGGGCACCCTAGTCAGTTTTCCACGTTCAGCTCTCTCTATAATTTTGTTGACCTAGAATTTTTAAATTTTACACGCACGGAAAGTATGGTGAAAAAGTTCCATACAAAATTGTTCAGGAGAGGTGATCAGTACCTTACTTCAAGTAGCTTTATATATATAACTAGTACGGCGCGTGGGTGCGCGGCCCGCAAGCGGACCGCGAGGATTCGAGTAGTTTTTGTTTGAGCACGTCCCACCTATCTTCAATACCCTCGCCGTGCTCTTCATCCGTCTCCAAAGTCTTCGATCATCAGCTCTTTCCGTATTTTTCCTCCGCATGAATTTTTGTTTTCTACACGAAACCATCAAAAATTTTTTTTGTGTAGAAAAATAAATTCCGCCATCTTGTTTTTTAGTTCTTGATCATATTTTTCAAAGAAACCACTCTTCCATCTTTTATACTTGGTGAGATAGACACCGACGAAATTTGTATAGCCGCCATCTTGAATCCGCCATTTTGGTTTTTTTTTTCACCTCAGTGCCAATTGGATGAGGTTCTGAGTATTTTTTGTTTGAGCAGCCCCCATGTATCTACAAAACTCTGCCCGGGCTCATCAATCATCTTCCAAACCCTCAATCATCATGTCTTCCCATATTTTTCTTTGAGATTTCTCCAAAGAACCGCATCAATCGCCTTGCATACCTAGTTCACAACTTTATACTCTCTCTCAATATTCGCCATACATTTTCTATGGAAAAATAAAGTCCGCCATTTTGAATTTTTTTTGTATTCATCGAGTAGACCTTTGGATCCTGATCATGTTTTGCTAAGAAACAACTCTTTCATCTTTTATACCCTTCGAGATGGACACCGACGAAATTTGTATGGCGGCCATCTTTTTTTCGCCATTTTGAATTTTTTTTCGGCTCACTGCCAATTGGATGACGTTTCGAGTGACATTTGTTCGAGCACCCCCCACCTATCTTCAATACCTTAAGCGTGCTCTTCAACCGTCTCCGAAATCCTCAATCATCAGCTCTCTCCATATTTTTCCTCTTAATGAATTTTTGTCCTCTATACGAAACCATTTGTGAAAAAAAAATTTTTCATACAAAATTTTACAGGAGAGGCGATGAATGAGTCAGTGAATCAGAACGAACAGCTATATATATATTAACTAGTGTTGCGCTCGGTGCGCGAGCTGCAAGCAGCTCGCGTGCCTTGTAGTCTCTTCAATATTCGTAAAATAAAGAAATGGGAGGCCATACCAAATACCAGAATATTCTGGAGTCTCTTGAAAGATAGAAAGAAATATTGGTATGAAATTTTGTATGGACTCGAATTTTGTTTGTTCAGTAGCTATCTTTTTTTAACCGGTTCACCCAATGGCCCAAGGTTTTTAATAACATTTGTTTGGGACCATGTCTGTATGACTGGTAGTTTTGGAGGACCCATGAGGTACTCTGGTAAAATTTCCACATTCCTGACGTTTAATAATTTTCCTGAAGGAAGACCCATAAGTTCTACGCACATAAATAGTGAAAGGAAAAAAGTTCCATACAAAATTGTTCTGGAGAGTCTCTTGAAAAGAACCCAAAAAATTTGTATGGAGAAAATTTTTTTTTGTTCGGCGGCCATCTTTTTTTTTACCGGATCACCCAATGGCCCAAGGTCCTTAATAATATTTGTTTGGGACCATGTCTGTATGACTGGTAGTTTTGGAGGACCCATGAGGTACTCTGGTAAATATTCCACATTCATAACGTTTCGTATTTTTCCTGAAAGGACATTTATGAGCTCTATGCATGCGTTTAGTGAGGTAAAAAAAGTTCTATACAAAAATGTTCAGGAGAGCCTCTTGAAAATTTAAAAAAAAAATTGTATGGACGCGAAAATTTTTTTGTTCGGTGCCTATCTTTTTTTTACTGGCTCACCAAAGGTCCCAAGGTTTTGAACATTTTCAGTTTCAGGACAATGTCTCTATGACTGATAGTTTTTGAGAGCCTTTGGGGTACTCTGGTAAATTTTCCACATTCATGACGTTTCATATTTTTCCTGAAGGAAGACCCATAAGTTCTACGCATATAAATAGTGAGGAGAAAAAAGTTCCATACAAAAATGTTCAGGAGAGCCTTTTGAAAATTCAAAAAAAAATTTTTGTTGGGCGGCCATCTTTTTTTTGCCGGTTCACCAAATTGCCCAAGGTCTTTAACAACATTTGTTTGAGACCATTCCTGTATAACTGGTAGTTTTAGAGGACCCATGAGGTACCCTGGTAATTTTTCCACATTCACTACGTTTTGTATTTTTTGTGAAAAAAACCTTTAATTTTTATGTATACGTGTAGTGGGGGGAAAAAGTTTCATACAAAAATGTCCAGGAGAGCCTCTTGAAAAGAACCCAAAAAATTTGTATGGAGAAAAATTTTTTTTGTTCGGCGGCCATCTTTTTTTTACCGGTTCACCCAATGGCCCAAGGTCCTTAATAACATTTGTTTGGGACCATGCCTGTATGACTGGTAGTTTTAGAGGACCCATGAGGTACCCTGATAAATTTTCCACATGCATGAAGTTTCATAATTTTCCTGAAGGAAGACCCATAAGTTCTACGTATATGAATAGTAAGAGGAAAAAGTTCTATACAAAAATGTTCTGGAGAGCCTTTTGAAAATTTAAAACAAAATTTGTATGGACACGAAAATTTTTTTTGTTTGGTACCTATCTTTTTTTTACTGGCTCACCAAAGGGCCCAAGGTCTTGAACATTTTCAGTTTCAGAACCATGCCTCTATGATTGATAGTTTTTGAGAGCCGTTGGGGTACTCTGGTAAATTTTCCACGTTCATGACGTTTCATAATTTTCCTGAAGGAAGACCCATAAGTTCTACGCACATAAATAGTGAGGGGAAAAAGTTCCATACAAAATTGTTCTGGAGAGCCTCTTGAAAATTAAGAAATTTTTGTATGGAGATGAAAATTTTTTTTGTTTGGTGGCCATATTTTTTTCACCAGTTCACCCAATTGCCCAAGGTGTTGAACATTTTTTGTTTGGGGATAATACCTCTCCGACCGATAGTTTTCGAGATCCCTTAGGGTACTCTAGTCAGTTTTCCACGTCCAGCTCTCTCTATAATTTTGTAGACCTAAATTTTTTGAATTCTACACACACGGAAAGTATGGTGAAAAAGTCCCATACAAAATTGTTCAGGAGAGGTGATCAATACGTAACTTCAAGTAGCTTTATATATATAATATCGCTCGAAGAAGGTTCTATTCACTAATCTTAATAACAGAAATAAATATGCTAAAACAAGAAAGCAGGCCGAGAGTACATAGGAAATTTTGGGGAGGTGCTTGATAAAAGGTGAAACTTTGTGTGGTTCTTCTGCGTGACATGTTTATGGTCATGGTAAACTAGACATAGCAGCCTACCAGGGTTCGCGAGTCGGGAGACATTTAAAAAATAAAAAAAATTATATTGTAAGTGAATATAAAAATTATGTTACGGTCGAATCCAAAACATAAAAGGCCGCAGGCGTGTTTTACCAGTAAGCAGATTCCGAAAAAAAGCGGTACATTTCAAAATTGAGACTTCACAGCACTTATTTTTTGCCATACATGAAATGGTGCTAATAACATGATTAAAGCGACTTAAAATTCTGTGGCATTTTCACGTAATTAATATTCGATAATCGTGAACACACCACAGACCAGCTGGCGAGTTTAATTTACCATCGTCAGGCAACGCAGAAGACGCACCGTACTAATTTTCAGCTTTTATCAAGCACGCTCGCAAAATTGTCCACGGGCTCTCAAGTCAAGAAAGCGGCGGCGCAGACAAGTTGGAAACGCTCCAAGCTGACTGGACTGCAAGCGGGCAGCATTATATGCGCATCTGTGCAATTACTTACGGACAGGCGATAAAATTGCTTCTTACATTTTGTAAGATCTATTTGAATATTTGCTTAAATATAACGAGTAATATGAATGTGTTGTTTATTATTTCATATGTGTTATGCAAACATATTGTAATGTGTAATTTTGTGATCAGCATTTGAATTACAGCTAATATTTCGTCTAGCTATTTCATTTTTATACCTACTCTATTCGAATATCTACAACACCTGGATTTATCCTGTGATTTACAACACACATTTAATATATTTAGAATTTTCGGTTATGATCTGAATAGGTGCCTACCTACTCGAGCGATGTCCCGGGAAAAGCTACTAATTTTATTTATACGCTCATTGGTATAAATCGGTAAAAATAATGGTCGGTAGAACAGTTACTAAACTAATACTATCCTTTTCCATAGGAAATATGAAAAAGATGATAGCACTGGTTTTCGACCTGTCAATTTAATTTAGTTTATAGACTGTATATAAAGCAGAATTAGCAGCAATATCTGTTTTCTCTATTGCCTAACTTTTCTATACAAAAGCTTTTAGTTCAGTAACCCCTTTCAATCCTTACGTAAGATCTCTTGTTGCGAAGCGAAAGCTTAAATAGCTAATACCTATCTAGTCGTTGGCATTTGTTAGCGAGGCACTTTCGACTTTTATTACCGTAGGCGCCGCTCTGTTTTGAGATATACCTACCTAATAATATAAAGCAAGCTTAAGTATATTATAATGTTTTTTATAGTAATTATAATATTTGTTCAGTTACTCGCAACTTCATTCGCATTGAAGATGTTGTTATGCATAAATAAAAATCTTTCGTGTGAAATTTTAGAAATGATGGTGAAAACCGCACTGAAAATCACCCTTGAGTTTAATAAATATAAACGAATACATAGAAAAAGTTAATAATGTTCGTAAACTAAAACCCGACTATATACACTTAATAATTTAACAATAATTTAGTGTGCAGAAAGCGCGGGGCAAGCAGCTAGTGGCGCCATCTGTTGTCTATCCAAAACTAATTTAATAATATAGAAAGCCGCGCGAAGGTCACTTCTCGATTTTTTTCGTACATAAAACGTAGTCTATGTCACCCGGACCATAACAACGAATCAATAGACATACACCTCATTCATCAAAATCGGTCCAGTAGTTTAGGCGCTACGGTGGTACACACAGAATCTCATACAAAAATCGGCCATAAACACACATACATACATACATACATACATACATACATACATAGACTGCTAAAATCATAACCCTTCCTTTTGGCTTTGCCGTAGTCGGGTAAAAAGGCGGATTGCAACTTTATTCTACACCATTTAAAGAAGAGAAGAGGTAGAGAAGCGAAGGGTAGGGTCCCTGGTCTGAAGAGAACCCGACAACAAACTCGACCGGGTATTATTTTTAACCGACTTCCAAAAAGGAGGAGGTTATCAATTCGGCGCATATTTTTTACGATCATACTTATTTTTATTCTCATTTTGAATATCATCTCACAGTATCAATCTTATTATAGGATTTTTATTGATATGATCATATTATATGGGTTATCCAAGAACCTTCGATAACACGGTCGAATTTACCGGTATATCTGGTAGCGGGCCATAAATCAGCACCCATTAACAAGTATTTTAAATTTATTACCGTTCAACCGTTTCCAACGGCCATTGCTTCTCATTCACTTCGTGTTTCCAGTAGCCGTTTCTCTCACGCGATTTGGATCACGGATATTATAGAAAGCGCCTTACGCAAATGGATTTACGCAAACTCGAGTAGGTACCCCCGAGTTGATCGCACATTGAACGAGCCGCAGCTCACAACACATAACCTATTGTTCGTTAACAATTCATACGTAGGTATTACCGTATTAAACAGCGGGCAGTACGAATTCTGTACAACACCAATCTAACCAGCTAATTAAGCAGCTTAGAGAACCGCAGACGCACCTGCTCTCTTTGCGAGCCATCGTCTTCATTAGGCAGTTCTGTGAGGTTGTTGGACCTAATACATTACTTATATTCGGACAGGAAATATTCTTTTTCATGAAAATAACTTTTATAAGGAGAACATCAGAAGGAACTTCAGGAAATTGCTTTGGCAACGCATGGGCGGTACAGCTGGTGTTGGAAATGCTCATGTTCGGCATCTCTAATCTTTCTAATGCTTACGATACACCAGCACGACAGACAAAAAAAAATTGCAGCTGCCGTATTTCTTATGCGTGCGATGCGATCGACTTATGCTGCTGACCTTGGGCGCATTGAAATAATGACGTCAGCAGCAGTCGTATTTAGTTTCTAAATTCATATTTTCAGTACTGAATATGACTTGAAGAGGTTCTTGCAAATCTTACGGTTCTTGGGAGTTATATCCTAATAAGCGTCCAACTTTATGCAAGCTCAAGTAGGCCTGCATAGTAAAAGGTTAATATGACTTGAAGAGGTCCTTGCAAATCTTACGGTTCTTGGGGGTTATATCCTAATAAGCGTCCATCTTTATGCAAGCTCAAGTAGGCCTGCATAGTAAAAGGTTAATGCTCGAACACTGAGCACTTTGGGTAGGTACATTTGACCTTTGACGGACAAATCCACCGGTCGATTTCGCGATAAATGTCAAGTACTACTTGCGTTTGCCGGATCGGTTTTAATGGGCCTAGCAGGCACAGAGTGGCTCAACACAAATTCAAAATACATTTTCAAAATATTTCATGTAGGTCTAGTAGACTAGTATGTTTGTTGTTGTTGCGGCTCTTATGAGAAACAAGTTAAAACTCTACCAATACGTTCGGCATGTGTGTTTGTGTGTGCGAAAGAGAGAGAGAGTGGTTCTGCAGCAGACAGTATGATGAGACACACCACAGATTTTTCTATGCCGCAATGTGTATGTGTATGATGTAATTTTTTTTTGACAGCGCTATTTTGTTAGACAATAATCACTACGCCTGCGCCGCACCGAGCTATGTCGCGTCGCTCTGACGCATCGATACGTGCGTTGTATTTGTCCAAGCCTTAATCAGTATAACTTGCATTTACTGGATAGCTTTTAGTAAATTCATCGGATGCGCTTATCTAGCTTCGCGTGCCTGAACAGTTGTTCGGTTTGTGTTTTGGTGAATAGACTTTCACTTTCTGCGTCTTTCTAAATACGGTGACTGAAGCAAGCTGAATCAACGTAATGTGATATTATAAATATTATATTAAGTAGTACTTAATTTTAATTTGGTATTTAGTTTTAACTCATTAAAACTGAAGAATTCACGCAGAGCGTATCATACAAATGTTAAATTAATAACGCAATTCATACATATCTGTAGGCTACGTAGGTATGTATATCAAAGAAGACCACTCAACGATTGCAATAGGAGCGGACAGCAAGTTTTATTTATTGATAGGGAGAAAGGATATAAATTACACCAATAATAACGTCACGAGCTTCGAAGAGGGAGAATTTTCCTTAAATATTACCTAGATCTGATTTTCTCGTGATTTTTTACATATGAAAACAATACTCTTCATTGATGACGTATTTACGCTTAGCTACGAAATTATATGGTGTAATGCTATGAAAGGTCATAACTATGGTAACGATATATTATATTATTATGTGTGTTCATAACTGCAATAATTGTAAGTGTACACTGAACTGTATATTTGAATGAATACAGCCCTGTTACATTATTAAAAACTAAAAAAACGTATTCACGCGTTCACGTTCACTTTACAGAGAAAACTTTTTGTTTAGAGAGGCTTGCCAAAAAAGCGTGTTAAGGATGCCACAAAGGTTAAGGATTTTTGTTACAAAAGCAAGTTGACAGCGACGACATGACCTACGGTTTTGAGATATGATCTAGCGATTATGTCTATGGACCTCATAGGAAAATTCAGAGTCATTCAGCGGGCGATGGAGAGAGAGCTTTGCTTGTATTCTTTGTACGTGATCAAATCAGATATGAGGCGGTCCGTAGAAGAACCAGAGTCACCGAGATAGCTCATTGAGTTGCGAAGCTGGGGTAGCAATGGACGTGACACATATTTCGAAGAAAATATTATAGACATAGATAAACGACATCAAAAAAAAATTAACTGGACATAAGCGGCGCCAAGCCGCGGCGTGTGGAAGGTCATACAAGAGACCTATGTACAGCACTGGACCTCCATCTGTAGACAAAGATTTATCGCAAACAATTACGTTTTGAAAGGTAAGTAGGTAGGTATCGAAATTCAAAGGCCTGTAGCTGTATTCATGTACCTATAGGTACACATATGTACATACATATCAATTTGAATGTAAAACGAAGGATGAGAACTGACTTTTGGCAGATTACACGCGTGCTAACAATCATACATTATTCAGAAATAATTTCCATCCACTTTGCTCTGTGGCAGAGAGAAATGATTCGATATTTGTGACCGTCGCTGTTTTCACTTTTTTATGAATAAAATGCTTATTTAAAAGCATAATACATAAACGATAAATCGGTTCACTTTGACGTGGCTACAAATTAAATTCATAATAAATTATAATCATATGTCAACACCAAACAATTTATTTACTCGCACATATATTATAACTACATACTTGCTTTTGACCGCGACTTCATCCTCGTGGGTTTTTCAAAAATCCAGCAGTAACATTTTGTTTTTCCCGCATAGAAAATCCTATATCGCGTCGCGTCCCAGACACTGTCAACCACTAGCGGTTATATGGGATCCACAGACGACAGCTTTTGCTGTCAGTTTTGCCACAGTTACTGCTGTGACTAATGGATAACTTATAGTCTAATACGATGACAAATATCTGGAATATTGGTCATGCTAATATCAGTCATTCTCTGATTAACAGAATTCACTATTGACGGAAGGAGAAAGTCTTAGAACAGACCCTAAGTAAATTCGAGTTTTATTTCTGCCACACACTTAAGCGATTATGAATAATATCTACCTAAATAACCATTTTGTCTTTAATTTCCAATAATTTATTGTTCTGAATTAGTGGTTGGTGGCGGATCTTTCTTAGCTTACTCAGCGTTTATAGAGAAGACCCTAGTTTTTTATTTTTTGCGCCAGGGAGGTCGTCAAAGTTTAGAAATAATAGTTAACAATTGTAATAGACAAAGGAGAAGCGTCGTTAATTCCTACATTATATTGTTGAGATGAATGTAATGGTTTGCGGGCGCTATAAATCCGAGTGGCTCGCAGATGGTGCCAGACTCGCCTGGAGCAACCACGATAAGTGTCTTCCAATTACTAAGACATCCTATATAAGACCACACCCATGGGCTACGATGATGAAAGTGTTTCGAATAAACCTATTGCGAAGTGCGAATACTTTGGACTATTAAATAAGGCTTTGTATTTGGGTGAAATATATGATAATCCTACTAAATATTATAAATGTGAAAGTGTGGATGTTTGTTACTCTATAACGCCGCAACAACTGAACCGATTTGGCTGAAATTTTTAATGGAGATAGATTATGCCCTGACACATAGACTACTTTTTATCCTGGAAAAATCCACAGTTCTCGCGGGATTTTGAAAAAGCTGAAATCTATTGCTACAGCTGTAGGTAGATTACTATAGCAAACTTCATTAAAAGTAGGTATAAAGGTTGGAAAAGGGAGCAGGAAAGGTAACTAGAAATCCACGATTTCCTCAGGATTTGTGAGGGAAATTCACGCGGGCGAAGCCGCGATCAAAAGCTAGTTTTATATATTTTAACTATAACATAATATACCTATATAAAAAAGCGAAATATCTACCACTCACTACTAATCAAAAATCCCAGGAACTACAAACTATGGAAAGTAGATCAACAGGTATAGTTACATAAGTAATTTGGAACCCAAGGGCGTACGCGTCGCGCTAAGAAAAAGTTTCGAGAAAATCCACCCCTAAGAGGTTGGAATTTTACATGAAAGTCCTATGATTTTGAAATCAGAGAAATGATAATCTGCATTTAGGTTATTAGTTTTAAACAAGCGGACACCCGCGACTTTGTTAGCGCGGGTATTGGTTTTTAAGAATCCTGTGAGAATCATTTTGTTTTTCCTAAGCTCCTTTGAGCTCAAACCTTGCTAAAAACTGTTAAAAGTTCACAGGCGGATGTTTAGGTAGATCAAAATGTAAACATTCGCCACTGAAAGTCCCATCAAAATCGATTCAGCCTTTCAGGGATTACCCGGGTAATTTTTAAAGTATCTCCTTTCTAACAAAAAAAGAATGAATGAAATCGGACCACGCGTTAGTGAATTACAGCTAACTACACATTTTAACTTTCATCCCCTCTCCCAAGGGAACCGTGCTGAATTTCAGGATAAAAAGTATCTTATATGTTAATCCGTAGTATGAACTTAAATCGTGCCAAGTTTCATTTCAATCCATCCAGTAGTTTTTGCGTGATGCGCGCACAAACATACAGACAGACAAACAGAAAAACAGACAAACTAAACAAAAAATTATTTATGGATGATACTGATAGAGAAGTCATTAAACGAGTCGCAGGATGCCGCTGAATTTAAACGGCGTAAGACCGTATAGAAGGAAACTAAACAGTTTAATAAACCTAACAGTAAATAGTATAATAAGTATTATTCTAAGAAATAAATAACTTGAATTTACTTTCAAGGTCAACAAAACAACACATAACAACTTAAAATGATATTCATATTGTCGTTAATTCCTATATCATATTGTTGTTACCAGCCAGCCAACAAGACCTTTCAGTCCTGTAGAGATTTAACTTAATAATAGTGATAGATAGAGCAAATACGTTAGTCAAATAAAAAGAGCTTATTGGCTTTTTCCTTTAAATGTCAATAATATTGGTATAGAAGAATAAAACGCTTTAGCAGAGAACTATAGGTATAACATAGTATAATGGCGTAATGCGTAGGCAGCAAAATAAGGTTCACAGTTATTACTAACCATAAGTATTCGAAGGTACAAGAATATGTGGATTGATCTGGATTGAATACTTAAATCATATAATCAATTTTATTACTATCAAAGTTACTTTTTCATGAGACACATGACACACGTCACCTAATTGATTACAATAATTCTTAAACCATGTTCCATATTATCACGAAAATAT
Organism: Melanargia galathea; assembly: GCA_920104075.1. Taxonomy (NCBI): domain Eukaryota; kingdom Metazoa; phylum Arthropoda; class Insecta; order Lepidoptera; family Nymphalidae; genus Melanargia; species Melanargia galathea. The sequence continues at coordinate 4,444,422 of OV049869.1, forward strand.
AATAAAAACATAAGTGAGATATTACACTACTTTCCTGTTCAAGACAGCCGGCGCACAGAGCCTATAATTATTATTATTACTTCCCTACGGCGCGGAAGCGCTCTGTATGGTTTTGCGAGGACAACCTAAATCTATCTTTGATAAAGCTATCGTTAGATTATAACTTTGTTAGTTGGAATAAAATTTATATTAAAAAAAAAACAGATTTTTTGAATTGAACATATTTTATCTATGTTTTGGCTTTTTGATATTCGCAAGAGCCGCTCTACTCTCTACGTAAATCTCTTTGAGTGTCTCACATAGATGTGTCAAGTTAGCCTTTTTCCCATAGCGTCTACGTCTTGTTTTACACGAGAAACCGTTGGCGACTTCCACTCGAGCTTGCCGTATAATTAAGAGCCTTTGCACACAGCGACATTTTCAAGCGCAACTAAAATGAGCGAAATGTGTTGTGTGCGTATCCACGTAGACTTGTAAGATGCCCAGGCTGATTGAAGCAGCTTTCACGGCATGATTTTTAAAGTAAAATTTCAAACTCTTTTATCCGACAGTCTCTAATTAAACCTTAACATTCAGGGAGGTTAGTCTCGTCGTTTGCACCTTTGTTGAATTCCAGCTTTGGGGTTTGTGAACGTAGAAGCTCGTGAGGATATATGAACGATACTCTTGCCATCTTACACGCCTTTTTTATTCTTGCACTAGTCCACAAGCCTAGTCCACACCGCTCAAATGTTGACTGCGCGCGAGAAAGTCGTAATGTTCTAAGGAGCTCATACCGTCCGAAGCTTCTTATGTTACCAATCACGACAAACCCATAAAGAAATGTGAAAACCTTTTTACACAGCAAACCGCACTGGCTAATTTACAATACCATTATTGATACTCGGATAAAAACCCAACGATTCACTGTCTGTGCAGACTACAGACAAAACGGATGAGCTGATTTTAATGGAGCGATCGTTCCCCTAGGACGTCATATCCTTAACTGTTGAGCAACCATGAATCGACCAAATCGACAGCAGATCGGGATCGTAATTTGTGAGGATGCCTCACGAGTTACAGTTCTAAACAATGTATTATTTTTATATAGTACTAGAGAATGCCCGCGGCTTCGCCCGCGTGAGTTTCGGTTTTTCACAAATCCCGAGGGAATCGTGGATTTCCAGTTCCCGTTCCCGCTCCCTTTTCAAACCTTTATACCTACTTTAAAGAAAGTTTGCTATAGTAATCTACCTATAGCTGTAGCTATAGATTTCGGTTTTTTTAAAATCCTGTGGGAACTATGGATTTTTCCAGGATAAAAAGTAGCCTATGTTTTAAGTCAGATTATAATCTATCTTTATTCAAAATTTCAGCCAAATCGGTTCAGTAGGTGCGGCGTGATTGAGTAACAAACATCCAAACATCTAAACATCCAAACATCCAAACATCTAAACATCCAAACATCCAAACATCCAAACATCCACACTTTCACATTTATAATATTAGTAGGACAAGCGGAAACCCGCGACTTCGTTCGCGTGGATATTAGTTTTTTAAACATCCCGTGGGAATCATTTTGTTTTTCCTAAGCTCCTTTGAGCTCATACATAGCTAAAAACTATTAAAAGTTCACTGGCGGATGTTTAGGTAGATCAAAATGTAAACATCCGCCAGTGAAAGTCCGATCAAAATCGATCCAGCCTTTTAAGAGATTAGCCAGTAATCTTTAAAGTATTTCCTTTCTAACAACAAAAAGAATGAATGAAATCGAACCACGCGTTAATGAATTACAGCTAAGTACACATTTTGACTATCATACCCTCTCCCAAAGGAACCGTGCTGGATTTCGGGATAAAAAGTATCCTATATGTTACTCCTTAGTATGAACTTAAATTATGCCAAGTTTCATTTCAATCCATTCAGTAGTTTTTGCGTGATGCGCGCACAAACATACAGACAAACAGACAAACAGATAAACAGACAAACAGACAAAAATTTCAAAAATAGCTTCTTTACTTTCTATTACTTATCCCTAACATCCCCCAGTTATTATTTTGCAAAAATCTTTAATGTACAGATACGGAAGTCTACGATTTTATTATATGTATATAGATAGAAGATAGATGACAAGTGAGAAAAGCAGTCGGGTCACCTGATGATACTTAATTACACACGAAAGTTCGCAGCTCCAGAATAACTGACAATAAATGAATAAAATAAGCATAAAATTCTCTATCACTGTGATAAACTACCCTATTACTTAGGGGCCTTATTAACATCATCTATACTAATAAATAAAATTGAAGTGTCTGTCTGTAATATCGAAATAACTACCTCATATTAAGCTCATATGGTTATTTGAACGATACCATAACCAAATCACACGTTTTTAAAATTTTTGTCTGTCTGTCTGTCTGTCTGTCTGTCTGTCTGTCTGTCTGTCTGTCTGTCTGTCTGTTTGAACGGGCTAATCTTCGGAACGGCTGAACCGATTTTGATGGGACCTTCACATATATGTAGAGAATTAACCAGGGAGTAACATAGGCTACTTTTTTAACCGACTTTCAAAAAAGGAGGAGTTGTGTTTTTCAACCTATGTACACCGATATCTCCGAGATTTCTGAACCGATTTGCGTAATTTTTTTTTTAATCGATAGAGAAACATTGCGACCCTGTTCTATAAAAAATTTGGATTCCAACTCCTCAATCCTGATGCTGCAGGGGACCTAATCCCCAAAACTAATGGGTTTTAGAAACTTTCGGTTATTTAAATTGATATTGGGGGTACCAATTAAAGACTTTATCGTTGAATGAACTCGAGTAGGTACATATCCAACTCCTCAACCCTGATGCTGTAAGGAATTGTATTCCGAAATCGTGGGGATCCCACGGGATTTTTCCGTTTTGGGGACGGGTTTCTACAGATAAGCTACCTTTTGTTCTGGAAAATCAAAAGTTCCCACGGGATTTTTAAAAACCTAAATCCACACGGGCGAAGCCGTGGGCATCATCTAGTTATAAATAAGGCCTGTATATTCATACAGTTAGGCCACCACACGTCTCACGCGCACATTACTGTCAATTTCACACCTAATCATTTCTGAAGTTCTTATCTTTCGTGACAATAGTCATTAGCAAAAAGAAAAAAAAAAACAACAGTCCTCGTTAAAAAATTCTCTCTCCGAAACTATGCGAAAGTATAACTTTCTTTTTTAAATTGCACCATAATATATTACTGCATTGACAAGCACATCTTTCACTGTCGCCTGATAATTTGCATCTATTTCGAGATGAAAATGTTACGTTGATTGGCTTGTAGATGTTTCATCTATGTGGGTATAAATTGATTGCTTTCACAAGTTTCGCATTTAAGAGATATGGCGAGGCCACAGAATTCTAAATAAGGTAAAATAAATGGATATATCCGCTGTCTTTCATACAGGGGAAAGCGTATCGTCGATTTTTAACGAATCACGAACAAAAATTACTTGAAAGCACGAGCAAATAAATACCTTACGAGTACTGATGTATCACTAGACATACTTATGTGCAAAAGCTCAAGTTCTTTACCACTTCTGTACTTATTCCAAATTCCGAGAGCAAAACTAAACTGGATCGCATTACGCATAACATTATGCGCAAGAAGAATTGCAAAATAAGATGCTATTGGTGCGAAAGTACCTCGAAGAGTTAGAATTTAAATCCCTGATAAAATCCCATCTAAAAGATAACATTTTGCCACGAAACTCCAGAACCTTAACAAGTGTAAATTGAAAATTTAAAAAACCCCCGACATTCGCCATTTAGTGGCGGCGGCCATCTTGAATTTGCAATAGTATTCTACTAGTCAAGCCCTTTCATTTAATACCCATATCAAGGGAGTTGTGAAAAAATATATCATCCGCCATTTTGTAGCGGCGGCCATCTTGGACCGATTTTCATCAAACATAGCTAAGAACACTCTCGACTAATTCACCTTTCAAACAAAAAAAAACGCATTCAAATCGGTCCACCCGTTTGAGCGCCACAGGGGAACAGACAGACACACACACACACACACACACACACACACACACACACACACACACACACACACACACACACACACACACACACACACACACACACACACAGACACGTCAAACTTATAACAGCAAGTTAGTATGTGAAATTAGTTGGTCCGTTATGCTTGCGCGTGCACACCAAAAAAGAATGGACCGACTGAGATGAAACTTTAATAGTTCGAAAGCATAAAAAACCATACTTATCTAGTTAAACACATAGTGATGCTCTAAGTCTAAACCCAATTGCGACTACTAACTCGTATACTACGTCCTGAGATAAACCTCTACCCTCGAATTTCAAGCGAGCAACAAGCAAGTAAAATAAGCAAGATTTTTTTATTAAACCCTCGACGCAAAAACAACGGGGTGTTATAAGTTTGACGTGTCTGCGTGTGTGTGTCCCTGTAGCGCTCAGACGGGTGAACCGATTTGAATGCGGTTTTCTTTGTTTGAAAGGTGAATTAGTCGAGTGTTGTTAGCTATGTTTGATGAAAATCTATCCAAGATGGCCGCCGCTACAAAATGGCGGATTACGTATTTTTTCACAACTTCCTCAATATGGGTATCAAATGAAACGGCTTGACTAGTAGAATAGCACTAAGCAAATCCAAGATGGCCGCCGCCACAAAATGGTGAATATCGGGGGTTTTTTTTAATTTTTAATTTATGTTGGTAAATTAAAAAAAATCACAAAAAATTTAGCGTGCAAATCACTGTAAATGAATATCGGTGGCTTATGATACGAGACAGAAAGAAGCCTTCAAGTGCAGTCCGCAAGCTCCAGTTTCCACGGCGGCGAATAACGTTTTCCTTGGAAGTGTAACGAACCCGGTGGTTACGTACAAAGGGGCCGTAGGTTTGAGTTCCGTGCGGTCACCGTCACCGAACACCGCGGAAGAGCTCAGGTATCCAGTCCGGTCCGATATGGCTTTTGTTTGCCGAACGTTATAGGCGCATATCGCGAAATGATTTTATCTATCTAGAGCAGGGGTTCCCAACCTTTTTTTGTCTACTGCCCACTTTAAGAATAAATTTTTTTTAACGCCCCCCTTTTTAAACATACTTAAAAACCGCTAAGTACTTATAAACTGATTATTGAAACCCTTTATAGTATTCGGACAGAGTATCTTTTATTGAAAATAAAACAAACATAATCAATTCTTATATAAAAACTAATGTGAAGGTTGAATCTGATGCTGTTCAATAAGTTTGTTGATATCAGGTTCCAATTTACTCAAAAACAGCCGCAAGTCGCCACGTTCGGTAACACGCAAACGATTTCTCTTTTTAGTAAGCAGCGTTGCCACAGCACTAAATCCACGTTCACACAAATATGACGATGGGAATGCTATCAAAAATCGTTGAACAATTGATCACAATCCAGGGTACAATTGCGGGATCGGTTTTTGTAGCCAAAATTCTTGATATCCATTTTTAGGGTTCCGTACCCAAAGGGTAAAAACGGAGCCCTATTAATGTCACTCGGCTGTCTGTCTGTCTGTCTGTCTGTCTGTCTGTCTGTCCGTCTGTCCGCCGGTCACAGGTCTCTAGCTCGCAGACGAAATGAGTTACAAACCTGAAATTTTGGTATTTGGTGTAAAACGTTGACCCAAAATCAAATATTGAATTAAAAATTGAATTAAATTATTTTTCAGGGGGGCTCCCATACATGAGAAAGGAGCCGGAAAAAAATTTTTTTTTCTTACCCTAGCTTGTGGGGTATCATTGTTTAGAACTCATTGAGTAGAGTACGAATATATATTTTTTTAATTTTTTGCTTAAAAAGTAAGGAAATGGGGGGTCATCAAAATTGTCAATTTTAGACCATTTTTGTGACGGGGGCTATCTAAAAAACTAAACTAGTTAGGAATATGATATTTCGGTATATTAGGTACTATATGCTCTATTTGTACAACAAATACTGAAAACAACGATTCATAAAATAGTTTATAAGCTGTGGCCAAAACAAACGAACTTATTTTGCGTTTTTCTTTCACGGTTTCTTGCGATGTCTAACTCGGAAATTAAATATTTCTTAGACCCAAAATATTATATTGTTCATAATTATGTACGGAACCCTGAAAGAGCGAGGCCCGACTCGCACTTGGCTGATTTTTTTATTGAACTTGATTTTTATTTCTTCGTTTGTTGTCAATTCTATAAGTTCTTCTTCCAGCTGAGGTGATATTGCTGTGTTGACATTTGAAAACGGTCTTTTATATCGAACCGAGTTTGAGCTATATCTTAATTAATATTAGTTGATGTTCACAAGATGTAGTCGAGAGTCGAGAGCTCAGTCGGTGTCTAAGAGTCTTCCTAGCTAGGTAGATGAAATTATAAATCGACCCCAAAGCCCTACACAATGCCCCCTTTTTTTTCTGGGTCTCTTACCGCCCCCCTTTAGGCCTGCAGTGCCCACAAGGGGGCGTTATCGCCCACGTTGGGAAAGACTGATCTAGAGCACAAAATCTCGTATCTCGTATACCTACTAGATTCGGAGTGATAACTTTTCATTTATTTTTAACCCCCGACGCAAAAACGACGGGGTGTTATAAGTTTGACGTGTCTGTGTGTGTGTGTGTGTGTGTGTGTGTGTGTGTGTGTGTGTGTGTGTGTGTGTGTGTGTGTGTGTGTGTGTGTGTCTGTCTGTTCCCCTGTGGCGCTCAAACGGGTGGACCGATTTGAATGCGGTTTTTTTTGTTTGAAAGGTGAATTAGTCGAGAGTGTTCTTAGCTATGTTTGATGAAAATCGGTCCAAGATGGCCGCCGCTACAAAATGGCGGATGATATATTTTTTCACAACTCCCTTGATATGGGTATCAAATGAAAGGGCTTGACTAGTAGAATAGCACTATTGCAAATTCAAGATGGCCGCCGCCACTAAATGGCGAATGTCGGGGGTTTTTTAAATTTTCAATTTACACTTGTTATACAAGTAAATAATTTTGTAGCTTCACGTCATGAAACTCTTATGAGCTTCTGAGCGTTACACATTCCTTATAGACAACTAACATACTTAACTATGCTAAAGGTAACATAAATATTATTATCAACTAGCTGACCCCTGCGACTTCGTTCGCGTTTTTATAGGTTTTATATAGGATCGGATCGGATCCCATAATTCTTTTATGTACCTAAACTAAGTGTAGCCTAAGTTACTCCTTATAACATCACCTATCTGCCATTGAAAGTTCCGTTAATATCAATCCAGCTGTTTCGGAGATTAGTTGGAACAAATAGACAGACCGACAAACATAAATTTAAACGCACACCAGTTTAAAATAAGCCGTACGTTAAAAGATCCAGGTCCCAAGTTATTTGAACCCAATACTGACAGTTGTAATGTCTGTCATTTCTGAACTAAAAAACCTATGACCTTGAAATATTTACGGGACAATACTTGAAGTATAACCTTTCTAAAAAAAAAGAATGAGTGAAATCGAACTACGCGTTAGTGAATTACTTACAGTTAAATACTCGTTTTAACTTTCTTCCCCTCTCCCAAAGGAACCGTGTTGAATTTCGGGATAAAAAGTATCCTATGTCCTACCTCGGAGTATAAACTCAAATCGTACCAAGTTTCATTTGAATCCATTCAGTAGTTTCGGCGTGATGCGCGGCCAAGATACAGACAGACAGACAGACAGACAGACAGACAGACAGACAGACAGACAGACAGACAAAAATGAAAAAAATTGCAGTTTTTGTTTCAGTATCGATTATAGAGTGCCCTCCAATAAAAATTTTCAAAATATCTTCAATGTACAGAATTGGATCTGTTACAGTTTTATTATATTATAGATGTAGGTATTTATGTATGCTAGTTTATTTACAATAAGTAATGTTCAAATAAGAAGAAACTTTTTAATAAAAAAATATACCAAACACAACAAGAAGTTAATAATACAACAACAAAAGGATTTATTGTAAAAATATTTAAAAAAAATATTATACACCGAAAAACAACCGATAAAATTAGCTAACAAGAATTAACAGATAATAATCAGCTTGAAATTTAGTCTAGCGATTCTAGATCTACAGAGGTACAAAGAAAAAACGGGTAGATTACAGATTTATCGTCCCGACAATAGACACAAAAAATTGAAGTTTTTTGGAAGAAAAAATAAAATTGAATTAGGACAAATCTTTGTAAGAATATTCATTCAGTAATTTGCCAATAGTTATATATGTATGTATTCAAATATAAAAAAGCTTCAACGTGTAGTAAAAACAAAACTGAATGATATTTCTATAAAGTACGAGTTAAAAAGAAATGTATAAAATATTTTAAGTATGCAAATTAATTTAGATCAAGTCGTCACAACCGACCTTCGTCTGAAAGGGAATGTCAATGCTAAATAATTTAGTATTTTTTTGTCTCCGTACACACTTTATATTTTATAACTTTATACCTATTTCATGATGATAAATTACTTAGAATACTTATAAAATCAGATGGTGAATACAAGTCTCACGCAATACCTAGTTTTAGTGGCATAGTTGACTTAGATTCGATTAATTAGACTAGTAAAGTTGTTTCTACGCAAGGTCGTCCACTGGCGCCGTGCTTATTACTCTTTCTCAGTTGGTAAGGAGGCTTACTCTTGAAAGTCTGATTGACATTCCAATCATAGGTAGATATGTATGTACCTATATTCTGCCAAAAAATACTTTGTATTCTTTATATAAAAAAACACATTTGTGAAGAGAGTGACCTACGCAAAGTTTGGATCTACTTTTGTGATTCTTACTGCCAGAGTGTAGCGATACTCTTTGTTTAGCCTTGTTAAAAGATCTAGAATAATTTAAGAACCTTCAGGAGTGAAGAAGTCGTTTACGAATAATATCTTTTTCAATACAGTTGTTTAACATGGCGTACTTTCAGAGGCTATAGTTATGATTCGAAAATTAAATCTTTTGCACAGGCATGTTTTGTTTTACGCGGTCGTGACTTTTGTTTTACGAGCTCGATCATTTTGTTTTGCAGTTTATTTTTAAATTTATAAGTCAATTTAATAAGTTTAGTAGCAAGGGGTTTTCATACATAGAATAAAATCGGATAGATTTTATACGAGAAAAAATTAATAAATGCATACGTCTTAGCATTGAATTCTCAAAATTCTTTTAAATGTTTGTTTATTACAATTAATTATATATTTAATTACCATTTTTAATTTAATTATTTTCACATTAACATATCTCAAAAATCGAATAGGCTGTATACGCGTAGACCGTTGCCTAGTTTCGTTTTAAAATGTCCAGTTGCTAAAACGCGCCATTTTCTGAAAGTTTTCATTTTTTGTGTGATAAATTGATTATTTTTTGTAAATATGAGTTCAAGTTCAAGTGATATTATGGAATTAACTCCACCTGATATTTTATCTGGAGCAAAAATTACGCAAGATGGAATTTTGCCCCCAAGATTCCGACAAAGATAGGTACGTACGTAGGTATGTATGTTGAAATAAACATTTGATTCTTCGATTTGTTTTTTTACTATTTCCCACAACTGTATTGAAAAACGTCGTGTGATACACGGGTGTATCGGTTATTGCAAACTCGTGACATTAAAAACCCTCACCTTCGGTTCGGGCTTGTTAATGACAGCTCGTTTGCAATAACCAACATTCCACCCTTGTATCACAATGTACTATTGGGCAAGCGCGATCCAAATAACACCTTTAACATTATTGCTTTCCATATTAAATCACCTAATTTTCCATGATATTGAATTCAAATTATTATAATGAGATCAAAATAGGAATAAGAAGTCGCCATTTTCTATTTCTGTCTTGCTCAGTGTAGACACACGTGCCCGAGATATAAATAGAAAATGGCGGTTTAACATTCCTGTAAGGGGACCGCTTTCGGAAACGAAGACAGGTAATAGTAGTAATGATTACTGACAAGATAAGTACCTACAACAAAAAAACGCGAAAAAGTTTTAAAATATTTCCTATACTTTTTAAAACTTCGCGATATAACGCAATCAGCTGACGCGGACGCCTAAATAGTAAATACCTATACTTATTACCGGCCGCCCGCCGCGCGCGCTATAGTACCTTCACCGTAAGCGGGGCATTGACCTCAGTTTGTACACGTTACATTGCCGGTTTGAAAAATATTAAAAACTAAACCACTAATACTACAAGTATATGGATTATGTTTATGTGGTATAATAATAGCGGTAAGTTTTCGATAGCGGTCCCCTTATACTTTGTGAGTCTGTATTGTGTATTTTATGCGCGAAATGCAATTTGTGACATCAAATTGAACAATTCTACTAAACATTATCAACACTCACAATAATGCAGTCAGGAATGAGTTACGATTAGAATGTCAAAGCGAATAGAGGCCTGGTCGAGGTTGCAAGTCGGTAATAAGTAGATAGGTACACGAGAACTTTTAAAGTACGACAATTATAAAATGGTCACTTCGACGGAATCGCTTTCGAGAGTAAGCACTCAGATTGCGGCGTTCCGCGAATCAGACGGGCCGATTCGGATCGAGGTCTACCAGTCGAGATGTTCGCGAATCGATATTGATCGCGCTCCGCGAGCGAATCAGAGTATACACATAATTATAATAATAAATCTAACAATCATGATCTCGAACGGCGCTAGATTTATTACGCTTTAGATAAATACCAGAAATTGTTGCGTTTAAGTAGCTTTAAATGTTTAAATCCTGTAGCTTTTTTTTTAAATCATATTGTAAACTTCTGATGCGGATTATTTCTCTAATGGACTGTTTCACCACATTCTGATAAGTGTCGGATAGCTTATTCACCACTTTTGTCTTTGTCACTTGACATAAAGAAAGTGACAAAACTTACGTTTAGTCTATCCGACACTTATCAGAAAGCGGTAAAACAAGCCCTAAGTGTCTGCTTAGTAAAAAACCGGCCTCCGGTTTCTTTATATATTGCTAACTAGACGATGCCTGCGGCTTCGCCCGCGTGGATTAAGGTTTTAAAAGTCCTGTGGGAACTTTTGATTTTCCAGAGCAAAAAGTAGCCCAATAATGGACTCCCATACAAATCTTCGTCCCCTATTTAACCCACTTAGGGGTAGAATCTACAAAAATCCAAAAACACGTAACTCTTTATTTTTAACTGAAAGCCCAAATACCAATTTTCATGGAAAAAGCTTGAAAAATGACGGAGTTTTATATAAACTTTATCCCCTATTTAAAACCCATAGGGGTAGAATTTCTATTAATCCGTTGTTAGTGTGCGCTTACGTCATAAAAAGAACCTACAGTCAAAATTTCAAGTTTCTAACTTCAGTAGTTTAGGCTGTGCGTTGATATCTCAGTCAGTCAGTCAAGACTTTGAATTTAATATAATATTTATATAGATTATTCGCAATCGCAGTAATTAGGTTAAAAGTTCACAGTAGAATGGGCGTAACATGTGGTCATTATAACCGTCTAACGCCTTGTTGGCCAAAGAAGAGTCTACGGCACAAAAAGGTGCAGCAGACTGTCCTTGAGATGGACGGACCTCCCCTTACTTATACCACAACTTATACTGTGTCTACTGTCAGAGATAAGAGATGGATGTCGAACCTGCCGCAGTACTGAAGATACAATACAACAGTTACGACTTTTATTTTTTATGTAAAAGTTAGCCCTTGACTGCAATCTCACCTGATGGTAAGTGATGATACAGTCTAAGATGGAAGCGGGCTAACTTGGAAGAGGTATATGCATACCCCTGATCGGTTTCTACACGGCATCGTACCGGAACGCTAAATCGATTGCCGGCACATCTTTACCGGTAGGATGGTAACCAGCCGCGGCTGAAGCCTCCCACCAGACCAGACCAGAGACAATTTAGAAATTATAAAATCCCAAATTGTCCCTGCCGGGAATGGGACCCGGGACCTCCCGCTTATAAGACTACAGCGCTCACCACTGCGCCAGGGAGGTCGACTACTGTGCCAAGAGTGTGCCGCATAAGATGAGAATTTAGATCGTGTTTCTCATTTATAATGTAACAGTTTCTCGGAAGCGGACGCAATAAATTAAATAATCGCGAACTGTTACGTAAATCAACAAGTGGAATCGAAACCGAATGGAAAGGCCCGCGGGCGATATAACCACAATAAGTACGCATTTCGACTTTCCATTAGCAGTAACTTAATAAATTGAAACTTGCATTGTTGTTTCGTGACCATCAACATCGAACTTCAGTTTGTTTTTGTAGAGTATAGATATTATTCTATTCAGCTAGTAGCCTTGAAATAAACAATAGCAGAATAAAGGTAATCATAAGGGACTTCAACGACCACAAATACCGGCGTTTCACATACAAATATGTTGATATATAGGTATTTGGCTGCCTCGTTAAGTCTAGCATCGGGTTAGGCAAGTTTTTTTTTTTTATTTTTCTGTTTTAAAAATTACAGTAGATTCAAGCCCGACATTGGAAATTTGTCGTTATTACGGCCTTATGTATCGTCCTCATAATGTAAAGCCATCAATCTTGCACCTGATCTCTCCCGGTTTTCCGTCCCATTGGACTATGAAAGTAAGGGGATGGGTGCGCGCACACACGCGCATCTGTGTTTGCGGGCACCCTTGTGCACAATTTTTTTTATAATAATAGCGGGCAAACGAGCAAGCGGGTCACCTGATGTTAAGTGATTACCGCCGCCCATGAACATTAGCAGTACCTGAGTAACCACTAATGTGTTGCCGGCTTTTGAGGAAGGGGACTGGCTATTCAGCTCGCTGCCGGAACACATCGTGGATGGTTTGCGGCAGATTACGGCTGAACTGTGGTCGCTAGCCAGGCGGATTTGGGATAAAATCCTACCACAAAGCGGTGATACCATCTAGATTAAGTTGTGTGGTATCAGGCACAACGACCCGTAGAGGGGACTGAGAGCGTCAGGGCCTCGTTAGCATTGGCAGGGTGCACCGCGCGCAGGTGATGTTGACTTTGGCCTCATAGGTGGAATTTGGGCCACTTACACCCCATAGTATTATAGCACTAGGATATTTCCTGCGTAGTCTCTGTTAAGATCAATTCATTCACAAAGATACTATAATTATTATGTAGGTACCTATCAGCGATTATTTAAAGAAGCAAATTATTTAGTAAAATATCAATAACATCGATCTGCCAATCTAATTACGAAAGCAAAACATCAAAATACACCGACGCGGACGATACATGCTTGCTCCTTCCCAGTTTCCGGGATGTAAATAGGGAGTGCACGCTAGGATACAATCGATACCTAATAATCAATTGCAGCGTTTACATTACAAATGATGGCCAGGACTATAACGTCCAGTCCATGACTTCGGGGGCAGCATCAAATCGTCAAATATTATAGGCTCTTGAGTTCTCGGACGCAACGGGTCGTGTGTTAGCGGTATCAATGTTACATTGTTTCCCGGAGGCCTCATACATATATTGTCTGCAGCTAAGCGGTTAACGTTCTCGTGAAACAGAAATATAGGGCTAATGGCAGGCAGTCATGTTAAACGTCCGATCTGACGGTTCGGTTGTTACGGCCCCGGGGATTACGTAACAACCTAACGATAGTCATTAGCAATCAATCTCGTGAATTCCGGTGGGTGGTGGACGCCTCGTCTGCGAAATTGGCGAAATGGGCCCTCGCGGTCAAATTGTGAGACCTCATGCAACCGGCCACCGAGATTAAAGGCTTGATCGTGATAGATTCAAGTTCATTTTTAGGGTTCTGTACTCTCACACCTCTGGAAATAGGAAATTGTTTTCTGTCTGTTGACTCATGACTGCATGTCCGTGTGTCAAGTTGAAATAAATGGTTAATACGACTTAAGTCTCATTCATACCCGTCGTGCTGTAAAAATCCCAAAAATCCCACTCATAAATAAATATGGTACTTTCCGGTAATTTTAAAAAACAAGAAGAGAGGGACATTTTGTTATGAAAGATTATTATATGAAACAAACTGAAATAGAAATGGACGAGAAGTTTGTCGCTGAAACACGTAGCCCTGAATAATGGATTCGATTACGATCGAGTGAAGAATTAATGGTACAGAACCCTCGCAGGGAGCGAGTCCTTGCGTAGGTATTTTCCGAGATGCACTCGGCCGTCCGACCGCAGGGACGTTAGAGGAGACCGCGAGATGAGCGTGAACATAGGGTTTTATCGAAATTGCAAGCGATACGGCTGATGGCTGCGGCCTGCGGTCGGCGGCACGCGTTCGCAACACGTAGGTGCAATTGAAAAGAGCGCGAGTTATTGCGGGAAATGCGCGGGAATCGCACCGCAATTGATGCCGCCGGCCTGGTCGGACAATGCGATGCGCGCGTTGGAGATTGTTGCGTTAAGCATAAAACTAAAACACTTTCACTGTTGTTCGTTTTATAAATACTTATTAGAGAATTTCTATAGAGAAAAGTTTTGAACTCAACCACAATTATCGCTGGTCGGAATATACATAGGTAGGTACCTACATACGTATAACTCGGGAGTCGGAATTTTATGGTTTTGTAATATCATCGGAAAGCGTAGTGTCGGAAGACAGACGGCACCAAACGAGACACAGGGAGCCATTGGACGGCATGACAGTGGCACAAGATCGTAAAGCATTGAGTTACTCGGAAATATCGCTGGGTGGGTCATAAGCTCGGAGGACCGATAAAGGTATGGGCAGACCGCAGATCACTCTTTTAATGGGTAAAATGAAATTGAAATTGTAGAAACTAGAAATGTGATAATCCCAACTTTTGTGCTAACTGGTCTGAGTGCCACGACACAGGTAATTAGATTAATGTTGTGCACATCTTCATATAAAATGTATGACTCCGATAGCCTTGTCGCATCCACAACACGTTATTAATTGTTTTGTGCGTTTACCTGGGAGTATGAAATATAATGGCAATAGGAAATATGTTGCGAATCTTCCGGAGCGCGTGTCCTGTAATATAGTCTGGAGGTTGTTAACCCATACCGATCATTAGCGCTTCCGCTGGTCACGCATTGCGTATCGAGGTGTATGAGTTGGTACGGGATGTTGCGACACCAGCTCTAGTACCTTTGTTATGTATGTCATAATATGGTCTGACTATAGGTATAGTGTACAGCATAACTACGTTACAGCTGAATAACAGCCCATTTAATATCTTCCCGACTCAATTTGGACCAAATCAAATCAAATCAAATAAACTTTATTCAAAATTGGTACACTGTACACTTTTTGAACGTCAATTTAGGTACAGGCAATGGTGATAATTATTTACGGAAACTTAAAAAAACCACGGCGACCACGGCAGCCGCAGATACTACCCAACTACCAGGAGATATTATAATGCACAAAAGTGTGCGCAAACATAGGTCCACTCTATGCTATCACCCTCATAGTCCGATGGGACGTCAATGCGACAAGACTGTAAAGAGATCTGGCGTAGAACCAACGGCATCACATACTCTACGAGGTGCACCACAATCTTCCCAACTCCGGACTTCTACTCAAAATTTCTTGACAGAAAACCCAATAACTTTTCTTTTTTGACCCGACTAGGACTTGAACCCAGGACTCCATGATCCCCAGCCGAACAGGTTAGCTAGCCTGTTAACTAGACCAGTGAGGCGTTTTACTTAGAATACAAAGTTCATTTACATAACACATAATCGTGCAGTAGCATGGCCGGCCGTGATATTTCAAAAATATTTCTGTGAACTGGGGCACAAGAATTAGATCATACGGCATATGATGTCTCTTAATAGTCAATATGCATCATCAATGTTGAAGGTCGTGATGTTTAGCAAGAATTATCTAAGACTAGTATCTGCCCGCGGCTTCACCCGCGTGAATTTCGGTTTTAAACAAATCCCGATGGAATCGTGGATTTCCGGTTTTCGATCCCGCTCCTTTTTCCAACCTTTATACTTAGATATACTTAAATCAAGAAAGTTCGCTATAGTAATCTACCTATAGCTGTAGCTATAGATTTCGGGTTTTTCGGGAAATGTATCTGAAATATGCCAAGATGATCGACGTTGCGCCAATGAAATTATGTGCGGTCCAATGCCCACCAAGTGGAGCCGAGGCGCAGCGTCTTTCTTCAACAACTCAAGCTCAGTATTATTTCTTTGGCATACCTACCAACCTACCTACTGGTGAAATAAAATTGGTAAGTAGGTACTTACCTATTATAAAACAAAACATGGAGGAGACACCGGCGCATCGCTTGTTATACCAAAGTAAATAGAAGTCGGTAAGTAGTTGACGTCTTAACTAAAATGGATATCATTTTAACAGAAGTCCTGGAAGAGCTCGGTTTTAGTTAATAAAAAAATTATTATTAATTATATCAGAATTATTAGATTATAGTTAGATTTAAAATTGTATAAGCAAATTGATAGGTTGGAAATCGATCTCTTAAAGCCTTGTAATATTGAACAGAGTAACATTGAAAAAAAAAAAAACGCTGACTTCATGTACATACCTAATTACCTATATCACCGCAAGAACCGAAAAGTTCATTGTCGAAGTTGAAAAATTAATAGGACTCACAGAATCGTAACAAGAAGCGAAGCTCAGATGTCGCCGAGACCGAAAAAACTTGTACAAAAAAATATGGTCCAAGAGCTGAAGGAAAATTTTGAAGAGATACCTACTTGACAATAAAAAGCTCGTAAGAAAGCTCAGTCACTCCGTAGGCGAGCAATGAATAGAGCTTTTCTCAAAGTTTCTCATATTATGTGAACAAATCGGAAATGAGATTCAACGACAAGAGTCATCGACACACTTGTACGTGTTACGCAGCTGAAGTTGAAATGGGCAGGACACATAGATCGAAGAACTGACAGATATTGGGATTTCGAAGTATTAAATGGCGACTTCCCACTGGCGCAGTGTTGATAAGCCTCCATTACACAAGACCATGGTGTTTGGAAGTCCTTACAAAAAGAGCTTTTTTCAAGCTAAGTATGTGCCTCTCACTTCTCAGGTAGAAGAAGTTCAGTTTTATCGAACACTTCATTTTTTCCCACCATCTCTCCTGTAGTCCTGTGTTACTGTGTTGTGTAAGGAGCCACGGTCGGCAACGTTGCGCGTCGTTGATTCCAAGGGATTATTATCCGTCGAATTTTGATGGTCGAATTACGAGATATCTGATTAATTCAATGGAGCGGGTATTGTGTTACCTTTTTTGTGTCCCTTCGCTTGCCCGCGCGTTGTGTGATTGATCGTCTCGAATTAATTTGAGCGTGTACGTGCTTAACCCGTTTCTTGTTGCTACGTATCTTGTTGGAATTGGAATGATACGACTCATAAACCTATTCAAATTAATTGTTGCATTCAGAAAATGAAATATTTTAAGAAATCTGGTCTACTTGGGGGAATTTGCACTTAGTTCGTCCGTCTGTATGTCTTTCAGAAGCTCTAGTGTACATTTGTAACGTTAACGTTCATAACGAAAACGCACTTGAGTAGGTAGTGATTTATTTGCAGACGATGTGACATCGAAAGAATCGAAAATCATGATCATGATGGATAACATAATTCATAAATTACTCACAAGTCACACACGACAGGGGCACGTTTCGTGCATTTAGATCCCGAGATACATCCCATTGTATTTTCAAGTAAGTCATGTTGCAATATATGAGTACGATACAATAATCGGGTACACGACCCAGTGAGATGGCGTCTATCTATGGAGCAGCAAATCTCATACGCAGTCGTCGTCGTCATCGTCTCAACCAATAGACGTCCACTGCTATATATGTATAGGTCCCTTGCAAAGATCGCCACGGAACAGGATCTTGCGCCGCCTGTTTTCAGCGGCTGCCAGCAACTCGCTTAAGATCATCCGTCCATCTAGTAGTGGGGGGGGGGGGGGGTCTGACCAGGCTTCGTTTACCGGTCGTAAGGTTCTTCGATCTCATACGTAAACCGCTAAAAAACATCGATTGCAAAGACAAACTGATTAACAGACAGACATTTTAAAGTAAATGTATATTTGTTGGAATCGTGGTTAGCTTATTAGTGGTTAGCGAGTCATGGGATTTCGGTATTATAAGTACCTACTTATAGGTATTTTGAGCCACCCACGTTAGGTAAGAGTTACCATGATAAAGATATTGACAAACAGAGAAGCAGCGCCAATTTTACCGAAGGACAAAATCATAGTTTAAAGGGCTCTGGTAACATTCAGGTTAAGCCTATTTTGTGGGAGGACATTGCACGCTCTAGTATTGTATCATCTCACTGACGCAGGCCGTCACTCGTGGGAAGATGGAGATAAGATCGTACTTTCATCCGATCACGCATGATTTAAGTGCGAACCCCACAACAATGCTGAGGAACGGTCACGTATTCGAAAACAAACAAATGTTTGTTGAAAAGAAATTGCCCTTAGGATCGGAGACTACATACAAATGGAATAAGTACTCAAGTACAAGAATGTAGTAGAGGCACTGACGTCTACTAGGTATTGTATTGAAATATTAAGAAATCTCGAACTATTGACGATGGCATGAGTATTTTAACGAATCCTGATACTAACGGAAATATTGCCAAAAGCAGATCCCTATGCCTAATAGGTTTAGGTTTTGCTGTCTTTTAAACAATCATACGAGCTTTCTTCTTCTTCTTTTTCTCCTTAACGTGTCGTCTTTATGAAAGTTGGCAAACATTAGGGCAATTTCAACATTCGAGACGGCTGCTCTGAATAGGAGCTTAATAAAAGACAGATATTTCAAAATCACAGGCAGGAATTTAAATTTTATTTATTTGTATGTATAGATTTGTAAAGACGCAACTTGGGTTCGCGTATCTATTTAAAGTTTGCCGATAAGGGCAATAAAACTCGGGCACAAAACGATTGATTTGTGTTGTATTGTATACCCTACATGCCACGCTCGGAGCGTGTGTACCCGAGTGGAGATATCGCCGAAACTTCCCCAATAAAGACGCGGAATAGCGGAGAATCACGCAGGGTCGAAAAGTCCGTGTCTCTTTCGATAAAATGAAATGACTCATCCATTTTCCGCTTCATTTGCTTCACATAAAAATATAAAAGCCTTAAGTATAAGCTTTTATTCTTTTAATTTGTAGTGACTCTGCCACCCGAACGAACGAACGAGAATTGACAAACTACATTTTTTAAAATTCAAATTGAATAAAAGATTGAGTATATTATTCAATTTAATTAAAAATAGGAATGTGAATGAAAAAGTGTAATTTCACAAAAATAATATAATATATACCTAAGTAGATTCATAAAGAATAAGGTTCAAAGAACCCTTTTGTTCTCGGAAAAAAGATAAACATAAAGCTTTGAATTGTGCACGAAAAAAGAAAAATCTTTCGTGAAACTACAATAAACATTGAAGATTGGCCTCGAATCACTAAACGCATTATTACGACTCGCTACAAGATACTCGTAAATCACGAACGTAAGAATAGGTGCTGGTGCTCCTAAACAATTTCAGACGCATGGCGTATGGATTAGACTCGAAACAGAATACGAAAATAGATATTTGCGCTGTTAAGTCGTAAATTATAGTGTGTGGAAGCGAGAGCCGGGGTGGCCGTTATTGTACAACCGTCAATAGCGTTGTTACTGTTGCCACTTATATTGTGAAACAATACGTCTAATCGGAGTCTGTGAGTCTTAAGTAGTTTTACTTGCCAGTTCAAGTACAGTTTGCCTGTTCAAAGACCTTAGTTACGCTGAGTAATTACCTAATTTTTGTTAAGCGAACGTCTCTATATTGAAGTTCTGCGTTAGTAAACTTAACGATGAAATCCGCATTTTACGATTCCCTAGACAACTGTCCTAAAAACGCGAATCTGTACATATTTTAATATCTACTCGGAGTCTTTTTTATTTAACTACAAAGTTAACCCTTGACTGCAATCTGACATGATGGTAAGTGATAATACAGTTTAAGATGGAAGTGAGCTAACTTGGAAGAGGTATGCATACCCCTGTCTATGAGTCTCTGAGTCTTAAACAGTTTTACTTGTTAGTCTGTTCAAAGATCTAACTACGCTGAGCAATTACCTAATTCTGGCTAAGCAAGGTCTCTATTTTGAAGAAGGTATTGAATAAAAGTTTACGTTAGTAAACTTCACGATGAAGTCCGAATTTTACGATTCCCTAGACAACGAGTCTGCACATATCACATTTTAACATCTATTCGGAGTTTCTCAGTCAACAATTACTTGTTTGCTTGCTTAAAGATCTTAGCTACGCTCAGTAATTACCTAATTCTGGCCAAGCAATGTCTATTTTGAAGGGTAAAAGTTCAACATTAATAAACTTCACGATGAAGTCCGAATTTTACGATTCCCTAGACAACTGTCCTAGAAGAAGCGAATCTACAAATATTTTACCGTGTTATCCCGGCCCATGACTTTTATGATCCCGATCTGACCGTTAGACATAAAGATTATTTTGCTTCATGTCTTACTTTAGTGTCCTACAGCAGGAGGTTCCGTTACGTTGGTTATCTAATACATGGATTGTAAACTATTATTTGAGTTGGTGTATACGAACTGCGTGGGTAGAAATATTGGGTTCCTGCGACATAAAAAGTATCATAACATCGTAAACTTTGTTATTTCATTCTTCGCATTCTGTGGCTATTTCTTTTAACGTTTCTACTCTAGTTGATTCGATGCGAATTGTTTTTTTTTTACTACCATTCTCAACTTCGTGATTCTCTACAAGAGAATTGTTACATAATGTTTCTATTGTTCAAAAAGAAAAACCGGTAATAATAGGCAAAGCACCCCTTATTACAATTTCATTTTTATCGTTCCTATTCTTTATTTCTGTTCTTTATTGTGGATGTACTGGAGTGAAGGCTTTGTGTTTATATATTTTGTATTTTATGATCTCTACAGTCATATTTACTTTTTTGTTCACTTTAAAATAAAATTAGTTACTTACGAAGCTTAGTTTTCTATTTTATTTTACTTTGAAGATGAAACTCTGCTTATGTTGACCTATTACATTCCTCTACATTGAAATGCCTTTATTAGAACGCAAACGTATCTCTTTTTATTGGCCGTAAGCGAATTTTATGTGGATATTTTGTTCGCGTCTGGCCTTCGTACATTAAATATCCAGATCAAGGTGGAGTTTAATGTGTGCGTCGACCGTGAACCGTAGTCCGGCGTCCGGGTATCGCTAAAGAGTACTGACGTCCCACCGTTTGGCAGAGAAATCGGGTATATTACATATTCATGCTGCAGATACATTTTGCTAATGGAGCGCGCGAAGGTAGTATTGGGAAATTCTTATTTAACCCACCGAGTTTATGAATATTCGAAAGGTCACACGTTGGGGTTGGGGTTATCATGTTAGTTAATTTATTTATGTTATTTCTGCAACATTTTGTAAAATGTGCAGGCAACTGATTTAATGTGTTTGATGATAATCTATATAAATATAAAAATCAATGCCACTTTTCGTTGTAATTATATAACTCAAGAACGGGCTCACCTATCCAAACCAAATGTTTAGGCTTTGTTCGGACTAGTAGATGATTTATTATTAGTTGACTACTTTAGTAGATGGTTTTGTGAAGTTTGCACAAAATCGGTCGAGCGGTTCTTCATTTATCACATTTTTCATTTTTATCAATGGGTTCCTGGATGGTTTGAAATCACAATTACCGGGTAGGTACAGGTAACCCACCGGGTCTCGGTAGGTGGCGTTGATGTTGTTATGTCGATAACGTCTGCCAGGTCCGCTAGTATCTCTATAGATTTTTATTCCAAACTCTTAACTTACAGACAACTCTACGGAGAATAAAAGTTATTGTTAAGCGGGATAAATTATATTATGTCATTCCTGAAGCTACGAAAGAAGAAATGGGAAAGTTGTGTTCTAACATACCAAAAAGTCTGGTACCTAACGTACGAAATTCTGTAACAAGAAACTCGTCCTAAAAATTCGTATATTAGTTACCGATGACGTAATCTCAAGAATTAAAACCAAGGTGGATTTCTAGAAGTGTTCAAGTAGAGAGGATACATCAGCTTACACTGCTAGAACATCATATTAAGCGCTACAATATTATAGGAATAGTATGTGACGGCTTATATAATAATAATGAACCATATTGTTCTGTTACGGTAAAAAAACTAAATCCAATGTAAACAAATGCAATTCAATTTACATACGATTTCTCATGATACCCGGTGATGATTTGTAAATCACGTTTGCGTCCAGACAACTTGGTTACAAGTTCAGCAACCAAAAACAAATAAGAAATATGAATCAGAATAAAACAAGTAACAATTGATGCACTATTTTGATACTACGACGACTACGACCACTATTATGATTTTGCTTCAAATTGTCTCAACATTCAAACATGATATGCGAAAGTTGTGACAAACTAACATCAAAATACAAAACCGAACTGAATGGATTTGGAACTGTGTCAAAAGAATTGAAAAACAAGGAAACGAAATGACAATAAATACTGAGTAGGAAAAAATATTGTGTAGGAAAATAACAAAAAAAAAATAGGAATTTAAAAGGTGTCCCCTTTTAAATTCCTCTAAGTTTTATTGCATCAATAAATTAGCACATATTATACATTAATGATAACCTAGCAGTTAGTTACACAAAAACGATAAACCCATTTTATCAACAATAGGTCTAACTACGATTTGTCTAATGATGATAATCGTAACAACTTTAGTTTTAATTTTATAGTATGTAATATTACTATTCCAGAATTTTTTAGATCTCACGTCAGCGTTGCAAACGACTTGAACATTATAATATAATACTTATTAGCAGGGTTTGCTTAAGATGAACTGAGTAAGGAGAAAATATATGATGAGTTGAAGAAAATTGGTTTAGAAAGATAGCACAAGATAAAAGATGAAGATCCCGCGCAATCGTTTCACACACTGACAGGACGTGATGCGGCGTACAAATTAATCAAATGAAACGTGCTATTTTAATTGATGCCATTAGATAATTCTTGCAAGTTGAACGCACGCACGCACGTGCTGATTATCTAGTCCAACTATTCTGCCGTGTCTGTATAGTGTTCATCTATTTTATGTTTTATCTAGTGTGAGAGTTCTATCATTGGCCATAAGGGCTTAAGAGCGGTGCCACAAGACGCGTTGCGACGTTAAACGTAGTGATTTTGTCGAATTGTATGCGTGGTTTGTCACTGGTTTGCGCTGGCCCTAATATGAAACTTTTGCTTTTGTTATAAATAAGGTTTCATTACGTCAACGTTGTAGAGCTCCAAGGCGCCAACCCTTTTTATTCAATCTCAGTTTGTACAATACCTTTCCATCTTACCTAATTTTAAACAGAAAATTATAATCTATAATAAAAATAATAGTACTTATCAACACTGTTTAGATAGTAAAACCTCAACGTTACAGAGCTATCTGTCAATAATTAATACGTTTACTGTTTGATTGTTTTATCATGAAAAAAAAAACTTACCACAAACTTAGATTACGATACGCTTTCATATATTATTAAGTGGCATCGATGAAATTGCGGTTAGTGTTGATTCCCGAAATGTTCCAATCGAAAATAGTACAAATGAACTCGTTAATAAAGTCCATATTTTCGTTATCTAACCGTTATCTGAGTTACGCAACACATTCCGTATCACATTTCAGGGTAAACGATCCGACCTTCGGACGCTTCACTGGACTTTCCCGCAACATGACCTCACAATGCTCCGATCGAGCTTTATCCCATCCAATCCACTAAAGGCGAACACATTTTCAAGACGATTAAAACTCGTTTAGATAATAAGCTGGACATCAAAATTATTAAGCCAATAAATTCGAATTAGCTAAACCAAATAAATAACGACGTCACGCAGAGTGTAAAAAATAAAATACTTTGGTAAACTGGACATTGGTGAGCTATAAAATCCTAAAAAATACGCATAAATTTATAATTATTATTGGTTTTGTGGACGCAAATGATCTGCCTAAAAATACTAACACCGCGAGATTCGATATAGCTAATAAAGTTTATATTATAGGTGACCTTGAATAACCCTCACAATTCTACACCTTACCCAAGATCAAATCCTAAAATATCCTCAGATATATTATGATACAAATATATTTCGAGAACACACTTGTTACTGCTGATATCCTTGTAAATTTTATAAATCCGAATGTGTCTGGTTGAATCGAATTCTATCCATGTTTGGCACAGAGAGCATTCCAGCGTCGAAGATATGTAATATAAAACTGAAGAAAACTAAGGGTCCAACGATATTTTATAAAATCTAAATCCATGCGGACAAAGTCGTTAGCAAATTTTAGTAAATAATGAGATATTGTTGATTAAACGGAATTTATATCTATATTCACACTATAGTAAACACATCCTGCGTTCCTTATTGCGCATTGCGATTTGACACTTTCATATCTGCTAAATGAAAAAAGAAAGCAAAGAGGTGTGACCCATTCGTGACCTGCCGTTTAGCAGATTTGAATCTAACGAAGCAGTGCTAATTGCACCAACGAAAGCGACTTACGAAAGGCACGAGAATATATGTAGACATATAACATTAAAGTAGCCTCTAATAAAAATTTAATTACTGTTAATGAGACTTCTGAGACGACAATTAACACTAAAAATAAATAAATAACATGATTATTATTTTATTGCATCAAGAAGTTATTCATGTTGCAGACATTACACGTATATGATACTAGAGATCGCAGAGTTCCAAGCAAACAATAAGAACGGACAAGTTTATTACAAGGAAGAAATTCCATTCTAACACAAGACGGGAACAGATTAAAAATAAACAGAGCGAAAATTCTGACTTGCGTGCAAATCAAGCGGGGCACCTCGGTTATGTTCTATAATGAACTGCAACAAATCGAATGCAGTTGAAATGGGATCACCGCGTAAATTGTCAGCACCAGCGGTTCGTACATGCAATGAAGATAAATTGCGGCAGTATGAATGAGCACTTGAGTAGCATCGATAAGATGAATCAATGGAGAGTTTAATGAATACGTAAAATATTCAGCTTGTCCGCGACAAACCTGCGGCTTTCATTCAAAAGGGACAGCTTAAATAGAAAAGAATGCCAGATAGGAGTGTTCAAAATAGAGCAAGAACGATATAAAATATTGTATGGAGTAGATATAAAGTGAAGCGGTCGCAGCAATAATGATCAACAAATCGAATGCAATTGAAATGCGTCCTTATGTTAATTGTCAGCAACAACAGATCCAACATGCGATGAAGATACTATAGCAGAAACATGTATGATTAAATCGATAAGACGAATCAAAAAGTTCAATGAATTCGTTAGATTCTATGTATCTACGACATAAATTAATTATTAATTGATATACTATATATTATTATATCTAAATGAAAAAAGTACTGATTATATTTTATTGAACCCGAAACTACTAAAAATAGAAACACGTCATCGTCACGATGTTCAGTTTATGCTAAAATTTATTTTCCCGGTAAATTCCGCATCGGAGGAAGTAAGGGGAAAATAAAAGTGTCAAAAACATTTGTAAATACTACATAGGTTCTGAAAAGATTAAACGAAATTCTGACTTTTCAAATAGAATGAACTGGCCTATTATGAAATATATAAAACGTAGGATCTCTGAGAATGCCGCGCTGTGGAAAATATTTTTATTTATTTTATTTTCATTTTTATTTGAAGAGTATTCACGGTTACCTCTTGTACGCTCTACAAATCTTTAACAACCTTTTACAAAAAACTTTTGTCAACCTATTAGGTAGGGATACAAAAGATTTTACTACTACAATAAACTTCTAATTGTATATTCAAAGCATTTAATAACACAGAGCCGCAAGAATTTGACATAAATATGTAGTCTTTAATAGGACGAATACAATGCCCGAGGCAATTCAATTAGGGCACGTATTGTAGACAATCGCGTAGAGCTGGCTCAAGCCACAAACAATGTATTCAAATAAACAAACTGTATTTAAACGCAAGTTAAAATATAAATTCAAGACTATCCTTATAACGTCCGTTTGTTTGCAATAAAGGTATATTCTTTGTATTTGAACAAAATAAAAAATTGTAATTATAAGTTGCGGAATATCCAATAAAATTGGAAAAACTAAATCATATATCATTTAAAATTAAACAAAATAATATTTAAATAGAGCTTAATAGGCCACATAATTGCCACTAGTTAATTCTTCTTTAATATATTAAATGCATTAACCTCGAACTTATAAACTGATATAACTTAAAATATTCAATATGTTAATAATAATATAACATAGTGAATAAGAATATAATAAAGTTGTAATAAAATCAGACCCATATAAAAGTAATATCTTATTAAGTCTGGTGTGGTGATGGATGACCATGACATCTTACAAGTACGACTAGACAAAGTCTTAGAAGGCCAGTTTCGTTAATTAAAACGATATCACATTGAAAGCAAACTTATTGCTTATCTATAATAGGTAATATAAAGTAGCTTGTCCTGACTGACAATCAACGCACAGCCAAAACCACTGAAGCTAGAAACTTGAAATTTTCATTGTAGCTTCCTTTTATGACGTAGACGCACACTAAGAAAATATTATTGCGAATTCCATCCCTAAGGGGGTTAAATAGGGGATTTAAGTTTGTATGAAAGTTTGTAATTTTTCAAGTTACATCCATGAAAATGAATATTTAGGTTTTCGGTTAAAAATAAAGAGTTACCAGATTAAAAAACTTTGGAAAAAATACCCCCAAGTGGGTTAAATGGGGGATGAAAGTTTGTATGAAAGTCCGTCATTTTTAAAGTTATATCGATGAAAATCGGTGTTTGTATTGTCGGTTAAAAATAAAGAATTACGTGTTTCAGGAATTTTGGAAATTCCACCCCCAAGTGAAATTTATAAGAATCCAAGCGGACGAAGTCGCTGGCATCAGCTAGTCTCTATATATATCTATTAGATATCAGAAAATCAGACTATAGAATAGATTTTGAGTCGTTTCTAAGCTAGCGCAGTGTAATTTACCCTTTAGGAACGGAACAGGGAATCAATCGCGGCGCGAGAGTAGCGGGGCAACTTTCTCACCGCCATCGTATCGGACGAGTGCTGGCGACCGGTGTATTTGTGTGTACACACTGCAAGTAGTTAAGCTCCAGCTTATGATATAGGTACAAACGATTAGCGTTGTAAATAAACAAAAATGCAAAATTAAAAAAAGGATTATATTTCTCGAGTTGTATTAATCGCTCATCTTTAATAACAAAGGAAATTAGTCGGTCGTTGACTCGTGTCTTTTTTACATCGAATCGGAATTTGTGTGGAACTTAATCATATTGAAAATCTTCTTTATCTGCGTATCAACTGAGTCGCTGGGGCCGCTAGACACAAGCGGCACAAATTTTGTTCCGTGGCGATCCTTTCAAGAGACCTGCAGGGTTATTCTGTAACTTAGTTACCAACTGAAAATAGTTGCCGACGAATTAGTTCGATATACATTGCTGCGTTACTGTGTGAAATTATGAAAACACTTTATATTTCCCACAGTAAAGCAGCAATGTATATCAAACGAATTCTTTGGCAACTATTTTCAGTTGGTAACTAAGTTACAGAATAACCCTCCTGCTGTCCACTGCACGGCTATCGGTTGAGATGACGACGACAAAATATTAACAGTAATTTCTACTCGATGGTTAATATTAATAAGGGTTAAAGTATGAAATTGCCGTTTTATTGTAATAGGTACTTCGAATTGACATAGAACCTTCATGGTTTGAGATTTTTGAGTGAAACTTTTTTCATACGGTACCTATGTAGTTCTTCTTTAAAAAAATGTGCAACAGTCGATTATCAACTTTCAGTTGTTTTTTTTTATTCAGCTTAGACAATAAAGATGGATACTTCGAAAATTCGTGTAATTTTTGAATACGAGTTCCGACGCCGAACTAACGCGGCAGAAACAGCTCGCAATATTAATGTTGCGTTTGGAGAGGGGACTGCTAATGAAAGCACTGTGCGATTTTGGTTTAAACGCTTTCGTGATGGAAACTTCAATTTGAAGAACGAACCACGTGGAAGACCGCCCACACAGGTGAATAACAATGATTTGAAAGAGACGGTGGAAGCCGATCCGAGCCAAACTACCCAGGAATTAGTGGCATGGTTTAACGTTACCTTACCAACAATATTGACTCTTTTGCGTCAAATCAATAAAATAAAAAAATATGAAAATGGGTGCCTCATGACTTGACTGATCTGCAGAAAGAAACGCGTGTTGAAACTTGCGTTGCCTAGTTGAATCGATACAGAAATGAAGGAATATTGGATCGAATTGTGACATGTGATGAAAAATGGATTCTTTACTATAATCGTAAGCGGAAAATGCAATGGCTGACCCCAGGTCAAACGCCGCAACAGTGTCCTAAAGTAAAGCTTACCAGTAATGGTAACTGTTTGGTGGTCTCAGCGTGGTGTTATTCACGATCGATGCTTTCTCCGATCTGGTCAAGCAATAACGGCAGATGTCTACTGCGCCGAACTCCGAACAATGATAGCGAAACTAGCAGTGAAACAGCCCCGACTTATGAATCGATCTTCATCATTTTTGCTCCATGATAACGCGAGACCTCATACAGCACGAGAAACCGTTTTAACTCTACAGGAACTGCAATTAGAAACCATTCGTCACCCTCCGTATTCGCCAGACCTTGCTCCAACGGACTACCATTTTTTTCGTGATTTGGACAATTTTCTGCGTGATAAAAAGTTTTCTTCTCAGGAGGCAGTGCAAAATGCTTTCACACAGTTTGTCGAATCTAGATCGCCAGAGTTCTATCGCAAAGGCATAAATGAGCTTCCTATTAGATGGCAGCAATGTATAGATAACAATGGTAATTATTTTGATTAAATAAATATGTTAAATTAAAAAAAAAACGAATTTTTATTTTTCAGTACAAATCGGCAATTTCATACTTTAACCCCTAATAATCACTAGTTTACAAAAAAATATTTTTTTTTGTTCATGAAATGAAACATATATTTTTTATATCGGCTATGGACGGTAATTGAAAAAATTTTTTTTTATTTTTCGTAGCACGTCACAATTCTGAGATATAGAGGTCTTTATTTTTTATCTACCCGCAGTTGTTTAAATACGTTTATCATTCTATTTTGTAAGCAACTATGTGATTCAAAAGTCTTATTTTTATATAAAATCTAGATCGGTAGAATCTAGAGGGTGTAAATTACATCCAAATCGGTTTTGTAATGTTTGTGGGAAAAATTTTCAGTTAAATCGTAGTTTCCCTATAACAAAACCATTACAAGAAGCCTATTTACATCATTTTAGATTTCCGGTGTCAAATCAAGATAAAAATTGGGTTCCTCATGGGATTTGCACTAATTGCAGATTGGTCCTTAGTTCCTGGTATTCAGGTCAAAATAGATCACTGAAATTTGATAAATCAATGATTTGGAGAGAGCCAACTAACCACGTAACCGATTGTTACTTTTGTTCAACAAAAACTTTTGGTTTAAACTCAAAAAATAAAGATAGTATAAAATATGCAGACGTTCCATCAGTGACTAAGCTGGTCCTTCATTCAGAGGATTTACCAGTTCTCATACCACCCGGCAGAAGTGACCAAACTCAGTATTACAATGCACGATCATAAAGGTTTGGATAAGTTCAAGTCATTTCAATACCTCTGCTCTGTATTTCCGAATCTTTCTGCGGCTAAATTAAAGGAAGGAATATTTGTGGGTCCTCAAATCACTAGATCATAGGAAGATACAAAATTCGAGAGCCTTTCAACCGAGGTAGAAAAAGCAGCCTGGAACTCTTTCAAAAGTGTCGTTAAAATTTTTTTAGGCAATAAAAAAGTGATAATTACATAGAGATTGTTGAAAATCTATCGCAAAATTATGAGCATATGGGTGTAAATATGTCACTGAAAATTTATTTTTGCATTTCCATTTGAAATTTTTTCCAGAAAATTTTGGTAGTGTGAGTGATGAACACGTTGAGCGATTTCACCAAGATTTAAAATCATTTGAGCAAAATTATCAAGATTTTTGGGAGCAAAATATGCTAGGTGACTATCGTTGGTCTGTTGTAAGAGATACAGATGAAAATATTTATAAAAAAGAGCCAAAATTACCCATTTTTAACTGTCTATTGTTAATTTAGATGTAGTTTTTTGTAAAAATCTTCTTAGTAAATATTTCAAAAAACTGACGTGCTGGATTTTTTTAAATATTTTTTCCGAGATGTAGACACTCACAGTAACGTAACCGTATATATTCCTTTTCATGAACAAAAGTCATGTAAACTAGTGTAATTAATGCCAAATGTATGTACGACTGTTATCTTTTGATGGATAAATCGAAATCAATTCTGATTGACTGACTCATTTCTGACTGACTACGATAACCTACTAAGGATAAAAATTCAACAAACTATAAAAATTTAAGCCATCCAAAGATTTTTAATTTGAAAAACTCGCTAGATACATGGTATCCTTAGTGCTTAGTCTCAGTTTGGAGCGCTCCAAAACTTTATAGTATACTCACAGCATACTATTGATCGAATCACAATGACTTCAGAGTAAAATGGACCTAAAACAAGAGACTTTGGGTTCATTTTGCTCTGAAGTCATTTGTGATTCGATCAATAGTATACTTATAGTATACTTTAAGTTTTGGAGCGCTTCAAACTGAGACTAAGCACTCTTGCCTAGATACTGAAGATCAAAATAATCTACATACCTACTATAATTTTGAGAGAAGAGCTGAGAGTTTACAACCATCTCTCGACCTATCATAACAAACGAAACTAAAAGAAAATTACACCTTCATTGTTATTGGTAACTGATCCATGACAAAACAATCATTAATTACAACGCACGGTGAAATTTCTCGTTAGAGAGACATCGTAACCTTTCTCATTTACAACCTATCTCATGCAAAACAATAACTAACTCATGATTTCTTACAATAACGATTAATTACAAATGTATGTTAATACCAGCGCATGTTAACCAAATATTGTCGTTTGCATGTATTGTATGAAACTATAGGAATACCAAGCCAATAGTGAAAGGATTGATGGAAAGGGATTGCTTTTGTCTAATTAATGGTACCAATTTTTTTAGCAACGTCCTTACTAATTATAATATTAGTAGGGACGTTGCTAGAAAAAATAGTAACAGCGCTACCTAGTAACTACTAATATACGAATGCGCAAACGTGTTTGTTTATTCTTCAATCACGCCGCAACAGAGCTACGAATCGACGTGATTTTTTGGATGGATAAAGTTAAATACCTGGAGAGTGACGTAGGACAATTTCTATCCCAATAAAAGATCGGGATGTCGTTATCTATAAATAACAATATCGAAATGTAATATAGATTGTGAATTTAAAAAGAAACAATGAAACAATTGATTTCGATTTATTTTATATGCAATATCGATAAAACTATTGATTTGCCTATTTGAGACACTTCCTCCAAGAAAATATGACATCGAATACGGTCTTAAAATACGGAAATTGATAGGCATGATTTTGGTCTCGGGAATCAAGCTACATTTTACGAACTGTACGCTATATAAGTCTTGTACGGAAATAGGAACGCTATATAGGTACTCTAACTTGTTCCATTTCTACTCGAGTCAAGAGCAAGAACATCAAGAAAAGCAACATTATCCGCTTTCTCTCCGGTCGTGTCTTTATCGGTCCGCGCCCATAGAAAACGCCCGGTGAAAATTATGAAATCACCAACACTGCAACAACCACGGCACTTATATCCGTCATCATTGGCATAGTAGATTACGCCAATCAAATCGGTTACAACTTCCGTTTTGATATTGATATTGTAAAAACTCTTCCGCTTTTTAAGGCTCAGAGAGCTTAATTAATTCTAACGAATGTCCAAAAGTCTTGAATGAATTTGAATTTGAGTTTTGATTGGTTACTTTCTGTGGTTTCCTTTCTCATTGATTAATAGGCCGAATAAGTGAGTATCTGACATTTGATAATAAAAAAGAGGAAGTTCTTACGAAAAATGGACTCGGTGCACGTTGTATGCCACTAAATGAGCAAGATAGTTTGGTATACTTACGCGTGAATATTACATATCTTATTCTTGCCCGTGATGCCATTTGTAAGTATTTTCCGCTGAGAACCCTGAAGCAATGTGTGAGCGTATTATGTACAGTCCATCTGTCGAAAAGTCGCTAAGGGAAGGCTGGGAACAGAGGCCTTAATCTCATTGGAAACGACAAAATATATGATGATTGATGAACAAGATGAAGAAATGTTTAACAGTCCAACATAATTATTGATGATCAGAGCATGATTTGCGCAATTATAAAAGAAAAACCTTAAAAATGACAAAGCATTCCTAAGAATATTTCCGTATCGATGCTTATGCCAACAAAAACATCTGAAGAGGACAAAAACCTTACTCGTTTTAATCTCACAAAAAAAATATCTCATAATACACCGAACACACAGTCTTAATCAAATTATCAAGCTTAATATTTCAATTTCAATTTGGGTGCATCCAAGAAAAAGCACATAAAATAAATAAGAAGTCATCGGCCTCATAATGATACGCTTCCATATAAATATGGGCTTATGTAGGATTATTAACATTCAAATGTATATTCCAACAACTGAAGAGGGCGTCTGTGTATGTAAATCTACTCATGCTGGCGACAACCGACAGTATCCAAAGTAGTTTAAGAATATTTTAGTTTCATAATTTATGTAGTGGCTATGTAAGTGAGATTTTATTGGATAATATGAGCATTGTACAATCAAATAAGGCAAGGTGATAGCCGTGCCCTATAAGACAAGCGTTTGTGAAGGCTCGATTGTTCTATATGACATGTGGAATAGCTATTTAATCAAATTCAAATCGTAAGTATAGTACGCGACAAGGTAGGATTGTGGAACTAATAGACGCAAGCGGGGAACGCACGGCGTCATACGTAGCCCCTAGGATCAAGTAGGTATACTACATCTTAGCGTTGCCCGCACTCGTCTCGTTGTATAAATTACTTGGTAATTACGTGTCGTTCACAATTGATGACGTCAAATTTGACTACTCTTGTGAGGAAATGACAAATTTTCTTCACCGAATGCTCTTCATCTCTTCACAAACAATGTCTTAGAAAATAAGATAGACAATCAGAAGTATCCATGAGCAGATCATGTTCGTCGCAATAACGAAGAGGGCAGGAGCAGATTTATTGGAGAACGCGTATCGGTGTGTATTGTGCCGCCTCCAGAACCTAGCGGGACGGGGTTAAAAGATACGGGATAAGAAGAAAGACTGTAGTGACGCGATTTCCACTAAGTACTCTTCATCTTCCATTATCGGACGCAAACAGATTTATGATGATGAGAGGATCAGGACCCTCATCATTTAGTTAATTAAAAAAAAACTTCCATTGTTGATATACTTAAGCATCTAAATATACTAGGTATCACAGCTGTATTAAATAGTCACCCGTCCATTAATTCCATTAATATGCAAATACAATGAGCGCGTGTGTCGACATTGATTCAGTTATGCTGTGACACCATTTGACACTTTCATGTACAACGTTCTCTATGAGTCTGACGATGTCGCCAGATATGTTCCATTGATGTATTAGCATACAAAGAGACCGCATCTATCTAATAACTGGGCTAAACGTCTTCGGTACACAGCGCTTTGGTGCCGTGACACTAAAGTGTAATGCGGTGTAAACTGTAAAACGCTAATTAATGTTACCACAATCTTTTCTCCTTTCCGTTAACGTGTTTTGGTGTTTTATAAATAAACACAGTTTCAGTTTTATAATAGTAGAAATCGTGGACAGGCGTAGATTAAAACTATATTCTTTTAATCAAGCGATTTTAAGAGTCTTACTAGTTTGAAAAAATTAAAATTTGTTTGTCTGTCTATTCGTCCGTAATGAAAAAAGAGTTCCCCTGGTAACGAAGTTGCAGGTATCAGCTAGTTTATAGAATAAAAAAATAACATAAAAATTTCACGTTTCCTCAATTTTTAAAAATAAAGCTAAGTTAATTTTCATTTGAAACGACGAAAAATTTGAAAGGCAGGCAAACATTCCACTCTAGATAGTCATGTTAATATGATCATGTTTTTGCAACCTGCATCTAGACAAAACATACACAGTCATCTCAAGAAAAGCTTAACAATACGATGTAAGAAATAAACAGAGGTGAGGAAAGTTTGCAAAGAAGAAAGAAGAAATACAAACCTACATTTAAATGTATTATAGAGGAAGTTTGCCGACTTGAATGTAACTTTCATTGAAACCGATGAAATAGCTGACGTTCAATTGATAACAAACAGTTTGTAACAAAGTGGCGAGTAATACAATGTAATAGGAAGCACAATTGGAGCGAATGATTTACAAAACCCGACCCGAGCGGGCCGAGCAGGCCGCGTCGAGCTCCATCCTGAGAATACTTCATTAGATGACTAAACACAACTCTTTAATAAAGGAGTAAACGTGGCAATAACCATGCGCGTGATTGTAGACATTTTGCTCTCACTCAATACAATGTAAAGAAACAGGATTTATCAGCTCGGGGTGCTAAGGAAAATAGAGAATAGAATAAAGACTCAATAAAGCAATATACCTCTGACCATAATAATATACTCGTACCAATAATGTGGTTCTTGAATCATAGGATATGCTTAGTAAAACTCTAAAGTAACTACTGAATTTAAATGAAAATGTTTAAAATTAGTTTTCTAAGATAATGCCTAATAGTCCTTACATAAAATCGAATTTCGA
The DNA here is from genome assembly GCA_920104075.1 of Melanargia galathea. Lineage (NCBI taxonomy): Eukaryota > Metazoa > Arthropoda > Insecta > Lepidoptera > Nymphalidae > Melanargia > Melanargia galathea. Next base: position 4,479,256 of record OV049869.1, read on the forward strand.
CCACGGCGGCGAATTTCCACTGAGACTAACGAACTTAGCACGAGATATTCTAGTGCACAGACAAAGGAACACTCTTTGTTCCCTTACTCTCATAGTGCAGCAATCGACACGATCATGGGACGGCAGTGACATGCTGACACCTTCGTATGAAACTCTACTTCTCTTGATTTTACAATTTTCTTGATCGAGTATTATTCGATTCTTAAGCATAGAATCACGACACTGCGGTAGGGCAGAGTTTAAGGGAGTAGCTAGATTGGAGCAATCTAGGCCCTACACACGGCACGTTTAGGAGGTAATCTAGGATCCTCCCCACTTTTTCACCCTAGTGAGTAGAATGCCTTAGATGTGCTGCGATGAGACGTGCTGTGCTGTTAATAAATGTCAGTTTTGTAATGGTTGCTAAGTTAGATTCGGACAGGTTTGTGTTAAAATAATTTATTGGCCTACCATAAGAGGGCTTTTATAAATCAACGGCACGTGGACATATTCGATGTAAAACGTGTGAGATTGAGGGCGAAGCAGTTAATTTGCCCATGAATGAGGCCATTCAACTGAAACGACATTTGAAATATAAACATTTTAAAATAAAATGTGTCAATGATACCAAGGTCAATTTAAAAATTATGCCATGCGTGTATTTTAGATCGTAGGAGTAGGTAGAGGCGGCCGATTAATCAACGATAATAATTAGGTATGTGTATCGTTGAAATAGCTGACAGACAATTTATTATAATATACCGTTTGCAACAACGTGGCAAGTGATACATACGTTATAGTAGAAAGCACAAATTGAGAGTTGTACAAACTTGAAACAAATAAAAATTATAAGAGACTTCAGCTGTGACTTCAGTCTTAAATTCTCCAATAATAAGACCTGAGTTTTTTTAAAGGATCAAGTCAGAAAAAGTCGGTATTTCAGCACTCAAATCATTTTGAGTTTTAAGTCTTTCTTGCCAAAAAAGACAAGACTGACTGTCTTAAGACTGTCTTAAGACTGAGTTCTTTCTTTAAAAAGAACTTAGATTGAGTTTACAACGGAATTTTTTACTCAATGATATAGAAAATAAAAAAGTAGTTAGAAACAAACCTAGTAGTGGAAATAAGTCAAGGAGGAGTCGCGCTGCTGTTACGCCGCGCCGTATGACGTGATTTATTTTCCTCGCATTACAAAATCATAGACGCGTTCAGTTTTACATGATGCCGTGCCCGTGCCGTCACGCATTCTGCCTGTCCACGGGTTTAAATTACAATAATTTAGACGCATTCATATGAACTTACTATAGGTACCTAACTACCTAAGTATAGAACATACATATGAGAGTGACGTTCCGAACCCTTCCTCGCAACAATCTGCGCGATCATCGTTCGAGCGTCGACCCAAACCGGCGCGGCGCGTTTAAATGATAAGCCATTTTAAATGAGAATATTGTACTGACCGCCATTTGTCCTCGCCACACAACCAAAATATGGCTCACACTGTGTGACAAATGAAGATCATATTATACTGCTACAATAAAAATTAATGTGACCCTCTCTGGCGGTGAAAACCTATTGGTTAAGAATTGGGCATCCCTTCGGGGGGACCGGGCTCGATCCTCGGCACGTACCTCTACCTACATCTATATAACTTTATGTATATGTGTATTTTATGGCTTTAACGGTTAAAGAAAATATCGTTAGGAAACCTGCATGACTTAGTGTTCTCGAAGGCGAACTTGTGGAGTAGTCTACCAATACGCACTTGACCAGCGCGGCGTGGTGGACTACGGCATTAACCCTTCTCACTCTGAGAGACCCATGCCCATGTAGTGCGCCGATAATGGCTTGATAATGATGACGATGACGATAATGATGCACCCTCTGGCGCAGCGATGCCCGATTAAGTCAATTTGGGAAGTAACAGGTGAAATAGTGATCAAGTGTCTGTCTGCAAATGCCGCTAACATCTGGGGACGAAACATTTGCTAATTCCGAGACCCTGAATTAATAATAATTGTATACGACATTTGTTTTCACCTTCAGCGTGTCAAGTTACAGTTCCCACGCCTTGAGTATGAGCATTATGAAAATGTATGCATTTTTGCTTTACCCAACATAACTCTTCTATTCTTAGAAAAACGTGGTCGCGCAAACGTGCGAGTAAAGATTTCGCTTTTATAAATCGTGAAAATCTTATACCTTCGTCATTATGGTCCGGGTGACTTAGGCCCCATTTTATACGAACAATTTATACAAAATCAATATGATGGATGTAACATTCTGAAAGTGGGGTGTCTGTATTGTTTTTGCTTATACGTATCGGGATGTCAAATGAAGGAGTAGAAAATTCTAAGTTCACAAAATATAATACAATATTGATACCAAGCGACAGACAAACAATTTGACTATATTATGTATAGAGTCGCAGTCGAGTTTTTGTTATACCCACTAAGCCTCAAATTGTTGCCGAATCTCCTGTTCTTTCTCATTTCAGAGATCATTTGCCATTACATTGGACTGTTTTGACGCACGACACGTTTCGTATTCTCTTCAGAACACGCATTGAGCAATGCATCATACTCGTATAATATTAATGCGGTACGGCGTCGTAACATCTCGGGTGACGTGTGCTTTCGCGAGTGAAATCGTGGGTGAAACCGCCGAGCGGATACGAGTCTGCTTTCTACCCCGCCTCCCGCCTTCCAGAAGAAAACTTGACGCTAGCATAAGTCCAATAAGTCTATGTTCACGTCAGCGACTGTCGACTTGTTGCCTGCTTGATTCTTTATTTTGGATACGATTAATTATTATCTCGCAATCCGATCTATTGACTGAATTGATGTCGTATTGCCTAAAATTCTGCTGCAGTGCAAGAGTTCGCATAAAAGAGAACATTCTCCTGTCGATTGGGCGCTAAACTTTTAGCACCAGCGAACGAAAAAAGCATAGAAGCATTTCTAGTACTCAAAAATAGCGTAACGGAAACTATCCCGTGGTGGGAGGGGCTTATAAACTGTACCGCAAACGAATCTAGTTGACTCGTGACATTCGTGCGTAATGGCGGCTAAACGAATTGCATAAAACTAGATTTTATTAATTCAAAATGCCTTCATGTGTTGTGAAATGGTGTCGAAATCATACGGATCATCACCACAAGGATAGTGGAATAACTTTTCACGTGTAAGTACACCGATAACTATACTAAAATCTAAATCATTACAATTACGTATTATCCTTATGGATGGTGTTATGCCATATGTAGTTAAGTAATTATAATACAATTATTTCGACTTAGTATTTATTACATACTTTTAATTTTTGCTTTTAACGGGATAGCGTTATACAAAACTAACTGCATTTAATTTACAATGCTCAGATGTAATTATTTTTTGAAAATATTGTATTTTTTTTTTTACTTTTGCAATTATATCGTTTTTCAAAGTTATTAGTGACAAATAATATGATTTTCTTATTTGATTTTCTTTGTTTTATTTAGATTCCCACAAAACCCTTGTCGAAGAGAACAATGGATAAAAGCTGTTCAGTTAGAGAGACAAGAAAATGATTGGATGCCTAGCAAGAGCTCGAGAATATGTTCCATTCATTTTAGAGATGATGATTTTTATCTGTCAAAGAAGGGATTCAGAATGATTAAAAAAGTCGCTACACCTAGTTGTACTGTAAGTATTTAAAAATATATTTATATATTTAAGTATGTATTAAAAATTTAGTCTGAGATGATGCTTTTAATTTGGTATGATCGAGATAATTATTTTTTGTTTTTATAGCGTTAAGTGTATTTTGTGGTATTTAGATAAATTATTTTTTCTTGTTAAATTAATAAAAAAAAAATTATTAAACAATTTCAGATGGTGTTTTCAAACGAAATTCCGGTTTTAACGACTCCATCCCCACAGCTCGAGACACCACTTCCACTGTCCAATATAACATCGAAACATAATAACATTACAATGGCTCCATCAATAAAGTCACCTCCAGTTAATAAATTACAAAATGATGATGATAACTCATGTAACAAAGAAAATGATGAACAAAGGAAAGAAATTCCTTCCACATCCCGTAAACGTCGTATGGTAGGTTATTAAAATTAGGATCGGCTAAAAGTGTTCTACTCTTCGTATTATAATTAATATTATTTCATTCTTAAGGTCCTTAATCGATATATGTTTCAGGTCTCTTGTCCAAACTGTGGTTGTGACTTCAGACTAACCATGAATGCTGCAGAAAACGATGCTGTTGAGACGCCATGGCCATTACCGGATATCACAATTTCTAAAACAAGATGTTCTACCCCTTTAAATACGCCTTCATCTGATTCAGACATTAAATCAGCACTTAATTCTCCTAAAACACATAACTTTAAAAAAATTATAAAAACCAAAACCTTTCTGTCCGAAAAGAGGTTATCAAAAATTAAAAGCTTGAGACGAAAAAATTGCAGGTTAATTAAAAAGTGTATTAAATTAAAAAACGTAATTGAAGATCTAAAAAAGAAAAAAATAACGGAATCAAATGTACTCTCTTCACTTCCTGAAGTCACACGCGATATTGTTTCGAGTATTAAAGAGAAACAACAAAAAGGAAAGCGAAGCATTATCAAATTTTCACCAGCTGTCAAAAAGTTTGCTCTAACGTTGCACTACTATTCCGCATCAGGATATAAATACGTGCGTAAACAATTCAATTCGTGTTTGCCCCATCCTTCGACATTAGCAAAATGGTGTCAAAGTGTTGACTGTGAGCCTGGTTTCACAGAGGAATCATTTAGAGCGATCAAGTCCAAACTTGAATATACTGATAAAAATCTTGCTTGTCTTATTGTCGATGAAATGGCAATAAGGCAGCAAAAAATTTTTAATGGGAAAAAAATGGATGGAGTTGTATCACTCGGATGTGGCTCGGATGAGATCGCCACTCAAGCCTATGTTCTCATGTTAGTGTCCTTAAATGACTCGTGGAAGATGCCATTAGGCTATTTTCTCATAAATGGCATTACAGCGGAACAAAGGGCAAACATAATTAAAACGTGCCTTAAAAAATGTGCTACTGTGGGAATAGATGTAGTTAGTTTGACGTTTGATGGCTGCGCATCCAATTTAGCTACCGCTAATGTACTTGGGTGCAACTTGGATGATCCCGCTAATCTAAAAACTACTTTTACTCACCCATCTACCGGTCAACCCGTAGCTATAATACTTGACCCATGCCATATGGTCAAATTAATACGAAATACTTTAGAATCAAAAAAACAATTAATAGATAATACTGGACAAAGTGTTCAGTGGCGCTACATCGAAGAACTTAAAAAAGTACAAGATAACTTAGGTCTTCATTTTGCTAACAAGTTAACTGAGAGACATTTGAAGTTTAGAAATAACATTATGAGCGTTAAACTTGCAACACAACTGCTAAGCAATAGTGTTGCCAAAGCTATACAGTTGTGTGAAGAAGTCCTCAATATTCCTGAATTTAATGATTCTGCGGCTACAGTCAACTTTATTAAAATTATGAATGATCTATTTGACGTCTTAAACGCAAACAGCTTGGAAGGTAAAGGTTTTAAACATCCTGTATCATTAAAAGAAATAGACAGCCTTTTTGAGTTTCTTGATTCGACAAAAGAATATTTACTTGGATTGTCAATTAAAGTGCGCAGTAAGACCACCCGGACCTTAAACGGAAGAAAAATTGTCATGTTTACTACCACTGAAAAAAAAATAACAAAATCCAAGGTGAAAACAGGTGTATTGGGGTTACTGGTATGCATACAGAGCCTTAAACATCTTTTCAACGTTCTCGTGGTGGAAAGAAAGGCACTGACATTTATACTTCCCTACAAGTTTAGTCAAGATCATCTTGAAATGTTTTTCGGGGTGATACGCAACCACGGGCGTTGTAATAATAACCCAAACGCATCTCAATTTAAAGGTATTTATAAGAAAACATTACTGAATTTGGAGCTTCGCTCTAATTTTACTGGCAATTGCATACCTTTGACTGAAATCCCAATACTAAACTGTTGTGTAAAAATAAACGAAAGTACCAGAGGTTTTCGAAATGATACAAGTAGTTCAGAAATTGAAGCTCAAAAGGACAATGATGATAATATACATGGAAACAACTGTGACGCGTTTTCCGATATGCTGGATTCAGAATTAAATTTACCCGAAAGAATTGAGCAAATCATAGGCTACGTATCGGGATTTGTAGGGAAAAAATTGAAAACTAAAATAAATTGCGAGCGTTGTGTGCAAAAACTGTTTTCAGATATGAAATTATATTTTCATAAATTAATTTCTCTCAAGGACTTTGGCGGTTTAGCTTACCCATCTGCGGTTTTATTTAAGATTTGCTTAAAATCTGAATCTGTTCTCCGCAATGTAATCAAAACAAACAATGGCAAATCACTAACAAACGAACAAAATCTCGAGTTTATTGCAAGCAAATGCCTTGCATATGTTTCATCTTTCAAGGATGTGACTGACGCTTTAGAAGACATTTATTGCAGGCACAGTATTCTCCTGATCAAAAGCATAATACATCAATTTTTGGTTATTAGATTACATTATATCGCAAAAAAAGACTCCATGGTCATATCAACGCGCCAAAAATTAAACAAAGTGATTATTTTCAAAGGAACATGAAGTGATTGGATTGGTTTTTAACTCCCGACGCAAAAACGACGGGGTGTTATAAGTTTGAGTGTGTGTGTATGTGTGTGTGTGTGTGTGTGCGCGTGTGTGTGTGGGTGTGTGTGTGTGTGCGTGGCATCGTAGCGGATGAATGGATGAACCGATTTCAATCGCCGTATGCAATCGCCACCATTCCCGAATGTAAGCTGTACGACTACACAGGAAACTCATTTTCCCATTTAAATTTTAACTCTACTCAATATTCAACAATGATTCTTTGTTAACCTTCTCTTTAACATCTTCTCTTTGTAACGCCACTAGATGGCGCTTTAAATAATTTGGTTTTTAATTTTATTCTTCTACAAGTATTAATCTAATAAATGTTTATGTAAATAAAAGGTAGTTTTATTTTAAGATAGGTTATAGGTATATTATACAATGATTCATTACAAATGTTTATCTGTACCGTTGCATATACGTGAAATAGATCAAACTTCTTTGGATTATATTCATAAAATGCTCAATATGAATTCGAATCAAAATGTAAAATAATTTTAGTTTGTACACGTATGTTGAAGTCGGGCGGGCCTAAATAGAAACAATGAAACCGATGCGGTACGTTGGCCGGAATTCAACATACGTGTACAAACTAAAATTATTTTATACTTTTAAAGTGTTTGTAGTCAGTTTTGTAAATTTAAACGCGGCAACGTTTGATGAAAAGTATAATATAATCTCCAGGGTACAAGCTATAAAGGCCTTCATCAAGATCGGTGCAGTGGTTGAGCCGAACATAGGTAACAAACAAACAGACACACTTTCATATTTATAATATTAGAATGTTGTTGCTAATAGAGTGCATTTAGTTTGGAGTAAATCGGCGTATATTATGACGCTATTTTAATCTAATTTATTTTGCTTTCCTTATTGCATAAAATCATCCAACGATGAGAGTCGACTGCTGATTGGTCCTGCGCAGCCGCGGCACTACGTAACTGCCGGCCAATCACGCTTGGTCCCCGTGTCGTACGACAGAAGAAGAACCTATTAAGAGCTCTTTGCGACTCAAGTTTCTTCTTTTAAAGGGCGTGCGTTTATTGACTAATTGGTACTAGTTTCGAAAGACAATTTCTTAGAAACGCGTCTTCTATGCTTTTTTCGTTCGCTGTTTAGCACGGCCATATACAAAAGTCAGCCGATAAAAACAATTTTAATACTAGCAAGCTTGTAATACAAAAGTTGCATATACTAGCCACACTATGACTGAGACGATATCATCGGCTCAAAATAAATAATTTAAAAAAGTGGGAATTAAATAATTGAACAATGGTTCTAAGTTCTATTCATAATGTTCCTAGCGGAAGAAGAGAGCATTAAATAAAGACCTGTCAATTTAGTTTGTTTAGAGATAGTTTAAAAACGAATGATCCGAATAAACACATTAAATATATCGATATAACTGTTTTATTTTCCTTGTGCATCAGTTTGTGCACTTTTTCCTTAAATCATAAAGTAAAGCGGCTTATTTTGAACGGCGTCGCTAGTGTGCTACACCTAAGCCGACTAATAGATACGTCTCGTAAACAAACCATAGACACATTCGATCTATTAATTCTAGTCATCGGATAAAGTAATCGGATCGGGCTATAAATCATTCCAACAGTATTAAAGATCTACTTGTTAGAACGGTAAATCTAGCTACTGAATATTAGTTCTAAAGAAGCTATAGTTTCTTTATAACTAATATAATAGAGTAAGAAAAGAAAAATGTGTTTGTTTATTTATTGATAACATAAAGAACAAAGAATTTAGGTTTAAATTAATAGGTTTTGGCTTCAAGATTGTAAGTACGTCTACTCGTATTTCAAGGCCGTGAAAATTTCGAAAAATAAAAAAAGTTGAAAATTAAGGTAAATTTTGGTACTAACAAGTTTTCGCGAAAATCTAAATTTGCCCATTTCTTATCGTGTAGACTCAGGACCTTGATTTTTATACATCTAATAGGAACTATAGACAGTATCTGGTTACTGGTATAAAGAACTTGCTAGGTCCACCCGTTCCTGAGAAAATCGGTGGTGACACACGGCCGGACAGACGGACAGATGGATAAGAAAGTGATCTTATAAGGGTTACTCTTTTTACCTTTTGATACCTCAAACTATGTACCGAAGTAAGAGTACGTAGGTAATAATTTCAATTTCCAGTTTTGTTATGAGATTACCAATTAATAATTATTTTTATGATTTAGCTTAGATAATATTATAATTATGTGGACCTCATAAAATGTAAAACGTCTTAGCGGAGTCTGCAAAAAAGTATCAAAAAAGTATCGTAAAGAAGACTTGAAAACTTGAGAAGACACTGATATATTCTAGGCAAAGTCACAAACTGAGACTAGACCAATTTTTAAATTAGATAAGACGAACTGGGGAGCGTAAATATTCGCGTGACACTTATAGAAGCCCATAGAGCATAAATTAAAGAAGATTTAAAATTTAGTGTCAAGGATCTAGCTCGAATGAAGATTAAATATTACACTGAACTGATGAAGAAATAGATTATGATCGGGGCATTTGTATTGCAATTTTATTAATAAACTAGCTGACCCCCGCGACTTCGTTCGCATGTTTATAGGTTTTATATAGGATCGGATCGGATCTCATAATTATTTTATGTACATAAACTAAATGTAGCCTAAGTTACTCCTTATAACATCGCCGATAGCCATTGAAAGTTCCGTTAAAATCGATTCAGCCGTTTCGGAGATTAGTTGGAACAAATAGACAGACCGACAAACATAAATTTAAACGCACACCAGTTTAAAATAAGCCGTACGTTCAAAGATCCGGGTCCCAAGTTATTTGATCCCAATACTGAGGGTTGTAATGTCTGTCATTTCGGAACCAAAAAACCTATGACCTTGAAATATTTATAGGACAATATATAAAGTACTACCTTTTGAACAAAAAAAGAATGAGTGAAATCGAACAACGCGTTAATGAATTACAGCTAAATACACGTTTTAACTTTCATCCCCTCTCCCAAGGGAACCGTGCTGAATTTCGGGATAAAAAGTATCCTATGTCCTACCTTGGAGTATAAACTCAAATCGTACCAAGTTTCATTCGAATCCATTCAGTAGTTTCGGCGTGATGCGCGGCCAAGATACAGACAGACAGACAGACAGACAGACAGACAGACAGACAGACAGACAGACAGACAAAAATAAAACAAATTGCAGTTTTGGCTTCAGTATCGATTATAGAGTGCCTTCCAATAAAAAATTTCAAAATATCTTCAATGTACAGAATTGGATCTGTTACAGTTTTATTATATTATAGAAGATATGCTGTTTTATTGGTTGCATTAAATATCTAACTGTTTTTGTATGGCCGTGAAAACGTTACTATCTATTCTAATCGTGCTACTGATTTAAGGCTATATTATGATGTTCTAGAAAATGCATAATATTATCTTATATATCTATACATATAATAAATCGTAGAATTGCCGTATCTGTACATTGAAGATTTTTGCGAAATAATAACTGGGGGATGTTAGGGATATGTAATAGAATGTAAAAAAGCTATTTTTGAAATTTTTGTCTGTTTATCTATTTGTCTGTTTGTCCGTTTGTCTGTTTGTCTGTATGTTTGTGCGCGCATCACGTAAAAACTACTGAATGGATTGAAATGAAACCCGGCATGATTTATAGGTATAGGTACCGTATATTATATATACCATCACGTCATCACAGTCCTTTAACGTCCCACAGCTGGGCACATATCTCCTCTTTTATAGGATAAAGGGATTTAGTGCTTGGACTCGCCAATCTGCTCCAATACACGTTGGCGGGCTTTAACGACTATTGTCACACGATAGTAATAATAACCCGGACCTGAGCGGCTTAAGGTGCTCTCCGAGGCTCCAAACACCGCCAACCTACTAACTCCGGGCTGAGAATTTGCTTTCTTGTTGGCACTTTGCAATTTGGCAATGAAAATTTCTTGACAGAGAACCCAATACCTAAAGACTTCTGTTCCAACCCGGGATCGAATCCAGGATTTGCAGACGAACATGCTAACCGCTAAACCAACGAGACAGTACTTATGTATGTATGCAATATTCATGTAATACCAAAGTAGATTCAAAAGTTTAGTTCTTCAAAGCAGAAATAGAAGATAGGTACCTTGTTTGCGAGTCGAATATTCGCACCGAACATCAGAGAAGTCGTCATCGTGAGGAAAAGATCGTTTTTATTGCGTCTCAGACATGCAATGTATAAGTTTGTCGTTATAGTGTAGGCGTGCTCATATTTACATTGAAGCGTCTTCAATACCCGGTCGTCCGCAAGGTCAAACGCCACGTGCGCTGGCTACAGAGTCGCCCGGTTAGGGTTGCCAGGGAGGCGAAATTTCCTTGACGCAAGCCATTTGTATAATTAACCTCCGACGCAAAACGACGGGGTGTTATAAGTTTGACGTGTCTGTGTGTGTGTGTCTGTCTGTTCCCCTATAGCGCTCAAACGGGTGAACCGATTTGAATGCGGTTTTTTTTGTTTGATAGGTTAAATTAAAAATTTAAAAAACCCCCGACATTCGCCATTTTGTGGCGGCAGCCATCTTGGATTTCCATAGTGCTATTCTACTAGTCAAGCCCTATCATTTGATACCCATATTATGGGAGTTGTGAAAAAATATGTAATCCGCCATTTTGTAGCGGCGGCCATCTTGGATCTATTTTCATCAAACATAGCTAACAACACTCTCGACTAATTCACCTTTCAAACAAAAAAACCGCATTCAAATCGGTCCACCCGTTTGAGCGCTACAGGGGACAGACACACACACACACACACACAGACACGTCAAACTTATAACACCCCGTCGTTTTTGCGTCGGGGGTTAATAAAAATATGAAAGACGACGACGATGATGCTTTGTAAAAGAACGCAATGTATTTATATAGTGGACGCCTACCATCACCAGGCAGGTCAGATCAGTCCTATACAAGGACAATTTCACCCAAATAAGCCCTCATTCTATTTCCGTATCCGCTTCACAAGTTCAAGTATATTTTTGCCGATATAGCAACCCTATTCACGGAGTGTGCACTGCTTTGTTACCGTTTCATGGTGCTTTATAACACTCATTCTCCAGTGCAAACCTATTCAACGCGTGACGTACGGAAAATTTAAATATTTGTAAACATACCGCTGTTCACATAGTTGTCACCTTGAGTTCGTTTCAGGGTCCATCGTCTAATATGCATAACCGGTGAACAATAATGAATTGAGTACCAATAAAACATGCCTATAACGCTCTCATAATGTTTACAAAAAAAAAAAAAGATTAATTAAAAATCTCGTCCCGAATAGAAACGAGCGGCGATCTGTTAAATTTATTGCGGTCATTCATGTTTTATTTGGTTTTTAAATCGAGGACGCCATAATATTTTTCAGAAGATGGTAATAAATATCTGTTATATGCTTTATAAATACTCTTAAGATCGTCCTAAGGTAAAATATTAACTTCATTAGTTAATATATTTAAACCAATGATAAATTATACCAACGAATGTTACCTTCATAATACACGATGCACAAAATCCGTTCTCGCTGCATAGTGCATGTATTATATTAAATAGATAGGTACCTAAAACATGTTTAACTTATGAGTAAGATGTAAGATACAAAACGCACCACAGATGAAGAGATAGTCTATCTATCACGTTTGTCGTTCTTTGGAGGCGAAATAACTGAAAGTTGTGTGAAATCAGGGCAATTGGACGTCTTCACTTTAGGTGCGTTTATAACGATTCGAATCTACATAAATAATAACAAGCCTTTATTAATAGTAAAGTTCAAAACGCCTCGTCTTGTATAATTAGTACATAATTTTGAAATCCTGTACAGTAGGTATTTAATTATTTATTCAATTTGGATCTACCAGATTGGATCAATAAAAATACTTTTTTGTACACGATTAGTGCAGACTACCGACTACTGATCGAACTATGATAGCAAACATTTATTAATCGTTCCGTTTACGTCTTGACTCTTGAATAACATAATAGGTACATAATAGAGAACTATAAAAAAAAACAGCATGTTCACGCGTTCAATAAAGGAGGATGGGCAAAGTGGTCTACCTACTCAACACAAATGAAACCTATTTCAATGAAAAGCTTATTTTTAGTACTTAATTTTATTATATGGAAGCAAAGCTGTAAGTCTTGGGGATCAAGAGATTTTCGAGAAAAACATAATGCAGCCCTACGGAAGCCCCTTACCTTATTTTCTGTTTTATGACCGCAAGATATAGAAGCATTAGGCTATGAAGGACATAATATGCCACCTAGTAACGATAGGAATAGTTCACAGCTTTCTAACGATAAAGCTAATAATCACACGAGTAGATAGGTACAGAGGGGAAGCTTCTACAAGCGGCCCGCTGTAGGTACACGCACACATATGCGCACGTTTGTCACCTAACTGAGCTGGTTGGAGACGCGGGCATCGTTATAGTTCTAATACATACATCGATGGACGCGGGCGTCCGTGAACCGTTGGTGAGCGTTTGTGTGAGTGTACCTACAGCGAGCCGTTTGTATGAAGCTTTCCCTTTGTACCTATCTACTTATGTGCTAATAATCTCGACTTATTACTATTATTAGTTATGTTGGGCCCGACATTATGCCGGTTTTGTGCCCCCTGCTTCCAACTTGACCAATGTATTTAAGTCTAGACGCTACGCCACCACCACCTACAGCCTTTTAACGTCCCACTGCTGAGCACAGGCCTCCTCTCTCATAGGAGAGGGATTTAGAGCTTAAACCCGCCACGCTGCTCCAATGTAGGTTGGTGGGCTTTAACGATTATTGTCACATGATAGTAATAATAACCGGGGCCGACTGCCTAACGTGCTCTCTGAGGCACGGGGGTGAAACAGCGCCAACTACCAACTCCGAGCTGGCACTGAGAATTTCTTGACAGAAAAACCCAATACCTAACAATTATTTGCCTGACCCGGGAATCGAACCCGGGACCTCGTGATCTGCAGTCGATTATGCTAACCATTAGACCTAAGAGGCAGTTTAACGTAGAACGCTACGCACTATTAATTAAATTCATAGTAGAATTACTAATATAGAGTATTTTTAAAACATTTATTTTTTAGTGAATTTTGAAAAACTCCCATATATTTTGGCATAAACGCTATACGTAATTTGATTAACTAATTATTAGCTTCTTATTTCCATAGAGGGCGTTTGTGTTGATTAGGTAGACCAACGTTCATACATTTTTGCCCATCCTCCTTTATTTTGGTGTCATTGTGCTTTATAGCAGGCCTCGCTACAATATTGTCCCCACGTAACAAAAAGAGTGGCAAGTCACAAGTGTTGAGGTAATAAAGTGCCTTAACGTTATAAAACTGTATTATCTCATAAGCGCACATAATGCTCTACATTTTTGTAAACAAAACATACGATAAGGAAAAAAACACGGAGAATGTTCGTTTAATTACATGGATTTGATAAAAAAAGTCAGTTACGTACTCAGCGGATAATAGATAGATACGATGATGATATAAGAAATGAGAAGATCCGAAGACGAATCAGGATCACTTAGACCCACATAGCTCAACGAGTTGAAAAGATGAAGTGGCGCAAGGCGAGGCACAAGTAGTTCATGAAATTCATAGACATTTTGCCATTATCTGAGTAGTTTTAGAGCCTTTCAATGAAATAGAGGCACGACCACTAACGTCGTGTCCCCATTAGGCGCAATGAGAGGCTGACAGTCCGCTGGCTGACTCTGAGCGACGTACCGGTCTCAACTCGCAACTCATAGCTTTAGATCTCTCATAGTTTTGGTGGCATTTGGAGGCGAATCAGCGGCTCACTGAATAAGTTCGCAAGCGAAACGCTGCATACTGCGTACATTATGCTGTATGGATACTCCATTTAAAAACTGGGAGGCAAACTGGAAGCAAACAGCTGTTCACTTTTCGCCTGATTCATTAGGTAAACGGATTCCATATCTGAACAGTTTGGCAGAACTCTCAATACAGGTGGACAAGTGACATTAGGTAAGCAAGTCAGGTGAAGTCTCTGGATCAAAAGTGGCACACGAGCGTGGATGTGGAAATTCCTACTAGAGTCATACCTATATAATATCTCTACGTCGTGTAGGTACTATACACAGCCCCCCCCCCCCGATAAAAGACGCCCTAAGCACATCCTTGACGACCCTGACGATAAAATTACAACCCACAATGCTCCCTATCTGGTAGGGAATAACACACACACACAACTTTAGCACAGCGTTTTAGCCGGCGAAGACGAGGTCCCCGATTTCTAACTTCTAACGGCACCCGGACATGGGCACTCACCATAGTCACGAGGGCGTTCGGACTAGTCAAGTCCAACCAACCCACATGCCCCAACGTCATCCTAAGCCAAGGTCCGAGCCTCACAGGAGGCGCCCTTAGGAGGACGTTGCCCCCCGATGTTCATCGAGCCCTAGGGCTCACCTCTCCCCCTGGCAGAGTTCCCAGCTCGCCACAAACCACCGATGACGCTGCAACGGCCAGTCATCGTCTCGTCATCGTCTCACCTATGTATAGTTTTTTTTTTTGGGATGGACCCAAAAAAAAAAACTATACATAGGTGAGACGATGACGAGTGACGACGACAAGACGAAAAGCATAATGTTACTATTATTCATAATAGTGGTATATGTACATATATGCCCACTTCCCGTTACACACGTTTACCTATTTAAGTATATTTTTCTCGTAAAATAACCTGTTCTGAATAAATTTTAGTAGTTTATGAATAATTTATTTCATTACGTTGACCCAGTGGTTAGGTAGATCACGGATTATTATTATTATTATCACGGGCTCGGAGATTTGAATTCCGTCTTTAACTGTAAGAACTTAATGTATGGTTAATTAACATTTATTATTATCATTATTTTATTTCCCGCTGTCTCTATCTAATGAGGTAATCTATTCATATCCAAACTTTTACCTTCGATGTTTTTTGTCCTTGTGTCATCCATTGGATCGGCTTCTTCGACTAGGTATTAGTAGGAGGAATTAACTAGTATTATTAGCTAAAATATTGAAGACCTATATACAAAACGAGCTACCGCTCGCGACCTAGTTCGAGTAGGTTTTATATTTTTCTTCTAAGTTTCTCTATTTTCCTTACACCCGCTTTCTCTGTCATGAACATTTTGAAGTTTTGTACTTTTTACAATTAAATATATTTAAGATATCCGAAATAATATATCCTATAATAGCCTCAAAATAAGTGAACATATTCTAAAATGAAAAAAATCCGGTTCTGTAGTTCCTTAAACGAACAAACTCTCAAACTTAACTTATTTATATTATTTTCAAGCGGATACCCGCGTCTTCGTTCGCGTGGATATTGATTTTAAAAATCCCGTGGGAATCATTTTGTTTTTCCTAAGCTCCTTTGAGCTCATACCTTACTAAAAACTGTTAAAAAATCACTGGCGGATGTTTAGGTAGATCAAAATGTAAATATCCGCCAGTGAATATTATTGTATATTGCCATATTATTGTAACAGTCAAACGATTAAAATAAATGAAATGAAATGAAAGTCCCATCAAAATCGATCCAGCCTTTCAAAGATTATCCGGTAATATTTAAAGTATCTCCTTTCTAACAAAAAAAGAATGAATGAAATCGGACCACGCGTTAATGAATTACAGCTAAGTACACATTTTGACTTTCATCCCCTCTCTCAAGGGAACCGTGCTGAATTTCGGGATAAAAAGTATCCTAATGGTACTCCGTAGTATGATCTTAAATCATACCAAGTTGCATTTCAATCCATTCAGTAGTTTTTGTGTGATGCGCGCACAAACATGCAGACAAACAGATAAACAGATAAACAGACAAACAGACAAAAATTTCAAAAATAGCTTTTTTACGTTCTATTACTTATTCCTAACACCCCACCCCCCCAGTTATTATTTTGCAAAAATCTTTAATGTGCAGATACGGCAAGTCTACGATTTTATTATATGTATAGACTAGATGATGCCCACGGCTTCGCCCGTGTGGATTTAGGTTTTTAAAAATTCTGTGGGAACCTTTGATTTTCCAGAACAAAAAGTAGCTTATTTGTTAAGTAACCCGTCCCCAAAACGGAAAATCCCGTGGGATCCCCACGATTTCGGAATGCAATTCCTTACAGCATCAGGGTTGAGGAGTTGGATATTATGTACCTACTCGAGTTCATTCAACGATAAAGTCTTTAATTGGTACCCCCAATATCAATTTAAATAACCGAAAGTTTCTAAATCCCATTAGTTTTGGGCATCAGGTCCTCTACAGCATCAGGATTGAGGATTTGGAATCCAAATTTTTTATAGAACAGGGTCGCAAAGTTTTTCTATCGATTAAAAAAAGAATTACTAAAATCGGTTCAGAAATCTCGGAGATATCGGTGTACATAGGTAGAAAAACACAACTCCTCCTTTTTTGAAAGTCGGTTAAAAAAGTAGCCTATGTTACTCCCTGGTTAATTCTCTACTTTTATGTGAAAGTGCCGTCAAAATCGGTTCAGCCGTTCCGAAGATTAGCCCGTTCAAACAGACAGACAGACAGACAGACAAAAATTTTAAAAACGTGTGATTCGGTTATGGTACAGTTCAAATAACCGTATGAGCTTAATATGAGGTAGTTATTTCGAAATTACAGACAGACACTTCAATTTTATTTATTAGTATAGATATAGATTAATTGAGCGAAGTTAGGTCTTTGTAACTATCTGTATTACCTAATTTGTGAAAAAGAGACATCACGTCGGTGTCTCACATACTTTGGAGTCCATCGCGTCGGACATACGATACACAAATACAAACGTGGTCCCAGCCTAATGTAATAGAAAAGCCGCAGTGTATGTAGGTATGCCATGCCACTGACTACAAGTGAAAAACCCGGTTAGTAGATTATCCTTTAAAGCAAGTGGAATGTCCATAATCGCTTTATGTCATCGCACTAGGTCGAGATAGGAAGCCAAAGAAACGCGAATAAAAATGTTGTAAAGGCGCTACCACACATACTACGTTTTTAAGGCCTGTTTCACCACCTTCTGACAAGTATCGGATAGCCTAAACGTAAGTTTTGTCACTTTCTTACTTTATATCAAGTGACAAAGACAAAGTTGTGAATGAGAAGGTGCATGAAACAGGCTCTAACTGTCGCAAACCGGTTTGTATCCGAAACTAACGAAAATAACTAGTAAGTGCCTGTTTCACCACCTTCTGATATGTATTAGATAGCTATCTACAACTTTTGTCTTTGTCACTTGACATAAAGTAAGAAAGTGACAAAACTTACGTTTAGGCTATCCAACACTTATCAGAAGCTGGTGAAACAGGCCGTAAGTGTGGAAAAAATGGGTACTTACTTAAGAGTGCTACCACATACAGGTAGAATATTTTTATGGCGCAAACCGGTCTGCATCCTATAAGCTCACGAAAATCGCTACCCTTGTGTCAAGTTGACACATAGGTGTGATATTTGCTACTGGTACGTTTTATCGTGTCTACCTTAGTCCGTCAGATTCCGGACATCTATTGATCTGAATCTTTTTTCTAAACATATTAGATATCACAAAGGCTTTCGAGTGTTCCTTATCTAGCTTAGATATTTTAGGCAGTTCATGCAGTGGTCTGGATTTAGTTACTCTACAATATGCAACAAAGATACATCTAAGACATACCTACTTGGCACTGAACATCTTTGTTGCACATTGTAGTTTAGCTATAAAAAAAAAAATATTGTTTATAGCAGTTGAGTCAATATTTAACTCAAGACTCAAAGTTGTAATTTCTCGTAAGACCTAGATTAAAGTCATTCCATGAGTTAGTTTTCATTTCCTAGATATTAATTGAAGAAGATATAATTTATTTAATCTCTTTTGTAAGACATATATTATAATTATTTCAAATGAGCATAATATTGAAAAAAAAAAAAACTGTGCTGCGTAAAAAACTAACTAAAAAGAAAAACGAAACCTAATCCATTACCATCGGAGGTTTAGACAAATCGATAGATCCTCATTGATTAAAATCTGTCCAGGCGTTGAGATACTTCGTGGGTAAACAGAATCCTACATATATAATATATATATATACTAAAATACGTGTGAAAAACATAATAACCCTGTCTTCTACATAATATATCGCGCTTCGGGTAAAGTCTTCAAACTCAAATGAATACCTATACCGCTAGAATATGTACATATTCATATTTAGAGCTACACATACATAATATGTGTACTCGAATTTTATCCTACAGTATGCTTTACATACGGTGCAGCTGCTGTGAAAATTTGTACCTTGGTACCATACATAATTAAAACACGTAACAATACAGTCGTGACATTGACCAAGACGACGTCCTTGTTTGAAACAAAGTAATGTACATAAATGTTCCGCAAACACTTTCGTTTGGGTGCTTGGAGCATTTAATAAGTGAAAGCGTTTTACTGTATCCGTAACTTTAAGAGCCCTCTCCATGGCATCGACAAATCGTTGGTGAGTGGATTCTAAAACAGTGATTTCTGCATTTAGAGAGCGAGAGGTCTTCAGTAAAGAAGAGTACTAAAAATATATACATAAATAAATAATAAATTAATTAAATAAATAAATTTTGCTTGAGATATCATGATTTTTAGTGAAAAACGGCAAAGTAAAAAGATGCAAATCTAGGTTTGGTATTTCGCCTATTTTAGCAAATATTTGGCAATTTTTTGCATGAACTAAAGACATTTGTAATTATTATGAAGTAACCTATGATAAGATTTCGGTCGTTTTTCAATTTTCTAGTTTCTTATATAGTTTATTTACGCACGAATTTGCCCCAAAATTCCACACCAGACGATCCGTCGCGCTCCGATCGCACGCGGCAGGAGCGCAATCCAAATGTGCAGGCGGTGTGGACGTGCCGCGCGCGATCCATGCGCTTGTATTGTATTGTACACCGCCTGCACATTTGGATCGCGCTCCTGCCGCGTGCGATCCGAGCGCGACGGATCGTCTGGTGTGGACCCAGCTATTCTCTATGAACTGACACTGAAATACTGCGTCACTAATACGGACAGATGTGAACGCGTTCATATGAGAATGTATGAAAAACTATTTTTCACTGGGCCAGAACAGTGCCAGGACTGATGCTTCACTGATATGTGCGAACCGGCCTTTAAAGGTTTTTGTCAATAATACTATGAAATTGCGTTTAAACTGATCGCAAATTCAGAATGAGCCGTAAGCATCGCGTTTATGATTTATTCAGTATAGAAAATTCGCCGCGTGTGACTGGTTTGAAATATAATGTGAGGTCAGCATTATACTAATAAGCTTTGAACAAGTCATTTAGAACATCGTGAGTAATTTAATCGAAGCAGATGGACGTCCTCTGGCACGTTGGATCGACGACATGCAGTAGGTGGCTTAACTCGTCTGTATAAGGAAGGCAAAGGGCTGTTTAATGTGGTGTGGTGATTTGGTGAAGTTATCTTGTTGTTGGTGACTATGTCCAGCAGTGGACACATGCTGATGATGGATAATCGGTGGAGTACTTACATCGTAATGACCATATTGTGTTGTATCCCTATGTATGAATAAAATGAAGGGAACAGGTTCGAAGTTGCCTACAACTTTAAATATTATTAAGTCTGCAGACGTTTACATGACACCAAATGAAATGACCACCAGAATGAAAAAGATAACTTTTTAAACCGTCCTAACTGAATATAATAATTATTCCCGGTACCTGTTTAAATGTAAAAAGGTCACACTACTAAAACAGAGAGGTTATCATACGTAAGACATACTAGCATAGATATGATATACCCTCGTATCATAACTATGCTAGTCATTTAATAAATTAAAACACATTTGAAAATCACATTAATTATTACAGATTACAAAAACAAGTTACTTTTACAATGAAAGTAGAATAGATAAGCAATAATAATTAGTAGGCATGAAGTTGACAAAAACTAATTAAAATAATTGTGAAACCAATCAATCATCCAATTACAAAATCCCGATTAGATAATGTAACATAATCCATGCATGGTAATAAGAATAATTTATTACATACTATTAGCTGTAACATTCAATCAAAACTCATCAATGTATTCCCAAACAAGATATCTAAATTTGATCGCATATCTGCTACAGGCGAGCCGCAAAAGCAGGAAGAGTAACACGCGAAGAGTTTTTCAGAAGTCAGAACTGAAAAATATGAATGACGTGACTTTTTATTATGGGCGTAACTTAAGTCACCTCTACAATTTATGCCGGTATTGATTGCTTGCATCGACAGACCCTCACAAATTACTTAATAGCGCTATGGCGTATTTCAATATGAATATGAAACGCGTCACTTGCATTCAATTCTTTGGCGCTTTCAATGCATCCAAGTGCTGCTAGGTGCTACCTTCGCATTTTTTGTATAAAAAATACGTTACTATTTTGTTCACTACACTGTAAGTCCCTTTATATAATGCATTCAGAGCATGCTGCTCTTGCGGCTCGTTGTGATCAGCGATCAGCTTTTAATCAAATGACAAGTTATAACTCTGCATATGTAAATATAAATAGGTTATTAAAAATGTAATAATTTCTGTGCATCTGTTCTCTACAACGAGTAATATGAGGAAAATTCATTGATTCATGTGTTTTTTTCAGTGTGTGTTTTGTGTGTCAGTGTTTATAATACAAAAAGATTCGAGGAATATTCGAAATTAAAATCGCATATTAGTAAGAAAGAGATTTAAAACTTTAAATCCTTCAAACATTTTTGTCTTTATCTACACAACTGAGATTCTTGTCAAATTCCTCTTAGTAGATATCATTAGTAGATACCTACTTACGATAAATTCGTTTTTAATGAGAATTTTATTCAATGTAGGTTGTATTTAATGTATAAATTCTTTTATCAATATCGAAACTTTTCTGTATTTTAAAATTTTGTTAAGCTCTATAAAGTAATTTATTAGGCTACGTACCACCCCACCGGTAAACTGAGCCACTAAGATGTTTCGTATCTATTCCGAATCCTTCGTATCTTTGCCTTCGAGTTTCAGCAATTCGCTTATAATCTGCGCCCAAGTTATCAGACGTACTACCTTCTGCAAACAACAGCACAATAGCAAGCGCGTAGCTAACTAAAAGCTGTTCCACAACAATAGAAAGTCGTGTAAGGAATTACGTAAATATTCCGCCTGTTAACGACATGCGTTTACTGATTTTTTATGCCTTTTGTAGGTGCTGAAGATATTTAAACAAGCCAAAGGTGACAAGGTCCAAGGAACAAAAGGGGCCCTTTGGCTTCTTTACGCTCTGGTGACAGTAATTGTCAACTATAGTTTAGCACGCCAAGGTGACTAAAGAGCATTAGAGATCCCTGCGTAAGAATCCACACGTTGAAATCTTTCTATAAAGACTTACTGCTAACTTTGATAATTAATAAGTATAATAATTTATTACGTACTTTACTGTACAGTGACACAAAAAACTTCATAATATTATCTCTATCATTCCTGTACAATATTTTCTTTAATTGGGACAGTATGGAAAAATACAAGGAAACTTGGGAACATCGAACAACTTGGATATTTATTTAAAAAAAAAATTGGTATATTAAATTTTTTGGTCAAGCAAATAAAGTGTTTTTGATTTTCCCATACTACTTATCTCAGTAAAAAAAAATACATCATATATGATTAGCTCACTAACTCACACTAAAGTAGCATGTCTAATCTCATCCACTCTCTTATGAAACGGCCTTGTCCCAGCAGTGGGTGTTAAAAGGCTGTAATTTTACTAAGGAAAGCTAAATATAGATTTTGTTTCTAAAAACCGCTCTGCCCTTTAATGAAATCTCTTTGGTAACAGAGCTATTGGTTCCTTGTTATGGTTATCGCGTATAGAATAGAATAGAATAGAATAGAATAGAATAGAAAAGTTTTTTATTCAAATAAACTTTTACAAGTGCTTTTGAATAGTCAGATGAATCTACCACTGGTTCGGAATGCCGTTCCAACCGAGAAGAACCAGCAAGAAACTCGGCGGTTGCTCTTTTCCAAATTTACAATATCAATATAACAATTTTATGGTAAGTACATGATTGAATTGCCGTCTCGCGCATTGCTGGAACGAGTCAAATCCACGCCTTTTTATCATTTATATAAGTAATCATAATTTTATTCAGATAAACTTTCGGAAGCGTTTACGAATCGACAAATGAATCTACCACAGGTTCGGAATGGTGCTTACAATTCTACACATGTGAAGAAGGGCAGACAAAAGTAGCCCCATTTCCGACGGTGGCACCCGTTCACGAGCATGACGCATGATCCAGCCATTGCTTCGCTCAACCATATTCGAGGGAACGTAACAACCCGCACCACACGACACCACCACAGAAATGTTTAAAGAGAGCGTGACATACTTAGGCTACCCATGATCAAAGCATCGAATTGAACACCAATAATCAAATACTCGGTTTAAGACATTGAGAAATTGCTCCATGCTTTTTTATCATTTATATAATCTTCAATTGTATAATATGCTTTTTTTATGAGCATATTTTTAATAGAGTTCTTAAACTTGTGTAAAGGCAAGTCTAAGATTGCTTGTGGAATTTTATTATAGAACATTACGCCCATTCCCACAAATGACCTTTGGACCCTTTTGAGGCGTAACTGAGGAATCACGAGCCTATTTCTATTTCTTAATTGCCTGTCGTGTAATTCGCACTTTTTAATGTAACTGTGAATGTTTTGCCTAACAAAAATTATATTGTTATAGATATATTGAGAAGCTACCGTAAGAATACCTATTTCTTTAAATTTCTCTCGAAGGGAATCCCGCGGTTTTAAATTATAAATTGCGCGAATTGCCCTTTTTTGTAAAACGAAAATTTTTTCAATATCAGCCGCTTTACCCCATAGTATGAGTCCATACGACATAATACTATGGAAATATGCAAAATAAACAATTTTTGCAGTTTCTATATCTGTTATCTGTCGAATCTTCCTAACAGCGTAAGCAGCAGAGCTGAGCTTGCCAGCAAGTGTTGCTATATGGGTGCCCCATTGAAGCTTTGCATCTAGGGTTATTCCCAAGAACACAGTTGTGTCCTCAGTTTTCAATGGCTCACCACTTATCTTTAAATTTTTGCTAGTAACCCTTGTATTGGGCAATAGAAACTCGACACACTTGGTTTTTTTTGCATTCAAAAGTAGATTGTTTGTAGTAAACCAGTGTGAAACTTGAGATAATGTATTATTTACATCGTCAAAATTGTCCTTAGTCCTATCGACTTTAAAAATCAAAGACGTGTCGTCAGCAAATAGTACAATATCGCAAGCATTTTTGACAAAATGTGGTAAATCATTAATATAAACCAGAAACATGAATGGACCCAGAATAGAGCCTTGGGGAACACCCATTACTGAGGCTGATCCGGACGACTTAACATCATTGATACATACTCTCTGTATGCGATCACTGAGATAAGAGGCAATAAGACTGAGTGCAGTTTCTTTAATACCATAGTGGCTTAATTTTCGTAAGAGAGTCTCATGATCAACGCAATCGAATGCTTTTGACAAATCACAGAAAATACCAATGGCATTCTGTGATTTCTCCCATGCATCGAAAATATGCCGTAACAGCCTTGCGGCCGCATCGGTTGTAGAACGACCCTTAGTGAAACCATACTGCTCAGAGTGAAGTAATTTATTTAAATTAAAGTGCAAAAGCAGTTGGTTGAGCATCATTTTCTCAAATATCTTGCTGAGAGTTGGTAGAATCGAGATCGGCCTGTAGTTATTTGGGTCACTTTTGCTTCCCGATTTAAATAGAGGTATTAATTTACTACATTTCATTAGGTCAGGAAATGATCCCGAGTCTATGGATTTGTTAAAAATAACAGCAAGATATGGTGCAATAACGTCAATAATATTATGGATTATTTTTACTGATATTCCCCATAAGTCTCCTGTTTTTTTGTGTTGTAAAGACTTAAATGTTTTAATAACATCATATGGGGTTACGTATTTAAATCGAAATAATACATTGCACTCAGAAACATTGCCCTTTAAAATACTATAGGCTTCTGTTGGCGATACGAATGTCCATCTAGTGAATACGAAAGAAGTTTAAAGAACTTGCCGAACAAGTTGCGCAAGGCGTTGCGCAACTGACTAAAGTTACAGCAACTGTGTATGAAGTATTAACCAGAGCATTTAGATTTGAGAAATTAAAAAGTGTACTCGTTAAAAATGTCTTTACACGATCTCAGTTCGTCATACATATAATATCACTAACTTATGCTCGCGACTTCGTTCGCAGGGGAAACTTTTCCGGGATGAAAAATGCCCAATGTCCGTTTCCAAGATGCAAGCTATCTTTGTGACAAGTTTCAAGTCAATCGGAAGAACGATACGCGAACGCATAAAGTACGCCGTTTCTTGGGAAAAAAATTCAGGACAAAATCCTTTGGCTTATGTCTTTCGTCAAGATGCAAGTTATCTTCTTGCAAAATGTTGTCGAAACATTTCAGCGGTCTAGGCGTAAAAAGGTAACAACAGACAGACAAAGTCACTTTTGCGTTCATAATATTATTATGGATTACTTAATATAGACAATAAAGAAATATGTTTTAAGAACAAAAATTGTCTATAAAAATATTTGCCACAAACAACTTTAATTTTAAACGAATTGATACGTCCGTTGAGACCCACAATAGATAATGCTGTATCGTGGTGTCCAATTCACCAAGATTGACAATAATTTATGTTTATATACTTGAAGCTCGGATGAAAGTCAAAAATCTTGAGAGTTTAAAAATTTAATTTTAAAAGTTTAAAAATTATTAAATAGTTATCTCATTCATAATATGATACTTCCTTGATTACGAGTATGTAACATTTATACGACGACTTTTTCATGCAAGGCAAGATAACAGTTCCATTCTCTAGGTCTGAAAAAAATTAATGAAAAGCAACGCGTGCGTTGCAAGTTGCCCACCGGTCAAGCTTCGATGCAATCTTGTTTTTATTGAAGATTATTTACCGTTATTTATTATACCGTAATCGACACATAGTATCATGTGATTACTGTGATTATTATAGGTGTTATGAAAAGCCTTAGTAAACCCTTTTGATTCAACAAGAAGTCGGTTAAAAATAGAGCGATATAATTGTCAGGCAAATAAATAATTCATTTTTATTTTGTAACATATTATTATGTACCTACTTACATCTAACTAAACCCCTTTTGTTTACTTAATTTAGGTACACTTAAGGCACAGGTACGAATGTACCTATGTGCGTAATTTCGTTTTCACGAAATAAGGTGTAGGTATATTTTTTGGACATCATTCGTTAGTAAGTACTAAAATAAAACAAAAAAGTATATCAGGGCATGATGGTTTTTTTTATTTATTGTACAAAAATAGTGTGCAAGCGTGTAACTCGTGCGTCACGACGTACACAAAACAAATGAATAAACCTATTTATAATTTTATGTAATGTATAAAATGCATTCACTCAGTAAGTTAAGGGCTCCCGCGAATTGCAGACTTCAGATCGGCCAGTATTTTCCAGTTATTTTAGCCATGATGAATATGACTAATATTCCCCTTTCCCCTCTAAATAAGCGAAAACTTGTATTAGGAGTGGGCACAATAGTGTAGCAGGTGGGGTTTGAACCGTCCACCTTTCGGTTTTCGATTCACGCCCGACGAACGTTGCGCCATTAGGGCTATGTATTGGTCAAAAGCTATGTCCACACTGTGCCTTTTTTCGTTCATCAAGGGCATGCGTCAAAGCGCAGTCAACAGCGCACGTGAAGCATGCCCTTGATGAACGAAAAAAGGCACAGTGTTCAAACGAAAGTTGAATAGAAAGATGACGACGAAAGTTGAAGATGAAAAGGCACGAAAGTTGAATAGAAAGATGACGATGAAAGTTGAAGATGAAAGGGCATAGTGTGGACATAGCTTATGACAGCAGACACTGATGCGCTGACTGAACTGTTCTATGCGCAGACTGGTTGACACTTTCGCTGTTCCAACAAAATCGGATCGCACATCAAAGCGACCGAATTCAATGACTTGTTAGAAACACATTTTGTCCACACAGAAGTTACATGCCTCATAGACGTAATTCACGCGACAGAGTAAACGCATTAAGGACCAGTTGCACGGTAGACAGTTGAAGTTACCGTTAAAGTTATACTTGCCCACCAAAAACCAAACAAAGTGGGTCGCACAAGTCAGCGTACCTCCATGGTTAACGTTGAAGGTCCGGTAAAAGGTTGAAGAACCCTGACTTGTTAAACCCAAAGTGGCTGATTTTTCGTGACGAAGTTTACCTTCAGAATCACAATCTATCTTTGAATGCCTTAAGCCTTGTATTCACTAGGGTACAAATGTCACGCAACATGGAGCCCAAAATTCGGAGGCGACGATGACATTTTTAGTTTTAACAAGACCTGCGTCAAATTGCGACTTATCTACCAACTTCGCGCACTGTTGTACAGAGTTGCCAAGCATATTAAGCGTCACTGTTGTTTAGTGAATACATGGCTGTAAGTGCACAACTGGCAATAAGCCAGTCAGCTGATGCTGATAGACACCTCGCACTAATAATTACGAAATCAAAGTCAATGATTCAGTCAGCTAGCCTGCGCATTCGCGTTCGCAAATCGGCTGAACAGTTTTATCTTCATACCGGCCGATCAAAAGCGTGTAGTCTGCGGGGAGCTCTAAGACATAGCCTATTTCTTGTTTACATTACTCTTTAGTGCATCGTTGAGTTTTACAGCTGTTAACGCTTATTGTTCCCGAGACAAGAACTCGACTCGACGCAGACAATTTAAAAAATCTCATAGATTTTCATTTGCGATCGTATTTTTTTAATTTAGTATCTGTGAAGAATTTCTCTTAAAACGTAGGTATATCATTAAAGCGTGAGTTATTGGTATACAAAACTGGTTTGATATATTATGCATTATATTATAGTTTGAGTTCATATTTAATGTGGATGGAAAAGTGAATATTCAGACATTCTGTTATTCTACTAATACAGTGTTATTATGGTTCTTCTTATTTCAAGTGTGTTAAACAGTATTTGCCTAGGGTCGGTTTATTATTCTAATTTCTAAACGCATTAAATATTGCTAACGGACTATTACTACTTTTGATTCGGAACAATTGTTATAGCATTCTCTCATCTAAGATGTCCATTAGATAGGTTATGGTGTAAGATTTGCCAGTCTAACTGATGTGACTGACGGATAGCCTACCGAATAATACCATGACAGATTTTTGCATAGATGCAGTTTGCATGCTAATATCTATGCTGCCATCATTCATCACTAGCATTATCAACGGAAATGACTAATGCAGAAACTATCGTATACTATCTAATTGACCGTACAGGATTGATTGTTTGTTCTCTAGGTAAACGAAAACTTAATAAAACCATCTGTATCTAAGTATCAGTAATCCAAAAACTCACATTTCGATCTTTTAAAACTGAAATATTTTCACACACTCGCAAACTCAAACTTAATAAAACCATCTGTATCTAAGTATCAGTAACCCAAAAGCTAACATTTTGATCTTTTAAAATTGAAATATTTTCATTTTTCAAACTCGCAAACTCAAACTTAATAGAAGCAGCTGTATCCTAAGTATCAGTAACCAGGAATCTCACATTTCGATCTAGAAGTTAAGTTTACAGAAATACTTTCACACACTCTGAGCACTTATAGATAGCTTATCGGTGCAATAAAGCACTATCGCCCTTTTACTTTTGGATGACATAGAGGGGACCCGGGCACGTTGTTAATGTGACCGGTTTGCTATTTGAATAGCGATAACAACTTGATATATAACGCAATCAACACGCCATTGCTTGTATAACGCATTATGATCCCGCTTATATCGTCGCAGATGAACCGTCGACACAGTAGTTAACAACTTCCAATATAAATTTATTGTTGGATAAATGGAATTCCATATAAATACGTGTTTGACATTCCTTCCCATAGCACGCATTCGTTAGGAATTTATTCTATGATTAACGTTGTTCATATAACGATGTAGGTTAATTAATAATATCATAATTATTAATTTTGACGTTTGAATTGTATTTACTGCATTAAAAAGACAATTTAGCAATCACGACTAAAATAAAATAACAATAATTACATTTTATAATAGAAAAAAATAACTTCAATCAAACTTGACGTATTCTTTAGGCACTTTGTTAAAAATCATTTTTCAATTTTATTTTAAATCAAATAAAATATAAAACGAAATGAATTCGATCAACAAGTATTTTGTTGATTAACAAAACGCAATTATGGAGAATAGAAAAGTTATAATTTATGTTAACATGTAGGTAGTTACGTAATATTCTCATACTCTAATAATATTCCTTCATTTTTTTTAAATAATGTACGATGTCAATGTTTGATGATCACAGCTGCGGTATTTCCCTACCCAATGAGCTTTGATCTACAACTTATATGTACATATAAACTTTGTATTAAAGTATTTTATTTGAAAGCGTTAACCTGTGCGAAAATTCATTTGAATTTTTTGTTTAGTTCGATAACAAACCATAGTAACTTCTCGTCTACGTCGAGTCTATCTTAGTGTAAAAATAAAACAAGAACCGATTTATCACGCCGTCCCACGCGTATACATCGCAAAAGACTAACACGAGACAAAACTAAAAAAAAAAATGTAAAGGTACACAAAACAGCCCGTAGTAGGTAGATAGTGTAAAACTCAACGACAACGTGGTGTATAACATAGTTATATGTATTCACATTTATCTACATTATATGGAACTTTATCTGGTGTTCCCACTGTTGGACCCTTAACGCGAAGAGAAAAACTTATAAAAATTAAGCAATACTTGTAAGGAGAAAATTAGTGATTCGCCGTTCATGTTTTTTACCCTTCCACGAAGAAATATTATATAATGAGTTATAGTATTTTAAATACAATAACTTTCTGTGCTCTAAATAATTATTTATTTTGTATTTTATGTTAAAACTTTTCACGTTAGCAACTTGACTGACATTTAAATTATTCGTATGCAAACCAGAATAAATAAATTATCGCGTGGTACCATGAGATTGATTAATTCCCTCTAATTCCCTCTCTCCTATAAGAGAGCCCATAAGCCCACCAGCCGCTGAGACATTGTAGTGGTGGTTATCATGGAAAACCATGTAATTACAATATAGAAATAAATAATATTTGTAAATATAATATCATGATAATGCACATAATTGTTTTGTAGGATGATGCAAATAGTTATTCAATATTTGTGAGTCTTCTTTTAACTCTTCCACATAACACCACACTGATTGATGATGACAGGCGTTAATTTATTATACTAATATTATAAAGCTGAAGAGTTTGTTTGTTTGAACGTGCTAATCTCAGGAACTACTGGACCGATTTCAAAAATTCTTTCACCGTTGGATATGTACGTGATCCTTGAGTGCTATATAGGCTATAATACGTACCACGGGCGAAGCCGGGGCGGACCGCTAGTTTACTTATAAATCCCAAAACAGTAGAGCAATAGGAATAATTTTAAGGTAAGTATCAAAAGTTGGTAACGCGGTTTGCAAATATATTCCTAAATTATAATAATCCACGGGGTCTAGAACCTTGACCAAGAAATGATTTTCAGAAATTCTAGCCCAATGTAGCGGGACTACTATTTATAGATACTTAGAACAAATTATTAGTGAATGGTAATAATAAAATTATATTCTGCGCAAACATGTGAATGGGAAAATTCTAGTTTTGTACGTAAACTATAAACTAAACTAAACTGAGAAATCATCTACTGATACCTATTATACCTATTACCGATGTATCAAAGCTAAAGCCGTGTCGTCGGTATCGGCGAAGTGAATGAACTGCGCGCTCGTTCAGCAAACACTGATAACAGAATTGTTAAGGATAAAACATTTTTTACGTAAAGTGCACCTTTTTCACTCAGTAGTTAGAGGTAGAATGTTTAACGCTTTCGCTTTACGGGAAATTACTCAATCGACGTAAAAAAAGTTTAAGTAGGTATACGTCTTTTAATCGGACACTTTCTTTATCGCGTTTTATTTCCGAAATGTTTGGTTCACTCGTAAATAAATTGACACTCACTTCTTAACATCATTTTTATGTTCAAAAAGACGATAATGTTTGAAAAATCTTTATTGCTTCCGAGTATTTGCATTAGTAAATAAGAAAATAAAAGGCTGCAAAAACCTTGTGTATAAATTTCTGGTAAGATTTAAATTGCGGATTTGAATAACTATGTACATTATTCTGATGATCATGTTGATGATAATACAATAAAAGTGTATTTTATCATTATCATTATAATAATAACAAACATCGTAGTTAATGATCAAACAGAACAAGAAAGCGACGACTTGTGAAATAATTAATGAATAATTAACAAAGTACACCTCGATTATCGGTCTACCGTGATGATTGTGTCACAAATAATTAATTATTGATTTGGTCATACGACATTCATGAAACGTCATTATCATTGGTTGACTTTCGAAATGAATAATTAATAATACATTTTGAAGTAAATTAAGAACCGTCTGTACAAGTGCAAACAACGGTAATTTATGTGATAAGTAAAGAATATACTGTGTAAATGTGGATAATTTAAGGCGTAATAAAAAATACACGTTGAAAAACGTAAGTGAGCAATTGAATTTAAAAAATCTGCGATTACAGATAACTCGGATACAATATATATGTTAAAGCATTTTTTTGTATCTCTCGATATCAATCTATTTAATTGCCACAATTCAAGGCCACCGGGCACTAGATAAGTTTCAGACCACCGGGTCGGCTGAGAAAAACGGTTATGGTAAAAGTGAGCCACGAGAGGGAATAAAAAAGTCATTAATGCTATGAACCGGTGCGCACGAGGCGCCACCCGGAACGGCGCGCGGTGAAAACCACGGGAAACCGCAATCGCGAGCACGCATCCGCGCAAGCGTGTCAGTAGTATGAAACTATACTACCGCTACCGCTACCCCGCTACCGCACCAATGAATAAATAGTCCCCGATTGAGAAGAACCCGACACCTAACATCATGTCTTCCAGTATTGAACGACACAATTCATATTTATTGACCAAACGGCGAATCACAATTTGTAAATGCTCCAGACAAAGTTCCATCAAGTTCTCCTAGAAGCTATTGTTAAAAATAAATTAATTTATAGAATCTACAGGAAACCGATTCGGAGATCTCGATTTTATTGGGTCGCGTTGAGACACTCCGCGTTTGCCGCGCTGTGACGATTTGAGTCCAGCTCGAATGGCGAGCGTGAAGCCCCTCTGAGCTGATGAATCGCACGCATCCAAATATCACGATTAAGTATTAAAATGGTCAACGAAGACAATTAGGCAGAAACTAAGGCTAAATCACAATTGTTGCGCGAGTTCTCGCCAGCCCCGAGGGCCTTCATGCACCCCGAATCCACATTGACACTTTTTTTGACATGGTTCGCACTTGACACTTTTTCACTGCTCACTGCACTGTTTGATTTTAGCTCGGATTTCATGTTCGCACTTCTATCGTTTACGGCACTTTCACTTTTATCCTCGAAAAAAGAGCGACGTTCGGAGGTCGAGGCCGAGGGCGAGGTCGAAAATAACTTAATTTCCAAATCACGGTGACCGTTTATTGAAGTGACAATCTCAGAAGATATCTCCAAAGCAAGCGGTGACCTGGGCTCCGGAGAACTGGTTCTTCTCGGAGGTGGGAATAACGAATAGAGATTGGGAGCAGAAAACGCCTCGCTATTATTCGCTTTTCTTTCCGGAATTCTGGCCGAAGGATCGCTCCAACTGCGTCGTAACATTGTATCCGCTCCACGCCTACCCAAAGGCCCCACAACTTTCATAGAGTCTTCCAATTTCGTGGGTGCAAAATCAACACTCGAATTTTCATCCAGTAAATGCGCAATCGAATTGGCATCCCAAATCTGTCCGACGGGATCACAATAACGACACTGACACGAACTGACAGCGGATTCTGAAGGGGAAGCCGCCTCCGCCAATCCAAAACGCGTAGCCTCGAAAGCCTCTCCTAACGCTGCAACTCTGTAAGTCTCCGGCGCTGGTTCCGGGTAGTCTAACACTTTCACGTTTACAGGATACTGTAACGCCATATCTCGAGAGTAAGATTTCTCGTACAAGCCGTGCGACGACGACCCCATATTTGTACAGTGTTCGACATCGCCGAGATCTAAGGCAGCGGATGTTAAATCGTGTGGCATTAAATTATTAGGTTTTCTGTCTTTTTTACGTCGCTTTCGTGGTTTTATGATTCTCGGCAACATTGTTTCAGAATTTGTGGAGCCGGAACTTTCATCACTAGCGACACTAACCGCGTCCGTATTGTTATTGCGTCCGCTTCGCGAAGGACGCGTTTGCTGCTGCTGTTGTTGTTGATTTCTATGCCTCGTACTCTCAGGGTCGCATCTGTCCCGCGCAATGTTCTCCGGCAGGCCAACGGAGCGGTGGTTTCGTTGCTCGGGTACGGTTGTATATTTTCTTCGGTCGTGCCTGTTCTGTATGATGAGCGGAGCTCCCTGAGCGTGCATGGCGAGCTTGGACACGGGGTTGTCGCGGGGTGGTGGCGTGCGCCCCGTCATGGAAATGAGGGGTGCTCCGAGCCATGCGTTGGGATGCGATGGTACCCCGTAGGGCGGGTAGTACGGTGGCGGGAATCCCGGTGCGGTGGCGGCATAGTGAGGGCGAGGGGCATCGCGGCGCCCGAGGGCGGCGCGCTCGCCCGGACTCATTTCGGTGATGGGGTTGTTTAACCCATATTCGAGTTGGTTATGTTCAATGTCACGGCGAAACTCCGAGTTGCGACGCGATGTCGTAATCGTAAACTAACATCGGAGGCGCGTGCGAGCGTGGCGTGCGTGCGCCGCGGCAGTCGGCTGAGAACTGAAGTGAATGAGCGCGAGCCGGTCGCCGCCGAGCAGTGGGAGTGCCGCGGCGCACCACGGCACCACGCGAACGCGACTATCGCCGGCATAGATGCAACGGAAAGCTCACAGCGCTAATCACTCCGCCATTAAATCCTTGTTTACTTTGTAGGTACCTCTAGCGCTCTAAAATAATAGCTTTGTCGCCTGTGGGCTTAATCGTTGTTTCCAGGTAACTAGTGACATTCTATGTCCTTTTTTATTCGTTAACATAGGTTTATGTATCAAGTATTTTCACTTGATAAGTAGATATAGTAGACACGGCACAATGCCTACCTATTTACCTACCTATATTTTCCTAGATCACAATGTTATAGTTACTATGGTATAATAAATACCTACTTGCACATTTGCAAATCGTTCCTTAAAATTTAAAAAATACCTATCTATAATAATATAAAGAAGCTTGTCCTGACTGACTGACTGACTGATCATCAACGCACAGCCTAAACCACTGAAGATAGAAACATGAAATTTTCACTGTAGTTTCCTTTTATGACGTAAGCGCACACTAAGAAAGGATTATTGCGAATGTAACCCCTAAGGGTGTTAAATAGAAGATAAAAGTTAAATCCATGAAAATTGGTATTTAGGTTTTTGGTTAAAAATAAAGAATTACGTGTTTCTCGAATTTTGGAAATCCTACCCCCAAGTGAGTTAAATAGGGGATGAGATTTATAAGAATCCAAGCGAACGAAGTCGCTGGCATCAGCTAGTTATACATAAATATGTACCACTTATGTAAGTACTTACTTATGTTCATAAATAAAGGCTTATTTATTTATTTATTATTTATTTATCAAGATACAAAACTTACCAATAATATAAGGGCCATCCAATCTATTAAGTTCATTCCAAACGAACTTACCTGAAACAAAAATACACTAATTACTTTAATCACATTATGTTCTTTCTTTCTACTAGCTCTATCCTAAATATTTTATATATAAATGCGAAAGTGAGTTTATTTGTTTGTTACGCTTTCACGCCTAAACCGCTGAACCGATTTTACATTTGGTACAGAGATAGACTTTGGAGAAGGACACAGGCTACTTTTCATCCCGGTAACTAACGGTCAAAATCCACGCGAACGAAGTCGAGGGCATCAGCTAATTATAATATTAAGATTAAACGATGTTTCTCTAAGTATATTGATGATAATCTATATCTTCTATTCTATATTTTCTATCTATCTATCTATACATATAATAAAATCGTAGACTTGCCGTATCTGTACATTGAAGATTTTTGCAAAATAATAACTGGGGGATGTTAGGGATAAGTAGGTAATAGAACGTAAAAAAGCTATTTTTGAAATTTTTATCTGTATGTCTGTTTATCTGTTTGTCTGTATGTTTGTGCGCGCATCACGCAGAAACTACTGAATGGATTGAAACGAAACTTGGTACGATTTAAGTTCATACTACGGAGTAACATATAGGATAGGTACTTTTTATCCAGAAATTCAGCACGTTTCCCTAGGGAGAGGGGATGAAAGTCAAAACGTTTATTTAGCTGTAATTCAATAACGCGTGGTCCGATTTCATTCATTCTTTTTTTGTTAGAAAGTAGATACATTAAAGATTACCGACTAATCTCTAAAAGGCTGGATCGATTTTGATGGGAATTTCACTGGCGGATGTTTACATTTTGATCTACCTAAACATCCGCCAGTGAACTTTTAACAGTTTTTAGCATGAAATGAGCTCAAGGGAGCTTAAGAAAAACAAAATGATTCCTACGGGATTTCTAAACACCAATATTCGTATATCCACGCGAACGAAGTCGCGGGTGTCCGCTTGTAATAAATGAAATTCTCTACTATAAAGAATACCTACATCCATACCAAATTTCATTCTGCGGTCAACAGAAATTAAATAATATTATGACACTAACTTATTTAAAATATTATATATTGATTATTATAATTGAGGCGTTATAAATTCATAATCTATGCGCATTAACTATTCATAGATTGCAACGCCGTGTAAGCATTCATAATAATGAACAACGAAACGGCCAGGCGTGTCAAAGTCATGACGAATGTTTAGAGAAGATTAAAAAAAATGTAATAAATAGCATATATAACAACTTGAAGTACAAGATTAATACTAGCTTCTGATTGCTAACCTTGAAAATCAATTTTGACCAAAGAAAATTAGCAATGCTTATCACCATTAATATTCGTCTTTCCTTTTCCAAACGGTTTGAAAGTAAACCGCTTTCGCGCTTCCATATTCAGATGGAAAAACCATACTTTGCAATTACAACTACAAAACAGAAGAGCCATTTAATTTTTGAAATATATCCCAATAGAGGAAGTATGGTTCTCTGACATGCCTACAATATTCGTTTCAGAGTTTTAAACACTGCATCATCATTCATCACTGAATATCATCAGCTTAGATTGGAGTTTAGTCGGGTGACTATGTTCTCTGTTATAAAATAACTAGCAGATTCCCGCGACTTCGCTCGCGTGGATTTAGGTTTTTAAAAATCCCGTGATGCTAAATAGCCTATAAACCTTCCTCACAAATTGGGCAATCCAATGCAAAACGAAATTTTCAAATCCGACTGGTATTTTCAAACAAACAAACTCTTCCGCTTTATTATATTAGTATAGATAATAAACATTAATAAATAATAATTAGTGATCATTCAGTCTTCATCATGATCTACTTATAACTGAGTGTTATTTTGCATGTGTAGTGTAGGTAGGGTAAAGTCCAAAAGTTTTGCAAATGTCAGCGCCTGCCATGTCGACCTTGCACGACGCCTCTGGGCAAAGTCCTCAAAGATCATCGACATAATATTTACCTGCTTTGTTAATCATTTTTATGTTGTAGGTAGGTACAATAATAATGACCTGACCGGGTTTCACAGCCTCGTTCGTCTAGTGGTTAGCATATTCGACACCAGATCACGAAGTCCCGGATTCCATTCCCGGGTCGGGCAAATAATTTTTAGGTTAGTAAATAATTGTTCGGTTACTGGTTAAAAAAAAAACTATTGGATTTTTCGGAACAGCGTGGCGGGTCTAAGCTCTAAATCCCTCTCTACTATGAGAGAGGACCTGTGCCCAGCAGTGGGACGTTAATAGGCTGTAGTGGTGGCAATGAACCGGGTTTCGGCCATCGACGATTCAAAAGTACTTGTAAAAGTTTATTTGAATAAAAAACTTTTCTATTCTATTCTATTCTATTCTATTCATAGCGGAGATATTATAGTGCACAAGTGTCTACGCGAACATAGTCCGATGGGACTGCAATCCGACACGACTGGAGAGAGATCAGGCACACGAGTGACAGACGGCTTTACGTGCTCATGGAGGTGTATCACTGGAAATTCCTGACTGTTAGTGAGAACTTCTTGAAAGAAAACCCAGTAGGTACTTTTTTTTTTTTTTTTTTGAAAATATTACCCTTTGCTTGACCCGGGACTTCATCACTGCATCCGACCAAGCAAGCCATTAGGTACCACTGGTGAAAACGGGCTCAAGTTTCTCCGAATTCATTGATGAAGAAAAAGATTTATATAATCTACGTGAGAATTTCTATCGTTTATATAACCTACAAAAATAGCGACAGTGAAAGTAAGACAGGTGAGAATTAACTGCTCAATTTCATACATCAATTAAAACGTTATAATTACAAACTGCGCGAGTGTTGAAACGAAACGGCGAAGTGTTTTACAACTTCTGGCGCCAGCGCTTTGTTCTTGATGAATTTATTATCAACTGGAGGGCAAAGTTTTAAAAGGATACACAGAATTGGATCGGTTTATTCTACTTTGTTCACCTGGATGACATCACCTAGGTAAATAAACTGCGACTGTATTGATCCTATTTCTGATATTTTGTTACCTAACTAGCTGATGCCCGCGACTTCGTCCGAGTGGATTCATATGAATCTCATATAAACTTTCAACCCCTATTTAACCCTTTTAGGGGTTGAATTTTCAAAAATCCTTTCTTAGCAGATGCCTACATCATAATAGCTGTTTGCGTGCCAAATTTCAGTCCAATCCGTTCAGTGGTTTGAGCTGTGCGTTGATAGATCAGTCAGTCAGTCAGTCAGTCATCAGCAAATGGTAAACAAATTTTTGGTTAGCTATACCTATAGGTATAATAGGAGGATAATTTCTGGAAAATACAACGTCAAGCGTTATCGGAAATGGTAAAACTCAAGTTTTCAATTATTTGGTAGCAACATATATAAAAAATATTAATTGATAAGAAACTGTGGTCACGACCAGTAAGATAAAAGTATTAGGAAATACTTTTTCATGAGCTGTAGTACAATGTAATCTTATGTAACCTACGAGTAGCCTACAAGGATATTAAGGGCCTGTTTCACCACTTTCTGATAAGTGTCGGATAGCTTATCCACAAGTTTTGTCTTTGTCATTTGACATAAAGTAAGAAAGTGACGAAACATTACGTTTAGCTATCCGACACTTATCAGAAGGTGGTGAAACAGACCCTAATTAATCTAACCCAACTGAAACGCATGATGCGTCATCAAACTTATGACTACTAATTCTACCATTTATCAAGCGTCCAAAATTCATCACTAGAGTTACGTTTCCCTATTCATATATTCATAGAGACATAACTAATATAATGTGCAAGGTGTAAATGTTGAGAATCCACGATAAGGCGATTATGTATCCTAAATTGTAGATACATTGCTTAGGTTTTGTTTTTAAAATGAAACTGCGTCGAGTATTTAATTTTAAAAAAAAAATGAGAAAGCAAAGACGTCAATTAGAATGCAGGTATGTTGGTAATTACATGACAGGTCAGAAGTGTCGTCTCCATATCGCGCTCATCGACCTTTGGAAACTCCTCGCGCCCACAGGGACGGGTGAAAGCGAACTTGATGACTCACAAACCTCTCTCTAGATGAACGCCACTCTGTACATTCATTCCCACAAACAACCACATATTACTCCAAATCATACCAACAATTATGACCTTTACACATGACATTATAAAGATCATATTTGATTGTGAGATTTGTTGTTTTAAAGCCAGGTAGATGTACATATATGCAGGTATTGAATCCCATTTAGCATAATATGCATAATTGCATACGTGTTAACGACTGACTTTCAACGAGTGAGTGTTTTTATCGAAAGTTGTTTGCGGATCTGACGTCGCATGCATAGGTGATAATTACACCCTAAAATATTATAATGCTCCATCAAAATAGTAGCGACAAGATTTCACATTCTACTAGTATAATATGGTAGGTATATTAGATTTTCTATAGTTTTCAAACCTGTATTATTTTTAACCACAATTTCAAACCAACATATTAAGCACTCTATAACTCTGAAATATTCGCATAAAGAAAGTTTCAAAACTTTCTTTATGCGAATATTTCAGAGTACCTATAGTAGGTACATATATTTTGCTTATTGTTAGTTTACTCATAGATAAAACAATTATAAATTGAAAATTTAAAATACCCCCGACATTCGCTATTTTGTGGCAGCGGCCATCTTGGATTTGCATAGTGCTATTCTACTAGTCAAGCCCTTTCATTTGATACCTATATTAAGGGAGTTGTGAAGAAATATGTAATCGCCATTTTGTAGCGGCGGCCATCTTGGATCGATTTTCATCAAACATAGCTAACAACACTCTCGACTAATTCACCATTCAAACGAAAAAAACCGCATTCAATTCGGTTCACCCATTTGAGCGCTACAGGGGAACTGACAGACACACAGACACGTCAAACTTATAACACCCCTTCGTTTTTGCGTCGGGGGTTAAAAAGGTATTGCTTTAAGGGTGTTAGGATCATCATTCGCATAACAGCTATCGATATTTAAGTATTCGTATATTATGATATGAAAAGAAAGCGTTCTGCGGTTACAACGACCTATTGCCAAGCGTTTGCGTGCTCACACAAAATTTATATTATACTGTACCCACTCTCGCTCTCGGATGGGTTGCAGCGAGGTTTATTGCGAGTTATGATGGTTATTACGAACCGGCCGATTACCAATTCGTGTTAGGTGAAAGTTATTAAGGTAACTATCCAGGCTGAGCTCGATATTGCGTAACCACTGACGCATCGTTAATGTGAGTGATCAGTGAAGCGTTAGAAACGTTTCGGTATAACTAAAAACTAAACACCCGATAAATATCTAAGTTTCGCAATCGATTTAGTTACAGATATATGTATTTAGCGCAAACAACGAATAATAATCACTAAGAAAATGAACTTTTAAGGACTACAGTAAAGGCAAAAAATCTTTTCAACCGATTTAATTTCGGCAATACTAAAACATCTAACATATTTACAAAATAAACAACGGTCATTACAAAATTATCGATATTTCAATAGCATCAAAACATCTCTAAAATGACTCGGCTATAAAAGAATAGACAAATAGATATTGATTGACGTTAAGAGTGCTACATCATTCAAATAAAAGAGAACTTAACTTTTCAATTCCAATTGCTTGTAGTAGTTTCCTTGATAGACGATCATATAATATGACTAGCTTTTGCCCGCGGCTTCGCCCGCGTGAATTTCGGTTTTTCACAAATCCTGAGGGATATTAAGTAGATTTCTGGTTCCCGTTCCCGCTCCCTTTTCCAACCTTTATACTTACTTAGGGAATTTTTTATCTCCATTCAAAATTGCAGCCAAATCTGTTCAGTAGTTTTGACTGGCCCGTTGGCGCGGTTGGCAGTGACCCTGCCTTCGACATACATACGACTAAAACAAACTAAAGAAATAAAAAACATCATAACCCCTAATAAAAACAAAATCTCCGATTCAAAATAAAAATTACGAAAACGCACGCAACAAACGCAGTACACATCCGCACGCATTAGCTCCCTCGTTCGAAATGGAGATTGGAATTGGATTGGAATTGGAATTGGATTGGAGCATGCACCCTCTTCACCGCACCTTTTTTGAAAGTCGGTTAAAAAAGTAGCCTATGTTACTCCTTGGTTAATCCTCTACTTGTCTGTGAAAGTCCCGTCAAAATCGGTTCAGCCGTTCCGAAGATTAGCCCGTTCAAACAGACAGACAGACAGACAAAAATTTTAAAAACGTGTGATTCGGTTATGGTATCGTTCAAATAACCATATGAGCTTAATATGTGGTAGTTATTTCGAAATTACAGACAGACACTTCAATTTTATTTATTAGTATAGAGTATAGATTATATTTACGAGTAAGTATCAATGCACTCCATGTAACAAAACTTCCCTAACTGTAATCGATCATAAATTAATAGACAATAGAACGCTCTACAAATTCTCTAACGAAATTGATGTTCATTAAAATCACGTGGTCGATCGAGCTCATTGTCAGCGATGGCACTGAAATTATTAAAAACAATTTATTTACGTCGAAAATCGCAATCCAATTTGAGCTGACAAAAAATCTGTCCGAGCCGGAAGGAAATCCTATAAGTCAAGAGTTTCCAATCTAATATAACTTAAGTAATATAAGGATTTAAATTAATGTTATCGGACACGACTCTTATGTAATTTTACGTTATGCAATAATTGAATAGGTTACTCAATAGAAAGGCATTATGTGAAAGCGATTGCGAAGCATTAACGTAAAAGATAAAATAAAAAGTACTTAATTTAGAAAATCTAAAACCCGACTACTGAAAAATCGCGTTCTAAAAAGTAGGAAACAAACAAATATACTTCTTTTGCTTTGCCACAGTCGGGTAAAAATAATGTTTTAGTAACATTAATTAATATTACAAAGAGAAAATAAATAGTGGAAAAATAGACCGTAACCGCGAAAGATATCCACGTATTATAACAGAATTATTATAATCAAATAAATAGAATTGCACCAAAACAAGCACATTCAAAATGTTAAGGGGAACCAAGACAATATGACTCACTAGTAAAAGTTTTATTGGGACACAACCGCTTTCATAACGGACGTAATACATACTTACGAATTACAAAATGTTACATCATTGAAAAGGACAAAGAGATCCGGTGAAAGCAATCGTAACGCTATCAGACATACCAAATCAGTATTGAATAGGTACATCGAATCCGACCACGTGCTAGAATAAGGCAAAAAATGTTTCGAGTATTTTAACAAGTGCCTTTTAACTACGTCATGTCGACTTAGATTTATATTTTACTAGCTTTTGCCCGCGGCTTCACCCGCGTGAATTTCGGTTTTTCAAAAATCCCGAGGAAATCATGGATTTCCGGTTCCCGTTCCCGCTCCCGCTCCCTTTTCCAACTTTTATATTACTTACTTTCAAGGAAGTTTGCTACAGTAATGTACCTATAGTTGTAGCTATAGGTACATTATATCTGTATAATATATTTCAATTTTTTTAAAATCCCGTGAGAACTCTTTAATTTTCCGGGACAAAAAGTAACCTATGTGTCCAGGGTATCTATCTCCATTCCTTTCAGCGAAATACATCGAGTAGTTTTTGCGTGACTGAGTAACAAACATCCAAACATCCAATGATCCAAACATCCACAATTTCACATTTATAATATTAGTAGGATTGTAACTGATTGCGTCAAACAGAATTTTTTAAAATTGGATCAAGTATTCTTTGTAAGCTCTTTGTTTCTTCCACGGTTGGACATAGGCCTCCTCAATGCACGCTTTTGTGCTAGTCTTATTCAAGTCTTTGTCCCACCAACTTGACGATATCGTCATGGTTGTCTTTCCACGTTTCTCTTTCCAAAATTCTAGTCAAAATTTCCGGGTAGGCGTAGGACATTATAATAGTGGTACGGTAAAACGAAAGTTTGATCTTCTTTTAGCTTCAACTGCTTAGCAGCCTAAAAGTTACGAAAGAAGAAATACAATTGCTGTAGGTAGAGCTTCAGTATAAAGAATTCAAATGAGCCAAGAGCTGCTTTTGTAAAGTCATTAATAAAACCAAATTCAATCGGTTCCGGTGATCGCTCTCAATTTAGTCATATCCCCGGAGTCCGCTTGCTGATTTCACTCGCAGTTTACGTAATATCATCGTTATGAAAGTCGCGCGTATTTCTGATACTTTCGCATTGTGTTCCGATCGCACTTTCAAAAAATACACACTAGAGAGAAACATATGCATTGTGAGGTAACTTAGTGGGTTCTGGTAACATTCTAAACATGAGTCTAATAGCCGTCCGTGTACTTATACTTGGTTTTCTATATAAGTGGGAAGAAAATCTGTTGTATGCCGGTCATTATGCCAACAATCTCTCAATCTTTGATTAATTTTATTATCTTCTAAACATTTTGCTGTGCTACGAACGTCTTTTACCTTTATAGTTTATAACCCCCGATGCAAAAACGACGGGGTGTTATAAGTTTGACGTGTCTGTGTGTGTGTGTGTGTGTCTGTCTGTTCCGCTGTGGCGCTCAAACGGGTGGACCGATTTGAATGCGGTTTTTTTTGTTTGAAAGGTGAATTAGTCGAGAGTGTTGTTAACTATGTTTGAAGAAAATCGGTCCAAGATGCCCGCCGCTACAAAATGGCGGATTACATATTTTTTCACAACTCCCTTAATATGGGTATCAAATGAAAGGGCTTGACTAGTAGAATAGCACTATTGCAAATCCAAGATGGCTGTTGCCACAAAATGGCGAAAGTCGGGGGTTTTTTAAATTTTTAATTTATACTTGTTCAGACACAAATTGGACGAACCCAAGTTTTTATTTCACAGTTAATATTTATATTAAAAATCAATCAAAAATCAAAATCTCCCGTCGCGTCGTCAAACACTTCATCATATTAATAAAAACCATATACCTACCTAAAAACATTCTAGAAAAAAATGCAGGTAAAAATGCATCATCATTAATCAAACGTTTATATTCAATCAACATCAGAACATTACAGACGTGTATTTATTTACTAGCTCTTGCCCTCAACTTCGCGTGGATTTAGATTTTTTTCTACTTTATTTGTATAAATAACTTCGTATTTTTAGAATACCTACACCATTAATTTTAAGTTCTTAAAACGTTGAGTTGGAATAGAAGTAAACATTAATTATGTTAAAAAAAGAGTTTTATTTTAACAGAAAAAATATACCCAATATGAGGAAGTATTTTGATGAAGATGATAATAAAAGATCTGTATATTTTCAGGAGGGAAATAATAGCGTCCTATATAAGATTGATTATAATTTCATCGACAAAGTGATTGAAGAGTCCGTCCCGCAACAATATTTACATTTCACGGGAAAATTGCGTTATGTACTACCTACTCTATTGAAAGATGAAGTGATCAATTGCACGGGAAATAAATTATTTTTAAT
Organism: Melanargia galathea; assembly: GCA_920104075.1. Classification (NCBI taxonomy): domain Eukaryota; kingdom Metazoa; phylum Arthropoda; class Insecta; order Lepidoptera; family Nymphalidae; genus Melanargia; species Melanargia galathea. Next base: position 4,523,305 of record OV049869.1, read on the forward strand.
ATGATCATAAAGTTCCAATAAAGTTCAGTATGACTGCCTATTTGTTGATAGCATAATTACGGATACGAGAGACATCTTGGAATATTAGGATGTCGGGTTATTTCTATAATATCATCCCGTATTAACTCATGACCAAAAGAATATAAAGGAGACTATGTTTTCTTTAATCTATGCTCATGACCACAGTTGGCGAAAGGCCCTATATATATTGATCTACATGTTTTATTAAATACAGATTTAAAGGACCATAAATAATAATATACCTATATGAATTCAGAGAACAATAATTCATGAAGTTAATCAATATCAAATCTGAAATTCGAATATATCTCTTATTTCAATAAATATTGGGAATGCTAGTCATTATGCATATTGTATTCAACCTTCAATTTTAATTAATATAAACCCACATCAAACTTCAGTGAGTTATCATATTATTCATTCATCTTTTGTTAGGAATGAGTAAGACAATTGTTTCAACAGGTGAGCTTTGAACTTACGGCCTTCAGTACCATACCATTTATCACTGAGATACCTAAGTATATGAAAGTTAAAACGTAAGGGGTCAGTGGGTGAACTCTATATAAAACGGATAGAACAAGCATGAATGAAGAACATGAGAAAAACGACTCCACCAATTTGTATTTTTGTATTCGAAAAAATCTAAGTAATCTAAATATAAAAATTACAAAAGTTTTGGTGAATTTACAAATAGGATAGGTATTTATTAATTCTTTACCAAAACCTTAATGTTTGTATGAGTTAATATTGGAAATTCCTATATGACTAAGGTTTGAGTAAATGTAGGATATTACATTGAGTAAATGTAGGATATTTTCTGGCTATTGCAAAATATAAAGTATTCATTAGGTACTTAGTTTTCTAATTCAACAAGAAATCTGGCTAGAAGTCGTAAAGTTTTCGTATGTTAAAAGCGCAAACAGTTGCCGCAGCTCACAAACACGTGGTTATTTTCCACGTTCCTGTTCCGTGACCGCAAAACAACTGGTCTAGTGTTTCGCTGCGAAAACCTGCTAAAACAAAACGCATATTGCCTCTCAATTACTATCATTATCACAGCCTACTTTCCATGATTATATCAAACTTTTCATAAGTTATAAACTACGTAGTCAAGTTAGTCGGTGTATAATATGGATAGAAAGAACATAAACGAAGAAGGAAAAAATGTAAATGATTCTTATAAATAGAACGATCTTCACGAACTTTAATTTTAAGGCTATGAATAAAATGAGCCAAGATAGAACTATTGCTCAAGCTAGAGCGTATTAAACGAAAACTTGTTGTCTTCGAGTTAAATTAAATCATTGTTGAGCATTCCTAAATTAGTCCCTAATCCCAAGAACCGCTCTTTGGTAGTTTAAACCTTGTAGTTAGTTCGTTTTTTTCGAATTAAGTAGGCATTTATTGTTCTTTCAAACACTGTTTTGAGATTCGAATATGTCTGTTGTCTTAGTAAATCTATCGTGGTCTCAATGTCTGAAGACAGAAGTCTTCCAATTATAATGCGTGTTCTCAGTGATAACTGATGGAACCGAAACATGGTCGCCGCCTATGGGCCTCGTAACAAGGTTTAGGATCACTCAGCATTCGATGGAAAGAGCTTGGAGTGTATTTGCAGGGTTAAATTATGATGTCCGTAGAAGAACCCGACATACGGACATACCACATGGAGTCTAGAAACTGAAGTAGTGGCAATGGCAGCTCGAAGAAACGACAAATGCTCTGGGTTTCAAGATATAAACTCAAGTACATGGACGGAGGATCATAAGCGAGTCGCTAGCAGCCGCAAGACACGAGGGCTCGAGGCACAAGTTCGTGTTTTGTGGTCCTTGAGTCCAGCCTTGAGTCCAGCCATGGAAGTCTACGGTGACTCCAACACAAGCTCACAGTCACAATTCCACTGAGCAGGGGTCAGACTGTGCAAGTTAGTACGCATCCTTTGTGCATCGTGATGTTCGTCACAGATCACCTTACCGTTGATGACTTCACGCCATTTAGACGTGTCCTCGACATTGAATCCCCGGCAAGGACAACATGGTCGGGTGACTTGGATAATCATTTTAATGATTATGATCTTTATTAACAAGAAAAATTGCTTCTAAGTTTATACAAAAAATACATATTTTATGTGTAATTTTAATATAGACCTACATCAGTTTGCTGCTATGTTAAGTATCTTATCAATGCCTCTTGCCTTGATTGCCTCAAACTTACATTTCTTCTTCTTCTTCGTCGTCGTATAATTAATATTTTATTTTATTTATTGAGAAAAACCAACAGCTTATTGTTATCTATAGTCTTAAATCTTTAGGTAGATTTAGGATCTGCTTATTATTATTAACTCATATTATTCAGAAGAGAGCTTATGTGACTAAAGATTATTCTGTCTACATTTTAGAAAAATATATATATTGCTCCAACTTTACTTTCACACAAAGCAGGAACTATTAGCCGGTAGTTGTTAACTATATCGCGCGCTCACAATCATTTTGTAGTACAATGAGGGGCCCTAATGGCTCCTTGCTGCTATGCAACGTACAGTAACTGATATCAAGAGCATAGACTGGTTTTACTCTTATCGGCATTGGGTTACCGAGTGAGATTGCATGTTACCGTTTCCTACTGTGTTTGAAAATTTTCTTATCTTCAAACGAGAGGGAAAGAAACATATTATTATAGGCACGTTGGACTTTACGAGTAATTATTATAGTGGTAAAGTTTCCTAGTTTCACTTAAGAGGTGATGAAACGCAAGTAAATCTATGAAAAATCAGTGCATTGAAATAACAATGAAATATTGAAAAAAACCTCGTTATTTTAATGAAAAGAAAAAATATTTATATTTTTATGAGAAGCTGCATATGTTTACACAACTCACCGACTACATTTTTCTTTGTAAGATGATATCTCAGCTAAAATATTTCTGTTTTTGAACAATGTCACATACCCATGATTAATTATGTATTATTCACAAGTAATTTTGCAATCGATACACGTATATTTTGATAATTTTATTTTTCGTTTTGTCACCTTGAATGTACGAGTATGTTTCAAGGTAAAATATAAAGATAATATTATGATAAGAGCTTCGAAAACAATTTAAACTCTTCAAAATATGCGATTACATCGACTATGATAAGTAGGCAATAATAACAATCAATTTTATCTGACAGACACCATTTTATTTTAGAAAATCGTTAGTTTAATGAAAAACAAAATTATTTTACCGTAATCCGCGAAAACAGACAAATTAGTTAGGCTGAAATCACATTTACAAGTCGAAGGTTAGAATAATGTTTCTTAACTGACCGACATTAATCAAAGTACAGTTCAAAAACATCTCGAATATGAAACTTAATTTCTATACAGATTGCTAAAGTAATGTTGTGGTAAAAAAAATCAGATCAATAGTTCAAGTCAACAAAGAGGCGGTAATTCAACACTTGACTGAACCAGAAGAATTTAAAATGTAAAACAGGTACACAATATAAATATTTCTCAAATAAATAAAGAACCGTTAATTTAGAGCACCACATCGAAGTGATTCATAGTGAAAAACAAAATTATTGTGTCAAACTTAACAAACCGAGAACTGATATGAAACTTTCGACGCTAGTTTTTTTTTTTCATGTTTCTATTTTATTGCACCATATTTTAGTTAAAACATATTAAGACACTTTTCTATCTCTAGCATGGCAACTATGACTTTTTAAATAATTACTCACGCCTACAACTCTACATAGGTCAATTGAATTAGACAGTCGTATTCAACTCTCTATAGTAATTTACGACAATTACACCCATGCAATTGCATTTCGTGGGTTCAACGTATCAAAAGCACGACTGTACCTACTGGAGACGAAGCAATGATGTTGAAATCATTAAAACTATAAAAATTACGGAATCTGGAGTACTTTGGCCATATCATCAGAAATCTATACTAATATAATAAAGCGGAAGAGTTTGTTTGTTTGAACGCGCTAATCTCAGGACCTACTGGACCGATTTCAAAAATTATTTCACTGTTGTATATCTAAGTAATCCTTAAGTGCTATAGGCTATATATATGTACCACGGGCGAAGCCGGGGCGGACCGCTAGTACCATATAAGTGTCCAAGAGTCCTAAGTGCAGTCCTAATGGTTGCCAACCTCCAGTTGAACAAGAAGAATTGCTTTCTATCTTCAATTATTATCGATAATTTTTACAAAATAAGTACAGACGTACTTGGTCTATACATATTTCTATCGTTCGTTCGTCGTTCGTCGTTCGTCTCAACCAATAGACGTCCACTGCACACCACACACAGCACACGATCTTGTGCCGCCTGACTCCAGCGGCTGCCAGCGACCCGCTTGAGATCGTCTGTCCATCGAGTGGGGGGTCTACCTTCGCTTCGTTTACTGGTGCGAGGTTTCCTGGTGCGAGGTTCAAACACCTTATGGCCACGGCATAGGTACATATTTATCGCCATTCAACCACCACGGCATACATATTTCTATAGCAATGGTTAAGTCGGTTTTTCTTTAGATGCAAAGACACAGCACGTTATGTGTTGCAACGCAGTATGGCTACTATCGAGTATCGACCAATCGGAGCGCGTCATACAAATTGTACGACTCCGGTCGCCTTCTGTTACGTTACGACACACCACAACATAGTAATGTGTTTGCATCTTTTCGTTCGCGTGTATTCTTACTTATACATATTGTAGGTTTTATACTAATCCCATAATATATGAACAGAAGTCGGTTATTTATGATTTTCCGGAAAAAAAGTATCCGTGTAAAAAAGTGTCGAGGGAAAATATCCCGTCTCAAGGATGCAAGCTATCTCTATTTGTCGTCCATTTCGTCAGTATAGGTGCAGAGGTTGAGCCGTCAAAAGGTAACTGACAGACACATTTTTCGTACTTATATAATACTAGCATGGATGTCTCCTCAAGTGATAGATAAGTACATAATTTAAGAGGGTAAAACGACCTGGAGGGAAACGTGAGTAGTTCTCATGAGAGTGTTTACATAAACACCAGGCATACAGCACAGGAGCACGAGCCGACGCGGGCGCCGCTGTGGGACCTAATGCGATTTTGATTGGCGCCGCGCTCTAGCACTTTCACTTGCGTTCAGCGTTCGTGACTTCACGTCAGAGATATGCGAAAATAGTCACAGCGAGGACAACGGGTATATCGCGGGAATATCCAAGAAGCATCGGCAGGCAGGATGCCGCACGACTAACATTTTTTTATTCAACTACAAATTAGCCCTTGACTACAATCTCATCTGATGGTAAGTGATGATTCATTCTAAGATGGAAGCGGGCTAACTTGGAAAAGGTATATACCCCTGATCGGTTTCTATACGGCATCGTACCAGTAAGCTAAATCGCTTGGCGGCACGGCTTAGCCGGTAGGGTGGCAACCAACCACGACTGAAGCCTCCCACCAGACTAGACCAGAGATAATTTTGAAATAATAAAATCCAAAATTGCCCCTGCCGGGAATCGAACCCGGGACCTCCAACTTATAAGACAACAGCGCTCACCACTGCACCAGGGAGGTCGTCGAATAAATTCAAATTACAATTACAATAGAATTTAGAATCCTTGAATATAATAATAATTATATTCGAGGATTCTAAAGACCATGCGTCGCTCGGTAAATGCACAGTATGAATTATATCCAAAGGCCGCTCTAAGCTTTAGGTAAATCTCAATGCTTAATACCTTTGCCACGGCTCCTACGTTCTTCGACAGTGGATTTGTTTAGCGTATCGCATAAATGGGATTTAGAAAATCTGTCAGAACGCCATTTATTTGCAGTTGTCTCATTCAAAGCGAGGAAATCATGATCTCTTCTTCTTCGTTTGATTTTAGTTGTTATTTACTTCGTCAATGAACCTATCGACTTTTATTTTCCATATAGCTTTTGTATATTTCAAAGATATTCAAATTTCTAAAATCTTCCTGTTTTAGAAATTATCTTAAGAAAATCAAGGTCAAGTTGAATGAATAGTACTTAGAAAGAAACCCAAATCGTTATACCAATATTACTGATGCAAAAGCGTGTCTGTCGATCGAGAAATATTCATCCTAAAAACGGAAATGCAATACTTTTCATTCCGGTAAATTAAAGCGTTTCCATTGGAAAACTACGAAAGAAATACGTTACGAGAGTTAGTAAGAGTTGAGAAAAAATGAATAAAGGTCAACAGAAATGATACAATGGTCTTGTCAAGGAAATCAATAGAGTCTAATGGATGTTTAGTGTATCCTTGAAGTGTATTTACGCTCGCCGAGTACCGGCGACAGGGAGACGCGTACAAATTACTTTTTTTCTCTTCGTGAAAATTCTTAGTGTCGGACCAGACTAGCAACTTTCAGAGTGCTTAGTCTCAGTTTGAAGCGCTCCAAAACTAAAAGTATACTATAACTATACTATTGATGTTACGATTGATGGGCCTCATAAGAAGGCTCAGGGTCACTCAGCGGGCGATGGAGAGAGCTATGCTCGGAGTATCCCTGCGGGATCAAATCAGAAATGAGGAGATCCGCAGGAGAACCAGAGTTACCGACATAGCTCATCGAGTCGCAAAGCTGAAGTGGCAATGGGCGGGGCACATTGCTCGAAGAACCGATGGACGTTGGGGTCCCAAGGTGCTTGAATGGCGACCTCGCACCAGTAAACGCAGCGCAGGTAGACCCCCCACTCGTTGGACAGACGATCTCAAGCGAGTCGCTGGCAGCCGCTGGAATCAGGCGGCACAAGATCGTGTGCTGTGGCGATCTTTGCAAGAGACCTATGTCCAGCAGTGGACGTCCATTGGTTGAAACGAACGAACGAACGATACTATTGATCGAATCACAAACGACTTCAGAGCAAAATGAACCCAAAGACTCTTGTTTTAGGTCCATTTTACTCTTAAGTCATTGTGGTTCGATCAATAGTATACTTATAGTATACTATAAAGCTTTGGAGCGCTCCAAACTGAGACTAAGCATTCAGTAGTGTCGAATTATGGGCAATGGTTCCATTTCAGAGACGGCTAGTTTATCAGTTTTTGGAGTTTTTGTCAAACACCTCGATCAATGTCAATCCTTTTGCGTTGCTGATGCAGAATTTTTCACATCAGCTGCTGCATTTTAGACACATTGACGTCAGCGGTTTAAAATTATTTGACTTAAAAAATGGAGTAAAACTGATTAAGAATCTTGTGAATTTATATAAAAAGTACCACAATTTTTTTTATAATGAAACAACAGATCGTTTTTCAATAAAATACAAAAAAAAACGGCCAAGTCGAATCGGACTCGCGCACGAAGGGTTCCGTAACACTACATGTATAAAAACGGCAAATTCACGTTTGTTGTTAGATCCCTTAAATATTTATTTTATTCTGTTTTTTAGTATTTGTTGTTATAGCGGCAAAAGAAATAGGTACCTACATCATCTGTGAAAATTTCAACTGTCTAACTATCACGGTTCATGAGATGCAACCTGGTGACAGACGGACAGACAGACAGGGTCCCGTTTTACCCTTTGGGTAAGGAGCCATTAAAAAAAAATTACCAAAACATATTATACCTACACAAAATACATTAGAAACCAAAACGCGACGCAATTATAAATACTCGCAAGCGAAAAAAACACATGATGTGCAATAATATTAAGGCCGGGCCCGCACTGCGAAATTTATACGCGCGATTTTTTTCGCAAAATTCTGTGACACATGGAAATGTATGAAACTGCACGCACATGCGATTTAAAATTCGCGAGTAAAATATATTAAAATGCGGAATATAAAGCGCGCGAATAAATTTCGCAGTGCGGTCCCGCTCTAAAGCCTAGGCCGCACTGCGAAATTTATTCGCGCGATTTTTTTCGCAAGATTCTGTGACATAAGGGAATGTATGAAGCTGCACGCACATGCGATTTAAAATTCGCGAGAAAAATATATTAAAATAGGGAATATAAACCGCGCGAATAAAATTCGCGGGAATAATTATCGCAGTGCGGCTCCGCTCTTAGCCTCACTCCCCGCGGGGCTTATTAATATTCATCATCACCAATAAATGTTAATGTTGATTATGAAAATGATGCTGAGTTTCCATGGATGCTGATGCTGCTGTTGCAATAACCCTAGCGCGAAGACCCATTAGCTAATAAGTATGACAAAATGAACAACTGACAATTTTTAAACTCCCGTCCGCCATATAAATTGATACCTTTATGTTTCGTTTACTAAAAATACTCACTACAGTAGTAGATAGGAGTAGATCGCGCGTTCCAAACATTACATCAATACTTGTTGTTACACAATCACTATTGCCCGGTTACTATATTATTACATCGATAGATATCAGTATTCATTCATTTGTAACTGATTACGTGGTGTAATCTGTAGGTAGAGTAAGTCTATATGTTGAATGATTTATATCGATTTTATAGGAATTATATTGTAGTTACAAATTTTAGCTACCTATCTATTGCGTCGTCGTCGACCGTCGTCAATCGATAGACGTTCACGTCAGCTGGACATAGATAGGGTCTTGTAAAGTCTTCCACGCGTGTCTTCCAAAGTGTATCCAGCGGCTCTCTAACACTAGCCTGCGTTTGTTATGTTGTCAAAAGTTGTGCGTGTCTGTTTACTAACCGTGACCGCGACCGCAACATCTCCACTTCTTTGAGAGTCTCATGTGCATATTATTTGATCTTTGCTGGCTCTTCTACGGATCTACTCATTTCTGATAACCTATATTACTTGCTCGATTTTTTGGAAATTATATTGACTATGAAGATGTTTTTCGTACCGGTTTGCTACAATTATTTTGAGCAGAATGTTCTGTATACTATAATATTGTAAACAGATATCGACTCATACATCAACACTCACGAGTGTTGAGTGTAGGTATGATACGAGTCTGTTTTTAGATTTTTCCCAATGATTTCGAGTAATCCAATCATTTCATAAAAATTCAAAAATTCCTACCCTATATATACTATACATTCATAAACTTTATTCGCAAGCAGTACCTATTAACGCGTAGCATCCTATCACTCACCTACTGATATAAATGAAATGTGTAACTTACGAGAACAAAGCTTTTCATCGCGATTTTGACTAGATTTTAGCGTCGAAAATATCGCGATACGATATCACGTGTGGTCCACCTCTTAGTTCTAAGTTGTGGTTATGTACGGCACGAGCGTGCTTTACGACGCCATAAACAACCGCGTGTCGAGCCTCAGAGATCGCAATATTAAGAGCTATCCAGTCCCCGATACCTATTTGTAGCCATTCGCCCATAAATACGAAGATTCCCGTCCAATACCATCGTCTATCGTTATGTCGTTAGTAGAGACGGCCGACTAGTCGCCGACTAATCGGGAAAGCCGACTATTCGGCATCTTTTACAGTCAGCGACTAATCCGCAAAATATGCCAATTATAATCGGCGCTTGACAAATAAAATAAAACCAACATTTACATAATTGTTGGTTATATTTTATTTAAAAAAAAAAAACAATTCTATAATATTTTGTCATTATTCTGCTGTAAAAGATACCAGGACGAGAGAAACATTTTGAAAAACATTTATTGAGTATTTAAGTTGCTGTCATCATCGTCACTCATACTATTTTTTAAAGCTTCCAGCAAAAGACTGGTTTAGATAAGAAGATTAAGACTGTATCAAAAAAGTGCAGTTTGTATCTTGGATCGAGGAAAGATACAATTGCTAGCCCAAGTAACACATGACAGCCGCATAGTGACTTGATTATAGAATTTGTGACTACTTAAGGCTGTTTTAGTTTCCTGCATAAGGGCTGTGTAGTTAGCTACTCAGACCTTGTAATTCTAATTTGGGCCCCAAATTAACCAGCTCTGAGCATTACAGTGGCTGGGTAACGGCAGTATAATCATTGAAACAGCTGAACAGGGCCTGTACAGTAGCTTATACAGCTATACAACAGCCATTGCAGCATAACATTCAGCTACTTAAATTCTCTTCAACAGCTTTTAGATGTTTTGACGCTTTGTAATAGCTTTTATTAAGATATAAATAACCAAAAAAAATATTTTTTTATTTATTTTGTGTATTATGTGACAGCTACATATTTATTGTTTGTTTAGAATGTGTAGGCAGACATATTTAATGTAAGATATAATATTTTTTATAGTTTTCTCGTTGGTTTTCAGTATCATATTGTAAGTAAATTGAGTTGGGAGTACCATTTTACTGTAAATGTGTATTATTTATTATTTATTTATTTAATACTTTATTGTACACCAAAAAACAAATTTGACAAGAAACATTTTAAAAGAAATAGGTACAATGGGCGGCCTTATCGCTTAGAAGCGATCTCTTCCAGGCAACCTCGTTGTGGAGAATATAAAAACTAGAGAAGTGTATAAGGGTGTACGCTAAAATTAGAGAAAATTAAAAGTATATATACGAATAATAGACATACAAATACTTACATACGAAATTACATAAAATATACATATTAGACATATATATATAAATACATATATATATATAGAGTAAACATTTGTAAAATAAAGCCCAAAACACGCCAGGAATGATGGTTAACTATTTGTAGTACCTACCTGGGTACTATCTGAGGTAAAAGGTTCAGGGAGGATAAAAATGCGTTTTGACAAGTCTTTTAAATATGGCAGGAGATTGCGCACGCTTGATATGAAACGGTAAGGAGTTCCAGAGCCGAGCGGCTACTATGGAGAAGGATTTAGAATAAAATGAAGTATTATGGGAAGAGATTTTTAACATAAGATTGCAATACAATCAAATATTTCATGCGCCATCAAAATACTATCGCGTTAATGAAAATATTTCACAAGATTAATTTTATAAGTATTAATTTATCACTCAAATGATTGCTTTCTAACTCATTGTATTCTATTTAGGAAATAAGTGGAAAATATATATGTATTTTGAATTAAAAGCTATCAAGTATCCTGAAATCTTTATGATAAATCATTTGGATATTTAATAACAAATCTTTTATGTACTGCTAAAATGGTGTCCATTTGTTATCCAGCACAAATTCTCCATAAATGCATTTGAAAAGCTATTTGATGTGCAGTGGTGTAACCAAAGTCTATTATAACGCTGAAAGCTGTAAAATAGCTGCTAGCTATGCTTTATGCATTGTGATTAGAAAGGAGTACAACTACTCCAATTTACAACTGAGGGTGTTTAATGACACTTTTAAACAGCTATTAACAAGCTCGTTGAAGTAGAATTAGAATTGAATTAGTGTACACCAATTTAAAGCCAGTGGATACTTCAATGCAGCCCGCAGCATTACAAGAGAGGTGAATTTTCCGTATTAACCAGTCGTTAACAAGCTTTGGACTTCTAAATCAGCTAGTAGTATCACATGCAGCCAATAGCTGGACAAGATTTTAGTTAAATTCTTTTAGTTTAATTTTTCGCCATTATAAAGACATTAGTCAGCTATGCTGTTTAATAGTGTATAATATTTCTTCAGTACAGCCTAAAGACTCATTCTATCCTTTAGTACATCTGCATAAAAGCAATAGACTGTAATGTAGCTTGTTTATAACGTAATTCATCGCTAATGTGCTACTTGGGTAGTATATGATCGGCATTGCCGACTAGTCGTCCGACTGATCGGCAATTTGAAAACCGATTAGTCGGCTAGTCGGCAAATGGCATAGTCGGCCCATCTCTAGACTCGTTAGTTGAAAACTCTATAAATAACTCCCGAGTAATAATGTACCGACTTATAATTATTTCAGGCAATAGATATTGTATTTTAAAGTTATTATAAGTCTTCTTCGTTCTAGCTTGTTACCCGAGTATTGTTGACCGTCTATGGTTCCGAACCGATTCGACATGCTACTAGTTTTTAGATGGAGCGATTACCATCTGACTTATTAAGGATAGTGAGTAGGTTTTGAAATAAATAAGCCAACTTTTTGGGTAAGGATTATTATCAAGATTTTGTGATTACCGGGAGCGAAGGTTTAACGCGAGGCATGTAAGTTTGGATCTCCATGATAGTCATCCGATTGGAGCAGAAACGAACGTATCACAAGTATAAATTAAAAAATTAAAAAACCCCCGAAATTCGCCATTTGTGGCGGCGGCCATCTTGGATTTGCATAGTGCTAGGCATCCCTATAGAGGGATGCCCTCGTTCGTCAATATAATTTTAATCGAACCACATTGAAATTCTAAAAAAGTGTTAGTTACCCTACATTTCATGTATCCCAGTCCTTGGACTAAAGCCGTCTTCACTTCAAGGACAAGCTCAAAAAAGATTTGGAGAGGAATTAAAAATTAAGTAACGCTTTACGTAAGTTATTGTTATAGAGATGACGACATATTTACAGTGAAGAAAGCACACAAAATATTCAAGCTCTGTATTTTCATGACTAAATAACCGGACGAAGATTAAGCTTCAGCGAAGATTCTCACAAAAATGTCCGTTACGCAAAACATTAAGGTGCGTCCAGACTTGAACATTTCACCGAACCGAACAGCGAACATTTCGGCGAACTTGTTACGCTCAATGTGGACGGCGCGCTTGGAGCGCTTGAGATGGGTTACTGCGTAACAGTTCGGCGAAAAGTTTCGCCGAACTTTTACGCAGTAATGTTCGCCGAAATGTTCGCTGTTCGGTTCGGTGAAATGTTCAAGTCTGGACGCACCTTTAGGTATACTTAATAATTATTCTGTACGAAAGTGATTTTCATTTGAGAAATTTTCGCAGCTACGGAGATTATCTTTTCCAATCTTGAGTTTTCGAGACGAGTCACGAATTTCAAGTGTATTGTGATGTCAGATTATAAAGAGTGAACGTAAATAGAATAAAGTCACAAACGATTTTTCTCTCTTTGCAAGTTTCTTATTGTGTAAGGTATAACAAAGATATTTAGTAGATCTGAACTGAGATCTGAATTGAGTATCAAAACTCAAAATGAGAGAGGAGGCCTGTGCCCAGCAGTGGGACGTTAAAAAGGCTTTAGTGGTGGTGGTGGTGGAAGGACCGTTGTAAGTCGGTGACCCAAGAAGTTTGGTCGATCCCAAAGCAAGAAAACCGTCAACCTTATCCAGCTTACACAAAAAGATTTCAATTAACAAATTCTTAGAGCATCTCTGAGGTGATATATTATGTGTGATGGGGAAAAGCAGAGATTTAGGAGTGTTCCGTCAAGGACTCCCAGCATTTTTCGGAAACTAGATCACAACGCCTGACAAGTAAGCTGCCATAGATGATAAACTGTTGATAACAACATAAAAGTAAACATGATTAATACTGAAGATGTCTAGAACAACCGACAGATTCGTCAACTTTGAATCGAGAAAGCCGAAGACAAAACTCCGAAAGCTTTCTTTTATGACATCGGATGTAAATTAAGAGATATACATATTTAAAACGACGTATTTGTAAAATGCCTTGTCACTCTTTTGGACATATTAAACTTTGCAATTTGTAACGCATTTATCTCTTTTCGAAATCTAGGTATTTCGAATGATGAGAATTGGTTATATAGAGATCCGGAACTGCTTTCTATACGTGCACAAACAAGCTGAAGCACCATCATTCATCGTGTATTAAATATTATAAAGAAAGATAATAATCAGTTATCTGTTTATACAGTAGCAAAACGTTAATGATATTTTGATTGACACGCTCCGAGCAGATTTAGATGACTTTCAAATCGTAAAGATTAGAACTTGGGTAACAGGTACGTTTCACCGCGATGCGTTATCGAAAAATAAAAACTCTCTCCCTACTTTGAACTTTTACTATAGCATTATCGGAAACGACTTTATAATTAAATCAGTTTCTTTAATCTATACTAATAAATAAAATTGAAGTGTCTGTCTGTAATATCGAAATAACTACCTCATATTAAGCTCATATGGTTATTTGAACGCTACCATAACCGAATCACACGTTTTTAAAAATTTTGTCTGTCTGTCTGTCTGTCTGTCTGTCTGTTTGAACGGGCTAATCTTCGGAACGGCTGAACCGATTTTGACGGGACCTTCACATACAAGTAGAGAATTAACCAGGGAGTAACATAGGCTACTTTTTTCACCGACTTTCAAAAAAGGAGGAGTTGTGTTTTTCTACCTATGTACACCGATATCTCCGAGATTTCTGAACCGATTTGTGTAATTTTTTTTTAATCGATAGAGAAACATTGCGACCCTGTTCTATAAAAAATTTGGATTCCAACTCCTCAATCCTGATGCTGTAGGGGACCTAATCCCCAAAACTAATGGGTTTTAGAAACTTTCGGTTATTTAAATTGATATTGGGGGTACCAATTAAAGACTTTATCGTTGAATGAACTCGAGTAGGTATATATCCAACTCCTCAACCCTGATGCTGTAAGGAATTGTATTCCGAAATCGTGAGGATCCCACGGGATTTTTCCGTTTTGGGGACGGGTTTCTACAGATAAGCTACTTTCTGGAAAATCAAAAGTTCCCACGGGATTTTTAAAAACCTAAATCCACACGGGCGAAGCCGTGGGCATCATCTAGTTAAGAATTAAAACGTTATTGTTAAATATATATAAAGCTGTATTGATAAAATAAACATGCTTATGGCTGGCTTTCCACCAGAGATACGTAGCGAATGGTGTGTAAATCCCACTAATAGCATCGCTTTATTTGCAAAACCATATATCATAGAATAATTTGCTTTCAATTTTAAATCCGCTTCTGTCTTAGTTCAAGAGTTTCGTTTTCGTTTGCTGAGAAATGAATCCACGAATAGGTATCGAGTAGATAAAATTTAATCACTCTGAATGTTAGCATTAAAATATCTCTTACATTTTCACAACATCGACATTTTTCTTAAGAAATACACCGAAAGTTTACGCAAGAAAGTTAAGAGGAAATGTGGTCGAAGAGACTTTTGAAAATTAGGTATTTGAAGATACTATTGCTGTCGCGCTGCGACCGCTCACAGCGCTGGCGGCCGCCCTATTCATGTGTGTGTAAGTTGACAGTGTGTGCGTGTCCGCAGCGCGCGTTGTTGCCGCATCGCGCGCTCCGTTCATTTCTCAATTTTTTGGTGTTCGCATCATTGCCTAAGCAAAGTGATAATTTATTTAGATAATTTATAGGGATTGGGCACCGACTTCAAAAAATTATATATTATTTGAGTAACTTGGGTAGTTTAATCGTCAATCTAATTAAATAAATTATTATTCTAACTTTTTAGTTCGAATCATTTGAAGTCAGGGTTCTTTTTTCTTTGAAAATAAGTAATTATTTTAAGTTTTTAGTGTTTCATTAACTCATTTATATATTTTCTTATATAATATAAGCAATGATAATATAAATAAGAACTGTGTAAATTAGATTGCGACCTATATATAATTAATTATTATTAATTAACTAGATGATGCCCACGGCTTCGCCCGTGTGGATTTAGGTTTTTAAAAATCCCGTGGGAACTTTTTATTTTCCAGAACAAAAAGTAGCCTATCTGTAATAACCCGTCATCAAAACGGAAAAATTCTGTGGGATCCCCACGATTTCGGAATGCAATTCCTTACAGCATCAGGGTTGAGGAGTTGAATAGGTACCTACTCGAGTTCATTCAACGATAAAGTCTTTAATTGGTACCCCCAATTCAATTTAAATAACCGACAGTTCCTAAATCCCATTAGATTTGGGGATCAGTTCCCCTACAGCATCAGGATTGAGGAGTTGGAATCCAAGTTTTTTGTAGGACAGTGTCGCAATGTTTCTCTATCGATTAAAAAAATTATTACGCAAATCGGTTCAGAAATCTCAGAGATATCGGTGTACATAGGTAGAAAAACACAACTCCTCCTTTTTTGAAAGTCGGTTAAAAAGTAGCCTATGTTACTCCCTGGTTAATTCTCTACTTGGATGTGAAAGTCCCGTCAAAATCGGTTCAGCCGTTCCGAAGATTAGCCCGTTCAAACAGACAGACAGACAGACAGACAGACAGACAGACAGACAAAATTTTAAAAACGTGTGATTCGGCTATGGTACCGTTCAAATAACTATATGAGCTTAATATGAGGTAGTTATTTCGATATTACAGACAGACACTTCAATTTTATTTATTAGTATATAGATTATCTTGTGACATATACCTTTTTTTTGTCAGACTAGTAAATGGGTAAATAACATTAGAACGTTATTTAACCATTTACTAGATTAGTTAGTTATTTAATTTTCAAAATAGATTTTGACCTATATAATAGTAGTTACTAATTATCATGTGACATTTTTTGTGTCACAATATAGGTGAATGGTTTTATAATTTTCTAACTCAACCTAACCTAACTTCCGATCAATACAAGATTAGTTTGTATGCGTACAAGCACTGTATATTATGGAACAAGTAGATACTTAGGTCACTACAAAGTATAAAGTGTATAGTAAGTAAGAGTAAAGCAAGACGTATACGAGTATTTGCGTACTATGTACTCTTGTATAGTTTATGTAACTTATAACTTCGAATGGCAACTCTGAAAATGTAATTTGTACGGTACAGTTTTTTTTTTTTAAACTTTTGATAGTAATTTATTATTATTGTTATTAATAAACATTTATAGACTTAAAATTAATTTTATTTTATATTCATTACCTACCTATTAAAAAAAGTAATTGAATTTTCCACTAAAGGTCATATTTATGCAAAAAAATAAACCGGTCAAGTGCGAGTCAGACTCGCGTACCGAGGGTTCCGTACTCCAGATATATAAGTACAATCTGTTTTTCATTAGTTTGTCTTAAAAGGTAAGGTGCTAATTTTATTAAGCTAGGCCTCTGAATTGTATGACTACTACTACCTGGCTTTCATGATTCTACCTAGGTCAACGAGAAGTACCCTATAGGTTTCGATTCCCTTTTCTTGACAGACATGACATACATACAGACAACAAAGTGATCTTATAAGGGTTCCTTTTTCCTTTTAAGTTATGGAACCCTAAAAATGTTTATCGATAATTGTTTACAACACTAATTTATCGATATTATTTTCAACTACTACGCATCACTTCGATCTGTATATGTGTAATCCGCCCGTCCCGCGTCCCCGCTCTCAAATTCGTGCAATAAGGACAACTGCAGGCCCGACTCAATAGCCGCAAGTAAAAAGTCATAATTCGAGGTTTGGCTCTCTAGTGTTTCCTCCTCCAATATTGGACCAATTTAAAAGATATTTCGTAAACTGAATATAGAGGATATATACTGTGACTCTATGTTTTGCTTTTTTCATTATTAATTGTCAAATTTGTACATTAGGCCTCTGTTGCAAGCGATCTAAAATAGGCAATTTTGAGCATTTTGTAACGGTTCTAGTGCTTATAAAAATAATGTATCTTCAAAAAGGAAAACATAGGGGCATAGAAGAGGTTGATATTTATTTTATTGTAAAAAATCATTGCTTTAGGATCATAAACCAGGGAGAAAACACCCGAGAGCGTTTGTATGGAGAAATGACCATCCGTGTTTCCTCTTAAGGCGACCTTTAAACTCAGGACAGGACGTACGTTCGCCCTTCGAACGTTCGAACGCCGAGAGTAACGTTAACGTTTAACTAGCTTATCCCTTTCTAACTGAAAATAATTTTTTTTTATTCAACTACAAGTTAGCCCTTGACTGCAATCTCACCTGATGGTAAGTGATGATGTAGTCTAAGATGGAAGCGGGCTAACTTGGAAGAGGTATGCATACCCCCGATCGGTTTCTACACGACATCGTACCGGAACGCTAAATCGCTTGGCGGCACGGCTTTGCCGGTAGGGTGGTAACTAGTCACGGCTAAATCCTCCCAGACCAGACAATTTAGAAATTATAAAATCCCAAATTGCCCCTGCCGGGAATCGAACCCGGGACCTCCCACTTATAAAACCACAGCGCTCACCACTGCGCCAGGGAGGACGTCAGAATACTGAAAGAATATTCAGTTAACAGGTCGATTCGCATTTAGAAAGAGGCGGATTATTTCAATTCACCGAGCCTAAGGAACGAGAGGCTGTTATGGCATCTTTTTCATATGGACCGGTGAAAGTATTATGTAATGAAGATATGTTAGAGATAGGTATTCGAAGATATCGAGACATCAAGAGCTTTCAAAACTTTTTTTTTACTGTTTGCGTACAGAAAAGAAGTCGGTTAAAAGCATATGAATCAGTAAATAGAATCATTTTTGTCGGTAAAAAGATCGCCCAATATCGAACCCAGAATGATGTTTTTCATAGCAATGTCTGTACTGATTACAGTAATGTAATCTCCGAAAAGCCTGATTCTGGATTTCACGGGATAAGGAGCAATCATCTGATACCAAATATGTCAGTCTACCTGCGCAGCCATTGCGGAGATCAGCACCTTTATAATGGCATCTTTTACCATTTGTAACACACTCAGGGCCTGTTTCATCACCTTCTCATAAGTGTCGGATAGCTTATTCACATATTTTGTCTTTGTCACTTGACATAAGTGACAAAACTTACGTTTAGTCTATCTGACACTTATCATAAGGTGGTGAAACAGGCCCTTAATGGTCTACCTACATTAATACATGTAGTGATACATAGGTTAAACAAAACGACTCCGCGAAAAGAGTTTTCGCAAAGTGCAAATTTGATCAAGGATAAAAGAGAGATAATAAAACTGTATGAGCAAACACTGACGCAGGGCTGGAAGAAATACATCGCCGACCTCCAGACTTCGTCCCGTCGGCGCAAGGTCGTCCCGCCCTTGCATCTACCGTCCGCCCTTCGTAGTTAGGCGGACCGCACAGGGCTGCTATCGCTCGGAGTTAAGACCAACGCACACTTCATTTTTAGTAGCTTAAACTGCGTATTCTTTATTTGCGGGTATATAACTATACTCCATGCAACAGCGACTGCTTCCACAAAGAAGATGCACGCATCCATTCGAATCTTACGCACGCATGATGTGTCCAGTAAAAGTGTAACAAGCATGGAGCACATTTTATAGGCGGACATAATGGAAGAATTAGGCAGCCACACAGTTGCTCGAAAGACCCAGCGGTAGGTTAGCAGGGTAGAGAATCAGCTGCTAAAGCAACGAAATCGAGTAGAGAACTTGTTCCTCAGACGATAGTATCCAATGGTACTAATTAGCTTGTACAAAATTCCTCGTCTTCATATCAACCGATAGACGTCCACTGCTGGACATAGGTCTCTTGCAAAGGATCGCCACAGAACACGATCATATGCCGACGTTTGAGTGGCTGACAACTTGAGATCGTCCATACACCCTAGTAGAAAGGGTATTTTAACGCTACATTTTCGGGTGGCCATTCAGTCGCATTGGGACTTTAACATCAACCGATTCTTCGAGCTATGTGTACCGCCCATCGCAACTTCAGCTTTGCGACTTGATGAGCTATTTCGGTGACTCTCATTCTCCTACTGGTCTCTTATTCTGATTTGATCTTGAACTCCCCCAGGGAACGTGAAAAGGATAGCCATTTTTAAGCCGTCAATTCAGTTTATTTTAGAGTTTGTGTCATTTGCGGCCAGGCTTAGGGTAAGCCGATTGCTTTGCGTGATATCACCCGCAACACGCAATACCACGATCATGTTTGGTCATATTGCAAGGCAGAAGCCTAATAAAGTATATACGAAGCAATCGCAGCAAATGGCACAAAAAATAGCTCGCAAAGTCGGAGCGTATTTTTATTTTCGCTTCAACTACTTTTAAATTATTCTGTGACATGAATATGTTCAATGCACTCAGTTTTCAATAAGGGAAAAACCGGCCAAGTGCGAGTCGAACTCGCGCACAAGTGATTCCGTGCCACATGAATAAATTCTTCTCCAAGACAGATGCCATGGCAACATCTAAGGCGACAGAAAACAAAGCGTAACGGACCGAGAATTTCACATCCTCAGCCACCACCACCACCACCACCACCACCACCACCACCATCTGCCACATTGTATGTATTACCGCTAATAATGTTGAAAAACTAAATGCTATTTTTTCGAGGTCTATTGCACAGCACTTGAATTAAATTACAATTGGGCAGCTATACGGAATCCTAAGAAATCCTAAACACACCATAACTTCTAGAAATACACCTGAATATTTTTTTAACACTGACATTGGTTTTCATTAACTTTATCTGCACGCTCTATTTAAACCGCTTTAGGGCTGTCAGCAGCCCTTCGTTGTTAAAACCATTTTTATAACAAAATATAATAAATATTATTAATTTTTCTTTAAATAATAGTAAGTAGTTTTGTTACACGATGAGAGTTTCCCTTCTCTAACTCAAAAGTTTGTTTTGCGCTCCAAGTCTTCAAGCGGTTATTACGAAACAATTTAATTGTTTATTCGTGTGACAAAAAAGTCGCATGCGATTTCCATTCCTTTTTTGGGACCCGTGTCGAGTTTCGTTAATTTGAATTTAAATGCGCGTATTAAAATGTCCTCACTTGCGAGTAAAAAAATGTTTAACAAGCATGATTTCTTTTTCTGCGGTCGGTATTCAGCGATCGTGATGCGGTTACAAACTTTAACCTCATTAAAACGTTGATCGGTAAAGAGATGGTTTGAATTAACAACTTTTTCTAAACGAGTCAAAAGATGGTAATAAAATGAAACTAATTCAACAAACAAGCCACAGAACAATTTCAAAATACGAGTGTCTGGAATTGAGTATTTGTACGACTGCACAAAGTTACACAATTTGCTTTCACAATTTGTTCGACAATTTACCAATGTTTTTTTTTTGCTTTGCTGAAATGCTTTTAGAGTTTATCGAAGTTTCATTTGTATTTTAATGTAAACCAATCAAACACAATGGAGAATTTTGCTACTTTTGACGCGAATTTTGTAGACGCGCTGTGGACACTCTATACCTGTCTCTGTGATTTGTCAAATTTCCTTTAAAATATATCTATTCAAAGTTACATAGACTCAAAGATTTACATACAAATAAAGAGAACACTTTTGAATTATAAAAGGCTGATACCTTTAAATTTTGACATAGAAGAGAACGGTTGAATTAATCCTTAGCTCGGTTAAACAATTCCTCAGCCAAGCCAGAAAACGGAGAGTTAATTCCTAATACAATTCAGAGAGTCGAGTCGCGATGCAATCGTGAAATCTTTAAAAAGGAATAATCATGGATCTTGATCGCTTTCTTTGTATAATTTTGGCCAAGAACTGTTGAACAATTCCTGAGATGAGTTAAAAAATGGAGAGTTAAACCCTTTATACAATTTTAGATCTCTGAAAAGGAAACATCGTGGATTTTCCACCTTCTGTCGAAGGATATGGAGTATATCTCTGTACACTTCACTCAGGAAGAAGAGAGTCACGTTTTTTTTTTATTATTGTATGATAGGCTTACGCTTGAGGACAAACATGTCTGAAAGCAATGATGTTTAATTTGGCACGCGCTTGCTTAGAAAATACCTATTTACTGTTGCCATTAAGGTGTTCAAGTCGTGTCATCGTATAAACCTCTTCACAATCGGCGACAATAGACGACGCGCGCACGATCGTTATCGCTTGATCGTGGCGATCGGCGATTTGTCGGTTTTCAGGCACCCATCAAAGGAAATGTACGCTGCTAGACGCACAATAAATGATCACGGGTGATCGTGTGGATTTTTGCACGATGATCGTAACGATTGTTTGTGAGGGTATCGCCGATGGTGACGAGCAGGCATAATAGACGCTACCGATTGTATCATCGAACAAAATACACACCACATCACACCAACAAAACAATACGAGAAACGGATAACATTTCGCAACGGGCGGCGCGGCGCGTACGCTCTTGCGCAAATCGCGCGTGACGTCACAGCTCGGTTCCGCCTTCACTTTCACGTGCACTTTCACCGCCGCCGACGCGGACTCCGCGGCGATGGCATTGTCGTTCGAATCGATGACCAGTCAAAATCTAATCGGGTAATTTATTCAGCGCCTTTGTGGGTCGGACGTGCGATCCAGTAGCGATTACACGGCGTGCATTTTAAAGCGCTTAAAAGCAGAAAAAAAACTGCTGTTGTAATCAGATTCGCTACATAGTAGGATGCTTTCGAATCGTCAAGTGACTGGTTCTACCACTGTTTTGGGAATGCCTTTCCTGACGAGAGAATAAGCATGACAATGTGGCTAATTCTGTTGTACACAATCTCTAAACCTAAACTAAATTGACAGGTTTAAAAATGGTGCTATCCCCTTCAGCAGGGAGGATTGTGAAAGAGACAGGAATATATTTAGAGCTGTCATTTTAGTTTAGATTTAGAGATTGTGTACAACAGAATCGGCCACATTATCTATAATAATAAAAAATCAGCCAAGTGCGAGTCGGGCATACATAATTATGAACAATATAATATTTTGGGTCTAAGAAATATTTAATTTCCGAGCTAGACATCGCAACAAACCGTGAAAGAAAAACCCAAAAAAATGTTCGTTTATTTTGGTCACAGCTTATAAACTATTTAATAAATCGTTGTTTTCAGTATTTGTTGTTTAAATAGAGCATAATATAGTACATAATATACTGAAATATCATATTCCCAACTAGTTTAGTTTTTGAGATAGCCCCCGTCACAAAAATGGTCTAAAACTGACAACTTTGATGGCCTCCCATTCCCTTATTTTTTGAGATAAAAATTAAAAAAATATATATTTGTACTCTACTTAATGAGCTCTAAACAATGATACCCCACAAGCTAGGGTAAAGAAAAAAATTTTTTTTCCGGCTCCTTTTTCATGTATGGGAGCCCCCCTGAAAAATAATTTAATTCAATTTATAATTCAATATTTGATTTTGGGTTAACGTTTTACACTAAATACCAAAATTTCAGGTTTGTAACTCATTTCGTCTGCGAGCTAGAGACCTGTGACCGGCGGACAGACGGACAGACAGCCGAGTGACATTAATAGGGCTCCGTTTTTTACCCTTCGGGTACGGAACCCTAAAAAGTAGCTTGTCCTGACTGATTATCAACGCACAGCCTAAACCACTGAAGCTAGAAACTTGAAATTTTCACAGTAGCTTCCTTTTATGACGTAGGTGCACACTAAAGGATTATTGAAAATTCCACCCCTAAGCGGGTTAAATAGGGGATGAAAGTTTGTATGAAAGTCCGTCATTTTTCAAGTTATATCCATGAAAATTCGTATTTAGGTTTTTGGTTAAAATAAAGAGTTGCGCGTTTAAGAAACTTTGGAAAAAAATACCGCCAAGTGGGTTAAATGGGGGATGAAAGTTTGTATGAAAGTCCGTCATTTTTAAAGTTATATCAATGAAAATCGGTATTTGTAATGTCGGTTAAAAATAAAGAATTTGTGTTTCAGGAATTTTGGAAATTCCACCCCCAAGTGGGTAAAATAGGGGATGACATTTGTATAAATCCACGCGGGCGAAGTCGCGAGCATCAGCTAGTTTTTTTATAAAATTCAAGCACAAAAAAATCTCTTTTTAAAACTACACTGTGGACTATTTTGAGGCATTACTTTTTGTCATTAAATCGTCCAATCAGAGAGATACATTGTTAATAATCGACCAATCAGAGCGCGCCGCGAGCATCAGTGCGCCAAAGCGTCACGACAAACGAGCGATTGCACAATCGCACGTCTTCATATAAATTATTTCGCGTCACGACAGGCCAAAACATAGTTATTATTTGAACTCTTAGTTTATTCTAATGTTTATTTATTCTAATTTTGTTCTAATGTTTTTATTTATTCTAATTTCTGATTTATTCTAGTGTAGCGGCCACATTAACGGCAAATGCCATTGGGCATTAAGTCGGGTGGCGGTAAATTTTGGCAGATCAAAGAGCAATGGCAGACTTATCGCATTAAAGCGGCCACACCTACGGTTATCGCTATGTTCAATGTCATTTCTTGTTAATGTGGCCGCTACATAAGAACAGATCAACAATAGAGAATGCTAAAGTTTAATAAAATTCGCGGATATCTACTAGGCGTGATAGATAGATAAGCATGGTAGTTTCAATAGACGATGCAAAACTGCTTGTAAAAGTTTATTTAAACTCAGATTTAAACGTTTCAATTCTATTCTATTCACAAAGAATACTATGATAGGAAAATGCACAAAAAAAAAAACATAAACTCAAAAATAACAGTAATCGGTTAACTAGGCTCCAGTACATTCAAACAAGTCCGGAAGCATTGTACGCTCGTTATTTTTTCACAATTTCAATTGAAACCGGCGGGGTGATTACGTATCTCGCGACAGGTTTGCAACAGGCGTAAATTGCGCGATCATTGCTGTCAAATGTCACTTTTGCAAACATCAAATTGGTATTATCTAAAATTCCTTGACAGCAATACGACAGCGACAGCCAAGCAAAATGAAACGTCAAACTGCAACAACCTCTGCATTTGTTGCAAAGTGATTGTTGATTTGTTGTAAGTAATTGTCGAGGACGTTTACTGTTTTTTTCAAATACCTACATTTAACAAGCAATTTTATTATTTTTTGAATTATCGATGGCAAAAGTACATTTTGCGACAGGCGAGCAATAGACGTGCGATCGGCTTGCGTAATACGAATTCTAGTGACATTTTGCGACCGGTCGCGTTGTGGTCGCTGTCGCATTGCTATTGCTGTCGCGTTGCTATCGCTACTGCAAAGTTTTACGTAATCACCCCGCGGACTTCCCATTGAACATAACAATAAAACCCTGTCAATATCTCCAACGAAATATACGTATATACGTATAACTAAATTCAAATTAACCTTGTAACTACTAGTCGAAGAAATGACGTTCAAAACTCGTATGATATAGATCAAAAGAATGATACGTTATATTTGTCCACATCGTGATTTGTTATATTAAGTAGGTAGGTATATTGTGATCTAAACAATATGTTTTGCACATATTTTGTGAACAATTAGAGTTCTACATGACCCCCTCACTAGATGTTTCTTTTGCTTAGTTGCGAAAACCTGAAAATTGTTTTGAGCTGGTTTTCTTATGTAAGCATATAACTAGAATGAAAGAAGGTCCTAATTAATGACGGGACAGTCGGGCACTCGAGACACTGTATTAACAATAGAGATAAACCCCAAATACTGAAGCGCTTCTTAAAATATAAGAGTACTTTGCGTTTTATGTGAAGGGTTCTTACAGTAAATATTTGAGACAAGCTTTTCCTCGCGGTTTCGCTCGCGTTACGTTCGATTTTACTCTTTCAGAAATCCTTTCTTAGCGGGTGCTGACATCATAATAGCTATCTGTATGCCGAATTTCAGCCTGATTCGTATAGTGGTCGGAACTGTGCGTTGATAGATCAGTTAGTCACCTTTTAGGTACTTTTATACATATTATATTAAATCAAAAATGTTCTTTACAAGTAATTCATCTTTCAATATTCGTCTGCAAGTGAGATTAGGTCACAAGTACAGATTGACCTATATCAACATAATGTACCTCAAACGAACTGAATGCAATATACTTTTAACGTGGATCTCTTTAACTAAGCCGTTTCCACGGACGGTTTCTCCAATAGCGGAGGTAACGAGCCGGAGTCTGAAACAATCAATTATATAGACAAACGCCTTCCCACACTTTCTAACGCCATTGTAATGGAGTGAAACAATCATATCTCCCGCGGATTTATTGTTGTATATACACACTTGGGTAGTGCTGCAACAGATATAAATGATATAAATGAACTATATCAAGTATTAACCACTATCGACTCACACACTTTCCAGCTCAGTGTAAAAACACCGATAAGAGAAAGGGACAAACTGTTCTATTCACTTCTCTACTAAGTTTGAACTTTGCCTGAAGTCTGAACTTTGTCTGAACTAAGTCCATGCATTGGAGCTGCCTACTATTACTCAATGCTCGATAAGTAGCTAAAACGTTTGCGAATCTTCCATTCGTTTTCTGCTAGAATTAAGAACTAGGTACGTAAATAAATTCAAATATAAATAAACTCTATTCAAAATTGGTAAACGTGGTACACTTTTTAAAGGTCAATTTAAGAACAGGAAAACTACTTACGAAAACTTAAAACTAAAACTACGAGGGTTCCAAACGCGCCCTGGTCTGAGAATAAGTGATATAGCTCTATGGTCGAAAAGATATGTATCTCTCTTTGTTTTGTCTGCCGAGTTAAACGGCTCTATTGTCATATCACTTCGGGCGTGATCACGACATTATTTTTGTTATACGACCAAGATTCCTACTGACTTTCATTCACGACCTTCGATTGTGCGCATATTCGGGTCGACTCGTCATTAAGGGCACCGCGGTGTTGATGCGTAAATTGTTGTCAGATAAGATTTGAACGGATAAAGGGCCATTACTGAACCGTGCCACGAAAGAGAACAGCCTGATCGATATAGACACAACCCTTTATAGAAAAGAAAGTTAGAATTCATCCCAAATTTGGAAAGAATCTGGAAAGATCCATTCCATTGGGACAACAATTATTATTATGAAGCATATTGTTGAGACGATTTATTGAAGGAGATTTCGATCGGAAAAATAATTTGTAAAGAAAAATCCAAAAATAAATAAAATGGAAGAATATATCTGAGAAATAAATTAAACAAGATAATTTTAACGATATCATAATCAAAACAGACGTCTTAAAAATTTTGTCTATCTGAACCGATTTTCGATTAACGGAATTTTCGCTAGCAGGGATTGCACAAGGACTAACTAACACAACTTTTTATTCCGGTAATGTAATTATACCTCCTGCGTAAAAAAAATATTTTTTTATAAGTATTGTTGGTATAATTGTTGCTTGAAATTAATACATTTTTACGGCCTAACAGGTAAACTAATCATAACAAAGCAAGATGTACCAACATTTTATTTAATATGTGAAATAGAGCCCACACAAAACAATAAAACAAATGAAAAAGCACGCGCCACAAAACTATATTGAAATGGCGGAAAAAGTCTTCCTCTGAGTGACAATGATCAAGATATTGCCGTAATAGAGGACCAAAAACCAAAATCAACAGACGTTCTTACTTTCTAACACGATCTCAATGAGCACAAAATAGAGGAATCCTACAACAAAGAACACATCAAATGTCATGTTTAACGGTCACATTTTGTTGTAGGTATCCAAGAAATTTTTGGTAACTTGGAAACTGTACAAACTGTAGAAAAAATTTATCAGTAAGAATATCCTTTAATATATATACTTATGTATTTATTTTCGACTGTGACCTATATAACGGAGAATACTATAAAAAAATTGTTTTTACAAAAAAAAAATTGCACTTTTTGTGCAATAACCGTTTTAGAAGGTTAAACAGAACGCTAATTGCAAAAAAATATTTGTTGTATTTTTTAAAGTTTATTACGTAATTCTTGCGAAATTCAAATAAAATCAGCTGACGCTGAAGGTCAACGAACGTTGTGTGCAGTGGCGTTCCTAGAGCTTAAAGTCCATGCATGCCGACAAATAGGTACCACTACCACCACCACTACAGCCTTTTATCGTCCCACTGCTGGGCACAGGCCTCCTCTCATTGGAGAGAGGGATTTAGAGCTTAGACCCGTCACGCTGCTCTAATGCGGGTTGGCGGGCTTTAACGACTATTGCCACAATATGATAATGATAATAACCGACACCGACTGCTTAACGTGCTCTCCGAGGCACGGGGGTGAAACACCGCCAACTTCCAACTCCCGACTGGCACTGAGAATTTCTTGACAGAAAAACCCAATACCTAACAATTATTTGCCCGATCTGGGAATCGAACCCGGGACCTCGTGATCTGCAGTCGAATATGCTAACCACTAGACCAACGAGGCAGCAAATAGGTACAACAAATCAAAAACCATGAAAATCGCTCCAGCCGTTCTCGAAGATAAGATTTTTTTGGACTCATCGTGACCATTAAAAGACAGTTCTTGCTGTGATAAATGACAAACAATATCAATTAACTTCTGAAAAACACTACAAAGAATTTTCTTTAACAGTTAACTTGTTTACCGAAATTATGAAAAGAAATAACAGAACTCATATTGAGTTTTTTACGCAGACCTGCTAAATTGTATTTTGAGACAAAAAACAGCAATTACCTACCTTGTTTTCGGCCATCAATCTTTGTACACACTTTAAATTGTCACAAGAAACAACATATTTTATTAAATGAACACTCATTTTGTACATTTTGCGATTATTTTACAAGTAACCTATAATTACACTCACGGCTAACCAAAACAAAACAAACAACTGCTAAATAGATTATATCCAATGCCGTGCACTGTATGATCAACCAATAGCGATCCATTGAAGTTAGAAGCCGGGCTTAATATTCTAAACAAAACGCTATACTATTATTTATATACATAGAATGTCAAACAGAAATAATTACCAGTAGTAGAGGAGCGCATAAAAAGCCTCATATAAAGCCAATAAATCAGAGCGAGATGGGGCGACTCGCGCGCCGGTGATCGCGTCAATGACCTTTAAAAGCGAAATCTGACATCGCAGACGCGCGGAATTTGAACTTGATGTGTGAATTTGAACTTGATGAATAATTATTAGTGTGATATGATTGATTTTATTTTTGTGTATGAGTTAATTATGACTTATAAGCTGCATCGAATATTTATACGCAAGCCGGGCTTTTAGGCTTCTATAGAACATGCGCCTCTGGTTGTGTGACCTATTTACGTATCGTTAGGTGCCTACAAAATCGCGCGCGCTACAAGACCGATACCTATCCTATAAGATTGTGTTTAGGTAGTATAATAATAGCGCTAAGTTTTTGGAAGCGATCTCCTTATACCCTATGTACTAAAATTAGAAAAAGTGTAAAAGTTCTTTGATTAGGAATAAGATGAATTAATAATATTGATGTGGATAATTCATACGGAAGCCAGGCTATAATGTCTTAATGTTTTCTTACAAGACCTCAAATTAAGAGGAATGTGGCAGGGATATATCCTTATTCCCTTCACCCTCACTCTGAGAGAATACCTACCCGTGCCCTGTAGTGCGCCGATAATGGGTTGATAATGATGTCGTAGACTTATCTTAACCAATCAATCTCATTGGTGAAGAAAGCGCGCAGCAAGCGGCTAGTGGCGCCATCTGTTATGTCTATCCGAAACTAACTTAATATTCTACTTTATGCCGCGAAGGTCACTTCTCGATTTTTTTGTATAGGTATAAAATGTCGCTTACGAGCACGAAGAACCCAATATTATGTATAAACCAACTATGTTATTAAATTAAATAAAATAAATAAAATACTCGGACTATAACAACGAATCAATTAACCAAAAATCGGCCCAGTAGTTTAGGCGCTACGGTGGAACACACACAATCTGATACAAAAATCTGATACAAACATACATATATTACACAGACCGCTAAAATCACAACCCTTAGCCCTCATACGCATTAGCGGTCAACCGCGTACGCGGCTGACCGCGCGGCTAGCCTCTTCATAGAATTTCGTCATTTTTTATATGTTCAAGTTTTAAGTTTCAAAAGTTTTTATATGCAACCGCTCATTTTGTACGCACTAAACCGCAACGAAATTCTATGAAGAGGCTAGCCGCGCGGTCAGCCGCGTACGCGGTTGACCGCTAATGCGTATGAGGGCTTACTTTTGGCTTTGCCGTAGTCGGGTAAAAAAGGCGACGACGAAAGTCCCAGAAAAGACACTCGTGATCGTCATGAGAGTTAATCGCTAAGTGAGGGCAATCAATAGATCACGGTCAAGACCAAAGCTTGCCTTCAATAAAAATGAGGTCAATTGAGATTCGCATCTGACAACTTGGTCACTCACTCGCTCTAATTGAGCAGTTAGCCCTCACGCGGTTTCAATTGAACGCGCTTTATTTGTATCGGCGTGAACGTAACACTTACATACAGGGCATTTCAATCTTAGACCGCGTCCTTGTCGCGTCGAATCTTTGTGCAAAATCTGTGCATTCGATCGATTACATGGACAGCTGCTCTTAGATATTTTGAAGGGATTTCAATAATCTACGGTCTTCTGCCATCATTCATTCTCATTCTGTCATTTGCCTAGTTTCCAGACGTTCAAAGAGACTCCTTTGGTGACCACTTATGGGGACGCCATACCAGCACCTTGGGACCCCAACGTCCATTGGTCTTCTGAACATGTGTTCCAAATAGTAAAGCAGTGTGGCTGATTCTGTTGTACACAATTTCTAAACTAAATTAAACTGACAGGTTTAAAAATAGTGCTATCCTTTTCCGTAGGTATCGTTGTGAAAGAGATAAGAATATATTTAGCCCTGTCGTTTTAGTTTAGGTTTAGAGATTTGACCGATGTGAATGTGTTTTTTTTAAAGGTGAATTAGTCGGGAGTGTTCTTATCTTATGTTTGATGAAAATCGGTCCAAGATGGCCGCCGCCACAAAATGGCGGATTACATTGTTTTTCAAAACTCCCTCAATATGGGTATCAAATGAAAGGGCTTGACTAGTAGACTAGCACTATGCAAATCCAAGTTGGCCGCCACCACAAAATGGCGAATGTCGGGGGTTTTTTAAATTGTAATGTATGTATACTTGTTAAATTAATATAAATGCCTGGAGTGCTCATCTTGTATTAATCGACCTGTTCACGACCCCCTTATTTTTTAATATCTTGCAAGGTATACGCTAATCTCCACACTAGTGCCTACCCAGCTAATGATCTAGCTTAGTTTTACGAACCTAAGCTAATTCCTTAATTTTTTGAAAAACTTAATTCCACGCGGACAAAGTCGCGAGCAAATGCTAATCCTTACTAATCCTTACTATATCCTTATCCTTACTAATATTATAAATTCGAAAGTAACTCTGTCTGTCTGTCTGTCACGCTTTCACGCCAAAACTACTGAACCGATTTAAATGAAATTTGGTACACAGAAGAGACTTTAGAACCTGAGAAAGGACATAGGCTACTTTTATCCCGGAAAAATAACATGTTCCCACGGGAAGACGGAAAATTTATATCTAATGCGTAATCCGTCAGATTTTAATGAAATTCGGTACAGATGCAGCTTACATCCCGAGGAAGGACATAGGCTACTTTTTATCCCGGGAAAGCAAATAGTTCCCATAGGATTTTAAGAAACCTAAATCCTCGCGGACGAAGTCGCGGGCGTCATCTAGTAATTTATAAATAGACATTTCTCCTTTTGAAATAGGGGAAATTATGAAGCTGGCAACATTTATGGCTGAAACTAAGCTGTCATATTTATCGCGACATGCAAAAAGTAAAAGCTCCAGTAATTGATTCCACGACTCAATTTCAGCGGGTGGCAAAATATGCAAGTGTCTGATTGATCTTTAAATTATAATTACTGCAAAGACACACTGTACATTTAAGATCATCCTACTAATATTATAAATGTGACAGTGTGGATGTTTGGATGTTTAGATGTTTGTATGTTTGTATGTTTGGATGTTTGTTACTCAATCACGCCGCAACTACTGAACCGATTTGGCTGAAATTTTGAATGGAGATAGCTTATGCCCTGACTTAAAACATAGGCTACTTTTTATCCCGGAAAAGTATTCCTGTGGGACTAAAATAGATATAATCTTCCAAAAACGCCATAGAGGGCGCTGACTGTTCTTAGGTAAATCACGTTCACATAACACATTATTGCAATAGTTTGCTGTGTTGCATGCATTGGCAACACATAGGCTACTTTTTATCCTGGAAAAAATGCACAGTTCCCATGGGATTTTGAAAAACCCGAAGTCTATATCTACAACTATAGGTAGATTATTATAGCGAACTTCCTTGATAGAAAGTATAAAGGTTGGAAAAGGGATCGGGAACGGGAACCGGGAATCAACGATTCCCTCGGGATTTGTTCAAAACCGAAATTTACGCGAGCGAAGCTGCGGGCAGAAGCTATCACACATAATCACAATACCAATCCTACTAATCCTACTATCCTACTAATCCTACTAATCCTCCTACTATCCTACTAATATCATAAATGTGAAAGTGTGGATGTTTGGATGTTTAGATGTTTGGATGTTTGGATGTTTGTTACTCAATCACGCCGCAATTACTAAAACGATTTGGCTGAAATTTTGAAAGGAGATAGATTATACCCTGACTTAAAACATAGGCTACTTTTTATCCCGGAAAAATCCACAGTTCCCACGGGATTTTGAAAAAAACCGAAATCTCTAGCTACAACTATAGGTAGATTACTATAGCAAACTTCCTTGAAAGTAGGTGTAAAGGTTAGAAAAG
Source organism: Melanargia galathea (assembly GCA_920104075.1). Classification (NCBI taxonomy): domain Eukaryota; kingdom Metazoa; phylum Arthropoda; class Insecta; order Lepidoptera; family Nymphalidae; genus Melanargia; species Melanargia galathea. Next base: position 4,555,564 of record OV049869.1, read on the forward strand.
GGAGCGGGAATGGGAACCGGAAATCCACGACTCCCTCGGGATTTGTGAAAAACCAAAATTCACGCGGGCGAAGCCGCGGGCATTCTCTAGTTGATATAATATAATTTAATTAAAGTTGTTCAACCAAATTTGTAGTCATGATGTGCTTATGCTTATAACAATACCAATACCAAGAATAGTATATTATAAAATAACATAATAAAAAAATAAATAAAAAATAAAAAAAAATGTTACATAATAAATTAAAATTAAAATTAGAATAATTATTATAGCTACTACTGCGATCGTTTTAAGGGAGTGTTGTGAATGATAATAAGGGAAAGAATATTAAGCTAAGGTTAAAAAATAAAAAAATGGCAGAAAATTGATTTTTTTTTTAATTAACTAACTAGCTGATGTCCGCGCGGAATTCTATTATCGCGGTCCCAAGAGAACTGTTCAAAATTTTGGGACAAAAGGTAAGCATTATCCTCCTAAGGTACAATATCCTTAGTCAGGGTTCAAGCTGTCATGGTCTAGGATCCCACCTTAGAAATTTCTACCCTCATCTGTTATTTAAACGAATTATATGTCAAATGAAAGATTATTTTATTCTTAATCGAACCGTATTTGGTTGCCTGGTCAAAAGTGGTGCTAAATCATGGTTGCCTGGATTTTAAGATATAAAATGTTCGGTGCGAGTGTTGAAAGTGACAGAAAAGTGTTGCGCGCGCAATTTCATTTGACAGACAAAGATGCAGTGAGGCAGGCGTGCACTCGGCAGGTGCTTAGTCTATACATAGATTAAAACCATAGACTTTCTGTGCCTGTCCATTAAAGATATTTACAAAAAAATAAGTGAGTGACGTAAGGGATAAGTAATAAAACGTAAAAAAGCTGTTTTTGAAAATTTTGTCTGTTTGTCTGTATGTTTGTGCATGTATTACGCAAAAACTACTGAATGGATTGAAATGAAACTTGGCATGATTTAAGTTCATACTACATAATAGCATATAGGATACTTCTTATCCCGAAATTCAGCACAGTTCCCTTGGAAGAGGGGATGAAAGTCAAAATGTGTATTTTGACTTTCATCCTCTCTCCCAAGGGAACCCTGCTGAATTTCGGGATAAAAGGTATCCTATATGCTATTATGTAGTATGAACTTAAATCATGCCAAGTTTCATTTCAATCCATTCAGTAGTTTTTGCGTAATACATGCACAAACATACAGACAAACAGACAAAATTTTCAAAAACAGCTTTTTTACGTTTTATTACTTATCCCTTACGTCACTCACTTATTTTTTTGTAAATATCTTTAATGGACAGGCACAGAAAGTCTATGGTTTTAATCTATGTATAGACTAAGCACCTGCCGAGTGCACGCCTGCCTCACTGCATCTTTGTCTGTCAAATGAAATTGCGCGCGCAACACTTTTCTGTCACTTTCAACACTCGCACCGAACATTTTATATCTTAAAATCCAGGCAACCATGATTTAGCACCACTTTTGACCAGGCAACCAAATACGGTTCGATTAAGAATAAAATAATCTTTCATTTGACATATAATTCGTTTAAATAACAGATGAGGGTAGAAATTTCTAAGGTGGGATCTCCTACTATCAATTCAAACTTCCCGCTTTCAACCTGCTTGTGGGCCTCCAGCCACAGACCTTGCTTTGTGGTTAGTCGCGATGGATAACAATCCTCACGTACCACGAACCATTTTCTTATGTTAGTGTCCTAACAGCTACATAGATGGCGCTAGTTGTTCGGAATAAACGAACAACTTGTGAACAAATGACGTTTCAAATAAACCTAGGCTAGTAATAATTTGAATAAAAAACTTTTTTATTCTATTCTGTGTACTTTAACATACTTTAACTACTTACTACGTACTACTTACTACGTACTTTAACTACTTTAACATAAAAATATATAGAATGACGTAGTAGTGTATTTTGTCTATGAAATGAAATAATATACATATCTTTTAGGTGTTTAGGTAGGTAGGTACCTACTACCTATTACCAGTGACGGATTAAGACTACTTGATGCCCTAAGCAATCCATGCCTGTGGGCCCCCCTATCCGTATCTCAACTAGAATCGGCCTAACTAATACATCAGTGAAAAAAATTTTTGAAATCCTTCAATAAATGACGGAGAAATTAATTATTTAATTTACGCAAAATGATTGGCGCCTCTTACTCGAGTATGACGTCACCGTGTCCGTTCGGAGGTATTTTTTCCATGTATACATGGAAAAAATACCTCCGAACGGACACAGTAGTTGGTACAGGCGCAGGTGCTCTTAGTATTCTGCTTTTATTTTTATTTATTTTTTTCTGTTTTTTTTTTTCTATTCTAGCAGAACCTCCGAATAGTCTGCCAATCCGCACTTGGCCAGCGTGGTAGACTATGGTTAAAATCCTTCTCATTTTGAGAGAAGACCCGTGTTCATGATAATATTAGATTTTATGTTTATGGTTATATAGTAATAAAATACAAATATAAAAAAATATAAAAAGGAAAGAGAATTTTAATAAAAAATTATGAGTAGGTATAAAACGCCAAAACCCCTTGTGCCTGTACACGGCGCGCGGCATGCTTTGAAGTCACGGCGGTGTCTTTGATAAAAAACCGCGCGGCGGAGGCGGCAAAACACAAAAGGCGACCGTAAGAAAATGAACAGACTTTAAACTAACTTGTTTAACCGATTTCTCCGAGATTACTGAACCGATTTGCGTGATTCTTTTTTAAATCGTCAGCTGAGGATGTTTGCAAAATGGTCCCATAGATTTTTTCAAAAAACATTTTTTTTATTTTTTTTAAACTTTAAAGTTCGATAATTTTTTCAGTTTTTAAGATGACTTAATGATTCTTTCAGATTTTTGTTTTATTTTACTTAAATTTTTATAATTTATTAAAAAAAAATTTGGAAACTTGTCCATTGTCGAATGCACAAGCGGGCAGCGAGTGGGCAAGCGGGAGTGGGGTTATGACTCTAGGTCGGACTCTGTCACCTTAAAACGCGCGAATTTTCAAATTAGTCCTAGATACTTTTTTCGGTGTGGTTTTTGGTGACGTGAGAGTGAGACGTGATGCCCTAAGGACGGATTTTTTTTTCTGCTTCTTCTGGTGCCCCCTCAGACGTGATGCCCTAGGCAATTGCTTAATTTGATTAAGAGTTAATCCGTCACTGCCTATTACCTACCTAAACACCTAAAAGATGGGTATCAAATCTGGAATGACATACGACGCGAATAAGATAGTCTAGGAGTCAACACCCAAAAATCATAATGTTGGTTCTTAATTTTCTTGATTCTTGTATCATCTCCTACCGGAGGTTGGCAACCATTAAGACTTTACGAACGAAGTATTTTGTCGACTGCTGCCCTAAATAGTGATCTGGAACTAATTTTAAACCACCGGCAAAAGTTTTTAAGCCAGAATATCCTCCTTCTACCAGGTTTTCGTTTGCTTTTTATTTTTTCTTGAGTTGTACTTGTAGTATGTCAGTGAGTTACGCAATATCCCACTTTTTCGTTTGCACACTTTTGAGTAACTCTGTGGACTTTCCCATTATCTGCGACACGGTTGTGTTATGCTATGCAATATGCTTTTGCCTTCATTTTTTCACAATGCGCTACAAGTACCTAGCGCGTTCCGGTCGGTCGGGGCCATTCGATAATCCTTACTTAGTCAAAAGGGATAAGAGCTACGCTATAGAGAGAAATAGTAGGTTAATATAACGGTAGGTAGTTAGCGCTACTGCGACCTGAATTGCACTTTATTGTGTCGCTACAAGAGTCGCTATTTATTTAAATGACTTTACAGAGTGAATCTTCTGTACCTTGTAAGTACTAATACGTATTATGTGCCTAAAAAAGAAATTAGAGGTTATCTACGGCAGCTAAGAGCTGTTCAAATTGTTCCGTTGGAATGCTGAAGCTGCTCTCCAGCGTTTCGATGGTAGCATAAGCTGCTAAAAATCAGACCGTCAGAACGCGGCAGCGAACGCTCAAGCTATCACCTAATGGATGGCCATCTTAAAGTTCGACTGAAAAACTTTATTATTATGTAGTAATTTAATAACATTTCCTTCGCGATGCATCATCAGGCCACTTGTTCACGCGCCGTGAAAAATTACGGTCACGGTTACACGGTCATCAGTGTTGTATGGAGTACAATGGGAGCTTGTTAAGATGGTACGTTTTCCATACTAATTTATTATTGCCATTTAAGAACGAATGGATTATATATTTACACTGAAATTACATAGCACAGCCTTAATTTAATGTTTAATTTGCGGAAAATTTTATTTACATAAAGAAAACATTACATAAACACCTAAAGGTGAAGTAAAGCCATCTCGGTCAGCTAGGCAAAACAGCGTTTAATAGATGGCTATTATAATAATTCAGCTGTCTATGTAATGTTTTCTTTATGTAAATATAATTTCGCGCAAATTAAAAATTATATTAAGGCTGTGCGATGTAATTTCAGTGTAAATATATAATCCATTCGCTCTTGAATGGTAACATGAAGTTAGTATGGAAAACGTAACACCTTAACACGCCGTGCGGAACTCGTCGGCGGCGCCGTGCCGTATAGACCTTGCCTGTTAACAAATTTCTATTGTGCTCCATGCAACTACCGTAACCGTAACATAACCGTACCGTAACCGTACCGTAACCGAACCGTAACCGTACCGTAAACGTACCGTAAACGTACCGTGACCGCATTTTTACGGCGTGTGAACAAAAGGCATCACTGAACAAAAAAAACCGTCTCGGCACTTACCTTGCATATTGTCGAGTAGATACGTTAGCAGCTTAGACGTGCCGTTGTTATCGTTGTAGATGGAGAGCATCTCCTTGCTGAGCGGGTTACCTTGTAAACCGAGCAGTTGCAGGTGGAACAGCTTGCCGAGGTCGTAGGGCAGTACCCTTAGGTAGTTGTTGTGTAGGTGTAATTCTCTGCAATAGAACAAAAAGGCAAGCTGTATTTTAGGAAAAATTAAACCGACTTCGGTATTATGGTTTAGAGCTTATTCCGTGGTTTAACGAAATAACTGGGAGACGTTAGGGTTAAGTAATATTAACGTAAAAAAGCAATTTTTGAAATTTTTGTATGTTTGTCGGCTTGTCTGTGTGCGCATCACGCAAAAACTACTGAATGGATTTAAATGAAACTTGGCATGATTTAAGTTCATACTACGGAGTAACATAAAGGATATTTTTCATTGCGATATTCAGCACGGTTCCCTTGGGAGAGGGGATGAAAGTTAAAATGTGTACTTAGCTGTAATTCATGTCTGAAAGGAAATACTAAGATTGTTCCGTAATATTTCAAGGTCATCGGTTTTGTAGTTAAGAGATTACAACCATCACAACCCTCATCCCATATAACTTGGAATCCAGATTGCACAGGAACCTTTGAACGTCCGGATTATCATCTGGGGTGCATTAAAATTTGTGTTTGTCTATCTCCAAAATGCTGGACCGATTTTGGTTGGACTTTCATTAGAAAAGGTAAAGAGCTATTAAAAAATTAATACTCATTAGTGTAGTTCCCCCCTTGTGCAAGTCGAAAGTGTGTCGAGCAGGGTAGCGTACCTTATACTCAGAATAACCAAACGGTATTCGCTGAAGGTCATACAGGTCTACGCACCGACATCGACACATACCGACGAGGAGGTAGAGGTCATGTATGAGGATATATCAAAAGCCATGCATGCCTCTAACACCTACTACAATGTTGTGATGGGGGACTTCAACGCAAGGCTGGGTAAGCGAAGCGGTGTAGAGTTGAAAGTGGGACAATTTGGCTATGGGCGACGGAACCATAGGGGCCAAATGTTGGCCGACTTCATGGAGAAAGAGGGCCTCTATATGATGAACTCTTTCTTCGAGAAACGGTCACACAGGAAATGGACCTGGATGAGCCCCGACGGTTCTACGAGAAATGAGATCGACTTCATCATGTCTACAAAACGGCACGTATTCAATGATGTCTCTGTGATCAACAGGGTAAAAACCGGCAGCGATCACCGTATGGTAAGAGGCACATTGAATCTCAAAATAAAGCTTGAAAGGGCCAGACTGATGAAGTCAACGCTCCGACCTTCTCGTGCCCATATCCAGAACCCCGAGAGCTTCCAACTCGAATTGCAAAACCGATTCGCTTGCCTGGCAGATTGCGATTCAGTGGACGAATTGAACAACAGGCTGGTGGAAACTGTCCATGCGGTCGGGTCTAAGTTCTTTAAGACCCACCGTAGAAATAGAACCAAAAAATTCTCAGACCATACTCTCAATCTCATGGAACAAAGACATGAAATGAGACTGCAGTCTTCAGGAGACGCCCTTGCTTATCGGCGGATAAATAGACAGATCTCTAAATCACAGACACGCGATCTGCGATACTTCAACACCGAACGTATCAAAGAGACCATTGAGCGTAACAAAGGCTCAAAGGTGTTCGCGAGAAATCTGTCTATTGGTCAGAGCCAGCTGACGCGACTGAAGACCGACAACGGTAGTCTCATTTCGTCAAAACCTGAGATTTTGAGGGAGGTCGAGAAGTTCTACGGACAGTTATACACCTCAACACAGAAGCCTGTTGAAGATTTGGCTAAAGATCCCAGAGCCAAACTGACCCAACACTATACCGAAGATATCCCGGACGTCAGCCTATACGAGATTAGTATGGCTCTCAAGCAGCTTAAAAACAACAAGGCACCAGGTGATGACGGAATCACTGCAGAACTCCTGAAGGCGGGTGGAAGACCAATACTCAAAGTCCTTCAGCGATTGTTCAATTCCGTCATTCACGAGGGAATAACGCCAGAGGCATGGCACAGAAGCGTGGTGGTTCTTTTCTTCAAAAAGGGCGATAATACCCTGCTGAAGAATTATAGACCCATCTCGCTGCTGAGCCATGTCTATAAGTTGTTCTCGAGAGTCATTACGAATCGTCTCGCTCGTAGGTTCGACGACTTCCAGCCTCCCGAACAAGCCGGGTTCCGAAAAGGCTTCAGTACCATAGACCACATCCATACGCTGCGGCAGGTTATACAGAAGACCGAAGAGTATAACCGGCCACTTTGCTTAGCGTTTGTGGACTATGAGAAGGCCTTTGATTCGGTGGAAACTTGGGCTGTATTGAGATCACTGCAGAGATGCCGGATCGACTATCGGTACATCCAAGCGCTGAAGTGTTTGTACGAAAACGCCACTATGTCAGTCCGTATACAGGACCAGAATACGAGGCCAATCCAATTGCAGCGAGGAGTGCGTCAGGGAGATGTTATCTCCCCGAAGCTATTTACCGCAGCGTTGGAAGACATCTTTAAGCTTCTGGACTGGAACGGACTTGGCATCAACATAAACGGCGAGTACATCACTCACCTACGGTTTGCCGATGATATAGTCGTGATGGCAGAGACTCTGGGAGACCTCAATACAATGCTCAACGATCTCAGCAGAGTTTCTCAACAGGTGGGCCTAAAAATGAACATGAGTAAGACGAAGGTCATGTCTAATGCTCATGTTCCGCTCCACCCGGTAATCGTTGAGAACTCTGCACTCGAAATTGTAGACGAGTACATATACCTGGGACACACGATCCAGCTAGGTAGGTCCAATTTTGACAAAGAGATCAACCGCCGAATCCAACTCGGCTGGGCAGCGTTCGGGAAACTTCGAGATGTCTTTTCGTCCAATATCCCTCAGTGTCTGAAGACGAAAGTCTTCGAACAGTGCGTGTTGCCAGTGATGACTTACGGATCTGAGACATGGTCGCTGACAATGGGCCTCATAAGAAGGCTCAGGGTCACTCAGCGGGCGATGGAGAGAGCTATGCTCGGAGTATCCCTGCGGGATCAAATCAGAAATGAGGTGATCCGCAGGAGAACCAGAGTTACTGACATAGCTCATCGAGTCGCGAAGCTGAAGTGGCAATGGGCGGGGCACATTGCTCGAAGAACCGATGGACGTTGGGGTCCCAAGGTGCTTGAATGGCGACCTCGCACCGGTAAACGAAGCGCAGGTAGACCCCCCACTCGTTGGACAGACGATCTCAAGCGAGTCGCTGGCAGCCGCTGGAGTCAGGCGGCACAAGATCGTGTGCTGTGGCGATCCTTGCAAGAGACCTATGTCCAGCAGTGGACGTCTATTGGTTGAAACGACGACGAGTGTAGTTCCATTTTAATGCGCGACTTTTAACAGTATGAGCTCAAAGGAGCTAAGACAAAAACAAAGAGTTCCCGCCGGATTTTTAAAAACTTATAACTATCTAGAGGATGCCCGCAACTTCGTCCGCCTGGATACACGGACGAAGTCGCGGACATCATCTAGTCGTAAATAATGAGAATAAAACAACACATTTATTAATGCTGAATCACTAAATTGTCATACTTTATTCTATCCAGTATCCATTTATAATGAACCGGTTAGCTCAGCAATATTGCTAGGTTTATGTCATCATCATCATCATGATCAACCCATTACCGGCTCACTACAGAGCAGGGTCTCCTCTCAGAGTGAGAAGGGTTTTGGCCATAGTCTACCACGCTGGCCAAGCGGATTGGCAGACTTCACACACCTTTGAGAACGTTATGGAGAACTCTCAGGCATGCAGGTTTCCTCACGATGTTTTCCTTCACCGTTAAAGCAAGTGATATTTAAATACTTAAAACGCACATAACTCCGAAAAGTTAGAGGTGCGTGCCCGGGATCGATCCCACGACCTCCGATTAGAAGTCGGTCGTCCTAACCACTAGGCTATCACAGCTTTTTTTAGGTTTATGTATTCATCATTTATGTTTATGTATTCATCATTAATATTAATATAATAGATCTGTTTTGGTTTCACCAACTCTGTTTACCAAAAACGTCACAAGACGCTTATCACGCCGAGCCACGGTTCAACGAACTCGCAAATAACAGCGATACCCGTTTGTTTTGAGAGCTAATATCATACATTTTCAACCTGCTCAAGGTGGTTTATCTATAATACGTGCATATTATCATAATGATCATTAAGTTTGATAATGTAAAGAATAACGACCCCAATCGTACGAGATTTTGGAGAATTACTATAAAAGATTGCAATAATTAGTGACATGATAATATTTTATAGTAGGTACCTACTTGCTACATTTATTTAAAAAATTGTTCAAACATAGTTGTTAATTGATCTCTTTGTTGTATTTTCGCAAATTAAATAGGTATGTGCCACAAAATAGGTTTTTCATTTAAAAAGCTTTAGCCCTAAATGACCAGTGAAAACCTTTTCCAACAGACTAAGATGAAAAACCTGCATCTGACACATTCCTATTGGAGAAAAAGTTACGGCCAGTGTACTTAGCTTTTTCTTTGAAATTTCAAGTGTGTATAAGTTGACCAACTGATCCATGAACAAGTTGATGTAATAATCAAACTCACTTTAGTTGTATCAGATCTCCCAGCTCAGCGGGCAGTGTGCGCAGCTTGTTGTTCGACATTCTAAGGTGTGCAAGTTGACCAACTGGTCCATGAACCAGTTGATGTAATGATCAAACTCACTTTAGTTGTATTAGATCTCCCAGCTTAGCGGGCAGTGTGCACAGCTTGTTGTATCGATCGTGTGCCAGTTGACCAACTTTTCCATGAACAAATTGATGTAATAATCAAACTCACTTTAGTTGTATCAGATCTCCCAGCTCAGCGGGCAGTGTGCACAGCTTGTTGTATCGGTCGTGTGCCAGTTGGCCAACTAGTCCATAAACAAATTGATGAACAAATCAAACTCACCTTAGTTGTATCAAATCTCCCAGCTCAGCGAGCAGCGTGCGAAGCTTTGTGCAAGTTGACCAACTGGTCCATAAAAAAGTTGATGTAATATTCAAACTTCTCACCTTACTTGTATCAGATCTTCTAGCTCAGCTGGCAGTGTGCGCAGCTTGTTGTTAGACATGTCTAACGTGTGCAAGTTGACCAACTGGTCCATGAACAAGTTGATGTAATAATCAAACTTTTCACCTTAGTTGTATCAGATCTCCCAGCTCAGCGGGCAGTGTGCGCAGTTTGCTGTTGGGGATTCAGCTTGTTGTTGGACATGTCTAACGTGTGCAAGTTGACCAACTGGTCCATGAACAAGTTGATGTAATAATCAAACTTCTCACCTTAGTTGTATCAGATCTCCCAGCTCAGCGGGCAGTGTGCGTAATTTGTTGTTGGACATGTCTAACGTGTGCAAGTTGAACAACTGGTCCATGAACAAGTTGATGTAATAATCAAACTTCTCACCTTAGTTGTATCAGATCTCCCAGCTCAGCGGGCAGTGTGCGCAGTTTGCTGTTGGGGATTCAGCTTGTTGTTGGACATGTCTAACGTGTGCAAGTTGACCAACTGGTCCATGAACAAGTTGATGTAATAATCAAACTTCTCACCTTAGTTGTATCAGATCTCCCAGCTCAGCGGGCAGTGTGCGCAATTTGTTGTTGGACATGTCTAACGTGTGCAGATTGACCAACAGGTTGATGTCGGGCGGGATCCTCTGTAGCGAGTTGTCGTTCAGGTACAACGCTGTGAGGTGCGTCAGTTGAAACAGTTGAGGCGCCAGCGCGCGCACACCTCCTGTTATCTGCAATGCAAATAAGCAAAACTGTTAGATTATAAAATAACAACAATATATGATATAACATAAGGGGACCGGTATCGAAAACTTAGCGATATTATTATACCTACTACCCAAACATAATCCAATACCAATAACCATTTGTCTTATACTTGTAATATTAGTGATTAAGTACCTGTTTCACCACCTTCTGATATGTATTAGATAGCTATCTACAACTTTTGTCTTTGTCACTTGACATAAAGTAAGAAAGTGACAAAACTTACGTTTAGGCTATCCAACACTTATCAAAAGGTGGTGAAACAGGCCGTTAGTATTTTTCAAACCGACAACGATAACGTGCAAAACGCGGCGACTAGGTACTTTAGGTATTTGCCCAACGTTCGTTGACCTCTAGCGTCAGCTGATTGCATTACATTGCGAACTTGTAAAAATACAGGTGATATTTTATTTTTTTCGCGTTTTCTGTTGTATTACATGCCTTCGTTTCCGTTAGCAGTCCCCTTATAATAATAATATCTTTATCTACTCTCATATCATAAAATTCCGAATATGAAATCAAAATGTGTCATATATTGGACTACTTTATTCACATACATCTATAATATTTTAAAAAAAAATTAAAAAAGTTCATTATAACACTACTTTGTTAGGAAATTATTGCAAAACAATGTTAAAAAATAATTTTTTCTACATTATAGTACAGGCACTGGGTTCTGGTATTTTTGAGCCATGCCGGGTGTTTATTATTATTATTATTATTTAATACTTTATTGTACACCAAAAAAACATAAATTAAACAAAAGAAACATTTTAAAAGAAATAGGTACAATAGTTAGTTTACAATAGTTAGTTAGTTTAATTTTGTTACTTACAATGATTATCCCGCTATCAAAGTTACCCTATTACTACTACTGCGAAAGTGTGGCGGTAGCAAGATGCGGCCAGAGGACAGAGTGTAGTGCTACCATAATTGACCATAGACGCACTGCACGCACCGCACATTCGAAATTGACAATTGAATTTTGGCGCCTATTATTTAAATTTTTAATTTATTATTTATTTACTATTCAGTTTTTGTAACTCAAAATTTTGCAAGTGATTTTTGTTGCGCGGAAAAATGTCTAGCAGTGATACTGAAGAGAATTTAACTCCACCAGACATTCTGGAAATAGCATCGGGAATGAAAAATAATCTTTTGCCAGCAAAATCAAAGAAAATTTACGATAATTGTTACCAAGATTTTATGAGTTGGAAAATTTTGAAAAAAACCACTTCATTTTCAGAAAATGTAATGCTAGCATATTTCCAAGAATCACTACATAGTATAAAACAAAGTCGCTTTCTCTGTCCCTATATCCCTATGTATGCTTAAATCTTTAAAACTACGCAACGGATTTTGATGCGGTTTTTTTTAATAGATAGAGTGATTCAAGAGGAAGGTTTGTAAGTAGAAAAATTGGACCCGGTAGGTGGCGCTAATAGCGGGCAGGACGACGTCTGCCGGGTCCGCTAGTTATCAAATAAATTTAAGTCTTTGTCCTTATGGGCTAAATACTCAATGCTCAAAAGTATATTGAGTATCTACAACCAAATCGATATTATTAAATACACAAGACTGATTGCTGTTTTAAAAAGAAAATCGCAGGGCTTTAAGGGAAAAAATGCAAAAACGTTCTCCCCTGAAGAATTGAGTACATTTATAAATTGCAATATCCAAAACATGAATACTTATTATAATAAATAATTTTGTTAATTTCTTAGTCTTTTCTTTTATACGTAAGATACCTATTGATGAGCTTAGATAAAGTAGTGTATGAAACTCTACATAATTAGTTATTAAAACACTCGTGTAATACTATTAAAAAACTCGCCTGCGGCTCGTTTTTTAAACTAACACTCGTGTTTTAATAACCTCTATTATGCAACCGTTTCATAAACTACTATTATTGAACAAAAAGTTTGTTTTATTTACAATCCCAAGAAATACTATAAAAATAAAGAACAATAATGGACAGTAAAAATTGAAACCAAAGGGAGTGCTTTAGCACTCGCACTAGCAAAACCTGTATCACGAGAGCTGTAGAAAATAACAAACATGTTTTTAATAATGCTTAAATAATATTTGTCACCAAAGTATGATTAAAATTGATTACAGTTAATAAATAAATCTTTTATTTTTCAAATGACATAGCATAGCACAGGATTATATTTGTTACTAGCTTCTGCTCGCGGCTTCGCCCGCGTGAATTTCGGGGTTTCACCAATCCCAAGGGAATCGTGGATTTCCGGTTCCCGTTCCTGTTCTCTTTTCCAACCTTTATACCGACTTTCAAGGAAAGCTGTAATCTTATACCTGTAGCATGTAGATTTCGGTTTTTTCAAAATCCCGCGCGAACTATGGATTTTTCCAGAATAAAAAGTAGCGTGTGCTAAGTCAGGAAATAGGTAATCTATCTTCATTCATGTAAGTCAAATCGGTTCAGTTGTATCGGCGTTATAGAGTAACAAACATACACACTATACATACACAAACTTTCGCCTTTATAATACTAGTGTGATTTAAGTATTCTGTTATTCGAATCATACGATTTATTTCGAATGTTTACTCAATCATCTGTTATTCATTAAAAAATATATTATGTTTAATGAAGTTTTGCTTTCGTCCAAATCGTCGCCATGATTCCCAAGGCCAAACTCTATCACCGATAAAGTTTTCACCTCACCGCTACCTAAAAAACATCTATAATGTTACTGTGGTAGCAATTTCTGATAAACTTATAGCTCGTGTTCACGCATAATGTCGCCCGGTACCTACTCGTATATTGTATAGAAATAAGGTACTCTAATCGTCCGGATGCACCTACCATCGCGTCATACATAAACCCCACCACTACAGCCCTTAACGTCCCACTGCTGGGCACAAGCCTCCTATCTCATAGTAGAGAGGGATTTAGAGCTTAGACCCGTCACGCTGCTCCAATGCGGGTTGGCGTGCTTTAACGACTATGGTCACATTATAGTGATAATAACCGGGACCGACTGCTTAACGTGCTCTCCAAAGCACGGGGGTGAAACACTGACAACAACTCAGGGCTGGCACTGTGAATTTCTTGACAGAAAATCCCAATACCTAGCATCCCTATGTGGTTGACGTTCAGTCTGCCCGCACAAAGCGCTTTCGGTCGACGTTTCTGATACGAACCGCTAGGGTGTGGAACGCCCTTCCGGTTTCCGTGTTCCCCGCCTCGTTCGACTTAAGTACCTTCAAGGCAAGAGTGAATAGGCATTTTCTAGGCAAGCGCGTTCCAACTTAGACCTCATCATTGCTGTTCAGGCATGATTGTTGTCAAGCGTAAGCCTATCACGCAATAAAAAAAAATAAAAAAAAACTATTTGCCCGACCCGGGAATCGAAGCCGGGATCTCATGATCTACAGTCGTATATGCTAACCACTAGACCAACGAGGCAGTTCAGTACTACTAGTAGCACTACTTGTGAATTATACGGCTGTAAGATTTTTTTTATCCAAGCTAGGTATAAACTCGACAACGGGCGATCTCGTAACATTTCTAAAGCAAATCTTAATTTCTTTCTTTCCTTTTTGGTGTATTGTTCCACTCCTTTTGTTTTTAAAACACCGCGTGTACAGAAGCTTTGGCGTTTGGAACACCTCGCCAATAAATTGTATTATCGAAAGCCAAATCATTATAGAAGTACTTTCAATCCTGATTTACTTACTTTTTTTTATTACAACTGTATGAAAGTTATATTGAAAGTTAATTAAACTAAGCGTTGTTAGGGTTCCGTACCCAAAGGGTAAAAAGGAGCCCTATTAATGTCACCTTGCTGTCTGTCTATCTGTCCGTCTGTCCGCCGGTCATAGCTCTCTAGCTCGCAGACGAAATGAGTTACAAACCTGGAATTTTGGTATTTAGTGTAAAACTTTGACCCAAAACCAAATATTGAATTAGAAATTGAATTCAATTATTTTTCAGGGGGGCTCCCATACATGAAAAAGGAGCCGGAAAAAAAATTCTTACCCTAGCTTGAACTCCACATCATTGTTTAGAGCTCATTGAGTAAAGTACGAATATATATTTATTTTAGTTTTTGCTCAAAAAATAAGGAAATGGGAGGCCATCAAAGTTGTCAGTTTTAGACCATTTTTGTGACGGGGGCTATCTCAAAAACTAAACTAGTCCTAGTAAACTAGCCCTCCCCGCGACCCCCTCACCACCCGAGATACCTCATTTTCGACATCTGCGCACTGAAGTTCAGCGCTAGACTTATTTGCCGTGACTTGTATCGTGTGTTACCTCAAGCGTAGTCCAGCCGCCGCGCCTGCCAGACGCCCGCTCCGCGTCCGACATAATGTGGTGCGTGTGCCCGCTCGCGCCCTCGTGCTGGTCTTTGTTACGAGACATTCTGTTACCTTACCTCAAGCGTAGTCCAGCCGCCGCGCCTGCCAGACGCCCGCTCCGCGTCCGACATAATGTGGTACGTGCGGCCGCTCGCGCCCTCGTGCTTGTCTTTGTTACGAGACATTCTGTCACCTTACCTCAAGCGTAGTCCAGCCGCCGCGCCTGCCAGACGCCCGCTCCGCGTCCGACATAATGTGGTACGTGCGGCCGCTCGCGCCCTCGTGCTTGTCTTTGTTACGAGACATTCTGTTACCTTACCTCAAGCGTAGTCCAGCCGCCGCGCCTGCCAGACGCCCGCTCCGCGTCCGACATAATGTGGTACGTGCGGCCGCTCGCGCCCTCGTGCTTGTCTTTGTTACGAGACATTCTGTCACCTTACCTCAAGCGTAGTCCAGCCGCCGCGCCTGCCAGACGCCCGCTCCGCGTCCGACATAATGTGGTACGTGCGGCCGCTCGCGCCTTCGTGCTTGTCTTTGTTACGAGACATTCTGTTACCTTACCTCAAGCGTAGTCCAGACGCCCGCTCCGCGTCCGACATAATGTGGTACGTGCGGCCGCTCGCGCCCTCGTGCTTGTCTTTGTTACGAGACATTCTGTCACCTTACCTCAAGCGTAGTCCAGCCGCCGCGCCTGCCAGACGCCCGCTCCGCGTCCGACATAATGTGGTACGTGCGCCCGCTCGCGCCCTCGTGCTTGTCTTTGTTGCGAGACATTCTGTCACCTGGAATGTCAAAACCACGCAGTTCCTATTATTAAAAAATATTTTAAAAAATTGGTTGTCTGTAAAGTCGGTTTACCGACGATAATTTTACATGATAACGTCATAAGGAAACATTGCCTATCTATCGCTTGTTACGCGCTTTCGCTTGCACGCTCGGCTAACATTGCCTCTGTATCGCTTGTTCCACGCTCTCGCTTGCACATTCGGCTAGGCGGTTATTATTGTCTTATTATATCTCTTATATTATGTCTTATTATGTCTTATATTATCTTAAAATGTAACCCAACGAAGGTACGAACTAAAAGCTGTATGTATATAGTAAAAAAATTCGTCCTAACATCGTCCCGGTAGGTGTAAGTATGATAAAATTATATGCTTGTTATTCTAACAATTCCATTAATTCAATTTCACTACAGAACTTGAATTCAAACCTCATGTTTGAAAGTTCCAGGCTCGTCGCCTGTCGCTGTCTCAACCGATAGATGTCCACATCTGGATAAAGGTATATAGCAAGAATCGCCACAGAACTCGGATCTTGTCCCACTTGTATCCAGCGGCTGACAGCGGCTAGCATGAGTTCATCCGTCCTCGTCTTCCAATGCTGCTTTTACCAGTACTTATCGGTTTTTCGAGTTATCTGCCCAGTGCCACTTTAGTTTCGCGACTTGTCGCGAGGCGTTTTGTCGGTCACTCAAGTTTTCCTCATTTCTGTTTTTATCCGGCAGATACTTACAGCAAATCTTTCCCCATCGCCCGCTTAGTGACCGTGAGCCTTATGAGGCCTATAATTATTATAGTTCTAGGCTAAAAGTTGTCAATATAAGAAACGATCCTATAACTAATAACTAAAATATATACCTATACTACGGTACAAACTCTATACGTAGGTAGTTAAGAATTATTAATAACGTTTAAAAATCTGATTAATTTAAATTATAGTGAACTCAAATACGGCTGTTACATTAATTAAACAGTTATTTTTATCAAACTACACTATCAACAAAGTAAAATTTAGGAAATCCAATCTTCAGTATACTCGCTATCAATGATAAAATAATCCGTGATGCTGATTCAGATTCACGGAAAGCACTGCATCATGATGCAGATAAGACATACATTTGTGTATCAGATTTAATTCTTTTTATTAACCACGACGGAACTTTAGACGTTAGGTTGTGGTTGTTTGTAAATAATAATAATAAATATTTACACATACACACACGGTCGTCTGTTCCTAAAGTAGGCAACTTAATGCCTGTGTTATAGGTAACAACCGACTGATATACATATTTACATATATATTACATGTATATATATATTGAATAAATGTATAAATACATAATATATACTTATATATACTTACATAAATACACCCAGACTCGGGGCGGGAATCGAACCCGCGACCCCGGAGAGGCAGGCAGGGTCAGTGCCAACCGCGCCAACGGCCAGTCGGCCAGTTTGTATGTGCGTTTTAGATACGTTACTACATATTTTCGTGAAAAATTATAGGAACGCTTTTGCGCTGTTTTGCATTATAGGTATGCATGTATCACAACTGCCTCGTTGGTCTAGTGGTTAGCATAGTCGAACGCAAATCCCGGGTTCGACTCCCGGGTCGAGCAAATAATTGTTAGGTATTGGGTTTTTCTGTCGAGAAATTCTCAGTGCCAGTCCGGAGTTGGTAGTTGGCGGCGTTTCACCCCCGTGCCTCGGAGAGCACGTTAAGTAGTCGGTCCCGGTTATTATTACCTACTATCATATTGCGACAATCGTCGTAGCCCGCCAACCCGCATTGGAGCAGCGTGGCGTGTCTAAGCTCTAAATCCCTCTCTCCTATGAGAGAGGAGGCCTGTGCCCAGCAGTGGGACGTTAAAAAGGCTGTAGTGGTGGTGGGTGGTGGTGGATGTATCACTTCAATCTGGGTCGGTTCAGAGATATGAGTAACAAGAAATTGGAACATAACGCCGCATATGCGTTTTTTGAAGGCTTTGAAGGTACTGGACGTGGCTCGCAAAATGTGTTAACGCACATGAGCGTTCAAGGCAAGGAGTGAAAGTTCTGAAAACGCACATTAGATACAACGCGGTAGTGTAGGCATTTACGACTTTGGTCTCACCGAGTAACCGCAAAAAAAATTGATTGTTCTATCGTTTTTAGTAGAACATACAATAACGGGACTTTGGGTTTCAGCGTACTCAATAGCATATCATGATAATATAGTCGTTGACACATAAATAAGGGGCTTGCTGACGTCAAGGGAAAGGAGTAACGTCTTTACATACGAGCGTTTCAATCGGACATCTTAGAAATGTATTTAAATAATACAATATGATAAGATATAATAATCATTTTATAACTGACACTACTATATATACACTCATTTCGTATCGAATTACACAATAATGCGTCGAGTCGTGCCTACACCAGCCACGGGCATTCGATGGCCCAATAATTGCTTTAGAGGACAAGAGATAGGTGTGACATTTGCTTGTAACTGCGTACAATAGCAATAATTATGTTAGAAGGATGAAGGTCCTCGCTCTAGTTAGAAATCATCATCAATAACCTAGATGCATCCACTGAGAGACAAGCATTTAAGGTAGTACCAACTCTTTTGTTTTTCGGCCTTTCCCATGCAATCCACCATCACCACCACTACAGCCTTTTAACGTCCCACTGCTGGGCACAGGCCTCCTCTCTCATAGGAGAGAGGGATTTAGAGCTTAGAGAAATATATTCAGTCCCGGTATAATTAAAATGGTATGTAAAATAATATGTAGTAGTACCTATCTATCTATATCTATACATATAATAAAATCGTAGAATTGCCGTATCTGTACATTAAAGATTTTTGCAAAATAATAACTGGCGGATGTTAGGGATAAGTAATAGAACGTAAAAAAGTTATTTTTGAAATTTTGTCTGTTTGTCTGTATGTTTGTGCGTGCATCACGCAAAAACTACTGAATGGATTGAAATGAAACTTGGCATGATTTAAGTTCATACTAAGGAGTAACATATAGGATACTTTTTAACCCGAAATTCAGCACGGTTCCCTTGGGAGAGGGGATGAAATTCAAAATGTGTACTTAGCTGTAATTCATTAACGCGTGGTCCGATTTCATTAATTCTTTTTTTGTTAGAAAGGAGATACTTTAAAGATTACCCGGGTAATCCCTGAAAGGCTGGATCGATTTTGACGGGACTTTCACGTGCGGATGTTTACATTTTGATCTACCTAAACATCCGCCAGTGAACTTTTAACAGTTTTTAGCAAGGTATGAGCTCAAAGGAGCTTAGGAAAAATAAAATGATTCCCACGGGATTTTTAAAAACCAATACCCACGCGAACGAAGTCGCGGGTGTCTGCTTGTGTTAAATAATAGTAGTAGAGCCACGCTGCTCCAATGCGGTTTGGTGGGCTTTAACGACTATTGTCACATAATAGTGATAATAACCAGGACCGACTGCTTAATGTGCTCTTCGAGGCACGGGGGTGAAACACCGCCAGCTTCCAACTCCAGGCTGGCATTGAGAATTTCTTGTCAGAAAACTCAATACCTAACAATTCATCCCATCCAATCAGTGCCAGCCATTTTCAGGATTGGATGGCAATAGAGCATTCTAATATAACCCGCTTGCAGAGATGCCGTCTCCACGCGAAAACCTTTCCACTTTAACATCCATCGGTCCTTCGACAGATGTGACCTGCCGATAGACATTCGTAAGGTGCTAGAGGTAACTATTCGTAAGGTGAGAGCTATGTCGGATACTTTAGCTCTTTGGCTAGTTACTCCATTCCGGATTTCCTCAATGAAAACCCTCAAATAAATTTCTACATTCCTCTTTACATAACACGCTGAGCGACTTGAAGTCTGCCACCTAGCCTGGCTGTTAGGCTGAGATCAGCTATAGCGTATAAAGCGGTTTCAAACGTGAGACAGAGTTACAAAAGGACATAATTATGTCCCTGAATCACTTAACTATATGATTTCTTATCTTCAATATTGTTTTTAATCAGAGCGAACGGTCCTGAAATATGTACAGACGGATTCTTTTATAAAGCGTACTCTGACTTAACTCAGATAATTCAAGACAAATTTAAAACGGGACTTAAATATGTCCCTGGCATAAAACTGTCTCGTTTTAACTCTGTCTTATGTTTGATCTATGTCAGAATACAATCTATAGATTTCACCTTAAAACCCGGGTACTCTGTTCTGTGAACGGCCTTTGCACGCAGACCTCAAAAATTTAATTTTTGTATGCATCGCAATACGGTTTAGCTTGCCGCTGCCTCCGCAACTATATGACCCACTCTCAGTGCACAATACCGAGTATTATGCCAAAATTATACGTCTTGTAATACGCAAACCAACACATACATAACTTGGAGTGGCCGCACTTTCACGTGATCCCGCAATGATTTTATTATAACATGCAACATTATTTTACATCAATGTTTAGCGTATGTAAATTTTATGACATAGGCGTTCTCGTGGATTTAGGTTTTTTTACCTGACTACGGCAAAGCCAAACTGAAGCAGGACAGTAGGTATAAATGTCGAGTATCCCAGGAACATTATAAACACAGACAATCTGTTCATCGGTGAACAACTTTGAATCTCCAAATTGCATAAAGGCTCGCTGATAATTATGTTTCTTCATATTGAGGTAAGTGCCAATTAAGCTAGGCCTCTAAATTGTATGAGCACCCATACAACTCAGAGGTCTATCTTAATTGGACTCTATTATGCATTTATTTTTTGTGGAGCTTTAAAGCGTCTGATAAAAGTTCTTGTCCATGGAAAGTGTCTGATACTGTTGGTAGCGGTTCGGAGGTACAAAAAAAAATCGGGGGTACTTTTTAGTAACCTCCTAAACGAAAACTGCAAAGCACGGCGTAAACGGTTTCGCAAACACGAAAATCATCAACGCTACTGATTCTCTGCAGTGCCACCTAAGTAGGCCAATTTCTAATCCATTCATGTTCGAGGCCCAAAATCAGCAAGCAGCGTTGCTTCACTCCTTTGTACTGTCGCTGCCTCGCCAGTTGCTACGCCGTGGGCTTCAAACGTTGCGACAGGCCTTGACATATCGTTTTCTATGACCCTAAGGGCCAAAGCACACACGATAGTCTTAGACCTAATTCACACGAGAGCTTTTTTTAACGGACGTTAAAAAAGCGTCCAAATGGAACAAATGTATTTCCAAGTAGGTATATGTTCACACGTCAGCGTTTTTTTAACGCGACGCATTTTTATCGCGCAGTGTTCTATTCGCAGCGTTCGGCGTTGGGCGTTAAATGCAACCATACGAAACTTCTTACTATTATTCAGACGAGCGTTAAAAAAGCGCCAACGCCGGGTTTTAATGCAACGCTTTTTTAACGCTCGTACGAATTAGGCCTTACAATTGTCAAGTTAATGTGATCGCTTTTTAAAAGTCAAAAATTCATTTCTAAAAAATTCAATCTTTGACGTTTGAAAATCGACTCAAATCGACTCAAACCTAACGAAAATATGAGAACCCCGTCCTTATATTTTCATAGAGAATCACGACTGATGCTGTGGGACGAATACCTAATACCTACCCTACCTGTAATTTTTTTCGTAATCCAAAGCGACTTAGAACCGGGATTCTAAGTCGCTTTGGATAGAAGCAGGCGTTACTTTGCGGAATTCCATAATATACAATGAACACAAAATTACTTTGCTACCCGCTAACAGTAACAAATTTGTAGGCACTACACCACACAAATTCACCACAAAATTAACTCGACGATCGTTTCGCTCCGACACCGGAGCATCTTCAGGAGATGTCGACTTCACAACGGACGATTGCAAAGATTTTGCAATTGTCACTGAAATTTGTCACTGTTAGTGAATTATAGCAAAGTAATTTTGTGTTCATTGTAACTCACGACTGACGCTGTTGGATGGTTGACTAAGTTTAATATACGGGTAATTCTAAGTTAACAGGTACTAAGTTATTAGGATAGGCGGCATGACAAAAATAATAGAATGTTAATACAATTGTAGTATTTCTTTATAGAAACACTTATTATCTTCATACCTGAAAAGCAGCCAGTCAATTAATTTATTATTTGTTATTTTATAATGGACCAGGGGAGATACTAAATACAGGGGAGATATAAGGCGTACAGGGTAGGACTTTATTTTCTATTCTGATACTGTTCCTGACGATCTGTGATAATTGACTAACTGACTGATTTTCCTGGGACAAAATAAATCCACCGTTAACAATCAGACAATCGGTATTCAAACAAAACATTGTTCGATGTTCCATTAAGTACCTAAGTGAAATTATAATGTTAAGAAAAAGTGGAATAGAGTAAGATTATAAAATATGGATGTATTCACTAAATTATGAAAACAGTACACGTATCGGCTGTAAAAATACTCCAATACGACATATTTGTATCTCCCCTGGACAGTAAGCATGTTCCTTGGCACCTTAAGAGGCAGGGGAGAGAAGGCAGGGGAGATACTTTTCTGTTAAAAAACAGGTATAAACGTCAAAGTTTTTGTTATACGTAATTAACAAAGAAGAATACGATTCTATGCATAAATTACAGTAATTATTTAAAGAAAATAAAGTATTTAGGCTTATAATTGCGAAAAAAATTTTACCAGGGGAGAGAACACATTCACTGATTCACAACTACTCCTAGCAAGTAGTTTCACTGAAATGGCGGACAAAATGACCGCATGCTTGCGTTGTGAATGCTTGCCGCAAACTTCACGTTGAATGCTTTGTTTTGAAGGTCGCAATTTACGCAGCAAAGTAAACAGTCGTGAGTTTTAAATTAATACATAATGCCAGGGGAAGAGACGCTAAATATGAGGGACAAATGTAGACATTATAGTTAATATGAAAAAAAAAATGTTAGGTGTTGTTTTTTCTTGGATTGCATTAATTTAATTAGTCTAATTTCTAAATTATTAAAGTTTAATTTACTACTTAATTTAAATTTAGTTAAAACTATCGATTGACTAACATAATATGGTTAGGGGACATGGCAGGGGAGATACATTTTTCATATTTGAGGCGCTTTTGCGACTAAATTACATACATTTAATTGGTGAATTTAAGTGACCATATAGAAAGCGGTAACTATTATGACATAACAGTGTTATTTCAAATAAATTAAATATGTATATATGATTTTTTATTGTTGCCGTTGAAAATACCTCATAACTTAGAATTACCCATACATATAAGTTTAATGAATCCGCTGAATAAAATTAAAAAAACAACTTTTAAATTCCTCTTTCAAAATTGTGTTCATTCAGTCAAATAGGTAGTTATGTAATGCTTAATAATTATTATTTGGCCATTGGTTAACACTAAAATGTATGCGTGCATTAATTAGTTTAACATCTTGATTAAGACGTATAAGTACCAAAATAAAAATTGACGTTTACTAAAAGATTTAAAGGTCACCAGATATTTTATGTGAACTAAATTATTTCAGAAACAAAGTCACGGTCTAGATTTTAATAAAAAATTATATTATTTCAATGAATATTGTACAGTATATTATATTAGTAATAAGATAATTAAAATGAGAACAATTAAAAACCGCGATACTAAAATCTGTATGCACTCGGTTCTCCGACATAATATTATCACTTGCCTTTGTTTTCCTTTTATTATGTCCTTGACTATAGAGATTTTAGAGGACTATACGCATTAGGCCCAGCGCACACCGAGCGCAGCGCAGAGCAGAGCATTTACTGAGAACACTCAATAATTAACTTTACGACTATTGACAATTGACATATACGGTCGCGCGGCACGGTACGAGAGCGCGCGCTCGCACGCGCGTATTTATTCTTGCAATACAAATGTCAATATTCTAAGACTCTAAAGTTAATTATTATTCAGTGTTCTCAGAAAATGTTTTGCTCTGCGCTGCGCTCGGTGTACGCCGGGCCTTAAATTATTATACTTTGATATAAGGAGAATAGGCGACAATTATTTACTTATCTTGCAATTGCATTTCTTCGATGTATCTGTCTATTTGTTTATAAAAAGTATTTGTCGTGATAATAATAATTCATACTAATATTATACGTACATGCGAAAGTGATTCTGTCTGTCTGTATGCTTTCACATACAGACATGCCATTTAGTTTACCTATAGGTCTAGCCATTAATTTTATTTCAGAGAAATCTTGTCTATCTATCTAAATAAAAATGATCGAGATAATGAACAACAAAGTACGTTCTTTCAAAGTCTTAGAAAGTTTTTTCTGAAAGTGTTATTTTCCTATTTGTTGTTCTCAACTGCTGTCACGTCTCTAGCTTGTTAATCGGGCGGGCAATTGTATTTATAAAGCCCGTATCAGATAACAATAATAAATTTTTAATTTACATAATATTATAGTTTTTTTATAGTACATATAATATATATGTTTTTCAACTAATCCGTGTGCCCTTTTGCAAAGGCCTTCCAACCCTTTCCAACCTTCTCTGTTCCTCCCGATATAACCGCAATTTCGTCTCCCCACCTTTTTATACGACTGCCTGAAAAAAGGAGTATATTGTTTTCAGGATTCATGTACGTGAGTTTGTATATGTCACCATAACTTCTATACGCCTGAACCGATTCTGATGAATGAGGTATCGTTAGAATCCTTAGCTTATTCTGGACATAGGCTAGTAATATTAAAAAAAATATATCGGGTGACCATGGAAAAAATTACCATTAGGCCTAGGCCGCACTGCGAAATTTATTCGCGCGAATTTTTTCGCAAAATTCTGTGACATATGGGAATGTATGAAGCTGCACGCACACGCGATTTAAAATTCGCGAGAAAAATATATTAAAATGCGGAATATAAACCGGAACAATTTTCGCAGTGCGGCCCTAACAGACTAAAGTTGAAAAAAAAATTGAAAATCAGATTAAGTTCATAATCTTCATCTAGAAAATGACGAGTAGATTTCAAAAATATAATAAAGTTCAATATCCAATAAAGGCAGCAGGGCGATCGTATTTTTCAATTTTGTTAATTATTCGATCTGCCTTCCCTTTCTCCTCTTTCCTCCTCATTTATAAATACTAACCCTGAATGGTGTGTTACTTGTGAACGCAGTATATAAATACGCGAATGCAAATATTTATTTAAATAGGTACGACCATCTTAATCTGTAATTGTAATGGTCTTTGGCCACCGTTTTCACTCGCGCGTGAAATGGTCATACGCGAATTTTCCATTCCGTGCGTTCTTGTCTTACGGATTGTTTGATCCTAGTGGCTCGACGTAAATAAAGTAATTCATTTAGCTAATTGTAAGACTTAAAAAATACGTTTATTAACGACTAGCGACTTTGTGTAGATTAAGGTTTAAAAAAAAAGTTTTAATTCCCAGGGATAAAAATAAGCTTATAATATATCTGTTTTTTTGATGCAAGCTGGATAAAAATAATTAGCCTATGTCTGTCTCTTTGATGCAAGCTATATCTATGCCAAATTTCACCAAGACCGGTCCAGCATTTAGGCTGTAAAATGTATTAACCAATGTTTTGCCCCTAGTATGAACAGTTTTTATCTTTTAACGCAGGAACCCTAACATTTCGGGGATAATAAGTAGAAGTACCCCAAGTTATATCATTGTATAATCCTTTTTCTGCCTTAAAATTACGTCAAATCGATACAGCAATCGGGTCAAACAGACAGACAAACCAACATTCATTCGATAAACGAATGGAATTACTATGATTCAAATAATCACATGACCTTAATAAGTGGCAATTATTTCATACTCACAGACAGATGCTTCATTTCTATTTATTTAAGATTCGAACCACTATGGATTCCTTAACAAAATGTTGATAACTCACACAGGGCTCAGGAATTTCACAGCTTACAATTCCCTACCACCTCAATAGTAGTACTACAATATGATGAAGTAGTTAGGAGTTATTTTATTAATACAAAGATATATGTACATGTTTGAGATGCTCCAGTCAAAATAAAAAGGTCATTCACATTATAGATTCACCTGAGTCAATATCAATGCAAGTTCAAAATAAAAATAGCTACAAATACCTACTTAGTAGTCTTTATATCACCATCATCATGACTACATATTATAAAACAAAGGCCCCTACCAATTGTCCGTCTGTGTGTTCATGATAAACTCAAAAATTACAGAACAGGTTTTCATGCAGTTTTCGCCAATAGACAGAGTAATTCATGAGGAAGGTTTATGTGTATAATTTACTAGCGGCCCGCTCTGGCTTCGCACGGGTATAAAATATATAGCCTATGTCATTCATTGAAAAAATGATTAAAAATTTCTCCACTATTTAATGCATGTTATTATACGTCATATAATACTTCCTCTTCAATCACTCTATCTATTTAAAAAAAAAACCGCATCAAAATCCGTTGCGTAGTTTTAAAGATTTAAGCATACATAGGGACAGAGTAAGCGACTTTGTTTTATACTATGTAGTGATTAACGTTTTGTATAAATTGATTGAAATATGATAATATTTGTTGAAAATATCAGAAAAAGGCTAGCCACCTGGGAGCTTTCACCGAAAACGCTGCCTAATCCCTTTGAGATATAACAAAACAATGTATGGTGTGATAGTAGTGAGTAATTACTACATGTGCGAATCCAGGCGAGTCGCTAGGAATATCTTAAAACCAAAACGAAATTCAGGCAAATTTTACTCCACATTACTTTCCATAAGACACAATTGCATTGATAAAGTCTGTCCATTAACATATAATTTATTTTTATTGTGTACACCCTAGAAAGTACACACTCAGTATTTGTCTTACTTGTCTAAGCTGATTTAAATACATAGACATTCACTTAAGAAACGGGCTCCATATGATAAATAATAAGATGGCCATTTCACACTTTTCTCCTAGGTAGGTTACAAGCCTTGGATTGGGCCAAAAAATGCTCAGTACTAGCATGGATATGGGAAGTTGGCTGTGTGTCACCGTCATAAAACTGTTGGTCCTATGCATCTGTATGTGCATTTTAAGCAATTAAATATCATTTGCTTTAACAGTAAGGAAAACCTGCATGCCTGAGAGTTTGCCATGATGTTCTCAAAGGTGTGTGAAGTCTACCATTCTGTACTTGGATAGTGTGGTGAACTACAGCCTAAAACACTTCTCATTCTGAGAAGAGCCCCGTGTTCTGTAGTGAGCCAATAATGGCCCGGGTTGATCATTATATTATGATAACCATACATATAACCAACACTAATAATATTAGTTTTGATGATAAGTCTTATCATTTTTGTTTTATTTTCAATCATAAATATTTAAATGTCTAAAAATCATTAACATATGTGAAATTTTTATTCACTAGCACACTTCTGTTTAAAAATATTAAAAAAAAACCTTCTCCTGTAAAATTTCGTGTTTGTCGGTTGCGCTAAAATGGTGGTAAAGGCTCGAAATGAAGCCCTCTTTTGTTGCTGTTGTTTAGTAACTAGGCTGATCAATAGAGAAAATGACCACCTTTTGCATCTAAACTCTAATAATACTAGCATGCTGGATTTCATGATTGCTTATAAAAGGGACAACGAAAGTATCATGAACTAATGTGAATTGTGACAAATTGGTATTGTGAAATGTTTAATTATTTATCTTTTACAAGTTAGCCCGCCAACCTACATTGGAGCAGCATGGTGGGACTAAGCTCTAAATCCCTCTCTCCTATGAGAGGAGGTCTGTACCCAACATTGGGAAGTAAAAAGACTGTAGTGGTGGTGGTAGTGGTCACAACAATCAGCTCATTTTCTATCACAGCCACAACCTGCCCAGAACACTTTTATTAATACATGCCAGTATTTTGGTTAATACATATATAGGCTCTTTGACAGATTGGGACTTTACTGTCTTTTACTCATTAAATGGCAGTCAAACTATGCTAAGCAGCATTTGGATATCATAGTGTGTTTTAAAGGTTGATGTAAAGAATCAACAAACAATTTTTTCAACATTGCAATTAGCAGTTTATGCAATCACAACTGTGGTGATATTGTAGATATAGTAAGTGATATTTGAAATAATTGACATTGTTTTTGCCATATATGCCAAGCTTTTGTATAGGTAACTAACAACTTTAAAATGAATTATCTAGGTGTAGGTGATTTAAGTGAGTAAATAGCAAATCAAAACTGTAAATAATAGAAGATAACCTCAACCTGGCACTAACTTTATCATTTGGATGTTTGCCACATTATATACTAAATAATACAGTAAATTAACTAACTACACATTAGATTGTCATTTAATCTAGTGGCACTACAGTTAAAATTGGGGCCAGTGTCACTATAAGACAACATCTGACATTGAGCTTGGATGTGAACACATTAGATGCCTACAGTCAACGCTAAACGACTCCACGAACGGCTCGATGCATTTTAATTGCAATGAAACGACATCGTATGAATATCTTCAGCCTTCACATCGTATAAACTACACTTATCTACCAAAACACTGATAGTACCAGCTATGTTATTATTACACTAAATATAAGAGTATATAGCACTGCTGTGTGTACCTTTTTACCACCGCGAAGGTTCATTAGGGGCGTTAAAAAGACTTTGTCTGTTATAAGATTATCTTCGCCCGAGAAATATGGACAACGGGACCGTTCCATAACCTCCGACGTTCGGGACGTAAACCTAGAGATTGAAAGGAATTAATTGTCATCACACGCTTCTAACGACTACACGAGGCCTATTTTACGAAAAAACTACGGATTTAATTCATTATATAGCCGAAAAAACCGTAAATGCGTATGATCTTTGTATACAGCTGACATGAAAGAGATGGGTCGACGCACAGTTGTCGGACTCCAAGCGCCAAATCACAATAGACTATGCCAATTAATTTTGAAGCAAAATATATTATTTTAAACACAATACATACCTTCATCTACTCCTTAAAAGCGTTAACTTCAATCCGGATTATAGTAACGGGATAAAAATCACTGTAAACACACAATAGCACAATCTTGACAAACACCACATCAAACGTCCATTTACCGACTACAGCGACAATCTACAATCTACATTAGCGGCGATTTCTAGAACTATTTGTGATTTCTTTTCACTTGCAATGGTCGCGTTCGTTTTAAGGAGGATATTACTTAAATTATTAACTTTAAATTCTAGTTTTTCTACAATTAGAAACAAAAAGTGGAACTGAATAAAACACTTACGTTATTAAAACTAACAAATAACACAATAATAATATAAACATACTTACTCATTGTTATCGATCACATCGTAATGAACTGCACCTGCTGTGACTAGGGATGCTATCGTTCATAAAAACATTAATGTTTGAAAACATCCGTAATTTAAGAACGATACCTACATCGATGTTTTTCCAATGTTTTAAGTTTAACTTTTATCACACAAATTGTTAGCAATAACTACTTATGCACTTCATAATAGTTGTTTGAAACCTTATACCATATACCAATATAAACCTTTTAGCTAAAAGTTACATCAATAAAGGAGATGTTTCATCACTGTATGAGGCCTTGGCTAGGACTCGGTACAGTATACTTGGATATAGTCCAGAAAACATTGAACAGTTTTTAACTATATATTTTCTATAAAATGGTTTTGTTTGATTGTACAAAACAAGTATTTCTGCTTAGGATTGCAACACGTAATAAAAATTCATCATGGCGGTAAAATGTCTTTCATTTCGATTTGACATTTGACTTTGACAGAAATGTCATTAGATCGTATCAACACCGTCCAAATCGCTAAGCAAAATCGAAGTCCGTGTAGCACAACGCCGGGTCAACAGATGGCATGAGTAACAGTCCAAAAACGAAAGCCAGGTAAACAGATGAGCAAAACGGTCCAAAATCCAGAAAACGAAAGCGAAGTTGTTGAAAAGAACTCAAAAATCAAACAGAAATCGATTGCAATTGACCGCCAGTCCACCATTGACTGACAGAATATCAATCACAATGACAATTGTTATTTGAAGTGACAAGCTGTCAGTTTACGTCAAACCATACGACGCCAGCGACGCCATATTGAAAATCGATCAATAATTAATGAATAAAAAATATTTTTGTACGACTAAAGTATTAATTTTAACTCAATAATTTTAGTTTTCCCGAGAACAACAGATTTTTCTTAATTTGTATGGTACTGTACAAGACTTAGCCAGATTTGAAACATCTCCTTTGACACACTGCACACAGTCATAACTAAGTATAACTAGGTATTTTTTTTACTCATTAACTGAAACACGTAAATTAATTGTATATTTTGTGAAATTGGGACAAAAACTAATATTATTATAAGTAAACTACTAAAAGCTGTGATAGCCTAGTGGTTAGGACGACCGACTTCTAATCGGAGGTCATGGGTTCGATCCCGGGCACGCACCTCTAACTTTTCGGAGTTATATGCTTTTTAAGTATTTAAATATCACTTGCTTTAACGGTGAAGGAAAACATTGTGAGGAAACCTGCATGCCTGAGAGCTCTCCATAACGTTGTCAAAGGTGTGTGAAGTCTGCCAATCCGCTTGACCAGCGTGGTAGACTATGGCCAAAACCCTTCTCACTCTGAGAGGAGACCTGTGCTCTGTAGTGAGCCGGTAATGGGTTGATCATGACGATGACGATGATGAAACTACTGATTTTAAACTAATGACAATAATAATAAAACTATTATAATATGAAATATAAGATATTAAGTAGTGAGTAATTTAGTTTAGTTAACTAGAACATGTTCATATATCTTAGCAAATATAATGAATAACTTACCATTAACTCTGCAAAATACCTACAGTAAAAGAGCGATTTTTATAAGAAATTGTAAAAGGCACTTCCTGGATCTAGGTGCCTCTTTGGATGCCTAGTCTGGATCCAGGAAGTGTTTCATGTCACGATATTTATACATATAAATATGCATTAACAGCTAAAACTATTTTATATATATATATAACTATTTTACCTTTATTTTATTAAATATGTATAACGCGAACTGGCCATCTTCACATAAACTTCAACAGTTTCTAGAGGATGGCAAACTGTGTTTTTTTTAAAATGTATATTGTAAATTAACGTGATCAATAAATAAAAAAAAAAAAAAAAAAGTAAACAAACTAGATAAATTAATGAACGATATCGATGTTTAACAATAATCTTGTTGTTGATGTATCGGCGATGTATCGTTTTTACATCCCTAGCTGTGACTGTGTGCGGCTTGTACTTTTTAAGGCACCTGCATAATATTAGGGTTTTTAATAACATAAATGTTCACACAGAATTTTGCTTTTGTGTTAGCGTCAATGATAAAATGCAACTAAAATGTTTTATTTTTATGAAATGTATGACTCTTTTTTAAAACCATTCAGTTCATACGCGCGGTTTCCACTCCCTAATCTCATGAATATTTGTTTACCATAAAGCTACTGTCAAACTGCATCTCTCTGCATCATAAACCACTTCACATACGTAAATTATGGTTTGGGTTTTGGTTTCGATAGTAATTTGAAATAAATTATTGATTCTCAGATCAGAATATAATTAAGATTTAAAAAAATCTGTCACAATAATACTGTACCTATATTAGAAATCTATAATGTTATAAGTACGTATGTATAATACGTATCACGGGAATATTGTATGATAGGTACCCGTACTATAGTACAATGTTATTTGACTTAAATGAACAAAGCACTTAAGTAAATAAATTAAAATGTATGAGGTTATAAAATTTACATAGATTGACCTAATGAACTGACGATGGAACAATAGGTATTACTGTGTAAACTGTCTCAATATTTAAAATAGGTATTAAGAATGTTTCAGTAAATGGTTTAATTGGCAAAGAGATGGACTAGTTTGTACATCTTAGAAAATGTACTTAACCACATTAAAAAGCGAATATACAAATATTTATTTAGTGAATTGGTCATAAAATTATTATTGATGAAAAGTGTTTTATTTTTTCGTTTAGCATAATAATTTTCTAATTTATCGTAAATTTAAAATGGTTGAAGTAAGTAAGTTTTTATTGGACATTTCTGGTATTTGTCAACATGGATGCAAAGAAATCATTCACCCTTGGACTGATAGTTGTTTGGAAGCGTCTTCAATGATGATTCAAGCTTGTTTGAGGGGTAATTTCTTGTTTTGGTTCCCGATGTGCTGTCTAAGCTGCGTGAGTATTTTTTTATCTTTGGAAGACTGTTTTTATTTAATGTTAATGTGAATAAATAAGGGTTTTGGTCAACAAACTCCTTATAAGCCAGCAGCTCATTAGTGGTTCCTCTGGTGCTGCAAATGTTCATGGGTGGCGGTATTCACTTAACATCATGTGACCCGCCTGCTTGTTTGCCAGCAATTAATTAAAAAAATATATATTATAAGGTTTCAATAACAGTTTTTGAAAATAAATTGCCGTCTACTAAAATTTAGCTATAAAGTGACTGTTTTTGCTAGTCCTGTATCCTGCCTACTTAAATATTGCAAATTCATTGATTGTGTAGGTAACCAATTTATGTGTGTGTAAGAACAAGTACCTACAAGAGAAATTACCTACTTATGTGCAACAGGCAGTATTAAACTGCAGAGATAAGTGAAACTCTGTGGATATTCTAGGACACCTAACGAGTTTTTGAAATACAATATTATCATCTACTCGAAGCCTTATGATTTCCGTGCCTACATCTTTATTTTAAACTAGTAGCTTATATGCATAGGCTAGGCTCTTCAAATTAATGTTATTTCCTTGGTTTGGTGTGGGGTAGTTAAACTCATAAAAAGTATATACCTATAGCATCTCACGAGTCACGACTCACAAAGGTTACCTACTTGCCGTGTAGACGCACCCATAATGTGGGATGGCCTTAATCATGAAACACCCTTTCAGACCACAGACTTTCATAAATCTATGATAAATCTTTAGTCATTTGAAGTTGACGTAAGTTGACCATTGCTATGAATTTGACATATTTAAGTTTGACTCATGCTTTGCGTGCTTTGCATTCATAGACCAACAAGAAGAGGACTTGGCATAATGTCCTATAGAAAATAGTGGATCGGAAAATAGCTTAAGCTTATCAAAATTTTCATAAGTGTGTAAGAGACAACACTACATTTTTAAACATAACAATAAAACAGATCGTGGCAGAAATTTTATTGCACTGCCCTTAAGATGGCCTCCCTAAAATGTATACATGAACACTCACACACGCACAACTTGAGACATCACAATGAACACGCGCCATTTTAGGTTGCGGGATTGTGCGTGTGTGAGTGTATTTTTGGCACGTTTTTAAGGTAGGTATGCCTACTCTACTTATTATTATTATCTCTATGTTTGCATTGCACTATGACAAGTTGTTTGACAGTTTTGACATTGACATATAATGAAAAATGAAAATGAAAAATGAAGTTTAACATTTTATTTTTTTACTTGAGGATTGAGGAAATCTCTTGAATTTCCCTTTACTGATTGAGTTAAACTTGTTAGTGGTTTATTGTGATACTCTCAATCGGCTATTCATGTCAGTCAACTGGCCACAAATTACAGTCATATTACAACGATACGTTCATAGTTCTGCTTCATCATTTCGTGATTGGTTTTGTTGCTTGACGGTTGTTAATACTTGGTAGTAGTCTGATATTTAATGACTACAAAAGACGTATTAGTGATCGATAAATAACGAACGATTGGACACATTGGACATTGTACTTATACAAGGACGCCCATGTATTTTAAGTAGTGATTTTTACCTGAAAAGTTGTATTTTCTAAAATGGTCGAAGCAAGCAAGTATTGGTTCGAAAAGGCCTGCAGCGCCTGCGAATGCAGCACTTTAATTCACCCATGGACATACAAATGCAGTGATGCTACAAGTACTATGCTCGTGAGTTGTATAAAAGGAAGCTACAAGTTTTATGCCATGGTTTACCTTGTAAGTTATTTGTATTTCTTTTACTTGTTTTTATGACCTTTGACTTCATACTATTATGAAGAATTGCTCCATAATATTGAGCAGCTATGTAAAAGAAAATTGAAGATTAAACAGTTGGTTAAAACTACTTCAGGCAACTATTATTTTAAACTATTACTTGTTTAAAAGTTGTAATAGACTATACAAGATAGTACAATTCCATGTTGGATGGAGTAATCAAGAGCAAATCTATTTTTAATAAAACACTGGCTACGTGTGAGTCAGACTTGTGTATTGAGGTCTCTATATCTTGGAAAGATAAATATTTATAACTAACCAGAAAATTATAATTAGTTACTTGATACATATAATTAATTACTTGGAACAACCACCTCAAAAACAAAAAAAAAAAATTGTTTAGTGGTTTTGGTACATCTTTGCACACCTTACAAATTCGTCCCTTAGCATTGTAAGCTAACTGCTCAAGTCGAAAATTGGCAGTTTAGAAAGAAGTTTGGAAGCTCAAGTCATAAAATAAAAGTAAATCATCAAAATATAAAGTATAAATAATTATTTCTTAATGGCTAACAAATGTGAATTTTTCGATTGTTACTTAATAAATATCTTTTATTAAGTAACAATCGAAAAATTCACAGATTTTTTAAAATAGTAAATTTATTTCGTCTCCTGTAAAGTTGGTAAAGATGACTTATGCGGTGTTGTTAGCTAAGGGATGAATTACATTTTCCCTCCTAAACAATAATTTAATTGAATTTCTAATTCAGTCTTGGTTCAACATTCTACATCAACTATCCATATTTCAAATCTTAGAGCGAGAAGAGACATATGGACAGACAGACAGCAGAGTGAAATTAATAAAGCTCTGTTTTCACCTTTAGGTACAGAACTAACAGAACTTCAAAAAAGGATTAATAAATGTTTACTACAGAAAATCAGAAGTAACTATAAAATATCTTAAATTATAAGACAATGAAATGATATCAAATATAAGTAATATAGCAAAAATGCTGTCATGAAAATTTATTTTATCTTGAAATGAATTGAAAATGAAATGAATTTAATACATTGTGTAACATTGTGTAATGAATTCTTTGCTTTCAAGTAAAAGTAATTGGTGTTAAATATTTTCATATCTGGCAGATTAAAACTGTAGCATGCAGATTAGTCTGATATTATGCAGATTGTGATAAGATTATAGGTTGAAATGACATATTCCTTGATAAATAATTTGTAAATTTAATGTTACTACTATAGTAAAATTCTAGTTTCCCATTAGTACAATTATTAATTTGCCTTAGTTTCTTTCATATCTCACATAATTTAAGCTACATAAATCTATATTAAATTGGTGTCCATTTACATAGAGCTTTTCACTTTTCAAAACAAAACCATCATTCATCAGTACAGACATCTTGTTTTCTTTATTATTAACTGACTTCAAAAAAGGGTTCTGTATTTGACCCATATGTATGTTTGCGATTATTTCAAAACCAAATGAACCGATTTTGATGATTTCTTCAATATCCTAATCTACATACTTTCAGGAAGGTTTTAGTATACAACACGCCTAGTTATTGATGTACGAAGTTACACACAAATATGTCACTAATCACACTAATATTATAAAGGCGAAAGTTTGTGTGTGTGTGTATGTTTGTTACTCTTTAACGCCGCAACTACAGAACTGATTTGGCTGAAATTTTTATTGGAGACAGATTATACCCTGACTTAACACAGGCTACTTTTTATCCTGGAAAAATCCACACTTCCCACTGGATTTTGAAAAAACCGAAATCTATAGCTACTGCTATAGGTAGATTACTATAGCAAACTTTCTTGAAAGTAGGTTTAAAGGTTGGAAAAGGGAGTGGGGACGGGAACCGGAAATCCATGATTCCCTCGGGATTGCGAAGCCGCAGGCAGAAGCTATTATTTTTCTAAATCTGTCTCAAGCCACATAAATAATATATCTAGACACAATCTGCTGGTCTAAAAGCGGTACTATCATATTCCAGAGGTGTACAATGGTAATGATTAGTTGGACACAATCAGAATGAGAATTTATGACTTGTCTTGGTACCTTTAAAGTTTTTTGTAGGTATAATTTTGTAAACATCTAACATATAGTTTTGTTTTCAGATACAAATACTAATGAGGGGTAAAAAACTTGGCAAAAAGGAGATGATAGAACAATTCAAGCTATACCTGAAATCTGGTATATTCGGTTTAACAGTTGGAAGCTCATTTGTGACTTTAAATTGTATATTTAGGTATGTATGTAATTAATGAAAAAACTAATAAACTCTGTCTTTTAATTTGATGCAGTAAACTGACGTTTCAAAATGTCATTCCGAAAAATAAGGTTGTCAACTTAACCTCAATAGTGATGTGATAGGTTCATTTCATTTATAATTATAATCATAAAATCGTTTGATTGTTACATAATAAGGTCTTAAAATAATTGTATTTAGTAGAGGCAATCTACCTCTTATTACCTACCTCTTACTCTACCTTATTAATTAGGAAGTTATTATAGGTATGTATATCTAACATTATCTCTTAAAAATAAATCGTGTACTGTAGTGAATAAAGATAAAATAAAATAATTGATTGATAATGTGTGATAATGTGAATCATTTGCATCATTCACTTTTACCCATCCCTATTTGTTTTTCGTCAAAAAGTAGCAACCCATGAAACGTCAGTTTACTGCATCGAATTAAAAGTCCAACTATAGTTGCTACATGCATACATACTAATGCATGGTGATGCATGCCCTAACCCCATGGTGATGCATGTTGGTTGGTCATAATTTTGGCAACAATTTCCAAAAAGCCTTATTCTGGGTCCATAAAATAAAGCTAATGCAAAAAATTAAATTGCTAAGCAGTTACGCCGTTTTATTTAAAGTTAATGTTGCGAGTACGAGAAAATAGTTCTTGAGTTATTCGCAATATTGCAAGGCAACTTTATTTTTCTGATCACACCATTCGCTGGATTTTTAAATTAAACCGTCAATATTATTTATTACACACATTACACAAATAAAAGAATTTCTAATTCTAATTCGAAAGTTCATATCACTAACACCGTAAATTTAACTGTAAATTAAATTTTTTTGCAATTTGCCAATAACCAATAATATTGAAAGTTTAAACTGTTGTAACTACTCCTTTTAGGTTTGTTTGGTTTGGGTTTTTTCACCTTAGTCTGCAGCCGTTTCATAGTGCTATCTTGTCTCTACTTATGAAAATGAATACAAAAATCATTGTGTCAACCCTAAAGGTTGAGGAAAATCTGTATAGCCCTTTATTGCTGCTGTTAAGTGTATTAATAATGCACTGTATATAACCCCCGGCACGTAAGTTGAGCAGTGACCTTCAAGTGCGCGCAACGTCGCACGAGTGAGTGGGACAATACGATTGGAGAGCCAATCAGCACTTACGAGGGATCCGCGAGAGCTAATCAGTGCTTACAAACGATCCCCACGCCCTCCCCGCGACCCCTCACACCGTCAGGTCACCGTTCGACTTATTTGCCGTGACTTGTAGCAATATTTGTTTACAGGAAACTCTTCTTTAGTCAATTCAACTACTACACAACTGTTCTACTTCCTTGTACGGTCAGCGGGCTGGCCGTTTACTTTGAACCACCTTACAGAAGAGTTATGGTTGTCAACCTTTTCGTTAATTTGGTGAGTAGTTTTAGTACTCAGTTCACATTTATACCAGTGTAATCCAAGACTAGACTCAATCCAGTGGCGTAGCGTACCTTGACGGGGCCCCGTATAAAAATTTGTTTGGGGGCCCTTAAGAAGGGTAAAGATTTCTTACAAAAGAAAAAAAAAATGTTTGCATAAAATTAAAAGCAATATTTATTCATCATAATTATTTATTTAAAATTTTTTTAAAACACTTTTTCTAAAATTTTTACAAACAATTCAAATTAAAATATATTTAACTCTCCTTGCCTTTTTTTCGGCAAACTGATTTATTAAATCATTTCTAGCTGATGATGACTTTAGTTTTTCTAAAGATTCTGCCTCTACGGACAACTTTTTGGACAACATTTTTTGACTTTTGTCATTTCTGAAATAAACAAAAATTTGGGAAGTTTTTGTTAATTTTTGCTTACGCACGTCGGGGGCCCCCGTGGCTTGGGGACCCCGTATAATTGATACGGCATATACGGCGGTAGCTACGCCCATGACTCAATCTCTGTCCATATTATTTCTATAGCAATACAATTCTGGATTAGGTTGTTGGTTATACTCTAGGTGTTCATTATGCACAGTATCCCAGTAGGACCTGAGAGCCCATTGCTTTATTATACACACTGCCATTAATGGAAGGGGTCCCAACCGTCATTAATGATAAAAAATACGACGTTGAGTGAGAATTGAGTGCAGGAGTAATACAACATGTTTCTCATTGGGCTATAATAAAATAAATAAATTACTCATGCAAAAACCATGTAGGTTTTTGCATGAGTAATTTATTTATTTTATTATCGCAAAACGCGTATTGAATTGTTCAGTAAGTACTCAGCAATCTTTATGTCTACTCTATACAACATGATTTGATACAACGAATGCTTTCAGGCAATCAACGGAATGTAGCGTAACATGTGGCTAACAATGATTTGAACCGGCGACCTCTGTGTGAGGGTTTGTTTCTTATTAGGGGCCATCCATAAATGCGTCATACAAACATTATTTTTTACCCCCTCCTCCGTCCTTGTCACAGCTGGTCACATTTCTGAAACACATCCCCTCTCCCCCCCCCCTTCCTAGTGTGGGGATTATCATATTCATTTCTCATATTTTGCACTTTTACATTTAGACATTGAATTAAAACAGCAGTTTCAAATATATTATATACTAGCGGTCCGCCCCGGCTTCGCCCGTGGTACATAATATATAGCCTATAGCACTCAGGGATCACGTACATATCCAACGGTGAAAGAATTTTTGACATCGGTCCAGTAGTTCCTGAGATTAGCGCGTTCAAACAAACAAACTCTTCCGCTTTATTATATTAGTATAGATAGATATTCTTTAAATATTTTGTTTTAATAGTACCTACCTACTTTAAATAATTTTGAAATGTGACGTCAAAAAATTTAGGTTCCCTCCCGCCCCCTTTTCACGCAATGTTACAATTCGTCGACCCCCTCCCCACCCCTTAACGTGTGACTTAATTAATGGATCACTAGGAATCACGTGTATTTGACTCAGCAAGAACAATCTTGTTTCAGGTGTTCGAATACTGGTGTCGGATGTTAGAGTACACAGGCTGGCTGCGGCGGTCGATCGGTCGCGAGACGCTCATATTCATGCTCGGTAGCTCTGCCTTGTTCTATCTTATGCGATTGGAGAGAGAGAACAGCAAACGGACGCCTTTGTTCTGGTAAGTGTGTTGTATTCCTTGTAATTACTAATTTCAGGTGTTTGAATACTGGCGTTGTACATTAGTATTTAGTGAGTATATATGGATGGACGATCTCAAGCGAGTCGCTGGCAGCCGCCTCGTTGCAAGCTATATCGTGTTCTGTTGCGATCTCTGCAAGAGACCTATGTCCAGCTGTGGACGCCTATTGGTTGAAACGATGACGAGATTACAGTAAAAAAATATGTTATCCGCCATTTTGTAGGAGCGGCCATCTTGGACCGATTTTCATCAAACATAGCTAACAACAATCCCGACAAATTCACCTTTCAAACAAAAAAACCGCATTCAAATTGGTTCACCCGTTTGAGCGCTACGGGGGAACAAACAGACACAGACACACACACACACATACACACAGACACGTCAAACTTATAACACCCCGTCGTTTTTGCGTCGGGGGTTAAATAGTTAAATAATATGTTACCTTGAATGTATTTTTAGATTCTTTACATCGTAATAAAATATAGCTAGTCAGTCATAAAATAAGTTACGACTTTTATATATTTTTAGGTTTTTCACACCTCCAAGAGTGTCCAAGGAGGTTGGGGAGCCAGTGAAAGGTATTGAGGGCAAAAGTCCGGCGTGCCCTCATAAGGGACCTTGCATGAACTACATTTTTAGGGTAAGTATATTGGGAAGTGGAGTAGTAGCAGCCAGCCAGGTGGTGTGGTTAATAAGAGCGGGTGGTGTGTCCACAATGATCAAGATTTTTAGCAAAAATATGAGAACGATTTTCTACACTATATTGTATTTCAACACTATTGAGCAAGATGTAATGAGCAAAATATCAAATTATATCTTTTTAAGAATAAACTATGATAGATAATTAAGAAGAAGAGGCATGAGGATTTTGGAAATTCGTAAAAAATTATTATTAATAACCATTTCCGAATAAACCTAAATAACTCTAAATGGAGCAGTGTTTGGAATAGGATATTCTAAAGTTGTACCAACAATAACAAAGTAGTTAATTAATTGTACGTAATAGATTTACAATATTTACAATTTACAAAGTAGTTAATTAATTGTACGTAATAGATTTACATTATTTACAATTTACTTTTAGCTATTTTAACTCCGCTTAACATATCTCCTGGAGTCGTTGACTGGTTTCATAGTTACTTGCAAGGACGCCGGCAACGGATACGAATCGACGAAAATTATTCTGAATGGTGTTCGATAAATGCCGGGGTACCGCAAGGTGGCGTGTTGTCTCCTCTTCTTTTTTCAATCTTCATAAGTTCAATCACTCAGTATTTATCTTCTCTCTACCACCTGTACGCTGATGATCTCCAAGTTTATGCTCAGTCTACAATACAAGATCTTCCCAAGACTGTCGATCTAGTCAACAGGGACTTAGATGGCATTGTACAGTGGAGTAAATCCTACGGACTGACCGTTAACCCATCTAAAACCCAAGTTATCATTATAGGCAGCCGAAAACTAGTATCACGCATTGATTGGTCAACTCTTCCCTGTGTTGTTTTTGACGGGGTACAATTACAATATAGTGACACGGTAAAAAATTTAGGTGTTATATTTGACAAATTTCTGTCTTGGGTTCCTCAGGTAAGTGAAGTGAGCAGGAGGATGTTTGCGGCCGTCGGTTCTCTTCGGAGATTGAGCAATTTTTTGCCCATACCTACTAAAATTGTGCTTGCACAATCTCTTCTCTTACCAATTCTTGATTATGCCGATGCTTGTTACTTAGACTTAAGTGTGGAGCAACTTAATAAACTCGAGCGCATTCAAAATCTTTGCATACGGTTCATATTTGGGCTTCGCAAATATGACCATGTTTCCGAATTTCGCAAGAAGCTCGAGTGGCTCCCAATCCGCCTTCGCAGGAATACCCATCTTCTATCACTCTTGTACTCTGTTCTATTCAATCCAACTACTCCTCCTTATCTGAAAGAGCGGTTTGAGTTCATCTGTAACTCTCATCCTGGTATATCTCTCCGCTCTGGCAATAACTTGATGCTTAGAATCCCTTCTCATAGCACCTCCTTCTATTCAAAGTCTTTTTCCATTGAAACTGCTCGGCTTTGGAACTCTCTTCCTCTCCATATTAAACGTGCGCAATCCCTTCCAACATTTAAACGAATGCTTAAAAAACACTTTATGCCTCCTTAATTTTACACGTTCTACTCCTTAATATTTGGCTTATATCTATATTCAATATTTAATAAGTATGTAGTTATGGTATATATTATATAATATTTATTACATGGTACCTAGTATATTTTGTATTTATTTTTATTATTATATATTTATTTTATTTACTTATATATATATATATATATATATATATATATATATATATATATATATATATATATATATATATATATATATATATACATATATATGTCTAATATGTATGTATATGTCATGTATTCTAGTATGTACTGTTATTTCCTCTTAAACTTGCGTACACCCTCAATTCGTTCTCATTGATTATTATATCCTCCTCATCATGATGGTTGCCTGGAAGAGATCGCTCCTAAGCGATAAGGCCGCCATTTGTACCTTTTTTAATATTCATGTCTTTAATTTAATGTATGTAGTTCTTGGTGTACAATAAAGTATATTTTCATTTCATTTCATTTCATTTTCATTAAAATATAACGTCTTCTGGGAGTCACTGCTCACAATAAGGATAATAGAAATATTTGTTGGGGGATATATTATTGTCGGGTTTGCTGTTGAGAATATCTTTTTACCCGACTGCGCGACGCAAAGGACTGGTATGTATATGTATGTGCATATGTATATATGTACATATGTATGATGTATGTATGTATGTACATTGTACATATATATGTTGATTTGTTCTTTTGTGGCACTCTAGAGACCAAACGCGTCGGCCGATTTTGATAAGTGGATTCAAAGAGACGTCGTTAGATTCGCCATGCCATGCCAGTGCGAGTGTCAGCGAGAACATAAAAATTTGAAAAATTCAAAATGGCGGATTTTGGACGCCATAATGTGGGGTTCAATAATTTTTTCTTCTTCAAATCCTATCGAGTGGGGTATCAAATCAAAGGGTTTGAAAAGGTGATTACGAAAATATATTCATTTTGACTAAAAAATATTGTGATCATACGTGAAAGGGGAAAATTTTTTACTACGCAGTCGGGTTTTTTTTTTACCATTATTATACTTGTTTGAGATATAAAATTACGTTATGTTTCTACGCAACAAGGATAAATCCGCGGGGTTATGGCCTGGGATGGTATTTTCGTGGATTTTCCGTAGTTAATCATTATTATGGCGTAACTGAAGTGTTTTGACTTACCTCCTACACATTTAAGCGAAGGTTAAAGTTAGTTATGTAAAGTCAAAACACGTCGTAATAACGTATATTATTTGCCTTTTATTTCAACGAAACTGTCGGAAATCTAAGGCCCTTATTATTTCTATTTATATAAGTATTACTTACTAGCTTCTGTCGGCGACTTCACCCGCGTGAATTTCGGTTTTTCACAAATTCCTAGGGAATCGTGGATTTCCGTTTCCCGTTCCCGCTCCCTTTTCCAATCTTCATACCTACTTTCAAGGAAGTTTGCCATATAATCTACCTATAGCTGTAGCTATAGATTTCGGGGTTTTCAAAATCCCGATGGGAACTGTGCATTTTTTCAGGACAAAAAGTAGCCTATGTGTTGCCAATGCGT
The DNA here is from genome assembly GCA_920104075.1 of Melanargia galathea. NCBI lineage: Eukaryota > Metazoa > Arthropoda > Insecta > Lepidoptera > Nymphalidae > Melanargia > Melanargia galathea. The sequence goes on from OV049869.1 coordinate 4,598,412, forward strand.
GCAACACAGCAAACTATTGCAATAATGTGTTATGTGAGCGTGATTTACCTAAGAACAGTCAGCGCCCTCTAATACGTTTTTATCTATATTTTAGTCCCACAGGAATAGTTTTCCGGGACAAAAAGTAGCCTGTTCTAAGTCAGGGCATAATCTATCAAGGGCGTCGCCAGCCGATGGCCAAGGGGGGGGGGGGGGCAAGTTGATGATATTATAGTACGGGAAAAGTACAAAGTATTGTTGGTACAGTCCAGAGCTTTTGAAGCTGGTTACGAGCTCTTAATTTATTTTCGAATTAGAATTTTTCATTGACCTCGTTTCCATTTGCGCCAGGTTTAATTTAGATACTTAATGCAAAATATAGCATATCTATATTTTTTCAAATCTTTAGGAAGCTGCCCCTGCCCCTACCTGGCGACGCCCATGTAATCTATCTTTATTCAAAATTTCAGCCAAATCGGTTTTGTAGTTGCGGCGTGATGGAGTAACAAACATCCAAACATCCACACTTTCACATTTATAATATTAAGTAGGATTAGTAGGATTTTCCGATACAGAAGGATTTTGGTTTGCAGGGCGCGGCGCAGCTGTTCGGCGTGGGGTGTCTGATGACCGTGCTCCGGACCATCATACCCAGGATCCTCACGCCCGCCAAGGCGTTGAAGTCTTTGAAGCCGTCGCATCTCAAACTCGGCCTGTTCTTCGGCGGATACATTGGAATATACAGGGTGAGTGTGTTGTCTGCACACACTACTGACAGACTGCATTTGAACTGCAAGTTGATTGTAAAATGACATTTTGGTTGCAGTACTTTTTTAACCCCCGACGCAAAAACGACGGGGTGTTATAAGTTTGACGTGTCTATGTGAGTGTGTGTGTGTGTGTGTGTGTGTGTGTGTGTGTGTGTGTGTGTGTGTGTGTGTGTGTGTGTGTGTGTGTGTGTGTGTGTGTGTGTGTGTGTGTGTGTGTGTGTGTGTGTGTGTGTGTGTGTGTGTGTGTGTGTGTGTGTTCCTCTGCGCTCAAACGGGTGGACCGATATGAATGCGGTTTTTTTTTGTTTGAAAGGTGAATAAGTCGAGAATGTTGATGAAAATCGGTCCAAGATGGCCGCCGCTACAAAATGGCGGATTGCATATTTTTTCACAACTCCCTTAATGTGGGTATCAAATGACGAGGCTTGATTAGTAGAATATCACTATGCAAATCCAAGATGGCCGCCGCCACAAAATGTCGGGGGTTTTTTAAATTTTTAATGCATACTTGTTCTTAAAAGAATATTAGCCATGGTGAACATGATCAACATTTCCCATTCGCCTCGCAAGGTTTGTTGTATGCTTATTTAAAAAAATGCACAAACATTTATTAAAGGATCGATAAACTTAAAAATGAAACTTATTATATTTTAACATCCGTGATTTATAGCTTCTTAGAGAATGTGTTGCGAAATCTAAACTATGAGCATACGTATTTAAAAGTCACGACAATGTTTTTGTAACTTGACATTTAACCTTAATTGTTAAAGTTTCTCACAAATAGTTACATTATTAAACCAGTTGTAAGGTTGCTCGAAAGATTCTTTTAAATAAAATTGGCAGAAAGTATTTACACGTCTACAAGTTAGCCCTTGACTGCGATCTCATCTGATTGTACATAAGTGATGATTTAATCTAAGATGGAAGCGGGCCAACCTGGCGGTTAGCTGGTAGCAGTTTTTATTAAAGCCATACCCCTGATCGGTTTCTATGCGACATCGTACCGGAACGCTAAATCGCTTGGCGGTACGGTTTTGCGGGTAGGATGGTAACTAGCCACTGCTAAAGCCTCCCTCCAGACCAGCAGGGCGATTCAGAACACTGCGATTCGGTTCCGGTTTCGACAACTACCCTGTCGATACGGTTATTCTGAATTGAAAATACATCTTATCGTACGATAACTTACCGAATCGATCGATAGTTACGTTATCGAAGTGTTCTGAATTACTTACCGTACGATAAGATGTATTTTTAATTCAGAATAACCGTATCGACAGGGTAGTTGTCGAAACCGAAACCGAATCGAAGTGTTCTGAATCGCCCTGCAGACCAGAGACAGTTTAGAAAGTCCCAAATTGCCCATGCTAGGAATCGAACCCGGGGCCTCATACTGACAACAGCAGGATATTTACCGGTAATTTTATATTTGCAGGTATTGTATTGTATTGTTGTACTTGCAGGTACTTGATATTTGCAGGCAATTCTATACTTTTTTATAATCGGCTGCCGGAGGACATTTTGAATTTGTCTCTCAATAAGTTCAAGGTTTTTATAAAACGCAAATGAATTGAAAAATCTTATTATAGCGTAAAAGATTTTTTTAATGACAAAAAACCGTGGACATAGATTGCTCAACGGCCAACAGTTCAAATCATTTAGAAATTAGACATATTGTGAGATGGTGATAATAAAAAAAACCCCCCGCTGAAATTGTTGTGGGCTCTTCTCAGACCAGGGCGCGTTTGGAACCCTCGTAGTTTTAGTTTTAAGTTTTCATAGCAATTATCACCATTAGCTTCACTTTCGTGTACTTTTTATATTGACGTTCAAAAATGTACAGTGTACCTAATTTGAATAAATGAATTTTGAATTTGAATATTCGTCGAAGAATATACAAGTATAAATTAAAAATTTAAAAAACCCTCGACATTAGCCATTTTGTGGTGGTGGCCATCTTGGATTTGCATAGTGCTATTCTACTAGTCAAGCCCTTTCATTTGATACCCATATTGAGGGCGTTATGATAAAATATTAATCCGCCATTTTGTAGCGGCGGCCATCTTGGTCCGATTTTCATTAAACATAGCTAACACACACACACGCACACACGCACGCACGCACGCATGCACGCACACACACACACGCACGCACGCACGCACACACACACACAGACACGTCAAACTTATAACACCCCGTCGTTTTTGCGTCGGGGGTTAAAAACAATGCAGTATAATAATAACGTTGTTTACATTTCAGCTAATAGTATGCCTGCTGTGCCGCAAGAACGGCAGAGACAGTGCGCTGTACGCGCTGCCCGCGGGATTCCTCGCCGGCGTGGCGTTCCGAGCGTCGCCTTCCACGCCCATCGCTCTGGCACCCGTCACCTCCACTTTACAGGTCTAATATTCATTTATTACGCACTGATGATAATTATGTCATCATCATCATCATCATCATGATCAACCCATTACCGGCTCACTACAGAGCACGGTAATGGGTTGATCAGAGTGAGAAGGGTTTTGGCCATAGTCTCCCACGCTGGCCAAGCGGATTGGCAGACTTCACACACCTTTGAGAACGTTATGGAGAACTCTCAGGCGTGCAGGTTTCCTCACAATGTTTTCCTTCACCGTTAAAGCAAGTGATATTTAAATACTTAAAACGCACATAACTCCGAAAAGTTAGAGGTGCGTGCCCGGGATCGAACCCACGACCTCCGATTAAAAGTCGGTCGTCCTAACCACTAGGCTATCACAGCTTTATTATGTCTATTCATTCTATTAGTATTATATTATAGTATTCTATTATTTAGTATTTCTTAATTATGTCATACACAAACTATACACTAACCAGCTGATGCGGCGACGACGACGATGCTGTCAAGGGCCATTTAACTTTGTCGTTATAGTGTTTCGATACTCGAAGTGTATCAACGTTGTCGAGATGTGCAAAGTCGTACTATAGACTGATTTTTAATTCAGTGGAATTCTTGACAGAACAGACAGTTGTCATTTAAAAATATAATGAGTTATTTGTATGAAAAACAGGGCTACCACCTGAAGTTCGATTTCACCCCAAACTAAAGTACCTGAAGTATCTGTCAGGCATTTGTCATATCTACAATCGGCGATTGATTTTTATTTATATAAGTTTTGAATTTATTATCCTTTTTGTGGGGACTGTTTTATCTCTGGTACTTAACATTAAGAAACGTCAGAATTCCACTGAATTAAAAATCAGAGTATAAGTATACCGCTTGTCCCTGTAACGATATTTTCAACTCTTTCAATAATTATATCAATTGTTTCCAGATCCTGTTCTCGTGGCTGTACCAGAAGGGCACGATTCCCGAGGGCTGGCCCCTGGTGGAGCTCCTGTACTGCATGTGCCAGGGGATCTTGTTCCACGCGCGCGTCATGCACGAGGACGTGTGTCCGCGGTACATCGTCAACCTGATGCACACCGTCACCAGCAACAAGTGAGTGCTCATTTAATTAATCCCAGATACCGCTTTAAGGACTCCCCCGACTCTTTATACACTTGCACTCCAACGACACTATACACTAGCACTCGCCTGACAGTTTATACATTAGCTCTCACCTGACACTTTATACATTAGCTCTCCCCCGATACTTTATAGTTTATACACTAGCATCGGCCGACAGTTTATACACTAGCTCTCCCCTGACACTTTATACACTAACCCTCCCCTGACACTATACACTAGCACTCCCCCGACAGTTTATACACTAGCACTCCCCCGACAGTTTATACATTAGCACTCCCCCGACAGTTTATACACTAGCTCTCCCTCGACACTATATACAGCACTCGCCCGACAGTTTATACACTAGCCCTCCCCTGACACTATACACTAGCACTCCCCCGACAGTTTATACACTAGCACTCCCCCGACAGTTTATACACTAGCTCTCCCTCGACACTATATACAGCACTCGCCCGACAGTTTATACACTAGCCCTCCCCTGACACTATACACTAGCACTCCCCCGACAGTTTATACACTAGCACTCCCCCGACAGTTTATACATTAGTACTCCCCCGACAGTTTATACACTAGCTCTCCCTCGACACTATATACAGCACTCGCCCGACAGTTTATACACTAGCCCTCCCCTGACACTTTATACACTAGCTCTTCCTTGATACTATACACTAGTCTCACTTGGTCGTCTCTAAACTAAATTGACAGGTCTTTAACAGGAAAATTAATCTTTTTCCATGGCACATGACACATGTAACAGTGATAGCACAGTTTTTGGATTTGTCAATTTAATTTAATTTTGTTTATTTGGCAACTTTCTTTAGAACAGAGAAAACTAAATCTTTTATGTATATGTTATAGCTCTTTTTAAAGTTTATTTTAGAATGACCAATAATTGTATTTATTTCCTTTTCCTTTTCAGAGCCGACGAAATCCAACACGCATTTATACAGAAGATCCTTAGATACAAAGATTTCCATCCCTAGTTTTTTTAAGATTGTTCACGAAAGAAACACCTACTTATGTATTGTTTTTCGTGTATTGTTCAGCTGGGTTATTCTGTAACTTAGTTAGCAACTGAAAATAGTTGCCAACTGATTAGTTTGATATACATTGCTGCTTTACTGTGGGAAATATAAAGTGTTTTCATAATTTTACACAGTAAAGCAGCAATGTATATCGAACTAATTCGTTGGCAACTATTTTCAGTTGCTAACTAAGTTACAGAATAACCCCCCAGGTGCGATTAGTCTGTGATTTTTAGTTAAACACATGCTCATAATATGGTTTATTTTTAAACCTCTACTTTTGTGGGCTTCGGGCATTTTTAATATGTTAAACTTATGAAACAAAATATGATGAAAAAATATGTCATTCTCTATGACACTGAAACGCTGCGTCGTCACCGATACGGACAGGTGTGAACGCGTTCATAGAGAATGTGTGGAAGAATATTTTTCACTGATGCTTCACTGATACGTGGGAATCGGGCTTTAATCAAATCTAGTAGGCAGTAGATTCCTTCTTTACAAAAGTTTGCATTTAAATAATTATTATGTTATATGTGCCTTCAACATATAATTATTATACAATGGGTGCTATATGAGTACAAATTGAGTTTGTCAGTAATGAATCAAATTGAGTCGATCTGTGCATTAAAAATACACGAATTATTTGCGCTCGAACTTTTAGTTAATCTACTCCTATTACGACTTTTCATGTCTCGAAAACTTTAATCGTTTTGTGAGTTTAAATGAAACCTACTTCTTTTAAAGCGTTACATTATGTATCCCATATCCCATATACCCCATATACCCATTTTTATTTCATAAATTTTTGATGCGCCGACTGTAGAATTGTGAATAAGTATATGGAGATATGTATTTTCTACAAAGAAGCTAATTAGTTTAGTTTTTGGGAATTATGAAAAAACTACGTTCTATGGGGCCTATTATTTATTAAAATTTTATAGCATAGAGATAATAATAATAAATGGAGCTGGCATAATGTCCTATAGAAATTAGTGGATCGGAAAATAGCTCAAGCTTATCAAAATTTTCATAAGTGTGCAAGAGACAACATTACATTTTTGACATAATAATAAAACAGTTTGCGGCAGACTCGTGACTTAAGATGGCCTCCCTAAAATGTATACATGAACACTCACACACGCACAACTTGAGACATCACAATGAACACGCGCCATTTTATGTTACAGGATTGTGCGTGTGTGAGTGTATTTTTGGCACGTTTTTAAGGTAGTTATGCCAACTCTGTTTATTATTATTATCTCTATGTTTTATAGCCTTAGTTGAAAAATATTAACAAACATGACATAAATCTAGACAATAGACTAAATGTGTATAACCTGTTTGAGGCTAGTCCAGTGATCTTTCGGTCGATCTTCAATGTAAATTGTAGGGTGCTAATTCGGTTCTGCACAAAACTCGAAACTTAAGCTAAAAAGAGGTTTCAGCTATACTTTTAACTATGCACCTCGCGTTAAAGTATAGCAAGTTACGATCAAACCGGTAATTTTAGTTCAGAGATTTCTGGACAACCGAATTAGCATCATTTGTGTAAGTAAAAAGGACAATTTAGAAGATTTTATATTTAAAAAAAAAATACTATTTAATTTATAGCTTAAACAATATTTTTATCCGGTATTTATCATACATATTACGTTTAAGTAATTACTAATTAGATCATAACGGGTGTAAGGGACGTGTGCGTACTCCCAGCGGAATGTTGTCGAATTTCTTGATTTTAAGTATGCAGATATTTAGTGTGTTAGGACGTGTAAATGTGTGTGATAGTTTCAAATTTGTGCGTCCAACCGTTTTTGAAAAATTCGCCAAAAACACTTTCCGCCAGGAGAACGTTCTCCCAGCGGCATGTTTTTTTTCCAACGTGCGCACGAAAAAAAAAATTAGTGCAATAATTAGTGCGTAGCGAGAGGTAAATGTGTGTCTGTAAATGGAATTTGTGTGTCTCAAGACTCCGGAGATATTCAAGATTCCGCTGGGGGAACGTTTCGCTGTTTGCTAGATCTCGTAAACGGCTACGCGTGTAGATGTGATTTTTTGTACACATGTTGCTATGAATTTGTGTGTAATGTTTGTGAAAATAGAATTAGAAAAAAAATTGCCGTTCCGAAATTATGTGTATTAAAGTGAAATCCAGTTATTAGGTCCTAGCACTTCGAATAGGAGTTCTGAAGTTTAATTTCCAACACTAATTTGTTCTTTATGACTGTTTACAATGCCTTCTTAAGTTTCATTGGTCTACAGTAGGTAATACTTAAGTTATGATCCAATATTACTATGACTTAGCCACTATTTTGTTCGACATTCGATAAGACGAGTTTTTTATGGGTTGGCAAATGAAAAATTATTCCAATAATTAGTGTGTCGGTTCAACTATCTATTTACAAAATTTTAACTTAATACGCTTAATAATTAAAGAGATATAATTAAAAAACCAGAAAGAAACGTAATGCAGATATAAACCGACCAAATTTGAATGGTAACAAAAAAGCGGCCTTGTCATATATGGTGCTAACCTACCGAAATTGATACTATATCATTTTAATATTTTTAGTGATTTTGTACAATCGCGAACACAGTTCTTAACTTATATTTTTATTAGTCTATATACATATATCTTAATAATAATATTTAGGTGTATAATACTTATGTGCTAAATCTGTGATTTAAGAATTAGCATAGGTATAGGTAACTATTCAGTTATTCCATCTGAACTCGATTATATAAATCGAGTTCAGATGGAATAACTGAATATAATGAATATAATGAAATATGAAATAACTGAAATGCATCCAGCAACAGTCAGCATTTTTTTTGCATACAAAAAAACAGCAATAGTTATTTGTGTTACAAGGGGCCAATGGGACGAAAAATAAAGCCAACGCTCTAAGTATCATAGTTTTTTGATATTTATTTATTTATTAGTAATAAACAGCGTTCAAAATAATATTATATGTACATACAGTTAATGTATTATAGAAATAAATATTAAGGCTACGTAGATTACAAAGAAAACAAGTATAAATTAAAAATTTTAAAAACCCCCGACATTCGCCATTTTGTGGTCGTGGCCATCTTGGATTTGCATATTACTATTTTACTAGTCAAGCCCTTTATTTAGCCCTTTAGCCCTATTAATCAAGTTTTAAAAGAAATATAATCTGCCATTTTGTAGCGGCGGCCATTTTGCATCGATTTTCATCAAACATAGCTAACAACACTCTCGACTAATTCACCTTTCAAACAAATAAAAAACCGCGTACAAATCGGTTCATCCGTTTGAGCGCTACAGGGGAACAGACAGACAGACACACACACACACACACACGTCAAACTTATAACACCCCGTCGTTTTTGCGTCGGGGGTTAAAAATAAGTAATATTAACAATAAATCTCTACAAACAAAAGTTTTGCAGTTCATTAAGTAGGGATTTGTGTTAAAATTATGACTTATGTTAAATACTTTTACCCACGGTGCGCAAGTCTGACTCGTACTCGGCCGCTTTTTTACCCGACTACGGCAAAGCCAAGAGGAAGGGTTATGATTTTAGCAGTCTATGTATGTATGTATGTATGTATGTATGCATGTAAGTATGTATGTATGTGGCCGATTTTCGTATGAGATTCTGTGTGTACCACTGTAGCGCCTAAACTACTGGACCGCTTTTGATGAATGAGGTGTCTATTGATTCGTTGTTATGGTCCAGGTGACATAGGCTACATTTTATTTACGAAAAAAAACGAGAAGTGACCTTCGCGCGGTTTTCTAGATAATGTTGTCAATTCAAAAGCACTTGTAAAAGTTTATCTGAATAAAAAATATGTCTTGAATAAAAAATATTTTCGTTTGAGTTTATCTGAATAAAAAATATGTCTTAGACTTGCCTTTACACAAGTTTAAGAACTCTATTAAAAGTATGCTCATAAAAAAAGCTTATTATACAATTGAAGATTATATAAACGATAAAAAAGCTTGGATTTAACTCGTTCCAGCAATGCGCGAGACGGCATTTCAATCATGTACATTAATAATAATAATTGTTATAATGTTATTTTTAAAAAAAGAGCAACAGCCGAGTTTCTTGCAGGTTCTTCTCGGCTGGAACTGCATTCCGAACCTGTGGTAGATTCAATTGACGATTCAAAAGTACTTGTAAAAGTTTATTTGAATAAAAAACTTTTCTATTCTATTATATTCTAATGAAATTATAGTTTCGGATAGACATAACAGATGGCGCTACTAGCTGCTTGCCCCACGCTTTCGCATTAAATTATTAAGCGTAGTCGGGTTTTAGTTTACGAACTTTTTCTTGTTTCGTATCACGATGACATTTTGTATGTTGTAAAATCACAACCCTAGGTGCGAAACCCAAAAAAATTAAAACATTTCCTATAAAATTTGCAATGCGTTTTGCACGATATACATCGCGGGTTTGAAAAAAATTAAATACTAAACCACTAATACTACAAGTATAAGACAAATGGTTATTGGTATTGGATTGTGTTCAGGTAAGTACTAAGTAGTATAATATAATAGCGCTAAATTTTCAAGAGCGATCCCTTTATACCCTGTACCCATTATTAATGTGTAAGAATGTTCATTTGACAATTAAAAAAATTAAAGTATCAATAAGTTTTCTTTTTTTTTCCAATCACTTTTACGTGCTGTGAAGTGTGAGCTCCACCATTATCGAAGCAGCTGAGGTTTGGAGCTGTCATGGGTTAGGAGAAAACTATTATTGTTAAAATTTTCAGTCGGTATGAAATGACTTGTTCAACTATATTTGTACCTCTCGTAGTATTAGTTTAAGTAGCTGCATAGTTTAAGATAATAATTTAACTTTTGAAAAATTTCTTTGTACATTTTTTTTATATTTTGTTGATTTTTTCTAAATCGTATGTGATGACTGGTAAATTTTGGAAACGCTGTATGTGGTCCCTACATTTTGCATGCATATGTCTTGACATTGGTATAGATTTAAAAATATATTGTAAGTGACTGTTTGTGAACCTAATAAATAAAATAAATAAATAAAATTTTCACTAATTATTGTGTACGCGATTGTACAATATCAATAACGTTATTATGCTGTCAATTTCGGTAAGTTAGCACCATATATGACAAGGCCGCTTTTTTGTTACCATTCAAACTTGGTCGGTTTGTGTCTGCATTTCGTTTCTTTCTGGTTTTTTAATTATATCTCTTTAATTATTAAGCTTATTAAGTTAAAACGTTGCACATATATAAATGAACCGACACACTAATTATCGGAATACATTTTCATTCGCCAATCCATAGAAAACTCGTCCAATCGAATGTCGAACAAAATAGTGGCTAAGTTATAGTAATATTGGATCATAACTTAAGTATTACCTACTGTAGACCAATGAAACTTAAGAAGGCATTGTAAACAGTCATAAAGAACAAATTAGTGTTAGAAATTAAACTTCAGAACTCCTATTCGAAGTGCTAGGACGTAATAACTGGATTTCACTTTAATACACATTATTTCGGAACGGCAATTTTTTTTCTAATTCTATTTTCACAAACATTACACACAAATTCATAGCAATATGTGTACAAAAAATCACATCTACACGCGTAGCCGTTTACGAGATCTAGCAAACAGCGAAACGTTCCCCCAGCGGAATCTTGAATATCTCCGGAGTCTTGAGACACACAAATTCCATTTACAGACACACATTTACCTCTCGCTACGCACTAATTATTGCACTAATTTTTTTTTTCGTGCGCACGTTGGAAAAAAAACATGCCGCTGGGAGAACGTTCTCCTGGCGGAAAGTGTTTTTGGCGAATTTTTCAAAAACGGTTGGACGCACAAATTTGAAACTATCACACACATTTACACGTCCTAACACACTAAATATCTGCATACTTAAAATCAAGAAATTCGACAACATTCCGCTGGGAGTACGCACACGTAAGGGACCGCTCTCGCAATTTTTTTAATATTTCCTGTATTTTTAAAAGTTCGCAATGTAATGCAATCAGCTGGCGCTAGAGTTCAACGAACCTTGGGTACATAGCTAAAGTTGTTGCCGCGTTTGCACGCTGCACATTGCCTGTTTGAAAAATACTAAATACTAAACCTAGAATACTACAAGTATAAGATAAATGGTTATTGGTAATGGATTGTGTTTAGGTAGTATAATAATAGCGCTAAGTTTTCGGTAGCGGTCCCCTTGGCTTATACTCTGTATCACTACATAGTATAAAACAAAGTCGCTTTCTTTGTCCCTATTTCTCTATTCCCTATGTATGCTTAAATCTTTAAAAATATGCAACGGATTTTGATGCGGTTTTTTTTATAGATAGAGTGATTCAAGAGGAAGGTTTATAAGTAGAAAAATTGAACCCGGTAGGTGGCGCTAATAGCGGGCAGGACGACGTCTGCCGGGTCCGCTAGTTATATATTATAGAGTAATAATATTATTGACATTATGTTGTTCTGGGAACAATGGCACATGATAACTTTAAAGCACAAATTAGGGACAGTTGCAATTCAGGCGGTAAAACTTAAGTTTCCGTTAATGTTAAAATTGTCCACCATATTACAAGCAAAGTGGGTTGCCCAGATCAGTATTCGTAACCTCATCGTTGAGCCAAATACAATCAAACTCCGACACTTCATACAATCGCACTGACAAGGCAATACTATACCTAAATCGAGCGTGACAAGGACAGCGCTATAAATGTAATTGGCTAACTAAATTGATTTTTAAAAGTGTACAATGTACCAATTTTGAATGAATATATTTTGACTGACTTTGATTTAATGCTAAGAGGCGTATTTTTGAGTTGTGTCACTTCTTTACGTTAGTGCGTAAAGAAGTGACACAATTTAGAAGTACGCATTAGTATTATTTTAATAAAGTTTAGTTAGTATTCTTTGGTTATGATGTAATGTCGAATTTTCATCAAGTCAGGGTTGACTTTTAGTAACCCATAGTAACTTTTATTTGGTGGTCAAATTTAACATTAGTGGTAACCTTACTTTAACCGCCTATGTGCAAATGAACCTTAGTTAATAGGAGATTAAGGGTGGAAGTCAACCATTAGTTGATAGGTACAAATATTGGGTATTTAATAAGTAAATAAGCAATGTGGGTACATTATAAGGAAAATAATGAATATCTATCTATACAGTGGTCCCACTTGAATAGCTAATTTAAATCTATAAATATAACAAATCAGTTTGCAACGCACATTTAACTCAATCTTAAAGCCAAAGTTAGTATATTACACGAAGTACTAAAAATCTATATAATAATATAAAGTAGCTTGTCCTGACTGACTGACAATCAACGCACAGCCTAAACCACTGAAGATTGAAATATTCACAATAGCTTCCTTTTATAACGTAGGCGCACACTAAGGAAGGATTATTGCGAATTCCATCCCAAAGGGGGTTAAACAGGGGATAAAAGTTTGTATGAAAGTCCGTCATATTTCAAGTTATATCCATGAAAATTGGTATTTAGGTTTTCGGTTACAAAATAAAGAATTACGTGTTTCAGGAATTTTGGAAATTCAACCCCCAAGTGAAATTTGTAAGAATCCAAGCGGACGAAGTCGCTGGCATCAGCTAGTGACATATAAATTCAAAAATTCAGCAGAACAAGTAAGTGTGTTTTAGAAATCTTCCACAGCGCTAATGCGCTCTCTGTTGATCGAAGAAAATAGTTTCCCGTATGCGGGCCTTGTGGCATGCGTTGTAGAAATCGCCCGCACTCCGAATGAGTTCCTATCGATGAATGAAAATGCAGGTTTCGTATGCATGAACTGGGATGGGGGTTGTATTGGAACATAATCGTAATTAGTGCGTGCAGTTTTGAAAATAAAAAAATTATATAACTGCACTATGTTATATATATATGTTTCTATTTGTTTTTATATATAAACTATCGCTTGACTGTGATCACACCTGATAGTAAGTGAAAATGGACCCTATAGTGGAGTGCGCTTGCTTAGAAAATATAGGCACTTATCTTTGTAGATTACTTATTCGATTAGTGAACATAATTATGCGATCAATGCATAATATTATGTTATGTCACAACTCAGTGTTTGTTGTTAGAACAAAATATTTATTTTTTTACTTTTTGTATAATTTTTTTGTAAGTAAATAAATTTTTATTTATTAAAAATACGAAAATGGTGTTGTGTTAATTTTATCGGTTCCAAATAGTTGATTAGTAATTGGTGTTAATCGGTTTTAAAAATTTTAATTGTTGCATTCCTTATAAGATTGATTCGTTTTTAATATCGATTGTAAGAATTTATGTGCAAGGGAAAAATTTATTGCATTGTATGGACCCTATATTTAATTAGAGTAGGTACCAAAAACATTACATTAATATAAAATATTGTTATATTTTTGGAATAAAACAATTTGATATTGCATCTGGTGTATTTATTGTATCGATGTAAGTACCCTTATTTTTAAAATAAATATCATATCAAAAATTGTAGGTAGATCGAAATTATTTTTCTTTATACAAAAACTAGAGAATACCCGCGGCTTCGCCCGCGAGAATTTTGGTTCTTCACAAATCCCGAGGGAGTCGTGGATTTCCGGTTCCCATTCCCGCTCCCTTTTCTAACCTTTACACCTACTTTCAAGGAAGTTTGCTATAGTAATCTACCTATAGTTGTAGCTAGAGATTTCGGTTTTTTTCAAAATCCCGTGGGAACTGTAGATTTTTCCGGGATAAAAAGTAGCCTATGTTTTAAGTCAGGGTATAATCTATCTCCTTTCAAAATTTCAGCCAAATCGGTTTAGTAATTGCGGCGTGATTGAGTAACAAACATCCAAACATCCAAACATCCAAACATCTAAACATCCAAACATCCACACTTTCACATTTATGATATTAGTAGGATAGTAGGAGGATTAGTAGGATAGTAGGATAGTAGGATTAGTAGGATTGGTATTGTGATTATGTGTGATAGCTTCTGCCCGCAGCTTCGCTCGCGTAAATTTCGGTTTTGAACAAATCCCGAGGGAATCGTTGATTCCCGGTTCCCGTTCCCGATCCCTTTTCCAACCTTTATACTTTCTATCAAGGAAGTTCGCTATAATAATCTACCTATAGTTGTAGATATAGACTTCGGGTTTTTCAAAATCCCATGGGAACTGTGCATTTTTTCCAGGATAAAAAGTAGCCTATGTGTTGCCAATGCATGCAACACAGCAAACTATTGCAATAATGTGTTATGTGAACGTGATTTACCTAAGAACAGTCAGCGCCCTCTATGGCGTTTTTGGAAGATTATATCTATTTTAGTCCCACAGGAATACTTTTCCGGGATAAAAAGTAGCCTATGTTTTAAGTCAGGGCATAAGCTATCTCCATTCAAAATTTCAGCCAAATCGGTTCAGTAGTTGCGGCGTGATTGAGTAACAAACATCCAAACATCCAAACATACAAACATCTAAACATCCAAACATCCACACTTTCACATTTATAATATTAGTAGGAAGTAGGATCAAGGAAGTTCGCTATAATAATCTACCTATAGTTGTAGATATAGACTTCGGGTTTTTCAAAATCCCATGGGAACTGTGCATTTTTTCCAGGATAAAAAGTAGCCTATGTGTTGCCAATGCATGCAACACAGCAAACTATTGCAATAATGTGTTATGTGAACGTGATTTACCTAAGAACAGTCAGCGCCCTCTATGGCGTTTTTGGAAGATTATATCTATTTTAGTCCCACAGGAATACTTTTCCGGGATAAAAAGTAGCCTATGTTTTAAGTCAGGGCATAAGCTATCTCCATTCAAAATTTCAGCCAAATCGGTTCAGTAGTTGCGGCGTGATTGAGTAACAAACATCCAAACATCCAAACATACAAACATCTAAACATCCAAACATCCACACTTTCACATTTATAATATTAGTAGGATTAGTAGGATAGTAGGAGGATTAGTAGGATTAGTAGGATAGTAGGATTAGTAGGATTGGTATTGTGATTATGTGTGATAGCTTCTGCCCGCAGCTTCGCTCGCGTAAATTTCGGTTTTGAACAAATCCCGAGGGAATCGTTGATTCCCGGTTCCCGTTCCCGATCCCTTTTCCAACCTTTATACTTTCTATCAAGGAAGTTCGCTATAATAATCTACCTATAGTTGTAGATATAGACTTCGGGTTTTTCAAAATCCCATGGGAACTGTGCATTTTTTCCAGGATAAAAAGTAGCCTATGTGTTGCCAATGCATGCAACACAGCAAACTATTGCAATAATGTGTTATGTGAACGTGATTTACCTAAGAACAGTCAGCGCCCTCTATGGCGTTTTTGGAAGATTATATCTATTTTAGTCCCACAGGAATACTTTTCCGGGATAAAAAGTAGCCTATGTTTTAAGTCAGGGCATAAGCTATCTCCATTCAAAATTTCAGCCAAATCGGTTCAGTAGTTGCGGCGTGATTGAGTAACAAACATCCAAACATCCAAACATACAAACATACAAACATCTAAACATCCAAACATCCACACTTTCACATTTATAATATTAGTAGGAAGTAGGATCAAGGAAGTTCGCTATAATAATCTACCTATAGTTGTAGATATAGACTTCGGGTTTTTCAAAATCCCATGGGAACTGTGCATTTTTTCCAGGATAAAAAGTAGCCTATGTGTTGCCAATGCATGCAACACAGCAAACTATTGCAATAATGTGTTATGTGAACGTGATTTACCTAAGAACAGTCAGCGCCCTCTATGGCGTTTTTGGAAGATTATATCTATTTTAGTCCCACAGGAATACTTTTCCGGGATAAAAAGTAGCCTATGTTTTAAGTCAGGGCATAAGCTATCTCCATTCAAAATTTCAGCCAAATCGGTTCAGTAGTTGCGGCGTGATTGAGTAACAAACATCCAAACATCCAAACATACAAACATACAAACATCTAAACATCCAAACATCCACACTTTCACATTTATAATATTAGTAGGATTAGTAGGATAGTAGGAGGATTAGTAGGATTAGTAGGATAGTAGGATTAGTAGGATTGGTATTGTGATTATGTGTGATAGCTTCTGCCCGCAGCTTCGCTCGCGTAAATTTCGGTTTTGAACAAATCCCGAGGGAATCGTTGATTCCCGGTTCCCGTTCCCGATCCCTTTTCCAACCTTTATACTTTCTATCAAGGAAGTTCGCTATAATAATCTACCTATAGTAATTGTAGATATAGACTTCGGGTTTTTCAAAATCCCATGGGAACTGTGCATTTTTTCCAGGATAAAAAGTAGCCTATGTGTTGCCAATGCATGCAACACAGCAAACTATTGCAATAATGTGTTATGTGAACGTGATTTACCTAAGAACAGTCAGCGCCCTCTATGGCGTTTTTGGAAGATTATATCTATTTTAGTCCCACAGGAATACTTTTCCGGGATAAAAAGTAGCCTATGTTTTAAGTCAGGGCATAAGCTATCTCCATTCAAAATTTCAGCCAAATCGGTTCAGTAGTTGCGGCGTGATTGAGTAACAAACATCCAAACATCCAAACATACAAACATCTAAACATCCAAACATCCACACTTTCACATTTATAATATTAGTAGGATTATAAAAAAATATATTTTGCATATCTATATGTACCTACCTACAAGAATTTATCGAAGTGTGCGTGGGTTGTTTATGTATTCCATCGCAGTGACATGCTTCTGTTTGTATAGGTACATATTAAATTGCGTATGTGGGCCGCGGAGACCTCAAAAGGGCTTTGAATATTTTTGTATCGAGCCTGTCCTACCCGCCAGTCCGCCATTTTCCTTTTTTTTTCAAGTTAACTGCCACGCATAAAAACATTCGTTGATTTAATTTCAAGTTAAGCGATGACGCCACCAGTACAACTTTGATAGCGTATATCTTGAAAACGTGACACTGGGAGATTTTGTCTCATAGCAATAGTTGTTTGTATTCATGCTAGCTATCGATTTATGCAGGTTTTAGGCGTGGCCGTTATTTTGAAGAAAAAAAAAAGGAAAATGGCGGACTGGTAAGTAGTTAGGACAAAATATTCAAAGGCCCTTTGTAGATCGATGCACTCCGCTTGCCGTTGGTTCTTGTACAAGTTTGTTAAAGGTTTATTATTAGCAGTTCATCATGACGTAAAAAGATACTAGAATTTAATTAATTTCCTCCACTCTCGGTCCACCAGCACTAGTCTGCCTGGCAGAACCCGGCGCGCCACTCGCCGCAGTTTCATGCAACTTCATCATGGACGGTTGACAGACAGCTTGAGCTGATTTTAAATGCGTCTCCAGTTCATCCTTTGGGGCGTCAGGATTCGATTCGAGCCAACGCAGCTGGTTCAAGCATTCGGTAACGACTGCGCTTTTCTCATCGTCCGTCAGTCTACTCCCAGCATTTTCTGCAGCCTGTGGACAAAATTCTAATAGCCCATCCACACTATACTACTTGTGGAGTTACCCGCAGAGTATCCCGACGAAGTGCTCGGCAAACTCCATCGCAGCGAGCGAAGCGAATCGAAGTATAGGTACAATTCACGGCAAATAAGTCGAACGTTGACTTTCAATGCGCAGAAGTCGAAAATGAGGAATCTCGGGATGTGAGGGGGTTGCGGGGAGCGCGTGGGGATCGTTCGTAAGCACTCATTAGCTCTCGCGGATCCCTCGTAAGCGCTGATTGGCTCTCCAATCGTACTGTGTCCCGCTCACTCGCACGATGCTGCGCGCACTTGAAGGTCACCGTTCGACTTACGTGCCGGGGATTATATCGCCAAACAAATTATATTCATATTCGTCTCTGTGTTTTGGCCTTCGTGCGAGAGCGAGCTCGCGCAGGTTCGCAGGTTAGCTCCGTTCTTTTCTGTCCGCCCACTGATGCCAAAATATGCTATTGCGACGCGCCTTGCGGTTATATTCAGAGGCGAATATTTGTTTGGCGATACCTATACCTGCCTACACTATTCGCCTCGTCCACTTCGATTAACTCCATAAACAGTGTGGATGGGCTATATGAAAGTATGGGCGATATGAAAGTATGGATATATGTATTTTACCTACTAGTAGGTACCTACCATTTTACATCCATACAGATACGCCTCTAACTGATTTCTAATTTCCACCCTTTTCCTTACAGCTTCGTCTTCAGCTTTGAACTTCTCAGCGTCTTGAAGCATTTTCTCTATTTCCCTCTTATTGAGACGCCCTTTATCGTTTGATATAGTAATTTGCTCTGAGCGGCCAGTGCTCGCATCAAGCGCACTCACACTGAGAATACCATTCGCATCTATATCGAAGGTTACCTGCAATTTAAATTCGCATTCTAGTTAACACCGTGGAGCATAATACGTCATCAAACATCAAATTCTGGTAGATACAATACTCACTTCGATTTGCGGAATTCCTCTAGGAGCAGGTGGAATACCTGTTAAATTGAAGGTGCCCAATAAATTGTTGTCCTTTGTCATCGCTCGTTCTCCTTCGTAAACCTGGAAGCATTAAAATCTGTAATTTTCACTAACTCAATTTACCTACCTACTAATTTAAGTTATTGTTTTCTCTAAACGATCTAAATAAATTTACCTGTATTGTTACAGCAGGTTGATTATCAGAATATGTGCTGAATATTTTCCTCTGCGCAATTGGTATCCTTGTATTTCTCTCAACCAGTCGCGTCATAACTCCTCCTGCGGTTTCTATTCCTAGAGACAATGGAGTGACGTCCACGAGGAGCACATCTTGAATCCGAGTATCTTTGGAACCGGTGAGTATGGCTGCCTGAACTGCAGCACCATAGGCGACAGCTTCATCAGGGTTTATGGACAAGTTAAGCGTTTTACCGCCGAAGAACTCCTTAGGATAAAATTTGATTATAACAAGCTTCAACAACATTTTCTAAAAGAAATATACGTATTGTATCTATAAGTAATGCACCAACCTGCAATAATCTTTGAACTTTTGGGATCCGCGTTGAACCACCAACCATAACCACATCGTGAATTTCCCTCGTAATCAAATTGGCATCTTTAAGTGCCCTTTCCACAGGTCCAAGAGTTTGGCGAAACAAATCAGAACACAATTCTTCGAAACGCGCTCTCGTTATTTTTGAATAGAAATCTATGCCTTCATGTAAAGCATCAACTTCTAAGCTTGCCTCCGTACTGGATGACAGAGTACGTTTAGCTCTTTCGCATGCTGTACGCAGCCGTCTCAAAGCTTTTGGGTTACTTGTAATTTTCTTCTTATATTTTCGTTCGAATTCTTGACAGAAATGATCGACCATTCGGGTATCAAAATCTTCGCCTCCTAAATGCGTATCACCTGCTGTAGATCTGACCTCAAAAAGAGATCCTTCAGAGATTTGAAGTATGGACACATCAAAAGTTCCACCACCTAGGTCAAATATGAAAACATTTTTTTCCCCTTTCAGATCTTTATCTAGACCATAAGCAAGCGCTGCAGCAGTAGGTTCATTGATGATCCTTAAAACGTTTAGGGCCGCAATCACCCCTGCATCTTTTGTAGCTTGACGTTGAGAATCGTTGAAATATGCCGGTACTGTTATAACAGCGTCCTTTACAGTTCCACTGAGATAAGTTTCAGCGACCTCTTTCATTTTCGTTAGAACCATCGACGATATTTCCTCAGGAGTAAATCTTCGTTTTTCCCCCTTGTATTCTACAATAATTTTGGGTTTGCCATTCTCAGGTACAACTTCGAACGGCCAGTGCTTTAAATCCTGCTGAACTTTAGGGTCATCAAACCTTCTTCCAATTAAGCGTTTAGCGTCGAAAACTGTGTTTTTTGCATTCATCGCAATCTGAAAGTTTATGTGGCAGTAAACAAGTCATCATAATAATATATTATATCGCAGAAACGACAGACTTGTTCTGGATTAGTAGAGCGTAACTGTAAGCGTAGCGTAGGTTGCCCTCTAAGATTGGTTGTCGACCTGATTTCGGGAAGTGATTGGATGATTAGTATTCCGAGAAGTGTTTAGACGAACTTGATGATACAACATTTTTAAAAAGCCTAAACTGTTCTAACTCTAAAAAGTTCTAACTGTGGCTAAACTCAGGCCATGGTATTATAAAACACCTACCTGATTTTTGGCAGCATCGCCGATGAGTCTCTCAGTTTCATTGAAGGCAACATAGGAAGGTGTGGTCCTATTGCCCTGATCGTTGGCAATAATCTCGACCTTGCCATTCTGGAATACGCCCACGCAGGAGTACGTCGTGCCGAGATCTATGCCCACCGCTGGCACGGCCATAATGTTAGCTTCTATAAGTTGTTCAATTTAACTGGGACAGTAGATTAAGTTCAACAAGTATTTAGAGATCTCTTGCCAAAGTATGATGCGAGACAATGATATTTTGGTGACTAGCTTTGTTTTAAGTTAGGAGTCACAGTATCAAGCACTAGATGCCGCTATAAAATTCACACATGAAGGATCTGTTAGCAATCGCAAGCCTCTGCAAAGAAGCGACTCGCAACGATCAAACAGTTTTCAACAAGTAATTTTTAAATAAGTAGGTACCTAGGTACCTATTATGTCACATGCAAAAGATATTAACTTATTTAAGTTTTCGAAATGTTCAAGCGTAAAAGTTTTCTCATTCAATCAATAAATTATTTGCCAACACCACCACTACGGCTCTACGTAGCACTGCTGAGCACAGGCCTCTTATAGTCCGAGAGAAGGATTTAGAGCTTAGACCCGCCGCGCTGCTCCAATGCAGGTTGGCGGGCTATGTGATTGTGATCAGCCGCATCCAAAGGACCTATTAAAAATGGACACTGGGCATACTTACCTAATTCTGTCTCGTGTTGTCAATAGTTAGGCGCTATTTATATGATCCATGAAGATTTTCCTTGTCCGATGCTTCCACTTTCTTCTTAATTCATGTAAGGACCAAGAATTTAAAGATTTTGTAGGTACCTACACAATTACAGAGTTAGCATCACTGCATCAATGACTAATTACGAAATATGAGATTATTAAAATCCCCAAATAAGTGAAGTTGTAAAGTTTGCTTGATACTTACCTACATAAGTATTTCATTATTTGCTTTTAATTTTAATTTTCAAAGTATACCATGTATTTGATGTTTTTTTTTCTTAAATTTTCGCTTACTGTGATTAAGTGAAGTTTTTTATGTCATATTTTCTTTTTAATTAAATTAGAGTTCCTAAAAGGTTACAAAAGTACTCTGATGAGTTATGACGGTAAGTATTACAATCTATCTATCTATCTTCTATAATTATACTTAATAAAACTGTAACAGATCCAATTTTGTACATTAAAGATATTTTGAAAATTTATTTTGGAGGGCACCCTATAATCGATACTGAAGCCAAAACTGTAATTTTTTTCATTTTTGTCTGTCTGTCTGTCTGTATCTTGGCCGCGCATCACGCCGAAACTACTCAATGGATTCGAATAAAACTTGGTACGATTTGAGTTTATACTCCGAGGTAAGTAGGATATAGGATTCTTTTTATCCCGAAATTTAGCACGGTTCCCTTGGGAGAGGGGAAGAAAGTTAAAACGTGTATTTAGCTGTAATTCACGCGTAGTTCGATTTCACTCATTCTTTTTTTGTTAGAAATGTAGTACTTTAGGTATTATCCCGTAAATATTTCAAGGTCATAGGTTTTTTAGTTCAGAAATGACAGATATTTATTCGGTTCAAATAACTTGGGACCCGGATCTTTGAACGTACGGCTTATTTTAAACTGGTGTGCGTTTAAATTTATATTTGTCGATCTGTCTATTTGTTCCAGCTTATTTCCGAAACGGTTGGATCGATTTTGACGGAACTTTCAATGGCAGATAGGTGATGTTATAAGGAGTAACTTAGGCTACATTTAGTTAAGGTACAAAAAAGGTATGGGATCCAATCCGATCCTATATAAAAACCTATATCCACGCGGATGAAGTCGCGGGGATCAGCTAGTAGGTAATATTTGGGTAATATTTACTGTAATATTATAACCGCCTCGTTGGTCTAGCGGTTAACACGTTCGACTGTGGATCCTGGGTTCGATTCCTGCCAGTGTCAGCCCGAAGTTGAAGTTCACGGTGTAAGATACACCCCAGTGCTTCGGAGAGCACGCAAAGCCGTCGGTCTTGCGCGTGATCTCCCTCCGTTCGTGTCGCATTGGCGCCCCATCGGACTATGGGAGTGAGGGAATAGAGAGTGAACCTGTGTATACGCACACACTTGTGCACTATTATATTTCCTGCGTAGATGGCTAGTCTCCGTCTCGGTTGAGATTCGCCGCCGTGGCCGAAATTCAGTCGGGAGGACATTATTTATTATGGTACTAAGTATATCAGTAGAACTACTACCTACCTATATTTAGTACCATTGAGCTGGTATGATGATGAAGGTGGATGACGAGGAAATAACAGACTAAGTAAAAAGTTTTTTTCTATTATAATAATTGTATAATACCAAGTAGAGTAGGATTTCGGAATTGAGTGTTTAAATCCTATTTGTGTCAACTCAAATGGTAGTAAACATTTATATTATTACCCTCTGTAAAATTCAACGGAATTGCTTTTGGGAAGCCATTGGAAAGAGTTTTATGCCCGCAAAGTATGTTGTGTGAGTTCTTTGGTGTAGTGGTGCGTGATGTGATCTTATAAACGTGAGGACTCTGCTTCGATTTCTGGCAGGCGAAAGGGAATTACCTATAATGAAGTTAGTTCAAGTCTGGTCTGGTGGGAATCTGCGGTCGTGACTGGTTAATACCCTACCAGAAAAGCCATGCCACCAAGCGATACAGCGTACCGATATGATATCACATAGAAACCGATTGGGCTCAGTATGGGTACAATTAAATTGTCCTTACGTCCATCATAGGCTTTCTCATCTCATATTTTCTCGCTACTTACCATTTAAAGATCATTCATTGAACTTATAGATTCCTATCTATAAGTTCAATGAATGATCTTTAAATTATAAGGTCCTACCTGAATCCTACCTGAATAAAATAAAGTTTTACTAATTTTATTGTATTTTTATTGAAAGCGAAAAGTAGCTTCTTTCACCCAGCAAATGTCTACTTACTTAATCATAAAATTTCAATCATTCAATCAATTTATTACTATTAGATGTAACCTATAATAGTAAAACATAAACTTAATAATTTAGTAACACATAGCTATTCATTATACATAACAAGGTTAAAATAACAAACAAGCACAATTAACTAAGTTAAGAATACTTAATTAAACTAACCGTTTTTCAAGTTTCAACGCATGTAAATAACGCAACGACCGAAATCAATAGTTAAGTAAATTACGCAACTTCTCTAAGTAAGTTTTTATGTCAGGTTATTTAAGTGATATTAAGTAACTCATATACCTGGTAAGTAACTTAATTAGTTGGGGGTACCTATCTTAATTTTATTCATAAAACTTCGAACCATATTATATAAATATAATATATCTACCGACCTATAAAACAACGAAACTTCCAAGTAGCAACACAAATTCGATAAAGAAACGGCAAAGTTGACAAAACTTGGGCCGTCTGGCCTTATAATACCCAAAGCATAGCTCTACACATTCTTTGAACTAATAAGAGAGTTTACGCCCTCTTATAAAAAGTCTCGATTTATATTAGCGTTTTCCTTTCTTTTTCTTCTTATTGAAGTCAGGGGGGCAGAACCCTCGCGCTTGCAACAACTCTTGCACGTTATGGCACGCGTAGTAAACGTTATCCATCGCTGCATCGGTCAGCATGTCCACATTGCATCTCCCTTTAGCCTTGCCCTTTTTCGGCCTGCCTCCTCCGCCTCCTTTTTTCGCTTTCTTCTTGTCCCCGCTCTCTTCTTTTTCCTTCTTTTCTTTTTTCTTGCCTTTTCCTTTTCCGGCCATTGCGGATGCGTTACCTTGGGAGCGGTTGCTAGTTGATATTGATTATACAATTAGTTACTTATCTACAAGTAGATTTATAAACTAAAGTTCAGTAATACACAAATAATATGTACCGTATGATAAAGTAGAAAGTCAGCCCGCCCGTTACAATAATTACATATAATATATATCTATACCAATCACTTATAGGTAATAGGTATATCATAAATACAGTGTGATGGCACAGGTGATGGTGATGTTATCTAGATGTAAAATAAAACACAAATATTGAAAATAAAAAAAAACGTTTTATTTACACTTAAAAAGTAGATTGATTAACTAGGTCCAAGCAAAGTCCACCTCCACCAAACAAGACTCGTTCGTAAACACCCGTGAGTATGCTAAAAATTCATAGATAAGTATAATAGGTACGTTTCTTTTCTGAAGCATTGAAGCGATTTTAAAACACAGTAAGTAGGTAGGTAGGTATGTATGTATATTCAGCGCGCAGAGCCTTTATTTATACGTCAAAGCCTCTATTTTACCGGTGAATATACGAGCGGGTAAATATTCCTTTATCTAGTCTGTCTTCCGGCAACTCATGAAAAACGAACGCCTCATGAATAATGTATATGTATTAAATCCATATTCATACAAAGATATATAAGTATCATAAATGCAAAAGTGTGTCTGTCTATGTCTCTGTTATCTTTTCAGGACGACGAACGAGAAACCTACTCATAATGCATACTGTTTGAAGAAGTACCTTTCGCCCTAAGCATCATGCCCTTGAACCAAGAGCCAAGCAAAAGTTTCTTAAGATGTTGAACGAAACTTTTCACTATAAGACCACTGACCGAAATGACAATCGGAAGTACGAGTATAACAGTTGTATCAACACTACACACAGACTATAGCTTTATAGTCTTGTGGGCAAGGTCTAAAATAGGGGTTCCCAAACTTTTTTTGCTCATAGACCACTTTCAAAATTTAGCTAGTTCCGATGGACCTAGCTAAATTTTGCTATATTTCTACCATATTCTCAAAACTCGAAAAAAATATGTAAATATTATATCTTACTATGGAAATTTGCATTGCGGCTGAATTCCAACCACGAAATTAGTTTTCGAAAAAAGTGAGAATTGATTGGTTAATTTATTGTGCTGTGAGTGGACGTCAAAAAGTAAAGTTCTGTAAAGTAAAGTTAAGTACCCTGAATATGGAATATGCAATTTTTTTTACAAGTAACAGTCGCTGAGCTTCTTAAAATATTATCTGCCTACATTGTTAGGTGAAGTCAAGCCAACTTTTTATCTCTTTTTTTAGCCAACAAATTTATCTGCTTTCGAAAGCAGATACATTTTCGTGGATCCCCGCTTGCAACTCGTGAACCCCCATTTTTTTGTCACGCCAACGTAGACCCCAGTCGAGTCTCCCGTGGACCCTTGGGGGTCCACCTGGACCACTTTGGGAACTACTGGTCTAAATAGTTATTACTAATTATTATTTAATATTGTAAAGCGGTTCTCGTAGAACGTGTTCAACTTCTACGCGATGCAGTTTGGATGCGCCCACTGCAGTCGTCGGTGCTTCGGGTCTGCCCGCGTAAACTAACTGCGAACCAAGAATAAATAAATATAATAATCTATGGGTCAGATGATTGTCAGTAAAACACCATATTTTATATATGTACACGTACCAATAATAAGAAATATATTTACACTAATTGCACTATGAATTACAAACACTACTGATTATTACTATGCTACTTAGATATTAAAACTATTTGAGCCATCATGGGTAGATACAAGATAGGTAGATAGATGGAATAATATGCTTTATTTTATACCAATTTGGAAATAACAAGTATAAATTAGAAATTTAAAAAACCTCCGACGTACTCGCGTGGCGGCAGCCATCTTGGATTTGCATAGTACTATTCTACTAGTCAAGCCCTTTCATTTGATACCAATATTATGGGAGTTGTGAAAAAATATGTAGTCCGTCATTTTGTAGCGGCGGCCATCTTGGATTAATTTTCATCAAACATAGCTAACAACACTCTCGACTAATTCACCTTTCAAACAAAAAAAAAACCGCATTCAAATCGGTCCACCCGTTTGAGCCCTACAGGGGAACAGACAGACACAGACACACACATACACAGACACGTCAAACTTATAACACCCCGTCGTTTTGCGTCGGTTCAAAATGTATACCTAAAATAATATAGTAAGTACATATCTATTTAGGAGCAATTATATTATGGTAGGTAGGTACATATTTATTTTAAAGTTTCACCTTTTTTCCTAGAAGATTCTCGAAGCGAGGCTTTACAAAACTCCAGGCTCCCATGTTTCTGTGTTCTTCTTGACTCCATATGAACTCTACAATATTAAGGATTTGTTAAAATCTTAGGTTAGATTTTAATAATTTAAGTAAGTACTTATAGCAATAAGGCCGTATCTATATAAATATTTTTTGGCAGGATTCCTGTTTAGCTAAATAGTCCAGTAACTTTAGTAATCCGACCTTGCGTTAAATCGGGTGGTTCTGATTTTTTGCAGAGTTATTTATGATGTTAGCCCAATGATTAATCCAAGTTTGTGACCTCGAGCGACGAACGCAACTTTGTCAAAAATCGAAAAAACCGCGAAAATTTCGGATTTTTTTCAGATTTTGGTGATTATAACCCAAAAAGACTAGTTTTTGACACTACCTTTTCAGGGCGTTTTTAAAGTAAAATAAAATTGCTTTAATTTAAGACCAGAACCAGCTCTGTAGGTACATTACTTACTGAGATGCTCGCGACTTCACTTGCGTGAATTCTTAATCTCATACAAAGTTCCATCTCCCATTGTACCAACTTAGGGGTACTTTTTCCAAAATTCCTTGAACATGTAATTTTTAATTTTTAACCTAAAATCTAAATACTTACCAATTTTCATGGATATAACTCGATAAATGACGAAAACGTGACGGGGTCTCATTAAAACTTTCAACCCCTACTTAACCCACTTGCGGATAGAATTTTCAAAAATCCTGGAATTCATACTTTTTATTTTGTATCGAAAGCCCAAATACCAATTTTCATGGATGTAACTTGATAAATGACAGACTTTCATACAAACTTTCGTCCCCTATTTAACCCCTTTAGAGGTAGAATTTCCAAATATCCTTTCTTAATGTGCGCCTAAATCATAAAAGGAAGCTACTGTGAAAATTTCAAGTTCCTAGCTTTCAGTTGTTTAGGTTGTGCGTTGATGATCACTCCGTCAGGACAAGCTTCTTGAAGCTAGAAACTTTAAATTTTCACAGTAGCTTCCTTTTATGATATAGGTGTACACTAGGAAAGGATTATTGGAAATTTCACCACGAAGGGGGTTAAATAGGGGATGAAAGTTTGTATGAAAGTCTGTCATTTTTCAAGTTACATCCATGAAAATTAGTATTTGGGCTTTCAATAAAAAATAAAAAATATAACTTTCAGGGTTTTTGAAAATTCTATCCGCAAGTGGGTTAAGTAGGGGATGAAAGCTTTAATGAGACCCCGTCATGTTTTCGTCATTTATCAAGTTATATCGATGAAAATTGGTATTTAGATTTTCGGTTAAAAATTAAGAATTACGTGTTGAAGGAATTTTGGAAAACTACTCCCAAATGGGTACAATGGGAGATGGAAGTTTGTATGAGATTAAGAATTCATGCGAGTGACGTCGCGAGCATCTCAGTAAGTAATGTACCTACAGAGCTGGTTCTGGTCTTAAATTGTAGCAATTTTATTCTACTATAAAAACACCCTAAAAAGGTAGTGTCAAGAACTAGTCCTTTTGGGTTATAATTGCCAAAATCTGAAAACAATCTGAAATTTTCGCGATTTTTTCGATTTTTGACAAAGTTGCGTTCGTCGCACGAGGTCACAAACTTGGATTATTCATTAGGCAAACATCATAAACAAGTCTACAAAAAATCAGAATTACCCGATTTAACGCAAGGTACCCCATACTAGCAAATCCTAAAGTTACTGGACTAAAAATCCAGTCGAGTTTTTACTTGTGCTTACAGCAAAAAAATACCTAGGTAACACAGATGCAAAGTTTTGGATTGGGTTTAGAAGAATCAAGTAGGTAGGTACTTGTAAATAGATAAGTTTTTAGATAAGTGCATTAGGTATCAAAAATCGGCGGGATTTGAATCCGCTGCTCTCTTATTTACTCTATTATGTCGGAGGCATAGAGAGATTAAGAGAGAGGGTTTGAGTCCCATTGGTTCGGCAATTTTTGATAATTACTTATTTATAAAAATCCTTTATGTACCTATTGGTACATAAAGGAAAATCAACACTTGAATGAATATAGTATTATTAGAATTAAACAAAATCACTTTTTCTACGCCAATAACACTCCGATAACACACTAATCCGTCTGAATTTGTAGTAGGTAGGTACTAATCATGTAGATTCCTGCCTATCTACCTAGTTTCCTACTTTTTAATTTTTTGTCTTCCTAAATAAATATAATAAATACAAATTAGAATAGCAGAGTCTGCGCCCGAGCAAGTTTAGATTAAACTGAAGGTAGGTACATATTATGCCAGCTTGGGTGAGGAAGAATTTTAATTAAAACCGAACGAAATTGGATTAGTCCCCTGTGCAACCGTACGGGCGGCGCACCGCGGCCAGCGCCGGAAATGAAAACGTGGAAATGACAGGGGACATAATATAGCGGGTTATGTGAGGTTCTCTCACTTTAAAATAATGAGAATTACCTACACATTCCAATAATATTATTGTAGGTATACATAGGTACTTAAGTAAAAAAAATCTAAGGGTGGTTTGCACAGATAAGCGCGTGATTGGTCACGCATACGTATTCGCCCCGCAAGTGTGATGTTATAAAATTATAGGTACGTCCCCGCATCCGGGCATCACGCACTATTATAAGTACCTACCTTCTGAAACAATGTGATGCGTGAAGCAAAATATGCAAATCTATGAAAAAATTGATCAATATAATCGTTGGAAGAAAATAATATTTGTCACTCTTTTAATTCTTCGGGGTTTCAAAATGGAGGCATTTCCTAGTTTAGAAAGGTACCTAAATACCTACCTTACAATGACACTAACTTTCGGAAGAAACTTTGTAACAGTTTTAATTTTCCAGTTTTTAATTGCAAAGAGTTGTTAAAAAGATACTTATCTTTGAACTTTTGGAACTAAGCATAACGAAATGAGATCACTCTTTCTGGAAAAGCTACTTAGCTCTTAAATCTTAAACTATGCAACCCAGACTTATCTATAAATAAACAGAGTTGGAGCTAAAAATATTTCAACGAAAGCGCCAATTGTTGAAGAATATAAACAACTAGCGGTCCGCCCCGGCTTCGCCCGTGGTACATATAATATAGCCTATAGCACTCAAGGATCACGTACATATCCAACGGTGAAAGAATTTTTGAAATCGGTCTAATAGTTCCTGAGATTAGCGCGTTCAAACAAACAAACTCTTCCGCTTTATAATATTAGTATAGATGGACATTTCAATTAAGAATGCTCAAGACTTTTTTCAGCAAAGCGCGAGACTCCAATAGCCAAATAGAATGTAAAATTTCCTATCTACATTAATTATGGTTTTTTTTATTCCAACCGCCGAGATTCTTCATGTTTATTCAGTAGGCAGAGTATACCGAATCAATGATGATTATTTATTTGACTAGGTATGTAGCAGAAAGCACTTGTAAAAGTTTTCTTGAAACAAAAAGCTTCTCTTTAATTTTAAACTTAAGTAGTGAGCGAATAGTAAATAATAATTTATTCATTCAATTCTTACTTCTAGCATTTTTATATTTCGCCATTTCCTGCTGCAAGGCGAGCAAAGGGAATGGACTCAGTGACTCGATCCTCAAAATGGCGACATCGTCTATTTTCGCTTTTAACCTCTCTTTGTTCAGCTCGTAGTAATGCTTGCCGCAGACCAGTATGACCCGGTTGACTCTTAGTGGCTCTGCTATAGTATCACCTGCGAAATTTATATTCGTAAAATAAAAATAAAATACTAAATAGGTACAGATTAATTTTGCAATATAAGGCAATATAAGGTAAGTACAGGTAAGTACGCACCAATTACAGGTTTGAAATGTGTCCCCGGCGCAAAGTCGGACAGTGGCGATGTAGCATCTGCCAGTCGTAGCAATATTTTTGGGGCTACTACTACCAATGGCTTTCGGTAATTGCGGATTACCTGAGAAAATAAAATTGTTATTTGATGAGTGACGTTAAGTTATTTACAGGTAAACGGGAGTTCTCCATCTTATACCTATCGACTGTATAGTTCGTTCGGTAACTTAGTGTCGGTACAGGCGCAGGTGCTCTTAGTATTCTGCTTTTATTTTTATTAATTTTTTTCTGTTTGTAATTTTTTTTCTATTCTAACAGAATCTCCGAATAGTCTGCCAATCTTGCACTTGGCCAGCGTGGTAGACTATGGTTAAAATCCTTCTCATTTTGAGAGAAGACCCGTGTTCATGAGAATATTATATTTTATGTTTATGGTTATATTGTAATAAAATACGAATATAAAAAAATATAAAAAGGAAAGAGAATTTTAATGAAAAAATATGAGTAGGTATATAACGCCAAAACCCCTTGTGCCTGTACACCCCTCGCGGCACGCTTTGAAGTCACGGCGGTGTCTTTGGCAAAACACCGCGCAGCCGAGGCGGCTAGACACAAAAGGCGACCGTAAGAAAACGAACAGACTATATACTCTATCTTTGGGTGACCAGTCCTACTCTTCTTAGGGGCTGTCCATTAATCACGTGAGGTTCGAAAGGGTAGGGAGGGGTTCGTCAAAAATCACGAAATATCACAAGAGGGGAGGGGGGGTTATTGTAAGATATCACATTTATCTACTTATTTTTTCGTCAAACGTGTGATTTCTAAACCAAATTAATTTTCTAGAATTAAGGATTAGATTATACTTTATACTGGTACCTACTTAAAAATTATAATATTATAAAAATTTTAAGATTCTTTGTAGGTACTAAAAATACACGTGATTTTTGGTGGGGGGCGGGGGGGTAGTCTTAAACCTTACCACGTATCGCTATGGGGGAGGGAGGGGTCAAACAATGTTAAAAAAACATCACATGATTAATGGACAGCCCCTTACCTGTCTTCTTAACAAATGGAAGTATTGCGCGGGAGTCGTTGGGTTCACTACATGCATGCACACTGCTTCAGAGTCGGGTTTGGTCTCGGAACTGTCAGTCAGTTGCAGGAACCTTTCCATCCTGCACGAGGAGTGTTCTGACGCGGCACCGTCGAATCCGTGCGGTAGCAGCATTACCAGACCGTTGCTGCGTACCCATTTGCCTAGAGTAAAAAGATCAAACATAAAGACCTGTTGAATTGAATAGAATGGAATAGAATAGAAAAGTTTTTTATTTAAATAAACTTTTACAAGTATGTACTTTTGAATCGTCAATTGAATGTACCACAGGTTCGGAATGCAGTTCCAGCCGAGAAGAACCTGCAAGAAACTCGGCGGTTGCTCTTTTTTTAAAAATAACAATATAACAATTATTTATGTACATGATTGAAATGCCGTCTCGCGCATTGCTGGAACGAGTTAAATCCATGCTTTTTTCGTTTATATAATCTTCAATTGTATAATAAGCTTTTTTTATGAGCATACTTTTAATAGAGTTCTTAAACTTGTGTAACTTACGTTGTGTTGACGTTAGTGTTGACTACGATAAGGGTTAACCGTAAGAACCAGTAAGATCTGTGCTACTTCTAGATTTTTTACTACTTCATCGTTTATTTTTCTTGCACATAGGTTGGCTGCCACCCTAAACGGCTGATTAGGGATTATGTCTGAAGATATTTTAAGTTTTCACTCACTTTCTCCCGAAGCGATGTAAGTATCAACGATAATTTGAGCTCCTGTATAAAAGTCTCCAAACTGTGCTTCCCAAATGTACAAATTGTCTGGAGAGTCGAACGCCATACCGTATTCGTATCCTAACACTGCTTCTTCTGATAATATCGAATTCGCCACCTGGGAAGTAATGGCCAATTTTATTTGACATAATCTGAGTTGTTCTTTTACTGAGGAGGTATCAGGCAGCACATATACATTTTAGGGCCAAGGACGTCAGCGTCATAATATTATGGTCTAAACAAGATAATAATTTCATGTTGTATGCCATGTATTGCGGTACATATACTATAACTCATATCGATGACAATTTAAGGCCGCTCTCTTCACGCGCTTTTCCATACAAACGTATTACGCCTATTATTCTAATATTTGTCGCAATAGGTCTAAAGTTAAGCCAGATATCAATTTATTTCTCCATTATCTATGCCATAAAATAAAAATATTAGTAAAATTATATTTATTTTGAAAGTTATGACGCTTGAAAAATCACTATTTTTGGGCAAATTTTGGGGCAACTTCGTGCGTAAATAAACTAAGTATATAAGAAACTAGAAAATTGAAAAACGACCGAAGTCTTATCATAGGTTACTTCATAATAATTACAAATGTCTTTAGTTCATGTAAAAATTTGCCAAATATTTGCTAAAATAAGCGAAATACCAAACGTAGATTTGCATCTTTTTAGTTTGCCGTTTTTCACTAAAAATCATGATATCTCAAGCAAAATTTATTTATTTAATTAATTTATTATTTATTTATGTATATATTTTTAGTACTCTTCTTTACTGAAGACGTCTCGCTCTCTAAATGCAGAAATCACTGTTTTAGACTCCACTCACCAACGATTTGTCGATGCCATGGAGAGGGCTCTTAACGCTTGATATCGTACTTTCTTGACGCTAAATGACTGTGCAGTCTAAAAATAGTAGTGAGCTAAACTGGATAGGGTTTGGAAGTTTTCGAAACACATACCTACCAAAAACCAATACGTCAAACCTCTAGTCAAAAAATTCATACACAACTGCACTCGTAACTAAACGCCTATGAATGAAACATTGATCTATTAACTAAGAGATCTGAAGCTAAAAATTAACTTGAGGTACAGTTATTGTACTCACCTAACCTAAATGACTCCTGTCTAGGTGTAAATGAAACACCGAATCGCACTTGCTTTTTATTATTTCTAAGCATGTCACTAAATTGATTGTCAAATGGACTTATTTGTTAAATTTTAATAAATTTAATCCTACCAAATTAAATAGGTATGTCTCATAAACCATAATTACTTTAAGGATTGTTTAGATATTGTTTTTGCATGTTTTATGTCAATTGACAATATTGAATTTAGTCGCATCATAATTTTCCAAAAACATACATTACGAGGCTGATAAATTTTTATTATTTTGGTTTCTTCCAAGAATTTATAAATGTTTGATCTTAAGTTATTTTTGATAAATTTTCCGTAGTTTTATTATAATGTCCTGTGCTGTGAAAGAATGTAATTCCTATAGGGGCCGAAAAGAAAATTTTAAAGGAACATTATCATTTCATCGGTGAGTTTTGATAGTTTTGTATGTAAATATAATCTAAAATTATGTAATGTTATTTGTAGTTTTTGGAAATCATCCTCGTGTTCAATTCTACACCGATTTTTGCCTATTTTTTAAATATTTTCTGTTGACTAATAAAGGTTATGTTTTTTAGCATAGTGATGTACTAAAATTGCATATCGATTACGTGCGATAAAATTTTTAACCCCCGACGCAAAAACGACGGGGTGTTATAAGTTTGATGTGTCTGTGTGTGTCTGTGTGTGTGTTGTGTGTGTGTGTATATGTGTGTGTGTCTGTCTGTCTGTTCCTCTGTAGCGCTAAAACGGGTGAACCGATTCGAACGCGGTTTTTTTTGTTTGAAAGGTGAATTAGTCGAAAGTGTTGTCAGCTATTTTGATGAAAATCGATGCAAGATGGCCGCCGCTACAAAATGGTAGATTATTTATTTTTCACAAATCCGTTAATATGGGTATCAAATGAAAGGGCTTGACTAGTAGAATAACACCATGCAAATCCAAGATGGCCGCGATCAAAAAATGGTGACGGGGTTTTTTTTTAATTTTTTGAACATTAGATTCCGTAGCCACTACACACAATGGATACCTACTTACGTGTATTTCCGCGTGCTAGATTGTTGTATCAAGATCGCTAAATTTTTATTTGTTACAGATTTCCAAAGAACCCAAAAATAAGAAATGAATGGGCACAAAGAATAAGACCGCAATATTGGACATCGCAGAAACACAGTCATATTTGTTCAAAACACTTCACACTTAATTGATTTGTGCCCAAAAACAATTTAAAATGGAGGCGCTTAAAAGCAAACGCTATTATTTTTGCCGCATTACACATATAGACACATTGGTAATTATAATTGGTAATTATAATAAATATAAATTGACGTTCAAAAAGTGTACAGTGTACCAATTTTGAATAAAGTTTATTTGATTTGATTTGATTTGATTTAATAATATCAGATATTTGTAATAATACCATAATTTCATGCTAGTGTTGTGTGAAGGTGCAAAATACATGCAAATACTAGGGTTGGACTTAATAGTCTTTGGCACGAATTCAGAGATAAAATAGTCATTAGTGATAGATGTTTGGTCCACGAGTATAATGCTAACACTCTTATAATAAGGTAATTCATCGTTTTCAAGAAAACAACGAAAATCAATTCTAACCTCAACACTGGATGATTTACCCTCTCCCTCCCCCCATCCCATAACCCATATCAAGGCGGCACGTTTTAAAAGTTTTACCCTAAAAGCTGTTATTAGTGTATGAAAAACGCTGAAGCGAAACGTGAAAAATGTTCTACCAGGTCTGATTTTTTTAATTTAAGGCAAGAGAACCGTTACCAATGGATGTCTGTAATGCAGAAGAAAATTCCGCCAATGAAGTTTCCATTCGCACATTAACGGAGTGACGTATAAACATTAATGTTCAAAGAAATTTAGTAAGTGTATAATATTCGTTCGTTCGTTCGTTTCAACCAATGGACGTCCACTGCTGGACATAGGTCTCTAGCAAGGATCGCCACAGCACACGATCTTGTGCCGCCTGATTCCAGCGGCTACCAGCGACTCGCTTGAGATCGTCTGTCCATCGAGTGGGGGGTCTACCTACGCTTCGTTTGCTGGTGCGAGGTCGCCATTCAAGCACCTTGGGACCCCAACGTCCATCGGTTCTTCGTGCAATGTGCAACGTGTGCAATGTGCAAATTGCACGAAGTATAATATTACTACCTATTAATATAAATAGGTTTAATATTTTGTATTTCGAGACAAAACAATTCACTATTGTAATCTACATAGTACTTTCAGGAAGGTTTTAGTATATGTATAACACACCTAGTTACCATTCTTATGTGCGAAGTTACACGCATAAATGTACCCACATGTCACTAATATTTTTGACTGGTGCACCGCGGTTCCTCTGAGATTGCTGGACCGAAGTCGGTTTAATTTTTCTTAAAAATAGCTTGTGTGATCGTATTTTCGAAACACCGTTTATAAAGTTTCATCGACTCCAAAAAGACTCGATTTTATTTCAGTTCTAGAAGGCACAACAAAGGTTCTAGAAGGATATGTATATTTTGTGTTTTATATATATATATGTATATTATTCGATGTGTACACTAAAACCTTTCTGAAAGTATGTAGATTATGATAGTGAAAAAAACATCAAAATCGGTTCATTAGTTGCGGAGATAATCGCGAACATACTTATATACATACATATATACATACATACAACCTCCTTTTTTGAAGTCGGTTAAACATATACTATATGAAACATGTTATTCTTGTATTTCCTAACAAGATGATGCCCGAGACTTCATTCACGTGAGCTTAGGTTTTTATTTTATTAATCTTGTGGGAACGCTTTGATACTGCAAGACAAAAGTAGCCTTAGATATCGGTTCCCGGGATGCAAGCTGTCTGTGTACAAAATTTCGTCCAAATCGGATGGGCCCTGAAAAGGTAAAAGACAGAAAGACACACTTTCGCATAATGTAATATTAGAGTATGGTGCACATATTTAAACACGCATATTGTGTCCCTATAGATCCTCACAGTCAAAATATCGATAGTTACATCACTAGCACGTCACGTGTCATCGTCACGTGTCATTAAAAAACTTGTGACCACTGACAGATGTAAACTTGACATCTATTTAGAGTATATATTACAATATCTTAGGAATGAAATAAGTTAACATTAGTCAAATATGACAGAGGGTAGAACCCTTTTACACACACATAACATTCATAATACGGGCGTCAGGAATAAAATCAATACAGCATTATATTCTGGTAACTATATGTATAATTATTCCGAGGCTGCGGTAAGAGATGTTGAGACAGACGTTTCCCTGCTAATTGGATAAGACCCTTCCTAAACATAATACAGTTAGGTATGCTTTATGAGTTATTCGAAAGACTTAATCCGATAATTCTTTTTCTTTCAGAAAAAGGTTGAATAGATTGGAAGTGATTCAAAAGAAAAGCCTTTACGCTTTAACGATGGATTCAATTTCTAATGAATGGCTTTTATTTTCTAATGAAATCCAATTCTTTCTCATCTGACATTATTATAATATTATTAAGATAAAATATTATAAAAGATAAGATCGTCCAACAAATACATAGAAGAAGTCTACATGTGCTGATATGAAAATAGAAGATTTTTCTTGCCACCGAAGCTAAAGTGTATGTGCCATGGAGAAATGATAGTACGTAATCAAACTTACCTGTTAAGTTGTTAGGGTAATACCATTTTGTATTACCCTAACTGTATATTTAATATAACATATTTACTCATAACATAATTAAAATTTCTAATATTTACAAAAAACTTACCCTAACTTACCTCTAAAAATCCTTTCTGCTTTTCATGAATGTGGTTGAGAGGAACGTGTATGGTCTCCTTTTCCTGGTCGATGAGCATGACGTGACGGTGAGAGAAGGTGCCGCGACCCACATCCTCTCCGCTTAATCTTACGTGACGACCTTCCATGAGAAGGGAACCTGGATATTCAAACACCTAATAATTTTGATTCAATTTTATCGCAATGCAAATGAACAGTTCTTGCAAAAATGGTAGAGTACTAGTTTTTGTAAATCCTTCAAATAAATGGAGCATTAATAGCTCAAAGGGCAAGGAGCCGACTAAAATCAGAAAGGTCAATGTTTCAAACACACCCGTTGCACTATTGTAATGTATATACCTACTGTAATGTACCTACCCCTAGCACAAGCTTTACGCGTAATTTGGACGAAAAGGAGAACCTCAACATTCTTTAAAAATATCTTTAAAATAGAGTAACATTAAGATAAGTAATTAACTAGTAAAATAATTAATTACTTAGTTTAAATTTAGTATTAAGAGACTACACACGTTTCCTTGAAGGGTTAGTAAGTGCAGATACACTAATTAATAACGTAGAGTGTATTACAGCTTCGTAACTTTCTTACACAGTGTAGGTAATAATACGATGTGCTTAAAAAATATATGACGTGTTTGCAACAATTACCGATTGCCATAGCCTCTGCAGTTGCCCAGTCAAGATCTTTCTCCTCAGTTAATTTGTTTATCCGGTTTTTCACATGTGTTCTAGCTAAGTGGGCGTGAATATTCTGAAACAAATAAAAAGCCAAATGAAAATTAAATTAAAAGTTTTCATCATAATACGATCTAAATTTTACTTAATGTATACCTAATAAATTAGCAAATCTAACACGTTTGAAATAAACAAGCGGCCATTAAACTGCTAATTGAACATTAATCTTAAATATTAGGTAATCTCTGTAAGGACATTTTCATTAAGCCCAAGAAGGCTAATGGCTGAGGGCATTCAACGTTCAGGCTAATAAACCTTTTACTAAGTAAATGTCCCATGAAAGATCAAAAGTTCACTTCGTACAAATGGACAATTAAGTCGTTCCTGAACTAAAACTACGAGTGCCTAACTAATTAGCAACTTGGACACTTACTTAGGAATTAAATTCTTACGAATTTTTTTTCCTATTTTTATAGGTAGGAACACTTTTCTTTCTATTTTCCATCGACTTGGTAGATATATAGGTACTTAGGTAGATTTTATAGGTAGGTAGGTTTCTAATAGCCAAGATAAAAGTAATTTTTACTGTAACGGTATGGGTCGCGATAAATATTATGTGTTCTCAAGCTTAATATTGACATTAAATCAAGAAACCAGATTTTACCTAGTTATATGAAAAAACTACGAATCAACCATTTGAATTTTAATTGTACAATGGAATCAACTTGAATTCCAAAAAGAGACGTGATTCTAAGAATAACAGACTCTACAACATTAAATAAATAAATAAATAAATTTAATCATTAATAAAATCATTGTAATTAAAATTATGCTTATTTTCACTTCTAAACCAGTTACTTCACGTTAACGCTAAAATATTTCATAGTATGTATAAAATAAGTTAGTAGCATTTACTCTAAACTGATTGCCTTGTTCAAACATTTTATACTTACGAGTACCTGTCTGCACGTAAAGCGTGCTTTTGAATAATAAGTATTTTAATTTTTAATGAGCATCTAAGTTAGAGCTTAATGTTCGTCATATTATGTTTTATTAATTAACTACCCGTCTCTATGTGTCGTATTCTCATATAAGCACAATTTTCCTTTGGAACCTAAATCGAGCCTTATTTCGAACCTGATCCGTAAGTCAAAAAAGCTTCTCAACATACTATTTTTACGTTCTTTTATGTATGTAGATCTTTCTTATATTTCATTGGAGTCCAGTTACAGAGTTTGAATTTTCAATGATAAATTGGACTGTTCAAGTTTCCGTTCTATTTGCCGTCCCCGCTTGAAAGTAAATTTTATTTCATAGATAAGGAAAGGAGTTTTATTTCCTTGTCGTCCCTTTTCCGATATTGTTTCTTCGCGTCGAAACTAACTTTATCTATTTTCAGCTCTTGGGTCAATTGTTGTTTTCCGACGTTTAACGACCCTTCTGGTTGTGCGATGTTAGAATATTATTTAGGTACCAGTAGGTATTATAATACCTACTCGTCGTATAAGTAAGAGATCCTGGATTTCATTTCGTGTGAGTTGTCACTGGTTTCGTAATTGGCTCGACCTGAGTGCTTAGTCTAAGATCGGAGCACTCGAAAACGAACTCGAAAACTATTGATCGATTTCAGAGTAAAATAGACCTAAAATGGCTTGTATTAAGGTTTGAGTTCGCCAATACATACATTCAGCATTCGAACACAACGAGCGCCCCAAGCAGAAATGTTGTAAAATACATATTCGAACTATGGAATTACGACTTTAAAATACGAGAATTTGAGTTCATTTTGCTCTGAATTCACTTGTGATTCGATCAATAGTTTTCGAGTTCGTTTTCGAGTGCTCCGATCTTAGACTAAGCACTCTGTTTATTGTGTTTTATTATTCGATGAAAATGTGAGGCTTGTGAGGCTGCGATCTCAACTGGTGGTAAGTAAAATGCAGTAACAGATGGTAGTGGGTCAAATCAGGTGAGATATAGAAATTTTAATTAAAACCATACTCATAATCCGTTTCTACGTGGCATCGTACCGGAAGTTTAAATTAGCGTAGATACGTTTTTACCAAGTTAGCACCTTATAACTAGCCAGCTAGTTGAAGACTCCAATCAGACCAGACCAGGTCCTATTTAGAAATTGTGCCAAATCTAGGTATCTACCTACATTATTCCTATCGATGATTTTATAAGGAGTGTGAATTATTTCTGTATTGTCAGTCCCTTAACTATTCTATGTGTCTCAATTTTATAAGATTAATATCTCATCCAATTGTAATGCAAATCATCTCCGCTCGAGATAGCAACGAGAATACAAAGTGGATGTGTTTACGCGCTTAACCGCTAATGTCATTCTTTGCATAAATAACAACTCAACCCCCAAGTAAAAGAAGGAGATGTACCTAACCGCGTCGTTTACGATTCTTTTATGCCTAATAAAAGTCGACCAGGCCAAGCGATCAAGTTGGTAATTAAACATGATTTATATAGGCTCATCAAATAGACCTAAAAGAGGTGTCAGAGTTACACGCAAAGGAGAAACAAAGTTTCTTGAACGCGCCTGATGTCGCCGACTCAAGATGCTCTCGATATTCGAATTTGCATTTCTGGTACTGAAAAATGCACTGCATGTTTCATCCTTTCAGACACGTCATCGCTCCACTTGGTCTAACCCCAGGGTTTACCCTACACTCCGCTTGCCAATTGTTCTGTATAGATTTTAATATTAAGTCCTTATATAAAGCCTCAATAGTGCAACGGTCCGGGCGTGAACTGAAAACTGAAAGGTCGACGGTTCAAATCCCACCCGTGGTACAATAGTGTTGCAACTATTCCTTAGCACAAGCTTTACGTTTAGTCGGAGGAGAAATGGTACAGGATCTTCTTTAAAGAAAATATACACTGCATAATATTATATATATACATGGCTTATACACAGATTTCTTTTAAACATTAATTAAGCTCTTATTAATAAACATTGTATAGCTGTTTCAACTTGCATAGTTCCTGTAGTTTTCTTCTTCCAATATCAAGTATCACGAATAAGCTGTGTGTGCATTTTTAAAAGTTAGGGTTCTACTTATACTTAACAAGTATAAATTAAAAATTAAAAAAACCCCGACATTCGCCATTTTATGGCCGTGGCCATCTTGGATTTGCATGGAGCTATTTTACTAGTCAAGCCCTTTCATTTGATACCCATATTAAGGGAGTTGTGAAAAAATATGTAATCCGCCATTAGCGGCGGCCATCTTGGATTGATTTTCATCAAACATAGCTAACAAAACTCTCGACTAATTTACATTTCAAACAAAAAAAACCGCATTCAAATTGGTCCACCCGTTTGAGCGCTACAGGGGAACAGACAGACACACACACACACACACAGGCACGTCAAACTTAAAAATATAGAAAACTTACAAAATCACTAGGCGTACTGACGGAGGCACGGCCAATTATTTTGAGGGTCTCCTTGTCGACGCCGGTGTCCCACACTTCAACGGCGGCCGGCGCGGCGGACATCCCTGACCATTGTTCTTGAAAATAAGTCACCTGAGCCAA
This sequence comes from Melanargia galathea, assembly GCA_920104075.1. Classification (NCBI taxonomy): domain Eukaryota; kingdom Metazoa; phylum Arthropoda; class Insecta; order Lepidoptera; family Nymphalidae; genus Melanargia; species Melanargia galathea. The sequence continues at coordinate 4,639,703 of OV049869.1, forward strand.
TAGACACAGCTTTGAAATAATTGTGAAACTTGAAATAAGTGCCTATAGTTGTTGGATAATTTCCGTATTCTCACATACTTACCTACAGCTAAACTTACCTGTAAAAATGTTACCTAATGGGTCAGATATAAATATAGTTCCATTAGTTAAATAGAAAAAATCAGCCAAGTGCGAGTTGGGCCTCGCTCTTTCAGGGTTCCGTACATAATTATGAATAATATAATATTTTGGGTCTAAGAAATATTTAATTTCCGAGCTAGACATCGCAACAAACCGTGAAAGAAAAACCCAAAAAAATGTTCGTTTATTTTGGTCACAGCTTATAAACTATTTAATAAATCGTTGTTTTCAGTATTTGTTGTTTAAATAGAGCATATAGTACATAATATACTGAAATATTATATTCCCAACTAGTTTAGTTTTTGAGATAGCCCCCGTCACAAAAATGGTCTAAAACTGACAACTTTGATGGCCTCCCATTCCCTTATTTTTTGAGATAAAAATTAAAAAAATATATATTTGTACTCTACTTAATGAGCTCTAAACAATGATACCCCACAAGCTAGGGCAAAGAAAATTTTTTTTTTTCCGGCTCCTTTTTCATGTATGGGAGCCCCCCTGAAAAATAATTTAATTCAATTTCTAATTCAATATTTGATTTTGGGTTAACGTTTTACACTAAATACCAAAATTTCAGGTTTGTGACTCATTTCGTCTGCGAGCTAGAGACCTGTGACCGGCGGACAGACGGACAGACAGCCGAGTGACATTAATAGGGCTCCGTTTTTTACCCTTCGGGTACGGAACCCTAAAAAGTAAAACATTTTAAACAGGTTTCATTGAAAAAAAAGCCAACTTACCTGTGGTGTATAACTTGCGGCTGCTTCGAATTGTCCTTGTAGAAATTTAGTATATTCTGTATTTATACGCGCTACGTCCTTTTCAGTGAGTAATGATTCAGAGATGAGTCTGTCAGCGTAAAGATCAGGAATAGATCTGAAACAAATATTTTGTATAACTTTATTATCACAGGAACATTTTATAAATTGGATTAAGAAAACTTTAAATGGTTACATGAATTTTCATCATCACCATCAATAGGTACATTTCCAGTCCACAACTGGGCACGGGTCTCCTCTCAGAGTGAGAAGTGTTTAGGCCGTAGTCCAACACGTGGCCAAGTGCGGATTGGTAAACATCACACGCCTTTGAGAACATTATGGATAACTCTCAGGGGTGCATGTTTCCTCACGATATTTTCCTTCACCGTTGAAGCAAATGATATTAAATTGCTTAAAGCGCACATTAACTCAGAAAAGACAGAGGTACGTGCCGGGGGTCCAATTCGGTCCCCCCGAAAGGGAGGCCTATGTTTTAACCACTAGGGCCTAGTGACTAGGCAATGAATTTTACTCACTGTCTGTTATGTATAAATTTGTAAAGTAGGGGATTTGTAAAGGTCGGATCGTCCAGCTCATTGTGTCCCCATCGGCGATAGCAATTGTAGTCAATGAAAACGTCTTTGCGGAATCTTCTTTGATACTCAAACGCTATGTTCGTCGCTTTGACGACGAGCTGAAAGTATCAATAGCTTTATTCTGAAAAGAGCCTACGGTAATGTCACTACCAAGTAAAAAACAATTTTTAACATTGTGCAAGTGATAAGTAAATAGAGTTAAATGAGTTTCCAATTCTGATGTAGGTAAAATATCTCTAAACTAAACTAAATTCAGATCTAAACCTGAGTTTAGATTAGTTTAGTTTAGAAGATTGTGTACAACAGAATTAGTACCAATGGCATATATTTTATTTTATTTTACAAAATTACTAAGAAGATAAGTGCTTATTTAAAACAAGATCCTTACCTCTGGATGATCACCATTCACATGTATGACAGGAACAGCTATTGATTTGGCTAAGTCTGTGACGTAAAGACTGGAACGGCCCCTATTTGAAGGTAATGTAAAGCCTACCTGTAGAGAAATTTATATTAAACTTGCAACAAAGGCTTAAAATAACATGAAATGATACCAGGATTTATATTATGTAGATTAAAATTTAATACGAACTTAATTTGAGCAAATATTTTAGAATTGTTCCTCTAATCGTGATTGTAAATTAATATTATTCATTTATATTGAAATTGTATTGATATTGTAATACCTTTACCTTTCGAACATAAAAGGGATAATTTTCAATCTATTCCCGGTTGTATTTTATCACTGGGCGCAATTATATTCGTATAGATACTATGATCTACAGTCGAATACCCATCTAGCTTAGTGGTGACCGTTGAGATCAATATGGAGATCTCAAAGATCTCAATTTGGTATTTTATAATTTCTAAATTGGCTCAGGCCTGGTCTGGTACGGTTTTACGGTGCCGCGTAAAGATCGATAGGAGAGTATGGGTTTCATAAAACTGCCATACCCTTTTCAGCTTAGCTTGCTAGTCTGTAATAAACTGGTAAGATCGCAGTCAAGGGCTAACTTTACATTGATAACAAAATGGCAAAGTTCCAAGTTTAGTTTCCACTTGATTTTACTGTGGAAACTATTATTTAATTTACCCTGCAAGACGCCTTCGCCCGCAGCAAGTAAGCGCTTTCTTGATGAAGTTACCCTCAAACGATAATATTATATTGAGTTACTAACTTGGTTATTAACTACTATGTGTAAAGATCCACCGACTTCAAAATGAGGGACTTGTGAGAGCATCAGAGTTTCTTGGTTCACTCCTTGGCCTGTGAAAGCTGCATCGCCGTGGATCTACAAAGTGAATGGAATAATATTAAATTCGTGAATTGTTCAGTGCACTGTTGCAGTCATAACACGAGTTTCCGGGATCGATTCACGATTGAGTCTACGTTTATAAAACGAGTTGAAGGTTTAGGCTTACTAAACCGAATTGTTATTAAAAAAGCGGTTTGAGATTTAGTTTGAATGATACAATCCTACTAAAATAATTGACAGTAACATTTAAAATAGGGATACCTTAAGGTGCGTCCAGACTTGAACATTTCACCGAACCGAACAGCGAACATTTCGGCGAACTTGTTACGCTCAATGTGGACGGCGCGCTTGGAGCGCTTGAGATGGGTTACTGCGTAACAGTTCGCCGAAACTTTCGCCGAACTGTTACGCAGTAACCCATCTCAAGCGCTCCAAGCGCGCCGTCCACATTGAGCGTAACAAGTTCGCCGAAATGTTCGCTGTTCGGTTCGGTGAAATGTTCAAGTCTGGACGCACCTTTAGACAACATCATTCGATGGTGAAACAAGATAGTGATAAGAATTTGTTTAAAAGCAATTACTTTTGGAGGATTTCTATGTCCGAAGACATATTAGGGAATAAAACGGCTACCGACTGGTATAATTGATTAAAAAAATTTAAATATTAATAGTAATTGTAAATTTTGATATTTTATTTATTTATTTAATTATTTTTATTTATTACCCTGGGAAGAAAATCGTTAAGTAAATCAATTTCGTTTAATGGTCTTAATTTCGTTTAATTACCTGAACATTTAAAACTTTGTCGCCAAACCTCGACGTCTCGTCGCATGAATAATCACCCTCCATTAGCTTTAATTGCTTGGATCTAGTTTTTCCCATCGACACTGGGTTTGCAGCCTGAAAAAAATATACAATAGATACTTCATTCTCAAAACAAGATTCTAAAATAAAACATTGTTTTAAAATTATAAATACAGTCTGTTTTTCCTTAGTTACCGCGAACTAACAATGAAGTTTAGATTGAAGATTGATTTAAGTGAAAATTCAAATAGATACAAGAATTCAAGCGCCGGGGAAAGAGCGTCACTTACGCGTTTCTCCGAGAAGGTTATTGCGATTTGTTTACCTTTTAAGACAACTAAGGAAAAACAAATTGTAGAGCTAAGCATCAAGCGCTTGAACGAAGAAGCAAACTCAGTAGAATACCTCTTTTTTATTCAACTACAAGTTAGCACTTGACTGCAATCTCACCTGATGATAAGCGATGATGCAGTCTTAGATGGAAGCGGGCTAAATTAGAAGAGGTATGCATACCCCTGATCGGTTTCTACCACCAGACCAGACCAGAGACAATTTAGAAATGATAAAATCCCAAATTGCCCCTGCCGGGAATCGCACCCGGGACCTCCCACTTATAAGACCACAGCGCTCACCACTGTGCCAGGGAGGTCTTTGGACCTACCTACCTACTTGAAACTCTACCGAGAAATTCGAGGAGTGGACAATCAAGCAATTGGTGTACTCTCGGTTGATCGAATATCGACCAAGAAACTCGCTAGCTGTAAGTGGGGTGCTGTAAATTGAAGTCTAAAGGCAAAGATGTTATACCTCTAAATGCGATGGGTTGTTTATAAGAGAGAATCTAACTGTGTTGCCGTTCATAGTGATATCGGTAGAAGCACCTGTAAGGGAAAAAACTTTTGTTTAATATAATTTTGTAGTGTTCCTACAATAGCTATTTCAAAAGGTTCTGACAGTTTCGGTTTGGGCTGGCAAATATTCCAAATTTTCCAAAAACTCCCGAAAGAATTTAATCCAAAGCACCAAGGCCGTGTGCCGAAAATCGATGGAATATTTCATTGGTTTTTCTTTTGTCCACAGGAATATTTTATTAAATGTCGCAGTTTTTATTTTAGTGACTCTTCTACAGGTTCTGAACATAATTTGCTACTTGGGAAAACGCGAAAAGCGCAAGAAAATATTTTGACGTGATAACGTCTTATAAATCGATGAACATCGGCTACATGCACGAAAAAGCATGACTCATTTTCACGTACCGCGGAACGTAGCGCGTAGCTCGTAGCACGGTAGCGCGTAGCGCGGAACTAAGCGTTCGGCTTGTGACGCATCTATCTCTCTTTGTTTTCTTATGACGTTATCACGTAAAATTTTAGTTCGTAAACCGACTTTACAGACAACTAATTTTTATTCAATTATTATGATCATATACTTTTAAGTCACATAACTTGACAATCGAAATTTTGAGTAGGTAGGTATATAATTAGGTAAGTAAAATATTTTGTTTGTTGTAAATTATTGTAGTCGGATTTAAATACTCACTCAAATGTGTGGCAATGTCACAGGCAGAATTCGCTTCAGCGGGAAATTCCGGATTGCCATTGAACTTATGGAATATCTTCACTGGTGGGCACTGCAGCAGCCCACTCAGCGCGTTCAACTTGCCCCTGTGTGCCATTGCTATCACCACGTTCTTTAACGTTTCTGATAAACAATGAAAAAATATACCTATTAAATTAAAGAATGTCTGTGTCTGGCTTAATACTGTTTTATTATTTACTAGCGGTCCGCCCCGGCTCCGCCCGTGGTACATAATACATAGCCTATAGCACTCAAGGATCACGTACATATCCAACGGTGAAAGAATTTTTGAAATCGGTCCTGTAGTTCTTGAGATTAGCGCGTTCAAACAAACAAACTCTTCCGATTTGTTATATTAAGTACTAGATGATGCCCACGGCTTCGCCCGTGTGGATTTAGATTTTTAAAATCCCGTGGGAACTTTTGATTTTCCAGAACAAAAAGTAGCTTATCTGTAGAAACCCGTCCCCAAAACGGAAAAATCCCGTGGGATCCCCACGATTTCGGAATACAATTCCTTACAGCATCAGGGTTGAGGAGTTGGATATGTACCTACTCGAGTTCGTTCAACGATAAAGTCTTTAATTGGTACCCCCAATATCAATTTTAATAACCGAAAGTTTCTAAAACCCATTAGTTTTGGGGATTAGGTCCCCTACAGCATCAGGATTGAGGAGTTGGAATCTAAATTTTTTATAAAACAGGGTCGCAATGTTTCTCTATCGATTAAAAAAAAAAATTACGCAAATCGGTTCAGAAATCTCGGAGATATCGGTGTACATAGGTAGAAAAACACAACTCCTCCTTTTTTGAAAGTTGGTTAAAAAAGTAGCCTATGTTACTCCCTGGTTAATTCTCTACTTGTATGTGAAGGTCCCGTCAAAATCGGTTCAGCCGTTCCGAAGATTAGCCCGTTCAAACAGACAGACAGACAGACAGACAGACAAAAATTTTAAAAACGTGTGATTCGGTTATGGTAGCGTTCAAATAACCATATGAGCTTAATATGAGGTAGTTATTTCGATATTACAGACAGACACTTCAATTTTATTTATTAGTATAGATAGATGTACCCGCAACTCATAATTAAATACACTGCAAACTGCAAAGAGGAAAATATAATCGTGTTTTCAATAATTTAAAGTACTTAATAGTTAATGTATCTATGCAATGAGATAATTGCATTAGACTTTTTGAATAATTTTTTGTGGTTTTATTCTGTAGGCCTTGTACAAGTTTTTACAAACAGCATCAATATATTTCATATCTCGTATAATATCTACATTATGAAAATATAATCACCTAGGAAACATTTATGGTGTTATTAATTACTAGCTGACCCCCGCCACTTCGTCCGCGTGGATATAGACTTTTATATAGGATCGGATTGGATCCCATAATCCTTTTTTGTACCTAAACTAAATGTAGCATAAGTTACTCCTTATAACATCACCTATCTGCCATTGAAAGTTCCGTCAAAATCGATCCAGCCATTTTGGAGATTAGTTGGAACAAATTGACACACCAACATACATAAATTTAAATGCACACCAGTTTAAAATAAGCCGTACGTTCAAAGTTCCGGGTCCCAAGTTATTTGAACCCAATAAATGTCTTTCATTTCTGAACTAAAAAATCTATGACCTTGAAATATTTACGGGACAATACTTAAAGTACTACCTTTCTAACAAAAAAAGAATGAGTTAAATCGAACTACGCGTTAATGAATTACAGCTAAATACACGTTTTAACTTTTTTCCCCTCTCCCAAGGGAACCGTGCTGAATTTCGGGATAAAAAGTATCCTATGTCCTACCTCGGAGTATAAACTCAAATCGTACCAAGTTTCATTCGAATCCGTTCAGTAGTTTCGGCGTGATGCGCGGCCAAGATACAGACAGACAGACAGACAGACAGACAGACAGACAGACAGACAGACAGACAAAAATGAAAAAAATTACAGTTTTGGCTTCAGTATCGATTATAGAGTACCCTCCAATAAAAATTTTCAAAATATCTTCAATGTACAGAATTGGATCTGTTACAGTTTTATTATATTATAGATTGTAAGATTTTAAAGTACCTACCTAAGTAATTTAGTAATCTCTTAAAGTTATCGATTCCATCCCATATTAATTAGTTTATGAGCTAAAGTCAGTAAAATGAGAGCGTAGAGCATTTTGATAAAACAAGTGATAATCTAAAAGATTGAAAGTTAAACCGACTTCACCGCGCACTTAAAAGTCCATATCTCGAAAACTAGTAAGCCGATTTTGATGAAACTTTCACTGTTCTCTATGTTGGAGTACATGTAAGCTAATAAAACTTTAAGCTAAAAAAACTAAGACAACCGCACTAGTCACCCCTACGGTTTTCGGAAGGCCCCCTCGATTTCTCTGGTCTGCCATCATCAAACCCTGATTTCCTTATCATGGGACCACCTTTGAAATATCTTCTTTCCAACAAAAAAAGAATCATCAAAATCGGTTAATAAACGACGAAGTTATCCGCGGACACTCATAAAAAAGCATAAGTATATACCCTACGGTCGAAATGAGAAACCTCCTCCTTTTTTGAAGTCGGTTAATAAATTATTTCGAAAACATGCTCAGTGTCATTATGAGATCACTATCCATAAAAAGCGTGGTCTCCTTTGGACACGTTCCAATCTGAGCTTCGCGTGCACGAAATACGACGGAAAACTTTTCAGTTTAAAAATTTTAATATCCAATACCTACCAATTTATCCCTGCAGTCTCGCATATTATGAGAAACAACGAAGAACCACTAAATTATTTTATCTACATCCATGCTTTAAATCTTCTATAAAAGATTCTGAAACAGTTAGCTTATTGCCAACATTAAAACATCTAATGTCCTAATAACCATAATATCGTCCAAAGGAGTGAGTGTTATTATGAAATTTAGTACAACTTATATCATTACTTTTACTTAACTGAAATAAGGCCCTTTTACTTACTTGGAACTTATTCAAACTTACCTAATCTTAACTTACCTGAGGTAGTCAGTGTGAATAAAGTAGAAAAGAAAGTTAGAAGAGATTCAGCGCCTTCCCCGCAGTACCTCTTCACTGTCGGGTATTTGACCGACAGAAACTTGTCCCACGCTTGGGAATGTAACAACTCTTTTAGTATTTCTAATCTTCTCTCTGTGTCTATCGTGTCTGTGCCACTTTCTACGCGCTGCGCAAACCATTCTCTTTCTGCTTCTGTCTGTAACAATATCTCAATGATACGATTCAAATTGTATTTTTATATCAAGTTTCTTTCTTTTTATTAAAGCTTCAATTTCAATGACTTATTATTGAATAAGAAAAATAATTAAGATACTAATATAATATATCTGAGTTGTACAGTTTTACATTATATCTCTCTGTTACTTGCTGTTACTTGTGATAAGTTGAGATATTTTAGGTAGGTACGAAATATTAACGTTCATTTTAGCTTCATAAATCTCGAATTTTAAATATTTAAGTGTCACTAAAAAAAACAAAATTAAAATTTTACAGATTTCCAACAAAAACTGTCAAAATGGCAAAATTTAGTTAGTTAGTCTTACAGTTTTACTTACTACGATAGTAATTTTAAGATTATAGATTTTGTAGTACTTAAAACTGTTTTGGTTTGTTTTTTAGCTGTCATAAAAAACCAATCATTAACCAAGTAATTAATCTTTATTACTGGAACTTACCTCTAAGTAAGAGAACTCGTAGGAGATCGGGCCGCAATAAATTCTCTCTAATTTCTCGCGCAGATCGTTCGCAGCCTGTTTCCCTTTGTGCCCGTACAATAGGCCTAAGTCGACGGAATCCCCGCCCGATAACCCGTATCTTGATAAATCGAGCTCCTTGATGTTTCTGGAATTATGAACGACTAGCTGATGCCAGCGACTTCGTCTGCTAGGGTTCGTATAATTAATCTCATACAGACTTGCAACACCTATTTAACCCACTTAGTTTAACCCAATTCCTTAATGAAGGAAAGCCCTAAATATAATTTTTCGTGAATATAATTTGAAAAATAACGTGAAAAATGAAGGACTGTCATTCAAATTTTCATCCTCTATTTAACCCCATTAGGGGGTGGAATTTCCAATAATCCTTCTTAAATGTGCGCTTACGTCATAAACGAAACCTTCAAGTTTTTGGCCCAGAGATAGTGTGAATCCCTTCGATGGACATGGGCTACTTTTATCCCGGGAAAACAATTTTCCTATGCGAGTTTTTTTGGAAATCAAAATTCATGCAGGCATTACCTAACTAACTAGTCGAGCTAGTAATTAAATAACAAAAAGCTTTAAAAAATTATTGTAACTATAATCGGACAATTTTCTCGAAAACTGGAATTTGGTATTAACTTAATATTGCAGCGAAAAATGTCAAAAGCCTCTCATCAAGCTCGCGGTAAATTTTAAGAGTCGCTTAAAATTTACCGCGGGAGTGAAGGTTTTCAAAGTTGAAAACGGGTTTTTACGAATACGGTGGTAATTTTCACTGTAAATAATATAATACCGATTATAATTTCTACCAATTTTGAAAAAAAATTAGGCTCTTTTAATAAACTAGGTGATTCGCCCCGTATTCGCACGGGTAATTTGTACGGACAGTGAAAGGCTCGTTAAAATCGGTCCAACCGTTTCAGAGATTAGCCGGAACAAATAGACAGATGGACAGAAAGACAAACAAAAGTTTAAAAATTGTCATTTTGGTAAAATTTAAATTGTCATTTAGTAAAAACCTGTTATTTTGAAATTGCCAACAGATATTTCAATTTTATTTATTTATAAATATACCTATGTACCTAGATATTATCGATTACATAAACGATAATAATTAATATGTAGGTATACCTGTTATCTTTTGTATAGTCAACGTTATCGATGTTAGCTCGCAGGTGGCCGTGAGTGCGATATGCGTTGACTAGTTGCTGCGCCCGGCAGTTCTCGTAGCGTTTTGACAATACTTCTTCAGGTACCTCTAAAAATATGATTATTCAAGATCTCACTGACGGAGTTTGAACTCGTAACCCTCTCAGGTGTTACAACCTGAGAGGGTTACGAGTTCAATTTCCGTTCAGGCCACTTTGGAAAATTATATTTTCTAAACAGATTTTTGGCAGGCAGGGCCAAGCATCTACGAAAAAATCCTATGGTCCCATCTACGAGGAAATTCAGCTATTTTTACTCCTTTGTAAAAATGTATCTACTTTAACCGTTTTTTGTTACCTTAATAATTAGACTTTGAGAAATACATATTATTATTTACTAGCGGTCCGCCCCGGCTTCGCCCGTGGTACATAATATTATATATTATAGCCTATAGCACTCAGGGATCACGTACATATCCAACGTTGAAAGAATTTTTGAAATTGGTCCATGTAGTTCCTGAGATTAGCGCGTTCAAACAAACAAACTCTTCCGCATTATTATATTAGTATAGATTGTGTAAAATTAATTAATAAGATAATATAGGATAGAATAGAATAGAAAAGTTTTTTATTCAAATAAACTTTTACAAGTACTTTTGAATCGTCAATTGAATCTACCACTGGTTCGGAATACCGTTCCAACCGAGAAGAACCAGTAAGAAACTCGGCGGTTGCTTGTTTTAAAAATAACAATACAACAAGATAGATAGATAGATATAATCCAGTTCGATCGACTTTAACTTTGTTTTTATGGCTACAAGAGCATTGAGAGAGCTTAAGTAGACTGTACAGTGTAGAGCATAGTTAAAAGGATATCAATTATTTCTCGTTTATTACTATGTTTGTACGCTATGTAGTAGGTAGCAATGTGTAATTGCTTGAGATATATACAAACAATAGTTTATAAAGTAAATATTTCCATAAGACAAAGCAAACGCCACGCAAAAATCATACCAATATTGATTAAAATAGGGCTTATATTTCTTCAATAGTTTTAACAGATAAGTCATACCTACTGTGATAACGTACCAAATTCGATTGACTCCCGCGGTCGATGCCCGAACACCCCTACTCCTGAATGATACGACAAATACTCCTTCCATCTTATCACCTGTCTCACTCGCACTTTACTAAAAGCTATCATTTTTCCCTTTCACTTCTATCAAAATCACAATGACATTATTCAAAAGTCAAAACTCTCCAATAATTTCAATACTTTTTAAATTTAGAACATAATTCTGCGCGGGAGTTGACTGCTTCGCGATTCGAAATATACTGTCGTATGTCGTTTGAGTGAAAGAGATAGTTATATTTTTAATGATAATAATATTTGTATTCGGTTCAATGGCGACTTAAGAATTACAGATATCTTAATTAGTGCTATTTTTATCGATAACATTCTACGCAAAATGCTAGAAACGAAAATCAAGGTCTTCAGTGTATCTACGAATTCCATAAACCTATGTTACCTATGTAATAATGAGCTCTTTTTTTCTAGGAAACACGTATTTCAACGTGCCTACATATATGAATGAAATTAATCAATAGGTACCTAACTCTAATGATTTATTCCTAGGTACCTATGCCGATTTTCGTAGCAAGACAAGATTGAAAACACACAACAAAATAGAAATAAGTAGCTCAGTTCTATAAGTAGGTATATTGTTTTATTTTTTATCGCAAAAAATAGCACACCCAGATATTGTAATCTAACTTTCGTGTATTTATTTATTGCGTATCCGGTATCAATGATTTATTCAAAGGGCCCGGAAAATTATTAAAATGTATTACCTAAGTAATTTTTATTAGGAATATATTCTGTGTTATAGATCGAACTTAGGCAAATTAAATAACTGACTTCAATGAAGTCGGGTGAATGTAAAAGTAGTTATAGTACGGCAGCCCTGGAACAAAAATTTTAGCTGAAACAAGCTGAATTTTCGTGAGTAGGTTCGTTTTAACGAGACGACCAAGTTTTTTATCTATGAAAATTCTCAATGGAGGTAGCTATTCGAGTGCGCAGGTGCTAAACATTTCGATTTGCTCGGGTAGGAAATTGTTCAACTGAATTTGTAGGACTAATAAATATTCGAAGTGGAGCACGCTGTAGAATATTATTAATAACCAGCTGATTTTTTGTATGCAGCCTAGTAAATTATACTTGTGTAATTAAATGGCTACATTGTTCTACAAATTTAGTTTTCCTACCCGAGCGAATTGAAATGTTTAAAACCTGCGCATTCAAGTAGCTAGGTACCTCCATCGAGAATTTTCATAGATAAAAAACTTGGTCGTATCGTCGAAACGAACCTACTCACGAAAATTCAGCTTATTATTAATCACTAAAAATTTTGTTCCAGGGCTGCCGTACTATTAGGTAAGTATGATAAGGTATCTTTTATCAGTGCACATTTTTGAATCATAAAAATGAATAACAATTATTATTAATTATTGTTCTATCATGCGATGTTTGGGTAATCAGTTTAAACTAACAAGCCTTATGCATTTAGAGATGCACGAATAACATGTTTTGTTCCGATGAATTACATTCTACATCGCCGCACAGTTAGCTATCACTGTTTGCCTACGTATAATTATAACTGGAATATAACATAATGGTTAAAATTAACAGAAATATGTGTTATTTGTTCTTTGTAAATATCAGAAACAAACTCGGTTACTTCGGGGATATGACAAGTTTGCATGGGATCCCAAACGTTTTTTCTATGTCTCGTATACCTTTTTTGAAAAGGTAAGCACGATTTTAGTTGTATATATCGACCAGAATCTCATGAAAAATAGGGAAATGAAATTCCAAGGTTAGCAACACTACGGCTGCCCTAGTGATAAACAAAGTAACTGTCATTTTTTGTGAAATTGACTTTTTGCATTAACAAAAGTTTTATGTCGAGTAGTTTTTTACCACAGTTTAATATTTCAAATAACTTGAACCGTTTACTGAAATTTAAATTGCCCAAACAAAGTAACTGCACTCACTAACCCGGAATATAAATGCAAAAACCAAGTAAACAACAAGCACAACACAAAAACAAAGTAATTGGATGTTGATTACTTTGTTTTTGTATTTACTTGATTTTTCGTTTCATGAAACGATCCCAGGTAAGGTGTTCGGAATGTAATTACTTTGTCTATCACTAAGGCAGCCGAGTTAACCTAGTGTTGCTTACTACAAAATTTAATTTCCCTATTTTTCATGAGATTCTGGTCGATCTATACCTACCGTATGATCTACTTTAAATAAATTTACAAATTCAAACAAAACTCTAAGTTCAATAAAATATTATTTTCTTAGGCGTGTAGAACTCTATACACATTACACAAGCTGTATTTTCGAAAAAATTAAAACAACTTCGGTTAAGCAATCTCAGAGAAATCGTTGTAGGTACCAATCATATGAGAACCTACATTTATGTATGTGCATTATTATGTGTAACTTCGTATACCTACATAAGAATGGTAGGTAACATATAACGTCGATGTACCTGTAACGAACTCGCGGGTGACGCCCGCAGAGCTCGCGGGCGACCGCGGCCCGCCGCGCGGCGCGGTGTTGCGGGACCCGCAAACAACCGCGCACTCCGTGGAAATCGCGTCGTGAGTTTTGCTCTCCACATTTCCATGTATTTCGCGACCGTACGAGTGTTGCGGTCCCGCAACCGCGGCGAGCGCGGGTGCAAACCACTCCGTGAGTTCTTACGCTTATACAAAAACCTTCTTGAAAATATGTATTATAAACTGTAGATTACGATAGTGAAAAAATAATCAAAATCGGCTTATTTGATTTTTGAAATAATCGCAAACATACACTACGCAAACTACATGTACATAAATATATATGTATGTTGAATATAGAACTTCCTTTTTGAAGTCTGTTTAAAATATCTTCATAAATAGACTTCAAAATCTTTCAACCCGTTCAACCCAGATCAGTATACGAGCTCAAAAGCAGTACGGAATAAAATTCCTTATGTATTTTTTAGGTTGTTCTGGTCTGGTATTGTGATGTGTTGCTGCTTCGGTGCCGGCTTCGTCCTGCACTCGGCCCTCAAGGCGTTCTCCACAGGACTAGCCTCCTACGCCGTGGAGACGAATTACTTGGATTGGGACACTCCCTTCCCGGCGGTGACCATTTGCGATGACACCAACTCAGATGACCATGTTAAAAAATATTTAAAGGAGTAAGTAAGACTGTTTAGTAAGTATTAGCTTCTGCCCGCGGTTTCGCTCGCGTGCATTACGGTTTTTCATAAATCCCGAGGGAATCGTGAATTTCCGGTTCCCGTTCCCGCTCCCTTTTCCATCCTTTATACCTACTTTCAAGGAAGTTTGCTATAGTAAGCTACCTATAGCTGCAGATGTAGCTGAAGGTTTCCGTTTTTTCAAAATCCCGCGGGAACTGTGGATTTTTCCAAGATAAAAAGATATGTGCCTACGTGTTATTCCATTGTACATCTATCTCCATTCCAAATTTCATTTTGTGGCGGCGGCCATCTTAGATTTCAAATTTATCATAATGTATAGTATTCTACTAGTCAAGCCTTTGCCAATTTGATACCCATATTGAGGGAGTCGTAAAAAAATAATTATATACCTAATTCGCAATTTGTGGCGGCAGCCATCTTGGACCGATTTTCATCAAACATAGCTAAGAACACATCCTGTCGTTTTTGCGTCGGATTAAAAATAACAAACTTTCTACGCGACAACGCAGGCCACGTGAAGGCTCAGATACTGTTTGATATTTTCGCATCGCGTCTTATTATGTCGCGTTCTCGCTTTTGTCGTTCATCTAGTGGGCTAGGAGTCCTAGGACAAAGGCCCAAAGGGTTACTAAGGACAATTGGTTACCAGTGTTGAACTTGTTCCTTTGCATAATCACAAAATGTATTAACATTTCTGTACAGGCACAAGATAGGTACCTTCAGTACTTACCAAGTTTTAGAAAGACGTGGCGTACTGGAACGTCATGTATTGTCTGTAAACCAGGCTATATGTCTACTTTGCACTGTGATCACGGCGTCAATATGAACTTAACCTTTGCATGATCACAAATTGTATCTACATATCTGTACAGGCACAAGAAACCTTCAATTCTTACCAAGTTCTACAAAGACGTGGCGTACTGGAACGTCCTGTATTGCAGAGTCTGCAAACCAGGCTATGTGTCTACTTCGCACTGTGATCACGGTGTTAATGTGAACTTAACCTTTGCATGATCACAAATTGCATCTACATATCTCTACAGGCACAAGAAACCTTCAATTCTTGCCAAGTTCTACAAAGACGTGTCGTACTGGAAAATCCTGTATTGCAGAGTCTGCAAACCAGGCTATGTGTCTACTTCGCACTGTGATCACGGTGTTAATGTGAACTTAACCATTGCATAATCACAAATTGTAACTACATTTCTATACAGGTACAAAAAACCTTCAACGCTGACCCAGTTCTACAAAAACGTATCATACTGGAACGGCCTGTATTGCAGAGTCTGCAAACCAGGCTATGTGTCTACTTCGCACTGTGATCACGGTGTTAATGTGAACTTAACCTTTGCATGATCACAAATTGTATCTACATATCTCTACAGGCACAAAAAACCTTCAATTCTTACCAAGTTCTACAAAGACGTGGCGTACTGGAACGTCCTGTATTGCAGAGTCTGCAAACCAGGCTATGTGTCTACTTCGCACTGTGATCACGGTGTTAATGTGAACTTAACTTAACCTTTGCATAATCACAAATTGTATCTACATTCCTATACAGGCACAAAAAACCTTCAATGCTGGTCCAGTTCTACAGAGACGTGTCGTACTGGAAAATCCTGTATTGCAGAGTCTGCAAACCAGGCTATGTGTCTACTTCGCACTGTGATCACGGTGTTAATGTGAACTTAACTTAACCTTTCCATAATCACAAATTATATCTACATTCCTATACAGGCACAAAAAACCTTCAATGCTGGTCCAGTTCTACAGAGACGTGTCGTACTGGAACGTCATATATTGCAGAATCTGCAAACCAAGCTACATGTCTACTTCGCACTATGATCACGATGTTAATGTGAACTTAACTTAACCTTTGCATAATCACAAATTGTATCTACATTCCTATACAGGCACAAGAAACCTTCAACGCTGGTCCAGTTCTACAGAGACGTGTCGTACTGGAACGTCATATATTGCAGAATCTGCAAACCAAGCTACATGTCTACTTCGCACTATGATCACGATGTTAATGTGAACTTAACTTAACCTTTGCATAATCACAAATTGTATCTACATTCCTATACAGGCACAAAAAACCTTCAATGCTGGTCCAGTTCTACAGAGACGTGTCGTACTGGAACGTCATATATTGCAGAATCTGCAAACCAAGCTACATGTCTACTTCGCACTATGATCACGGTGTTAATGTGAACTTAACTTAAACTTTGCATAATCACAAATTGTATCTACATTCCTATACAGGCACAAAAAACCTTCAACGCTGGTCCAGTTCTACAAAGACGTGTCGTACTGGAACCTCATTTATTGCAGAGTCTGCAAAGCAGGCTGTGAGTCCACCTCGCATTGTGAACAAGACTTTGACCACGGTATCAAGGAAATCAGATACAAGTGCCCGGAAATGTTGACCGACTGTTGGTGGGGCGGGAAGCATTACAAATGCTGTGATATGTTAGTTATTTACAGTTATAAGTTCTTAAAGGAGATATGTAAGACAACTGATAATCTAAAAGATTAAGGGCCTGTTTGACCACCTTCTGATAAGTGTCGGATAGCCAAAACGTAAGTTTTGTCACTTTCATAATTTATGTCAAGTGACAAAGACAAAAGTTGTGAATAAGCTATCCGACACTTATCAAAAGGTGGTGAAACAGACCCTGAAAGTTAAATCGACTTAACCACATACTTAACAGTCCATATCTTGGAAACTACTGAATGGATTTTGATGAAACTCGCACTGTTACCTAACTTGGAGTAGATGCAAGTCAATAAAAATAATGATAATGATGATAATTAATGGTAACAATCAATAGTTTCGGAGAAATTCGCCGACAAACATAAATACATACATACATACAAACATACATACACGTATGAAATTTTGCATATTTGTTTAGATTATCATAATTTATATGAATATAATGTAAAATATACTACTACACTATACTATACTAATCTACAATTATACTTAATAATTTTCCGTTACCGATTTTTGGAGCAGTCATCGTACTTATTTCTAACGCAACTTTTTTTCAATCATGACATGACATCCGAGTTGCAGGGTGCTGCTAGGTACAAACAGCACAAGACCGCAACGTGGAGGTCCCTACAAGATAGGTACGTACGTCCAGCAGTGGACGTCTATTGGTAGACGACGTCGACGAAAATATCTCAGTATAGTTGTACCTACCTATGTGTAATAGGCACTTAAACAATAAATATTTTCATTATGTCCATTGTTTCAGATTTCATCCGTTCGAAACAGAATATGGAGAATGTTACGTCTTCAATTCTGCCCTTCTCGGCAATACGAGTGTACTTACTGTGAACAGAAAAGTTGGTGTTCCTGATTTACTTTTCACAGCAGTCCAGAAAATAGCGGTAAGTATTCCTCCGTCTTAAACCGGTGAGGCTAGGCCGTCTTTAAATGGTTCAGTCAGTAGGATTGCTTAAGTTGTAGTAAGTACCGGTAAATTCTAAAGTAAATTAAACTAACTGTTCATAAAGCAATAATACCGTACAGAAATAATTCAGTCCAATTAGCGATCAATCTCGGAATGGAAGATAATAAATGAATTTTCGTATTATAGGTATACTGGCTTTCTAAAACTTGTCTCAAAAGTCTCAACGTAGACACGAGATTTTATGAGACTTTTGAGAAAATTTTAAGAACGCCAAAATGAAGGTATCTACGAAAATTCAGCTTAATATCTCAATGATGTTAAGTCGTCCGGATCAGCCTCAGTAATGGGTGTTCCCCAAGGCTTGATTCTAGGTCCATTCATGTTTCTATTTTATAATAATGACTTACCACATTTTGTCAAAAATATTTGCGATATTGTACTATTTGCTGATGATACGTCTTTGATTTTTAAAGTCACTAGACCTAAAGACAATTTTGACGATGTAAATAATACTTTATCTCAAGTTTTACATTGGTTTACTATAAACATCAAACAATCCACTTTTAAATGCTAAAAACCAAGTGTGTCGAGTTTTTGTTGCCCAATACAAGGGTTACTAGCAAGAATTTAAAGATAAGTGGTGAGCCATTGAAAACTGAGAACACAACTGTGTTTTTGGGACTAACCCTAGATGCAAAGCTTCAATGGGGCACCTATATAGCAACACTTGCTGGCAAGCTCAGCTCTGCTGATTACACTGCACTGTTAGGAAGATTCGACAGTTAACAGATGTAGAAAGTAGAAACTGCAAATTTTTTGTATTGTGCATATTTCTAGAATATTATGTCGTATGAAATCATACTATGAGGTAAATTGGCTGATATTGAAAAAAAAAATCGTTTTACAAAAAAGGGCAATTCGCGCAATTTATAATTTAAAAGCGCAGGATTCCTTCGAGTGGTAGAACCAGTGGTAGATTCAATTGATGATTCAAAAATACTTGTACTTAGTAATAAATTCATTCCGAGGTCGGCCCTTTTTTACCCGACTACGGCAAAGCCAAAAGGAAGGGTTATGATTTTAGCAGTCTATGTTTGTATGTATACATATATGTATGTATGTATGTATGTATGTATGTATGTATGTATGTATGTATGTATGTATGTATGTATGTATGTATGTATGTATGTATGTATGTATGTATGTATGTATGTATGTATGTATGTATGTATGTATGTATGTATGTATGTATGTATGTATGTATGTATGTATGTATGTATGTATGTATGTATGTATGTATGTATGTATGTATGTATGTGGCCGATTTTTGTATGAGATTCTGTGTGTACCACTGTAGCGCCTAAACTACTGGACCGATTTTGATGAATGAGGTGACTATTGATTTGTTGTAATAGTCCGGGTAACATAGGCTACATTTTATTTACAAAAAAATTGAGAAGTCACCTTCACGCGGCTTTCTATTCTATATTATAAAATTAGTTTGGGATAGTCATATAAGATGGCGCCACTAGCTGCTTGCACTTTAGTTAACGAACTTTACTTGTTATGCTAAAGTGACTGGTATGTACCTAATGCATATATTTTGTATATATATCAGGTTATAGTGCACACTCCTGACGATATACCTTCGGTACTTTTCGAGAATATCTTCGGTGACAGTTTCACCTTAAGTCTTGTAACCGAATATGAGGCTATTTTGAAGGTAAGTATACGTCCTCAAACGTTAGCATTCGAAGTGATCATATAAACCTAGTATAAATGAGGAGCAACTGATCAAACCATAATATTAACTCCAGTAATATAAATTTTGAGATAAAAGCATAATTTTGATTATTTAAAATACAAACACACAATTTTACGTTATAAAAATGTTTATTGGTAGTCATAGTTGTCGGGCGGGCATAAGAAGAAACGACGAAACCGAAGTGCAAGGCTCGCCCAACTTCAACATACGTGTACAAACAAGTTTGATATTTTATTAAAAAAAAGTAATGCGTTCTGGAACGTCATAGGTATTTTGACACGAGTTAGAACGTCTAAAAACATAATGTATCCATCAAAAATCAAATTTTTCAGATGGATGGAGTTAATACGTTTTGATCTGTTGCTCCTGAAATTTCATCCTCATCGTTATCAGTCCCTTAAGTACTGGCCCACTACAGGGCATGGGTCTCTACAGGACACGGATGTCCTCTCAGAATGAATTTAGGCCCATGTCCACCACGCCTTTGTGTACCTCCATTATCGACAACTCTCAGACATGCAGGTTTCCTCATGATGTTTTCCTTTACCGTTGAAGAAAATGATAGATATTTAATTGCTTAAAACGCACTTAATATTAGTCATGGAGATTAGTTAGGTATGTACCTACATCATGAGTAAGTAATATTGTTTTAAAAAAAAATATGTACCTACTTATCTCTAGAGGTTGATCGAACCAGGGAACCAGGGATCGAACACGGTGCTCCAAAAAGGGAGGCTGAAGTCAACCACTCAGCTTTCACCGCTTTTTTTAGTAAGGTGCGTTAGGGTAAGATCGGAGGTGGGTTAAGACCGTACGACTCAAATTCCGAACGAATTAGAGCATATTTTTAAATGCTGGCAATATTGTGTATTAGGCCATTTAATTCCGCCCCGGCCCGTGGTTCCCGCAAATTGCTCCATCAAAACGTCTGTGTGCTGTACGCCATTAAACAAAACAAGGTAATTTTCGTAATTTTTTTCGTCTATCCGGTCTTCAACTTTCATTTTTATCTGTCTTTTTTAGCGAGGATATAGCTTTTTTTTTGTAATTATTTTGCCTGAATAGTTAGTTTTATGATGTCACAAAGAGATTAATTTGATCCAAATAGAGCTAGCATTGATGTAGGCCAAGATCCGGTGTACCCCCTCGCAAGTGAAGATCGGATGAAATTTTTCCGATCTTTGCAAGTTTCAAATAAGCCAGTGATTGTCAAACTTTTGTTGAGTAAGTAATATTTCTGGCACACCTGAATATTAGTAAGATTCCAAAACAGATTAACTGCAGTAAGATTAAGTAATCGGAGTAATAGTATGATTCTAAAGCTATTACAGTTAAAACACAAATTTTGCGCCTTAACTATCTCATGCTCAATCTGGTACCAAATACTTTTCATAGATCGTTAATAACAAGATACATTAAGTGATAATTTAAAAAAAAGTTTATTGTAAGTTGGTTACTATAATTACTTATCTTACAAACATGAACTAGGCTAATAGGTACCATTAATATAAAAAATGAATTTTAAAATTGTCATTTCAATTCAGTTATCATTTCTTGGTTTTTATAGTTGTCTATAGTTTTATCCAATGGCAAACCAGTGTATTAAGTAGTAATTCAGTTTCCTTTTCCAAATATCTGATATCCTGGTCCACTTAGTCAAATTTGCTTTACTTCATCCAGTTCTATACCTTTATTTAGATTCAAATTGACTCTTTTATGTCTACTCCCTTCCTGTTTATAGTAAGATACGTGCCTGCTACACGTACAAGAACACACAATAAATTTAACAATTGAGTAGGTACTTACTACACCGGGCTTCCGCACTGGGCACCGGCAAATGCATCCGATCTTTACCATTTTACTTTCTTTGTGGTATGCCAAAGTTTGAGAACCACAAAATCACAAAGTTTTTATATGAGGGGTAAGTTCGGATGCCAAAAAACCAAAAATGAAAGAATCCATTGGAACATTTTTGTTTCTAGTAATTTGTAATTCATATTCAAATATGTTTTAGAATAGGAAACACCGAATGTATTCCTTTTTAAGACCTTGTTCTCCAAGTACTTACTAGAAGTGACTTTAAATTTATGTCCGGTCATACCCCTTGGTGGCCAATTCTTAATCATGCTCATAAAAAAAATTTCTTGTCTTTGCGTACGTAAAAAACAAAAACTGTTGAGTTTACATAAACAAACTATTTTCAGAGCTGAACTACGTTTAACCATTAACCGTTTAAGATATATATCATTAATTTACTCTAGCGGCACGCTATAATGGCCGGTTTGACGTTTGTCCGCTCATGAAGTTCCGTATTAATTGATAACGACTTTGAAGGAAATAATTGTATTACTTTATTGACGATAGTGATGTGCAGAGATTCATAAATTTTATCGAATGTAGTTTTAGGTTTAGGACTCAAAATTTATTTATTAAATTGATTTCTTAAATGTATACAAGTGTAGAAAAATCAGTTTGCACCATTTAAGGGGTGAATGTACTTGTGAATATGAACAATTTTCACTATGTGGACAAACCTCTGAAATCGCAAAAAAATATCAATAAATTTTTAAAAATGGAATCTAATACGATCTTCACATAGGATCGCTGGCTAGCACAACTACTACCTCCGGCAAACTCGCGTCAATGCTCAATGCAAAACAAAGCAGTTTCGAATTGACGTTGCTTCGAAAAGTATAAACTGTCAGTGCAATGCGATTGTGATATAGTTTTGACCTGGCTTTGGATTTCAAATATTGATACTGCATTACTGTTGACCCTTGCTCGTTAATTTGGACTCTGTTCAAGCCCTTTGTTGTGGATTTCGTCGATATGACCGAACGTACGCAGAGAACTGTTCTAAATAGTCAGACACGTGAGTTCGTAATACGCCTTCGTAACTATTTCGATCGTGAAGCTCAAAATGGAGGGCCAATTTTACCTATAACGTCAGTGGTTGAACGCGTAGCTGATGCGCTTAATATTGGACAACGAACTGTTAGACGGATAACTAAAAAAAAATATGGCGAGACTGGCACAGAAGAAAATAAACTTCACACACCAAAAAAGAGAAAACGAGCAAAACCAGTCGTAGGCATCGATAGCTTTGATGCCGATGCTATCCGAAGACATGTTTACGGCTACTATTTACAGAAGGAGTATCCAACAAGAAAAAAGTTGGTGCATTCACTGAAGGAAGCTGGATTATTCTTCGGTGGGGAAAGTTCTTTAACGAAGATTTTGAAGACCATTGGATTTCGATACAAAAAATGTAACAAACGCAAAATATTGATGGAAAGATTTGATATAGCGATGGCAAGGTATACTTTTTTACGGCAAGTGAAAGAAATCAAAAATTGGCAAAATGTTGTGTTCTTGGATGAAACATGGCTTAATGCTAACCATACTGTAGGCCGTTCTTGGAACGATGACACAGCAGCATCTACTTCCAAAGTTCCTGTAGGAAAAGGATCGCGACTTATAATTTGTCACGCCGGAACCATCAACGGGTTTGTCGAAGGTTCTCTCATGGCTTTTGCGTCAAAAACCACTGGAGACTATCATGAAGACATGAATGGAGAAAAGTTTACTGAATGGTTTACCTCAATGTTGTGTAGCCTCCCTGAACCATCTATTATAATTATGGACAACGCCCCATACCACTCGATGCAAATTGACAAGCCACCTGCCCAATCCCAAAAGAAAGCTGATATCGTCGCATGGCTTCGTAAAAATGGCGTAGATGCAAACATGAATATGTTAAAAGCGGAATTAGTACGTCTTTTAAAAGAAAACAAACCAACCAAGATCCGATACGTCATTGACGAAATAGCATTAGAACATGGGCACAGAGTTATACGGTTACCGCCTTACCATTGTGAGTATAATGCGATTGAGTTGGTGTGGGCTCAAATTAAGGGATATGCTGCAAGACACAATACAGAACCCCCATTTACCACAAAAAAAATGCTAAAATTATTAGAAGAAGCTTGTGAACATGTGACTAAAGGAGACTGGGAAAAGGTTGTGAATAGAACTGTTAAATTAATAAGGGAAGATTATGAAAGAGATGTGAAAATAGATAATATTATAGAAAACGAACATATAATTATTAATGTATGTGATGATAGCAGTGACGACAGTGAAAATAGTAGTATGGACGAATCTGATTAATTATGGCCTTTTGTGGCACCTTTTTTGGTATCTTTTGTATTCATATGTTTCTTGTGTGCATATAAAGTATGTATATTCATTTTCGTTCAAATATTCAGTTCGTTCAAATAAATTAAATAAACATATACATTTTTGTTTTATTAAACCTATTTAATCAGGTACAAAAACAAAACTTAATTGTTTTTTGTTCGAGAATAAATTGACATTCCACATCACTATTGTAATGTGTCAAACCGGCCATCATAGCGTGCCGCTATAGTAGGATATATGGTTGTCGAGAAAAAATTTTTTTTGCAGCACTCTTCCAACTAGTTGAAAAACCGTCCGGTATTACCCCAACGCACCTTA
The DNA here is from genome assembly GCA_920104075.1 of Melanargia galathea. NCBI lineage: Eukaryota > Metazoa > Arthropoda > Insecta > Lepidoptera > Nymphalidae > Melanargia > Melanargia galathea. Next base: position 4,663,692 of record OV049869.1, read on the forward strand.
TAGAAACCTACCTTTAAAAAGTTTTTTTTACTAATTTTTTTTTCATTTTTTTTTAGTTAGTAAAAGTACTCACTCTTAAAATTGTACATAATTAATTTAAATTAATATTAATTAATGCGTGGGTCGGTGAACTTTTTATGTTTTTTAATATTCCTAAAACGACACACTCTACATCTATACTAATAAATAAAATTGAAGTGTCTGTCTGTAATATCGAAATAACTACCTCATTTTAAGCTCATATGGTTATTAGAACGCTACCATAACCGAATCACACGTTTTTAAAATTTTTGTCTGTCTGTCTGTCTGTCTGTCTGTCTGTCTGTCTGTCTGTCTGTTTGAACGGGCTAATCTTCGGAACGGCTGAACCGATTTTGACGAGACCTTCACATACAAGTAGAGAATTAACCAGGGAGTAACATAGGCTACTTTTTTAACCGACTTTCAAAAAAGGAGGAGTTGTGTTTTTCTACCTATGTACACCGATATCTTCGAGATTTCTGAACCGATTTGCATAATTTTTTTTTTAATCGATAGAGAAACATTGCGACCCTGTTCTTTAAAAAAAATTGGATTCCAACTCCTCAATCCTGATGCTGTAGGGGACCTAATCCCCAAATCCCACGGGATTTTTCCGTTTTGAGGACGGGTTTCTACAGATAAGCTACTTTTTGTTCTGGAAAATCAAAAGTTCCCACGGGATTTTTAAAAACCTAAATCCACACGGGCGAAGCCGTGGGCATCATCTAGTAGATAATATTTAAATTCAGATAGAACAAACAGTAAATGACGCGTCAGTGGCATCACTGCCGGTGTCGATGCGGGGTTGCCTGTTCAAGAAGGAGCGGCCCTCGCTCGCGGGCTGGTCCTTCCAGCGGTACACCTACAGCGGCTGCCTACTGCACTGCAGGCGCCTGGTGCAGTCCGCCGCCTGCAACTGTACACACCACTTCCTGTCCAGAATATGTGGGTACAGTGATACGTTCGCCTCACTTACCTATTCGCCGAATACGCCTAGGTCTAAGGGGTGCCGGCCTTAGGAGCATCCAACCTAAGGCCGGTTCACACGGCGTCAAATCACGTTTCGTATGGAGCACGCCGTACGGCGCGTCGTAGTGTGTCACAAGCTCCCATTATGGTACCACTACCATTATAATAAAATTAACTATTTGTAGTATTAGTGGTTTAGTATTTTTCAAACCGGCAATGTGTAGCGTGCCCAATTCGGGGTCACCGCGGCGACAACTTTAGGTAGTTACCCAACGGTCGTAGTTTACCAACTGACCTCTCGCGTCAGCTGATTGCATTACATAATATGAAATGCGGGGAGTTTGCATAAGTACCTACTGAAAACGAATTACGTACGAAGTTAATTGGGAACATCGCCGAAGGTAGTTGATTCTACAATCAAATGCAGAGTGTATGAATGACAAAATCCTCATTTTCTATACGCATCGGAGATTAGTCACCACTCCTTGGTCTTAAACTAACTTTACAGTTGTACCTAGAGGTACTTAACAGTTGTTGGAAACGGTTTAACAATAATCGAAAAGGGTTTAAACTAAACGTCTGAGTGAGTATGTTCTATTCCTTTACAAATGTTACTAAAAGTTAGAACTCATTTTTTTTTTGTAGTTGGAACCCCGGCTTGCAACATAAAGGGACTACATTGTTTGAATGAGAATAAAGGTAAGCAATATCTCTGCTCAGCTCGCGAGCAAAGAAATAAAATCTATTGTGACGAGCCGGTCTCCATGCATCTCCGTACATTAAGTTTATAATAAACTGTTTATTATTTATGTCACGTGCAAAACTATTGAGCTATTGAGAAGGAACACTTCGAAAGCAATTATACGGTTGCGAATTTAATTAAAATCAATCCTATTGGATTTGTACAATTACCTTTGTACAATTTATCTTTTGCTTGTGATATATGGAGTTATGTGGACAACATACATATTATAAGAAAGAAAGAAACAGAAAGAAAACATATTTATTCACCAACGAGCGGATACCCGCGACTTAGTTCGCGTAGATATCGGTTTTTAAAAATCCCGTGGGACTTTTTGTTTTTCTTAAGCTCCTTTGAGCTCTTATCTTACTAAAAACTGTTAAAAGTTCACTGGCGGATGTTTAGGTAGATCAAAATATAAACATCCGCCAGTGAAAATCCCATCAAAATCGATCCAGCTTTTCAGAGATTAGCCTGTAATCTACAGAGTATCTCCTTTCTAACAAAAAAAGAATGAATGAAATCGGACCACGCGTTAATGAATTACAGCTAAGTACACATTTTGACTTTCATCCCCTCTCCCAAGGGAACCGTGCTAAATTTCGGGATAAAAAGTATAATGTTACTCCGTAGGGTGACGAAACCAATAGATGAACGATTAAGCGGAATTCAACTTGTTATAATTTTTCCCAACGCTCATATGAACGGAATTCTTAATGTTTTACTTTAAATGATTAGGTGGATAGTTAATCTATTAAGTAGTAATTTTTATTTTTCTCTAAATTAACGCAAACTAGGCTAAAATAGCAAAAATACTGAAAAAGTGCCTTCGGCCCTAATTGTGACTGATATATTCCTTATTGTGACCAAAATCCGACCTATTTATGAACTAAGAAAATAAAAGGCGAAATATCAAAATCAATATTTTAATTTTGAATAGGACAATCTAAAATCTTAAGAAATTCATCTTGAAGAATGGCTCAATACTATACATATACAATATTGGTTTACTTTTATTATTGAAGAACCCTAAATATCTGTTCCTATTCACCACAACAATAAAACAGGTAAGTATTAAATAAGCGGTCATTACACACAGTCCAAAGAACCGAAAGACGTTGGGGTCCCAAGGTGCTAGAATGGCGACCTCGCACCGGAAAACGCAGTGTTGGCAGACCCACCACTAGGTTGACCGACGACATCAAAAGGGTCGCAGGGAGTCGCTGGATACAGGCGGCACAAGATCGCGCCGTGTGGAAGTCCATACAAGAGACCTATGTCCAGCAGTGGACGTCTATCGGTTGAGGACGACGATGACGACGGTCATTATACATGCCCTACAATCTAAAATCTAAGGCATTCATCTTGAAGAACGGCTCAGTAATTTTACATTTATTATTGAAGATCCCTAAATATCTGTTCTTAATTACCTACCACAACAATAAAACAGGTGTTAAAACAAGTGGTCATAATAAGTCTTTCGTTTCAATTATGAACGGACAAAGTACTTGGTTCATTAATACAATATTCAGAATAATTTATGAACACCTGAAATAAGAATATGATAAAAAAGTGATTTTTGTCTAATGAACCTATGTTCAAGTATTGGTAAATAGTATTCTGTATATAATGCAGTTAAAAAAAACCCACAACATCAATAAAAAACCATATACAAGAATTACTATATTAAAACCAATTTTAGTGGGTCATGCTTATTCTGAACGGCCGTTCATAATTAAGATTTGAGTGTCTTTTACAAACCATTAAATGAACACTCTATTTCTAAAAAAACCTGATGGAAAAGACCATATTTTGGTTGATTTTCTAATTAAGATAATAATGTAGTTTACTGGAAAATATTTACTTGGGGCTTATTAATATAAATGGATCGGCAATTCACTTACAAGCTTATGAAAGTGGTAGACTCACCTTAGCACGTTCTCCATACAAAAACTCAAAGACCGGTTTACGTGCGCACTTGTTGAAGTCCAGCGGGGTGACTGATTAGTTTAGACACTGCTTGTTAATTTAGAAAGGAGCGTATGGTGTTGCCGCTTCGAGGAAAAATACAACAAAAGCCGTAGTTAGTGCCTAATTCTTATAATTAAATAAAAACTGCGATTTGTTCATCTATTGGTACCCAGTCATTTATTGGTATCGTCACCCTAGTATGAACTTAAATCATGCCAAGTTTCATTTCAATCCATCCAGTAGTTTTTGCGTGATGCACGCACAAACATACAGACAAACAGATAAACAGACAAACAGACAAAAATTTCAAAAATAGCTCTTTTACGTTCCATTACTTATCCCTAGCACCCCCCAGTTATTATTTTGCAAAAATCTTTACTTAATGTACAGATACGGCAATTCTACGATTTTATTATATGTATAGAAGATGGTGTCACAAACAAATAATATACAAAACATAGGGTAACATTATTCGTCTGTGACACCACCCAGAATGGGTGTACAGCTCAGCTATAACGTCCTGCGTTGTATGTGCAGATACATATACAAAATATCAGTGTGCTTAGTCTAAATCGGAGCACTCAGTTCGCCAATACATTCAGCATTGTTCGAATGCTGAATGTATTGGCGAACTCAAACCTTAATACAAGCCATTTTAGGTCTATTTTACTCTGAAATCGATCAATAGTTTTCGAGTTCGTTTTCGAGTGCTCCGATTTAGACTAAGCACACTGAGCGCTGATTTTCATACGAAGGATGTCGTCGCGAGGCAACGAAGCAACTTACAACAATCAAACTAGATCCCACCACAAGCTCACAGAAATCATAAAATCACAATTAGTATAAATTATAAATTAAAAAACCCCCGACAATCGCTATTTTGTGGTGGCGGCCAATTGGATTTGTAATTTATCATAGCGTCTTCTGAGAGTCATGAGCGCGAGCGAACCGAGCTTGGGGCACTCCGACTCTGATAGGTTAGGTTAGAAGGGAATGGCGCCATCCTCTTTGTTGTTATTTCTTTTTAAACCACCCAGGAAAAGGAGCCCAGCGAAACGGGGCTCCGTCACTTGGGCATCCGTCGCATAGTGGGCGGTTTAATGTATCTGTGATTGCCACAACGCGTCGTGAGCGTTTTCATCACAGTCATAACACGAATTTCGCGATGTGAATATTTTACTATGACCATAACGCGTCGTGAGCTATTTTTTCGCTCAATGAGCGTTTTCGGTCTTTGAGCATAACATATTTTATACCTACTCATTGGGCTTGAAAAAATGTTTCAGAAGTGATCACAAAATACAAATGCGACTGTCCTACGGCATGCGACGACACGCAATACAAAGTGGTTCATACATTCTTAAAGTGAGTTACACTTACGTCAATGCTACCGCAGAAAAGTAGCTAGAGTGATTATGTGGAATTAATGTTGAAAATTAATATTTTGTTTATTACAGACGTGTGCATAAATCGCCCGAGAAGAAAAAACGGGGGACCCTAGCAAGAATACGCTTAGCGAACCTCCCAACATTGAGGGTTCGGAGACTGGCCATCAAAGACACGCTCGGACTTGTTGGTTAGTTGACACCAGTAGGTAATTAATGATCATAATCATCGTCATCATCGTCATTTTCTGCTAGTTGGCTGGGTAAAGGCATTTCCAAGAGCTCGCCACTAGTCTTGCGCATTGTAGTTCTCGACTGAGAGCGTTCAATTTAGTTCCCAGTTCCTTAGTGAAATAGGTCGCTAGGTCTAGGGCGGGAATCGAACCCGCGACCCCGAAGCGGAAGGCAGGGTCACTGCCATAGATAAATGAATAAGAGGAGATATGGCAAGGGGGCGTGGTTCGTGCGTACTCTTCTGGTGTTAAATACACCTGACAACTGTTTCTGTCTTTAGTCGAATGTCGTCCAACGATCTCTTCACCGCTCTCGATTTTTAACAAAATGCCGTGTTGTTTAGTGGTTGTTTGCAAAAAATCAAGCAAAAAAGTGAATCACACGAAAGATCTCACTCATTTCACACTTAAGTACAAGTTATTGTAGTTATTTTCCATAAAAAATAAGAAAACATTATTTTGTATATTTACATTATGCTCAAAATGTGTTAAATTGAGAAGTCTATATCTCATTATGAACAAAAACCATTGCTTGCTTAGTAGAAATCAAACATTGAATCGGTCGGTCTTAGGACGCAATGGTACTTGTACTATATAAATATATTCTTTCACTAAAACGTTAGACCTTTCATGGAACGGGCGCCTTTACTCAACATCGACAATGTTTGATGCACGGTGATTGAAATTGAACGCTGTGTACTAAACAATAAAGTCTATATTTGCTGGTGCTGCTTGCACTGATCTATCAGTATGCAATATAGCATTTTGTAGCAAAGTGGTAGGGACAAACTAACGGCAGCAGGTTTCCATACAATTTGATGTAAAGGCCAAATCTCCTCTTATTCATTTGTCTATGGTCACTGCCAACCGCGCCAACGGGCCAGTCAATCCTGGTGGCTCCCATTGGTGGAATATTTTGTTTGCAGTAGACATCGGAGGCGTGGGTGGAGTATTCTTCGGGGCCTCTCTTCTCAGCGCTATAGAGCTGGTTTACCTCCTCTGTATCCGTCGAAATTGATTGAAGATACAAACCGAACTACTGCTACTATAGTTGGGGCATTATAAACTTGCATACTAAGTCATACATTATTTTTATCGGACTTCTCGCTCGCAATTACAGTCCTTATGGAACTAAAACCTGATTCCGTGGTGTTGTGTGTAACAATAAAAAAGGATTTGTCGATTGTCAATGACAGGTTATAAAGAGCGTGGGAGTGCTCTCACAACACTGTCATAGTAATGGTTTATGACTCAGTTCGCACGTTTGTAAATTGTAATTTGAAAAATTGTTTCTGCTTTCGCACCGTAGAACCACTTTACCGGGGAACCGTGAAGGCAAATATTGTGTGTAGGTAGTAGGTACAATCTCTATAGCTAAACTAAAATGACAGGGCTAAATTCCTATCTCTTTCACAATGCACGAAAAGGATAGCATTATTTTTGAACTCGTAAAGTTTAGCTTAGATTTAGAGATTGTGTACAATAGAATTCGCCACAATGCAAAATAATATTTACTTAGCATGCCTAAGAGAGCCTGTCGTCTGGAGTGGAGACTTGCTCATCAGACCAATCTGATAATTGATAAGTAGATGACGTGATAATTTTATCATATCATCATCTACAAGTCACGGCAAATAAGTCTAGCGTTGACTTTCAATGCGCAGAAGTCGAAAATGGTGAGGGATGGTGAGGGGGTCGCGGGGATCGTTCGTAAGCACTGATTAGCTCTCGCGGATCCCTCGTAAGCGCTGATTGGCTCTCCAATCGTATTGTGTCCCGCTCACTCGTACGACGCTGCGCGCACTTGAAGGTCACCGCTCGACTTACGTGCCGGGGGTTATATCAATGATTTGATTGGTCGGTCAAGCACAGCTTCACTGCTCTGCTGAGCTTCAGTGGATTTCCTTTTTGGCATCATAGTTCTGGTTTCCTAGAACAGTGGTGCTGTAACATTTGCAAGCTTTATTGTTGTTACGGCTTCAAATGTTGAAGCTCTCTAGGAAATCACTGTTTGTAACCGCTTGTCTACTGTCTCATTAAATAAAATTAATATTATATAATGATTAATATAAGTCGCACTATAAATAAATAAGGAAACATTTAGACTTTTCGTTTATTTATTTCCTGGTGGACTTTACCCACGAAGTACCCATATGTATAATTAATTATTAACTTCCTTTTGTTATTATTAAAGCTTTTGTCCTTTTGTTATGATCACTCAGGACGTATGATGGATACTTAAGTACTAATAATCACAGAAGCATCAAGCATGGTATGAGAAAATTTTTATGTTATAATTATATTTATCTACTCTCATATCTTAAAATCCCGATTAAGAAATCAAAATGTATCATATATTGGGCTACTTTATTCACATACATCTATAATATTTAAAAAAAATTAAAAATGGTAGTTTATGAAACGGTTGCATAATAGAGGTTATTAAAACATGAGTGTGGGTTTAAAAAACGAGCCGCAGGTGAGTTTTTTAATAGTATCACACGAGTGTTTTAATACCTAATTATGTAGAGTTTTATACACTACTTTATCTAAACTCATATCTTAAAATCCAAACCATAAAATCTTGGTAATATTTGTCGTGAGTTTTCCTTGATTTTGCTGGCAAAAGATTGTTGGTCGGTGGTCAGGTGGAGTTAAATTCTCTTCAGTATCACTGCTAGACATTTTTCCGCACAATAAAAACCATGTCTTGTAAAGTTTTGAGTAACAAAAACAACAAATAAAAAATTTAAATAATATAACTAGCGTATGGCGCCAAAATTCAGTTGTTACCATAGAGAAATTAATAGTAGTAGAGGAGCCTTAATGTCTTATAGAAATTAGTGGATCGGAAAATAGCTCAAGCTTATCAAAATTTTCATAAGTGTGTAAGAGACAACATTACATTTTTGACATAATAATAAAACAGTTTGCGGCAGACTTAAGACAAAAGGAGGCCCTAAAATGTATACATGAACACTCAACACGCACAACTTGAGACATCACAATGAACACGCGCCATTTTATGTCTTCGGATTGTGCGTGTATGATACCTAATCTAAGCAAGTGTGAGTGTATTTTTGACACGTTTTTAAAGTAGGTATGGCTTCTCCACTACTATTAATTTCTCAATGGTTGTTACGACGTAAACGACCAAGGAGGTCGCGCGAATTTCCCGCCATGGCTCAGAAATCTAGAACCCAGAGCCTGTACTATAATGGAGAAAAAATTATTTTATATCAATTTGCAATAATTTCCTAACAAAGTAGTGTTATAATGAACTTTTTTAATTTTTTTTTAAATATTATAGATGTATGTGAATAAAGTAGGCCAATATATGATACATTTTGATTTCTTAATCAGGATTTTAAGATATGAGAGTAGATAAAGTTCATTATAACACTACTTTGTTAGGAAATTCTTGCAAAATAATGTTAAAATATTTTTTTCTCCATTATAGTACAGGTCTGGTCGAGTCACGACTCTGGGTTCTAGGTTTTTGAGCCATGGCGGGAAATTCGCGCGACCTCCTTGGTCGTTTACGTGAGACTTTTGTATTGTCTATGGATATTGTATTACCTAATATAATTTTAGATATTATACGAATTAACCCTAGATAGCTAACGTTCGTCAAAATCACGAACATCCCATAACTATTTCCCTCTCCCTTTCTAATTCTTTTACTTACATAATCGCCGTTTCGTGTCAACTTATTGACCGCTAGAATGTGTCATGTAGTGGCAACGTTTAGCTGGTAAGTGATTTTGTTCTTGAGATATCCACTGTGTATTCGTCATTTTGACGAATGGTTAGCTTATGTGTTACTTTTACATCTGTACTTTATTTCGATGTTGGCTTTAATTATATTAATTATTACGTCGATATTAAAAAATGGCTGTGAGGTCATTCATCACAGATGATGACATTTCTCGTGCATTAGGAAATGAAAATCATGTCAACACAAATCACTTTAATTTTGATAGTAGGATGGTTTGTTTATTGAAGATGTGGAAAGTGATTTTCATGATGAACCTTCCGACCCTGAAGAACTACGTGCAAATCCAACTTTAGACATTGAAGAGGGACGAGGAAGGCCACCTTCCAATTCTCATATACACTCAGTGAACCAAGTGAAGGTTCTTCATCAGCTTACATTGTCAATCTGACTCAAACTAATATTCGAGGCAAAAATCGTCATGTGTGGACAGCACATAAAGCACATATTTTTTCTCGACATTCTCCGATCTACGTACCTACTCTCGTCTCGTACGACTAGAGGACCAGCCCGTTCAATCAGAAACATAACAAATCGTGTTTCAAATGCAATACGTAAGGGGATGTCAAACACGAGGAATATGTTGAAGGTCAAGGTCAAATTCCTGGACTATCTGGGTCTGGAAGACCTCTGTTACATAAAAATATCTCAACAAGGAAAAGAAATAGCTTTAGTTAATGTTCCTATAAAAAAAAGTGTACGGCAAAGATCTACTACAATAGTTGTAAAGTTCCCATTTGTGGCGAAAATAAAGTTGACTTTTGTCCAACGTGCGCAAAAAAATTTAAGTTTTTTTTTATAATTATCATTTATGTAAAGGTTTTTCTATAAAATACCAAAGAAAGAATTATTATTTTTTGAATAATAGTTCTTAATTTAGTCCTTGTAAGTTTAAGTGCCTTTTTGATGTCAAAAAACATGTGCTATTTGAGATTTGTGATTTATTCCTTAAACATCAAATAAATATAAATTTTACTAATAATAATCATTAATCAACATTCCATATTTCCTATAAATACTATAAAACTGAGAAAAATATAGTAAAATGTTGATAAAATACACAATACAATATGATCGTCAAAAAATCGAATGGTTAGCTTCGCATGGTAGTTTAGGAACGTTAGCTATCTAGGGTTAATATAGAGCATATTTTCTTCCTGGATTTTTATTTAGACTTGAAGCCGCGGCGGCCAGATTGTGGCGCTACCATAATTTAAAAAAAATAACGACCGATAATAATTATAAACATCACCTGACACTGCAGTCTGCACGCACATTTTGTAACAACAGAATTTTGGCGCCATACGCTAGTTATATTATTTAAATCAAAACGTTACAAGACGTGGTTTTTATTGTGCGGAAAAATGTTTAGCAGTGATACCGAAGAGAATTTAACTCCACCTGACCGACCAACAATCTTTTGCCAGCAAAATCAAGGAAAACTCACTATTACCAAGATTTTATGGTTTGGATTTTAAGATATGAGTTTAGATAAAGTAGTGTATGAAACTCTACATAATTAGGTATTAAAACACACGTGTGATACTATTAAAAAACTCACCTGCGGCTCGTTTTTTAAACCCACACTCATGTTTTAATAACCTCTATTATGCAACCGTTTCATAAACTACTATTTTAACATCAAACACATTTAGTACGTACTTAGGTACCTACTATGATTAACATTTAAGCAGCAATAGCAGCAGTTTCACGAAAATTTGATAATAGCTGTACGAAACGAGACTATTCTATAAGTTTTACGATTTTTGACTTAACACTGAACATAATATAAAAATGTATATTACCTACCACAAGATTTTACTAAGTACGTAGGTAGGTTTTTATGAAAAGTATACTCAGATTTAATAAAAAATAGGTATAGTAGGTATACATTTGTGAGCCTAGCCTTAGAAGCAATCTCAAATGGAATAGGTACATACTACAATATAATATTTCACATTTCAGTGTATATAATGCGTTCGCAGACCGCAATATACATATTTGTTTACAATACCACAATCAAATATGACGTCTCGCTCCCCATTATTCAGCAGAGTTCAATATTAAAGTCAATTGATAAAGCACCAACAGTGAAGTGAATAATTATTAATAGTCACCTGCCTACTACCAATATGTTTCCGAGGAATATCAATATGTGTATATTAATAACAGTGCTTGTAATAATATGTGTCGTAGAGAGTCGCGAGATATATAAAGGAAAAGTTAACCAAAAAGATTTACTATCCATAAAGAAAAGGTCATTTAACAACGATAGGATTGTCTTTCCCAGTGAGAAACCAATCTCTTTAAACACCATCATGCCGGAATCTCTTGAGGACAGATTCGCATTTGGAGGAGGAAGATGTGGTGCTGGACAAGTGAGGAGGGGACTTATTTGTGCATAAGCATATTTACCCTCGTACGCACAACTGTCCTTTTATTAGGACACGGGATATAAAAGATTAAAAAGCCAAGCAATTCGATGTTTAAGCATACCTAATATTATGACCTATATAATATGGTATAATGTATGATTCTCAAGAATTCAAGCAATAATTTTTTAAAATATACCTACCGCGTGAAACTAGGTTGCTGGATGATGTAAACATTTTGCTCGTTGGCCGTGTTTAGTATAAGTAATAAGTAATAACATAATACATAAAGTGACACAAAACTGCCCCTATCTTAAGTAATACAATATTATTAACTTCCCAGTAGGAAGTTTATAATGGGATTTTGTGAATCCCATGTCATCTTCATATTTAAAGACTTTTAGAGTTGAATTCTATAGTTTTAAGTAAATATCTATGTGTGTGTGTACGCAATTACGTACGTAATTATGTGCGTAGGTATATGCGTATGCACATATATTCGAAAATATTTTTCGTCGCGGTTATCTCGTGAACATGATACTGATATGAGACAAAGTTCATTCAACGCATAATTACGTAACTTGAAATTGATTAGATTTTCAGCAAAATTGGTCTGGGCATTTTTTCCCACTGGGAAGTTAGTCGTATGGTGTGTGGACCTCGAGAGTAACACCCAGTTTATTGTATGATATAGTAATTGTGGCCAGGATAACTATATCATTATATTATTCATCCCCACAACACATCATATTATTGCGTGATCATTACGTGAACTTTGAACGTCAGTAATTAGTTTAAAATGTATTGAGTAACGTAGATTTAATATAATTTTATTAAGTAGGTACTTTTATTTTAAAATAATTAATCAAAAACATTACGTATTGCTAATTAATAAATAATTTTACTATCAATCAACCAATATAAATAAATAGTTTTTTTTGTTGTTTATTCGTATAACTTTGGTTCCCACTTACTGTTTCTATAGAACCAAATTTGTGAAGGTTCAATTTCTGAAAGTACCAGAGAAACCAACCGCTATTATGTAGAAAGCCCTTACGGCGTCCCTGTTTTTTGTGACAAATAACTTGAGTAGATACCTAAGTAACTTAACTAATAGTTTGGGCAAGAGTATAAACTAATATGTCAAAAAATAGCGCTCATAATTTTCTTAGTGAGTTAACTTTTGAATATAATATTTAAAGTTCTATAATAATTAAATTCTTGATAAGTACTAAGTAAGCAACTCTACGTGCCGCAATTAGTAATTTCCACTTCAACTTTTTAACCTTTAATTCTTTAGGTAAATATATAATATATTGATAACATTAAGATAGTACATAGACGTATAATTACTCATTGCTTTAAAACAACACTCAGAGACATTTGCTTACAAAACCGCAGTCAATTTTCACGTCTCAAATAACATCGTTACTGTGAATAAACAAACTCTAACATTTCGAATTTTGTGTATGTATAATTTTTAGACAAACAAAGGAGAACTACTAGCAAAATGTTAGTGATAAATCTATGTGTCTTAATAACTGTGCTTTTGCTATGTGTCATCATGGAAAGTCGGGAAATAAATAAAAGAAGTATAGAAGTAGACGAGAAACGATTTGGATTACCAATATCCAGGAACAAGAGATCATATTATGGCGATATCATTGTCTTTCCAGATAGAGTAGAGAGTCACAAGGTCAAAAATATGACGATAATGAATAGATTTATTTTTGGATCTGGTATGGCAAATTGTCGCGTGGGCCAAAGAAGAAGAGGTCCTTTTTGCTTATAATAATGTTCTCCTAATTAAATTTCGGTCACGGCGACCAATTACAACGGAGAGTTGCCAAACGTGAGAGGACAATAACTTTGCGTGAAACCTAAGCTGCTGCTAGATCCAAACTTATGTGTTGTAAGCGTTTTGTTTATTGGTCGTATTGAATAGAAAATATATGCAGTCCCATACAAAATGTATTTGATAAAGTGTCCATAGAAGGTAAGTATGTTCTTTTGTTTTTACAACTTTAACAAGCCCACTGGCTTCTAGACCAGTGTCGATAATTTTTGAAAAAAAAAAGAAAATTACAGTAGGATGAAACCCATTGGAAAAGGAGGAGAATATTATAAAAATACAAGGAAAAATAATTTACGGGCGTTCTGAGCTCGCGAAAAAAAGGGGGGGAGTTTTAAGGGTAAGAAACGGTTTATCTCGATTTCGAGCAAAACTTAAATGAGAACTTATTTTCCACGGAAACTTTTTGACAACCGACAGCATATTCTAGTGCATTATTGATTGAAGTTGACCATGCATAATATTATAGATAATATATGTTATAAAATGTAATTTTACTGTGTCCTAATATTAGGACATAGTTATAAAGACAACGGTCATTCCCACCACGGTTGAATCCAGGTTAGGTAAAATAATGTATTATTAAGAAGGCAAGTAGTTTTTCTCTTTATAAGTATAATTTAAAAAATACCACTGACCAATAAATTATAAAATTACCATAATATCATAGTAATTCGTATTTTTTGTAATTTTTCTAAATTCCGAAAATTGCTTGAGCTGTACCAAATACCTACTGACAATCATAATAATTCTGGGTTTAATTAATTAATGTTTAATTAGTTTTAAACGCACTATTATAAAAAAGTTTACGCATTATTATAAAAAAAGAGAATTTATTGTGTGTAGACACTAAAATAGAATAATTAAGAGAAAATATTATGGTATCAGAATTGGCCCTGTCCCCTCCAGTCTTATTATCGTCTATCGATACCATTAATCTGTAACCTTAAAGTAACATAAAACCAAAGCATAAAACATTAATCGTATAACTTTGATACCTATTTTAATTAGGTAGGTAGGTACATTGGTATAATCTCTAAGTAGGTATAACATGTGTGGCATGATAACTTATTAATATTTATATTAATATGATCTCATCAATCCCAGAGGTTAACGTAACTTATCTGATAACGCGTTGATACTGAAAAAATGTAATAAGTATCTGAATAATGTCTAAGCCTTAGACATTACCTACTCAGTTACTTATTACATTTTTTTACCTAATATTTTTTCTATACCTTAGAGTCTAGACTATATAAAGTATAGAAAAAATATTATGTATAGAAAAAAACCTGCCAAGAGCGAGTCGGACTCGCGCACGAAGGGTTCTGCACCATTATCTATAAAAACGGCAAAAAAATCAAGTTTGTTGTATCATATTGTATGGGGAGCCCCTCTTAAATACCTATTTGTTTTATTTTTATTTAATTATTTATTTTTAAAGTGAATACATAGTATACAACTAAATATTCTGTGAATATTTCAAGCTTGTACCTGTTGCCGTTATCAATATCGAGCAAAAACGAGCAAAAAATCACGTTTGTTGTATGGGAACCCTATTAAAAATTTATTTAATTCTGTTTTTTAGTATTTCTATATTATATCTATATTCTATATATTTCACAGATATATTTATAGAAATACATCATCTGTGAAAATTTCAACTGTCTAGCTATCAGGGTTGATGCGCTGGCTGTAGACGAATGCAGAATGTATTGTCTGTCAGTATTGGCCTAAGATAATGTAATATTATTGGCGAACTCAAAAACCTTGACATCCCCCGTATACTGGGCCACTAGTGGCGACGACTAGTGGCCGTCCACAAGTTGTGGAAGAGATTTTTCATACATTTTAGGTATACCACCGCACACTGAGCGCTCGAGTGGCCGCTTTCAAGCCACGAATTCTGTGGCTTATCAGTCAATGAATTGCGCTCGTTGACCTAAATTAGTTACTGGACGGGAGACCAACATTAGAGGTTCGAATCTGAGCTGTTCTTGACCTACGTGCTCCGAAGAACACGTTAAACCGTCGGTACGAGTTATTGTCACCAGCACCAGGGAATTCATCGTGAAACCTAAGAGTTGTTATTCTGGCGGGCGTCGTATAAGGATCTGGGAATCTATCGCATTATTCTCGCAAAAAATCCCCTGCTATTATGAGATTAATAGAAAGGAGTCATGACCCTCAGTTATGAGGTAAACGACGCAGTCTCCAGTTATACCTAATTATAATACGTCTATGATACAGCGTGAGAGAGGTAACAAAATTACCAAAGAGAATTAAAATTCTTTCATCGATTAAGAGCGGAGCCGCACTGCGAAAATCATTCGCGCGGTTTATATTCCGCATTTTAATATTTTTTTTTCACGAATTTCAAATTGCAAGTGCGGGCAGCTTCATACATTTCCATATGTCACAGAATTCTGCGAAAAAATTCGCGCAGTGCGGCCTCGCTCTTAATATCTATGGAACCTCTGTGGCATTGACAATATTAAAATTTAAATGACAATTGTGGCCAATTCTGTTGTACACAATCTCTAAAACTAAACTAAATTGACAGGTTTAAAAATAGTGCTATCCCCTTCAGCAGGGAGGATTGTGAAAGAGACAGGAATATATTTAGACCTGTCATTTTAGTTTAGATTTAGAGATTGTGTACAACAGAATTAGCCACATTTTTACATTAAAAAAATAAATTGAAAGGATTATCTTCCTATAAAATTGACCATGAGTTCCAAATTACTGTGCGCTGTTCTGCTTCTAACTGCTTCGTCGAGCCTCTGCCAGGATGGCTGGTATCCATTTTATGGGAACGAAGCACCGAAACCAAGCGGTGGTCAGTACTATTATTTTCCTTCATCGTCGTTGTCATCCAACGACAGACTTCCACAGCTGGATATAGGTCTCTTACAGGGACTCCAACATGCCATGAACATGCCGTGGTCTTTTGCCGGTATCCAGCGGCTCCCTGTGACTTGTTTGATGTCGTCGGACCGCCAATCACTTACTGTTTTCAATGCGAGGTCGCTCCAGCGCCATGGGTCGCCAACGTCTATCGGTTCAACAAATCACAATTCACAACCGACAAATCCTCAGTCCCACAGCTGACGAGTGGATGATTATTATGAATAATATCACAACTATAATAAATTAGTAATAATGATAGAAAAATAATGTCCTCCACACCGAATATGCAGGGGATATTCCAGTGCATATAAGAGTATACGCAAACACAAATTTTCTATCCCTTTACTGTGATATCGGACGGGATACCAATGCAGCAAGACGGAAGAGAGATCGGGCGCAGGACCGACGGCTTTTGGTCCGAGACACAGGGACACCTCCAACTTCCCAACTCCGAGATGCTACTGAATACTTGTCAGAAAAACTCAATAGCTTTTCTCCTTTTGTTCCGGACCGGGATTCGAACCCAGGACCTCAGCCGAACAAGCAAACTATCAGACCAACGAGGCAATTAATTACAGACTACATGGAGTGCGACGCGCCAGTGTGCGTGCCCCCGTGCCCCGAGGCCGCCCCGCCCCGCTACTGCCCCGCTAACATGACGAGCTGCGCTTCCGGGTGCGTCTGCATGCTGGAATGCCGTGCCCCCGTGCACGTGTGCTTCCAGACCAAGTTCTGCACGAAACGACGGAGGTATCTGAAGAGACCCGCCAAACACCCGTATTACGCCGCTGTAGCGGATGATATGGGTCACTAAATAAACAAGCTACATGTATTTCCGGAAAAATTAAATCGACTTCAATATACTTACCATAGAATTTGAAGAGTTCCCTCGATTTCTCCTGGATTCCATCATCAGATCCTGACCTGATGATCATGTGACGACCCGGGTGGTACATATGCAAACACACTTTCAAACAAAAGAAGAATTTTTTAAATCGGTCCAGTCGTCTTTGAGAAATCGGGGAACATACATAAAAAGTTTCCTACGAATTGGGATTCTCCTTCTTTTTTTTAAAAGTGAAGCAATTTAAAAAACAAAAAACTTGCCAGGTTTTCGTTACAGCATATCGTATTTTCAGTATTGTGACTAATTCTTTTACATGTATTTTTACGCCAGCAATACGTATCTCTTAAAACACCCTAAGCGCCCAAAAGAAGAGTTGGTCCATAATATTGACTGTAAATTAAGTTTTGTTGTTATAAAGTTCTGGTATCTATTAAAACTTTCAAAATATTTTTTACCTTTTTTGTCCTATCTAGACTCAAAGTTAGCGAATTTTCTATTTAAGTTGCGGAATATCATAAAACTTGAAGATGTTCAACAAGTTTAAGATAAGGATAACTTGTTATTCCGGGAACCCTTTGGAATATCTTTTCATATCGATATTCCAAAGGGTTCGCAACTTTTTCGATTTGGCAGATTTCGTCTAACAACTGTTGTTTTCAGGGATACATTATTTTGCTGTAAATATTATGTTAATGCAAATAGGCTGTGTTGAGGAATGAAAAAATGATCCATAAGATCACCAAGATAGAAGAAATATGTTAGTAACTATGTCTTCAAGATTTCTTAGCAAATCGGTACTGACCTCTATTTACGCATTTTTAATGAAACAAGTACTTAAATAGGTATAAATTAAAAATTAAAAAAAAAACCCGACATTCGCCATTTTGTGGTGGCGGTCATCTTGAATTTGCATAGTGCTATTTTACTAGTCAAGCCCTTTCATTTGATACCCATATTGAGGGAGTTGTGAATAAATATGTAATCCGCCATTTTGTGACGGCGGCCTTCTTAGACCGATTTTCATCAAAGAACACTCTCGTCTAATTCACCTTTCAAATAAAAAAAACTTCATTCAAATTGGTTGACCCGTTTGAGCGCTACGGTGGAACAGACAGACAGACATACACACACACACACACACAACACCCCGTCGTTTTGCGTCGGGGGTTAAAAAGGAAACACTTCTTTCGCCTCTTGCTGCTCTTATGGCCGTGTACGACGTTCTTAAATTCGTTGTTTAATTTAGCGGCATTTTCTGCTAAAAGCCTAGCCGTTGTTACCCTTGCCGGGAAAGGGTTGATTTATTCAAATGAAATCTTCTTAGATAAACAAATAATGTTAACTTTAGGTACAGTTATAGGTAAGTATATCAAATTAATTGTTTCAAAGTTTATAAAATATATTTTAGGTTAGGTATAAAAAAAACATCCATCATGAAATTAAGTCTACAATTTTATATCTCTTTGCCTATTTGGCTTGAGGCAAACCTCCGCTAAGAGTATGTATATTATGTGTTCTGTGACGCAAACCGAGGCTGCTCAAAATGGATATATTACGTCTGTTTTTCCATCTCCTCGTCAACACTCAACACCTCTCCTCAAGAGTCGCAACTAGTTGAGCGATGTGTTTTTTTAAACAATAGGGTAAAACCCGGATAGATGCCGCAGTTGGATAGATGCCTCAGTGTCAAAAAATCTGACTTCCCAAACTCGCGACTAAAAATTGATAGTTTAAATAAGAAGCGCAGGCCCCCCAAACCTCAGGCCCCTACATACATTTGTATTAAAACAATTTGTTTCGCTTGTGCGTGTGATTATCTCCGTAGCGAACGCGGCAAATCCTTCAAAGTTTTAGAGGCGAGTATTTGCCGTTGTATAACTTTTAAAGTAGTAGAAGATTCTGTTATATTTTTTATTATGTCAATACCCTGGTTCAATAAGTGTACACCTAAGTGTAAATAATCGCTCTTTAGTTTTTAGTTTATTTAATAAATAAAAGGGCATCTATCCATATCAAAAAGGATAGTTGCCTCGATTTTTCGAGGTATAGGTGCCCTTAGACGCATCTATCCCTTAATATACCTATAGATATATCAAGTATTTTTTTAATATTTTTAATGTTCTTTTATATTTTTATTTCTTTTTTCAATAAATTCCTGATAGTTTTAATATACTTCGGGGCATCTATCTCTTTCAGCCCGATCTGTCCAGTGGTTTGAGCTGTTCGTTGATAGATTAGCATAGATCAGTCAGGCAGTCAGTCAGTCAGTCACCTTTTCCTTTTATATATTTAGATAATAAAACCTTATGAAACTATGTATTTTGCTTATTTTTTTTCATAGGGCATCTATCCTTTTTAGTATTTTCATAGTGGGGCATCTATCCACACAGGTAGGCATCTATCCCCAAAAAAAAGGGTCTGCGAAAAGTTAAATTCTGCAAAATCTGTAATCGTTAGGACAACAAAAACAAGTCATAATGGAACCCAAAAGATTAAACTAGCTTTATTCATAAATATTATTTGTGATAAATTAATATTTTAAAAGTTATGAGGCCATTTCAAAAAGTGGGGCGTCTATCCGGGTTTTACCCTATTAGCGATCCTAATATTCGCCTTTCCCCTCCAAACTAAGCGTAATTAGCTTGTGCTGAGTAGTTACGATATTAGTGCAATGGGTTAGGTTTGAACCGTCGATATTCTGGTTTTCAGTCCACATCCAAACTGATGCGCTATAATTGAAGTTAGCTACTTTGATTATTCCTCATTTTGGTTTGAATACGTAGAGAAAAAGCTGTGATAGCCTAGTGGTTAGGACGACCGACTTCTAATCGGAGGTCGTGGGTTCGATCCCGGGCACGCACCTCTAACTTTTCGGAGTTATGTGCGTTTTAAGTATTTAAATATCACTTGCTTTAACGGTGAAGGAAAACATCGTGAGGAAACCTGCACGCCTGAGAGTTCTCCATAACGTTCTCAAAGGTGTGTGATGTCTGCCAATCCGCTTGGTCAGCGTGGTAGACTATGGCCAAAACCCTTCTCACTCTGAGAGGAGACCCGTGCTCTGTAGTGAGCCGGTAATGGGTTGATCATGATGATGATGATGATGATGACGTAGAGAAATTCCGTTATCCGTGACTCTGACCTTTCTTTTGAGGGGTCAGAAGAGGAAAACCTTTACTTAGCTTTAAAATATAAATTTTGTATAACAATGGAAATACGGATTACGCGACGAATGTCCAAAGTGCTTTTCAGTAATAAAAACTTTTTTCATTTAACAGTAGTAACTTGTCCTAGACTTTAGACGCTGTGACGAGTTTAATAAAAATTGTATGGACGGTTCCACTCCGTAGATTACTCTTTCGTCAGCTCGCCGCTACTACAGCGGAATTTTTATTACTAGGTGTTGTTTACTAGGTACTTTTAGTTATTGCCTGCGAGTTAGTCCGCGTGGAAGGATTGTTTAAAAATTCAATGGGAATTTTCGTTTTCCGGGCATAAAAAGCTTGCCACGTCTGTCTCCAGTATGCAGGCTATTTGTGTGCCAAATTTCATCAAAATTTGTTCAGCGGTTGAGCCCTGAAAACAGCTAGGTATCTAACAAACATGGTTGAATTTAAAAAATAATTGATAAGTAATAAATTCTTTAATAATAATTTTCTTACTAAAGTTTTATAATTTCTTTTTACAAATTTTCTTTATACAAACTTTTATTGACTGTATATTTTTTAAATCTTAAACTAAAATATCGATTTTTGAAAACGGCTTCCCTTGTCAAACAGATTTAACGACTCGGTACCTAAATACATATTATTATATCCCAGAGAAAAAAATATCGGTTTTATACAATTACACAGTACATAGGTATTATTATTTTACAGACACTATACGACTTAAGCGAAATATACAAGTACATACAAGTACATATTTATTACACTATCTTAAAGAGGTCATGATCCTATGACGAGTCTTGTTTACCTACTTACACCACACAGTGATAAAATTCGACTGTAAACGGCAATACTGTAAGATGACCTTATAAGGATAAAATAGTTTTTTTACATTTAATGATAAATTATTGACAGATAGAGTAGATGCTGCAATATTAAGTATATAGAATTATAAACAGCAAAACTGCTCTTATTCTTATCCCAGCCAGGTTGAAGCCGTTTTGCAGGAAATGACCACCGCTTATATAAGTTTAAGGTACCATTTCGGTGTTGGTAGTCCGGCAACGGCGACAGACGACAGCGACCAAGCCGCGCGACTATACGCTACGCAGTGCGTAGCGTACATTGATATACTTATAGTACTATAATAGTAGGAGATCCCACCTTAGAAATTTCTACCCTCATCTGTTATTTAAACGAATTATATGTCAAATGAAAGATTATTTTATTCTTAATCGAACCGTATTTGGTTGCCTGGTCAAAAGTGGTGCTAAATCATGGTTGCCTGGATTTTAAGATATAAAATGTTCGGTGCGAGTGTTGAAAGTGACAGAAAAGTGTCAAAATGTGTATTTTGACTTTCATCCTCTCTCCCAAGGGAACTCTGCTGAATTTCGGGATAAAAGGTAACCTATATGCTATTATGTAGTATGAACTTAAATCATGCCAAGTTTCATTTCAATCCATTCAGTAGTGTTTGCGTAATACATGCACAAACATACAGACAAACAGACAAAATTTTCAAAAACAGCTTTTTTACGTTTTATTACTTATCCCTTACGTCACTCACTTATTTTTTTGTAAATATCTTTAATGGATAGGCACAGAAAGTCTATGGTTTTAATCTATGTATAGACTAAGCACCTGCCGAGTGCACGCCTGCCTCACTGCATCTTTGTCTGTCAAATGAAATTGCGCGCGCAACACTTTTCTGTCACTTTCAACACTCGCACCGAACATTTTATATCTTAAAATCCAGGCAACCATGATTTAGCACCACTTTTGACCAGGCAACCAAATACGGTTCGATTAAGAATAAAATAATCTTTCATTTGACATATAATTCGTTTAAATAACAGATGAGGGTAGAAATTTCTAAGGTGGGATCCTAGACCATAAGTACTATAAGTCAGTGGTAGCGTAGAACCAATTGGTTGCAAGCGTTAGCGGTCGCCTGCCCTTACTGCTTCAATATAGCATACATCACGAATTGCCCACCTCAAATTGCCTGTATTTTGTGTAGTTTTGTGACTACAGTTAGACAAATTCAATATGCCCAGTACCCACCTATACTTATCGAGATCTCCATTATATCAGATCCGTTTTTTCATTATTCGTAGATAGAGTTAATCTTCATTATTTTTTGAGAAACAAAGGCCAACAAAATAAGTGTACATATATACATACGTAGATATATCACAGACTGTCTTTTCTTCCTCCAACAAAACTGTATAATTGAGAACCAAAACACCGTTCGTAATTAACTTTCGTTATTGGTTCGTAATTGGTTTTCTCGGCGACCGGTCGCTGTCGCTGCACAGTGGGAAGAAAATCGGGTTTCATAGACTTAGAATCCTTATATTATAATTGTTTTGTTTCTTATCGAAAACTAACATAAAACCAATTTAGAGCCACAAAATTATCATAATTACGTACCTCTGGCGATTATAACACGAAAAAAATTTTTTTAAATTAAATTTGTATGGAACAAAACAGAAAAATCCACTTTATTCGAGACTCGAGAGAGTGCCCCTTATTTCCTCTCGTACGATTATTGCCACTATTTTTCTCTATTTTTTTGAGATATATTTTTTCGTGTTATAATCGCCAGAGGTACGTACCTAATTAAGTATGATAATGTTGTGGCTTCTAAAATAGTTCTACGTTAGTTTCCGACAAGAAACAAAACAATTATAATAATATAAGAATTCTAAGTCTATGAAACCCGATTTTCGTTCCACTGTGCGCCGGTAGCCGAAGACGCTAACGAAATGCTACCCTAGTAACACGACGTATCCTAACAGGACGTGAGAGAGGAGCTAAAGTACAACGTGCCTTTCATAATAATATCTACAGTATTACGAGATTTTTGAACAAAAACAAAGCTGCAGCTCTCAGATAAAATTTATCGCTTATGAGCAGTAGGGCTATTCTCTAACTGCTCATCCACACGTTCGCCAACATGCTGGCCCATCTTATGGCCCAATATGTTGGGCCAACGTGTAGAGCGGGAGTTGGAAGGTATTGGAACGATGGCCCGTAAGTTGGCCCGCAGGTTGGCCCGGAGCATACTGAACGACCTTCCAACGTGTGGACGCGAACACAAACTCCTCGCCCAACACCTTCCAACATATCCGCCATCATGTTGGCCAACGTGTAGAGGCGCCTTAAAATACCATCTCGATATCGAAGCTCACTCAAGTGAGATAACTCACTTCGAAAGCAAACTCACTTCACCTTGGTTTGATATTCTGTAAACGTCTGCTACGCGCTTGCGAAGTGAAGTGAGTTTGAGTGAGAAGACCTGTACTATCGAGTTTTACAGAGTACAAATTAGCAAACTCATCTCGAATTCACTCTCTATAATTCGAAAATGGCTTTACAGAATAGCCCTGCAGAGCTTCTCGCAGTATGAGCTATCTTGACAACGGATCATCAGCCCCCTTTAACACAAAAGTTCCAATCATCACATTTTTGCAGTCGCAAATCGCAATGATTGGCTGAATTTGTGGTAAGTAGGTATATTCTAGCTGCAACAGTGATGTTTTATCTCCTGACATAATATTTAAGACGGTGGCCAGTATCATTGGGTACTAGCCATCTACACAGGGAATATTATAGTGCATAAGTGTGTGCGCAAACACAAAATGCACTTCCCTTATCCTCATGATCCGGTGGAAAGGCAATCCGACGCGACCGACCGGAGAGAGATCAGGCGCAGGCTGCGTATCTAGTCCCAGGATATAGCACCACAAGCTTCACCAGTCCGAGTTGTTATTGTGAGAATTGCTAAACACAAAAACTCAATAACTTTTTGGCTTAATCTGGGACTTGAACGCAGGACCTCACGATAAGCAGTTAAATAAGCTCGTCACTAGACCTATACTGCCGTGGTATAACTAAAATGCCGTTATCTGACATCTAGCCGATTTTTAACTAATGATGCCATGTTAATCAGCAAAAAATTCTGCGTCTTTCTGTATATGCCATGTTTCGATACCATAAATAGTTATGGAAATAATAATTCCATGGTTGCCGTTAAGTACATTTTTCTCATGTGAGAGATTAACAAAAATGCAGCTATGCAACTTTGTGAGTCTTTATAGCCGCTAAGGTACGTTAACTCAAACTTTGGTAAAATATTCTGGATATGGTTGTTTCTCTAGATAGCCGTTATCCATTTTTTTTACACTATACAGCCGTTGACGTACTGTAACTACTGTATAGTTATTCTTTTTATGCGATTAACGACCCTTAACGGCAATATAGTTTATTATTTGACATACTTAATTTTTTAATTGTTAAACTTAAATGACGTTATCTCCCACTACTACACAATAAAGCCGTTAACATTCGTTCGCGCGGGGCGTCATCATGGCGGTGGTGGGGCGCGATCCTAAACTAAGTCTAAGAAAAATCCCAAACTAAGTCCCGCAAGTATTCTATCTTTTTTTTGTGCAATCGAGACATCCTTCACATACACATCTGGCTAGACAACTGCAGCTGTGCAGTGCACAAAATAAAAATTGGTTATCTTCCATTCTCTGGCGACATCAACTGTACGATCACTTTGGACTTACCAAAGTAATCGTACAGTCGATGTCGCCAGAGATTTTTTTGAATATACCGAGCTACGTGTCCCAAAGAATAATCCAATCATCTTACCCTAGGGCTTATTAAAAAAATATGGTTGAAGTACCTATGTTTTACGCGTAACAAGTTATGATCTGATGAACTAAATGTCCGCGGCTTCGCCCGCGTGAATTTCGGTTTTAAACAAATCCCGAGGGAATCGTGGATTTCTGGTTTCCGTTCCCGCTGCCTTTTCCAACCTTTATACATACTTTCAAGGAAGTTTGCTATAGTAACCTACCTATAGTTAGTATTTGCTTCTCTTTCCCTCAATTTTGTCCATCATGATGATCTGAAGGAGAAGGTACCGATCATTTCTGAGTACATGCCCCATATAACTGATCTTTCTGCGTTTGTTAGTCAAAATTAGGTCTCTGTTAATACCAATGCGTAGTAAGACTTCGTCGTTTCTTATCTTTTGGATCCAACTTATGCGCAGCATTCTTCGGTAGCGCCACATTTCAAAGGCCTCTAGTTTCTTGTGAGTATTGTCTTTAATTGTCTAAGTCTCACAACCATAGAGAACTATCGGCCAGATGTAACAATGGAGCATTCACATACGCAGGTTAATAATATGCAGTTGTTTATTGCATAGTACTTTTTCATTTTCATGAAAGATGCACGGGCAATTTCAATCCGGGTCTTTATTTCAGGATCTGGATTCTTCTTCTCTTATTCATGTACCAAGGTATTTGTACTTTGAAACTCTTTCGAGTGTTTGACCTGCGATAGTTATTATTGGGTTTTGTTGCTGATTTCTTGATACTAACATAAACTTAGTTTTCTAGAGATTCATGTCTCTTCCCGACTTTCTACTACACATAACACACATAAACGATATCTATTATTTTCTGTAGATCTTGCGGACTAGAAGCCAAAAGAACAGTGTCATCAGCGTATCTGATGTTGTTTACCCCATTCCTTGTCTTCCAATGCTTCTGAGATGATAGCTATAAGTTGAACAGAAGCGGAGACAAGATGCATCTCTGTCTTAGCCCCCGGCATATTGCTACTTCATCTGTTTCCTCATCGTCAACACTTGCTGTCCCTATCTGCAGCCAATAAAGGTTCTTGATGATCATTATGCCCTTCCCATTGAGTCCAACTTCCTGCAAACGACGAATACGTACTTCGTGTTGAACACGTTTAGTAGGATTAGGAAGTACATTTCTGATTTTTGTTATTGGATGTTTGATTTTATATTTTATAGCAATTTAATTGTTTACGTTTAAGATTATGTAAATCCTTTATTTCACAGTTAAGTGAACACAAGTGACACAAAGTTTTGTCAAATACTTTTGTTCAAGTAAAAACATAAGTAGGTACCTACTACCTACTTACTTAATTAATTTTGAAAACCAATTTGTAAAATAAAACATTCCTTATTGAAAAAGTCTTTATTTTTTAATAAGTTAATTTCATTTTCTTCTTTTTTCATTTATAGGGTTGTAGACTTAAAAGTCGTAAAGTACCTTTAACCTCTCTAAAGTCTAACATACTAAAGAGTATTACTCGATAGTCGATGTTAAGCTAAAATGATGCTAATGTACAATAACGACGTTTTAGTTGCTCATTAATGATTATGTTTTAAACGTTCTAACACACTATATTTTTATACGAAGTAGATACACTAAAATGCCGTCGTACTACACGTAGCGGCATTTTAGCCAAAGACCTGTACACATTTTCACAACAAAGATGATAAACTAAAACACAAAAAACGTTATAACTTTAAAGCAAATTATATTTACAAAACGAGAGTTATGTAATTAAAAAGTATTTTCCTTGATCTATTTTTTGGAACCTTCAGGTTTCAAATAAATGTTGTCATTAAAAAGTAGCATCATTTTAAATTTATGCCACGGTTTTAACGTGATATCTCGAAACAAGGTTTTTGTACATAACGGCATTTTAGTTATACCACGGCAGTATACAGTTTATGTGCAGCAAATATTGAGAGTTTGTCAGCCAATCAGAGTTGATTACGATCGTCATACTATATTGTATACCTACTCATATAGTCTGTAGAAGTCAAACTACGATGCTCAGTTCACATTTCGTTAGAGCTGGGCATTCACAGTCAAGATATTTGGCGTTGTTCCGATCGACTGAATCAAATACATGTATACGTCAATTATTTAGGTCACTCACGGCTTTATTCCAAAATTCAAATTCTTCGAGCACAATGGCCACAAATTCATTTGACTGATGTGAGTTCGCATATTCACGGGCAGCGGATTTCGCACTTACTACGGATAAAATATGGCATGACGTCGAAAGGCTTGAAAGCTGTGGATTATGGCGGGAACGGAAAACTCGTGAGCTGTCATCGCGCCAACAATTGACAACACTCAACTCCATATGATTGCACCAACAATTGACTTGAACAACACTCGACACGATGTGGCTGTGTGTCACACCCATAGAAATATGTTACGGCCTTGTGGAGGAAAAACGCGTGCCAAACTTGTGTACACTTGCACACGAATTTTCAAAATCACACTCATCGACCCTTCGATTACCTAATGTATTTGTTTTATTGGTGCACAAGTGAAAGTGAAAGTGCCATTTTGCACTATTTCGAACTGTAAACAGAAGTTTACAAATAAATCGCAAAAAAAACCCGCCAAGTGCGATTCGGACTCGCGCACGAAGGGTTCCGTACCATTATCTATAAAAACGACAAAAAATCATGTCTGTTGTATGAGAGCCCCCTTAAATATTTAAATCATTCTGTTTTTAGTATTTGTTGTTATAGCGGCAACAGAAATACATCATCTGTGAAAATTTCAACTATCTAACTATCACGGTTTATGAGATACAGCGTGACAGACGGACGGATATACGGAAAAACAGCGGAGTCTTAGTAGTACGATTCCCTTTGGGTACGGAGCCCTAGAAAGGAGATATTTTTATGACACGTACAATACATACATAATATGAACCTAAGTGTTTATTTTGGCACGCGTAATTTCTTAGTAAACAGTGGTCTAGTGGTCACGCCATCGGACGTGATGGCCTGTCCGCGTATGTCCAGCAATATTTACAGTCCGTATTTATAAAGGGCGCATCAAGTGGGCGGGTCGGGCGGCGGGTTCCGCTCCCTGCTGAGCGGGCTGCCGTCGGCACCGCCGTCGCCGCTGTTGCCGCTGTTGATCGCCACCGACGTCAAAGGCACCTGAGAAATTAAAAGATTGAAAACGAAAAATGTTTATTTTTTTTATTTTCCAAAAAAAAAAACAATTTTACAATTTGGTAAGTATATCTGTCGAGATTCACACTAGGTAATCCTGTATCGTGGGGCCCAATTCACTACTATTACCTAATAGTAGTCGAATTCGCGTTTGCGAATTCGACTACTATTAGGTAGTCTACTAGTCTACTAGTGCGATTGCTAGTATGCCCCGACTCTAACGCACAACTGGCTCCAACGTATTACGTAGGACGCCATATGGGTTGGAGTCAGTTGCGCGTTAGGGCCAGGGCATACTAGTACAGAGTCAAAGCGCATTGAAACGAATCGAAGCTTCAAATTCTTCACAAGTTGCTCGAATGCGCGCACAACAAGCCTTGTCTTGTGGTGCCAATATACCGTGAGTATTTTCTCGATTCGATGCCCTTCGACTATGCGCAAGTATGCCCCGACCCTTATCTACCATTCACGGGCGCACCAATTCGCCAGATTTGTCCCTGGCGACAAGTCCACGGACAAATCTGCTTGTGAATGGTAGGGTTCGCGGTTAGTGATGAGGCTCGCGGATACCATTCACACGCAGATTTGTCCACGGACTTGTCGCCAGCAACAAATCCGGCGGATTGGTGCGCCCGTGATGGTAGGCAACGAGTGAGGAACCTTAATCTATAATTATCATCATTTCTTTCTTTACTATATAGGCGGACATTAAATTTTCTTATAATTAATTTTGTCCACTGAAAAACAAGCACATTTTATTCAATCGTACTTCCATGGTTGTGGTATTTTTTTGGTAAAATATTATTAAACTGGAGCAACTTAGAGTGACTTTTTTTGGTCGTTGCCGTTCTTTGTCGTTACAAATTATGTCACGGAAAAATCAATATGGCGGATACGACAATGCTAGAGATGTCGACTGATAAGAAAGACACGGGCGGAATCACACGCCACATAATAGGACATATTATCAAACTCCGCGCACGCACCACCTAAATTGCTGCGTTTAAGTTATTTGCACACCTCAGCTATAATTTTCACAGAGTAATTAAGAGATATCTCTCCTTTTGTCTGCAAGCTCAGAAATCTGTGGTTCTTATGTCGCCAGTTATAAAGGTCGTATTTCAGTGGTATCTACCAAAAGTTCCCATTGTGTAAGAGAGTTTACATACGTGAGCGGAATTTGCTATGAATTGCCGGAGATTCAGTTAATCTGGTACAGAACTGACGGCACCTTTTGTCTCGAAGGTATGGACTGTTATTTAATTTCCAGTACCTACTATTTGGCTCTTGTTCAAAATATGCTCTGAAGTTTTTAAGGCTTTGAAGATTTGTGTAATTCGAGTCGGAGTAAGGGCAAATATAATGTAGCAATAACAAATCAATAGAAAGAAGAAAAGAAGTTGGTACTACAAAAATAATTAATTAACGGCCGAATGAGCGACTGAGAGATGAGTCCTTAACATGTTCCAAACGCTGAGTGTTTTTTGACACTAAGTAAATTACTTACCTATCGAATGGTAAAAAGTCAAAAAATCAGACTTTATCTCAAACGTATAAGAGAAACGTATAAGACTTGACTTCAAATTTGAAGCCGCGCGCTGCATGATTCGTTATTGCGATATTTTTGAATTTCGAATCAATATAGTACATAATTCTGAACGTAGATTAGCTATGCCTTTTAACACTGGGATTTCGAATTTATATGACAGGTACTTTAACAAGGGACGTATGGCTTTATAACGAGAGTGCATATGAGCTATGAGTTGATGCATTGGTCAAGTAACGTTGACCCTATGATCGACATTGGAGGGCCGAAACAGGCTTCTTCGTTTCTTGCGTGCCTCGAGAGCATGTTAAGCCTTCTTCGATCACGGTCATTATCACTAACAAATCATAATATTTATTGAACTTAAGAGTCGAAATTCCGCACTCGTTGACTCCGCGGAAGGTTCTAGGAACCCAACTAGAGTTTTAAGCTCAAGAAAACCCCTACTTTTAACGGGTAGGATTACGACGCAGATGTGAGGTGACCGGTAATTTCACTCGATTCCCCGGCGAAAATATCAATTTGTGAGGGGAAAAGGTCGTTTCAATGACCCCTCCCTATCCTTCATATCAACAGAGCCATGATAAGCAATCAAACGACGATTTGGATTCGACAAACAACATTGGTTCGATGCTCGTGTAAATGAAT
This sequence comes from Melanargia galathea, assembly GCA_920104075.1. Classification (NCBI taxonomy): domain Eukaryota; kingdom Metazoa; phylum Arthropoda; class Insecta; order Lepidoptera; family Nymphalidae; genus Melanargia; species Melanargia galathea. The sequence goes on from OV049869.1 coordinate 4,693,955, forward strand.
ATGGCTTCGCTAATTACTAAGGCTTTTGTAAATGACTGTGCATACATTATGGGCATGATCGTTACGTTGAGAGGTTGTATAATATGTAACATCGGAAGTCTGTATTTACTTACGAATTACGATCCATTTCTGATAAGTTATAATGGCTTTCTTTTTAAAGCCTCGTTGGTCTAGTGGTTAGCATATTTAACCGCAGATCACGAGGTCCCGGGTTCGATTTCCGGGTCGTGCAAACAATTGCTAGGTACTGGGTTTGCTGTCAAGAAATTATTATTATCAGTGCCAGCAGATTTAACGTGTGCGTTTAATCGCTGCAGTGCGTGCTAAGCCTAAATTGATTAAGTTTTTACGCAACTTCTTAAATAGCGTTATTGTAATAAGAACCTGGTCCAGTATTGTGTAATTAATGAATAATTCTAAATGTTAAGAATTTATTGGTGATATGCACCGATATTTTAATTATCACCTCCTTCATCTCTTGAATGAATGAATCGAAGAGATGGTTGGTAAGATGGGAAAACTACAGTTGAAAAAGAAATTAATTGGTTTAAAAGGAAATTGAGAATCTTTTTTCAGTTCGGATATATCGTGCAACCTTTACCGACCGTATTATCGTAAAAATTTGCTTATTATTATAAAATTATTATGAGAATAAGTGGTATTTTTATTTAAGATATAATTACATTTACACAAAGATGTGGTAGAATATCAGCTACTTATTTATTGGATTACTATCAGCTGATTCAAGTTAACACTGTATTCACAAATAAAGAATTTGAACTTTGAACTTTCATACTAACCATAGACACAGCGGTGCAAATATTCGCGTCGGACGGCCGCGGCGGCGAGAAGGCGGCGTCGAACCGGAAATCCAGCTGTACCATGAAGAAAGCCGCGGCCAAAGTTGCTATCGACACTGACAGCTGCGCCGCTGCTACACCTATACAGGTTTTACTGCTGCATCTGAGAAAAAAGAAATATTATTGGACCTGAGTGCTCAGAGCTTCGATTAACGGTCTTACCAAAAAATTTAAACTTTAATCTAAAATTTAACATCACTAAATTGACAGTTTTGATATTTTTTGTTTCGGAAATCTGATAAAACAATGAATACAATGTACCTACTACTGGTTTAAAGTTTTAGTAGTTTTTTAAGGTACGAGTAAGTCATCATCGTCATCATCATGATCAACCCATTACCGGCTCACTACAGAGCACGGGTCTCCTCTCAGAGTGAGAAGGGTTTTGGCCGTAGTCTACCACGCTGGCCAAGCGGATTGGCAGACTTCACACACCTTTGAGAACGTTATGGAGAACTCTTCAGGCATGCAGGTTTCCTCACGATGTTTTCCTTCACCGTTAAAGCAAGTGATATTTAAATACTTAAATGCTTAAAACGCACATAACTCCGAAAAGTTTCTTGGTCACGGTGCGTGCCCGGGATCGAACCCACGACCTTCGATTAGAAGTCGGTCGTCCTAACCACTAGGCTATCACAGCTTTTTTACGAGTAAGTGCGACCGTATAATTTAATGTCGGTATGATAGCTGTATTAGGTGCGTTAAGGTAAGATCGGAGGTGGGTTAAGACCGTATGACTCAAATTTTGGACGAATTAGGGCATATTTTTAAATGCGGGCAATATTGTGTAATAGGCCATTTAATTGGGCCCCGGCCAGTGGTTCCCGCAAATCGCTCCATCAAGTCGGACGTGTGCTATGCGCCAATAAACAAAACAAGTTAATTTTCGTAATTTTTTCGTCAATCCGGTCTTCAACTTTTATTTTTATCTGTATTTTTTAGCGAAGATATAGCTTTTTTTGTAATTATTTTGCCTAGATAGTTAGTTTTATGATGCCACAAAGAGATTAATTTGATCCAAATAGAGCTAACATTGATGTTGGCGAAGATCCGGTATACCCCCTCGCAAGTGAAGATCGGATGAAAATTTTCCGATCTTTGCAAGTTTCAAATAAGGCAGTGATAGTCAAACTTTTATTAAGTAATCATAAATGTTTCTGCCGTACGAGATTTCTTTCGCTATTGCTTTTACTGAGTAATAGTAAGATTCCAAAACGGATTAACAGTAAGATTAATTAATCGGAGTAATAGTAAGATTATTACTATTATTACCAAAGTAGAGTTAAAACACAAATTTTGCGCCTTAATAGCTCAATCTGGTACGAGTACTTTTCATAGATCGTTAATAACAAGATACATTATGTGATAATTTAAAAAAAAAGTTTATTGAAAGTTGTTTACTATAATTACTTATCTTACAAGCATGAACTAGGGTAATAAGTACCATTAATGAAAAAAAAAATGAATTTTACATTGCTAATCATTTCTTAGTTTTTATAGTTGCCTAAAGTTTTATCCAAAGGCAAACCAGGGACCTTACGTATTAAGTAGTAATTCAGTTTCCTTTTCCAGATATCTGATATCCTTTTCCACTTAGTCACATTTACTTCATCAAGTTCTATACCTTTATTCCGATTCTAATCGACTCTTTTATGCCTACTCCCTTCCTGTTTATAATAAGACACGCGCCTGCTACACGTACATGAACTTGTACACACAATAAATTTAACAATTAAGTAGGTACTTACTACACCAGGCTTTCCCACTGGGCACCGGCAAATGCATCCGATCTTTACCGTTTTACTTACTTTGTGGCATGCCAAAGTTTGAGAACCACAAAATCACAATTTTTTTACATAAGGGGTAAGTTCGAATGGCATAAAACCAAAAATGAAAGAATCGATTGGAACATTTTTGTTTCTAGTCATTTATAATTAATATTCAAATATGTTTTAGAATAGGAAAGACCGAATGTATTCCTTATTAAGACTTTGTTCTCCAAGCACTAGAAGTGACTTTAAATTTATGTCCGGTCATACCCCTTGGTGGCCAATTCTTAATCATGGTCATAAAAAAAATTGTGTTGACTTTGCATACGTAAAAAACAAAAACCGTTGAGTTTACATAAACAAACTATTTTTAGAGCTAAACTACGTTTAATCATTAACCGTTTACGATATATTACATTAATATAAGATGTATGGATTTCGAGAAAAAAAAATTTTTGCGACACTCTTCCAACTAGTCGAAAATCCGTCCGGTATTACCCCAACGCACCTTACATAATACTTAGACGTAAATTGGGGTAACGGTGATAATAATTATTTGCGACAGCTTAATACTAAAGCTACGGAGCTGCCAAACGCGCCTTGCTCTGAGAAGAGCCCACAGTAAAACCCTTTTTACCAACATAATATTTAAATGATTATAGAATATCGCAATTTTTTTTAATATCTCACCCAAGATTCATTAAAGATCTGATACAGAACGCAAGCATAGCCACATGGGCCGCTATCGCAAACGTCCATAGCAGGGTCAAGGGTACGGCGGCGCAGGGCGAAGGCCCGAGGACCCTCCACGGGGCTCCCCAGCTCCTGAGGGCTCTGGAGCGAGCTGACACCCAGCCTCCGAAACCTCGACTGTAGTAGACTGATGTAGCTGGTGAAAAAATATGTTTATTACTTTGCGTGGAACTTCTATAAAGCTCTGTACTTATTATAGATCGTACAAGTTTACACAACAGTTCCTCAACACTTATAGGTAGATTTCGAGTATCAAAATCCCATAAAGGCAGCTTTAAAAAGAACCTCTAAGATAACTTGCTTTAAAATCGTAAATTCAGTAGGTATTACTGATTTTTATTTCTCAAAATTTCCGTTTGGGGCACTAGACGTAGATGGATGAACGAAAAACAACACAGCATTCCTCGTTTTGCGTCAGAGTTTGAAAATATAAATTGTCTCAAAAATCGCATAAAGAAGAAATTAGGTAGGTACGCATGTTTTATTCATCACTAAATCTAAATATATAAAAGGAAAAGGTGACTGAATTACTGACTGACTGACTGATCTATCAACGCACAGCTCAAACCACTGGACGGATCAAGCTGAAATTTAGAATGCAGATAGCTACGATGACGTAGGCATCGGCTAAGAAAGGATTTTTGAAAATTCGGCCTCTAAAGGGGTTACATAGGGTTTGAAAGTTTGTATGATATTTATATGAATCCACGCGGACGAAGTCGCGGGCATCAGCTCGTCGTTTATATATCACTTTATTTTTACACCAAAACTCAATATTACATTTAAGAAATTAAAGAAAGCAAGAAGAAAATTAAAAGACATTAAAGAAAACAAGAAGAAAAAAATAGAATACAGAAGGTGGCCTTAATTTAAGACTATAGATAACTATCTCTGCCAGACAACCTAGAAAAATCATTCACTGGAGTTAAATTAAACGAAGTTATATTTTATTCAAATGAGCAAGTTTAATCGACAAACTACCTATATTTTTCAATCAGTCCATTCAGCTAAGATCGTAAAACGTAATCCTGTCGCCGATGAAAAATATGAACCTTTTATTGGAGGAAAAATATAGAGCTCTCTATGATTACCTTACTCGGATTTTTTATGCTTTTGCGTTCGCAAAATTTTTCCGAGTGCTTTCAATAAAATATTTTTATGAACGTCAGAACGTGTAATAATTGGACAATTTTTGAGTTCACCTATCACGTTCTATCTCATCAGATTTTAGGTAAGAACCTATCATATCGGCAACAGAAAAATCCATACTATAACGTTATAAGTGTGTCTGTTTGTTACTTTTGAATGCTTCAACCACTCAATAGATTTCAACGAAATTTAAAACAGAGATAAATAGACATCCTGGGAAGGGTTACAATGAGATAAATTTTCTGACTTCCATCTGATTTTATCCTTTCAAATGCTTTTCCTTTCAAAAGGAGACTCTTCCTTTCCCGATTACCTACCAATCGGGTTTCTCCTTCTCTTCCAGCCAACCGACCGCGCCGACCACCAGTCCTCCTATACCGCACACAAAAGCTAGTAAATACTAAATAATCTGAGAAGTTACCAGCAGCAAGTACAGTCACTGCACCAGCTGGAACGCCCAGTCCAAGCTCGGGTTTCTGCTTCTCTTCCAGCCAACCGACCGCGCCGACCACCAGTCCTCCTATACCGCACACAAAAGCTAGTAAACACTAAATAATCTGAGAAGTTACCAGCAGCAAGTACAGTCACTGCACCAGCTGGAACGCCCAGTCCAAGCTCGGGTTTCTGCTTCTCTTCCAGCCAACCGACCGCGCCGACCACCAGTCCTCCTATACCGCACACAAAAGCTAGTAAACACTAAATAATCTGAGAAGTTACCAGCAGCAAGTACAGTCACTGCACCAGCTGGAACGCCCAGTCCAAGCTCGGGTTTCTGCTTCTCTTCCAGCCAACCGACCGCGCCGACCACCAGTCCTCCTATACCGCACACAAAAGCTAGTAAATACTAAATAATCTGAGAAGTTACCAGCAGCAAGTACAGTCACTGCACCAGCTGGAACGCCCAGTCCAAGCTCGGGTTTCTGCTTCTCTTCCAGCCAACCGACCGCGCCGACCACCAGTCCTCCTATACCGCACACAAAAGCTAGTAAACACTAAATAATCTGAGAAGTTACCAGCAGCAAGTACAGTCACTGCACCAGCTGGAACGCCCAGTCCAAGCTCGGGTTTCTGCTTCTCTTCCAGCCAACCGACCGCGCCGACCACCAGTCCTCCTATACCGCACACAAAAGCTAGTAAATACTAAATAATCTGAGAAGTTACCAGCAGCAAGTACAGTCACTGCACCAGCTGGAACGCCCAGTCCAAGCTCGGGCTTCTGCTTCTCTTCCAGCCAACCGACCGCGCCGACCACCAGTCCTCCTATACCGCACACAAAAGCTAGTAAATACTAAATAATCTGAGAAGTTACCAGCAGCAAGTACAGTCACTGCACCAGCTGGAACGCCCAGTCCAAGCTCGGGCTTCTGCTTCTCTTCCAGCCAACCGACCGCGCCGACCACCAGTCCTCCTATACCGCATACTATCTAGGGAACACATTAAGTATTTTAACCGAGTTCAAAAATGGACGTTTTGTATTCGATCCGTATGTATGTATTTATGTATGTATGTATGTATGTATATAATATATGTATGATAGCGATTATTTCAAAATCCATAAACCGATTTTGATGATTTTGTCACTTTTGTAATCTACATAGAAGGAAGGATTTAGTATATTATAATAATACACCTCGAAGTTTCATGCATAAATGTACCCGCTTTGATAAATTTATCAAAGTGTACCCGTATGTCATATTTTGATTGTAGCTACAGCAAATGTTTTTTTAAACGTCTATTTATATTTCAAATACAAAGTTTCTTTGACTTTTGGGGTTACTATTAAAAATTAAAATAATGTACTTTTAATAGGACTTTTTTTAGTTTAACAACTTTTATTTTTTCCTTTGTTAGAAAATCCAGACTTTAAATCTCGCTAGCGAGGGTTCACGCCGTCACGGGTTAGGGCTTAGAGCATTACACTCTGGTTTATCTTAAATTACAAAGTCCATTTTCTCTGTTTATTCTCTTGGGGTTAAGCCACTTTTGCGATGAAGCCCCCATTTGTCACAATATACATACATGTAGGGATGTTATATCTGAAGTCGTTTCTCATAGTTGTCGGTCTCGATTATTATCCCTAATATCTGACAACAGTCGTTAAATTAGGCCGATTATTATTGTATAATAAATGCGTTGGGGAGAAATTCGGGTTCCTATGGGACAGTTACAAATCAGGCAGAAAATCCACCTTAGTATCCAAAAGTTCCGTTAATTTGTACCGGAACCATAATCGAGTTAACATAAACACACACATAAACATACGCTATGATTTCTGAAGTACTTGGTAACAGCTAAAGCTTTTCATACTCTATTAATACTCAACCACAATGCCGAGAAACATTCATTCTCAAAACAAATAATAATATTTAAAATCGTACATTTTCTTCAATCATAATATTTTGCTTTATTTATACAAGAAATCACGAACTGTTACAAAAATAGAAAATAATTTCGTGGAAAAAATACCTAATCCATTATCATCTTTATAGAATCCTTGGAATTTTTATCTTTGATATTATATTTATTACAAATTATATTATTATAACATGCTAAGTAGTATCGGTGATCGTGTCTTTTGTTTTCTTTGTTTTTTACAAGTTGTTTTAGTACAAGTGTTTAGTGCAAGTGTTTAGTGTAAATGTTTAGTGCAAGTGTTCATTGCAAGTGTTTAGTGCAAGTGTTCAGTGCAAGTGTTTAGTGCAAGTGTTTAGTACACGTGTTTAGTGCAAGTGTTTAGTGCTAATGTTTAGTAGAAGTGTATAGTGCAAATGTTTAGTGCAAGTGTTTAGTGCCAGTGTTTAGTATCAGTGTTTAGTGCAAGTGTTCAGTGCAAGTGTTTAGTTCCAGTGTTTAGTGCAAGTGATTAGTACAAGTGTTTAGTGCAAGTGTTCAGTGCAAGTGTTTAGTGCAAGTGTTTAGTACACGTGTTTAGTGCAAGTGTTTAGTGCTAGTGTTTAGTAGAAGTGTTTAGTGCAAATGTTTAGTGCAAGTGTTTAGTGCCAGTGTTTAGTATCAGTGTTTAGTGCAAGTGTTCAGTGCAAGTGTTTAGTTCCAGTGTTTAGTGCAAGTGTTTAGTGTAAATGTTTAGTGCAAGTGTTCATTGCAAGTGTTTAGTGCAAGTGTTTAGTGCAAGTGTTCAGTGCAAGTGTTTAGTGCAAGTGTTTAGTACACGTGTTTAGTGCAAGTGTTTAGTGCTAGTGTTTAGTAGAAGTGTTTAGTGCAAATGTTTAGTGCAAGTGTTTAGTGCCAGTGTTTAGTATCAGTGTTTAGTGCAAGTGTTCAGTGCAATTGTTTAGTTCCAGTGTTTAGTGCAAGTGATTAGTACAAGTGTTTAGTGCAAGTGTTCAGTGCAAGTGTTTAGTGCAAGTGTTCAGTACACGTGTTTAGTGCAAGTGTTTAGTGCTAGTGTTTAGTAGAAGTGTTTAGTGCAAATGTTTAGTGCAAGTGTTTAGTGCCAGTGTTTAGTATCAGTGTTTGGTGCAAGTGATTAGTACAAGTGAGAGTGCACTCTTACTTGTAGAACCCTAACACGGAGAGCCGTAGCAAACGGATAGATGCGTAGTCCCGCGGGCAGCTGGGAGTCTGGCTCGTCGCCCTTCGAGGCGCCGCTCACAGCGCTGCAGACTGACTGCTTGCGCGACCACATCGCTTTTGTGTTGATCACTGGGAGAAAAGTTTGGGTTACTTTACCCGACTACGGCAAAGTCAAAAGGGTTATGATTTTAGCAGTCTATGTATGTTTGTATCTGATTTTTGTATGAGATTCTGTGTGTTCCACCGTAGCGCCAAAAGTACTGGGCCGATTTTGATGAATGACGTGTCAATTGATTCGTTGTTATAGTCCGGGTGACATTGGCTACATTTTATATACACGAAAAAATCGAGAAGCGACGTCCGAGCGGCTAAAGTAAAATATTATTTAGTTTCGGATAGACATAATAGATGACGCCAATAGCAGCTTGCCCCGCGCTTTCTGCACACTAAATTATTATTTTAAATTAATTTACTAAGCGTAGTCGGGTTTTAGCTTACGAACTTTATCTCTTATTCAAAATTTCTTCAAAAGGCACCCTTGTGAGATACTCTGAAGAATTGACGACACAGTTGATTGACCTCACAAGGTAATTAAAGTTTTAACTAGAACTTTGACTAAAGTTAAGAATTTTAAATAATGTTATGAAGCTTTAACTAAAAAAGCTAAATTAGAACTTTTCTAGAGACAAGATATCAAAGATTTTCAGGCTCCTGAAACGCGACCACTTAGCATAGGCAGGGCGATATAATAATATATATGTATCAGAGCGTTGCTTTTTATTCTGTGAACCCAGAATTAGCTATGTCGGCGATCGTTAATAAATTCGTTTTGAAATCTTGTAAAAACCGAGCTATGTAACATGTAGGTATCTTGTAACAGCCGACTGACCTCTGGAATCGGTTAATAATAAACTAGTAGCACACTGCACAGCCAAATTCAACACTAGTTATTTATTGTTTGTACGCGATGCATGTATTAACATTTAACTGCCTCGTTGGCTTAGACTCTAAGCCAATGAGGCAGTTAAATGTTAATAAAATTCTTTTGATTTTCTATCAAGAAATTCTCAGTGCCAGTCTGGAGTTGGCAGTTAGTGGTGTTTCACTTCCATACCTTGGACTTCGGAGATCACGTCAAGCCGTCGGTCCCGATTATTATTAACAGTATAAAATAAAATATAAAATTGTCACACATGTAAAACACATTACCCCAGAAGCAAGAATATTATCATTTAATATTAAAACTAAATCAAACAATAATTTAAATATCTGCATTTATCACCCGCACAAACTTAACTAATATCGAATCAGAGGTTAGTTTAACTAGGATTTCTTCTACGATCAATTTAATACTAATTAATTTATTACACACAGCTAAGCCCAACATGACAGTACTTGTTCGATTAGGGTGTGATTGCTATCGCAATCAACCTCAATCAAATATCACGACCTAGACGCTAAAGCATCTAATAGTCGGTTGAGTCTCTGTAGGAGACTGAATTCATGGCTTCTAAGTGCCCGTATTTATACCAATAATTCAAGATGGCGGTTCGGCGCCACTGAATGAATCAAATGTCAGTTCATTCTAACCTATTTCAATTATGAAAAGAATAATCTGTAAACTATTTCTAAAAATTCTAATTGATTTTCAACAATAATCTGACACACAATAGTCGTTAAAAACCGCCCAACCGCTTTAGAGCAGCGTGGCGGGTCTAAGCTCTTCCTTCCTTCCCTCCTGTAAGAGAGGTAGCTTGTGCCCAGATGAGCCGTTAAAGAGCAGTGGATGCATGTAGGTACATTATTATTTACCAGGGAAGGTTAACTACTAATAAAAACCAAGTTTGTAAAATCGATTGCTATCGGTGCTATCACTGATTACTGAATATTAACATTTAAGCAATCTTGTATATCTATACTAATATAATAAAGCGGAAGAGTTTGTTTGTTTGAACGCGCTAATCTCGGAAACTACTGGACCGATTTCAAAAATCCTTTCACTGTTGGATATGTACGTGATCCTGGAGTGCTATAGGCTATATATTATGTACCACGGGCGAAGCCGAGGCGGACCGCTAGTTGAAGATAAAAATCCCTTTGATATCAAAATCTCCTATACTCACCAATATGGTACGAGTACCTTTTTATTTTTTAGGTTTGGAAGTGTTTCTGTTTCTTTCTGATTTATTTACGCCTCAACACCTCGACTCAATTGGTTTAAACGAAAAAGCTTTTAAAACACTAACCGGAGAAGCAAACAGAATACTTTTTATTGTTTACCGAGACAACAAAAGGTCTCCACCGAATTTAAAAAAACCTTAAACCTTAATCCACGAAGACAAAGATGGGAGAAAATATGAGTACTTAAATACTTGGGTATTCTTGAGTAAATCTATGAGTAATCTTAAAAAACACAAAATGATTTCATAAAAGTTTCTACTTTTGAAAACAGACAGTTTATTATATTTTAGACAGTCTATCTATTGATAGAGAAGATTATGAATCAGCTGTTATATAAAAAAACCGGTCAAGTGCGAGTCAGACTCGCGCACCGAGGGTTCCGTACTCCAGAAGTATAAGTACAATCTGTTTTTCATTCATCATCATTATCATCATCATCATCATTAAGCTAGGCCTCTAAATTGTATGAGCGCTCATGCAACTCAGAGGTCTATCTGAATTGACTCAACTATGTATGTATGGGGATTGGGGACATACACACCCTTTAATTTCTAACTTTTTTTAGTTTTTGGAATTTTTCCTTTATTTGTGCTGTAAGACCTCGTAAAGTCTTCAGATCAAGTAAAGGAAAAATTCCAACCAAAATACCAAAATTAAGGTAAATTTTGGTACTTACAAGTTCCAATCGTCGTGAAAATCTAAATTTGCCCATATCTTTTTATTGTGTGGACTGAGAACCTTAATTTTTATACACCTAATAGGGACTATAAACCTTAGTATCTTGTATAAATTTCAACTTGCTAGGTCCACCCGTTCCTGAGAAAATCAGTGGTGACACACGGATAGACGGACAGACGGACAAGAAAGTGATCTTATAAAGGTTCCTTTTTTTTACCTTTTGAGGTACGGAACCCTAAAAACCGAAAAAAATGTTGATTACGATATATCAAGATATGTATAAGGTACGAGCTGCGTAGCCTACCTAGTTATCTGAAAACGTGAAAGACGAAGACCCGTGTAATTTAATCAGTCCATGCTTGATTGCAGGGAAGACGGTTCGATGAAGGATCTAATAAAATAAACCTAGCGTAGATTACGTACTTACTTATTTATACCTACACCGAAAGATGAACGTGTACCACGAGAATACCGCAAGAGTTTTTTAATTAGTTTCGTAATTATACTGACATATGCGGCTCTAGCACAGTCTGCGAGTCTTACGGTCCTTACGGCCGTGAATGATCCTCTGGCGCATAGAGAGATCATGCAGCGAAGGCAAACAAAGTCCAAAGAACGAAAGGAAAGGAAAGAAAAGAAGAACAACCTTCTTTCTTCCTTCGAACGAAGGATAGCAATCGACCGACAAGATCGTTCTTCTTTCTTTCTTCCTTCAAAAGCAAACGAGGCATATCTAGGTGTGTTGTAGCATCGGCACGTCGTCACGTCACGTCATCAGCCCATATCCGTCCACTGCTGGACGTAGGCCTCTCCCAGGATGCGCCACACTGTCCGGTTCTCTGCCTTTCACATTCAATCGCGGTTAGCGACCCTTTTAAGGTCGACAGGTTGCATAGATAAACGAAAACGTTTGTAGGAACTTCCACACGACGCGGTCTTGTGCCGCTTGTATCCCTCTCTCGGCGGCTCCATCGGTAAACGCCTACAATTCACCCTCGTTTACCTTCGCTGCTTGATCTATACACGGCCTAAGTAAACTGTGTGTTCGACACACACATCAAACTTGTGTATATTCTCAGGACCGCGCAATAGTTAGCAAAGTTTAAATTAAATTGTCGGCTACTAGACGCTATTATATTAGGTATTAATTAACAACGTATTAACTATGTATTAATAGTAAGATTGTATGGCCTGCCGGTGCCGCCCTTGAAATGATTGTTCGCTCGAACAATGTATTATATTTCCCGTAATTTACATGAAGCACAGCAATACATATTATGCGGTTCATGAAAATTACTACGCGTTCCATTATCTTGGCGCTCGCCCTCTCTCCTTCACCCCGCAATCCTATTTAGACGACCTCCCTGACACACTAGTGAGCGCTGTGGTCTTATATAAGTGCGAAGTCCCGGATTTGATGCCCGGCAGAGGCAATTTGGGAATTTATAATTTCTAAATTGTATCTGGTCTGGTCTGTTGAGAGGCTTCAGCTGTGGCTATACAACCCTACAACTACAAGTAAAGCTGTGCCACCAAGCGTTCCATAGCACAACCATAGTATGTTCAAGATGACACCTTTAAAGTGAAACATAATTGTTAACAATGGGCCTCTTAAGAAGGCTCAAGGTCACTCAGTGGGTGATGGAGAGAGCTATGTTCCTATGCTATCTAAATATATAGCTTATGAAGCTATGTTCGGATCAAATCAGAACCGAGGAGATCCGCAGGAGAACCAGAGTTACCGACGTAGCTCATCGAGTCGCGAAGCTGAAGTGGCAATGGGCGGGGCACATTGCTCGAAGAATCGATGGACGTTGGGGTCCCAAGGTGCTTGAGTGGCGACCTCGCACCAGCAAACGAAGCGTGGGTAGACACCCCACTAGATGGATAGACGATGCAAAGTCTTTGCAATCGTCCGTTGTGAAGTCTACATCTCCTGAAGATGCTCCGGTGTCGGAGCAAAACGATCGTCGAGTTTATTTTGTAGCGAATTTGTGTGGTGTTGTGCCTACAAAATTACTGTTAGCGGATTATAGCAAATTAATTTTGTTTTCATTGTAAACACTATCATCTGATTAACAATGAATTGAATGTAGAATTGTATACACATTTAATTAATTCTATTCTATTGGATACTACTATCCTGCAGGGATCTAATGACTACCCGCTATTTGCGCCGTTTAACTTCTCAAGTAGTTTAATACAAACCGCTTTCTGTAATTGTATCTAGGTCCTTGATCCAACTAGCGAGAGTCTCTCGAGACGCCCATTAGGATTGTTAGCCAGCTATAAGACTATTGACGGAAAAAACTAGTGGTTGAAAGGTGCGGCCTTAACAAATAGGTACACATACAAGACTTACTTAATACAAGCGGAAACCCGCGACTTCGTTCGCGTGGATATTGGTTTTTAAACATCCCGTGGGAACCATTTTGTCCTTCCTAAGCTCCTTTGATCTCATACCTTGCTAAAAACTGACAAAAGTTCACTGGCGGATGTTTAGGTAGATCAAAATGTTAACATCCGCCAGTGAAAGTCCCATCAAAATCGATCCAGCCTTTGAGAGATTAGCCAGTAATTTTTAAAGTATTTCCTTTCTAACAAAAAAAGAATGAATGAAATCGGACCACGCGTTAATGAATTACAGCTAAGTACACATTTTGACTTTCATCCCCTCTCCCAAGGGAACCGTGCTGAATTTCGGGATAAAAAGTATCCTATATGTTACTCCGTAGTATGAACTTAAATCATACCAAGTTTCATTTCAATCCATTCAGTAGTTTTAGCGTGATGCGCGCACAAACATACAGACAAACAGACAAACAGATAAACAGACAAACAGACAAAAATTTCAAAAATAGCTTTTTTACGTTCTATTACTCTTCCCTAACATCCTCCAGTTATTATTTTGCAAAAATCTTCAATGTACAGATACGGCAAGTCTACGATTTTATTATATGTATAGATATAGATAGATAGATTCGAGACGTTATTACGGATTTTGCTCATAAAACCTGGCCAAATCGGATCAGGGTTTAAGTTATTCACTTACTAAGCTTTAGCTTACCACTTTTTGTGAGATAAATTTCGAGATTTTAGGTCAATGAAAATTGCTATACTTAATTGTAGGCATATTTGAGACTATTTTTCAATTTTGTTTCACCTCTTTATATTACACAGTTAGTACAAGTGTAATCGGTAGGCACTACTTAATTGGAACATTTTAATTGTTACTGTTACTGTATTGTATTGACTTTGACCATTAGAGAGGCGGGATGAATAAAAAAAATATTAGTGGCCGAAATTGGACGATAGGTTTTGCTCTGTCGCTGCTGTTACTGATGGATAGATTAATTCATCGTCTTTTACATTATAAACACCTGGATAGTTTTCTGCAGATATTAGTCATTTATTATTCTTGTTTAGTGGATTGATTGATGCAGATCCTATCGTATATTGCAAACAAGCTATAATTTAAAAATTAAAAAAACCCGACTGCCATGCTAAAAAACGAACTAAAAAATTAATAAACTACCACCGTACCACTTACAGTGTAGTTGTTATTTATTTTGTTTTTCATGATTTGTCACTCCAAATTGATTTAAAACATATAGATTGTATACATTTTCGTACTCGCCTTTTAAAGCCCTTTATTTTGATACCCCACTCGAGGGTCTTGAAGAAAAAAATTTTTTTCAGCCCGCACATTAAAGTGCATAACATTCGCCATTTTGATTTTTTATGAATTTTATGTACCCAGTAACATTTGCGCCGTCAAGACAAATCTAGTGACGTATAATTTATCAAAATAGGTTGAGCCGTTAGGTAGTTACGAACTGACATAGGAAACGGTCATTTTCTACGATTTATCACTCCAAATTGTTTCCAAATATATAAATTTATACATTTTCGTATTTGCCTTTTGAATCCCTTTATTTTGATACCCCACTCGAGATACAATGAATATAAAATTATTTTGCTATAATTCGCTAACAGTGACAAATTTGTAGGCACAAAACCACACAATCTTGTAGGCACAACACCACACAATCTTGTAGGCACAACACCACACAAATTCACCACAAAACAAACTCGACGATCGTTTCGCTCCGACACCGGAGCATCTTCAGGAGATGTCGACTTCACAACGGACGATTGCATTATACATAATATATAGGGTAAAACCCGGATAGACGCCCCACTTTTTGAAATGGCCTCATAACTTTAAAAATATTAATTTATCACAAATAATATTTATGAATATAGCTAGTTTAATCTTTTGGGTTCCATTATGACTTGTTTTTGTTGTCCTAACGATTACAGATTTTGCAGAATTTAACTTTTCGCAGACCCTTTTTTTTGAGGATAGATGCCTACCTGTGTGGATAGATGCCCCACTATGAAAATACTAAAAAGGATAGATGCCCTATGAAAAAAAATAAGCAAAATACATAGTTTCATAAGGTTTTATTATCTAAATATATAAAAGGAAAAGGTGACTGACTGACTGACTGCCTGACTGATCTATCAACGCACAGCTCAAACCACTGGACAGATCGGGCTGAAAGAGATAGATGCCCCGAAGTATATTAAAACTATCAGGAATTTATTGAAAAAAGAAATAAAAATATAAAAGAACATTAAAAATATTAAAAAAATACTTGATATATCTATAGGTATATAAGGGGATAGATGCCTCTAAGGGCACCTATACCTCGAAAAATCGAGGCAACTATCCTTTTTGATATGGATAGATGCCCTTTTATTTATTAAATAAACTAAAAACTAAAGAGCGATTATTTACACTTAGGTGTACACTTATTGAACCAGTGTATTGACATAATCTATTACTAATAAATAAAATTGAAGTGTCTGTCTGTAATATCGAAATAACTACCTCATATTAAGCTCATATGGTTATTTGAACGCTACCATAACCGAATCACACGTTTTTAAAATTTTTGTCTGTCTGTCTGTCTGTCTGTCTGTCTGTCTGTCTGTCTGTCTGTCTGTCTGTCTGTTTGAACGGGCTAATCTTCGGAACGGCTGAACCGATTTTGACGGGACTTTCACATACAAGTAGAGAATTAACCAGGGAGTAACATAGGCTACTTTTTTAACCGACTTTCAAAAAAGGAGGAGTTGTGTTTTTCTACCTATGTACACCGATATCTCCGAGATTTCTGAACCGATTTGCGTAATTTTTTTTTTAATCGATAGAGAAACATTGCGACCCTGTTCTATAAAAAAATTGGATTCCAACTTCTCAATCCTGATGCTGTAGGGGACCTAATCCCCAAAACTAATGGGTTTTAGAAACTTCCGGTTATTTAAATTGATATTGGGGGTACAAATTAAAGACTTTATCGTTGAATGAACTCGAGTAGGTACATGTCCAACTCCTCAACCCTGATGCTGTAAGGAATTGTGTTCAGAAATCGTGGGGATCCCACGGGATTTTTCCGTTTTGGGGACGGGTTTCTACAGATAAGCTACTTTTTGTTCTGGAAAATCAAAAGTTCCCACGGGATTTTTAAAAACCTAAATCCACACGGGCGAAGCCGTGGGCATCATCTAGTAAAAAATATAACAGAATCTTCTACTACTTCAAAAGTTATACAACGGCAAATACTCGCCTCTAAAACTTTGAAGGATTTGCCGCGTTCGCTGCGGAGATAATCACACGCACAAGCGAAACAAATTGTTTTAATACAAATGTATGTAGGGGCCTGAGGTTTGGGGGGCCTGCGCTTCTTATTTAAACTATCAATTTTTAGTCGCGAGTTTGGGAAGTCAGGTTTTTTGACACTGAGGCATCTATCCAACTGCGGCATCTATCCGGGTTTTACCCTAAGACCGCATATACAGAATATATAAGACCGCTCATTCGACACGAGCGTCACTTTGCAATCGTCCGTTGTGAAGTCGACATCTCCTGAAGATGCTCCGGTGTCGGAGCGAAACGATCGTCGAGTTTGTTTTGTGGTGAATTTGTGTGGTGTTGTGCCTACAAGATTGTGTGGTGTTGTGCCTACAAAATTGTGTGGTTTTGTGCCTACAAATTTGTCACTGTTAGCGGATTATAGCAAAATAATTTTATATTCATTGTATATCATGGAATTCCGCAAAGTAACGCCTGCTTCCATTCAACACCCCACTCGAGGTTCTTGAAGAAAAAAATTTTTTTCAGCTCGCACATTAAAGCGCATAAAGTCCGCCATTTTGATTTTTTTTTAATTTAGGTACCCTATAACACTCGCGTCATTGAGACAAATCTAATGACGTATCATTTATCAAAATCCGTTGAGCCGTTGATTAGTTACAAGCGGACATAGGAATGGACATACATACACACAGGTGAAACACATATACCCAGTCGGGTAAATAAAAAATGAATTACTTTTGCAAAAGTGAACGCTATACAGTCTTATAAATGGGAAGCCCCAGGTTCGATCCCCGCCAGTGTCAATTTAGGGATCAATAAAATGACTCAATTCTTGTCTAGTGATTATGAAATCAATAAAAAAATTAAACAAGCGTTAAACTAAAATGTTCTGTTTGTTGTTTGAAACAGTATACTACAATTTGACACATTGCCTTTACAAAACTGAGAAAGGTCATCAGTAATATCTATAAATTTTATTACTTATAGTAACTATGATGATTTTCCGGGTTCTATACATATATACTCGTAATTCACGTAAAACGAGATATTATTTTATATCTCGTTTAAAACGTGTAGGTACCTTAACTAGGTTAAGCGGTAGGTACTTCATATATTTTGAATTTTCATTTTTAGTATGGAACCACTCTCATAACGCCCATTAATATCACATGGCTATCTGTTGTTCTGTCCGTCCGTATGTCACGAGTTTCTAACAGAAAATTGTAGATTGAAATTTGGATAAGTACCTACCTAAGTATTTGGTTTTAGTTTAGATTTTGTTTAGAATGTCGAGCTTAAACCGAATATTGGATTAGAAATTCAATTTATTTTTTAATTAATTTTTTATACGTGATAAAGGAGTCGTGATAGGTATACCTAGGTACAATCTCAGAGAAAGATAATTACACTGAATACCTATAGCTAAATAAAGACTATTCAGTGTATAATTACAATGGATTGAAAATAATTAATAATGTATTTTGGTCGCGACTCCATTGTGTGTGGATTCAGGTTTCAAAGGTCCCATTTTTTTGGTTTCAAAGAACCATTTTAACCCTAGAATCCCCAGGATAGAAAGTATCCAATGTCCACCTCCAGGATGCAAGCAACTGACTCTGTGTCTTTTAATAAGGTTCAGCGTTTCAGCCGCGAAAAGATAACAGACAGATGGACACACTTCGCATTTATAACATTAAGTACGTAGTATGTATTGTATAGGTATGCGAATTGCTCGAAGAAACGATGTATGTTGAGATCCCAAGGTTTTTGAATGGCGACCCCGCACCGAAAAGCGCAGTGTTGGCAGACCCCCCACGAGGTGGACCGATGACATCAGAAGAGTCACAGAGAGCCGCTGTATACAAGCGGCATAAGACTGCGGCGGTGGAAGTCGCTACAAGAAACCTATGTCCAGCTCTGGACGTCTAACCGGTTGATGACGACGATGATGTATGCGAAGCCAGGCCGAGTCAAGATTTATAAATACCCTTTGGGTACGGAACCCTAAAAAAACTGTAAAGTCTGTTGTCTGTAAAGTCGGTTTACGAACAATAATTTTACGTGATAACGTCATAAGAAAACAAAGAGAGATAGATGCGTCATAAGCCGAACGCTTAGGCCGATCGTGAAGTCTCTGTCGCTTGTTCCGCGCTCTCGCTTGCACGCGGTACGTGACAAAGAGTCATGCTGTGTGTGTGCATGCAGCCGGCGTTCATCGATTTATAAGACGTTATCACGTCTAAAAACAACTCAAAAAGCTTACCGGGCATTGAAACCTCTATCCAATCAGTCACATCACAGTACAAATTAATCACATCAAGTTCTATAAATTAATTTATAACAAAGTTACATAGGTATTCCGTTCTATATTTGCCGTTCATCGTAAAGTTCGGCTCTGTGAGAAGGCATGCGAACGCCCGTTCCCTGCCGCCTCGGAAAAGCTACTGGTGCCCAACTGGATAAAACTGGAAGGGTGGAAAATTGTTTTCACATTTCTATCGTACATACTGATGAACTAACGACGCGGCCCGGCTTCGCATGGATAGCACGAAGTACTCGTACCTATCCACATATTACATTTTCGGCTTTACGTAACATTTCAAATTACGTTTTGTGCCCCGTAATGTTTACAATTGTATATTTAGGAATAACAACTCCACTAAAATTGTTTTCATATAATTCTAACGCTTGTAAGGAGTCGAAATACTTATTACTTTATAAAAAAATTGAATTGGGAAACTTTATATATAAAGGAAGTAAATACGAATGACATTCAAGATTTTCTTTATTATTTAAATTCTTAATTACAAACATTTCATATGTATAATTTATATGTAATTAAAGTAATATCATATAAATAAATAAATGTTAAATATTATATATGTATGTATATAAGTATAGTTCGTTCGGTAACTTAGTGTCGGTACAGGCGCAGGTGCTCTTAGTATTCTGCTTTTATTTTTATAACTTTTTTTCTGTTTGTAATTTTTTTTTTATTCTAACAGAATCTCCGAATAGTCTGCCAAATTGCCACACTTGGCCAGCGTGGTAGACTATGGTTAAAATCCTTCTCATTTTGAGAGAAGACCCGTGTTCATGATAATATTATATTTTATGTTTATGGTTATCTATACTAATAAATAAAATTGAAGTGTCTGTCTGTAATATCGAAATAACTACCTCATATTAAGCTCATATGGTTATTTGAACGCTACCATAACCGAATCACACGTTTTTAAAATTTTTGTCTGTCTGTCTGTCTGTCTGTCTGTCTGTCTGTCTGTCTGTCTGTCTGTCTGTCTGTTTGAACGGGCTAATCTTCGGAACGGCTGAACCGATTTTGACGGGACCTTCACATACAGGTAGAGAATTAACCAGGGAGTAACATAGGCTACTTTTTTAACCGACTTTCAAAAAAGGAGGAGTTGTTTTATTCTACCTATGTATACCGATATCTCCGAGATTTCTGAACCGATTTGCGTAATTTTTTTTTTCATCGATAGAGAAACATTGCGAACCTGTTCTATAAAAAAATTGGAGTCCAACTCCTCAATCCTGATGCTGTAGGGGACCTAATCCCCAAAACTAATGGGTTTTAGAAACTTTCGGTTATTTAAATTGATATTGGGGGTACCAATTAAAGACTTTATCGTTGAATTAACTCGAGTAGATACATATCCAACTCCTCAACCCTGATGCTGTAAGGAATTGTATTCCGAAATCGTGGGGATCCCACGGGATTTTTCCGTTTTGGGGACGGGTTTCACAGATAAGCTACTTTTTGTTCTGGAAAATCAAAAGTTCCCACGGGATTTTTAAAAACCTAAATCCACACGGGCGAAGCCGTGGGCATCATCTAGTATTGTAATAAAATACGAATATAAAAAAATATAAAAAGGAAAGAGAATTTTAATATAAAAATATGAGTAAGTATAAAACGCCAAAACCCCTTGTACCTGTACACCCCACGCGGCATCTTTTGAAGTCGCAGGCGGTCCCTTTGACAAGACGCCGCGCGTGCCGAGGCGGCGCGATCAAAGGTGACCGTAAGAAAACGAACAGACTGTACCAACGTATATCTATTTTGCCTATGTAGACGTAGGTAGGTACAATCATATTCAAATAAGTCGACACAACATTGAGCATTGCTATGCTATGAGAGGCTCTGGAGTCGAGCATATCATATTTGTATAATACGTATGCTTTTCTCAGTGGTTTATAAGAAATAATGAAGACAACAGAACCAAAATATAAGTGAACCTTTTTCTTCTGTACGTACCTACCTACTTTGAATTATTATATTCCGGTGGCGTCTGTTACATTTTATTTTACTTACAAGACAAAGTAACAATATTCATAAAAGCTAAAAGTTTTTTCCGGTTCCTAAGTATAAATTCTTTTACCCATCTATAATATACAATGAATATAAAAATTATTTTGCTATAATCCGCTAACAGTGACAAATTCGTAGGCACAACACCACACAATCTTGTAGGCACAACACCACACAATCTTATGCCTACAAGATTGTGTGGTGTTGTGCCTACGAATTTGTCACTGTTAGCGGATTATAGCAAAATAATTTTTATATTCATTGTAGGTATATCATGGAATTCCGCAAAGTAACGCCTGCTTCCATTCAACATCTATAATATAATAAAACTGTAACAGATCCAATTCTGTACATTGAAGATATTTTGAAAATTTTTATCGGAGGGCACTCTATAATCGATACTGAAGCCAAAACTGCAATTTTTTTCATTTTTGTCTGTCTGTCTGTCTGTCTGTCTGTCTGTCTGTCTGTCTGTATCTTGGCCGCGCATCACGCCGAAACTACTGAATGGATTCGAATGAAACTTGGTACGATTTGAGTTTATACTCCGAGGTAGGTTATAGGATACTTTTTATCCCGAAATTTAGCACGGTTCCCTTGGGAGAGGGGATGAAAGTTAAAACGTGTATTTAGCTGTAATTCATTAACGCGTTATTCGATTTCACTCATTCTTTTTTTGTTAGAAAGGTAGTACTTTAAGTATTGTCCCGTAAATATTTCAAGGTCATAGGTTTTTTAGTTTAGAAATGACAGGCATTTATTGGGTTCCAATAACTTGGGACCCGGATCTTTGTACGTACGGCTTATTTTAAACTGGTGTGCGTTTACATTTATGTTTGTCGGTCTGTCTATTTGTTCCAGCTAATCTCCGAAATGGCTGGATCGATTTTAATGGGACTTTCAATGTTATAAGGAGTAACTTAGACTACATTTAGTTTAGGTACATAAAAGAATCATGGAATCCGATCCGATCCTATATAAAAACCTTATTTCTACGCGAACGAAGTTGCGGGGATCAGCTAGTACTAAATATCTATATACTTATGAAGAAGGCTTGTTACAATTTCCTGTTATGGTTTCACACCTTATGTGACAGAAACGAATTTCATCCTCATCTGGATGGATGATCTGGCATTCCTTCAGATCGTCATTGCGTCTTGCTCGAAAATTGACAAATCAGCTTCCACTCGCTCAGTTTCCTAGTCTTCGTCATCATCGATGGGCGTCGACTGCTGGACTTAGGCCTTTCGTAGTTACACGCCGCGGTTCATGTTGCTTGTATCCAGCGGGTCCCTGTGACTCGCCTTAACGTCGTTGATTCTCGAAGTGGGGGGTCTGCTAACACTGCGTTTTCCGGTGCGAGGTCGCAGTTCGAACACTTGGGACTCCAACGTCTAAGTACGTAATCAGTTCTCAGGTCTTTCCTAACTACAAAATGCGGCTGTTCAAGAGGCGGATAAACCAATTCCTCAAGAACCGGCAACACATATGCCGTTCCTCTAATGCTGTAGATATTCACTTAACATTTTAGGTAATGCTCATTTGCTCTTTACTTAATCTATACTAATACTATACTACTATACTAATAAATAAAATTGAAGTGTCTGTCTGTAATTTCGAAATAACTACCTCATATTAAGCTCATATGGTTATTTGAACTGTACCATAACCGAATCACACGTTTTTAAAATTTTTGTCTGTCTGTCTGTCTGTTTGAACGGGCTAATCTTCGGAACGGGTGAACCGATTTTGACGGGACTTTCACATGCAAGTAGATAATTAACCAGGAAGTAACATAGGCTACTTTTTTAACCAACTTTCAAAGGAGGAGTTGTGTTTTTCTACCTATGTACACCTATATCTCCTAGATTTCTTAACCGATTTGCGTAATTTTTTTTAATCGATAGAGAAACATTGCGACACTGTCCTATAAAACATTTGGATTCCAACTCCTCAATCCTGATGTTGTAGGGGACCTGATCCCCAAAACTAATGGGATTTAGAAACTGTCGGTTATTTAAATTGATATTGGGAGTACCCATTAAAGACTTTATCGTTGAATGAACTCGAGTAAGTACATATCCAACTCCTCAACCCTGATGCTGTAAGGAATTGCTTTCCGAAATCGTGGGGATACTACAGATAAAACTACTTTTTGTTCTGGAAAATCAAAAGTTATCACGGGATTTTTAAAAACCTAAATCCACACGGGCGAAGCCGTGGGCATCATCTACTTAGTTGAATAATAAAAGGAACTGATTGTTTTACCAGAAATTTTAGATTAATATAATAAAAGGTACTGAAAGTTATTCTGAAAGGATGATGGGCAAAAATGTATGGAACCTGGGGGCTTATTCTGTAACTTGGTTACCAACTGAAAATATTTTATATTTCCCACAGTAAAGCAGCAATGTATATCGAACTAATTCGTTGGCAACTATTTTCAGTTGCTAACTAAGTTACAGAATAACCCAGCTGGTACCGGCACCAATCGGTATGAATGATACATGGTTGGAAAGGTTTTTTTGTATAGAATAAGACAAAATAAGAATATCTATGGCGCTAGTCCCAATTTGCTGTTCGATTGGAGTAATCTTACCTTGATTTATTTTTGGCTAGGTACTTACCTATTAAAATATTTCATCCTGTGTACTTTTTCTCCATTTTGGCATAGTGAACAATATGAAAGACGCGATAACGTGGTCACTTGCACAATATCACCGACTGGAATATATTATTTTTTGTTCGCTTAAAAAGATCTATCCAACAGTGTGTAACTGGACATGAGTACCAAAATGTCCGTCATCCTTTAGGTACTCTCTAAAATAAATGACTTGAAAGCCGACGTACCAATGTAAGGTAATAAAATGGGAGCGATTCCATTTGGCATCAAATCAAACTATCTACATTTGATGGAATCGGCTCATATCCGCCCGAGGGGTGTTCAACTGTTCAGTCGTTCACGTTAGTCCCGGCACAGGGTCGATACCCAATTTGAGATGAGACTCGGTGTTCGACACGTTTATGATGTGCTGATGAAAATGCTCCAACAGTAAAGTAGTCATATTTTTTTATTCAACTACAAGTTAGCCCTTGACTGCAATCTCACCTGATGGTAAGTGATCATGCAGTCTAAGATAGAAGTGGGCTGACTTGGAAGAGGTCGGTATGCCCCTGATCAGTTTCTACACCACGGCATCGTACCGGAACGCTAAATCGCTTAGCGGCACGGCTTTGTCGGTAGGGTGGTAACCAGCCACGGCTGAAGCCTCCCACCAGATCAGACCAGATACAATTTAGAAATTTAAAAATCCCAAAATGCCCCTGCCGGGAATCGAACCCGGGACCTCCCACGTATAAGATGTGGTCTTATGCGCGCTCACCACTGCGCCCGGGAGGTGGTCGAAGTCAAGTCAAAGTTTTCTTATTCGAAATTGGTACAGGCTCTATAGAAAGTCATAGGCCTAAAAGTATGACTATCCTATTCCGCTAGGAGCACTGTAAAAGGGATAGTACTATCTTTAATCTTTAGATCTGCTATTTTAGTTTAGTTTCGAGATTATGTAAAACTGAATTTAGTATATTTATTAGAAGACGAAACACGCAATGAACTTTCAGCACTGAAAATAGCGATTTCAGATTGAAATCTTAGATCTGAGATCTATTAAGAGCATACTTGAATTTTATCTAGTCTTTCCTATAGAATTAAAACGAGACGAGATTTATGTCCTGATCTTATTTTATCTAAAAAGTGAAGTCTAAGAAAAGTCAAATTAAGCTCTATAGACCTTGGAATGAGAGGCCTTAAGTCGCAAACTCCCAACATAAGCTGAGTGGCCTACCTATTTCTGCATCGACGTTATATCCCAAACGTCGATGTATTTCTGCTACCTAAATTACTGTACAAAATGTACGTATTTAGTTTACAGTTGGTACCTAGGTTTTAGTTTCAATTGTGCAGTTAGTTGCCAACATGCTTGGCTGTAGATATTCGAAAAAACCTGATATTTGAAAAAAAAAACAAATTATTATTTATGTTTAAAAAAAAACATATTTACCTACCTAAATATTTATATGTTCACTGTATACTTAACTTCACACCCAGAGCCGGGGGCCCAAACCATAGCACACCATATTATCTATATCTTCTATATTCTATATCTATTCTATATACATATAATAAAATCGTAGACTTGCCGTATCTGTACATTAAATATTTTTGCAAAATAATAACTGGGGGATGTTAGGGATAAGTAATAGAACGTAAAAAAGCTATTTTTGAAATTTTTGTCTGTTTGTCTGTTTATCTGTTTGTCTGTTTGTCTGTATGTTTGTGCGCGCATCACGCAAAAACTACTGAACGGATTGAAATGAAACTTGGCATGATTTAAGTTTATTTTACGGAGTAACATATAGGATACTTTTTATCTCGAAATTTAGCATGGTTCCCTTGGGAGAGGGGATGAAAGAAATTGTGTACTTAGCTGTAATTCATTAACCCGTAGTCCGATTTCATTCACTCTTTTTTTTTTAGAAAGGAGATACTCTAAAGATTACCGGCTAATCTTTTGAAGGCTGAATCGATTTTGATGGGACTTTCATTGGCGGATGTTTATATTTTGATCTACCTAAACATCCGTCAGTGAACTTTTAACCGTTTTTAGCAAGGTGTGTGCTCAAAGTGTGTGCTAGTAAGGCCTGTGCTGACGTATGGCAGTGAGTGTTGGGCGATCAGTAAAAAAGATGAAGAAGCCCTCCTTATATTCGAAAGAAGGGTTTTGAGATCAATCTACGGTGCAGTACAGGTTAATGGAATGTGGCGCATTAGGTATAACTTCGAGCTCTATAAAATCTTCAATGAGCCAAACGTGGTCCGGCACATTAAAATCGCAAGATTGCAATGGGCTGGACATGTAGAGCGAATGGATGACCATCGCCCGCCAAAAAAACTAATGGCGTCACTCCCAGATGGACGCAGAAACATTGGTCGGCCAAAGCTTCGATGGATAGATGGAGTAAACCAAGACGCCAAGCGGATTGGTTTAAAGAACTGGAAAACGAACGCCAAAGATAGAGACCGGTGGAAGAATCGTCTTGAGCAGGCCCGGGCCCACAAAGGGCTGTAGCGCGGATGATGATGATGATGATGGTGTGCTCAAAGGAACTTAGGAAAAACAAAATGATTCCCACGGGATTTTTAAAAACCAATATCCACGCGAACAAAGTCGCGGGTATCCGCTTGTCCATATTAAATTCTGCGCTGGTGAGCTTGCCGACGTTTTTATAATAAATACTTAAACATCAAAGGATCTTGCCGCAATTCACTTAAAAGATTTAGCACTTTGGCCAGCACTCATTGGCCAATGTGTACTAGAGCCGTAATATCAGCTGACCTCAGTTTCAGTACTATACCTACCCAACTTATTTTGTACCAGCAACCTTTTTGCAGGATAAATCTTAATTTACTGTCGCCACAAGATTATAGCTGATGTGACATTAAAAGTAAGAACGTAAACCATACATTCTTGTTAGACCTATCAGAGCCAGTAAATTCTTATTAATTTGGTACTTTCGTAGATTGGGCAGTCCCTAAATAAGAGTTTTATTAGAGCATTACAGAGTTCAGTACATTTTTACCTTTTACAACATTTGTATCTAGATGGTAGGTATAAGCTACAGGAGTAGTAAGTCAATAGCTTAACTTAAGCAACTTTCTGGTGGGAGGTTTCAGCCATGGATAGTTCCGTTCGTTCCGGTACGATGTCGCGTAAAAACCGATCATGGAATAACAAAAACTGCCATATTTCGTCAAGTTAGCCCGCGTCCACCTTAGACTGCATCGTCACTTACCAATCACAGTTAAGGGCTAGCTTGTAATACCTAGATGAATAAAAAAAACATGACAAAATTAAAAATTAAAAATTTATTAATTTTTAATTAAGAATCTGCTCTGAGGAACCCTATGTAATACAAAATATCGGCCCAGTAAGTACTTTTTAAGTAAAATGGTAAGATAGTAAAAAATAAAAAAGATGACAGGCTAACGCCCTTTTATGGTCCTATACCCGTAAAACATATCTAAGAATCTGCCCAGAAGTTATGCATAGTATATACGTATGTATATTATCTACATCTAACTATCTATCTTCTATAATCTATAATATAATAAAACTGTAACAGATCCAATTCTGTACATTGAAGATATTTTGAAATTTTTTATTGGAGGGCACTCTATAATCGATACTGAAGCCAAAACTGCAATTTGTTTCATTTTTGTCTGTCTGTCTGTCTTTCTGTCTGTCTGTCTGTCTGTCTGTCTGTCTGTCTGTCTGTATCTTGGCCGCGCATCACGCCGAAACTACTGAACGGATTCGAATGAAACTTGGTACGATTTGAGATTATACTCCGAGGTAGGACATAGGATACTTTTTATCCCGAAATTCAGCACGGTTCCCTTGGGAGAGGGGATGAAAGTTATAACGTGTATTTAGCTGTAATTCATTAACGCGTTGTTCGATTTTACTCATTCTTTTTTCGTTAGAAAGGTAATACTTTATTTATTGTCCCGTAAATATTTCAAGGTCATAGGTTTTTTAGTTCAGAAATGACAGACATTACAACCCTGAGTATTGGGTTCAAATAACTTGGAACCCGGATCTTTGAACGTACGGCTTATTTTAAACTGGTGTGCGTTAAAATTTATGTTTGTTGGTCTGTCTATTTGTTCCAGCTAATCTCCGAAACGGCTGGATCGATTTTAATGGAACTTTCAATGTTATAAGGAGTAACTTAGGCTACATTTAGTTTAGGTACATAAAAGAATTATGGGATCCGATCCGATCCTATATAAAAACCTATATCCACGCGAACGAAGTTGCGGGGGTCAGCTAGTAATATAATAAAACTGTAACAGATCCAATTCTGTACATTGAAGATATTTTGAAAATTTTTATTGGATGGCACTCTATAATCGATACTGAAGCCAAAACTACAATTTTTTTTATTTTTGTCTGTCTGTCTGTCTGTCTGTCTGTCTGTCTGTCTGTATCTTGGCCGCGCATCACGCCGAAACTACTGAATGGATTCGAATGAAACTTAGTACGATTTGAGTTTATACTACGAGGTAGGACATAGGATACTTTTTATCCCGAAATTCAGCACGGTTCCCTTGGGAGAGGGGAAGAAAGTTAAAACGAGTATTTAGCTGTAATTCATTAACGCGTGATTCGATTTCACTCATTCTTTTTTTGTTAGTAAGGTAGTACTTTAAGTATTATCCCGTAAATATTTCAAGGTCATAGGTTTTTTAGTTCAGAAATGACAGGCATTTATTGGGTTCAAATAACTTGGGACCCGGATCTTTGAACGTACGGCTTATTTTAAACTGGTATGCTTTTAAATTTATGTTTGTAGATCTGTCTATTTGTTCCAGCTAATTTCCGAAACGGCTGGATCGATTTTGACGGAACTTTCTGGTGATGTTATAAGGAGTAACTTAGGCTACATTTAGTTTAGGCACAAAAAAGGATTATGGGATCCAATCCGATCCTATATAAAAGGCTATATCCACGCGGACGAAGTCGCGGGGATCAGCTAGTACGTAATATACTTAAAACACCGCATTAAAATCGGCCACTTATATTATGTAAAACAGTACCTTACTGGTAACTCAATTAACTGACCGGTGCCGGTGTTAACTTCTAGTTCCAGCGAAACTAAATTGTACGTTTAATTTGAATGTTCCCAAAGCAAAACAGCAATAACTAAGGTTTGTTTAACACAAAGCCATTAGAAACATTTTCGGTCCCTCGCGTCAAGAGCTCGTTATCTCCTATTTTAAGCCCCCCATAGTCTTCATGTCCACTGCGCCTACGAAGCGATAGCCAAGAGGCAACTATACATGACGGTTTTTCATATTTTTTTTTGCAAAAATTGCAATGATTCGATACTATGTTAACTGAAGCTTTGGGGTGTAGGGGGTGCTCATCTCACTCCCAAATGTCTCCATCAGTGGCTCCAAGTAGCTGGTGTGTACACAGCGGCCACACCCCGGGAAACCGCGTTAGCTCGCGGGCCAAACCTGGTGGAGGTGACTACGTTACCTAGCCTTAGATAGCGTAGATTTTCGAGCGGATCCCTCGTCTCGTACACGAAGTCTGCATCGGCAACGGAGGCGAACCCTGTCGATATGGCAAACGTTCTCGGCTCCCACGGCGGTGTAGCATGGCATTGTGGCAGGCCATTAATCTTAATGAAGGGCGCATGTCTGGATCCTTTGTAATGACATGCGGCCATGCCACTGCATCCTCTGCCTTAGACCAGTCGTAGCGGTCTCCGCTCCACTGGTCACAGAGAAAGGGGACGAGAGAGTGGGCTTGTGCCCGCGCAAGCACTTGCCCACTATAATATACTCACGCGCTGATGACCTCTGGCTTTTTACACTGGACTTTCCTTAGCGCAAGCCCTACGGCGATTGAGCATTGGTGGGAGTGGTTGGATTTGGTGAATCCGGCTGCTAGCTGATTCTTTACACGTAGGCGGTCAGACGAGAGTGGTCGCTCCTCGAATCGAATGAGACGGGAGGAAGGGTTCGGCAGCACGTCTGATGACAAAGCAGGCCTATTCAGGATCGCACTGCTTTGCCCAATCCGGGGAGGGGCCTAGAAAAGGTGGCCTAAACATTGTCCGTCTCAAACCAAACCCAGTGGCAAACCGCAGCCACATGGGCACCAACTTTATTGCGGTCGAAAGTTTCATAATAAAATCATAAAAAATCTATTAATTGCAACCTGGAACGTGAGAACTCTACTAGATAACGACAACAACCAATGTCCTGAAAGGAAAACTGCCGTCATCGCTCGAGAATTAGGTAGATACAATATTGACATTGCTGCAATTAGCGAGACTCACATGGCCGACAGCGGGGAGTTGTGCGAAGATTTAGGTGGCTACACTTATTTCTGGATCGGCAAGCCTGCGATTGAAAAGTCGTCTAGCGGAGTTGCATTTGCTATTAAAAATAAGCTTGCTCGATCGTTGGCAGAACCTCCCAAAGGAATCAGCGATAGACTGATTACTTTGCGTCTACATACTTCCAAAGGAAAGTACATACACTTTATTGGTGCCTACGCTCCCACCATGACTTCATCAGACGACGATAAAGACAAATTTTATTGTGACCTACGTCAAGTGTTACTAACAATACCATCTAGTGACAAACTGATCTTGCTCGGTGACTTTAATGCGCGAGTTGGTACCGAACATGAAGCCTGGAAAGACGTATTAGGACAGCACGGTATTGGTAATTGTAATACCAATGGAAACGCCCTATTAACACTTTGCGCCGAGTTTAATCTCAGCATCACTAACACCTTCTTCCGGCTTCCTGTAAAGTATAAAACATCTTGGATGCACCCACGCTCTAAACATTGGCATTTACTCGATTATGTAATCGTGCGCAGAAAAGATCTTAAGGACGTACTAATAACGAGAGCCATGCGAGGAGCTGAGGGATGGACTGACCATCGCCTCATTAGATCTAAAATGAGGCTCTTGTACAAACCTCCGCATAGGGTAGATCATAAAGTACCCCCAAAGTTAGCCTTTAGAAATTTGATTTGCTGTGAAAATACTAGGCGGAAACTTAATGCTGAGTTTGAGTCCATGACATCGCATCCTATAGAAGTCTCCATTGATGAAGAGTGGCGTTCTTTTGCTGATTCCCTGAATGAAGTCGCCCATCGAGTAGTAGGCAAACCACACAAGAAGAACCAGGATTGGTTCGATGATTCTGATGTGGAGCTGAGAAAGCTCTTTGAGGACTCTAGGGTAGCGTTAAGGAATACAGCAGATGCAAAAAAACGCACTGAAATTCAGCAAAAACTCAAACATAAAACGCGTGAAGTGAAGAACAGGTGGTGGACTAACAAAGCCTTAGAACTTCAACATTTAGCAGATTCACACCAAATGGGTAGTTTCTTTGAATGTCTTCGAACGGTTTTCGGACCGAGGTATAGGATCTCAGCTCCTATCTACTCGCGCGACCGAGGAAAACGTTTTACAGAGTCAAAAGACGTAATAAAGAGATGGGCTGAATACTTCCATGAGGTTTTGAATCCAAACACCCAAGGCGCTGATCTTACCTATATAAACTCACTTCCTGCTTCCCCTATGTCATCGGAATTAGACGAAATGCCAAGTTACCAAGAGTATCAATGTGCAATTAAGCGCTTGAAAAACGGAAAAGCACCGGGCTCCGACAATCTGCCTGCGGAAATTTTTAAATACGGTGGCACAAATATAAATAGTAAACTCTTCGCATTAATATCTAGAATTTGGGAGACTGCTGAAGTGCCCCAGGACTGGAAAGATGCATCCATTTGTAAGCTCTATAAGGGGAAAGGTGATCATTCTGACTGTAGCTCTTACAGAGGCATATCCCTATTGTGTGCAGCTGGCAAGGTTCTAGCTCACATAATCAATAGGCGCCTTAGTTCTCTGGCGGAACATATCCTGCCTGAAAGCCAATGTGGTTTTCGCCCCAGGAGGGGCACGGTTGACGCAATTTTCGTAGTTAAGCAACTGCAAGAGAAAAGTCTTGAGCAACACCGTGACCTCTATATGTGTTTCGTCGACTTAGAGAAAGCATTTGATCGAGTACCCAGGGATGCATTATGGATGGTTCTTGAGAAGGTTGGGTATCCCGAGAAGTTCGTACGTATAGTGCGCCAATTTCATAACGGAATGATGGCTCGAGTACAATGTGATAATACCTTCTCTGAGCAATTTCCAGTGACATACGGCGTTAAGCAGGGTTGTGTTATGGCTCCCACTCTCTTTGCTATTTATTTTGCCACCGTTATGAATGATGCTCTTCAAAATTGCAGCGGTCAGATAACGCTTGGCGTCAGGTCCGATGGGAGTGTCTTTGACTTGTCTCGTTTTAGAGCCAAACGCAAAGTACAACCCTTGCCTATTTTAGAGATTCTCTATGCCGATGATGTTTGCCTTATGGCTGACTCTATTCAAAATCTGCAGCAATATCTCGACCAACTTGATGTATCTTGTCGAAAGTTCGGATTAGTGATTAGTTCTACAAAAACGCAGATTCTTAAACAGCCTGCCAAAGGTGTGCATGAAACTAACATCCCTATTATGCTAAATAACACACGCGTAACAGAAGTGTCATCCTTTTGTTACTTGGGGAGCACACTCAGAAGTGACAATCGTTTGAGCTCTGAAATTGCCTCACGCATTGCCAAAGCTGCTGCTGCTTTCGGCAAACTAAATGAAAGAGTTTGGACCTCTCATGATTTACATCTTAAAACCAAACTGGCGGTTTATAAAGCTATTGTTTTGCCAATACTTCTATACGCTTCTGAAGCTTGCTGTCTGTATAAAACGGATATCAAACGTTTAGACACATTCCACCTTAAATGCTTAAGAGCAATTTTACGAGTTAAGTGGCAAGACAAAGTTCCAAACTCTGAAGTTTTGAGAAGATCGACAATGGACGGTATGGAAGCCTTGATATTGAAAAGGCAACTTAGATGGTGTGGGCACCTGGCACGCATGGATGACACCAGACTACCGAGAGCAGTTTTTTACTCTGAGCTTAGTACTGGCAAACGTAAATCTGGCGGTCAATACTTGCGTTTCAAGGATGTCCTAAAACGTAACCTTGCATCGTGCAATATATCCACGGACAATTGGGAACAGATCGCGTTACAGAGATCGAAATGGCGAAAACTGATAGACGACAACTGTAAAATGTTTGAAAAAATGCGTTTAGAACACATTGACGTAACACGCCATCTAAGGAAGACTAGGCCAAAGCCTTCTTATTCTTACACTTATAACAGTAGCGGTCAACTTTTCTGCGAGTCGTGCAATCGAACTTTTAAGACTAAGTTTGGCTTCGCTAGTCACATCCGCGCACATTCCAGGAGATAAAGCCAAAGTGTCGCCGTTGACGGACACGTCAAGGAGGACATCATCATCATCATCATCAACTGAAGCTATACCTCAAAGAAAATATAATAATAAATAGAAAGATGTGAAAGTTTCTAAGTATGCAGCATCAAACTAAAACGTTGCTATACTTACGTTACGAATACAATCTACGGTTTTCCACCACTTATTTCAAGATTAAACCTGGGTGAAAATGATTTCAAATCGACCCTGCCGGAGATTGAATCTGTAATTTTTCGTCTTCATGGCCATTAATACGCCATTTATGCCACCGTAGAAGAGTGAGATGCTTGATAAAACCTGAAAGTTTGGTAAGATAAGGTGCGTTACTTACTATGGCAAAGTAGACTTAGCTGGTCCGCGGTGGACTTACAATTTTAGAGGTGAGGTCAAGCAATACAGGAGACCACTATATCAAATTAAGTTTACACCTACCTCCTCAAAATCTTTCGGATCGTAAGATCCTCCTTGCTATATTTATAGTTTATGTCCTTCTGTGTACCTCAATCTTGATAAAGCACCTAGTTATGGTTGCCTGAATTGTCGCGATTCGAGCATTGCTCGGCTTTGATGTTGTTTTAGTCGCCATGAAAGACTAGTACTGCTTTCTTAATACCTTTTTTAACAATAAGCGTAGTGAATTAAGGAGAAATTTAGAAAATATATCATTTATAGGGTAACGTATAGTTAAACAAGGAACCTCAGGTTTAAATTTAACTCAATCTAATCTTTGCAACCTTTAGAGCTTTTTATGGTAATCTAATTTAACTTCAACCGTAACCTTTTTAACTGCCCTGGCCCCTGGCCCTAAGAAGTTATGAAGTTACATGTAATTATGTACATAGGGAAAAGTGGATCGAGAATTTTTTATGAGGTCGAGTGGTCGAGGAAGGTCCAACGTGGCGAAAAATGAAATCAAGTGTTCTCGATGATATTTAATTATCCTTCACAATAATTATAAATAACATTGTCGTCAAATTAAATAAAAGTAAAATAATAAAATACAATTAAATACGACACAGAGAACAAGAGGACACGAGTTCGATGGAGGCATGGAGAGAGAGAGAGAGAGAATCGAATTGACATCTTCTGTCTTACTCATTGTCACAGATTACAATAGAAAATAGGTTACGTTCTATGCATACATATAAATTAACACTTCCCCTTATGCATATAACGTAAACAACTCTGACAACACAAAAAAAAAAAATTTGACTGCATTTCATAACTCTCAGTACAATACATTATTATATAATA
Source organism: Melanargia galathea (assembly GCA_920104075.1). Taxonomy (NCBI): domain Eukaryota; kingdom Metazoa; phylum Arthropoda; class Insecta; order Lepidoptera; family Nymphalidae; genus Melanargia; species Melanargia galathea. The sequence goes on from OV049869.1 coordinate 4,728,104, forward strand.
TGTCGAACACATAGCTCATACGTACAAAAGTCATGCTTTTTCTTGTCTAAAGGTTTAGTTAACGCGTCAGCAATCATTTACTCAGTAGACAAATATTTAACAGTCACAAAGTTGCTATTTACTAGGTCCTTTACATAATGATAACGCACGTCAATGTGTTTAGTGCGCTTGTGACAATATTCTTTACACTCTAATAATTTATGCGCACTTTGATTGTCGTTGTATACAGTTATACAGTTCAATTTTAAAGTAAAGAGCTCTACCAAAAAGTTAGTAATAAAAATCAAGTCTTTACAAACGTCGCTGATCGCTAAATATTCAGCCTCTGTACTAGAGAGTGCTACACACTTTTGTTTTCGAGACTCCCAATTTACAATATTTTTCCCAAGTTTAATTGCAAATCCTGTATACGACCTACGATCAATACAATCATTAGCCCAATCCGCATCGGTATAAGCACTTAACACCAATTGATTACTTCTTACATATAGTAAACCATAATCAATTGTACCCGCTAGATACCTTAAAACTCTCTTGGCAGCTGACCAATGACATTTACCAAAGCAGTTATTATACTGACTTAACTGACTACAGGTATAAGCAATATCAGGACGAGTACACACTGATAGATACATCAAACAACCTAAAAGTTGTCTATAGTTATATACATCATCACTTAAAATATCATCTGATTTACATAACTTAAATCCTGATTGCATAGGAGTCGAAACTGGTTTACAGTCTGACATACCAAACCTTTTCAGTATTTTCTTAATATAAACTGACTGCTCTAACTTAAGTACACCTTTTTCTCTATCTCTAGTAACTCTTATTCCAAGATAGTTCTGAATAGGACCTAGGTTTTTGATACTAAGTTCCTGATCTAGTAAACTCAATAAAACCTTAATATTAGAGCTGTCCTTATTATATATTAGGTAAAAGTCATCAACATATAATGCTATGATAACAATTTCTTTTTCAGCCTGTAAATAATACACACATGGTTCACATTTGCTTTGTACAAAATTATTTTTAGTCAATAAGTCATTAACTTTACAATACCACATTCTACTGGCTTGTTTCAATCCATAAATACTCTTTTTCAAAAGACAAACCTTATCTACATTTTTACTATCAGAGAACCCTTCAGGTTGCTCCATGAAAATAGTCTCATTAAGGTCGCCATTTAGAAAAGCTGTATTTACGTCAATATGATCAATATTCAAGTCATATTCATTAGCCAAACTAAATAATAACCTCATGGTAGAGTGGCGTACAACTGGGGAGAACGTATCAGTATAATCTACCCCTTCTTTTTGTGTAAAGCCCCTTGCAACTTATCTAGCTTTAAATTGCTGAAAATTTCCTGAAGCGTCACACTTCGCCTTAAATACCCACTTGCATTTTACAACATTTGAGTTACTAGGCCGCTCTACAAGTGTCCATACATTATTATCTATCATAGAGCTGTACTCACGCTTCATAGCCTGCATCCAGTCATCGCAGTAAGGACTATTCATCGCCTCTCGATACGACTGTGGCTCATCGATTAAAATATCGCTCGCAAACATAGACAGATCATAGTCATCATACCTTTTAGGTGGAACCAATCGTGTACTACGTACTGGGCGTGAAATTGCAGACACATCTTCCCCTCCAGCCAACGTCGCGCGTTGTGACGTACCAGAGTCGCCTCCTACGTCATCATTCACCGAACACTCGACAGAGGAGTCATGCTCGCTGCCAGTAGCCCCTGTATCTGTGGAAACACAGGAATTATTATTAAAGCTTCCATTAATACACATATTGTCATTCGAATTAAAATTATTATTATTGACATTAGACAATTCATTATTAATATTATTTCCATTTGATAAATTATTATGTAATAAATAAGGATTAAAAAATATTATTTCATTATTATCACAAGAATTGTCATGTCCAGAATTAAAAAATCTCTCCTCCATAAATGTGACATCACGAGACAAGAGCACTTTTCTAGGGTCACAGGGGTCAGCCAGCCTATACCCCTTAGTGGTTTCTGAATAACCAACAAAAACGTAAGGTTTGCATTTAGGGTCTAACTTCCTTCGTTTACACTTAGGTACCAATGCATAAGCCTGACAACCGAATACCCGGAGGTGACCAAGGTCCAGTTTTGAACCAGTCCAAACCTCTTCTGGAATCTGGCCGTCCAATGCAGCTGTGGGAGACCTATTCTTTAGATAAACAGCAGTCATCACTGCTTCTCCCCAGAACCGCTGGTCTAGACCAGAGTGTTGCAACATGCAACGTACTTTATCCATAAGGGTACGGTTTAAACGTTCTGAAACAGCATTCTGCTGAGGGCAGTATGGAACTGTAAGCTGATGCACTATCCCCTGTTTACGTAAAAACCCAGACAAAGTTGAATTTACATACTCGGTCCCATTATCACTCCGAAGACATTTGATAGATAAACCAGTCTGCTTTTCAACCATGTTTTTAAATTCAATGAAACGGCTACATACCTCAGATTTGTTTTTCATCAGGTATACGAAGCTCTTCCTTGAATAATCATCCGTAAGCGTCAGAATGTAGTTTGCACCACCCCAGCTGCTCACCGGCATGGGCCCGCAGACATCAGAGTGTACAAGCTCCAGAGCCTTGGCTGCACGACTGGCTCCACTCTTGGGAAACGGTTTTGCGGCCAGCTTGCCTTCTAGACAAGCAACGCAATCCGGTAGAGATTCTTCAGCCTGAAACATACAACCATGACCTAACCTATCTCTAAGAGCGTACATACCTCCAGAGCCAAGATGGCCCAACCGTTGATGCCATAATAGCATTGGCTGCTGATGAGCTGCAACTGCGGCACTCTGTGAGTCCTTACCATGAAGGAATAAAGAATGCTCCTTTTTGTGCAAATACCTACTATTCCTAACACAACCATGCAATTTAAAAATCCCATTAAAATTGCTAGCAGAACTGATAAGTTTATCATCACTGTCAAGTATGAAACAACCTCCCGAATTGAACACCACTCTTAGACCTAATTCTAATAATTTACTTACAGAAATTAAGTTAGTTGATAATTTAGGGACATACAAAACATTATTTAAAATAAGTACCTTATCATTTGAACAAATATTCACAGTCCCAACACCTTCACATAACATAGTCTCATTGTTAGCAACTGACACTGTTGATGAAGTCGACTTGAGTGACACAAAGAAGTCTTTCTTATTGCACATGTGTGCAGTGCACCCGGAGTCCACAAACCAATCTTCTTGCCTTTGCTGAGACAGATAAGCGGCTGCCATACAAGTATCACCACTACTGTTTTTCCTTTTGTCGCGCTTTAGCTTGAAACATTTTGCTTTCACATGGTTTTCTCGGTGACAATAATCGCATCTCAGTTTGCGTTTAGAAATGTAAGCAGCTTCAGATATATTATGAGAATTTGAGCTGTTCTTGCGCAAGTCTTCTTGAAGTAAGCGAGTTTTAACTACTTCGCTGGAAATATTCGTAGTTAGTGTGAACGTTGACAAATTAGACACTAGTGAGTCATATTCCTGAGGTAGACCGCTTAGTAGCAATTCAGCTATTTCTTCATCGTCTATCTTTCGCCCAATATCCGCCAGCTTTTGCACTATGTTAAAGGTGTTGTCAATGTACTTACTCATGTCGTTGAAATCTGTATAGCGTGTACGATGCAGTTCACGCAACAGTAAAACACGACGTAATAGTCCCTTATCTTCGAATATGTCCGACAGGCTGTCCCAGGCCTCCTTGGCTGTAGTTGCATTACGAATGTGCTGGTATAGAGTCGGCTTAACACTCAGAGCAATGCGCGCCAGCGCACGTTGATCGCGCGCAGCGTCGGTCACCACACTCGCAGTAACACAATCCCACAAGCCCTCCAGAACTAAAACCATTCGTATAGCGAATTTCCAGGACAAATAATTGTCGCTGCCTTCCAGTTTTTCAATTGCAGCAAACATAGGGGGAACAGGCGTCGTTGTCGAGTTGACACGTGGTGCGCCGCCATCGCCGGATTCCATATTTTCGAATTTTGATTTCTTCACTTAGAATATCAGATCAGAGTGTAATGTTCCGTGCAATAATTACCTCGAATGATCCATTCCTCAAGCACGTTGGAAACACTGGGCACGGATAACCTTTTATGAGGTCGAGTGGTCGAGGAAGGTCCAACGTGGCGAAAAATGAAATCAAGTGTTCTCGATGATATTTAATTATCCTTCACAATAAATATAAATAACATTGTCGTCAAATTAAATAAAAGTGAAATAATAAAATACAATTAAATACGACACAGAGAACAAGAGGACACGAGTTCGATGGAGGCATGGAGAGAGAGAGAGAGAGAATCGAATTGACACCTTCTGTCTTACTCATTGTCACAGATTACAATAGAAAATAGGTTACGTTCTATGCATACATATAAATTAACAGAATTTGATTTCGTTTACCTATTCAAAGATAATTTACCGAAGTTCAAAGAGGACATCGGACCATAATGGGAGTCAAATCGTTGCCAGATTTTAAGAAAGAATTCCGCAGAAACTTTATACGCCCCTATTAAAAAACTTATTGTATTTATTTTTTTATTAATTTATTCTATAAGTTAGTTTTATTTTTTATAAATTTATTCTATAAGAAAAAGAGGGGTCGGAAGGCGAAAGAAGTAATGGCTAAGAAACATAATTATAAGGGGATGGATTGGCATCAAGACAGTCGCAAAATTCATTCCACCTAGCCATGGACAAGGAGAGGTTCAAAAGACTGACTGCTGACCTTCAGTAATGGAGATAAGAGGCACAAGAAGAATAGTTAGTTCTTGATTGAGATCGCAATCTTCAAGAACCTGATGGTAAATGATGCTGCAGTCTAAGATGGAAGCGGGCGAACCTGGAAGAGGTATGGCAGCATGTTTTGTATTCATTACTTTCTCCTTCCTCTTTGCTTAGTATAGTTGTATACATGGTGTATATTGTAGAGCTATTTGATCCCCGGGGTCCGATCTCGTGTGGAACACGTTGCTGGCGCGAGCGTTACAAGGATTGCCTTTCAAACTAATGCATCGCACGCAGCGGGGACTTAATACCGTCACCTCAACACAAGACCATTTTATATACACTGTCTAGAGTAAAATGCTGTGAAATACATATTTCACAGCATTTTACTCTAGACAAATATTTTTATATACTCTAGACAGATAAATATTTTCTGGGAACATTCCCAGAAAATATTTATCTGGGTAACATATACGTATCGTTACTTTGTAAATAACTGGTATTTAATAAGTAATGCAAAATGCATGTCATCACTTACGATGATAAGTGATGATGATGAGTAAATTCGCCATTTATATGCATGATTTACCTATATAAGTGATACCCTGATATAAGTGACCTTTAATCATCATAAATGTTGAATTCTCAATCGTCAAAGCTTGGTTAGTGATTGTCGAAATGAAAATAAAACAGCTACCAATAACAACAATGAAACTGGACTATGAATGAAAAGAAAATCGAATTATGTTCGCGTTTTGGTCGTAAAAAAGACATTCGGGTAAATGAATAAAAGGTGATTCAAATGAAACGCGCGTAATGAAACTTTGCTGAGAAATGGTTTGAAAATTCAGCATAAGGATCATAAAAAACTGTAGCCACATGTAATAGTGACTTCTATCCTTACAACAGACATACGCCCACTGTCGGCCAGCGGATGATGGTGGGCTTCCAGGCTTAAAACTGTAACAAATTAATTAAACGTTGATCCAACAAATAAATTTTGGTACTTACTTAATTAAAATCCATTGTGTTAGGTACTATCTGTTACCACTAAGCTTTTATGACATTGATATAAACCAACAACGGAGATAAGAGTAGGTGTAATTTAAAGCAATTTAAATAAATAACTATTTTGGAGCGGGCTCAGCGTGATTCATTGCGACAGCTCTTCTAACGGAATTATTTTAGAGGGAGATTAAATTCCTTAATTTTGAGAGATTTATTGGTAGTAGGTACTTATTACAAAATGACTTGTAAATAATACAAGTGGTCTTTGTTTAAACATAAATAATAATTAACAGAGCCGCCCGGTTTTCATTTTTTTTCTCCTACACAAGGCTATTTTCACAGTAACAATTAATAATATAATATGACGTATATTGTCGGATTACAGTCGTACACTTTCAAAGTAAATAAGCAGAGAGATTTCGTTTTTAGCAACTACCCTCCTACTTTTGAGCAACTGCACCATTCACAGGTAGACACATAGCTCGAAGAACCGATAGAAGTTGGGGTCCCAAGATGCTGGGATGGCAAGTTTCATGGTTGCCATTCCAGCATCTTGAGACCCCACGAAGATTAGGTGAACAGAGGATCTCAAAACGAGCTGTATGTAATCGTATTCTGTTATAGCTATACTTGCAAGAGACCTATATCAAGCTGTGGACATCTATCGGACTATCGGTATAATAAATAAAATCCTACTAATATTATAAATGTGAAAGTGTGGATGTTTGGATGTTTGGATGTTTAGATGTTTAGATGTTTGGATGTTCGGATCAGGATGTTTGTTACTCTATAACGTCGCAACTACTGAACCGATTTGCCTGAAATTTTGGATGAAGATAGATGATGCCCTGACTTAAAACATAGGTTACTTGTTATCCTGGAAAAATCCACAGTTCCCGCGGGATTTGCAAAACCCCGAAATCTATATCTATATCTTCACGCGGGCGAAGGCGCGGGCAGATGTTAGTAAATAAATAAAAATCTGTTGAGATGACGATGCCGGCGCTGCTCCAATGGGGGCTGACGTGCTACAAATGCTCCAGATTTTTACGAGATATGCAGGTTTTTCACCCACGATATTTACCTTCAACTAAAAGCTCTTGATAAAATCCAAATTTTACGAGTAGGTAAGTACATAGATCGAAAAAATACAACAATACAACTATTCGATTTTGCTGTCAGCGCATATTGAGTACAATATGCGCTGACAGCAAAATCGAATAAAATCTAAGCTCAATATTACATTCTCGTTTCAATGTACCCATTCACGTACTATTTTCGTTTCATAGTTCAATGTAAGGTATCATGTATCCTTTTTACACTACATTGAATTCATTTCAGAGGTCTTTGTCGGTGAATGGATGTGAGATTTGCAAAATTGATTTTCCATTTTGAATTTTACTGAACGCATGAACATAACATTTTATATTTACTGAGCATCAATAGATATAGTTTAACGGGTGAAGACGTAAAATAAAAAAGGTCATAGGTTCAAATATCATTCACTATTGTGGCAAAGAGAAAAATCAGCCTTGCCTGATGTAATGTTCTTTGAAAAAATTCCACTTGTATTTATCCCTGATTAAAAAACAAGGATGTTCTATCTAAGTGTGACCTCTTTGTCTGTCAGGCTGTCTGTCTATCTAAGACATCGTAGCGCTCAAACGGATGTGATTTGTAAGTTTAAATTAAAGCAAATCATACAAGTAGGTATTATGGAAGAGAAAAATAGCATTTATTATGTTCACATAGTTGTCCTAAAAATCCCTGTCCCTTGATGATATCCATCACTTATCTTCTCTTGGGCGTCACATACAATAAAAACTCTGTTGTCGAGAAACCACCCTCATACCACAGTTTGCATTGAATAGCCAATGATACGCCCAATGAAAATTCAGAAATTTGTATCGCTATCAATGGTGCATGGCTATTTCTATCCAAAGGAAACAATTCAGGATCGAATCCGGGAGGGTCTGGATAATATTTGATGTTACCAATATGCTCTTTGTCATATGAATGGTAGCCGTCACAATGCAGCCACAGTTTTTGTTTTTCCAACTTCAACCAATTCTTTACTTGGGTTGGAATATTCGCTCTCGTAGAGTTTGCGTTAAAAGGTTTCGCTGACCATTTCAGCTGTTTATTTATCCTTATAATGACACAGGGTTTATTTCCATATCCGAACGGGGATTCACCGCAAGGTCCCAAATCAGGGATGACATTGCTCGCATCTCTTTTCCTTCTCTTACCGAGTAAATTCTCCAAACTGTTGACGTATTTTTGATAATCTCGCGAGTCATTTCTATACCAAATCAGTGGCATTGCATTCAAAGATGTTGGTGTCGCCGATAGTCCAATACCTTTGGATGAGTATGTTAGAAGTTCCGTCTTTTCTATTGCTTGATAATCGTCCATGAATTTGATTATTGACAACGAACCGTACAGGAATATTAGTGTGTACGTAGCCAGAAATATCAAGTACATTACTGAGTATACTATCATATAGAACCAGTTCTTGCACGTTCTCCCGCAAAACGTTTTCTTGTCTCTATCGTACATGTACCGGCAACAGCGTTTTCTCCAAGGTTCGTCTTGTGGGTCTATTGTTGCTGCTGTTGCTTCGACGCTTCCTGAACCATCAGGATTATTAGACGAGCCGGGTATCGGCAACGAAGGGCGTTTATTATGTGACGTAAGTTTAGCCATATTTTTATCGTTTTTATGTAAAATTATTCTAATTAAATCTTAATAAACCTAAAATTGAGATATGGGTACAACTTGACATAATTATTATTTCATTTTAATGTCAACTCTAGGTGACAACTCTACGTGTCAATTGTCATGTTTTATTTAAAAAACCAGATGGCTACGAGTACTCTAGCGGCACGCTATGATGGCCGGTTTGACGTTTGTCCGCTCATGAAGTTCCGTATTAATTGATAACGACTTTGAAGGAAATAATTGTATTACTTTATTGACGATAGTGATGTGCAGAGATTCATAAATTTTATCGAATGTAGTTTTAGGTTTAGGACTCAAAATTTATTTATTAAATTGATTTCTTAAATGTATACAAGTGTAGAAAAATCAGTTTGCACCATTTAAGGGGTGAATGTACTTGTGAATATGAACAATTTTCACTATGTGGACAAACCTCTGAAATCGCAAAAAAATATCAATAAATTTTTAAAAATGGAATCTAATACGATCGTCACATAGGATCGCTGGCTAGCACAACTACTACCTCCGGCAAACTCGCGTCAATGCTCAATGCAAAACAAAGCAGTTTCGAATTGACGTTGCTTCGAAAAGTATAAACTGTCAGTGCAATGCGATTGTGATATAGTTTTGACCTGGCTTTGGATTTCAAATATTGATACTGCATTACTGTTGACCCTTGCTCGTTAATTTGGACTCTGTTCAAGCCCTTTGTTGTGGATTTCGTCGATATGACCGAACGTACGCAGAGAACTGTTCTAAATAGTCAGACACGTGAGTTCGTAATACGCCTTCGTAACTATTTCGATCGTGAAGCTCAAAATGGAGGGCCAATTTTACCTATAACGTCAGTGGTTGAACGCGTAGCTGATGCGCTTAATATTGGACAACGAACTGTTAGACGGATAACTAAAAAAAAATATGGCGAGACTGGCACAGAAGAAAATAAACTTCACACACCAAAAAAGAGAAAACGAGCAAAACCAGTCGTAGGCATCGATAGCTTTGATGCCGATGCTATCCGAAGACATGTTTACGGCTACTATTTACAGAAGGAGTATCCAACAAGAAAAAAGTTGGTGCATTCACTGAAGGAAGCTGGATTATTCTTCGGTGGGGAAAGTTCTTTAACGAAGATTTTGAAGACCATTGGATTTCGATACAAAAAATGTAACAAACGCAAAATATTGATGGAAAGATTTGATATAGCGATGGCAAGGTATACTTTTTTACGGCAAGTGAAAGAAATCAAAAATTGGCAAAATGTTGTGTTCTTGGATGAAACATGGCTTAATGCTAACCATACTGTAGGCCGTTCTTGGAACGATGACACAGCAGCATCTACTTCCAAAGTTCCTGTAGGAAAAGGATCGCGACTTATAATTTGTCACGCCGGAACCATCAACGGGTTTGTCGAAGGTTCTCTCATGGCTTTTGCGTCAAAAACCACTGGAGACTATCATGAAGACATGAATGGAGAAAAGTTTACTGAATGGTTTACCTCAATGTTGTGTAGCCTCCCTGAACCATCTATTATAATTATGGACAACGCCCCATACCACTCGATGCAAATTGACAAGCCACCTGCCCAATCCCAAAAGAAAGCTGATATCGTCGCATGGCTTCGTAAAAATGGCGTAGATGCAAACATGAATATGTTAAAAGCGGAATTAGTACGTCTTTTAAAAGAAAACAAACCAACCAAGATCCGATACGTCATTGACGAAATAGCATTAGAACATGGGCACAGAGTTATACGGTTACCGCCTTACCATTGTGAGTATAGTCTGTTCATTTTCTTAGTGTCGCTCTTTGTGTCTAGCCGCCTCCGCCGCGCGGTGTTTTATCAAAGACGCCGCCGCGACTTCAAAGCATGCCGCGCGCGGTGTACAGGCACAAGGGGTTATACCGTTTTATACCTACTCATATTTTTTTATTAAAATTCTCTTTCCTTTTTCTATTTTTTTATATTCGTATTTTATTACAATATACTTATTACTACAATATACTATATTGACAACTTGTGCAACAAAATCAATAAATTTGTCTTTGCTTTACGTAGAATATCTAAAATTGCTGACCGAAGCACGGCTCTTTCGGCATATCATGGCTATGTTGTTTCCAATATTTTGTACGGAGTTTTAATTTGGGGTAATGCTTCCGAAATGAATAGTCTTTTTAATTCAGAAAAAGTGTATCCGGGCAATTTGTAACAAAGATCCAATGCAATCATGTAAGCCACTTTTTAAAACGCTGAAATTATTAACATTACCATGTAGGTATATATATATCTACGAAGTGGCGTGTTTCGTAAAGAAATTCAAAAATGAATATTTTCAAACACGTCAAAATGTTGTATCATTTAATGCCAGATATCCGAACAAAATTTCCTATCCACAATGTAAAACTGCTCTGAGCTCAAAAAGTTGTTTTTATATGATGATTAAAATTTATAATAAGCTACCCTCTATAATAAAAGATTTACCATTTACAAGATTTAAAACAAAACTGCATCTTCAACTCTGTAAAAGAGTTCCTTAATGAATAAATTAAAATTCTTATAAAAATTGTATGACTTCTGTAGCATAAGAATTAGACTAATTTTGTATGTTATTCACAACTGTAAAATCTAATTATTGCACGCCATTATAATGTATAGCTGATTGTAACATGCCAAATCATGCAATAAAATCTATTCTATTCTATTCTATAAACATAAAATATAATATTATCATGAACATGGGTCTTCTCTCAAAATGAGAAGGATTTTAACCATAATCTACCACGCTGGCCATGTGTGGATTGGCAGACTATTCGGAGATTCTGTTAGAATAGAAAAAAAATTACAAACAGAAAAATAAAAATAAAAGCAGAATAGTAAGAGCACCTGCGCCTGTACCGACACTATGTTACTGAACGGACTATATAATGCGATTGAGTTGGTGTGGGCTCAAATTAAGGGATATGCTGCAAGACACAATACAGAACCCCCATTTACCACAAAAAAAAATGCTAAAATTATTAGAAGAAGCTTGTGAACATGTGACTAAAGGAGACTGGGAAAAGGTTGTGAATAGAACTGTTAAATTAATAAGGGAAGATTATGAAAGAGATGTGAAAATAGATAATATTATAGAAAACGAACATATAATTATTAATGTATGTGATGATAGCAGTGACGACAGTGAAAATAGTAGTATGGACGAATCTGATTAATTATGGCCTTTTGTGGCACCTTTTTTGGTATCTTTTGTATTCATATGTTTCTTGTGTGCATATAAAGTATGTATATTCATTTTCGTTCAAATATTCAGTTCGTTCAAATAAATTAAATAAACATATACATTTTTGTTTTATTAAACCTATTTAATCAGGTACAAAAACAAAACTTAATTGTTTTTTGTTCGAGAATAAATTGACATTCCACATCACTATTGTAATGTGTCAAACCGGCCATCATAGCGTGCCGCTAGTGTAGTTACGAGTCTATTACTTTGTGATAACCACAGGTGATAACCTAGTCGCCTAATTATATTATGACGCCTTTCTGAATCTATTCGGAAATATTAATTGCAATTCGCGTATTAATAGTCGAAATTAAGTCATGTCGTGCGTAGCAATTTTTTCTTGCGAATTTGTAATTATAGAATTTGACAAAGCAAGCAAAAGCTGAATTTCATAAAACTAGTAAGTACCTATATTGTAGGTACCTAGGTAGTATCGTAAACCGACATCACTCACGCCGAAAAAAACCAAGGAGGGACGATTCTCGCTTGCTCGCGCCTGTAGGGCTATTCTCTAAAATACCATCTCGATATCGAAGCTCACTCAAGTGAGATAACTCGCTTCGAAAGCAAACTCACTTCACCTTGGTTTGATATTCTGTAAACATCTGCTACGCACTTGCGAAGTGAAGTGAGTTTGAGTGAGAAGATCTGTACTATCGAGTTTTACAGAGTACAAATTAGCAAACTCATCTCGAATTCACTCTCTATAATTCGAAAATGCCTTTACAGAATAGCCCTGCTGTTGTTCATTCGAAGGCGATTTTTATGTCCGAGATAGGCCCCTAATCACATTACACTGTCTTTCATTAAACTTTTTAATGTCTTTTATTTTGTTGCGAGAAGATTCGCGGTCGAGAAAAGAGAATAAAAATGCTTTATACGTAAATATATCTATGTTTATGCCTCCACCAGACGCACGCCGAGAAGCCTCCGCGAGTATTCTTACAAGAATTTAAAAATCTACATTTAACATAACAATTTGACCTTCAATTCACCCAACTTTAAGTAGAAGGCGGAATAATATAAGGGAAAACGTAGGTACCTATTCCAAGTCCCGCACGTATTGTTCAACCCAAATATAATTCTAAGAAAACTTTGCGGTTTGTGGCATGAATTTAAAAAGATCATTTTCACATAGTATTAGTGTATTATCTATGATTTTCACGTATTTGGAGTATTGTTCCCGCAAGCATTGATTCTCCTTTGATCACAATCCCTTTAATGGACTATTTCCGTTTTTGTTTTGAAAGACATTTTTCAATTCAAAGGTCTTCAGCAATTAGAATAGAATAGAATGGCATAGAATAGAAAAGTTTTTTTATTTAAATAAACTTTTACAAGTACTTTTGAATCGTCAATTGAATCTACCACAGGTTCGGAATGCTGAAATTAGCTGCACTATTTGTATAAGCTATTCGGACATGTCATGTTCATGAGTTCGTGACCTAAGTACATAATGTATATTAATCTATATGAACTTAAGGTTAGGAAAAACATACTTAAAGCTATTATAAAGAACCGTGATGGAGTATGCCAAAGTGTATCTATTTGTGAATGTTAATATGGGGACATACCTACTCGTAAGTTCGGATTTTCACATTCACAGGTACCTACTCACAATTTTAAGGATTCGATAAGTACGAGATTGTTTTATATTAAAGACCATTCTGTAAAAAGTTGGTTTATGGACATCTAACGCATTTTCATTGGCAGAGATGCCCGTTTGACTAAAAATTCATCAATCAAAAGAGATCGGTTAGTATGTTACAGCCAAAGTAATTAATTAGTTTTTATTCATAATGACTGGCAATTATAAATAATATCTAAATTGTCCAGATATTATTCATAATATCATGTCAAACCAGACATTATTCATAATAGCAGCTGAACGTTGGTCAAAATCTATACTAATATAATAAAGCGGAAGAGTTTGTTTGTTTGAACGCGCTAATCTCAGGAACTACTGGACCGATTTCAAAAATTCTTTCACCGTTGGATATGTAAGTGATCCTTGAGTGCTATAGGCTATATTGTATGTACCACGGGCGAAGCCGGGGCGGACCACTAGTGATAAATACGGCCAGACTTGCTTCCCCTCCCGCATCTCAGTCCTTTGTGGTGTGGCGTGATCACCACGATCTCGTAATCTAAACTATTCTATCCTAACCTAACCTAACCTAGCCTAAAATTCCTGATGTAGACCGTGCCAAAGCTGATGATAGAAACATTATAGGCATAGCTGTTGTAATTTCTCCGGAGACACCTCAAGAGATAAGTATCTCACGAAAATAAGTATTATTAATGAACTCAAGTGGATGCCTGCCACTTCGCCCGCGTGGATTTAGGTTTTTAAAAATTCCGCGGGAACTCTTTGTTTTTCCTAAGCTCCTTTGAGCTCATACTGTTAAAAGTGGTGCATTAAAATGGAACTACAGTAATGAGTATTAATTTTTGAATAGCTCTTTCCCATCCTAAAGTTTTCCCAATGAAAGTCCCATCAAAATTGGTTCAGCATTTCGGAGACAGACAAACACAAATTTAAATGCACCCCAGTTGATAATCCAGACGTTTAAAGGTTCCTGTGCAATCTGGGTTCCAAGTTATATGGAATACTGAGGATTGTGATGGCTGTAATTTCTGAACTACAAAACCAATGACCTTGAAATATTTACGGAATAATTTTTAAAGTATCCCCTTTCTAACAAAAAAAGAATGAATGAAATCGAACTACCCGTTAATAACTTACTGCTAAGTACACATTTTAACTTTCGTCCCGTCTCCCAAGGGAACCATGCTGAATTTCGGGATGAAAAGTATCCTTTAAGTAACTCAATAGTATGAACTTGAATTATGCCAAGTTTCATTTCACAGACCACGTAATTTTGTCTGCCCTGCCCCTACAGTGTTTTTATAAAGACGTAGGCGCGAAGGGAGAGCAGCCCCCGCCCCCCGTAGAAAATCGCAGGCACCCGTGGAAGCCATACCGGATGAGGCAGGTCGCCGAAGGCGACCAGCAAGCCGAAGCTGCGGAGGTAAGCGTGGGTGCCTGGGCTTTGCTACGCAAGGGCGAAGGTGCTGCACTTCCCGCAGCCCCGAAGCCGTTGCAGAAGTAACTAAGTATGTTTTTGGGTGGTATAAACTGTTTATTTGATGTTATATTTTATAATATCTGGTGATCAGTTAAACATAAGTTCTTGTTTTGTTACTTTATCCAAGTCTTCCAAGATATTATATAAAATAGCTGAATATTATTCATAATAGCTAGATAATTTTAATAATTCTGTGTCAATTATTACTTTATCCAAATTGAGTTGATATTATTTATAATAGCTGAATAGTATACATAATGTTCTTATTTATTACTTTGGCTGTAACAAGTACATTGATCACATATCGAGGTAAGCAATATGTAAACCTACCTACAATCAAGAAGAAATTGTTAATATCTTCAATTCCAATGGTTTTGGATTTGACACACAGTTTGTTCTTTGCTTTCCTAAGCAGATGTCCCATTCTAATGGACGTCTTGCATTAACATCAAATTAGTAAGTATTTCAAATCATCCAGATATTAATTACTTAGCAGTAATAAGTAATGAATCAACGAAAAGAAACGTAATCTGATTAGAGAGTCTGGGAGGCCAAAGAAATTGTTCTATTTCATCTGAAAGAGCCTAAAATACTGTCTGTCGGTGATCTGTAATCCTGTAATTGTTTCGCGAGATGGATAACAGAGATCAAAGCAATTTGTTTTTTTTTTTGACAGATGGATGGTGGTACCAAAGAACATCTGATACTGAAGGAATTTTGTGCAGAAAGTTGTCGTGGTCAACCGACGTCCACTGCTGGACATATTATGTAGGTCACTTCCTGGGACTACCACACACTGCAGTCTTGCATTGCTTGTAATCAGCGGGTCCTTGCGACTCGTGTGATGACGACGTCAGTGCACCTAGTGGGGACCACCATCAATTTGTAAAAGCGTAGGTAGTACCTTAATATGGCCCGGTAGGTACCTAGTATAAGTATAAACGAAGCGCGGGAAGGGAAGCCGCGCGTGCGACTCAAGTAAATGTTCTCCGCCGCGCTTCCAGCGGTATGCGCTGGGCCTAGGATGTAATTTATAAAAGTGGTCTCTGTACATTCACGCCTAACTAGAGGTACTTGTATAATTTTGCGTAGTTACGAAAAAAGTACTTATGTAGTTCAGATGATACTTTTATAGACATTTATCACCATAAATCTGGAATGTACTAATGATAATGTAACAATATGGCGCATAACAAAGTTGTTGTAGGTACGAGTAATCTAACATATTATGACGGACTGATGGTTCTTAACTCATTGCGAGTCATCAGGACATATTCTCATTCAATTGAATGAGGTGCCGATGAACCGCCCACAATATGCCTTTCTTGCTTACTACAATATTATGTTTGCAATAACCAACGTTAGACTACGCCTGGTCAAATAAAATAGCAAATAGCCATTGCTATTTTAAATTACAGGCGCTTGAAATAATTTTTATTCTTAAATATTTATAGAGGTGTATGTTCATAAATAATAAACATGTCACCCTAACCCTAGTTAGTACCAAATAGTAGAAGTTAACACATAGTGAGATTACTGAAAATTATAGAATTATCAGAAAATTTAGTGGCAAAAATATAGATGCCTTATTTTACACCATAGAGACGCCATTTTACTATATAACAGAATTGTTTTCAACTAATCTAGCGCGTAAAGAATTGATGTTTCTTATCTCATTGCAAGCCAGCAGGACACCTCATTCAATTAGATACCCGCTGAGAGCTTTATTCTACAGATGAAACGCGGTCCCAAATTACTCAGACCTTTCATATAATATTTTGTGTAATAAACATACAGATCAAAAATAATAAAAATACTGTATAATAAGTATTGACAAAAATCAACCTCTTAACGTTAATAACCGAAATAATTTCGTCGATCATAAATGGCCATAACTTATTTAATGCCTTACTTTACTGTTATGATAAGTACCTAAACACTGTTTGTGTATTTCGCCTACTACGAAAATAATATTATTCCGACCATTTCAACTCTACAAGTTCTAGTTCTCAGAACTTATGAACCGCCTGAAATAATAAGAAAGCAATTTTAATTTTGGATAGTTATCTGAATAAAGTTACAGAAGCAAGGAGAATAAAATTAACCCACGTAATATTATTGTGTTATGATACAATTCTGTGTTAATGAGACACTTAACTAAATATTAAGTATTTAGTAATGAACTTTGCTTTAAAAACGACAAATGAATACACAGTAAGGAATATAAATTGCCCGAATACAGTAAGGTAGTTAATTCAGTTTAAGTGCTGCACTTAGTTAATTATTATCTACGCTACGCTCACGCAATAAAATGTGTCAAAGTATTAATTAAGGTAATAAAATATTATATAAGTTAATAAAATATTAAGGTAATAAAATTAATATATCGAGGATCAAAGTTAATATCAAGAAGCAGTTTTATTAAAGAAAGGTAATTTTTATACTGTGACCTACAATGTATTGCTAGGTATTTCTAACAATTGATTTGGTAAGCGGTTGTCGTTATGCAATCTTATCCTAACAAAATATGATGTCTTCTGATTCTTCTGAAAGGAGTTGATAGATCTTCAGAGTGTTATGCATGATGTTAATTTTATACGTAAATTTAATTGATGGGAAGCTTAAGGTTTTGTCTGATTTCGTTTCTTGGACAATATTTTATAGTAAGTACCTACCTACTCCATACAATTATATCTGCTATATTATCACTATGAAAGCTTTACTAAGACGTAGGTAACTATTTGTTATTGTCCAGTTAGGCCCGGCGCACACCGAGCGTAGCGCATTTTCTGAGAAAACTGAATAATTAACATTACGACTATTGATATACAGTCTATTATCGCATTCCAAGAAGAGATACACGCGCAAGCACGCGCGCTCACGCGCCTTCCGTACCGCGTGATCGTGGATGAAAGTCAAAATGTGTACTGAACTGTAATTCATTAAAGCGTGGTCCGATTTCATTCATTCTTTTTTTGTTAGAAAGGAGACACTTTAAAGATTACCGGCTAATCTCGAACGGCTGGATGAATTTTGATGGGACTTTCACTGGCGCAATGGCGCATGTTTACATTTTGATGTACCTAAGCATCCGTCAGTGAACTTTTAACAGTTTTTAACAAGGTATGAGCTCAAAGGAGCTGAGGTAAACCAAAGAGTTCCCGCGTAATTTTTAATAAACCTAAATCCTAATTCAGTGTTCTTAGAAAATGCTCTGCGCTGCGCTGCGTTCGGTGTGCGCTGGGCCTTACTCGCCCAGTTTTATTCCGTGGACGACTAGCGCGCCCTTTATCATGTGACATGGCTGGTAATAAATTTTTATGTTACTATTGTGACATCGTACTATTACTTACATAAAAGAAAAATTGTTATTGTATTCATTAATATTCGTTATATTATCTTTAAGTAAATATTTATACGGTAGACGGAACGGTATTTTATGAAATAAAAATTTTAAAATCATTCATAGGTACTTAGTATGTATTTAACTCGGATATAACTGTATTTTTGCGGATATTTTTTCATGTTCACGTATGGAAATTGTAAGATATGAAAATGGCATGTAAACCAGATAGTTTTTAGGATGCTGTGCCCAAAAAATACCTACCAAACGTACTTACATAGGTACCGGGCCCTATTAAGTACTAACTATCATCCACTTTGTCCGTCTGTCTATCAGAGGAGTCTACAGCATCAGACGTAAGCATTAGGTGAGCAGTTGAATTTATCACAGATTTTATTCAGGAACAAGTATAAATTAAAAATTAAAAAACCCCCGACATTTGCCATTTTGAGGAAGTAGCCATCTTGAATTTGCATATTGCAATTTTACTAGTCAAACGCTTTCATTTGGTACCCATATTGAGGGAGTTGTGAAAAAATATGTAATCCGCCATTTTGTAGCGGCGGCCATCTTGGACCGATTTTCATTAAACATAGCTAAGAACACTCCCGACTAATTCACCTTTCAAACAAAAAAACCGCATTCAGATTGGTTCAGACACAGACACAGACACCGACACCGACATCAAACCCGACACCGACACAGACACAAACACAAATACTTTCAGGTGAGACATGTCTTCAAAGATCATAAGGAAAATAAAACAAATGCAATTATTAACTCAATAATTTATTTATATGCTAATAATTCAATGATTATTTTTAAATTCACACTATTTAAAGAGCTGTTTTAGTTAGTGAAGACATTACATTCCTTGCCTTGTTCCTTTTCAAGGTACCTAGGTACATTTACGACAAATCCATCGACACATCGACACTAATATCCATCGGTAGCTTCATTATTTACAACATTCATATATAGGCATTATTAATAAATAATAAAAGATTCAAGTGTTATTTTTTTCGATAGGAAGTCGAGTATTTAAAATTATGATATTTCAATTTAAAAACATATTAGGTAGGTAGTTATAGGTACACATGATATCACACGATCCCCCGATATCTATTATATATCTGTGATGGTAAATGGACTGATAGTTTTTGATTTTACAGAAATATTGTATTATAATGTAGAGATTATTATTTTGAGATATTAAGAAACCGGATCAACATGACCACCAGATCACAAAGTATTTATTTTTTGTATATCCTCTACGATGGATATTTCTTATTAGATAATTTTTTGGAGAGTTTGTTACGTGCAGAATTATATGTACTTAGTCTCAAATTAAAACACATAATTTTATGCTCAAATGCTTAAAATTTATTTTCAATTACGACAAAATACTTCATTCGTATCATCAAATAATTTATTCAATTAATTACTCATTAGGTATTTTTTAGTATTTTGTTTTAGGTAAGTGATTATTTATTTGAGTTTCTTTTGTTTACAGTTCTGTTATTTTATTAAGTCTTGAAACACGATCAATTTTGACATAATACAGATTACTTAATATTACTTAATAAAAATAAATGTGGACTTAATAATGTCGTCAAATAGCAGTCCTAATGGAGGGACCTCAGGGTAGAATAAACGTTAAATTCCTATCGAAAAAAATAAATATATTTTCTCAGTAGATGTAAATAAAGAATAAAATAGTAATTTTTAATTATACTTTAAAATTACAGTTTTATGATTTAATTTAAACTATTTGTTGGCACTAGCTAATTACTATCACATTCGGATCTTGCGTATGAAAATAATATTGAAATCTCGTAAATATAACTTCTATACTTCACAACAAATTCACAAAACTTCAAATAATAATGTAGGCCTAGCTAGGAGTCTAGCAACAAATTAAAAATGGCAACTTATGAAAATATTGTATGCTCAAATATAAATAATTACAGTATTAAAGCCTAAATTCGAACGAATAAGTATCTTTGAAGAGAACAAATTATATACTACCTAGATAAGAAATATTACTTTTTGGTACGTGTTGCACAAGTTACTAACTTATATTACCTGAAATTGCCATGTTTGCTGTAAGGTTGATTAAAAAATAAAAAATATAAGTACTTAAACGGAAAATATTGCATTAAGATTTATTTGAACACTGAAATTTATTTTAAAGTACATAGGTAAGTAGGTAGGTATATCTAATTCCACATAATTATTTTAATACAACAAACTTGTACAAGAGATTTTTCAATTCTTCAAATCCATTATTTCCTTTAGTACGTAGTACCTAATGAATTTGTAATGTGTAATTTGCAAACCGGCAATTTCAATTAAATTGACATGCTATTCAGGAATCTACAATCTTACAAGCTGTATCCCCTATTTTTAGTAACCATTTTATCTCCTGCTATACAATTCCCATTAAAATTAGCAATATTCATTGTAGGCTTATCAAAAATAGAAGGATTAAAGATTATATCACAAAATATATTCATTGTCACAACAAACGATAACTTTTTGTTTTCATTACCACAATCAGCAATTAAACAACTTTTAGCAAATTAACGAGTACTTCGAACGAATGTATACAGCCCAGATTAGTATTGGCCAATTATATTATTGCTTAAATAAGTATAACTTAAATATTTCTTAATAAAGGCATAAGTCGATGATACAAATAATTAGATTTGTTGTAATTGAAATGCAAAACATAATTGAAAACTAACATTAAATTTAATTTATTCATGTTACAAAACATTGATATATAATAATGATTAAATACATATAATAATTAAATTATTTATACGTTTACAGAAACGATTAATGTTGGAATGCTTTGTAATGGTATTGAAAACAAAATTCAACATGTAGGCCTGTCGCCATTCATTCATTATGGACCACTGGAAAAGAGGTATTCCATTTTGTTCACTCATTATTTTAAAGATTAATCAAGCTACTGACTAACATGCATTTGGCTAGAGGCAAAAATTTATTGAAAAAACTAATAATGTGTACCTACTAAGGATATTAAATTGTGTATGTGAAAATTTGTAAATACATTACTGTAGAGGAAAATAAAACAAAACTTTTTAAACACTAATATGCGATCGTGAAGATCGAACGCCACGTAACTAAGCACTAAATACATAGTATTATATACTGGAGTAATCAAATTCAGTCAGTATAATCCTAATTAATGACGTATCTTACAGCATGTTTTTATAATATATTTGATACATTAATAGCTACTAAAGTAGAAACATGTCTATATGATAAAATATTTCTTAAACGAGATAACCGGATAGACTTTGAAATGGAAACAATTGAAAAGAGCATACACATTAAAAGCAATTTTGTTCAAGATAGACTATGAATAAAATCACAATTTGTCAATAAAGTGTAAAGGTAAAGCTTTTTGTATACATTACATAGTAATATGTCATTTATTCGATTTGTTATTGATACAAAAGGAGTTATTTTTCAAACAGCTACAATTATTAAGACTGGTTCTAATAAAGACAGCTACTAAATCTATACTTTAAGAAATAAAGTCACATACCATAATGATAAGTAAGCTGAAATTATGAGTGATGATTATCCTAATACACAAACACATATAAATAATATTAATCTTAACAATGGACGAACACATGCCATTCGAGCGAATGCAGTCTATTCAGACAATTTAATGCTTTCATAGCTTTTGATGAACTTTTTGTAAGTTCAAATTGGGACTGTAAGATCACATTAAGTGCACTTCACTCACAATGCCTTTTCAATTTCATTTACAATGTGAACACATTATACATTTTCATTGCAAGGTTACATGAAAATTCAATTAATTCTAATATTATATAATTATAAATAAGTGAAATGATAATTAAATCTATGAAATTATTGCTATTCCAGAAGGAAAGCTATAAGGTACATGTCAAACATACAAGAACAAAATAATCCATTTTTATCATTAAAAACGGTAACTTTATATAAACAATCCATTGAGATCACATTTCGCTTTCAGAATATTGATAGATCACAATTTAGTAGGCTTCCACGTGATACTATGTAATCAAGTCTCTCATATATTATCAGTAACATTCACGAACATCATTCGTAGTTCACCGTCGACCCTTTCAGCAAATATCTCCATATTCACTACACTAACTAGGTTTCGGCTATTCAGTATCGTCTCGTAACAATCGAGAAAGCCACTTGGCAGGTACGTACTGTATCAGGAGTTGATGATATATGACTACCTACACCGTCTCACTCAAGTTTACTCATGTTTTCTTCATTTTAGGGCAAGCAGATTTTAAACTAAGCTTAACTTCACTTAACATCATCATCATTATTATCAACACATGACCGGCCAACTACAGGGCGCGGATCTCCTCTCAGAATGAGAAGGGTTAACATATCAAATAACAATAATTTTAGAACGCTTTTTGTGATAATTCTTTAGATGCTCTGCAACCACTAAATTAATAAAACTCATTTAATGTTAACTGAAAGTCCTAAGTTTGTCAGTCCTAGTGTATTTTTGTTAAGTTTAGTTGAAAATTCTTTTATTAGCTTGCGTAACTCTTCAGAATCTAATCACTCCCGGACACCTTTGCCATAACTATGTGGAATTCTTCTGAGATTCTAAGGAGCCAAAATAACCCTCAAATGTAGAGGCACGTCAGAGCTGCCACTGATATGACAACGTAAAAGTTAGGAAGGCTCCAAAATCCTTTACTCCAACTGCAATCTAAATCTTTTGCAATAACCTGCGAAAAAATATTTTTATATATTTTACATTTTCTATGACGGCTTTATGTGTAATGAGACTTTATGAGTGCGAGATCCCGGGTTCGATATCGTCAGATGGAGTCAAATTGGTAAATTTTTATATTTGTGCCATGTCTGGTAAATAGTGGGAAATTTTAGCCGTAACTACATAAAATTCCACCCACAAAGAAGTAGATAAGCGATCCCGAGTAATTATAATCCAATTAGATGTGCTTCCGTCTTACTAAGTATAAAATGAGATTATGGTCAAGCGCTCGTTAACCAATAAAATAACGCAGACTGAGGCTCATGTATCTTCGATAACATTGGATTGCTAGACTTGGCTATTTTAGGTGAGGCTTATTTTATTACTCTTGAAATATTTGCTTACAAAAAACAATTGTAAACTTACGTCACTAAAGGTCCTGTTGTAATGTGAAGGGCATTTCGCAAAGCGGACATCGTCCCTAGTCGCTACACATTCTGAAGGACTTTCGCAGAGGTATTGTCTTCGCTTACGATCCCATGCTTGAATCCACCTGTTTAAGTAAAGTCAAGTAAGGTGCCAGACAAAACTGTAATTTCCACCATCTTTTTGTGCATAATAGTCACATTTTGGCTACTTCTGCTGTTGTACACAATCTTTAAACTTAAACTAAAGGGACGAGTTCAAAAAAAGCGCTATCCCTTTCCGCAGGGAGCATTCCAAGGACCAATTCAAGATTGTGTACAACAGAATTAGCCACTAAAAAGTAAAATGTCTTACCCGATACGACAATCGCAGTTCAAAGGATTGCCCGCAACAAATATGTCGTGAAGGAATATCGAATTGGGAACACCGGGCCATTCGTGCCTGGCGGGGTTGGGCGCTCTCGTGATGAAGTTATCCCTCAAGTCCAGGGTCAAGTTTCGGATGCGGCCAGGTCTCCAGAATATTTCGCCATCGATCTCCTCCATGCTCGTGTTGTAGATTGTTAGCGTCATCGTTTGGGACATGACACCCTTGAACAAAAATTAGAAAATCTTACGAAAATCAATTGCAATTGGCAATTGATTAATTGGAAATCAAATTTCAAAGCTTTAAAACAATAGGTAATTGAGGAAAATGCATAAGAGATAAATAACATAAATCTTATTTTTTTGGAGTATTCGATATTTTTAACAACGCTTTCAGTTCAATTAGTACTAGTTTTCCTCTCATATCTTTCCAGGTCTGAAGTCTCATTTTTTGGTAAAATTTTATAAGCGTGCTATAATTATCGAAAGAGGACAATTATTGGTAATAGTAATGTAGGAAAAATAAAAATTAGTAAAAACTTCTATCAATTAGGTAGATATAAGGGCACCTACGTTCAAAAAATATTGTGAAAGGAACTTCAAAGCTCTTCCAGTTATGGTTATATTATTTAGCTTTGAAGGCAATAGGCCAACCATTTCCTTGCCAAGATCGATTTGGTTATTGTCCACTTGTATGTATAGATTTTCTAAGGCATAATTATGTGCAAGGATTCTGGGAATGTTGAAATCCCTGATGTTGCCATTCACGGAAATTTTTAAAGTCCTTAGGCCAAACATTTTGCTGAATACACCGTGCTGTAAGAAAAAAATTGTTTGAGCGTTAAAATAATAGAATAACGAACCCACAAGTTCAATGTTGAAGATGGAGTAGATAAATAAAATAGAATAATTGATTTTTGGATAGATTTGTTTTTATATTTGACACCAAAAAGAGAACAGCTTCACTCAAAAAAGTAGATGTGACAATAATTTTGATATCAACAATTATTAACTAAATTCCTACTTTGGCTGTGTCGTTTATAAAATCGCGCAGTTTCCCTTTATTTTCTCGTGACAAATTAAGTTGCTCTTAAAATCTTAAACTAAGTATATCCATTATCCATGCAAAAAAAGTTGATCAGTTGCTTCGTTGCTGCGTTGCAAACCAAGAAACTAACAAAAACGCACTTTAGCATTTTGAATTAGTAAGGTGATATTTCTTACAACTTACCTCCAGAATATTCAACCGTAAATGGGTAACGTCAAGATATTCCAGACGTGGTGACACTCCATACATACTTGTGTTCATAAGAGCTGGTATAGGATTACCAGACAACGATAGCCAACGGAGCTCGCTTAAAGAGTGCGTGGCCTAGAAATAATAAAGAAATAAGAATTAGACGTAATTATTTCTAAAATTAATTAAAATAAGGCACCTTGTCGATGATGTTGAAAGATGTTGAATCTGGCATCTGTTCAATCACAAACCTTGGTATAATTGATATCAGATTGATCGAGTAATGCAATTAATTAATGGGTGAATAAGTCGGGTCTTAAAATATCATGGTGTCAATTTTATCCAAGGTCATGTCAATCCAAGGTCACAGATTGAATTAAGGCTAGATTGATAATCTAATGGGTGTCTTTAATTTTTCGTACTTACCACTGGCACGGTTGTTAAGTCGTTGTATGAGAGGTCCAACGCACGAAGACGGGTCAAATTGGCTGTTATGTCCGTTGGCACTGATGGCAGATTGTTGTATGATAAGTCCAAACTTTTCAACTTCGGTAGCGGCATTGATGGAATCTTGAATCATAAAACAATAAATTTTATATTCCAAAAATCTGATGAATGGAGTAATTATGACAGAAATATGAATCTTAATAAAGAGATTTCACGGAAAAACAAACGGTGACTTGGATGGTTTTTAATTGGATTATTTTTAATTATTTTGTAGCGTGGTCTGTAGCAGGACAACAATAACTATACAAAATTGTGTCCTTTGCACATCCGTTTTATCTTTATGTTTTAGTTATAATTTTGGTATGTACTAAATAAATAAATATAAAATTAAAATAAACTTACGTTGGTTAAACTGACGTTTTTAAGACCCAAATGTGATAATCTTCTCTCCAGCCCTTTGAAAATACTTCCGCCGCGTTCACCATTTTGGAAAGGCGTATTCATGCCCAGATCCAACCACCGGAGTCTGGGCAGTGCTGCAAACGATCCGCTTTCGACTCGCACCAAATGGTTGTCGGAAAGGTCCAACCAAGCCAAAGACTGGAACCAAAAAAAGAAAAATATTTATCTTAAGTTCCTGTGGTATCGGTATCAGCAAATAACTTCATTTTTCAGAACGCAATCTAAACAATGTCACAGTAATTTAAAAAAAAAAAAACACGATGAAGTTACGTGCCGATACCCATAGTTAATGACATAATAAAATTTAATATTCTGGTATGCAGGCAAATCAATTTGCGAATGCAGAAAGTATTTTGCTGTGCATAATATCAATTAGTGATTAAATTGTGTGCAACAACTTACAACTCGAGCAATTGGCTTCAAACTACAGAACAAGCAAATTAAGTGCATCATTGAAAAACCAAACAAAATAATAAAGCCAAATCAGAGTTCAGATTATCGTATCATGCCGCTCGTTTTTTTTAGAAATTTAGAAATTATTAATGACCTCATTTAATTTGTACTAGGTGCATTAATTAATATATCTAATATGAACTTTATATAAAATATTAGGTATATTTCGTGATCAGGTTTCGATAACAGACTACAAGAATGCGGTGAGATACGATCTTCTGAATCTGAATTACTAAGTTTCAAAATATATTATAATAAATAATTAATCAGTCAATACAAATACGTTGGACGGACTGTAAACGATACGATGATGAAGGAATTTCATTATCATCATTTTGGCGCTGATTGCTTTGAGGGGCTGAAAGGGATTGAACTAATGTAAATTAGTGAATTGCATTAGAAAATATCGGTTTCCATGGTGGTTTAACGCTCGGAGGGTCACTATGAATTGCCATTTGCCACATAAAAGAACTGTAATTTTGCAATTCACAGCATGTCCAGTGTATTTGTATTGACATAGATCAGTGATCGGTGGACTGTATACTTAGCACGACTTTGCACATCTCGACAAAATCGCGGCAGCGTAAAGCGCACTTAAAGCCTCTTATTTTAGAGTCACAAATTCAGTACTACCAATTTTTATTTCGCTAATAATCCTCTTGGGGCGCTGGCTATAGATGTATGGAGGAACTTAGGCCTTGAAAAAAATGACGTTAAGGACCATTTTACTTTGACGTTATTTGAAGTGTATCAACGTTTCCGAGAAGTGCAAGGTCGTACTAGGCGTACTGAAGTTGAAAATATGTACATAGGGCGGTCTACCTTATACAATATATTCTGCGGGTATTGCTTTTTTTGGTGGAACACTCTGGTGTGATCTCGCCTAGCGGTGTGGTACATGTATTCGTCACTGTAGTCCGGCTCCTCCGGCCAGTAGTCGCCCGGTTCGTGCTGAACATGCGGGACACGCCACATTAGCATCTACCACACACCTCACACTGGCAACACATAACAACTGCTATCTATCGGTTAGTAACGTTCACTGAGGGTGTTGCGTACTGTTTCATATCCCGTACGTCATTTTATGTCTTTATGTTCTTATCTTTTTTTTTTTTCAAACACTTGACAGCTAATAATTCGTATCGGGCTCGAACGAAACTCGAAAGCTCGAACGGGCTTGTTTTTTATTTTACAAATATTATGTAGATATTTTTTTTTGAGGAATGTATTTTAATCGTAACTTAAAAAAATATCGACTCTGTAAAATCCTTCAATATATATGTAGTTCTACTAGCACAAATCGTTATTGATAACTGAGATGTTCTTGAATTAAAATTTAACGCAAAGGATATTAAACAAACGATATTTAAATGTTATTATCTATATGGTGTTTTACAATAGATCAACAATAAATACAATCAAATGTCACAATATAAATAAAATATATAGGTATCAAAGTACAAATCTCAATCCACTCAATTCAAATACATTACCTTACAACCATAATAATTATTGTCATAGACAGGGCAAAATGTCCTTATCATTTATTAATCAAGCTGTTAGTATCAAAACTACTTCAAAAATTCAGTGTATGAATATCATCTTTTTTACTGTATAAAAGGATCAAACTTAATGAACAGACTCACTCTAAATCTTTGAACCAGATCCGCGATAGCGACAGCTGGTATGTTGTTTCCACTAAGGTCTAGTTCAACGAGATTAATGGCCGCCGCAGGCGACAAACAGTTCGTTGGTATTCTTGACAATTCGTTATTAGAAAGATCTAACCTGTTGATCATAAAAACTATTAAAGGTAGCCACTCCTTAGTCTATTCGCATACAGAGAGACCTATAATAACAATTTCAACAACTCCAATGTTATAACCAGTTGCGTTAGCAGTTGCGCAAACATCTTTATAATGACACATACATCTCGCAAAAAGCAAGCAAAAATTAAAATGGTAGGTACATCGTTTCATTTAAAAAGTAATTGAAGTAGTCATTCATCATCACACATCAGCAAACATTACTATGTCTGCAATGTTTTGAACAATATTATGTGGCAAATCATTCACATACACGAGAAACAATAACGGGCGTAAAATGAAGCCCTGCGGTACTCCCATTTCAACTAGGGAACCCTAGATTATTTTAGTCAGTGTTGATAATATTACTTGATTTACAGTTTGAGAATTGTTCAACCAACAGTTGCTTCATTGTTCAATAATAATTTATTGAAGAAACATAAAATATTACCTTTCCAAAGCCGGTGAAATAATGAGATTGTCTGCTATATTTTTGATGTTATTATCAGAGAGATCCACCGAAGTTAGTCCATGCATGTCGTGGAATGCTTCTACCGGCATATCAATTATATGATTATGCGAAAGGTCTACTATCTGAAACGATAACATTTTATTATCAATAGTTGTAACGATAGTATTATTATATTATTAATTTATTAGTCCTATGTTCTCAATACCATTACATACCTGTAAATTCCTCACTTTCTTGAAACAATCGTACTCCATGTGGAAAATTTGATTATGTGACAAGTCTAAGTATTGCAACATGAGCATTGATCCGAAAACTTCTCTTGTAATATTTCTAATCAGATTATAGGATAGATAGAGTTCTGATAAGGTTAAATCTGCGTGCCTGGAAAAAACACTTTTTTATTATCATAAAATATTAGTTAGATTTTAATGTGTTTATTTGTCTTGATATTTCAAAGATCTTCAAAATGACGACAAAATGTTTATTACCTGAAATAATAAGGTGCTATGTAAGAAATGTTGTTATGTGATAAATCCATAACTCTTATATTAACTGACACAGTACCGAGACCTGAAAAGTTAAGATTAAGAAAACTTATTACTAGATCTTATTACAACTTATTACTAGAACTTATTACAAAACAAAGATAAAAAAATCATAAAAAGGTACTCAACATAATGTTTATTTGAATACTTATAATAATAATTAATAAATTTAAATAAAGTAACAGATGAAATAATAATAAAATATATGAAAAGCAAAATATAAAATCACCTCTTTCTATACGTAGAGGACTGGGATCCTCAGATACTAATCCTGTGATAGAAGCAAAAGATTAAGAAAGCCAACATGCATAGGCATATAATAATGATATTAATAAAGAAAAATTCTTAAATACTGAATAGTAAGATTTTAAAGAGTTAGTTATAGCAGTTGAAGATTAAATTAAACGGTGAAACGAAATAGAAGCAATATTATATTCTTTAATTCTTACTCTGCGCTTTGGGCGGGGGGTAGAAATTGGACGAATAGAAGCTAGGGGCATTTGAATCAGTCAGCGTTATTATTCTGTTGTAAGAAACGTTGACTTTTAATGCCGTTGCAGATCCCACTTGGTCAAATATTGAGAATTTGAAATACTCTAATTGATTGAATGATATATCTAATCTGAAAAAAAGAAACATTTATTAATACGATTCAAATTGTTATTAGCTTTTAAAGTTACGTAATTAAATTTTGCTACTTTTTCATTTTCGACTTGCTTAACTTACTCCTTCAAGGCTGGCAAATTCTGGAATGCCTCTTCACTGATTTGAGTTATGATGTTTCCTCTCAGCCTGATAACTTTTAAGTTATCAAGACTTGTAAATGATCTTCTGTGAATAGTTTCTATTAAATTGTCTTCTATCAAAATTTCCTGTAGCTCCCTCAAGTTCACGAAAGTATGCATGTCAATTCTTTGCATTTGATTTAACGACAGACACACACTTTCCAGCTCTCGATGTATATCAGTCTAAAGAAAATTCAAATGAATTAAATCCTCAAACTAGAATTATATTTTATTTTATTTTATTTAAGAATTTGGAATTTGCAACACTTTACCTGTAGAGTTCCCTTTGAAAAATGTTCAATAAAGTTGTCTTGTAAGTTAAGCGTTTTTAATTTATACAAGAAGTGGAATGATGTATCAGGTACATTTTTTAATTTGTTGTTGCTCATGTCTAGGTCTTGTAACTCTATTAGAGCTTTCAACGGTTCAAACGGCAATATTTTTACAGTATCTGCCAAACCATTGGCCATTTTCAATCCTGTTAAGCTGTGTAACTGAAATTTACAACACATTAATTTAACTTCATCTACGATGAAAAGTGCCTACTTAAAATTACATTTGCAGTAGAAAACAACTTTACCTCAGCAAATGCGAATGGATCAATGTATTCAATATTGTTCTCTGAAAGGTCTAACGTTTTTATCGTGCGAACGTGTTGAAAAGCGCTGGCTTCTATTCTGTTAACCGTACTTCCGATAATTTTTAGATCTTCTAAATCTACGCCAAATTCCAGAAAATCTTCTGAAGTTATACTCCGTCTTATTAACTTACTGACTGATAAGTATCGGAGCGAGCGCATCCTGAAAGAAAAGCAGTGTTGTAAAAAAAATTAATACACATTTTTGACAAACAAAATACCAAAAATCCATTATAGTCAGTAATTAAAACACTCTGTCCTCGGAAGTGTTAATTTGTTTGCATTTACACAACCTAAAAATTGCTAGTTTGATCCAAATTCTAAGTATGACAATAACTAAACATATCCATAACCGTACAGTGATAGAAAATTAATGTATGATCTGAAATAAAATAAAAAATCCTGACGCATCAGTTTAACTCAAATCAAAGCAGAAAAAAAAAATTCAAATAGATACTCTCAAAAATAAAAAGCTTTCTAAAGAATATGACAGTGATAAAGTTTGAAATGATTCATAGAAATAATAATAAAAATTCGAATGCTTTTAACAATGTATGTAATAACTTACTGTTGAAAATGTTATGTAACACATTATTATTATGCTAAATATTATAAAATAAAATAAAATATGTAATTTAACAGCCAAACTGAATGTAAGCAAAGACATTCATGTATTGTGATCAATATTAATAAAAAATATATATTATTTAAATATAAATATAAAACGTGCGCAAACAAACTGAACTTAACAACAATAAGCAAGTTCTACAACATCTAACTTTCCAATAATAACGTGATATACAACAGAAAAAGCCTCCGGTTGGTACAAATAACATACCATAACTTACTTGCTTTGATAGCGGCAAATGTCAGACGCGTTTCTGCAATAAAAATGTAATAGCAGTCTTGTACGAAGCTATCTAGAGAAAAATCTTTACATCATCGACCTACTATAATCTAAAAAGTTGAAGCTGTGCTTATTACCAAATAATTTACAAATACAAAAAGTATATTTTAATATATTTAACAAAAACTATAGGTTATTTATCAATCGATTCGATTCGTAATCTCAAATAACGGACTATATTACATGCAGGTGAAGAAAGGAGTAAAAGTGAAGGAAAGAAAGATAAAAATTGTTTAAATTATGTAATGGAAGATATAATTTAAAAATATTCAGCAGGCAGGCTTTTTTAGTTTATTTTTGGACCAAATCTATTTGCAGTCAATTTTATACCAATAAAATCAATTTTTAATGATTCCTATAATAAGATAAAGAGAGTTTCGATAAAATTTTCTAAAAAATATATTGCGGCGTCGAAAGTAAAGCAGTCGAAAAAAATCTCAATGTTAAATTAAAGGCAACTATTGCCAAAATACAGATTGAATACAAGCTTATTAATACTTATAACATCTACAATTTGTTTACCTTCAAGTAATAATCGGAACAACTGGAAACAGTTTTTAGGTTGTGTAAAATATAGCATGGATTGTTAGTTTATATGTCGCTACTGTTCAATAACTATTATTTCATGTTCTTTTTTCAATATTGTTCAAATTCAGTGTTGGCCAATACAAACCTTCTCACATCTTGTAAGCTCATTTCTAAAGAGGAAGATCCACTAATATCCAAGAAAAAGAGTTTGTATTGGAAGTTATTAGCTGCCGGTGATTGATACTGGTCTGGCGCGTAGTTCGTTGCAAGTAAGTTGGAGTCCACCTGAAATGTTAAAATTGTTGGTATTTAATGACTAGGTAGTTAGGTACTTTATTTTATATACTTAATTGAACTTTGCAATTCTTAGTGATGCGTAAGATTTCTCCACCTTTAACGTTGAGTATCTTTCTCACGCACTCTTTTTTTTTTTTTGATAAGTCATATTAATTGTCACCTTTGAGTATTCCTTTTTTAGGACAATGACAAATTACTATCGAACTTCGTAAATAATATGGCAAAAAGTTCGTTTGTATGGCTCTGTGTAGCTACCGTATTCTCTTCATCGTTGTTTTATAAATCGTAGGGATTTAAAATACATGATTACAGAAAAAGAAATTAAAAACGAAATCACATATTATATATCACTAGTTAAAAAATATTATAGTAATTTATTCATGTATAGTATTGACAACTTGAGCCACTTTATCTTATTTAAAATTTTTACTTTAATGGCAACCTCACATCGGAAAGCGCACTGTTGGTAGACGCCGACCGTTGGACCTTCGACGACATCAAACGAGTTGCACAGAACCACTGGATACAAACGGTATCAGGCCTCAGCGTGTGAAGACCTATATCCAGATGTGGACGTCTATCGACGACGATGATGTCTGTTATTTATAAACTCAAAATTGTCATTACCTTATTCTCTCTCAGATTTAGGAATCGCAACGAGTCTAATTTGTTCAGCATGAACTTGGAGATCATAGTCAGGTTGTTCTCTGAGAGGTCGAGGCTCTGCAGGCTGTTCTCGAGGCCGGCGAAGGACGCTGGGGACAGATCCGAGATGCCGCAGTCGCGGAGCGAAAGCGTTTTGATCTTCGCATTCCGGAACGCGTCTTCCTGGAATTAAAAATTTTATAAGCTTCATTAAATCTAAATACTCAACGTTATCCAATAACTTTAACAGCAGGTTATTTTAAAACTTTACTTAATTATTTAGTTTTAATTTTTATTTGCTTTTCTATGTGAATAAAAAAGTTTTCTTTCTTTGTCTCCGTCAAAAATGCTAATGCCCGCGCCTACGTTGGTTTATTGCTGGTTGGTTGGTCGCTTGATTTTAGATTTTTAAAACCTCAGGGGAACTTTTTGATTTTCCAGGCTTTGATCATTATTTGTATAATTCTCTACCTGCCCGTAAAAGGCCCATCAAAATCGGTCCATACTTCAGCCATTTCGAAGATTAACCAATACAAATAGACAGAGACTATTGAAAGATTTTACAAATATTTGATTAGTTATAATATGCTTCAAATAATCATACTTGAAATGAGCTTAATTAATAAAAGGCATTATTGCATATTTCCAAATCACTAAGAGATCCATCAACTTTATTTTATTGCGTAAATTCTTGTTGTACTTATTTTTAAAATTAATAGTTATGTTATTTTATAAAATTGTGGTATATTCTTCTCATTTTATCATCTTAATATATAAAAGAAAGTCGTGTTTGTTCGAACACTTAGAGCGTTTGTCCACCGCCACCGTCACCGGGACGTCACCGAGAACGAGATGACGGACGGCGCCGATTTCTAAGTGACGGTGGCGGTGGACAAACGCTCTTATAGTTCGAGAACGGCTCGACCGAATTTCATGATTTTTGATTTGTTGTATTTGACGCTATCCCGAATAGCAGAATAAATATTAAAAGCATTGGAAAATTTACGAAAAAATAAGATAAAAGAAAAACATTTTCCCATACAAAATGTTCATTGGTTTGGCAACTGTCAAACATATAATGTTCATCCCGTCGATACGGTAAACTCTCTCAGCCGTAACTATAGTATAAGTAATTCTTCTGTACGTATGTTTGTCACTTAACTCCTCCTAAACGGCTGGACCGATTTGGATGAAATTTTGTGTGTATATTTCAATGGGTTCCTCGATGGTTTGAAAACACAATTACCGGGTAGGTACAGGTAACCTACCGGGTCTCGGTGGGTATCGATGATGTTGGTAGGTATGTCACCGGGCAGAACGATGTCTGCCGGGTCCGCTAGTTCTATATAAAATCAATTTTTAAATTTAAATAAATTCAATATGCTAGGTTTATATAAAATATTTGCATTTAACGGCATGATTTTAATTTACTTATATTGGAAATAATTTAATCTCAATATTATTGCTCGATTTATACTATCGTTTCAATATTGTGTACAAAAGAATATTGCAACGCGTATGAAAACTACTTACTCTGATTGAGTATATTGGATTTCCATCGAGAGTCGTGGTGTTTAAAACGTTGAAGTACTTGAATGAACCCGGTAATATGACCCTTATGTTGTTTTCATCCAATCTGAAAATTG
Organism: Melanargia galathea; assembly: GCA_920104075.1. Classification (NCBI taxonomy): domain Eukaryota; kingdom Metazoa; phylum Arthropoda; class Insecta; order Lepidoptera; family Nymphalidae; genus Melanargia; species Melanargia galathea. The sequence goes on from OV049869.1 coordinate 4,762,779, forward strand.
AAAAGTTCAGTATAATACAGACGTACACACACACATCGAATCAATTCCTTAAGAGCTTAAGAGGGCGTGAAGGTACAGATTTTCATACAAAAAGCGATAACGTTTTTCTCCCCATAAATATTGTCCAATTTTTATTTTCGTTCGTTGCTTCGTTTGTACTTATAGAGCAAGAGCCCACGATGGCCAGACCTTCGTTATTTTATAAAAGCTGAAAGTTTCTATGTGTATTGTCCCCAACATACTTTGACGTAAGAGCTGACAATCTTACGTCAAAGTATAAGAGCGAGGCCGCACTGCGGCCTCGCTCGAATTAATTCGCGCGAATTTTTTCGCAGAATTCTGTGACATATAGAAATGTATGAAGCGGCCCGCACTTGCGATTTAAAATTCACGAAAAAAATATATTAAAATGCGGAAAATAAACCGCGCAAATATATTTCGCAGTGCGGGCCCGGCCTAAACTCTAATTTTTTTATATTTTCTTCGGAATAGTATTAGAAATCACGTCATACATTGCCGAATACTTAATACAGTGGTTACCCCCTGCCAGACATCCTTGAACTTTTAAATAAGTGTCGGGCAATGGATAACGTGATTTTTAAAGTTATCCTGAAGAAAATATAAAATAAATTGACTTTATACTTTGACGTAAGATTTTTTTCATCCCATCTATTCGAAAAGGACGACTTGGTTCGCCTTTAAGTGCACCCAAAGGTGGTGTTTGCGGCACACATTTATAAGTGCGCCTAAAAGATAATTGCGGCGCACTTATTTATAAGTGCGCCGCAATTATCTTTGCCGCGCACTTATTGAAGATGAAGGGCCCGTGGTCCCAGTGATCCCATCGGGCTAGGCGCGAATGATAGTATCGATATAGTGTTATTGATGTTGTTATTGTTACAAGTTTGACGTCTGTGTGTGTATGTGTGTGTGTCTGTATGTTCCCCTGTAGCGCTGAAACGGTTGAACCAATTTGAATGCGGTTTTTTTTTGTTTGAAAGGTGAATTAGTTGGGAGTATTCTTAGCTATGTTTGATGAAAATTGGTCCAAGATGGCCGCCGCCACAAAATGGCGGATTACATATTTTTTCACAACTCCCTCAATATGGGTATCAAATGAAAGGTCTTGACTAGTAGAATAGCACTATGCAAATATAAGATGGCCGCCATCACAAAATGGCGAATGTCGAGGGTTTCTCAAATTTTTAATTTATGCTTGTATGATTAATCCGCCATTTTGTGGCAGCGGCCATCTTGGACCGATTTTTATCAAACATAGCTAAAACACTCCCGACTAATTCACCTTTCAAACAATAAAACCGCATTCAAATCGGTCCATCCGTTTGAGAGCTATGGGGAAACAGACAGACAGACACACATACAGCCACGTCAAACTTATAACACCCCGTCGTTTTTGCGTCGGGGGTTAAAAATATGAGGCACCTTTTATTTCCTCATAGAGGGTGATGAAAAGTAGAGTGTATCACTCGGGCGCAATATATTTTTGGCTCGGGCGACGTACTTTGAATCCCTCGCTACGTTCAGGATTGTACTAAAGAATCCCTCGCTACGCTCGGGATTCTACTATACAATCCCTCACTTCGCTCTGGATTCAAAAAAGCGCCCTCGCCGTAAAAATATTATTTTGCTCCCCAGGGCCGGATTATCCATAAGGCGGATTAGGCAACTGCCTAGGGGCCCCGCACCGACTAAGGGCCCACGGGGGCCCCGTGAGCGCCTAGTCGATGGCGGCCCTAGTTGATGCGGGCCACGCAACAAGAAAAAAAAGCTTCATCTAACAATTTTTTTTTTGAGAAAATTCTCAATGTATGAAGTATATTACAAATGTAAAAAGGAAAGGGGCCCCGAGAATTGCATTGCCTAGGGGCCCCGATAGGGTTAATCTGGCCCTGTTGCTCCCTTATGATACATTCATCATCATCATCATCATGATCAACCCATTACCGGCTCACTACAGAGCACGGGTCTCCTCTCAGAGTGAGAAGGGTTTTAGCCATAGTCTACCACGCTGGCCAAGCGGATTGGCAGACTTCACACACCTTTGAGAACGTTATGGAGAACTCTCAGGCGTACAGGTTTCCTCACGATGTTTTCCTTCACCGTTAAAGCAAGTGATATTTAAATACTTAAAACGCACATAACTCCGAAAAGTTAGAGGTGCGTGCCCGGGATCGAACCCACGACCTCCGATTAGAAGTCGGTCGTCCTAACCACTAGGCTATCACAGCTTGCTATGATACATTACAATCTACTATTACACCTTTATTATGTGTTATCTCCCAAAGTAGCCATGATCCCAATTTCATAGTCACTGGTCGTTCTTGCCTGTGTTGGAGACATACACAGATAAACTTTCAGTTGTTTTAAAATAACGAAGGTCTGGCCGTCGTGGACTCTTGGGCTACTACGGAGCGCGTTCGAGGCAAAATCCTTTCGGGAAAAGTTAGGCACTTACTTCAAAACATCCAATGACAGTTTGACACCGTTCAACTCGTGAGCCGGGGGTATCTGCTTGATAAGATTGTTGGAAAGATCCAGAACGCGTAACAGTCGAAGCGGGGATAACTCCTCGTAAGGGATCAATGCCAGCTGATTGTCTCCAAGGAGAAGCTGTAACAGTTTTGTGACATAAAGTTATATGTCAACCTAGGAACCTAGGAAAAATTCTCCGTTATCCGTATTTTTCACAAAATAAACGGCGATAGAAATAAAATCTAAAATAAAATAGAGTGCTGCGTAAAGCTGTTCTCTCTCCCAATTTAAACGAGCAAAACTTTTTCGAATTCATTATTTCGCAGTTTATATTGCATCATCATGGGTTTGTAGAGGAAAATTTTCGAATATATTTCCCTTTAAATCGTATTTTTAATCCTCATTTGTAGTTGCTTAGAGGTGCTCAAAAAATTCTGCACGTAAAAATATGTATTTTCCTGCACTCTTTTACGATTTTATACTTTGTCTGTTTATTTATTTGTGCTTTCGTCACGATAACTAACTAACTAACTCGACTGATAACTAGGTGTGTAATATAATATTAAAACCTTCCTGAAATTATGTAGATTACAATACTGAAAAAATCATCAAAATCAATTTAATGGTTTTTGAAATAATCCCGAACCTACATACGTACATATGGACCTACATACATCGAATACAGAACCTCCTTTTCTGAAGTTGCTTAAATATTAACAAAAATGTGTTCTCAAAAATCATAGAAATATCTAGATCCTAGAAACACTCAAACCTAAACAGGCGGGTGAAAGAAATAAAAAGAACACTGAAAGTGTACTGTACCTTGCTAAGTCTGCTCATACCGTCTCTAAAGACCCCGCTGTCGATCACAGATAAATGGTTCCCGTGTAAATCCAATGTTTCGAGCATCGGCAGTCCAGAGAACGCGTCCAGGGGCAAGCTGGCTATCGAATTATCAGCCAGGATGAGCGTCTGAAGGGTGTTCTCCAAGCCCAGCCAGTTATCGCCTGTTATGTCTGTTATTTCGTTCCCTAGAATAGAATTACAAAATCATTGATATAATTCATCAGTAAGGCCTTCACATTGCACGTAGAAACTAGAGTTGTATGGTCGATAAACCATCATAGAACTCTCGCGGTAGGTTCGAACACAATCGTAATATTTTCAATAGAAATTAAACGAGATTCGTATTCAACACGCCAAAAATCATCTGATTTAAAAAAATAATTTGACCAGATGCGTATTTGTGCCGTTTTGTTCGCCAATTCCTCTTCATTTTATACCAGGAAAACAAAGGAGTTCCCGAGCGAATTTTGAAAAACCTAATACCATAGATGATGTCGCGGCCAAAAACTAGTTACTAATATAGCCAGTTATAGTCGGGCTATTATATATGAAGAGCATTGAGACTTGAGAGCTCTGAAATTTTTCATTCCAAGCAAACAACTTTGTTATTCGTCAAGATACAATTTATAAAACACTCTTATTAATTACGGTATAACCAAACTTAAGCTTAAATTCAATATTGATAGGGAAAATAATACCTATAACACAGTGTCGAAAATGCATGATTAAGTCTTTAACAACTCAACGGTCCAATAAGTATTAAACATTCAAAATTGTTTGTTGTTTGCAGCAGTCGGCGTTCATGTTGCTTTGTGGAATTAATTTGACAAGTTTAATGGCACTTCGAAACAAAGGCGTCATAATGTAGATACTGCTTAAACAAGAACAATTTACAAGTTAAGCGGACATGCAAAGTATTAAATGATGCAAACGGACGTTAACAATGCAAAAGTTTATTTACAAAGTAAAGTTTCACAAAGGCACTTAATTTTGCTGACAGTGATACTGATGATATTATCCTATTCGGAATAAAATATACTGACAATCTGTAATGGTAAATTTGATCTTATAAAACTCGAGACAAACTCCAACGCGGCCCCTTCTATGATACTAGATGATGTCCGGAATTTCGTCCGCGTGGATTTAGTTTTTATAAAAATCCCACGGGAATTTTTGCTTTTCCGGGATAAAAAGCCCATGTCCGTCCCCGGGATGTTAGCTAACTCTGTACCAAATTTCATCCAAATCAGTTAAACTGTTGAGCCGTAAAAAGCTAGTAGCAGACAGACAGACACAGACAGATAGACAGACAGACCCACTTTTTCACATTTATAATATTACGAGCTGTTGCCCGAGACTTCGTCCGCGTGGATTCCTATACAATATAATATGTCATACAAATTTTCAACCCCTATTTAACCCCCTTAGGGGTTGAATTTTCAAAAAATATTTTTTAGCGAATGTCTACGTCATAATAGCTATCTGCATGCCAAATTTTAATCCAATCCGTCCAGTGGTTTAAAATGTGCGTTGATAGATCAGTCAGTCAGTCAGTCACTTTTTCCTTTTATATATTTAGATTATGGATGAAGATGGTCACACTACGGAACCAGTTGGAATCGCACTCCTATAAACAGAGTCAGAGGTAAAAAATCATGTCGTAGAAAATGAAGAGAATAGTTTCTGAAAGTAGAAGGAAAATCCAACCAAAAATAAATGCAAAGAAATGGAATTTTCGCTTTGCCAAGGAACTTAAATTTTTTTGCACACAGCTTAGCTTTTCTGCAGAAAATCCACTTTTATTCCTTATTCCTCTTTGAGAGCACGGTAGGTATCGTAAATTCTCTTTTACTGATTGCCAACATTGCCTGACGAAAATCATATATCAAGCTTTAGTAGTGTTTTTTTTTAAAGAGCAACTGGAGAGTTTTTTGCTATGGTTTATTCTGTTAGAGCGACATTACGAACCAGTGACGAAAGCACTTTGTTAAAGTTTATTTAAATATAAAATGTCTTTATGCATTCAAATATACTTATTTATAAACGTATTAACTAATTTATGTATACTATAGCAATTTTTCAATCATTATTTTAAAATACAATTATTGACCTCACTGATCCCAAATATTAAAAATAAAGAAGGTCTTCGCTTACAAATCAGATTTAACATTAAAGGAATCAGATTTAACAAAAAAGGAAAAGATTTTATTCCAAAATTGCAAAAATTTCAAAGCTTAAAAATTAATTAAAGTATACAGGTTTGTTAGAGATTCTCTCAAATTGCTGTAGCTTAAGATTTAATTATAGGTTGTTGTTTGTAGTTTAGTATGTAACGATGGGGCTGACATATACGTCACCTATAAAAGTCCCGTTAAAATATAAGAATAAAAAAAAATAAAAAAAATTAAGCAAACGGTAAGTAACGAATTTTATCTACACCCATGCTTTAAATCCTCTATTAAAGATTCTGAAACAGTTAGCTTATTGCCAACATTAAAACACCCAATGTCCTAATAACCATTACATCATCCAAACGGATGATGTTATTTTGTACTGAATTTCATAACAACACTCCTTTGTTTTTTTTTTTCAATCCCTTCATGCGCAAAGAGTTTCAATATACAGCCACATTCATTGCTTGATGCGCGGTATCTGTATGAATTTCAAAAAAAGAACATTTTCGTTTACACGCGTTCTGACTACGTCGCGCGCCGTAAAAAAATTAAGTTATTCGAATCCCCGCCATTTTTCTTCGATATTTTTATTGTTACAAAAAATGAGCGATTCAAGTTTTAATAGCACACCGCCAGATATTTTAAACGCTGCAAAAGACATTTACAATAAATTACTACCGGAAAAATCAAGAACGCGTTATGAAAAAACGTATCAAGATTTTATGAATTGGAAACTATCAAAGGGTTCATCATCATTTTCTGAAGAAGTACTTTTAGTTTATTTTCAAGCTTTATCAGAGAAATTTAAATCTTCATCCCTATGGACCTTCTACTCAATGCTCAAAAGTACACTGAGTATTAATCACAACGTGGATATCTCAAAATATTCAAAATTAATTACCTTGTTGAAACGTAAAGGAGAAGGCTATACAGGGAAGAAATCGAAAACGTTTTCACCTGATGAAATAAATAGGTTTTTAAGCCAAGCGCCTGATCAACTATATCTAGCGATAAAGGTACGTTAGTTACTTACTTCATTATAATGTTATTTTTCTTGTGATATGATGAATAAATTACAATATTATTCTTTCAGACTGCGCTAATATTCGGAACCATGGGCGCATGCCATACAAAATGTAAATTACTACTAAAATAAATAATTATTTCATTAATTCTTAGTTTATTTGTATATTAGTAATGGATGATATTAGGTTACTACTAGGACTGGCTGTTTTAATGTTAGCAGTAAGCTAACTGTTTCAGAATCTTATAGAGGATTCATATTATGGGTATAGATAAAGTCTTGTATGCAACTGTTGATAATTAGGTATTAAAACACTCATGTGATACTATTATCACACTCAGCTTCGCTTCGTGTGATAAACCCACATTCGTGTTTTAATACCCCTTATTACACAACAGTTGCATAAATAACTATTAAATGAACCAATCAATTAGTGGGGTACGTTGACTTAGATCGTTTGCTGAAGAGTCCAATATGGCATGATTTAATATTTCCTTATTAAATTCCTGCGGATCTTTGCGTACGTAACAAGCTCTCTGTTTGACCTAGTAAGATATAATTTGCTTCACGAAATGGCTATTGGCTTCTAAAATATCACAAATGTGTAACTTTCCATCTGCCGTAATATTATGAAGAACATCATGAACATAAAATATGATTTAAGTTAATTTAACTTAATAATTTTGCTTTATTCTTGCCCGATGTGTTTTTGCATTTTGATCCCCTCAATCTTAGAAACTAAGCCGTATTATTGTTTTTCCGTATGCCTAGTTATTCTAAACTTAGCTTGTTCCAGCATTGGAGTGAAATTGACCGCCTCGTCTTTATTATTCGAACCATTATTAATGGCTGAACTGTAGACTATAATTAGATTAATGTCACTAAATTCACTGCATTGTACCTACTGGTAACTGGAATCAAAACGCTATTAGCATTCTTCGTCGTTGACTCAATCAATAGACCTCCACTGGACATAAGTTTAGAATAGAATAGAAAAGTTTTTTATTCAAATAAACTTTTACAAGTACTTTTGAATCGTCAATTTTGAATCGTCTCTTGCCGAGATCGCCCCAGAACACGATCTTGTACCCCTTGTATTCAGAGGGGTCTCATTTAAGAACGTCCATATACGTATTGGGGGTCTCCCAACGCGCAATTTCCTTGACAGTGTGACCTCGCACCGGGATATCCAGCGTGGCATTCAAACACTTGGAAATCCCAACGTCTAACTATTTTTCGAGCCAAGTGCCCGTCCGTTTTGCAACACGATGTCCGGTAAATCTGGCTCTACTTTAGATCTCCTCATTTCGGATTTAATCCCGCAGTGATACTTTAAGCATAGCTCACTGCATCGCCCGCTCAAAGATCCTGACCCTTCTTAAGAGTTCCCATTTGCTTTATCCAATTCTCTATCCAAATGCCAGATTGAAATTCTGGTATATTTTAGAACTATTTTAAAATATTGTTAATTATAATTAAGTTAAGTAGGTACCTGTTAAATCAAGCAGCCGCAACTTCTGAAGGTACCGCAGCGCACGGCTCGGCACCGCCGTCAGTCTGTCTTGTTTCAGTTCTAACTCCCAAAGCGTATTGTCGAGCCCGTAAAACGCCTCCTCATGGATGCTCTCCAACGGGTTCTGGTTTATTGCCAGCCTGTATAAACCTGGAATTGTTTTACTTCTTTTAATATTGTTATTAAATAGAGTATCATTTGATAATATTGATTTGATAAATGTTATGAAAGCTAATAATAAACTTGTACAGTAAACTATTCATGTTAACATAATTTTTTCTTCTCAGATTGTGTAGGTAGGTACAAATCACGGCAAATAAGTCTAGCGTTGACCTTCAATGCGCAGAAGTCGAAAATGTATTTCGGGTGGTGAGGGGGTCGCGGGGAGGGCGTGGGGATCGTTCGTAAGCACTGATTAGCTTTCGCGGATCCCTCGCAAGCGCTGATTGGCTCTCCAATCGTATTGTGTCCCGCTCACTCGTACGACGCTGCGCGCACTTGAAGGTCAGCGCTCGACTTACGTGTTGGGAGTTATATACACAGTCCAAAAATATAATATACCTATATATATATATATATATATATATATATATATATATATATATATATATATATATATATATATATATATATATATATATATATATATGTTGAACACAAGAACTGATATCCATTTCATCATCATCATCACTACTGCCTTTTCACGTCCCACTGCTGGACACAGACCTCCTTCCTCTCTTATAGGAGAGAGGGCTATCCGTTTAAGTAGATAGAATACGATATGAAAACATTTTTTCTCACCGAGACCTCAGTAACTAAGTGTTATCTAACGGTCAAATGAATTTTATTTTAGCAAAATGGCCAATTGGACAAGTTTCGTATCAAATATCAAGAACGGTGAGAAGATTTATGATGTCAAAGGTGGTGAGGCTAAAACAGTCTTAAGCCCTAAAACTTATAGTTTCTGTGGTGACCCAACTAACTAAATTGAAACTTTAATTGGTAAAAGTATCCATCTTTAGTTGAACACTAAATAAATTTATGGGTAACATAGGTACTTTACCCAAATAAAGTTTCAATTTATTTACAAGTTGCACTTAAACTAGACCTCTAAAGTAGATTGTGTTACATTCGGTTTAAGATCATAAAGCGACGGTGTTAACTTTACCACCTTCTATGTTATAAACCTTTCTCACCTGCTAAAAGAATTTCTAAGCTGTGAAAATGTCACACACATTAATTCAGAAAGGTCGTCAGCTCAAAAGAGCTCCAGATCGCGAAAGGAATACCGTAGAAATGAGTAAATTATCATCGCTGACCGCTGCTTACATAATCAGCATTTCTTCAAAGCCTCCGATGCAGCCGACTTAATGTTTTCAAACTGCGTTACAATTCTCGAGCAGGTGAGAAAGGTTTGTAAGATAGAGGGTGGTGAATCTAACACCATCTTCATTCTTTAACCGTCAAACAATACCTAATCTAAGATTGAATCTCCTATAACGGATTTCTGTTGTGATCAAACTAGTTGAGCTGAAGAGCTATTTCGGTAAAGTGAACACTATCAAAGTTTGTCACCGAGATTGCGCTGTCACGACCACCTGGCTCTTGTTTGTACAGTTAATTAAGAGATCGTACCAACGCGTACACTGGTCGCACAGTGCAAGTTTTGGCTAGATTTTAGTGGAGGATTATTTATTTCAAAATTAAATTTTGTCAAGGTATTAAAGAACAATAAAACTGGTGTTACAAAAGTTTTGTATATAAGTAGTTTATGATAATAATCCTCCCGCCTGAATTTCGGTCATGAAGACTAGCTAACTACGCAGGAGGTACTATAGTGCACAAGTGTGTGTGGGCATACACAGGTGCACTCTCTATTCCTTCGCTATCATAGTCCGATGGAAAGATAATTCAAACACTGAGAATTTCTTGACAGAAAACCCAAATAATTTCATAATTTTTTGACCCGACCCGGGAATTGAATCCGACCTCGTGATTCGCAGTCGACCACGTCAACCGCTAGACCACCGAGGCAGTTAAAGCTTATAATATAAAATGTGTATGCAAACATATATAACATACTCGTACTTTGTTCCGTCGTGGATAAAAAATAGAGCAAATAAAAATCCATAACATAGCGAGACTTTATTTTGATTGAAACTAGCAATTTCCCTAGTGGGCCACGATATATGTAGGTACTCCTATATTATTCCCGGAGTCCGTAGAGATAAATCTGCGACGGTTTTTTTTTCTAAACTTTATTGTTAAACTCACACGAACTACGGATTGAAATACTTTTTTTCTAGGTGTTCAGGCTTGCGCTTGACTGCACTCACACCTGATGAAAACTCATGCTTTATCTGATTAGTACCTAGAAGATGCTTGTTCTTTTGTAGATAAAATATTTATAGGTGGTGGTGGAGAAAATGAAAGCTGGAAAAGTATCTCTCACAGAAAACCTAAAATAATCTAAGTATTTTATTATTGGATTTGATCATAATAATGAAGAAGTAAAAGAATAGGAGAAAAATACCGTAGTAATAACATAATTGCCTCTCATTGACCAAGATTTATGTGATTGAGGTGTTCTCTACCTGATCTAATGAGAAGTGAAGATATCTGTAGAAATATTATCAGAGTAACCAAAATAGTTCATCGCATCACGAAGTTGAAGTAGCAATGGTCGCAGCACATTGGAGTCTGATATATACGAAGTGTTAAACATTGTGGTCCCAAGGTACTGGAATGGCAACCTCGCACCGGAAAGCGCAGTGTTGGCATATCTCCCACAAGGTGGACGGACCATATCAAACAAGTTGAAGGCACCTGTTAGATTCAAGCGGTACAATACTGAGCTAATTGTAAGTCTCGGTGAAGGGCCCGTGGTCCAACCGATTTGTCATACTGGTGGGACCACGGTATTCTACTATGTACCCGTTATTCCACTGGGCTTCTCTACGAGAGACCAAGGTACAGCAGTTTATCGGTTGACGACGAAAAAGAAGAAGAGCATGATTTTCAAATTCAAGTTTTACATGCGTCTGGAATATTCAGCGTCGAAGATTAGAATTACCTTTGACGCAGAATATTCCATCAAACACCAAACAGTACAAGATATCATTTATATTCCAACGTATAAAATACAGAAAAAAGCCAACAGATAAATCCTGACACAAATATAGCTGATAAATGTCTATGTAATCACTCATACACCGCATGATAAATTTGGCCAATAGCTATGAGTACGTCAATCACAGAGATGTGCAATCCCCCTAATGGGACGTCACGAGGTTCCCGCTTATTATTCAGAACGTCCATTGACCGGCATTCATTCCTGTTATCTATCTTCCAATATTACCTGAATCGATACATCATTTTGGAAAGTCTTTTTAAGGGATTCCCGTGAATGTAGTAGTGATGGTGCATTTTGCAAAGTTCATCAGTAAATTTCGTTTATTCAATATCGCTTCAAATTCTTTAATTTTCAAATAAATAGAGAATTCAAAAGGTCTAGTGTACAGTTTGTTTACAGTTAACAAAGTGCATAAATATGACAAATCATAACGTTTTCCCAATAGTTATATTCCAGTTTCCAGTTATATTCCATACTGATTTACACTCAGTTAGCGTCAACTTGAAAAATATACTCGCAGCCACGATCTCTAGCATATCCAGAACTTTATTTAAAAAACATTTAAGCACATTTAATTTCATGAATGTATATTAATTTAATTTCTACATACCTATTCATAAAGCTGAAGTAAATTTGGATGCATGGACTGACTGGATGCAGTAGGGAGTGATGACTTTTTAAACATATTGGGCAGTCTAAACACAGACACCAGAGTCCAAGAAAAGTAGAGGTCAATTTTAACGACCCTTAAAAAGAAGAAGTATATTCAAACTCACCAGTAGCCTGAAAGAACTGAGGCTCCAGATCTCGTATCTTGTTCCCAGTAAGTTGTAGCGTGAAGACCTTCGAGCTGTTAACAGCAGCCGGCACCCGCAGGATGGGGACATACTTGCAGGTCACGATGCCGAGGTCACCAGCCGGTTTGGAGCATGTGCAGAGTGCTTGGAACAGGCATGGTGGATGGCCTGTGTCTACGTGTAACTGGAATAAAAGCATATTTTGAAAAACTGATATTTAGCCGATACAACTAAATTAATTGTAGCCGTGAATTAAGAAGTTATGGTTCGTTGAATTCTTTAATCGAATCTTGTACAAAAAATAAAAAAACAAAAACAACTGTCAATATGACACGTTTTTCTATAGGGTCTTACTAAACAAGAGATAAAGTTCGTAAACTAAAACCCGACTAATAATTTAGTGTGCAGAAAAACCTGTAGGTATTGTACTAATGTAGTGTGTATAATAACTGTGTAGTAATGAGAATTCGAACGGAAGAAAGCGCGGGGCAAGCAGCTAGTAGCGCCATCTGTTATGTCTATCCGAAACTATCTTAATATTCTAGTTTAGCCGCGCGAACGTCGCTTCTCGATTTTTTCGCACCTACTTAATATGTATAGCCTATGTCACCCGGACCATAACAACTAATCAATAATTGACATTCATCAAAATCGGTCCAGTAGCTTAGCCGCTACGGTGGAACACACAGAATCTGATACAAAAATTGAATACATACATACATACATAGACTAGCTAAATTCATAACATTTCCTTTTGGCTTTGCCGTAGTCGGTAAAAATAAATATAATATACTCACTTCTAACGCCCTCGCTAGCGAGGCCCATAACATTAACAGGAACGTTACCACCACTATGGTGTATCCGAACTTGATTACTGCCATCAAACTCTGAAACAAAAAGAAAACCATTATTTTATCATTCGAAATGTTTGTTGATCGACAGTCTTACAAAAGTTGTATTGTTTTAAATTGTTTCAAAGTTTTAGTAAGTATACGTTACATCAAGTTTTATAATTGTGCCAAACAACTTGTAATTTTAATAGTTAAAACCTGAAATGTGAATAAAACACCCATGACACGGACGATAAACAGACGCACAGATAGACATGCAGATGGACTGGACGAAACTACATATATCTACCTATAGCGGTTCCGAGTTTTACTACGGAAACCTTTTTTTTAACCCCCGACGCAAAAACGACGGGGTGTTATAAGTTTGACGTGTCTGTGTGTGTGTGTGTCTGTCTGTTCCCCTGTAGCGCTTTAACGGGTGGACCAATTTGAATGCGGCTTTTTTTGTTTGAAAGGTGAATTAGTCGAGAGTGTTGTTAGCTATGTTTGATGACAATCAGTCCAAGATGGCCGCCGCTACAAAATGGCGGATCACATATTTTGCCACAACTTCCTTAATATGGGTATCAAATGAAAGGGCTTGACTAGTAGAATAGCACTACTGCAAATCCAAGATGGCCGCCATCACAAAATGACGAATGTCGGGGGTTTTTTTAATTATTAATTTATACTTGTTTTTTATTCCACTCAAAATCATCAACGGTCACGTACTTACGTGACTGTTACAAGCGTTTGCTTTGTTGTTACAATTACAATACAATAACAATACAATACAATAGTAATTACAATACAATTTTCTGTTACAAATGTTTGTCACAAATAGGTAATACAATAAAGCAAACACAGTCCATAATATTTCGTATCTCTAACATTTTCAATGCTCGCAACCAGTTAGCCAAGTAACGATCAAACAGAGGCGAATCAAACTCGGGCGCTTTGATTTCAATGTTGGCCAGAGTTTTCCAACGTCAGCATTGTTTGTTAAAACTTTAGCGTAGTTAGTATTACTCAGTTATTAGGTATTCTGTGCTTTGGCGATGTCGATTTTGAGGGACGTTTTCAGCTAACCCACTTCCTTTACATTCAAAGGAACATTCAAAGGGTAAAATCAATCCCTAATAAATTAAATCCATTACAAAAATGTAACGATCTCGAAAGAACATGATTTGTCACATATTTTTACGGCGCGCCCAATACTGCTGACTTGTACATTTTCTGCCACTACCAATCTCAACAAAGACTGGTCAACTACACTGAAGATATTATAGTGCGATCGGAAACAGATCATGTGGACCGTCAGCTTTACGGGCTCTCCGATGCATCATGCAAGACGTAATAACAACACCAGCTCCCCAAACTCTACTGCTACGAAGAATTTATTGATAGGAAAACCAAATAACTTGTTTTGGTCCGACCATTACTCGAATCCAGGACCGGCTGGCACCCAGCTGAATAGCCACTGTGCCAAAGAGGTAGTTCTACAAGCTTAAATACAAACGCAATAAAAATCGCTCCGAAGATCCTTTTATTTTTACAGTCTGTCGTCAATTTGCCAAACGAATTTTACTGACGTAGATACATTATCAGGAGTTTCAGCCAAAGTCCATTATCCTGCATTATTCATAAAAGATTTCCTTTTACGTATACAGATGCCAGTTGCTGATTGCTCGCATCTAAATGGTAGGTACTAAAAGTAAGTACATCTGTTTGAGCCGTAAGGCTGCCTTTGCACCAGAGACGTTCTAAACTGCGCTGCGAGTATAGGCATGATATAACTCAATAGGACCGTTTGATTTCCATAGCTTGCCTTAGCAATGAAAGCAGCTGTATAACCTAGCCAATATTTTATTGATTACATTAATTATATTAGAACAAACTAGCTCTTTGCTAGTAATTACATAGATAGTAAATACAGGATAGGCATGATATAACTCAATAGGACCGTTTGATTTCCATAGCTTGCCTTAGCAATGAAAGCAGCTGTATAACCTAGCCAATATTTTATTGATTACATTAATTATATTAGAACAAACTAGCTCTTTGCTAGTAATTACATAGATAGTAAATACAGGATAGGCATGATATAACTCAATAGGACCGTTTGATTTCCATAGCTTGCCTTAGCAATGAAAGCAGCTGTATAACCTAGCCAATATTTTATTGATTACATTAATTATATTAGAACAAACTAGCTCTTTGCTAGTAATTACATAGATAGTAAATACAGGATAGGCATGATATAACTCAATAGGACCGTTTGATTTCCATAGCTTGCCTTAGCAATGAAAGCAGCTGTATAACCTAGCCAATATTTTATTGATTACATTAATTATATTAGAACAAACTAGCTCTTTGCTAGTAATTACATAGATAGTAAATACAGGATAGGCATAATATAACTCAATAGGACCGTTTGATTTCCATAGCTTGCCTTAGCAATGAAAGCAGCTGTATAACCTAGCCAATATTTTATTGATTACATTAATTATGTTAGAACAAACTAGCTCTTTGCTAGTAATTACATAGATAGTAAATACAGGATAGGCATAATATAACTCAATAGGACCGTTTGATTTCCATAGCTTGCCTTAGCAATGAAAGCAGCTGTATAACCTAGCCAATATTTTATTGATTACATTAATTATATTAGAACAAACTAGCTCTTTGCTAGTAATTACATAGATAGTAAATACAGGATAGGCATAATATAACTCAATAGGACCGTTTGATTTCCATAGCTTGCCTTAGCAATGAAAGCAGCTGTATAACCTAGCCAATATTTTATTGATTATATTAATTATAGGTATTAGAACAAACTAGCTCTTTGCTAGTAAATACATAGATAGTAAATACAGGATAGGCATGATATAACTCAATAGGACCGTTTGATTTCAATAGCTTGCCTTAGCAATGAAAGCAGCTGTATAACCTAGCCAATATTTTATTCAATACATTAATGATATTAGAACAAACGAGCTCTTTGCTAGTAAATACCTACATTATAATATATTTCTATTAAGCTTCTTGCCGAAACGACAATGAAATTTTCCTAAATCGCGCGGGGGCTAAAAATAAAAAATGTTAGCAAATTAATTTCCCGGCCGCTCCTAAATACAATGGGCAACTCTTAAAACGCTGAACTCAGTGGAATTAATTTGGCAAGTCGAGAAATTTGGGAAAGCTCTAAATGTTTTGCAAGACTAGCACTTTTCAAAACAAAATGAATAGGCATCTTCATGGGCTGAGTTAGTTTATATGCATAATTTATTTTGTAAATTATCCGGAATACAAATTATGATGGACGGTAGCCGGTAGGGGCTTGAATGGATAGACAGAGGATGAACAGGTAATTTTTAAGACCTCCCTGGCGCAGTGGTGAGCGCTGTGGCCTTATAAGTGGGAGGTCCCGGGTACGATTCCCGGCAGGGGCAATGTGGGATTTTATAATTTCTAAATTGTCTAGTCTGGTGGGAGGCTTAAGCCGTGGCTGGTTACCACCCTACCGGCAAAGCCGTGTCGCCAAGCGATTTAGCGTTCCGGTACGATGCCGCGTAGAAACCGATCAAGGGGTATACATACCTCTTCCAAGTTAGCCCGCTTCCATCTTAGACTGCATCATCACTTACCATCAGGTGATATTGCAGTCAAGGGCTAACTTGTAGTTGAATTAAAAAAAACAGAGGATCTCAAGCAAGGGAACAGCTATAACATCTCAGTTAGTCTACACTTCTATTGGTCGAGACAACAACATCGACGATTTATTATGATGCGGTTGTAATAATATTCTGTCAACTGATATCGTCATCGTCAAAAGTTCCCTTGTATGGTCTTCCACACACCGCGGTCCTGTGCCTCTTGTATTCAGTGGCTCCTTACGACTCGTTTAATGTCGTCTGTGCACTTAGTGAGGACTGTGGACTGCGCTTTTTGGTACAAGCTCGTCATTCTAACACCTTGAGACCCAAATGCCTGGCACATATGTGCCAGGCATTTGGTACTGACCCTTAAATGATATACCTACTCGTAACCAAATTGCTGTCGAAATTTGGATTAAAACAACGAAGCAAAGTTGAAAATTACATAACCAGTAGGTACACAGAAAGAAAAAAAAAGAGAGAAATACGAGCGAACCACATGCAAGCAATGTCAAGGTTGAAAACTCTCGACCCATTACTCTTAAAATCCACGTGCCTGACTATACATAACGAACATACAACTAACACACAACCTTATTCCACTGTACAAACAACCGACGAATCTTTGAATGTAGAACTCGAAAAAGTGATAATCTTTCAATTCACTACACACTCCTAACAGTCCATATCTTGAAAACTTCTGAACCAATTTTGATGAAGCTTACTCTGTTCCCTTAGTTGAAGTAAATGTAAGCCAATAAAAAAAGAATGGTCACAATCCGATCAATAGTTTTGGGGAAATCCGCAAACAAACATACATACTCGTATATACACTTATGAAATTTTGTACTCTTGTTTGGAAGCCTATCATAATATTATTTGAATATTTTTCAGTTCCAATAATAATATATACAATATACATACTGTCGAATTGATAACCTCCTTTTTTGAAGTCAGTTAAGAAAGCGAAATAAATTCTGGTCGCAGAGCTTGTGGATAACCTTTTGAAAACAAGTGCAGTTATAAACTGTTCCAACAACTGCTTTAAATTTGAAACGAGTTTCGAAAACAACGAAAACGGTTGAGGTTTTCCAGCGATGTTTGTACGGTTCTTTAATATCACTGAGTTAGCTGAACAAACCAGTAAGATGTAGGAAAGTATACAAAGGATTTTTAATATAATTTCAATGTTGAGCTCTGTTATTTATATAAATACGAGTAGGTACATAATAATCTATTTTTTACTCGGTTAGAATGTTAATAATAATAAAGACTTATTATTACATAGTATTTATTGGCTTTTCGATCCCTTTTAATAGATCTACAATCTTCTATAGTATATAATCTATACCTATAAATGAATTGATAACTGATTGAAAGACGATGCGCAGCCTAAAAACTTTATTCGGACTGTTACGAAAATTTATAAAAACAATATATAATAATAACAACGAACAAGCATTTAATTTTGAAGTGAAACTCATTACATCATAAACTAAATAGCCTGCGAGAGAATGAGATAGAATACAAATATACAGTGTCAAAGGGTAAGTGTCTCCATAGTAGATAACCAATAATATTTTTCTAATAAATAACAAAATGGCAACGCACGTCTAATAATGAATAGAGGGTATAATTTCTCTTAGTAATGAATGACTTTTATATAGACAAATTTTTGATACCTTGGGTATAAAACATAAGCAAGGTTTTAATCTATACTAATATAATAAAGCAGAAGAGTTTGTTTGTTTGAACGCGCTAATCTCAGGAACTACTGGACCGATTTCAAAAATTCTTTCACCGTTGGATATGTACGTGATCCCTGAGTGCTATAGGCTATATATTATGTACCACGGGCGAAGCCGGGGCAGACCGCTAGTGTCTAATATAATATTTAGGTTGTGTGTGTTTCAGGCTTGGCGTTTCAAGAGTATGTGCAGTGGCCCGGGAGGGAACGCTTCGCGATATCGGATATGAGTTTGGAGAGCCAATCGATGAAGTTCTCCAACATTGATTGTATGGCAGCCTTTACCTACTGACTTTGAAATGGAAGTCGCGATTTGGCTACGGCAGATTGGTCTTTTAATTCGATGCAGTAAACTGCCGTTTCATGGGTTGCTACTTTTTGACGAAAAAAAAATATGGATGGGGTAAAAGTGAATGACGGAAATGATTCACATCATCAAAATATTAATAAATTTTATGTACTTACTACAACTTATTAATACAATCTGTTGTTCTGTGTACAAGTTTGTTGTTTCAACGGGCTAATCTTCGGAAACGCTGAATTAATTTTTACAGAATTCCCACTTTTATAGGTGGAAGATTATACAAGAATTAACTTGTGCTGCTTTTTGAACCAACTTCAAAAAAAGCAGGTTATTTCCCAATAATATTTAGGATCTCTGCGAAAAAAATGTTGATATAAATCAAATCAAAATCAGTATAGATGCCAGCGAAAGCATTAAAAGAGCAAGCTTACAGAATGTTCAATGTGTGGAAAAAGCTGTTTCATATGAGGCGGCTTTTAAAAGGAACGCTTTTTTGTATATATTCAGCTTCCCAAGTTATATTAAATATTTTAATTTGAGAAATATTTGAAATATTTTCCCTCGTGCCCATATTTATAGTAGATACCTACCTATCTGATATTCTATTTTCCCCACATCAAAGCGAGTGCTGTATCATATTTATTTTATTAAAGGAGATGTTTCAAATCTGGCTAAGTCTTGTACAGTACCATACAAATTAAGAAAAATCTGTTGTTCTCGGGAAAACTAAAATTATTGAGTTAAAATTAATACTTTAGTCGTACAAAAATATTTTTTATTCATTAATTATTGATCGATTTTCAATATGGCGTCGCTGGCGTCGTATGGTTTGACGTAAACTGACAGCTTGTCACTTCAAATAACAATTGTCATTGTGAATTGTGATTGATATTCTGTCAGTCAATGGTGGACTGGCGGTCAATTGCAATCGATTTCTGTTTGATTTTTGAGTTCTTTTCAACAACTTCACTTTCGTTTTCTGGATTTTGGACCGTTTTGCTCATCTGTTTACCTGGCTTTCGTTTTTGGACTGTTACTCATGCCATCTGTTGACCCGGCGTTGTGCTACACGGACTTCGATTTTGCTTAGCGATTTGGACGGTGTTGATACGATCTAATGACATTTCTGTCAAAGTCAAATGACAAATCGAAATGAAAGACATTGTACCGCCATGATGAATTTTTATTACGTGTTGCAATCCTAAGCAGAAATACTTGTTTTGTACAACCAAACAAAACCATTTTATAGAAAATATATAGTTAAAAACTGTTCAATGTTTTCTGGACTATATCCAAGTATACTGTACCGAGTCCTAGCCAAGGCCTCATACAGTGATGAAACATCTCCTTTAATATTTTACTTTTCGAGGTTTATGCTTTTTGTTGTAAGTTTTCTTCTTCTATAAATGGTTTTTTAACCATGGCGGAATGGACGGCGTTTGGCGTTTTTCTTTTTTATAGCTAAGTACCTACCTGAAAACTATTGGACCAATTTCAAAGCGGTATTAAATAACCTGTAAATATTACTTTAGGTTAGGTTCCTTTTAATGCCGCAAAGGGAACTGCAATCCTGTTCTTTCAAATAAGGATTACGAATTCTACCTTTAAAACTATTGAGGCAACTTTGATGCAGTTTTTTCATTAAGTATTCATGTATCACTTCTAGGTTCTGCCTCTCTTACTGCCTCAGATTATCAGTACTGCAGTTAAAAAAATGTAAATATGTACTTTTCTTTTATAGCAGTATTAATCATGCTTATGTCATCAAACTATAACTATAATCATAAATCCTCTACGCGACTTGATGTCAAGTATGTTCTTTGTTATAATCTATTTATGTTTTCGATTAATATTACATTATTACTTGCATAACTAAAACGGTATGTGTAAATCTGATTTACGGTCAGTCCGTAATATAAGCGGCTTAGCGGGTAGTAGTAGCTGCCTATTGCTAAGCGTACGTGGAATACGGAAAGCGATCCTGCGGTTATAATTGAAACGCCGGGATAACGAGCTGCGGTTTAATATATTTCGAAGTTTCACAGTTTAACGTTCAGTTTTATAGGTCACCTGATATTAATTTGTTTACTAGCTCATTACCGCGACCGCACTCGCACTTTTATTCTGCTCTTCGTGTGTTCTCTCCTTTAAAATTGTTATAGTTTCTGTTTTGTTTCAACGTTGTATTAACCAATAGATTGTCCACTGTTGAAGCTGAACATAGTATAGGTCGCTTGCAAGGTTTCCACAGAACACGATCTTGCGCCACTTATATCCAGCAGCTCCCAGTGACCGGCTTGAAGTCGTCCATGCACACATGACAATTTGATATCTCATAGATGACAGAGTGTTGTTTCCTGTGCGGTGTGGCAGCATGTAGGTAGCTGCCATCTGTAGTATCGTTTTTTTCTGTCATAGATAATAAATGCTTCTTCATTCTTGTATAGATATTATCTGTTTACCTTTATGGTTTTCTGTTCTTGATGTTAAGTTCGAAGGTTTAAATAGTGGGTAAAAGATAACAATATGTAGTTGCGAATGGCAGCTAGATACGAGATAGGTATCTTTTCTGGGCGGATAAATAATACAGAAAGGGTCGGTAAATAGGCACTACCTATTGACGTTTTATCGGTAAAATCAGCATTCCAAACCGATGGAACACATAAGAGGCATTACCTACTATCACAAAGGTTCTGAGTCAAAGGAGTTCTTGAATAAATAACCCGATCAATGGAAAATAGTTCTCAGAATGTAGTTCTATAAATTAGATTTGATTATTTCGAAACGGAATAGCTATTCTTCCAAATGACTTTCATTTCGAGGCTATTCATATTGTATTAATGAAACCGTACGTCTTTACTGTATTGAACTTTACAAAATTAGTTTGTTAATGTCAGTTCGAATAAAGGTGCAAAAGGTCACACGGTCACACCTTGTTTTAATATTATGACGACCTTTTCTATATATAATTAGTCGAACTTTATTTTTCAAGATAACTTTATAAAAAAAAAAAAGTGATTAGTAAATAATGTAAGACAGTTATATAATAACACACAGAGACATGGATAAAGCAATGCCAATATTAATTATAATCATAATAAATTAACGACGCAACTAATTTCTAGATAGCTATAATAATATGGTTGATGCTATAATGTCTAAACTAAAGATATTTAAATGTTACATTATTAGTGATAGATGGGGTTAATAAAGTTAATTAACGATAAAAATGTTACGTTTGGATTATTTGCATAGCAGGACGTTAAAGTGAGGTAGGTAACTATAATTAAAATAAGGTTAATTTTGACCACCGAATAAAAACTTATCAAATAACCTATCATCTAATGGACCCCTATAGCATAGACGCAGTGATGCCCGATTCATAAATTCAATCTATGTGTAATTATCGATAAATTACCTAGTAACGTAGTTATTTTGTTGCTCGGTAACTTATCGATAGATAACATGTCATAGAATTAATCTAGGAAACATGTGTAGAAATATTAAAAACTAGATGATGCCCACGGCTTCGCCCGTGTGTATTTAGGTTTGTAAAAATCTCGTGGGAACTTTGATTTTCCAGAACAAAAAGTAGCCTATCTGTAGTAAGTAGTAACCCGTCCACAAAACGGGAAAATTCCGTGGAATCCTTATGATTTCGGAATGCAATTCCTTACAGCATCAGGGTTGAGGAGTTGGACATGTACCTACTCGAGGTCATTCAACAATAAAGTCTTTAATTGGTATCCCCAATATCAATTTAAATAACCGACAGTGCCTAAATCCCGTTAATTTTGGGGATCAGATCCCCTACAGCATCAGGATTGAGGAGTTGGAATCCAAATTTTTTGTAGGACAGTGTCGCAATGTTTCTCTATCGATTAAAAAAAAAATTACGCAAATCGGTTCAGAAATCTCGGAGATATCGGTGTACATAGGTAGAAAAACACAACTCCCCCTTTTTTGAAAGTCGGTTAAAAAGTAGCCTATGTTACTCCCTGGTTAATTCTCTACTTGTATGTGAAAGTCCCGTCAAAATCGGTTCAGCCGTTCCAAAGATTAGCCCGTTCAAACAGACAGACAGACAGACAGACAGACAGACAGACAGACAGACAGACAGACAGACAGACAGACAGACAGACAGACAGACAGACAGACAGACAGACAGACAGACAAAAATTTTAAAAACGTGTGATTCGATTATAGTATCGTTCAAATAACCATATGAGCTTAATATGAGGTAGTTATTTCGATATTACAGACAGACACTTCAATTTTATTTATTAGTATAGATAAAAATAAGGAAGCTCAGAATTTAAAACCCCTATTTCTCTAGCGGCACATTCAATGCAGCCTGCAATGCAATAAAAGCTTGATCTACTGCAGCACGTGGTATAAAACGTAAACCAGTCTAAACTTTAGATAAATCTCTAATTCTTGGTGTATCTACCTACAACCTAATTATAACCCTTTGTGTGTAACAAAAAGTCTTCCATTTGCTAAGAGAGCTCGCGGATTAGCCCGAGTGTAAGAAAGGAAGGAAATATATAATATTAAAAGGCGCTTGTTTTGCCCGTCACTGTTGCTTGAGGCGAAATTCTTAAAAAATATTATTAACTTCCATCACAAAAGTGAGTAAATCTAGTAAGCGCTTTTTAAAAGAGCGAGCAATTTGTGAGATGTTGAACGGTTTGCTGGTAGTTATACTTTGTTAAGCGTTTAGAAATGAAAGCTCAAAGAAATTTATACCTTCTTGGGATGTGTGTAAATTGTAACTATTGTAAAGTATTATAAAATGTAAGTATGGTTGGTCTGCATTTCCCAATACGAGGTTGCGCAAAGTTTATAGATTCCAGCATAGCAGCAGTATTAGGGACTTACAACTTTCATCGGTTCTTTGATCTACGTCTCAGCACTAATGCTCTGAAATACAATTACTTGACAAAATATCGTTGGTCTAGTGGTTAGCATATTCGACTGAAGATCACGATGCCTTGATTCGATTCCCGCGTCAGGCAAATTATTGTTAGGTATTGAATTTTTCTGTTAAGAAATTCTCAGTGCCAGCCCGGAGTTGGTAGTTGGCGGTGTTTCACCCCCGTGCCTCGCAGAGCACGTTACGCAGTCGGTCCCGGTTATTATCACTATCATGTGACAATAGTCGTTAAAGACCGCCAAACCGCATTGGAGCAGCATGGCGAGCTCTAAATCCCTGTCTCCTATGAGAGAGGATACCTGTCCTCAGCAGTGGGACGAAAAAAGGCTGACTACAGCCTTTTTTCGTCCCACTGCTGAGGACCACCACTAGGTGGTGGTGGTTTATTTATGTTGGCATTTAATTACATCACGACACTTCGACATAAGTACGTACACTGTGTCTTAGCAACTAGTTAATACCTGAACTATTTATCGAGGTACGCGCTCAGCGCTTAATCTTCTTAACGGTTACTGTTGTGAGTGATACTATACAACTTACGTCTTATATTTGACGCTAAGTACTCGGGTAGTTCAGAAACTAAGGAATTGGTTGACATTACAGGAACAAGTAAGGAAGGAATATCCACCGCTGTTCAATCAAATTGAATTGAAGTGTCGTTTGAAGTTCCACCACACTACTACAACCAGGGCCGGATTTAACCTTATCGGGGCCCCTAGGCAAGGCAATTCTCAGGGCCCCTTTCCTTTACCCTTGTCGTACTTTTTAAAATATATTTTTTCTAGTAGTTTTTTTTAAACACTTCATAAATCGTAAACCGCAATTTGCTTTATAGATAATGTTACGGAACCCTTCGTGCGCGAGTCCGACTCGCACTTGGCCGGTTTTATTTCTCGACTAGGCGCTCACGTGGTCCCCGTGGGCCCCTAGTTGGTGCGGGGCCCCTAGGCAGTTGCCTAAACTGCCTTATGGATAATCCGGCCCTGACTACAACTACAGTCCTTTAACGTCCTACTGCTGGACATAGGCCTCTTCGTAGACCCGCAACGCTGCTCCAATGTGGGTTGGCGGGGTTGAATGACTATTGTCATGATAGTGATAATAACCGGGCATGACAACTTAACGTGCTCTCCGAGGCACGGGGGTGAAATACCGCCAACTTAGCAACTCCGGGCTGGCACTGATTTTGACTGAGTGTGACGAAGAATGAGAAATATAGGTGAGGCAGAATGAAGGGACCACAAAGCAGTTCTTCTGGCGTAGCATATTTGGCACTTTCGGCATAACTAATAATACGCCGAACTATGTAGTTTGACAACACTTTAAATCGAATTTGGCTTCTAATCCAAAATAGTTTCGTCATTCCTATCTGTCTATTATGTCGGCCTGTATTTCACAGCCATTTTATTTTACCGTAATTTTATAGAAATAACAACATAATTAGGTAGAGGATCATTAAGTGGGTGCAGAAAGATATATAAAAAATAATGAGAGCTTTTTCACAAAGATAAAATAAAATATAAGTAAGAGCAGGGGAACTATTTACGGTAGAGATATTTTTATACGTGAACTTTGCAGGTAATTGCGTGGGCTATAATTATATTAAAAAACAGCCAATGTATCTCAATTACGTGTATTTAACAGTTCGAATGCATAAATAAAATGGCGAACGCTACGCTAGTGTCAATATTTGTTAATCAATTATTAATATTCTAATTGATTAATCATGTAGACCGTAGGTTGCCGTTTACACGCGATCAAATAGAGATGGCATATATGTATAGTGTATAATATTTATGTATAGAATAGAAAAGTTTTTTAGTCAAATAAACTTTTACAAGTATTATTGAATCGTCAAATTGAATCTACCACTGGTTCGGAATGCCGTTCCAAAATGTATGTTTAGCGTAAGAGGTTTTGTGTTTGTTTGTGCGTTTTCTTTTTATCATTTCCCTGAAGAAATTCATTTTGCAGGTTTCAAGGCGTTGCTGCCATGCCCAGGCGTGTCGCAGGGAAAATTGACTTTCCCGGTGATCTTTTACTGGTTTGTTTTTTAGATATTATATTTCACGACAATAGGCGACATAGTGGCGTCGCAATAAACTTCATTATCATCGAAATAGAAAAATGTAAACTATCCGTCTCCGGGATCCGTCAAGAGCTGCTCAGCAGACAGGCTAATCGTATACTCATCAACAGATTGTTTTTTACGAAGGATCCCTGAATAGGTACTTATACATATTTCTGGTATAGCAAGAAACCTAGGTCACTCCTTGTATAACCTCCACCTGCCTGCGAAAGTCCCTTCAAAATCGGTGCAGCCGTTCCAAATCCAGGCTAATGCCCGGACAAACAGACAAACAAAAATTTTCAAAACGTGTCTTTAGGTTACGCTATCGTTCAAATAATAATTCACAGATAGACACTTTGATTTTATTCTTCTTTATATACATTTATCACGGCCAAGATAGTTTCCAACTATCATCCAATGCCATTAACACTTCATAAAGACTCACCATGACTGATGTAAGTGCACTTCCCCATAAAACAGCATTCGGGCCGCTCGCCGCTCGGTCAGCCCCTGAAACACGAGATGGAGGTGAAAATGGGACACGTCGATTGCTTTATTGTGCTTATTTATAAATAAAATACAGTAGGTTTGGTAGTGGCAACCGCTATGTCGATTTACGTCATCAAATTATTTTGGTAGAAAAAGTTACAGCCTAAACCACTGAAGTTAGCTTAGAATTTTTCACAGTAGACGTTTTTATGACTTATGAGCACTTACTAAGAAAGGATCTATCCCCTACGAAAATAGGGGATGGAAGATTAGATGAAATTCTTTCACTTTCAAGTCAATGAAAGTCACTTTTCAAGTTATAGGTATTTATGAATATAATTTTTTGGGCTTTCTGTTAAAAATAAAGAAATAAGTGTTTCAGGATTTTCGGAAATTCCACCCTTAAGGGAGTTAAATAGAGGATAAAGGTTTGTATAACATTTGTATGAATCCACGCGGGCGAAGTCGCGACCATCAGCTAGTAAAAGTATAAATATTTTAATCAATTTGTCATCCTCTCGGCACCGTCTAATTTGGCCTTTAGGTAGTTGCGGTCGCTATCCCACTGGCGTTTTGCGAGCGTTCGCGTTTCTCCAACGTCTGCGCAGCGACAACGTCGCGTTGACGCGACGTCAACGTTGAGAGTCTCAAATAGTAGGAGAGCCCAAGAGGGGATTTTTGGATTTACTCGAGCGCATCAGATTAAGATAAGAGAGGCGAGGCATCTTGCATCCTGCTGAGTACCCTCTACCATATATAATCCCTTTAAATAGAGCCGCGCGCAAAATAAAATAATGATGGACAGAAATACTCAGAAACGCCAGAATGGTGGGTTAATTACGAGCTAAGAAAAGTATATTTAAAAAATCAGACTATTTGAACGTAACGTACGAGAATGGGAGCGTTTCAAAGTTGCAAAAAGCAAAAAAAAAACATTATCTTGACCTTCTCGAATCTCGAAGGTGGTTGAATTTTTTTCTATTTTGAAGGAAATGATGCAAAAATAACAAAAAAAATATAATCAGCCGATTTCCACAAGCTGAAGTTATAAAAATCGCCTATTGAAGATGAGAGCGTGCAGCTAGAAGCTTTCCCCACCACTGAAATGGAAAAACTTATAACATTTTATTCTTCCTATCAACTAATCTATAAAATCTACTAGGTCCCGACGACGCTATAGAGTAAATCCACATTTAGGATCCTCGGCTCCCCTACTATAATGGCAACCGTTCACGCTTTGACTTCGCAACTTCAACGTGACGTTAACGTCGCGACAACGCTTCGCAGACGTTGGAGAAACGCCAACGCTCGCAAAACGCCAGTGGGATAGGGGCCTTATACTGCAAAAGATGAACCGACTTCACAACCTACACATAACAGGCCATATCTTAGAAACTATTGAACCGATTTTGATGAAACTTGCACAGTTCTTTAAGTTGAGTAAGTTACACCTACTAAATTTTTATATTTGTTTGGAAGCCATTATAAACTATGATATATGAATATTTTGCTGTACCAATAATATCACATACCTACTATACTGTTGAATGGATTTCCTCCTTTTTTGAAGTCAGTTAATTAAAAAAAAAAAGAATAAGTATATAATTAAAAATGTAAATCGACGATCAACATGGTGCTAAAGCTGTCCGACTCGGCTAGAATGCTGAACGTAATATTATGTAATTACAACAGGTCTCGAGGCGACAGCGAGATTCATTTCCTTTTTTGTGACATTCCCAGAACATTTTACGAGGTGCTTTACTTCATTTCAAACAACATTATATTGTAAATAGCTTCTTTTTATTACGCACTTTGCAATTAGGTAAATCGACCCTACTCATTAACTACGCTTAAAGACTAGTGTTACTCAATTATTTCATTATTATTTGCAATACGACTTTAAATTTAAGTAGGTGAGTACATATTATTCTATTTTGTCTGCAATATAAAGGAAAGCTTTTTTTTACATTTATTTTTTGCTGTCTTTTATTCCGATATTAAAACAGTTTAACAGAAAAAGAGTAACAATATTTATAGCTACTACCTATATTGTATTGTGATTTGTACGTTTCGAGTTGACCACTTTTGACTTACCAAATAAAAGCTTACTAAACGTAGAATTTTGTCTATAATTCGCAAAGTTAATTAAGAAAAGCGGATGGATGCAAGCGGCACAAGACCGTGGCATGTGGAAGTCCCTTCAAGAGACCTATGTCCAGCAGTGGACGTCAATCGGTTGATTACGACGACGACGAATTAAGAAAAAAATTTTTTTTTTAATTATTAGTCATGATGAACATGACTTTTCCCCTTTCCCTTTTCCCTCCAATTAGGTGAAAACTTGTGTTAGAAGTGGATACGACAATAGTATAACGGTTGTATTATCGCTATTGAGGCTTATTATTATTAGTATAGGATCCCGCTATACAACGACCTTCACCGAGATGCTTATTTGATGAAACTTATTTTATATTTAATTTGATAGGTACGTCAATAAATATATTGCATATGGGTTGCCTAACAAATTTCAGTCCAGGATAATATGATTAATTGAAAAAAAAAAATTTTTTTTAAACATTTCACTGGTTTGATTATTAGACAAATTCATAATGAAATCATCTTTATTTTCATTTAATTTTAATTCAATAATCAGACCGGTGCAAAAATCTAGTATCGATTTACCTGTTTACACCTGGCTACCCGAGAGTTGTGACCGGAAAAGAATAAGCAACCTAACGTTTGCATATTCTATGGGCTTCATACTTTCGATTGGTATAGAATTTGTCTAATAATCAAACCGGTGAAATGTTAAAAATTTTTTTTTTATTTTTTATTATTAATTAATCATATCCTGGACTGAAATTTGTTAGGCAACCCATATGCAATATATTAATTGACATGTTAAATTAAATATAAAATACGTTTCATCAACTAAACATCTCGGTGAAGGTCGTTGTATAGCGGGATCTTAGACCATAAGTATAACTAGCTTTTGCCCGCGTGAATTTCGGTTTTTCAAGAATCCCGAGGGAATCGTGGGTTTCCGGTTCCCGTTCCCGCTCCCTTTTTTAACCTTTTCACCTACTTTTAAAGAAGTTCGCTATAGTAATCTACTTAGTCTATATAGATATCTATAGTCTATCTCCATTCCAAATTTTAGCCAAATCGGTTCAATAGATGTGGCGTTAAAGAGTAACAAACATACACACATACACACACATACATACACATAAACTTTCGCCTTTATGATATTATTATTAGTGTGATATTACTATTTCCAAAGTGTAGGTATATGTAATAAATTACAGTGTAATTCAATTACAGGTAAAGTATGTGCCGCGACGCAAATAGCTGATCAACATAGCAATAAAGCTGTCTCAGACAGGTAGCATGTTGGCTGTAATTCGTAATTACAACAGTGAAGTGCTGGAGCGTTTCATTTACTCTCGTATATGAGATTCGTCGCTCGAAATACGACGCATACCTACTCTATGGTGATCTTTAGTAAGTTAAATTTGTGATTTCAACTTAAACTTAAACGGAATTAGAAATTTATTAAAAAACAAACTATCGCAGCAAATATCAGTAACATCGATTCACGTGTCTCACAAAGCAATGAAAATGTTAAATGTTCATTTAAATGGAAACCTAGATATAAATTTTAAAAGAGTATTGAATTATTTGAATGATTCACCATAACTAGTCTATCGACTTTTGTTTTATTTTCTCTCAATATTTTTTCATTACTTTGATACTTATAAGTACGAAAACCTCATTCTTTTTTTTTTTGCAAATCAGTTAAAAATAAGACGAGAATAAAAAATAATAAAGAAACATCGCATACAAAATTTTGTCAGAAAAAAAAAATATTAAGACTTTATCAACAAGACTACTTACTTCTACTTACTAGTAAAATTACTAGTATTTAATAGAAGGTATATTATTGAAAATGAAATCATTATTATTTTTATAGGTACTTACTTCCAAACATGTAACCATTGACCAAAATTAGGTATACATTTAGGTATCTATTTAAAAAAACGAAATCAACTCACAACCATGAACGGAACGAGAAATAAACGAGTGCAAATAAATGAGCTCGGTCATTAGCGCTAAACGCGAACCTAAAGGCACTCCATGAAAAAGGGGGCTCTACGGACGACCGACGGGCTGCCGTGAAACCCCACAGGTAATAATTAATTCCGCTGCTGCTAATTTCCTCCACCGAACTCCAGTTCCGATAAACGGGAAATTAGAACGGCTTCGGTTCTGGAATGGCCTAGATTGAAAAGTACGTCTTGACAAAGTTGTTTGTTTGTGAAACACCTGTTGTGATTTTTTTGACATGTTAGCGTACTTACCCGATGTGGAATGAGTTTTAAATGGAAGGGTAACGGGTGTGGGAATTTCATTAAATCCATATAAAATTATAAAAAAAAACTAGCTTCTGCCCGCGGCTTCGCCCGGATTTTCACAAATCCCGTGGGAACTGTGGATTTTTCCAGGATAAGAATAGCCTGTGTGTTAAGTGAGGGCATAAACTATCTTCGTTCATTTTCAGCCAAAATCAGCCAAATCGGTTCAGTAGTCGCGACGTTAAAGAGTAACAACACACACACACACACACACACACGCATGCACGCACGCACTCACGCACGCACACACACTTTCAGCTTTCTAATATTAGTGTGATTAGTAAATTAAACGAGAGCAAAATCCACACTAATATAACATTAATAATCGTCTCGCGAACTTCGACACGATTTTGCCGACGCTACGGCTGGCGGGCGGACAAGGTGTGTCTCAGTTCAAGAAGGTAATTCCATCTGAACACGGTCGTATTAACTTCTAATTAATTTTTACCCGTCATCGTACCGGAACTCTAAATCGCTTGGCGGCACTTTGGCGGTAGGGCGATAAGCGGTTGGTAGCTAAAGTCGACGCCTTTCCAGAGCAAATACAGTATAAAAGGAAGGATGAACCAGGTTAATTTTATTTACACTGTCCACACACTCGTATTCACTGATCCGAAATATCGATCAAAAGTGATAAATTATATACGAGTAAATACTCGTAATAAAGCTACATTAAACATCACAACCCTCGCTGGAATTTCGCCGGGGATCAATTTGAAGTTTGTTATGAACAACCTTATTAATCCAATTTATTCGGTGAAACTAACTCGGTACCACATGGATCTCTAAATTTAACTGAACTGACAGCTCTAAATGAAGAGATTCTCTTCCGCATACAACAAATTGAAAACGACAGCACTAATTTTTTAGACCTGCCAATTGACAGTAGTTTAGAAATTGTGTACGATCGAGCTAGCACCGATATTTGTTATTGTCTAGACTCTAGGAGTCTAGACAGATGGACTGCGAGCTTCCTGCAAAATTGCAGTTTAGATACAATTATATTGCAGTTAACTTAAGTTTAACGTGATTGCCGACTCTAGTCCTCGTCGAATTGGCGTACAGGGTACGTGCAGTTCTAGTAGCACCTACAGTGGATTATGCCATCGGTCTGCAGTTGTATCGACTGCCAATAGAACACCATACAAACTGCAATTTTGCAGTCAGTTAGCAATCCAACTTTAGTTCGTCTGTCTATAAATTCAAGCGTTCAAAAGCGAGGGAGATATTTCATACGGATTGTACTTCAGATGTCTGATAGAGCTTTAAAGAGCTTCAGAGAGTAAATCTTTGAGCTCATGTAACTTCATACATATTTGCACGGAAATCTGACAACCTACAGACACAGACAGGTTTCTAGAGAGTACAGAATTTCATTGTCTTTGATTTGGTTAATCTATCTATATCTATTATCTATCTATACATATATTATAATAAAATCGTAGACTTGCCGTATCTGTACATTAAATATTTTTGCAAAATAATAACTGGGGGATGTTAGGCATAAGCAATAGAACGTAAAAAAGCTATTTTTGAAATTTTTGTCTGTTTGTCTGTTTATCCGTTTGTCTGTATGTTTGTGCGCGCATCACGCAAAAACTACTGAATGGATTGAAATGAAACTAGGTATGATTCAAGTTCATACTACGGAGTAACATATAGGATACTTTTTATCCCGAAATTCAGCACGGTTCCCTTGGGAGAAGGGATGAAAGTTAAAATGTGTACTTAGCTGTAATTCATTAACGCGTGGTCCGATTTCATTCATTCTTTTTTTGTTAGAAAGAAGATACTTTAAAGATTACCAGCTAATCTCAAATCAATCGATTTTGATGGGACTTTTACTGGCGGATGTTTACATTTTGATCTACCTAAACATACGCCAGTGAACTTTTAACAGATTTTAGCAAGCTATGAGCTCAAAGGAGCTTAGGAAAACAAAATGATTCACACGGGATTTTCAAAAACCAATATCCACGTGAACGAAGTCGCGGGTGTCGGCTTGTTTAAAAATGAGAATGAAACTTCTATGTGTGAGACGCGTTCGGAAACTCGAAAGAGACTTATCTATTTTTAATTTATGTCCTTAAGTTATAAAATAAGGAGGCCATTACGAAAACGGTGTTCGAATAAAGATGAAAACAAGAGCACGTGTTCAAAAGTGGGTAAACCTAAATCATCGATATTTTGTAAACGATCACAAGCACGTTAGCCGCATAACCGACTCCAAATTTACGAGCCGCCATCTATCAATCAGCCGGTTTCCGCCGGCGTTTTATACACAGAATATTGTTATAAATTATAACAGCGCTGTGCCTGATCATGCGAGATGAGACTTTTATTTACTTTATTTTATGAAAGAGGCTCGTTAGCAATCTTTTTATGAGTATCCATTACTTAGCGGTTTGGACTACTAATGTCCGTGTAGCTGTGGTATTGCTTCTACCTACCTAAATAATTTTTAAACTAAGAATAACAATCTAAAGTCAGTCTCCTTATAAATTTTACGGCTTATAACTTATAACTTACGGCTTACCATAAATCGAATAAAACCATAACAGATATATCCTGTTATCTTTCCAGAATAAAAGTACCTAATTCTTTCCACGTCTCCAGGATGGAAGCTGTTCCAAACATAAGCCGGAAAGATAAGACTGAGACCGGATAAGAAAGAGATTGGCAGACGGAGGCATACTTTGCCATTGATAAAATATGTATTATTATTTATACATATAAACAAAATATTAGATATTAAATATTAAATATTAGATGGCGGTAGGCTACGTGTAGTAGTACTAGTTTTACCATAAATTACATATTGTCTGTTACGCAATTTTTATTCCTGTACTCAAAGAAAAGCCTAGCCTATATAGATAGTACCAGAAGCACATACGAAGGCAGAGTAATGTTATAGCCAATATCTAGTCAAATAGTACCAAGACTTCAAGCTATACGAGAGCTTTGACGCAGTTGAAGTCACAGGAATCTCTATATAATAATGTCAAATAAGGTAAGGCTTTACTATATATCTGCGCTGCTTAGGTATAATGCTTTTGATAAATACGTTATTTCAGAAGAAATCTACAGAAAATCCCGAGGATTTCTGCCGAGCCAAGTCAAATATTTTCTGGAAAATTCCCAGTTTACGTGCCCGATACACACCCTCTGTGGAATTTGTTGTAAGGGTGTTTCAGAATCTCCCTATTTTTTTAAACAAATACAAAATGTGCTTTAACTTTTAACAAATACAAAAGATCATTGTGGAAATTAGATTGGAGAAAATTGCGTGAAAGCTCAATGCAAATTGGCTTTGCGTTGAGCTGCCCACAGGAGAGTGTGAAGTGTCATAATTTGTTACATTGATACAACTAACTACATTTTGTAACTTTTTGGGTTAGGAAAAGAGCAATTGCTCAGTTCTTTGTTGGCTCTTTTCAATAAAATCCACTTTCCAAATCGGCGGTAGAGTCTTGACTTCGCCTGGGACGTATACAATGGGTTCCCTAGGCATCCAGCATAGTCGGCAAGAGGGAACAGCCATGGTGGTTTTTAGTTAGGGTATACCCCCACTCGGGGGGGAGTCCCACATAACCCTCGTTCCGCCCAAGGAACGGGGGTAGCCATAAAGATTTTCCACCACGACAAAAAAAAAGAGTCTTGACTTATCACAGGAGCCATAACTAACTAGGAATAAATATACTTAATAAAAAAATTTTGAATTTCCAATTCACTTCGACACGGTTCCACTGCATTCTATGCACGCTGAATAAAACACCAATCGGTAACCGCGTAACATACAACTCAATAAGAGAAAACCTTGAAACATCCACGAAAACGTACCAAAAACCGCGGAAACGGTTATCGATATAAACAAACGCGGATAATACACGCGTCGGGGAATCTACTCGCGATTGTGAACGGTCGCGTTGAATGGCAACACAAATAAATTAGCCGTCGGAAGTGGGGCGAA
The DNA here is from genome assembly GCA_920104075.1 of Melanargia galathea. Taxonomy (NCBI): domain Eukaryota; kingdom Metazoa; phylum Arthropoda; class Insecta; order Lepidoptera; family Nymphalidae; genus Melanargia; species Melanargia galathea. The sequence continues at coordinate 4,797,177 of OV049869.1, forward strand.
CGTTCTGGGATTTTGCACTTCTCACCGTGACCCGCGCTTTCAAGGTAGGCCCAGTCATTTTATTGGATCCTCAACACATGGTAGAGTGTTTGTATCAAAAAAAATTATTTGATCAAATGTTTACGTCGATTTTCGGTGGGCATCGGTGAATGCTAGTTGAAATTCAAGACGTTGACGTCGACGTCACTGTCATTATCAACCGATAAACGTTCACTCTTGTAGGGGCTTCCACACGTCATGGTCTTGTGCCGCTTGTATCCAGCGGCTCCCTGCAACTCTTCGGGTGTCGTCGGCCCACCTAGTAAGAGATCTGCTTACACTACGCTTTCCGGTGCGAAGTCGCCATTCGCTATCCATGAGGAATTTTTTCTTTAATTAAATGGTGGAATTAGGTCTCGGGCGCAAGGCACGTAGGATCAAGACGATATTCGCCGCGTATGATAGTGTTCCTTTGTTAAAATATTGTATCGTCCGCACAGATTTAAAAAATCTGTGGTGGAAACTGTTTTTAAGTAATTAGTTTTCTGGGATAAAAAGTTGTCATGTTCAATATCCGAAATGCAAGCTATCTCTGTGCGTAATTTCATCAAGATCAGCTGAATTGACCAATCAACAATTATTGTATCCTCGCGTTTTAAAGATAGAGGAGGGCTTTTGACTGCATCAAATCTAATTTTCTACATCTAAATAATAATATGTAAGGGAAAAAATTTGCTATTTATTTAATAACTATTTAATTAATTTGCACTTCTCAAAGTGACCTTCACTTTCAAGGCAGGTCCGCTAATTTTATTGTTTCATGTAACATTTATACATAATTGTTTATTGTAACATGTTGCATATTTGATATTTGTATCAATAAGGGCCTGTTTTACCACCTTCTGATAAGTGTCGGATTACAACTTTTGTCTTTGTCACAATAAAGTAAGAAAGTGACAAAACTTACGTTTAGGCTATCCGACATTTATCAGAAGATGGTGAAACAAGCCCTAAATAATATTTCTCTAACTCTCAAGTTACACGCGTTCAAGTAAAAAAAAAAGACACATGGCCTTATCCCATTTAGAATTCATCGGGACCTGAATGATCAGCTTCGGTCATAAAAGTAATGATCCAAGTTGAGGACGAACTTTCTAACTATTTCCTGAGTGAAGTCGCTACGTGTCTCTAAACTTGTTACCAAAAACTGACTGCTATTTTTGGAACGTCTAAACGAAATCTATACTCTATACTAATAAATAAAATTGAAGTGTCTGTCTATAATTTCGAAATAACTACCTCATATTAAGCTCATATGGTTATTTGAACGATACCATAACCGAATCACACGTTTTTAAAATTTTTGTCTGTCTGTCTGTTTGATCGGGCTAATCTTCGGAACGGCTGAACCGATTTTGACGGGACTTTCACAGACAAGTAGAGGATTAACCAAGGAGTAACATAGGCTACTTTTTTAACCGACTTTCAAAAAAGGAGTTGTGTTGAAATCGGTAAGTACCTATGTTAAAAAACGCCCTGATAGGTATATTCGCTGCGCGCGACGGCCGACGCTTGCGCTGCACGGAACTCCCCGCGCCGCGCCGCGCGGCGGGCGGGTCCGGTGAAGAGGGTGCATGCTCCAATCTCCATTTCGAACGAGGGAGCTAATGCGTGCGGATGTGTCCTGCGGTTTCGTAATTTTTATTTTGAATCGGAGATTTTGGGATTTGTGAAAAACCGAAATTCACGCGGGCGAAGCTGCGGGCACAAGCTAGTCTATATATATAAAAGAAAGTCGTGTTAGTTACACTATTTATAACTCAAGAGCGGCTTTACCGATTTGGACGAAATTTGGTGTAGAGGTAGACAAGGCCTTGGAAAAGGACATAGGGTACTTTTTATACCGGAAAATTAAAGAGTTCCCAAGGGATATTTAAAAAACATTTTCCCATACAAAATGTTCATGGGTTTCGTAACTGTCGAATATTTATTGTTCATCCCGTCGATACGGCAAACTCTCACGCCTGTACCTACTTATATAATTCTTCCGTAGGTACGTGTGTTTGTCATCTAACTCCTCCTAAACGGCTGGACCGATTTGGATGAAATTTTGTGTGTATATTTCAATGGGTTCCTGGATGATTTGAAAACAATTACCGGGTAGGTTACCAGTTTTACCAGGTTACAGGTTACCTGTAACCTACCGGGTCTCGGTAGGTGATGCTGATGTCGGTATGTCACCACCGGGCAGGACGAAGTCTGCGGGATCCACTAGTTTAAAAATAAAATTCAACTTTTGCGATGACACTTTATACGTACAATTTTTTTCCGCATCTAACAAAGGTGTGTTCATTAATAAAACTCATATTAAACAAGCTACGGGCTGTATGTATGAAAACTTTTTCTATATTTGTGGGAAAATAAGAAATGCTTTTATTTCTTTTTTCACACTTCTTAAGGAAAAAAGTAAAAGTGCATACTGTATATGTACCGGTAGTCCTTTCAGGTCGCAAGTTAAAAGCCCTCGACTTCCGCATTTCTACCCGTGTCGTAATAAAGTGTAGCTTTTGTTCTTCCCAGCCGGAATAACAGTCTTTACACATAAATACTTACTATAAAATAAATAAGATGATCTCCAAGATAAAAAAAATATTTTTTTATAAGAGAAAAGTTATAGGAAAAGATAAACCTCGATATAATACACACAAGATATAAAATTATTACAGTAGAATCAATCAAATAAATTAAATAAGAAAATAATAACATAAAAGATAAACAAAAAGAGAACAAGTAAGCTTGAAGAAATATGGTTCCGCGCCCCAATCCAAAAGTTTTCTATACTGTCAATATTTGTATATTTTGTAATTCAACATCTCTACCTAGCAGGAGTAATGTACACAAATTCAACATCTGTACCTATTACAAAATAATAACTAAAAGTTTCCAAATTAAGGAAATAAATTAAAAAATTAAAGATCAAAATGTAGCAACAAAACTCAAAGAAAATAATGTTGATAGAACCTTAAATTGATATTACAGTATATCCAAGCATGACACAGACGACGACCAAAATCTTAAAGCACTTATTAAACACTTAGTCCGATGATATTAAAAGGAAGCGTAAAATTGGCTTCGTTACAAGAGACCAGGTGCTTAAGATCGGGGAGGTGGTTTTATTAAATTTCGCCCATACCTCGCGACCTCACTGAAAATTTAACGACGTAACTTACTTATTAAAAACATATTTTTTTCAAACGATGCATAAACAAATAGCTTCGTTTACCTACATATAATTTTTTAATGAACAGGTGACAATTTTTGTTTACTAATTTTATTAAAATATTATCTAAAGTTAGTCTATAGCTCCATAGATAAGATAGACTTCGCTTAAAATAAAAAATCATTAGTGAATGCTCAGGAAGACAGCTCCCTTATTTTGAGTTTTCTTATCTCACCTACCATGGAATTCTTGTTTTTCACTAATTAACAATTATGTACGTTAGTATGCAAAAAAAACCTCTATTGTAGATTCAACAAAAGTAAAGAAAATATACGCAGTAAACAATAACCATGGCTGCAATTAGGTTATGACTTTCTTTCAAAGGTTTCCACTAACGCGATTTGTTTTCCAAGGTTTTATACCTACTACTTAATAAGTTTACTTTCGTACCGTGTACGGTAATTAGCGCATTCCTAGGACTTCACAAAGGAGTAGGTTTTATAAGTTCCACTTCTTTATTATTTTCTATTCTTATTATTTTTATTTTTTTGTGCTACTTTTTCGATATATTACTTAGTTTTTCTTTTGATGTTACATTTATTCAATGAATTAAAATAAAGAGCTCATTTTAAATCATTGAGTTTTGTATACATTCGAAAATTATATTTTTTTAATTTGCATACTTTTCTAGTGGGATCTATTTTCTAGTGGGATCTCGTTCCGACAGATAAGTATATTTAATTTTCATTCTGAACAACATCTCCTGTTTTCTTGTGGTTACTTTAATCTGCGGGTATGTATTTGACAAGTGAAATAAGATTGTACCAGTCCCAGGTAGACTAATATATAGTCTACCTGGGACTAGATTTTAAATAAGTATTTTCTTTTAAATCACTGTCACTGTTACATAGTATGTTGATATAGGATGGTAATGAGTCAACATTTTTAAATATGGGTGTTGACACAACTTTAATATGTAAAATCAAAAACTCAGACAATTATTAAAAAACTGGCAACCCTTACTGGGAGCGTCATGTGTGTACCAACTTTAAAAAATATACTCTCTCTATTAAAAATGGTCGACCAGTGAACACTAAAACCTGTGAAAGTGCAAATTATAATTAATAGAACATTCAGTTAAATATTCATTCAACCACAAAAATATAAACACAAGTGAGTCAACAATTTTTGGCGACCGTGTAGTGTGCTGTGCGGATGTACAGTAATCGAACTTGCATTTTTTACGAACAATCAACAAGTGCACTTTACGAACTTTGAACAATGGCGTGTAACATGGTCAAAAATATCAATACCACATAAAAAAGGAAAGTTCGCCCGTCCTTTCTTATAAATATCACAATAAATCAGTCCTATTTTGCCAATTCCTAACCTATTTTCAAGTTTTTAATCATACATAATTATATTACGTCCATGGTTTTATTAGGTTATTTTGGAAAAGTACCACGTGCATGTCCTAATGTAAATGTTTCAAATGCACATAGATTAGTCTATTAGCTGCATAACAAATCAAAATATCAGTGGAAAATTAATATTATTAGTTGTTACATACATTCTAATAGTGAGGAAAAAGGAAAAAGAGTGCACTGTGCATTGTTGAATCAGCAATTTAGTTGCAACATCAATTAATAATTACAACAGTACAAACAATCAATCAACTGTTTATTTACCTAGTGGTGTTTTTATGGGATTCATTCACATTCAGGTTTGCTGCAAACACAGGTATTTAAGTACATACTTATTATTTCAAATTGCAATTACTATATACTTACAGCATAGGTATTTAATTAATTTATTTAGTTCTGCCTTCCTTAGCAATGACAGGCACAGAGGAAAAGTGTCCAGAGCTCAAAGAGCTTAAGGTGAAAAGAGGTTCGCTTAAGGGTAGGCTCACAACATTTGAAAAATATTTATCAGAGTTACAAAAACATAGTTCTATTACCACTATTCAGTACAATGAACTGAAAACTAGGTTAAAGAGATGCGAAGGACTGTATGATGAATATGATCTTGTTCAAATTAGTATAGAAGTAAAAACAAACAATCATGCAGATGAAATGTTAGAAAGAGAGTCCACAGAGGATAGATATTTTAGGGCAATAGCAGAGGCTCAAGAAATTATACATAAACATAAAGATAATCTAGACTCAGAATCAGAATTGTCTCATGTGACAGTAACTAATAGCAACTTCAAATTGCCCCAAATCCAAATACCTAAATTTGACGGTGCCAGTGCGAAGTGGCTGGAGTTTCACGATACTTTTATTTCAATGATTCATACTAATACAACAATACCCACAATAAATAAATATCATTATCTAAAATCTTCGCTTATGGGTGAAGCAGCCTCTGTTATAACGTCTCTGGAAATATCCAACCGGAACTACGAAGTAGCTTGGAAGTTGTTATGTGACCGTTACAATGACAAGCGGAAGTTAGTGAATATTCATCTTAAATCTTTATTCGAGGTGGATGACATCAAGGAGGACAGCTCTCTACGTTCATTGGCAGATCATATTGCTAAACATTTAAGGGCTTTAAACACACTAGATGAAAAAACTGAAAATTGGGATACTTTGATAATATTTTTATTTGCTTCAAAATTAGATACTAATACCTGCGCTAAATGGGAAGAACACAAAAATACTTTAAAACTGAAACCTACATTACAAATATTTTATGAGTTTTTGCGCAAGAGAGCTGACGTCCTTGAAGCCACCACATCAAATAAAACTATCAGTGACAAAGATTCAAAAAATGAAGAGGTGAAAACTCAAGATTCTAAATTTCAGCCACCAATCCAGGGGCAACAATATAAGCGATTAAATAAACAACAGAAATCCTTTGTCGCTGTGAGTTATGATAATAAAAATTCAAAAAATTCTAAATGCCTAGCATGTAACTCAGATCATCTTATATACTATTGTGAAAAATTTTTGTCTATGTCACCGGCAGACAGATACACTTTGATAACGAAACACAGACACTGCGTGAATTGTCTCCGAAGCGGGCATATGGCTCCTCAATGCAAGTCACGTACGTACGGATATGTTCTCGGGTTCATAATACGCTCTTGCATCAAAATAAAGAGAATAAACAAATGGTCTCCACACCAGTGGCCTTGTCCACTTGTATATCTAATCAGGTTTTACTATCCACAGCTATTATTAACTTAATTACTGATACAAACAACAGAATTGAAGCACGCTGCCTGCTAGACTGCGGAAGCCAGTCGTCCTTCATCAGTCGCAATCTAAGAGATAGATTAAAATTAAAATGTCAAGATGTTAATTCAGTCTGTGTAACAGGCATTAATAATGTTACCTTTGAGGCTATTCAGCGGTGTACTTTGAAAATACAATCACACACAAACAAATTTAGCATGTCAATAAATGCATTTATTATTAATGAGATAACAAGTATGCTGCCAAGCCATGAAGTAGATATGTCACAATTAAATTTACCAAGTAATATTACACTTGCAGATCCACAATTTTATATTCCATCAAAAATAGATGTTCTGTTAGGAGCAGATTTATTTTGGGATCTAGTGAGTACAGAACAAATTAAATTAGGTAAAAATAAACCAATCCTACAAAATTCAAAACTTGGCTGGCTAGTAGCTGGTCCAGTCATGTGTTGTTCAGACACTAATATTGAAAACAAAATCGTTTGTAATTTTACCCAGGAAGTTCAAAAACAGTTAACAAAGTTTTGGCAACTAGAAGAAGTGCCAACAGAACCTGTCATGTCTCCAGAGGAAGAAGCGTGTGAACAGCATTTTGTACAACACACCCGTCGACTGGAGGATGGCAGATTCTGTGTTACGCTGCCTCTTAAAGGTCAACCTGAGCAATTAGGAGATACTTATTGCATAGCACGAAAGAGATTTGAATCCCTAGAACGTCGTTTTCAGAGGCAACCCAATGTAAAGTCTCAGTACGTTAGTTTTTTAGAAGAATATGAAGACCTGGGTCATTTGTCAAGGATTGAGAGACCGGAAAATGCAGTTTTCTTACCTCATCATCCGGTATTAAAGGAGCGCAGTGAGAGTACAAAATGCCGAGTTGTATTTGATGCATCTTGCAAATCTAAGACGGGTCTCTCACTCAATGATATAATGATGGTAGGTCCCTCTGTACAAGATGACATATTTTCCATACTTACAAGGCTACGAGAACACACATTTATTTTTACCGGTGACATAGAGAAAATGTATAGGCAAATTCTGGTTGAACCAAGTCAAAGACATCTCCAAATGATATTATGGCGGAAAGATGAGAGTGAACCCATAAGTTATTTACAACTTAATACAGTAACTTATGGTACCTCATCGGCACCTTTTCTTAGTACTAGGTGCCTTGTACAGTTAGCAATGGAATGTGAGGAACCGTTGATAAAAAACATAATGTTGCACGATTTTTATATAGACGATTTAATCACAGGTTATTCCAATGAACAAGACTTACATAAAATTTATCAACGTATCACAGAGCATTTAAGCTCCGCTGGTTTTCAATTACGCAAAGTAAAAAGCAATTCTAAGCACCTATTAAACAATATTACAAAAGAAACCAACAATGAAAATAAGCAAGAAAATTTAAAAATTTCAACTGCCACTAACACATTAGGTATCGAATGGGATCCTAATGCTGACTGTATTCTTATATCAGTTGCAAAACCATCCAGCATGTATGGAAATATCAGTAAACATACAAAACGTACCATCTTGTCGGCATCATCAAGCATATTTGATCCACTAGGTCTTTTATGTGTATGCATTATAACCTGCAAGATGATTTTGCAATTGCTATGGCTGCAAAAAATTGGGTGGGATGATCAAATTCCAGAAGAGATTTCACAAATGTGGCAAAGATTTACAAATAATTTAAGGTATATTGAAAGTTTGTCAATTCCACGACATGCAATTTGTAATAATGCCATAGTCATTCATTTGCATACCTTTTCAGATGCATCATTGAAAGCGTATGCTGCCTGTGTGTATGTACGTTCGAGTGATGCAACAGGCCATGTTACAGTACGGCTCTTATGTGCTAAGTCAAAGGTTGCTCCACTCCAAACGTCAACCATACCTAGGCTTGAACTATGTGGATCGGTTTTAGCCTCCCGGTTATGTAAAAAAGTCACTGATTCTCTACGGTGTTCTATTAAGGAAAAATATTTCTGGTGCGATTCTAAAGTAGTACTGGGATGGCTAAATACTTCACCGCATAAGTTAAGTGCATTTGTATCTCATCGTGTTGCTGAAGTCAATAAGTTATGTGCCAACAGTAAATGGATGTATGTGCCTTCTGCTTCAAATCCTGCTGATCTTGCTTCAAGGGGTGTGTATCCAGATGAAGTTGAGCATCTTTCGTTGTGGTGGGAGGGACCTACATTTCTAAAGGAAAGCCAAGGCCAGTGGCCCGAACAGCAGCATGACGATATACAGAAGGACTTACCTGAAATTCGTGTTCAACTTTGTAATGTTGATACACCGCAGACTTCTATAATTGAATTTAAAAAATATTCAAGTTTTCTAAGACTACGTAACATTGTTGTCTATTTGTACCGGTTTATCAATAATTGTCGAAACAAAGGTTTTAAACAAACAGGGCCTTTAACTGTAGACGAATTACAGCATTCCGAACTGAAATTAGCCCAGTTGTCACAGCAGGAAAGTTTTCAAAAATATAAAAATAACTTTGAAAAATTTCCTGCCTTATTTAATCTGACCCCTACTGTTGATGAGACAGGTTTAATTCGAGTTGGTGGGAGGTTAGATAACTCAAGTTACAATTTAGATAAAAAACATCCAATATTATTAGACAGCAAGCACCGCTATTGCGAAATAATAATGAAATATTATCATGTTAAACTAATGCATGCGGGACCGCAATTGCTTCTTTCTGTCATCAGAGAGCAATACTGGCCTATTGGTGGCAGGATTTTAGCACGACAAATTTGTAACAAATGTTTAATTTGCAAAAAATTGAAAGGAGCAGTTGCGACTCAAATAATGGGCAATTTGCCATCAGAAAGAGTGTCTCCAGGTTTTCCGTTTGAGATTACAGGAACGGATTACGCGGGGCCTTTCATGATTCTCAACAAAAAGGGACGAGGCGCAAGGCTGATGAAATGCTATCTCTGTGTTTTCATTTGTTTTAAAGTAAAGGCTGTTCATCTTGAATTGGTGAGCGATTTAACTACAGAAGCCTTCATTTTGGCCCTGCGCCGTTTCATGTCCCGCCGCGGGAAGCCGCGAGAGATTTTCTCCGATAATGGCACTAATTTTGTCGGGGCTAGCCGTGAAATTGCTGTGCTAGTTAAGAATAACATTAATTCTGTGTCTGACCTTGCTAATGAGGGCATTAAGTTCAAGTTTTCACCTGTATATTCACCTCATTTTGGTGAACTTTATGAAGCAGCAGTTAAATCTGCAAAATTCCATTTAAAAAGAGTTGTAGGAAATGCACATTTTACTTTTGAGGAGTTAGGAACCTTATTCTGTCAAATCGAGGCAATTCTAAATTCAAGACCCTTAGTTCCCATGTCCTCCGACCCAAACGACCTTACTCCTTTAACTCCTGGGCACTTTCTAATAGGGAGACCACTAACGTCACTCCCTGCACCATGTTTGGAGGATGCTAATCCTAGTCGCCTGCACCGATATGCTCGAATTGAACAAGCAAGACAGCATTTTTGGCGCCGGTGGAGTCATGAGTACATCTGCGAATTACAACAGCGAACAAAATGGCTGAAAAGGCAACCTAACATTGAGCCTGGGCAATTAGTGCTCATACGTGAAGAAGCTACTCCACCATTGAAGTGGCCTCTAGGACGAATCACAGCTGTGTATCCAGGAACGGATGGAGCTTGCAGAGTCGCTGACGTTAAAATTCAGAAGGGGATAGTCAAGAGATCCATCAATCGGATTTGTCCCCTACTTGAACAATAATTGTGTGTGAAACTAACGAACAATTTTTTTTTTTTTTTGTGTGTGTGGAGATTGTTGACACAACTTTAATATGTAAAATCAAAAACTCAGACAATTATTAAAAAACTGGCAACCCTTACTGGGAGCGTCATGTGTGTACCAACTTTAAAAAATATACTCTCTCTATTAAAAATGGTCGACCAGTGAACACTAAAACCTGTGAAAGTGCAAATTATAATTAATAGAACATTCAGTTAAATATTCATTCAACCACAAAAATATAAACACAAGTGAGTCAACAATGGGTTTAAGTAAATAGTTAACTATTATATGGATTTGTATGGATTTAGTATGGGTTATGTTTTTGGGTCTTTAATATAAATTCGCATTGAAATAGAAAATCGATTGGAAACAATTTTCTCAATAAAAAGCTTTTGTAAACACCGCTCCAAAATCTTGTTTTCACCTACTATTTTAACTTTAATCGGAAATGGTTATTAATTTTTATGTACATAATTTTTCTATTATTTCTGTAGCTAATAATAATTCATATGTATCTAATCGTCATAATATTTTTTGTTCTTTTCATAGCCTTCTCGGCCAACTTATATCAATGCCATCTCTTCTTCGATACACGACAGTGTGGCCGATTCTGTTGTACACAATCTCTAAATCTAAACTAAAATGACAGTTCTAAATATATTCCTGTCTCTTTCACAATCCTCCCTGCTGAAGGGGATAGCACTATTTTTAAACCTGTCAATTTAGTTTAGGTTTAGAGATTGTGTACAACAGAATTAGCCACAGTATATGAATAAATCTATCCTTCTCATTATTGCTAAAAATCAGGATCAAAGTGATCCTGATTTTTAGCATTTAAGCCCCTTAAGAATGTCAAAGTTACTTTGCCAAGTGAAAATGAACTGGAGCAATAAAATCGTCACTGCGCCATTATCTTCGTTAGTCACGTCGGGTGAGAATGCGGGAATTTTTTAAAGTTCCCAGTTCCACGTTTAACTTTGCTATCTAAATCACAACTCGGGGAAAACTTTCTTTTGTACCGATTTACATAAAATATCTCCCGTGCGGAATCTACTGCTAACTTTCGAACTTTATAAAACCAATATATTTACGTAGCAGTCAAGTAGGTCCATACACTGACTGTGTACGTACATGGTGGTAAAAGTTTGACATATTATGGTATAGGATCCCGCTATACAACGACCTTCACCGAGATGTTTATTTGATGAAACGTATTTTATATTTAATTTAATATGTCAATAAATATATTGCATATGGGTTGCTTAACAAATTTCAGTCCAGGATGTGATTACAATTAAATATAAAATACGTTTCATCAAATAAACATCTCGGTGAAGGTCGTTGTATAGCGGGATCTTAGACCATTAACTTTCAGTAAATTTTACCAAAAAAGAATTGTCAACGATCTTGTTAGATGCAATCCAGGACTCAAGACTGTGCTCAAGAGCTTGCTCATACTTTATACAAAAGCTTCTGTATCCAGAGACGTAATACGGTTCCTTCCGTGCACACTTCCATCTAGTTATATGAAAGGCACATTTTTAATATATTATAATATTTTTATATTTAATAACTGTACACTATACACATAAGATATTAAAAAAAAAAATTAAAAGAAACTTTATTAATAAAAGGCAAAATTTTACTGATTAACCATTTTTATAAATATAAAGTAAAACGTAGCTTTTTGAACAAAGTATATTGGAATGTAATAACTTCTATTGTGTAACATAATAAATAACCTATTATTACGATTATTATGTTTTTGTGTAGAATTTTAATGGAAGCTGTAAAGCAATTTATGTTTAGTTGCATTGCATGCAATCATGCAATTGAGAGGATTGACACCGTCCTTGCAACAAGCATCTAGTAGTAGGTACTAGGTACATTACATATTTCTTGTCTTGCGTCAAGTTGCTACTGGGGTTTATAATAGTAACATATTGTGGCTAATTCTGTTGTACACAACCTCAAAACTAAACTAAAATGACAGGTCTAAATCTTTTCCTATCTCTTTCACAATGCTCCCTGCAGGAAAGGATAACACTATTTTTAAACCTGTTAATTTAGTTTAGTTGAGTTTAGTATTTAGAGATTCTGTACAACAGAATTAGCCACATCATTTCGAATAGTTTACGGTTTTAGAACGGGTACATAATATCAGCGTATACGGGTAGGTAATATTAATTACGGAAATTTGTGGATATTTCTACTTTCGGTCCAGTTGCATGGATAGTCACGACGGAACTGTAGTTTGTAGTGAGGCGGGCAAGTTAAGGCCACGATGGCACTGACCTATATTAACACAAGTACCAACGCTGAATTGGCTAATGACTAAAGCAATTTGATTATCGTCATTTTGCCGCTGATAAAACACACTGACGTGCTGGCAACGTCACTATTTCATTTTGGTATCGCACGAATTTTTTTCTGGTAGGTATATGTTTCTTATACATTTTACAATATTATTCCATACTAGCGGTCCGCCCCGGCTTCGCCCGTGGTACATAATACCACATACATATAGCCTATAGCACTCAGGGATCACGTACCTACATATCCAACGGTGAAAGAATTTTTGAAATCGGTCCAGTAGTTCCTGAGATTAGCGCGTTCAAACAAACAAACTCTTCCGCTTTATTATATTACTAGCTTTTGCCCGCGGCTTCGCCCACGTGAATTTCGGTTTTTCACAAATCCTGAGGGATAAGTAGATTTCTGGTCCACCCGCCCCCCGCCGCGCAGTGGCGTACCGCGGTACCGCGTACGGCGGGCGCAGGGCGCAGGGGCGCGCGGCGCGGCGCGGGGAGTTCCGTGCAGCGCGAGCGTCGGCCGTCGCGCGCAGCGAAAATACCTATCAGGGCGTTTTTAACATAGGTACTTACCGATTTCAACACAACTCCTTTTTTGAAAGTCGGTTAAAAAAGTAGCCTATGTTACTCCTTGGTTAATCCTCTACTTGTCTGTGAAAGTCCCGTCAAAATCGGTTCAGCCGTTCCGAAGATTAGCCCGTTCAAACAGACAGACAGACAGACAAAATTTTAAAAACGTGTGATTCGGTTATGGTATCGTTCAAATAACCATATGAGCTTAATATGTGGTATTTCTAAATTACAGACAGACACTTCAATTTTATTTATTAGTATAAATAGAAGTAAAGATTATTATGTGAGATTTTGTACAGGGCATTCTTCTTCTTTTTCACACTGGACAGGTATCCGCACATAAACCGTGAAGGTTTTTTGACGTCATAACGTCTTACAAATCGATAAACACCGGCTACACGCACGAAAAGCATGACTCATTGTCACGTACCGCGTGCAAGCGAGAGCGCGGAACAAGCGATAGAGAAGGCACTATCGGCCTAAACGTTCGGCTTGTGATGCATCTATCTCTCTTTGTTTTCTTATGACGTTGTCACGTAAAATTATCGTCCGTAAACCGATTTTACAGACAACCAATTTTTTTAAAGATTTCTAAGCTTTATTTATAAGCTTTCGAAGAGCCAATATTAACGTGTAATTCGGTCACATTTGTTTTCCATGTATGTCTGTTCCACGAATTCAATTTCGGTAGATAGATAAATACGTATTGAAAACGAAGCGAATACCTATTTAGGGCAGGATTTCCATTTGCAGCCAAAATCTGGTATATCTATTTGGCTGGCGCTAGCACGGATCTGTCATTGTACCGAAGCACGTCGCACGACCTAAAACCCCAACGAACCAATCGTTCAATACATTTTGCGGTTTCTGTTCCTCCGAATAGTAAAATTTGCTTCTATTTTGGATTCTCGATACAAAATTTAGTGTAACAGATAAAGGTATCTACTTTATAATTTTTTTCTGACTACTGTAATAGATAATATTCATTCACCCTTTGAATAACTCCATCGTAACATCCATCGTAGTTTTGTGGGAACACTTCTGACACTGATTCATTTTATTACATCAAAGTTATAAAATATTGCTACATACTTACTGTTGCTACTGTAGTTGAAAACAATCTTTTGACATCCTTTTTATAAGGTGCCATTAGAAAAAAAAATTGTTGTCTGTAAAGTCGGTTTACGGACGATAATTTTACGTGATAACGTCATATGAAAACATTGCCTTTCTATCGCTTGTTCCGCGCTCTCGCTTGCACGCTCGGCTAACATTGCCTCTCTGTCGCTTGTTCTGCGCTCTTGCTTGCATGTTCGGCTAGGCGGTACGTGACAATGCGTCATGTTTTTCGTGCGTGCGGCCGGCGTTCATCCATTTACATGACGTTATCACGTCAATAACATTACACATCTTAGCATACTTTTCGAATTCAATTGAAAATAAAGAAACATATTGGTACCTACCTATCCAAGCGCTTTTTGAAACACTTTTCTGTGGTCAAATCTCCAATCTACGCTAATTGCTCTCTTATAAATCATTTTTATTGACCTCGTTAAGCCATTTGAGGAAATTTCTGCGGACTCTGTCCTCTTTCGCGATATTTCAAACTATGCTGTCATCCTTTTCACGAGGAACCACCGAGGAACTACCGTCGCTTTTGCAATTTCTTTCACTTTGTCATCGTCTTTGCTTTCGTTAATTTTAAGAAGCATTCACAATAAATCAAAAAAATCAAATTATTGTATTTCTTATTTATGTTCTTTTTTTAGATAGAAAACAATCCTTTTTCAGTTAAAAATTACCTATAAAAAATTGGCGGCGGATTAGTTTTGTAGTTCTTTTATAAAATTCTTGTATAGATATATTTGTTCAACTAGCTTTTGCCCGCGGCTTCGCCCGCGTGAATTTTGGTTTTTCACAAGTCCCGAGGGATTCGTGGATTTCCGGTTCCCGTTCCCGCTCCCTTTTCCAAAATCCAACCTTTGTACCTATTTTCAAGGAAGTTTGCTATAGTAATCTACCTATAGCTGTAGCTATAGATTTCAGTTTTTTTCAAATTTCCGTGAGAACTGTGGATTTTTCCAGGATGCCTTATGTATTAAGTCAGGGCCTAATCTATCTCCATTCAAAATTTCAGCCAAATCGGTTCTGTAGTTGCGGCGTTACATAGTAACAAACATACACACACACACACAAACTTTCGCCTTTATAATATTAGTGTGATAATATATTATACTTATTATTGTATTTCTTGAATATGAGTTCCTAATACATATCATAAAGGATATATTCAGTACATTGGTTTTAAATATTAAGTACTAGAGAATGCCCGCGGCTTCGCCCGCGTGAATTTCGGTTTTGCACAAATCCCGAGGGAATCGTGGATTTCCGGTTCCCGTTCCCGCTCCCTTTTCCAACCTTTATACCTACTATCAAGGAAGTTCGCTATAGTAATCTACCTATAGCTGTAGATATAGATTTCGGGTTTTTCAAAATCCCATGGGAACTGTGCATTTTTCCAGGATAAAAAGTAGCCTATGTGTTGCCAATGCATGCAACACAGCAAACTATTGCAATAATGTGTTATGCGAACGTGATTTACCTGAGAACAGTCAGCGCCCTCTATGGCGTTTTTGGAAGATTATATCTGTTTTAGTCCCACAGGAATACTTTTCCGGGATAAAAAGTACCCTATTATTTAATCCGGACTTCTAACTTTACGTCTGCAAAATTTCAAAGCAATCGGTTCAGTAGTTACGGCGTGAAAGCGGAACAAACATACAAACTCACTTTCCCATTTATAATATTAGTAAGGATATTCCTTCCTTTTTCCTCAGTCAAGTAGTTGGAAACTGTTCTACATAATTATGTTCTCTCACATGCGTATAATATACCATACAAACTCATTACTCATTATTTTCGACTCTTTTTCTTAATTTGCTTTCTAAAATATTTCCTTTACTTAACTAAGTTTTAAGAACCTCAAGTCCTTTTTCTTAATTTTCTCTGTGTTGTAATATTAGGTATCGATTTTTCCTTCCTATATCTTTATTCCATTTACGTAGCTTAAGTCCCTTTGTTAATTTTCTCTGTGTTGTAATATAATAATATTAGGTATTGATTTTTTGTTCCTATATCTTTATTTCCTTTATGTAGCTTAAGTCCCTTTCTTAATTTTCTCTGTGTTCTAATATCATGTATTGATTTTTCGTCCCTATAATAATATTTCATAATATTAATCCCGCCGAGAGAAATGAATAGATCGGAGCCGTTTAGTTCGCGTCCAGTGGAATTAAGGCCAATTTATGGGGCCGTAAAAGTTACGGTAGGCCAAGAGGTAAAGGTTAACCCGGTCTATTGGATAATTTCATCACTGAAACGGCCGCTCGGTTTATGCAAGATTTAGCTAGGCTAAAACACTAATTTAATCCCTACTGCTAAAGATGTTTTGTAGATTTTAATGATTATAACGTTCATCTTAACTATTGTAACGTTCACGTTAATTATATTATAACGTTCTCCTGACCGACTAGCCCAAGAGCCCATGACGGCCAGACCTTCGTTATTTTATAAAAGCTGAAAGTTTCTCTGGGTATTGTCCCCAACACAGGGAGGAACGATCAGCGACTATGAAGTTGAGATCATGGTTACTTTGGGAGATAACAGGTGTAAAAAATCTTACGTCAAAGTATAAAGTCAAATTTTTTTATATTTTTTATTTTCGGAATAGTACCTATTAGAAATCACTTCATGCAATTGCCAAACATTTAGTGTCGTGGCAACCTCCTGCCAAGTTTTAAACTTTAAGTGCCTGTTTCACCACCTTCTGATATGTATTAGATAGCTATCTACAACTTTTGTCTTTGTCACTTGACATAAAGTAAGAAAGTGACAAAACTTACGTTTAGGCTATCCAACACTTATCAGAAGGTGGTGAAACAGGCCGTAAGTGTGTCTGGCAGGGGGTTATTTTATAAATAATCCGTTGGAAAACTGTTGGCCTTGTACATCGACAAAGGTTGCAATGTATAGATATTAATTTCAACTTGATAGTTCCACGCGTATTTGAGAAAAAGGGCCTTGGCCCTTGACAGCTGACAGACGGACAACGAAGGGATCCTATACAAGGGTTTTTCTCACGAGGTACGGAACCCTAAAAATCATTTGGCAACGCTGACCTACTTCTCATCTATCTGTTATATTTGTCAATAACGACGCGTCTATGCGAAACTACTACCAAATATCTATATAATATCTACTTTCTCGCAGACAATAACAAATTTCTCTCATAAACTCGCATAGAATACGAGCTTAGTACCTACTTAGGTATTAAAGGCCTGCCCATGAATATTTTTATACAAAAGAAGGGCCTACTATGTCCGTAGATTTCGCGCGTTACATAAGAAACACTGAGGTCGAATTGTGTTGAAGACATATACAATTATTTCTGCGTCACCTCTATAACTATGTGCAAAGAGAGTTCAAAATTGAATTTTTATTCATCCGAGTTTTCTTCAACGAGACGCTGAGATAAATACTACAATGGCACTGTGATATTTAAAATGATGTTGTTTTGTGTATATTGTGTTGACTGAATAGTAATGGAATGAAAACATATTGTGGTTATAAAATCTTGACCTACCTGAGATTTGTTTATTAACCCCCGACGCAAAAATTATGAGGTGTTATAGGTTTGACGTGTCTCTATGTGTGTGTCTGGCATCGTAGCGCTCTAACGGGTGAACCGATTTTGATTTTGTTTTTTTTTTGTTTGAAAGGTGAATTAGTCGGGAGTGTTCTTAGCTATGTTTGATGAAAATCGGTCGAAGATGGCCACGTCCAAAAAATGGCAGATTACATATTTTTTCACAACTCCCTCAATATGGTTATCAAATGAAAGGGCTTGACTAGTAGAGTACTATGCACTATGATAAATTTCAAATCCAAAATGACCGCTACCACGAAATGGCAAATGTCAGGGTTTTTTAAATTTTAAATTTATATTTGTTAACTACTCAAGAGCCTTGCTTTACATATAGTTATGACTAGCTGATGCACGCGCCTTCATCTCCTTTTTCCCACCTCTGTTTCAAACTCTTTAATTTCCAGCTGGGATTAAAAGTAGCCTTTATTTGTAAGGGCAAACTGTCTCTAAGCCAAACGTTCAAAATTAAGATAAGAAGCTGTTAAAATGTATTAAGTATGAACATATGTGTAGTGTATGCAGGTTACGATAGAGGGCAGTCGCATACCGGCAATAGACGGAGACAGACGTGCTCGGGCTTGCGCACAGGACATACCCTACAGACGAATAAAAAGTGTGTTTCATTGGATCCTGAAACATTACAATATGTTTTTTTTTCAGGAACCCTTAATATTTCCGTGAAAAGAAGAAGAAATAAAGAAGAAGAAGAATAATTAAGGCCTTAATCACTCATCGTTGTATAATACCCTGATTTTGATCTAAGTTTTAAGTCTCATCAAAATCGTTTCAAGCATTCTGAAAATTAGCCATAAAATAAATTAATAAAACAACCGAAACAGTTCGTTAAAATTTGGCACATATTTTGTCAACAACGATTCAAGTGAAAAAGATACCCAATAAAGTGCCTATTATTT
The DNA here is from genome assembly GCA_920104075.1 of Melanargia galathea. Taxonomy (NCBI): domain Eukaryota; kingdom Metazoa; phylum Arthropoda; class Insecta; order Lepidoptera; family Nymphalidae; genus Melanargia; species Melanargia galathea. Next base: position 4,815,877 of record OV049869.1, read on the forward strand.
TTGTTATCGTTAACAAAAATCTTCGAACGAAAGATTTCATGCGAACGATAAGAAAAATATCATCAGGAATAAGTACAGTACAAGATCGTTACAAGCAACGATTTTGTAATCCACTTATTCTTTTAGCAATTTTTCTTAATGGCTTCTGAAATTTCGCAAGGGCAACCGACCTAATTTGCAACCCATCCCATCCCAGCGTAAAGACTCATAAAAATAAAACTCGCAAGTGGTGGATGTACGCGGCCTTTTCAAATGGAATACACACAACGGGGGAGTTCTATGGGAGGCTGTGGGGCTGAACGCGGAAAGGCATGAGAGCGATTAAAACAAAGTATGCGCAAAATGAAACTAGACACGTACAGGATTAAAGCCGCAGGAACTTGAATGGCAACATCACTGTATATCATAAAACAAAGTGCCTCCGCCGAGTTCGTCTGTTTGTTCATGCTAATCTCGGGCACTGCTGAAGGGATTTGCATTCAGTTTTTACCAATAGATGAAATGATTCTGCGCGAATGTTCAGGTGTATCATCATCATCACTGCTGGGATGTTCAGGTGTATAATTTAATTTTATTAATTTAGGTGGTCACTTGAGTTGAGTACACAATACGTGTATGGAAAAGCTCAAGCTTTTTTATGGCAGCTTTGGCTGTCTGGTAACGTAATGAGTATGTGCATATGGTAGCCTGATTTTCCATTTAGACACTCGACCGTTTCGATGGATACCTCTGTTAAAAATCAACCGCTTCAGCTGCTGATGAAAAGAAGCATTTGCTGAAGAAGTAGTAGCCAAATAGCGACCAACCTAATATGAATTTTGTATGCTACTATTTTTACGTAAGTGACGATTTGATTTGGTCATTTCATACAATTTTGATGACCATAATATCATCACTTGAGGAGTCAGTACTTCTCCTTGTTTCTCTGATCTGTGTCTTTACTCGACCTTATATTTTATTGTACCTTTTGTATCTAAGCGACTTTTCCACAAAACTTGAGCATTTGCTTCTACCTATTGCACAAGAAAGTTTATTCACCGAGAATTTTTAGGGCCCAACGATGTAACAACATGTTTGCATAAACTTGTTGTCATATTTGTATTCGTCTGTACGACAAACAGTTAGATGTTTCTTGAAAGGAAAAAGGGCCAACCCATATGTGTAAATATCCTCCAGTCCCAATTTTTCAGGTCTGAGAGTCAAAGGTACAAGACTCCGGCTGCGTATAAAATGATTGGAAAGACCGAACATTTCATTAAACCAACCTTTGTTTTTTTTTTCGTAATTCCTTTGTCTTTTCATATCTTTGTTAGTTTTCTACTGGTGGTCTAGTTTCAGTTCTCAACGGCTTTCGATGTCTTTGTCTTCTAGTTATTAGTAAAAGAAGTGCTGGTAGAAGCATCAGATTTCACAGTAATTTATAATACCAGGTTTTAAGTCGCATTTTATTTCTAGTTTACTGCCTGGAAACTGAGTTGCTTGTCTTTACTTTTAGTTACTTAAACTCTAATCGGAGGATTATTAAGGTAGATGGTTTAGTTGCTAACGTTGAGGGACTGGTTGTGACACCGAATATCAAACAAAAACGCTGATTAGCAACGTTGATCCCGGTCTGTTACTAGATGGGTGACTGGCTCTGAATTTCCCAATACAGACTTTTTCCGTGTCTTGGAGAGTATGTTATGCCGTTAATTCCGGTTAGTAACTGTTACCGACATCTGATTATAACCGGTCAACGTAAGAGTCGAAATGTCGTTCTCTTAGGCAAATCGTATCATCATCATCATCCTCCCCTGATGATTATAATTTTTCAAATTAAAAAGGGAAAACCCTGGTGATCGCATAAATAAAATACATAATATTATATGTATCTATATGTATAATATGTCTCCGTACTCTAGATTTTGCTGAAAATTTGGAAATTCATTTTAACGAGTTAAGTACTATCCGGGCAGTGACAGAATGGCCTCGTCTGAAGCCCGTCGGTGACGAGGGTGCGACCACCTCTCAAGGTATTGTTTTATTAGATCTCAATAAGATTTATTATAGGTACCGTTTGGCCGTTGTGGAAACAATGGTGACTGAATAATTATACCGAAGAAAGTGACATTCTTACCTTTGAGAAAAAGCCTTTGTATGTGGAATTCTATACTAATAATCGTTGTGTAATCTTTTACTTACGTGTAAGTTCCATCGAAATGGGTTCAGCCGTTACGAAGATTAACATAGGGTTGTTAACTATTGTTCATAGCATAACCCAAAAACACTTTTTTAAATTTTTTGTCTGTCTGCATAATTTTAACAAAATCATTTATCTTAATAAGAAGCAGTTATTTTTTCATCACAGATATACACTCCAATTTTATTGGACCGAAACGTATTATGGTGAAGTTGATTCTCCGTTCAATCATAATCCGGGTTTTGATCAAAAAACCTGATTTCAACATAATCCTGATGTAAATTAGAGGCAACAGTAAACGTACCTAATACCTATACAGTAAAAAGGTAGTTTATTATGCTTTATTTGACTAAAATGACTAGAAGCTGAATTATTATATAACAATAGAACTTATACAATGATGACATTTTCAGTAGTATGTACTGGTACGCTTCGAAATAAAATGAAATGGAATTCAAACAAGTGCAATATGCAGTGAGTGGTTTAAACGCTGCGTTCATATGAACTGTGAATTAAAGTGGAAATGCATGCCTTTTTACAATGGCTACATAATTGGTCAAGTAGTTTGGGATATATCGAGGACTGTTACAGAAAACTTTATGTGACTTTACGGGATAAAAGTTGAAGGTAAGCTATATTTTAGTAAAAATTGAATCGACTTCAGTCCAGCAATCGCAGAGAAATAAGTGTACCAATCAAATGGTGACATACATTTATGCCTGTAACTTCGCACATAAGAAGTATAACTAGGTGTGTTATATACTAAAACCTTTCTGAAATAATCGGTTTTTGAGATAATCGCGATAATACATGCACATTGTACATACTTACACTTACATACATACATAGATACATACATACATATGTACAATGTACATATATATGTATACACATACGGGTCGAAAACAGAACCTCCTATTTTGAAGTCGGTTAAAATATAGCTCATAGCATTTCGGTAAAATAAGGCTGAAGCAAATATACTTACGAGTATTATTCAACTTTTTTTTGTGCCACTACGAAGAGGTAAATGGCAAAACGAATGTAAACGTGTAAATTCACTCTGCCTGTAAAATATAAATTTCTCATCAAAATGAGTTAAGCCGTTCCAAAGCAGATTCAAACAGACAGACAGACAGATAGGCAAGCGGACAGACAGACAAAGATTTAAAAAGCGTAAAAGGTTCAAGTAATCCTACGAGTTTATTAATAAGTAAGTAAGAAGTAGTTATTTCGAAATCTAACAATAAGACAGAAACTTGAATGTTATTTATTTATACATAATAATATAATATATTATTGTATAAATGGATCAAATATTTCGTATTTCAGACGAAAGTGAGAAAATGGAACTGGAAGATTTCCAATCGTCGTCGGGGCCTACAGAATTAGGACGACCCATAAAATGAAATTACCTTTTCTGTGGACTGTGGAACAGTCGAGTAACAAAGTATTAGATCATTAAGCTCGATTTATTAATGCAATGCAGTCACAATTCCACTTACCTACTATATAAATACAGGTTATAGTCAGTTATAGGTCGAGATTTTCAGAAGGGCTTTGTATGGTACCTAAATGTTAGTTTAGGTATGGAAACTTTTACTTTTCAGGTTTGGGGAATACCTACCCTGAAAAAAATTATTTTCAAAATTCGAATACATGTCTCTGTAGCGGCAACAACAGTTTCTATAACTGTGCTAATTTTCAATTTTGCACTTTTAATAGTTTAAGGGCCTGTTTCACCGCCTTCTGGTAAGTATCGGATAACTATCTACAACTTTTGTCTTTGTCACTTGACATAAAGTAAGAAAGTAACAAAACTTACGTTTAAGCTATCAGACACTTATCAGAGGGTGGTGAGACCTTAGAATAGAATGGCTATTGGCTGTAACACACAGACGTATAGACAAACAGACTATGAGGTTCCTTGTTTTTCTGAGGAACCCTAAAAATTCTAGCTGGATTTCTAAGAACAAATCTTGCTATAATTGCTTAGGGACTGATAATAATATTATGTTACGTGTCATACGCCATACGATGCCTGTCTCAAAAACTCTGTCTGTAGCTTTTTCGTCTATGTAGGTATATCTATTGGTGTTGGTGCTGATTCAGATGTACAAAATGTCTAAAATTAGTGCCATCATTTTCACAATGTTCTTCGAGGAAAAGGATGACGCTATGTTAAAACCTGGCAATTAAGTTTAATTTAATAGATTTATTTACAACCGAATAATCACCATCGTTGCTTGGCAACGAAATAGAATTTAGGTTAGTGGGTGGTGTATATTTACAAAGATGGGCCCTTTATATAATTGTTTGAGTGTTTTTCGTCGACTCAGAGGCAAGATGCGTGTGTTACTTAAAAGTGCCTTTTCGATAGGAGTATACAAATAGACGTATAGACCTACAAGTATGTAAAAACCCTTAAGATGTTCCTAATATGTATATTGTGGTGAATGAAACGAACGCGTCAACCAAATGTACCTCATTGGCTGGGCTGCGCGTTTTGTTGAGTGAGCGAGACAGAGTACAGCTTCACTTATGTACATCTATGACATGATCATGATTCTCTTGTTAATTTACCTACATTAAAGGTCAATCGTGATCATAACTTATGCACATACACGTATCTACCGACTTTAGCAAAGTTGATTACTTAAATTACCTACTAATACTAAAACATACCTACATCTAAGTATTTATTTTATAAATGCTCAATGATCAGACACTTAGGGCCCGTTCAGAAAAGCTGAAAACGCATGGATGCGAACCGCGCGATTTGGACCGCGTTAAAATATGTCATATTCAAAGCAGGCGCGGTGAACGTGCGAATATGCAGGACAGGCGAGGTTATATACTTAGATAGTTATTTCAATACAGTTGCGGTAACCGCAAATTAATTGAATGCCTTATCATCATCATCATGATCAACCCATTACCGGCTCACTGCAGAGCACGGGTCTCCTCTCAGAGTGAGAAGGGTTTTGGCCATAGTCTACCACGCTGGCCAAGCAGATTGGCAGACTTCACACACCTTTGAGAACGTTATGGAGAACTCTCAGGCATGCAGGTTTCCTCACGATGTTTTCCTTCACCGTTAAAGCAAGTGATATTTAAATACTTAAAACGCACATAACTCCGAAAAGTTAGAGGTGCGTGCCCGGGATCGAACCCACGACCTCCGATTAGAAGTCGGTTGTCCTAACCACTAGGCTATCACAGCTTCATGCCTTATAAGCAGGTCATAATACAATGGGCAGACGCCGCTTTTCTGGTGATCGAGCAGCGACAGCCGCGCGGATTTACCTTCTACTCGGACAGACTTTAACGACTATTGTCACATGATAGTGATAATAACCGCTCAACGTGCTTAACGTGCTCTCTGAGACAACACACCACCAAGTACCAACTTCGGGCTGGCACTGAGAATTTTTTGACAGGAAAACCTAACAATAATTTGCCCGACCCGGGAATCGGCGCTGGGACCTCGTGATGTGCAGTCAAATATGCTAACCGATAGACCAACGAGGCGGTTTGTAAAATGCCAATAGTAAATTAGTTATAGCAGGTATCTAGAACTGGTGGGGTGCCAGCCAGGTAACCTCCCAATATGCCTGGGTGCTGCTGGTCCTCTTGGATACGTCCGAAGGGAAGAGCAGTATTAGGGCCGGTGCGCCGCGGTAACATGGTTAATAATTTTCCTACTGGGATATTGTTAGCCATGGTCAATGACCTGGCGGAGGGAAGTTTCTCCGCGTGACCCTCTGATTAGCAGAGGGCACTGCGGATGAAACTGTGGGTGAGACACTCCGGGGTAGGGGGCAAAATGCCCATCGCGGGAGGAAGGAAATCTCGTAAAAAAATTACGGGAGGGCGCGAGCCTCTGGAGGGACAGCCCAGAGACGAGCGGGGGCCCCGGCTGGGGCGGCTGCCAGACGCCTGGGATGCATACACTGGGTTCCCCAAGCGTCCAGCACAGACAGTATGAGGGTCATGCCGTGGTGGTTTTTAGTGGGCATACCCCCATTCCCACATGTGTAGGGAGTCCCGCAGGAGCTAACGGGGGTAGCTATAAAAAAGATTTTTCACTACGTCAAAAAAAAAGGTAAGTATCCAGAACTGGTAGTAGGTACGTAGTTACTTAGCATTTAGTTTTTTGTAGTTTAGTTATTCAAACACGGTCGGATCCATTCTCGCTCATCAAACAACTGATCTATTCTCGGTCAGAGCGTAGGTACCATTAATTCCGATCTATTGAAATTGATTATTTAACAAAAATCTATAATAGATATATACTTATAACAAAAAAAATATAGTTTAGTTAATGTATGGAATTGCACATGAAGGAATAAAATATTAATTTTAGGATATTTATTAATGATAACCGGTATCCGCGCGGATCTTATTTACATTAGCATCTACATATTTTGCGTTTCGCAGTGTCTGAACTAGCCTTATGCGATTATTGCTTACGACATGTTTAGCGCGCATAATAATTTATTGTTTACACCATAGATATAGAATATATGTATATAATTGTCTATGTTTGCAGTATTCATAATAGGTCCCTACCTAACAGCTATTCATTGATGTAAAGTTGTAAACAATAAAACCTGTTACTCACAGAACATGCTATAAACTTGTTAGGTATGTTACCTTGGTGACTGAACCACACTGAACTATGTAATAGGTTCTACCTCAGAACCATTTAACGACATTAATGATTCAATTAGTTTTGAGTTCGTTAAGCATCGAGGGAATTAAGGAGTAGGTATAACACAGCGCATGCTTGTCGGTTGCTGCACGGCAGGACGACACACAAAAAGAGCGCGTACGCGTGACAAGCAGTGAGATTATAGTTATTTATTGACAGCAAAGTTAGAAAACAACATGATACTTAGTCATAGTATTGACCTGACGTAATAATTAAGTATGTGAAATGATTCAAACGTAGGTACCTATATAATTACTGTCGAAATTATAGCTGATCCTAATTTCGCACATTTTACTAACAATGAATCCAACAATTTGAAGATTTTATTTTGTGTCGAATCAGATTGTTGTAAATAGGTATATTTGTCGTGAGAGTATTATATTTTTCGCTTATCCATCATCGTAACAGAGCTGACTCTTTAGCACAGCAATTGTCAGTTTTGTCAGCAGTGACTCTGACAGTGGACAAAACTGACAATAATCAGTGACTGTAACTCTGATAAAACTGACAATAATAAGAGTCACAGCTGAGTCTCCAGCAACAATAAAACCTATCGTGCAATGATTTCAATTACAAGTAACAGATTGCAATTATTATAACTTCCTACATCTCGCATAAAACGTCATTTCCGTTGCTTGGTTAACCTTATTAATTGCGGCGATGACACTCGAGGCGCCGATGTTAATTGTTATCAATTTTACCAATTCCGAGGCGTGCGTCGGCGCAAGGCAGGTGCTACCTCGGGATTCATGAAAGTTGGTGTATGGATTCTGGTTATGTTTTGATTTCGGAATTAAAGTAGGCATAAGGATGTGCGTGTGGCTATCTTAAAGAAATCACTATTTTATAAATCACCAACCTACAAATACAAATGAAGAAATCACTTTCACACACAAATTCTGTTCGTAGGGGATATTTTCTTTATTATGCTCGTAATCTAAATGAACGTTGTAGAGAATCGAGATGTGTAAACTCGTACTAAGTGTACAGATAGAATCAAGTAATAGTAGTTTATGAAACGGTTGCATAATAGAGGTTATTAAAACACGAGTGTTAGTTTAAAAAACGAGCCGCAGGCGAGTTTTTTAATAGTATTACACGAGTGTTTTAATAACTAATTATGTAGAGTTTCATACACTACTTTATCTAAACTCATATCTTAAAATCCAAACCATAAAATCTTGGTAATATTTGTCGTGAGTTTTCTTTGATTTTGCTGGCAAAAGATTGTTGGTCGGTGGTCAGGTGGAGTTAAATTCTCTTCAGTATCACTGCTAGACATTTTTCCGCACAATAAAAACCATGTCTTGTAAAGTTTTGAGTAACAAATAAAAAATTTAAATATTATAACTAGCGTATGGCGCCAAAATTCAGTTGTTACCATAGAGATTCTTCTTCTTTTTCAGTTTGTCCCTTTCGGGACAGGCCAAGATCGTTGACCATACAGCCTGGGTTACCATAGAGAAATTAATAGTAGTAGAGGAGTCCTAATGTCCTATAGAAATTAGTGGATCGGAAAATAGCTCAAGCTTATCAAAAATTTAATTTTTAATAGTTATTAATTTTTAGTAGTTATTTTTAGTAGTTACTTAATTTTAAGTAAACTTAATTTTTAGTAGTTACTCTTCTGCAATTTAACACAATTCACAATGTTTAACGCGTTTGTACAGTTACACACATCTACTGTAAGGAGGTCGCACGAATTTCCCGCCATGGCTCAAAAATACCAGAACCCAGTTCGCCTGTACTATAATGTAGAAAAAATTATTTTATAACATTACTTTGCAATAATTTCCTAACAAAGTAGTGTTATAATGAATTTTTTTAATTTTTTTTTTAAATATTATAGATGTATGTGAATAAAGTAGTCCAATATATGACACATTTTGATTTCATATTCGGGATTTTAAGATATGAGAGTAGATAAAGTATTTTTATCTACACCCATGCTTTAAATCCTCTATAAAAGATTCTGAAACAGTTAGCTTATTGCCAACTTTAGAACACCCAATGTTGTAACAACCATTACATCATCCAAACGAGTGATGTAATGAAATTCGGTACAATATTACATCATCCGTTTTTAACCCCGACGCAAATACGACGGGGTGGTAAGTTTGACGTGTCTGTGTGTGTGTGTGTCTATTCCCCCGTAGCGCTTAAACAGGTGAACCGGTTTGAATGCGGAGGTGGGAATGGTGGTGTGGGCGTGGGCGTGGGCGTGGGCGTGGGCGTGGGTTGGGCGTGAGTTGGGTGTGGATGCGGTTGTGGGTGTGTGTGTGTGCGTGTGTTGTGTGTGCGTGTGTTGTGTGTGCGTGTGTTGTGTGTGTGTGTGTTGTGTGTGTGTGTCTGTCTGTTCCCCCGTATCGCTCAAACTGGTTTGAATGCGGGGGTGGGGATGGGGGTGTGGGTGTGGGTGTGTGAGTGTGTGTGTGTGTGTGTGTGTGTCTGTTTGTCTGTTCCACCGTAGTGCTCAAACGGGTAAACCGATTTGAATGCGTTTTTTTTTGTTTGAAAGGTGAATTAGTCGGGAGTGTTCTTAGCTATGTTTCATGAAAATTGGACCGCCACAAAATGGCGGATTACATATTTTTTCACAACTCCCTCAATATGGGTATCAAATGAAAGGGCTTGACTAGTAGAATAGCACAATGCAAATTCAACATGGCTTCAACACAAAATGGCGAATGTCGGGGGTTTAGCAGTAAGCTAACTGTTTTAGAATCTTATAGAGGATTCATATTATGGGTGTAGATAAAGTCTTGTATGCAACTGTTGATAATTAGGTATTAAAACACTCATGTGATACTATTATCACATTCGGCTTCGCCTCATGTGATAAACCCACATTCGTGTTTTAATACCCCTTATTACACAACAGTTGCATAAATAACTAATAGGATTACTCAGAAACTTAAACAACTATTAGAACTTGACTTTTGATCGAGAGCTCTTTTAGAAATCAAAAGTAACGCAAACTTGTCAATATAACTCGGACAGTTTCCTGGAGGCGGGATGTCTGTCTGCTTCGGTTACTACGAACTTTTCAAAGGCTCACTCGGCTGAGATGTGAGATCGTGGCGAAGTTTACGACGTACTGCCGTTGTATGAAACAGCTACAGTGTACGTGAGGCGGCTACGAGATACAATGTGCTTGTTTATAGAGGCCATTTGTGAATGTTTAATGTTGCTAGAAAAATGAAAATCTCAGAGCTCCTAGTAAGTTTTCAAGTTAACGTTGACTGCGCGTAAACCTGTCATTTGCCTAGTTCGAAAATAAATTTTCGGAAAAACGTCGTGATTTGAATTTTCTAAACATATAATTTACGCTAAAGCTATTGCACTATTATGGTCAGAATAAATAGAATATAGCTATTAGAGGTTTAGAATAGAATAGAATAGAAAAGGTTTTATTCACATAAACTTTTACAAGTGCTTTGAATCATCGATTGAAATTTCAATCTATCAGTTTAATGTACGAATGCAAAAATTATGTGTCACTACGATGGTAGGTATGTTGAACAATTCACTCACACTTCAATAAAATCTTGATACAGACATATTAGCGTGTCCACATTATAGGAGAAATCGGTCCACAATTAACACAAGTATAAATTAAAAATTAAAAAAAACCCGAAATTCGCCATTTTGTGGCAGCGGCCATCTTGGATTTGCATAGAGCTATTCCACTAGTCAAGTCCTTTCATTTGATACCCATATTAAGGGAGTTGCGAAAAAATATTTAATTCGCCATTTTGTAGCGGCGGCCATCTTGGATCGATTTTCATCAAACATAGCTAACAATACTCTCGACTAATTCACCTTTCAAACAAAAAAAAACCGCATTCAAATCGGTCCATCCGTTTGAGCGCTACAGGGGAACAGACAGACACACACACACACAGACACGTCAAACTTATAACACCCCGTCGTTTTTGTGTCGGGGGTTAAAAATTACACTGATTTAAATGAGATGTTTTTATTTCCAAGAATGTGGGCTGCAGATTCTAATTAATATGAATATTCCGTCAGATTCGCACAGTCAACAATAGCAACAATAGCATGAAAAGTTTAACATTTGAGTCTCAGAGCAAAGACAATAGGCTCAAGGGGCTTAATGAGTAGGTGAGAAATGTTATTGGTGCTTATTTTTAACTGATTTCAAAAAAGGAGATTCTGTATTCGACCCGCGTATGTATTTATGTATGTATGTATGTAAGTATGTATGTATGTAAGTATGTATGTATGTATGTTTGTAATTATCTCCACAACTAATGAACCAATTTTGATGATTTTTTATGGACACAAACTCTAAACTAAATTGACAGATATACTTAGCACTGTAGTATTAGCATACAGTAGGTAGTATGTTTAGCTATCGAAAATAAGATGTCGGTTCTTCGAGCAATAATTTACTATTTTGCCTATTTTGCATTAAAATTTTATAAACCTACCTAGATCAAGGAAAAACCCTGAAAACTGGCTGGGTAAGTAAATAATATCTACGTCAATGCAGTATACCGACAAATGAATCTCAAGTCACGTAAACGGTAAAGGTCTACCAATAATTTGATTGTATACATTTTTTCAATACGTTTAGTTACCATTCACAACCGCGAGTCATAAGCTAACGGAGGTAACTTAGTAGGCAGGTACGTGATTGAGGTCAAACTTTATTGTGTGGTTAGTACCTATGACTCTGCTACACTGTACACTTCTTTGTGTAGATGCATAATGTTAGGTACATTATGCGTACTACTAAGTACCTAGTGGATTATTACGAAACAACGCAATTAGGAATGTATCTCTATTTCTTTTGTTAAAAGTTCATCAGCCCCTGAGTGTCGTAGAGCCGCACTCAGAATCATTCATTAAGTTATGTCTAATGAATCATTAGGTACTAATTAGATATCATGTTAATAAATAACTATCAGTTACTTCACGCGGACGAAGTCGCGAGTAACTGCTACTAATATTATGACCAAATTTTTTCTACACCATAATTTATGAATCTCCACGTAATATGAAATCGAAATCATAATATCAAATTCTATTACTACTACTACTCCAAGCTACATACCTACTTACTAATTAAAACTATAGCCACATAATATGTGTATTGTGTAGTCCTCCTTTGATAAAGTGTAATTTAAATTAAAAAGAGAGATATTAATATAACGTAAGAAGTGGTTTTGTTTAGAAATATGAATAGAGCAATAGACACTCTGATATAATGAAGAACTAGAAGAAAATAATGTTAACTAGATTAAATCATGTGGAATACTAGAGAAACTCGGAAGATAATTAATTGCACACTTTTATGGGCAACTGGAGTCTTACTACACAATCTTACATTGCGTAAAATACCTAATATCAAGTCTATATGCAAATCTAAATGAACAAAGATATTATACAGTTCAACTATTTGAAAGGTTAAAAAATCTAATTCCGATATACCTAATAACTAAAATTCAGTTAAATGCAAGTTCAATGCGAGAACAAAATGGTACCACCACTCCCACCATCACGCACCATCGGCTGTGCGATGTCAACATAACGTTACGCAATAAGGCCTCGACCAAATCTCTAAAACTCACCGCTGTTAATTTCAACCTTATTGTGACAAAATTAAAGTTCAATGTTTCTTGAAAATTCATCGCGCATAATAACACCTTAAAAGCCTTATCGAACGTTAAAATAAGCTTTGCGTACAATGCTTTAAAGTTTATTCTCATTTAGCAAAGTAAGTAAGTCAAATGGTAAGTATTGGTGCTAATAGTGATTACGACATACCTATGAGGTATGAGAATTCTTAAGGCAGGTTTTTTGGTTGTTGTTGCGAATGGATTTCGAGCTTACGAATCGAAAATTAAAATAGGCGATTTTTGTTAATAATATTGCCAATCGTCGACCGTCCCCGCTCGAAACGTACGCTTAATAGTATTTCGTATGTTTGTTTGTGGGTTGTCCTTGTCAGTAGTAGGCTCGTTTGTATGGAGTGTCGGGGGTGTGCCTATGGGACGGGGAAGAGACGAGTATTTATCATGAAAATGAAAAGCATACAAATACCTACGTCTACAACGATCATGATTCTTAGCAAAAATATGAGAAGAATAAAATTATTTAGTGAGAAGAGAAAGCACAAAATCAAAAATCGCTAAACTATTTTCGCTAATTTGAAAGAAACAAAATGACGATTTTGAAAATCCTAATTCGTGAAAATTATTATGTATTAGTACCTATAAATAATTTTTTATTAGTAGAGTTAGATAAAAAAAATTACACAAAATTAATTAGGTAGATGTACCTACCGTTCACGATTGAAACTTAAAAATAACAAGATTCCGGAGCAGTGTTTGGATTATATAACTTTTAATGGAGAAAATTGTTTCCAATCTCTTACTCAAAGCGAAATTAAATTAAATACATACATAGGTATACAAAAAGCTGTAGCTTAGTAATAGATAATTATGATTAAATATGATATCTTTATACCTAATTACCTTTATATTTCAATTTACCTATCTTTATATTTCAATTTACCTATCTTTATATTTCAATTTACCTATCTTTATATTTCTGGCTTATCTGGCTGAGCTTATTACACCTTCCTAAAAGTATCCTAATTAGGATGTCGATTGATTTAGTACTTACGTTAGCGACCGTACTTTTTTCTAATTATGTTACTTTTTAGGATGCTAACTTGATAAATGCGTTTACACTTTTCCAAATTTAGTAACTGAATCATTTAGACGTCTAAATTTAGGAAGGTGTAATAATTAAGCTCTAAACCAAAAATCTCATACAACCTGAAATATCATATAGCCCAAGCTTTACCGTATGATACTTGATACTGTATTATTATTTGCCGCATTATTTTATAGATCCGGAAACACACCAAAAGGACTCATAGAACTAATGAGTGAATCAATACTTATGTATTTGATAAAAATTGCATTAGTCATACTCATAAGGTACAGTCATCTTGTTCCATTATAAAGATTTTCCGCTACCTAGTTGTTTTCCTTGACTTTATAATTATAGTGAAAAGACAACTTGTTTTTTTATTATAGGTGAGTAGGTACTTTTAATTTCGATGGAATTTAATAATAAATAGGTATTTTCAAAACAGAATAGGTAAATAAATAAGCACGTCTATTTTTTACTTTGGCTTTATATTTTAACACTAGCAGTCCGCCCCGGCTTCACCCGTGGTACATACATAGCCTATAGCACTCAAGGATCACGTATATATCCAACGGTGAAAGAATTTTTGAAATCGGTCCTGTAGTTCCTGAGATTAGCGCGTTCAAACAAACAAACTCTTCCGCTTTATTATATTAGCATAGATGAATGAGGGAAAAGAGAGTGTACTTGTGTTTTCGGCTTATGCACATACTTTTACACTATAATATCTCCTGTGTAGATTTGGCTGCCGTGACGTAAATTCGGTCGTGAGAACATTATACCAAACGACAACGCTCATAAAGCAATGGTGACTAAATTCGATAACCGGATGGATGACCATGAACTAAGCCATAAGCAAATAGATATTTGTGTTGTGATGGTATAATATTTAACTGCCATTCCTTAGACAACACAACCTAGCCTTGATATAGAGTAAGTAAGGACTAAGGAGATCATTAGAATCCACGTGTAACAATAACAAAGGTTCTTGATATAGATGCAGAAGGTCTCTAAGTCCGCTTAATGCGATCGTATAGAACGCCATTTTATGTTTCATTCATTTTCATCCTATCCTACTTATTACTAAAAAAAAGAAGGAAGTTCACAATTCAGAGCTTCAGTATTGTTTATTTTCAGTATTATAATATTATTTATCTACTCTCATATCTTAAAATCCCGATTAAGAAATCAAAATGTGTCATATATTGGACTACTTTATTCACATACATCTTTAATATTAAAAAAAAAAATTAAAAAAGTTCATTATAACACTACTTTGTTAAGAAATTATTGCAAAATAATGTTATAAAATATTTTTTTCTACATTATAGTTAGTAGGTTCTGTTAGTAGGTTCTGGTATTTTTGAGCCATGGCGGGTGTTTATTTTTGTTACTTACAATTATTATCCCGCTATCAAAGTTACCCTATTACTACTGCACATTACTTACTGCATTATACTTTATTTCATTATTGACAGGTCTGGTCGAGTCACGACTCTGGGTTCTGGTTTTTTCAGCGATGGCGGCAAATCGTATTGTGTATGGCAATTGTGTTAAATGCTTCTATGATAAAAAATATTTAGTAATATTTTTAGATATTATTCAAACTATTAAAATACATAACATTTCTTCCTGGCTTTTTGGTTCTTGGCCGACGCAATGGCACAGCGGCCTGTGAGGCGAAAGTGTGGCGGTGGCAAAATGCGGCCAGAGGACAGAGTGTAGTGCTACCATAATTGACCATAGACAATGAACATCACCTGTCGCTGCAGTCTGCACGCACCGCACATGCGAAATTGACAATTGAATTTTGGCGCCTATTATTTAAATTTTTAATTTATTGTTTTTGTAACCCAAACCTTTGCAAGTGATTTTTGTTGCGTGGAAAAATGTCTAGCAGTGATACTGAAGAGAATTTAACTCTACCTGACCACCGACCAAAAATCTTTTGCCAGCAAAATCAAGGAAAACTCACGACAAATATTACCAAGATTTTATGGTTTGGATTTTAAGATATGAGTTTAGATAAAGTAGTGTATGAAACTCTACATAATTAAGTATTAAAACACTCGTGTAATACTATTAAAACACTCACCTGTGGCTCGTTTTTTAAACTAACACTCGTGTTTTAATAACCTCTATTATGCAACCGTTTCATAAACTACTATTTTCTAATTCAGCAAAAGCAGCGTCATGTGCTTTCTTACTCTTACGCATTTGATTTCTTTAAGCGAAAAGCATTATCATACCAAGAAAAACGAAAACATCAAAAGTTCATGATGAAAAATCGCTTTTAAGTAAATGAGGCCGCATTTGCTGAAAGCTTGCAAATTACAGATTTTATTGCTTCAAATGGCTGCAGTGATCGTTTCGAAAATCGTCACGGCCGCGGCATTGTGTACCGTCAAATCAGAAGGGAATCAGAAACAATGGCAAAACAAGCTGTCGCTTCTTCCCGATGAAGGTTCTCGCGTAAACAAGGGCGATGCCAGGATAAGGCATATTCAAGGAAAATAGATAAATAAAACCTATTAAGTTCAAGTAAGATTTCCACACCGAGGGTTCCGTACGTTGAAATGAAACTTAAAATATAAATAATATTTCCCTTTTGTCTGGAATCGCATTTAACTAAGATTTTTGTACAGACTAATTATTGCTGATTTCTAATAAATTAATGCGTGTTGATGAGCTTTGTTTTACCTGGAATATTTACATAGAATTCTTTCACGAAACATAAACAAATATAAGTGATTTCGCGGTCCACGAATAAATAATAATTTTTGAAATACCTGCAATATATTCAATTACGTAGGTGCGGTAATCTTGAAAGTGTTTAGTTACGTCGATGGAGCAAGCGGAGGCGCGTTTTTGATGGGTCCGCCGAATCATATCAAGCATGTTTTACTGTACATACCCACTTATAATCTATATTTTATTCTTGCATATACTAGTAACTACATATCTCCTATAGTACCTAATATTATCTAGCAATGCTAGCTAGGCCCAGTGAGTACCTAGAATGTAATTCTAGTTTGATTCATTGTTCGATGCGTCCTTGTACTCATACGTCTGTGACAGTTCTGATGGGACTTGTTTAACTAGTAGGTGTAGTTTAACAGAATAGAACAGGCATGTCTAATATACTTATTTATTGTACTCAAGAGTACAATACCAAACGTACCTACCTAGTCGGACTTTTAAAACGATGCAGTAAACTGACGTTTCATGGGTTGCTACTTTTTGACGAAAAAAAAATGGGGATGGGGGTAAAAGTGAATGATGTGAACACAACATTAATTACCTATTTCATTTTATCTTTATTTAATACAGTACAAAATTTATTTTTATGAGTAGATAATGTTAGATAGATACCTGTAATAACCTCATAATTATGTAACCTTAAAACTTTATGAAACTAACTTTAAGAAATTGTAGTTCTTATTATGTAAAATTTAAATGATTTTATGATTAAGTATAATAATTATTATAAATGAAATGAAATGAACTATCACATCAGTATTGAAATTAGGTTGACAACATTATTTTATGAAATGACATAATGAAACGTCAGTTTACTGCATCGAATTAAAAGTCGGAGTATAGTAGCTACGTAAACGTAGGAGCTAAGTACCTAACTATAAAATATGTCCACGTAGCACGTGCCCGAGGCTTCGCACTAGCGGTAATCGTAGAATTCGTAGAGATCGGTATTTGGTAGGTAGTGGGTACCTATACCGTATATTCCGCCCGCGTTTAGAATGGACATTTAGGCCCCTATCCCACTGGCGTTTTGCGAGCGTTGCCGTTTCTCCAACGTCTGTGCAGCGACAACGTCGCGTTAACGCGACGTCAACGTTGAGAGTGTCCAATAGTAGAGGAGCCCAAGAGGGGATTTTTGGATTTACTCGAGCGCGGCAGATTAAGATAAGAGAGGCGAGGCATCTTGCATTCTGCTGAGTACCCTCTACCATATAAGCCCTTTAAATAGAGCCACGCGCAAAATAAAAAATATGATGGACAGAAATACTCAGAAACGTCAGATTAAGATATGGTGGGTCAATTACGAGCTAAGAAAAGTATATCAGCCGATTTCCACAAGCCGAAGTTATAAAAATAGTCTATTGAAAATGAAAGCGTGCAGCTAGAAGCTTTCCCCACCACTGAAATAGAAAACCTAATATAACCTTTTCTTCTTCCTATCAACTAATCTATAAAATCTACTAGGTCCCGATGACGCTCGAGTAAATCCAAATTTAACATCCTCGGCTCCCCTACTATAATGGCAACCGTTCACGCTTCGACTTCACAATGTCAACGCAACGTTAACGTCGCGACAACGCTGCGCAGACGTTGAAGGAACGCCAACGCTCGCAAAACGCCAGTGGGATAGCGGCCTTATTTTATTTGGAACCGCATAACTAAGTATATTTGTAAAGGCTTATTGCTGATTTCTTAGAAACTGTGCGAGTTAGAGACATCGTCCTATTTTTCCCGTATTCCCGTAATATTTACAAAGACCTTTTTTTAAATATTACGGGAATACCAGAATTTTCACTTCGGAGGTAAGGGGAGAGTGGGGAAGAATGGTATTTTTTAATTTTTCATGATAAGTCCTTTGAAGTCCTCATGAAGCCGTTTCATATGAATCCCCTACTTAGTACTTACCTAATTACTTGACCTAGTAACCCCACTTTAAAATTCCAACCCCCCTTTCGAAGAAGAAAAATATTCCAAATTTCAAGTCGATAGCAAAAGTAGGGTGGATGCTCCTAAACTCGGCTTCCGCTCCAAACTCGGCACTCCATTCTATATCTATCAATATTAGCGTTTTGGTGCCGTTTAGGAACAATGAGTATTTTTTGCTATATCTTGCTCTAATGGGAAAATGTTTTTAAAATAAGGAAGCAGTGTAGCACCAAAATATCGGCAGAAATAGACGGAGTGCCGACTTTTGGAGCGGGGGTCGAGCTTAGGAGCATCCACCCTAATTAGTGGAATAAGAAGTTGTCCCACAGAAAGGACGAAGTCGCACCATAATTGTTCTTTTTTTACCATTTTCGTACGGAACCCCAAAAATCAAAGTTATTATAAAATGTAAAGACTTTCACTTTCATATACATATTAATATTAAGTATAGCAAAAGCAACGTGATTCTTTGTTGCGAAATTTTTTACATAGGTAATTTTCTTACCTTACTGTATACAAGTACATAAATGTCACTTAATTACTTAACGACTTATGCAGTTAGCTCAATTAATGACTAAGTACGTAACAAGCAAACACAATGAATCACTAGTACCTACTAATTGATTTATTCATATCAAGATTTTATACTTACATATACCTACTCATTTTTTTTTTCAATAAATACGCAAAATGACAAACCTTTTTATCCGAAACGTAAACAAAAACGAGACGGGAACAAAGCAGCACGAAGGGTGATTATCGAACCAAAATGCACCAACCGCCCCTGAACTTGACGTCATCCGTTGCTATAGCAATCCCGGGAAAAGTCAAGCATCCACTCCGAACCAATTTCATCAAAAAAAAAAAAAAAAACTTTGTACCGTAAAACTTTATTTCGTTTTAATTCGGAAAAAAACACTGCGTCACATGAAATCTCGACACGAAAAGCACCTCGCGAAAATAAAAAAAAATAATAATTTGCGTTCGAATTTCGGTTTCGTATTTAAAGGCGGGCACAGACACTCGTCTAGGCGGCGGCACGAGGCTCACTACGTAAATGTCAGCGCAATCGGCACATGTGCGGGGCGAGGTAGTGCGCCGTGCACGCTGCGCTCGCTTTCCCGACGACCAGCGACTGCGACTGTGGCGCTGCTGACGCAACTGAGTCGCACGTGTCTTTGTCTTACGTAATTTAGCGACGATTGGGAGTTCGACAGAATGTTCTTAATTCGATTAACATAATATTATGAGCTTAGTTTTTGAACGAACTTGGATGGAATTGTTTATATCAAATTATCGTTATTAGGTGTTTACATAACATACAGGTAGGTAGCACTTAATCGCAGCTGATTAAGTACTACAGAGTGCAGTCAGCATTTTTACGTGTCTCGTTAATATACCTACCTGTTTATTGTTATGTTGGTTTATACTTCAAATAAACTATAAATTCTTAATTCATATTTGGTACACTGTTTTTGAATGTCAATAATTTTACAGGTGTACTATTATGGAAGTGAGGTAATGGTGATAAATGATAATAATTATTCCAGAAAATTTTAACCATAATGCTAGAGGGAACCAAAGACGTCCTTGTCTGAAAATAACCCTCAACAGACTCAACCAGTTGGTATTCTTTTTATTATCACCATCTCACACATAGAAAATTAGAATTAGAACTATAAAAGCTATAAAAAGCTAGCCGATATAAAATTTAATTGTAAGTAAGCTATTTTTATAACCAAACTCCAAATGATACTTCTGATCGGAAAATAGAATTCGCATTGTTTATTTTATTAATTTACACACCAAATAAATAAAATAATTTTTTTTCGTTGTGTTTCGTAACCCATTTACCACTAATAAAGATAATAAAATAATTACCTATTATAGATGCAATTATATAGCCCCCAAATTCCTATTTAGAAACCGTTTAATTTCATGACCGTCAAATATGTTCGTACTAACTTATAACATCAAATAAAGGAAAACTTATGAAAATTCCCGTCCGTTCCACCCCCGACCTTACAATGTGCGACGAAGACGGCGAATCGCTGGGGTTGTACGTACATCCGCTTTTCCCAGCGTTATGTAAGCTACGGCCCCGGAGCCTGGCGGCCGCCCCTCCCCTGTAGCCGCGCAATACACTGTGTTGCCGTCAGCGCGACGCTCCGCAATTATTGCACTCTTCGTTCTGAAAGCTCACGTAAACGAGCAAGATTTCTTGCAATATCTAGAGCAATTGAACAGCTGACAAATCGTCGATGTCGAAAAGAATACTTATTTCAGAAAGCTCTCGTAAACGAGCAAAATTTTTAGCAATATCTTGAGCAATTGAATAGCTGGCAAATCATCAAAGTTGAAAATAATATTGGAGGTAGAAACTGGCAGAACACGACTTAAAAGTGATCGCATGCCACGAGACGATCTGCAAGAGCCGCGAAATACGCAAAAAGCGCTTGCATTTTTTTTCAATACTGACATGCGTGTGATGTCAACAGGAAGATTCGGCCACATCGGGATCATCGAAGAAATGCTAATGATGACAGCAGAGTTCTGCAGTTTCGTGACCTCTACTCACGCATTTTTATAGCCAGCCCGATACTGTTGACGTCCCGTATTCATTTTCTTTACTGAAAATGTTCACTGCTCATGTGAAAATTGCAACTGTGTGTAGTATATGGGCTAGTTTTAGACAATTGTGTAGTCATTTAGTTGCCGTGTATATTCATTTAACTTCAACCAACATCATGACTGGTTATTTTATTGCAGAGCTATAGATATCAGCAAGATTTACAGCATGTTGCAAGTTTGGTAGCCCGTTGCGATCGTCTTGTTCTAAATGAAACACGATGTTTAATTGCTGGAATTTGTTTTGTGTTAACTGTGTCGTTTGGAACTCCGCGTTACGTGAGTTTAGACGGCATTCGGCAATTATTTGGTTGTTAATTCAATAATAAGCTTTTAGTAGTACCAATAATAAGAATTGAGGCATTTTATTATTGAATTGCCTTTATTGTGGGTAATGGTGGGAAAGATTTATATTTCCATATTAATTTATATAATCAAAAGTATCCATACCGCAATAAAATAGGTAAACTAGGTTAATGAAAGTGACAAATAAATGTTTCTCCCAAACGGCATGCGAAATTAAATTTATTTTTCACAATAGGTAGGTACTACTGTATAGATAAATAGTAGATACACTAATTATTTTTGAAAAGTGGCAAGTTCCGGGAACCGGTAAAGCAAAATCTAAGTAAGTAAAGTTATTAGTAAGATTATATATTTTATGATACCTGTTTTATCTACCTACTTACCGTAATTTCTGATATGTGTCTGAGAGCCCTAATTATTTTCAATTTACATTCAATTTTAATTGATTTTTCGGTTGGGTGACTATTTAGGTAAAGAAACGAAGTTGTAAAACTTACCATATTTAGTTAAATAATACCGACAATCATAATATTATCTACATTTTTATGATTTGTTGTAGAGCATCCTGCAAGAGTCAATATCAAACTGTAGGCAAAATTTTTTTTTATAAGCAAATCTTGTAGAAATTATAGTTTTTGAATGATAGGTAGGTAAGTACATAAAATCTTATTACGAAATCAGAAAGCAAATAATAGGAATCTACTTAATAATAAAAACACACAGAAAATTTAAACTTTCATTTCGTGCCTGCTATGACGCGGTATCTGAAAACAACTGCCCAAAAGTTAAATTGAATGGGATACGAAATCTAAAGTTGAAACTAATTAACATTAATTATAAATTATAATAAAAGACAAAAATACGGACGGCGTACTAAAAATACAAAAGACATTATTGTAGATTAGGTTAGAATTTGTAGGTTAGTCCGAAGTATATATTCTGAAATTACACTTGGGGACCGAAAATTAATTATCTAATTAATTTGCGCTAGTGTTGAGTTAATTAATAGAAAACAGCAAATGACGTACCTACTTCTACTTCAATAGCCTAAACAACTTCCTCTGCGTAGTGGTGAGCTCTATGATTTTTAAGTGGGAGATCCCGGATTTGATTCCCGGCTGGGTCAGATTGAGAAATTATTATCTCTTTATTGGCTCATGGCTCTTATCTGATAGGAGGCTTCGGCCGTGATTACAGTTATCACCCTACCGACAAAAGTCAAGCAATTCAGCGTTCCGGTACGATGCCGCGTAGAAATAAGAGCAACTACCAAAAATACGTGTGAGGTCATATATTATGAACTGCAATAGATTCAAAACTGCAATTTTCATTTGCTGCATTTAACTAAGTGAAACACATTAGTATCATTAAGTTACTTGAGAGTTGAGACCCACATAAGACACAAATACCTACCTACTTTATTAAGTTAGTACCGAAGTTAGTCACTATAAATGACTATAATGTACGACATAATGGATCATGGCACTTTGATCAAATATTTGACTGAACATTAGGAGTTTATTTGCATTTGTAATGGTAGATAGATGCTTTACTATTGTACCAGCGACTATTTGCATTAATTGTTCCCCGCA
The DNA here is from genome assembly GCA_920104075.1 of Melanargia galathea. Taxonomy (NCBI): domain Eukaryota; kingdom Metazoa; phylum Arthropoda; class Insecta; order Lepidoptera; family Nymphalidae; genus Melanargia; species Melanargia galathea. The sequence goes on from OV049869.1 coordinate 4,838,666, forward strand.
TGCGTCGATTAGACGCAGTCTTGGAGTAATAAACGCGTGCGGTGCGGGGAAAGCGAACGGCCGCCCGCGCCTCAATGTCTCCCGCAGGCCGCATTCTTCGTACGTTTCATGCGTAATAGACCGAAAAACGTTCGGCAAATAGTTTTCTAAAATATTTCACAACGAAAAAAAAAGAACTATTTTTGCAACTGTTTATCGTATAATTACGTCGGCAACTATTAAATACGAGCGGATACCCGCGACTTCGTTCGCGTGGATATTGATTTTAATAATCCCGTGGAAATCATTTTGTTTTTCCTATGCTCCTTTGAGCTTAAACCTTGCTAAAAACTGTTAAAAGTTCACTGGCGGATGTTTAGGTACATCAAAATGTAAATATCCGCCAGTGAAAGTCCCATCAAAATCGGTCCAGCCTTTCGGAGATAAGCCAGTAGTCTTTAAAGTATCTACTTTCTAACAAAAAAAAGAATGAATGAAATCGGACCACCCGTTAACGAATTACAGCTAATTACACATTTTGCCTTTCATCCCCTCTCCCAAGGGAACCGTGCTGAATTTCGGGATAAAAAGTATCCTATATGATACTCCATAGTATTAACTTAAATCATGCCGAGTTTCATTTCAATCCATTCAGTAGTTTTTACGTGATGCGCGCACAAACATACAGACAAACAGACAAACAGATAAACAGACAAACAGACAAACAGATAAACAGACAAACAGACAAACAGACAAAAATTTCAAAAATAGCTTTTTTACGTTCTATTACTTATCCCTAACATCCCCCAGTTATTATTTTGCAAAAATCTTCAATGTACAGATACGGCAATTCTACGATTTTATTATATGTATAGATATAGATAGAAGATTTCATTTAGCTATCGGGTATTGTAAACAATACGACAAATTAGTAACATACTCGTAAGGTTTATGTGAAAGCGGACCAAAGAAACCTTGACACAATAATATAATTTGATTAGGTTGGTAGGTAGGTACCTACTTTGATTCATCGCCATAAAATGTTGCGTAAACTTAACGACGCCGGACTATATTTTCCGAACTAAACCTTCGGAGGTTATATTACAATCTTTCTTTGATTTTCCGGGATAAAAAGAAGCCTTATGAAGCCGTCTCCTGGATCGAAGTTATTCCTGTGCCAATCTAGATAGTTTCGGTGGTAAGGCCGTGAAAATGTAAAAAATAACCTACTTATAAAATGTCCCCCATAACAGTTTTTAATCTTTTATTTCCTATTTTAACCCCCAACGCAAAATGACGGGGTGTTATAAGTTTGACGTGTCTGTGTGTGTGTGTGTGTGTGAGTGTGTGTGTCTGTCTGTTCCCCTGTGGCGCTCAAACGGGTGGACCGATTTGAATGCGGTTTTTTTTGTTTGAAAGGTGAATTAGTCGAGAGTGTTGTTAGCTATGTTTGAAGAAAATCGGTCCAAGATGGCCGCCGCTACAAAATGGCGGATTACATATTTTTTCACAACTCCCTTAATATGGGTATCCATTATAATATTAATCCAAGATGGCAATCTCTCAGAGATAAAAAGTAGCCGAGAACACTCCTTGTTTATCCTCCACTTGCCTATTAAAATAATGTCAAAATCAGTTCAGCCGTTGCAAAGATAAGCCGGGAGAAACAGACTGACAGACGATCGTTTTAAAAATGTGTTTTAAGGTGTAAGCGGGCTGACTTGGAAGAGGTAAGTATGGTAGTTTTTACTAAACCCATACCCCTCATCGGTTTCTACGCGACATCATCGTACCGGAACGCTAAATCGCTTGGCATGCCGGTGGTGTAATCATAACTTTGCCGGTGGTGTACTTAATCATAATACTATATGAGCTCAATAAGTAGCAGTTATTTCGAAATTACAGATATTCACTTCAATTTTATTTATTTGTAAAGACTATTATGTTATTACTAGCGACTCGCCCCGGCTTCGCACGGATAGCACGCGGCGAGCGAGTCCCGTCATCAGACCCGATACCAACATTTTGTATGAGAATAGTAGATTGTTACACAAGGGACGTAAGTAAGCTATTACAGAACAAGATCCAATTTGGCGCCAGTGCGAGCGCAGCTCGCATAGGGCGCTAATGGATCGCGTGCACCCGAGATATTTAGTCACACGAGCGAGCGCAGCGAGCGAGGGTGAATATAGTTCGAGGGTGTAATAGCTACTTGCAACCGAGGTAAGCATTCTACTTTATATCATTCTTGCGAGGTAAATAAAACATCGGTAATGCAAAATGAAATTTTAATTAGAATAATTAGCAAATTTTGAGAAAAAATAGAAAAAAATGGTTACTTATTATAATTAATTATAACACATTCTGCCAAAGATGTAATTCCTTTCTTTGCACGCCATTTGTTGAATTCTTCGTAAGTTTTCACGTAGCGCTCTTTGGACTTATCCGGCAAAAGGTTTTGCATCATTTGTTCTGCTTCAAGCAAACAAAAATCAGGCTCTCCTCCTTTTTCATCATCTGGGTGGATTTCCCAACAGCAAAATTCGCACGGCATGGGTGAAATCGGTACTGTCCAACGTTAGTATAAAGATCTAATATTTTTTTCTAGGTAGAATAGGTAGATACCTATGCGAGACAATAAATATTTATTGATTAGGACTGCAGTTTAGGAAATAAAAAATTTTTAAAGCCCCGAATTTATCATTTCGGTAGCTGTCCTCACAACATTTTTCAATGTAATTTCCCTCATAAATCAAAAAGTATTGCTTTTTTAGGTACATGGCTACTTTTATTTAAATTGTGAATAGTGACAGTATAGTTATAAAATAATTTTATGATAATATCTACTTAGTTTAATAACTGGTAAGTAAAAATGCTTGTGTCCCAGAAAGTCCTCTCATTTCGGTGTTTTTTTTTTAATCGATTGTAGTTTTGCATAGGACAACTCTAGCTCCCCCCTCGTGCGCTTAAAATGTAGGTAACAGTGTGGTCTATGTGCTTATCGTAGGAGGAAATGCGCCGCTTGCCTGCGTGTTCCCGCAAAAAAAGTAAGTAGTTCAATTCGGTGGCATGTGACAAACTTCTTATCATTTCCGTGTACAGGTATAACTTGTCTTGCAATTAGTTAATACATATAAAAAACTATTCAAGAGTACGTAATGGCAATACGTTTATTTGTTTAATATTCATATCATCTTGTAATAAATAGTCTTCTTGTAATGCTAATTTTTGTCCGTATTTCTAATTTCGGTGTTATCATTTCGGTGGATTCGGTGGGCTAAATTGTCAACCGAAATGATAAAAAACTCACCGAAATGATAGAAATTCTCATTTCGGTTTTTTTAAATCTTAATTATCTCATTTCGGTGGATTGCTTTATCATTTCGGTGTTTAATTGTCTCATTTCGGTGGATTGTTTTATTATTTTGGTAGATTATTATTTGTTTCGATGAAAATTCAGGCCAGCAGGTAATTTTTTAACTAAACCACTTCAAAAAAAGAGTTTATGTATTTGACTCGTACGAATTTATGTATGTACTAGCTGACCCCCGCGACTTCGTCCGCATGGATATACGTTTTTATATAGGATCGGATTGGATCCCATAATCCTTTTTTGTACCAAAACTAAATGTAGACTAAGTTACTCCATATAACATCACTTATCTGCCATTGAAAGTTCCGTCAAAATCGATCCAGCCGTTTCGGAAATTAGCTGGAACAAATAGACAGATCGACAAACATAAATTTAATCGCACACCAGTTTAAAATAAGCCGTACATTCAAAGATCCGGGTCCCAAGTTATTTGAACCCGATACGAAGGGTTGTAATGTCTGTCTTTTCTGAAAAAAAAATACCTATGACCTTGAAATATTTACGGGACAATATACAAAGTACTACCTTTCTAACAAAAAAAGAATGAGTGGAATCGAACAACGCGTTAATGAATTACAGCTAAATACCCGTTTTAACTTTCATCCCCTCTACCAAGGGAACCGTGCTGAATTTCGGGATAAAAAGTATCCTATGTCCTACCTCGGAGTATAAACTCAAATCGTACTAAGTTTCATTTGAATCCATTCAGTAGTTTCGGCGTGATGCGCGGCCAAGGTACAGACAGACAGACAGACAGACAGACAGAGAGACAGACAGACAGACAGACAGACAGACAGACAAAAATGAAACAAATTGCAGTTTTGGCTTCAGTATCGATTATAGAATGCCCTCCAATAAAATTTTTCAAAATATCTTCAATGTACAGAATTGGATCTGTTACAGTTTTATTATATTATAGATGTATGGCCGCAATTATCTCAAAGACTAATGAACCGATTTTGATAATTTTTTCGCTATCGTAATTAACATACTTTCAGAGAGTTTTTAGTAACTATATTATACCTACGTTCAAATAATTCATATGTACAAATTGACATAAGTTTACACTTACTTATGTCATCAAAATATTGAACCTGTACACCGATTTTCCCCATATTTGGTTCTACACTAATTTTTTTTTTACTCAATAGAGAAAGTTTATGAAATGGTCGCAAAAAGAATACATGAACTGTTGGTAGGTAGAAGGTAGGTATTCAAAAACACTGAAAAATAAACGAAAACTAAACCAAAAAGGAAAATTCTAGTAGATAACGAGCGATATGTATATTAAAATATAGGTAAGTTTTGATTTTTGTTCATCAGTTTTTTGTAAAATCATCATGATCAACCCATTACCGGCTCACTGCAGAACACGGGTCTCCTCTCAGAGTGAGACGGGTTTTGGCCATAGTCTACCACGCTGGCCAAGCGGATTGGTAGACTTCACACACCTTTGAGAATGTTATGGAGAACTCTCAGGCATGAAGGTTTCCTTACGATTTTTTCCTTCACCGTTAAAGCAAGTGATATTTAAATATTTACGCACATAACATTATTTATTTTAAAGTGTCAGGTGAATTCAATGTTGAAATGTAATCTACTAATCTACTAACTATCATTGACGTATTTTTTTTAGAATGCCGAGACGAACATTGACCAAAGATGAGAGAAAAGAAAAAGAAGATTATACGAACAGAAAAAAAAACAACGAATTAAAAGCGATCGAGAAGAGTTTCTTAGAAAAGATAGAGAGAGATATGCAAGAAGAAAAGCTACAGGATTAATTTTTTCGAGGAGTGCATTAAATTCTCACAAGCTCCGAAATCTACGCAAAAAAAAAACGCAGCCAGTTCGAAAGCATATTATTATAAGAAAAAAAAAATACAAAATTCAAACCTTAGTGGCACACTCAATTATCAATGATGATTTAGAATCTAATGGAACTTCAAATACACAGTCAAATAATGCATCTGCATTATCTATACGTTATCATATTCTTGGTTGGTCACAGACTTTCAAACTGTATACTTTATTAGTCACTGTATGCATCATAATATTGATTTTTTTCTCTTCATTTAACGACAACTCTGAAATCTCAATAACTCCATAAAATTTGAAGCCCTTTAAGTGTCGCAATATATAGAGTTTACACTGTATTTAAGTAAGTGCAAAATTATTAGAATAGTAGAAATTAAAAGACTGATTATTGCTAAGCTAAGATTAAAATCGTTAATTAAAATTAATGTCTTTTCATTTAGTTTTATTCTATTCCTTTTATTGTAGGTAGGTGCATTTTTTTGTGTGAAATCCAGATGAATATCTAAAATTAAGTAGAACATACGTAACTAGGTTAACACATTGTCACTCATGATAGTATACAACCTTTCACACTTGCTAAGAGTGCATCTATTTAGTTAAAGTGTATGGTTGAGGCTGCTCAGTAGTATATTTAATATATTTTCAGTGAATTTTAATTTCGGTGGACAGTTCCTATCATTTCGGTGGCTACTTATATCATTTCGGTGGCTAGTTTTATCATTTCGGTGGCATTAAAATTTTAAACACGTATTCTCACGAGTTTATAAGACATATTTTGATGGTATTCAATAAGAGCATAAACAATAACAAGAAGAACAATAAACCATAGTTCAAATTTGAAAAAACTTAATAATAAAAAAGTCCACCGAAATTCAAGAAAAAACGGCTTTGTTGAAATTGCCCCATCTGATGAAGTGCTTGACATTGTTGTAAATAACTTAAATCCTTTTACGAACAAACTTCACTAACTTTCAGATCAAATGAAATGCCGCCATTTCCATTTTTTTTTCGTAAATAGTTTTCCATTTTTTTTACGGCTCTGAGTTCCAAGGAGTTTCGCATACTTAGTTTGAAAGGTATGAAAATTAAATGCCGCCATGTTCAGTGTTTTTTTTTTTCAGTAAAAAGTTTTCTTACCATTTTATAAGAAAAGAGATTGTTTACCAAGGAGTTTTGCATAGCTTGAACTGTAATGTGAACATTACAATTCAAGCATAGTGCGACGTAATGTTGCCTTGAATTGCAAACACCAACTTACAAGGAGACTTTCCACCATAGTAATCCCTAGTTACTGAGCAAGTATGATATAAAATGTATTTTCTTTTATTTTATTTCGTCAAGTTTCCAATCTGCTATTCGGGACGGAGACAAATACAACAAACCAAAAACCATGAAAATCGGTCCAGCCGTTCTCGAGTTGTATAGGTACAACTCGAGTGTATTCGAACAAACTCGACTTTTTTTGTAACAACTAGATACACATTTACCGATACTGGTACCCCATGTCTCCACTGTAAGGAAACCTTACGAGAAGCGTCAGGTAGGATTGCAAATCGAGTTATTGGAAGCCATCATGTGCCCTATGTAACGATAATATTGTTAGGGCAATCGCGTCTGACGCATACGTTTTACTGCGTACAGATTTACGTACGCAAATCGCAAGCTGCAATGTCAGTGCGAAGGTTGCCTTTAAAGGGATTAACTACTTTGTTATTCCCTCTAACAGTTTTAAAACGAGCTATAATTAAAAGATTTGAAAAGCACGACTCCCTCGCCAACAAATAAATTACAAGTATAAATTAAAAATTTAAAAAACCCCCGACATTCGCCATTTTGTGATGGCGGCCATCTTTGATTTGCAACAGTGCTATTCTACTAGTCAAGCCCTTTCATTTGATACCCATATTAAGGGAGTTGTGAAAAAATATGTAATCCGCCATTCTGTACCTAGCGGCGGCCATCTTGAAACGATTTTCATCAAACATAGCTAACAACACTCTCGACTAATTCAACTTTCAAACAAAAAACCGCATTCAAATCGGTTCACCCGTTGGAGCGCTACAGGGGAACAAACAGACACACACACACACACACAGACACGTCAAACTTATAACCCCGTCGTGTTTGCGTCGGGGGTTAAAAAATCAAAAACCATAGACAGTGACACTCGGAATGATGTTAGGATTCTACCCCATACCACAGAATATATAATAGTACTACGTACCCATACATCCAAATCTGTTCAGGCATTTAGAAATTATGGTGGAATAAATAAACTCACATTATATACATGAACCCCGAAAACATTACACTCATTGTTTCGGGCATTCGAGTAATAATGTCGATTAAAAATGATCTTTTCTTCTGTAGCTCTAATAGTACGCCCATACACATCGGCTCAAGGCGTTCGGCGAGTGCTGGCCAACGTGTAGGTACACGCTGCTTGAAAAAGAAAACCCACAAAAGCGGGCAAGAGATGGCAAGTGCTGGCCGCCACCACCACTTTTTCACATCCCACTGCTAGGCACAGGCCTCCTTTTCATAGGAGTGAATGATTTAGAGCTTAGACCCGCCACGCTGCTCCAATGCGGGTTGGCGGGTTTTAACGACTATTGTCACATGATAGTGATAATAACCGGGACCGACTGCTTAGCGTGCTCTCCGAGGTACTTATAGGGCGCAAAAGTCGCCAACTACCAACTCCGGGCTGGCACTGAGAATTTCTTGACAGGAAAACCCAATACCTAACAATTTTTTTCTCGCACCGGGAATCGGACCCGGGACCTTGTGATCTACAGTCGATATACTAACCACTAGACCAATGAGGCAGCGCTGACCGCACGCAGTAAATACCTATGCCCTAAATGACCGTGAACACAATTTTGTCGACTACATTGAGCAAGGGCATTGGGTAGACATCGCGAACTTAAATTAGATTTCTTAAAAAATAATCTTAAAATATACTGTCTAAAGTCTAAACGAATCTGAATTAATTATATCAGCACAAATATATAGAAAACTGTGAACGAATGGAATTTTCTTCGAAGTGTGACTTATTTATTCAACGTATCTTCCAGCTTTTATAATTTGCAAATTGTATAATGTACTGTAAAGCTAGATCTGAGGAAGTCTTGGGTCAACAAGAAAATGCGGGTAGCATTTTTTTAATTTAAGATTTATTATACTTGGACAAAGTTAAAAAGTTTTCTTTTCGATATTTAAAGTTGTGGTTTCTAGAATACTTTTATTTGATTCTCTAATAATAATTAATTAATATTAGACACAGAGAAGCATGACCGGGTTTAGCTAGTAAAACTATGATATTAAGAGTGTAAAAACTTCAAACACATTTAGATAATATTTCCAATCATCATCATCATGATCAACCCATTACCGGCTCACTACAGAGCACGGGTCTCCTCTCAGAGTGAGAAGGGTTTTGGCCATAGTCTACCACGCTGGCCAAGCGGATTGGCAGACTTCACACACCTTTAAGAACATTATGGAGAACTCTCAGGCATGCAGGTTTCCTCACGATGTTTTCCTTCACCGTTAAAGCAAGTGATATTTAAATACTTAAAACGCACATATCTCCGAAAAGTTAGAGGTGCGTGCCCGGGATCGAACCCACGACCTTCGATTAGAAGTCGGTCGTCCTAACCACTAGGCTATCACAGCTTTTCAATAATATACACTACTATAGGTAGGTAGGTATCTGATATGGGTGACATGTAGTATTTTCACAAATTAAGACTAAAAACTAACCTGCCTATCGAGACGAATTTTCCCCTGAACAACATCAAAGCTATTCTAAAAATAATTACTAAATTACTACAAGAAAAAGTTTCTTTATAAAACTCCAACGCCTGCGGGTTGCAATCAAACGCTAGTGAGAATAAAATGTCAGCCGTAGTAGGTAGGTACTTAGGTAGGTACTTAGTTAGAACTCAGCAGCTTCATTATTTCAAAAAGATTTTATACTCGTTACTTTTTATAGCACTAGCAGGGGCGTAGCTACCGCCGTATATGCCGTATCAACTTATACGGGGCCCCCAAGCCATGGGGGCCTAAGGGCATGGGGGGTTAAGTAAAACTTAACAAAAACTTCCCAAATTTTTGTTTATTTCAGAAATGACAAAAGTCAAAAAATTTGTCTAAAAAGTTGTACATAGAGGCAGAATCTTTAGAAAAACTAAAGTCATCATCAAATGATTTAATAAATTAGTTTGCCGAAAAAAAGGCAAGGAGAGTATATATTTAATTTGAATTAGAAAAAGTGACAGATAAATAAATATGATGAATAAATAGGTATTGCTTTTAATTTTATGCAAACATTTTTTCTTTTGTGAGAAATCTTTACCCTTCATAAGGGCCCCCAAACAAATTTTTATACGGGGCCCCGCCAAGTTATGCTACTCTACTGAGCACTAGTCCGGAAGATGGTAGTAATTTTTTGTTCAAGCGGGTGACTGAATGAGCTTGCCGTTCCGAATAAAATAATATATCACACTAATATTATAAAGGCGAAAGTTTGTGTGTATGTTTGTTACTCTTTAACGTCGCAACTACTGAAACGATTTGGCTGAAATTTTGAATGGAGATAGATTATGCCCTGACTTAACACATAGGCACTTTTTATCCAGGAAAACACAGTTCCTTCCGTACTTCCAGTATCCACAGTTCCCACGGGATTTTGAAAAACCGAAATTTATAGCTACAGCTATATAGGTAGATTACTACCTGTATCTTTGAAAGTAGGTATAAAGGTTGGATTTTGGAAAAGGGAGCAGGAATGGGAAACGGAAATCCACGATTCCCTTAGGATTTGTGAAAAACAGAAATTCACGCGGGCGAAGCCGCGGCCAGAATAGTATGTAATCTAAAAGATTGAAAGGGCTTGTAATAATATGTAATCTAAAAGATTGAAAGTAAAATTGACTTCACCACTAACTTACTTAATAGTAAGTTAAAATAAATGTAAGCCAGTAAAAAAAGAATGGTCACAATCCGATCAATAGTTTCGGAGAAAACCACGGACAAACATATTATAGGTACAAATATATACATACATCTATGAAGTTTTGTATATTTGTTTTGAAGCACTTATAGATTATCATAATTATATATTATGTGAACATTTTAGAGCCCCAATAATATTACATAGGTACATATGTCGAATTTATATAACTTCCTTTTTTTGATGTCGGTTAAAAATAGTATGTAAGGCTTTAAAAACTACACCCAGAGACATTACTATTATCTACCTGAAAATAAAGCTGCATCCATGGAAAATTCAATTTTAAATATTATACGCTATATATGCCGCAGAGTCAGGGTTTTTTTTTTTAAAAAAAAAATGCAGGCCGCATACAACTTGCCGAAATGAGGTCGGGAGTCGACGGGGCACGTATTGTACTCTACACGTAATCTACTTGTTAATTATAATGTTTTAACGTTCTAGTGTAACTCCATAAGCTCTACAAATGCATAATGAAACCTAATGATGTGGATAAATTTTAGTTGTACGATTGTGTACAACAAAATTGGCTCTATTGTCAGACTTTAAGTATATAAATTAAAAATTTAAAAACCCCCGACATCCCGACATAGTGCTATTCTACTGGTCAAGCCCTTTCATTTGATACCCATATTAAGGAAGTTGTGAAAAAATATGTAGGTAATCCGCCATTTCGTAGCGGCGGCCATCTTGGATCGATTTTCATCAAACATAGCTAACAACACTCTCGACTAATTCACCTGCCAAACAAAAACACATACACACACACACACACACACACACACACACACACACACACACACACACACACACACACACACACACACACACACACACACACACACACACACACACACACACACACACACACACACACACACACACACACACACACACACACACACACACACACACACACACACACACACACACACACACACACACACACACACACACACACACACACACACACACACACACACACACACACACACACACACACACACACACACACACACACACACACACACACACACACACACACACACACACACACACACACACACACACACACACACACACACACACACACACACACACACACACACACACACACACACACACACACACACACACACACACACACACACACACACACACACACACACACACACACACACACACACACACACACACACACACACACACACACACACACACACACACACACACACACACACACACACACACACACACACACACACACACACACACACACACACACTTCATTGCGAAATCCAATCCCATATGTGTTTGCTTTTAAAAGTTGCAAAAATGTAAACAAAACTGTAGAGAATTAAACAAGTTTCAAGAAAATAATATTTCTTTGTTTATTTCTCAATCACAAGCGAAACTAAATTCACTGCCACTTTTCCAATTTGTATTGCTTATTTAGATCATTGATCTAAGATCAAAAGCAATAACCGGGCCGTATACGGGACAGATGCCTTAGCCAAGATTTTTTTAACCCAATTGTGGAACAGGGACGCCGGGCTCCGTACAATAGAGGTCGCATCGAACGAGTCAGTTTTCACGATCAATGCTCATTGTGTTGTTTATTCCACTCACGTGCTGTGATAATCTCGAACATACATACTTACATACATATGTACATACGGATCGAATACAGAACCTCCTGTTTTTGAAGTCGGTTTCAAGAAAATAATATATTTTTGTTTATCTCTCAATCACAAGCGAAACTAAATTCACTGACACTTTTCCAATTTGTATTGCACGTCTAGTACATTATTGATCTAAGATCAAAAGCAATAACCGGGCCGTATACGGGACAGATGCCTTAGCCAAGATTTTTTAACCCAATTGTGGAACAGGGACGCCGGGCTCCGTACAATGGAGGTCGCATCGAACGAGCCAGTTTTCACGATCAATGCTCGTTGTGTTGTTTATTCCTCTCACGTGCCGTTTGGATATAATCAGGGGCTGATTTAGTTTCGGTGGGTGCTATTATTCTAAAGTTTTCACCCTTCATTTTAATTTAGAACTATTGAATTCAGTGGAATCTAATAATAGGTAGGTACTTATTTATTAACTCTCGACGCAAAAACGATGGGGTGTTATAAGTTTAACGTGTCTATGTGTGTATCTATGCATATGTGTCTGTCTGTTCCCCTGTAGCGCTCAAACGGGTGGACCGATTTGAATGCGGTTTTTTTGTTTGAAAGGTGAATTAGTCGAGTGTTGTTAGCTACTTATGTTTGATGAAAATCGATCCAAGATGGGCGCCGCTACAAAATGGCGGATTACATATTTTTTCACAACTCCCTTAATATGGGTACTGGGTAGGTATCAAATGACTTGACTAGTAGAATATTACTATTGCAAATCCAAGATGGCCGCCGTCACAAAATGGCGAATGTCGGGGGTTTTTTAAATTTTCAATTTATACCTACTTGTATTTTTGTCAACGTAAAAAATCGATTCTCCTTTACCTACAAAGATTAAGTAACTATGTTACCAAACGCGGTGTTCGAACTTTTCCAGCAATCGAATAATCGCCCGATCGTAGATCGTACTTTATTTCCTTCGCCGGCAACTTTTAACGTTTCGCTCAAAGTTTTATGCAAAAAAAAAACATTCTTAGTTCCTATACCGATGACTCGACAGTCGACGACTTGAGATGTAAAAAGTTTTTCCTATCGAATTGAATATTCTTTACCATTTAAAGATGCTGGCATATTTTCTTACACAAATGTTCAGCATTTGGGTGGTTTGTATTTATGATAAACGTTTCCCATCGTTCGTTGACTCGTCGAAAGTCAGAGTGAATTAATAAAGATCCTTATAAAATTGTATTAGGTAGCTTATTCACAAAATTAATTATTTCTGTCAATTAGGTAGTGTTGTATAATGTTAGGTTTTTTCAATTTTTGTATTTGTTTTTGTAGATATATTCTCTATACCATTGCTATAATATTTTGTCGCTTAATTTGTAAATGTTCACTACAAGCTCTATGGTTTGAATAACTAATTAAAGAGGATTATAGAGGACTAGTATGGCGCGTGGGTGCGCGGCCCGCTAAAGCGGACCGCGAGGTTTTGTTTTCGGGTGTTTTATTGTTTGAGCAGCCTCCACCTATCTTCATCCCTCTTCCAAACCCTCGATTAGGACTTATTTTTCAGCTCACTGCCAATTGGATGAGGTTTCGAGTAACTTTTGTTTGAGCACCTCCTACCTATCGTCAACACCCTAGCCGTGCTCTTTACCCGTCTCCAAAATCCTCAATCATCAGCTTTCTCCATAAGTATTTTTCCTCCGCATGAATTTTTACTAAAAAAAGAAATTTCACTAAAAAAATTTTTGTGTGAAAACATAAATTTCGCCATCTTGTTTTTTTTTCTGTTCATCTAGTAGATTTTTAGTTCTTGATCATATTTTTCTTAGAAACCACTCTTCCATCTTTTATACTTGGTGAGATAGACACCGACAAAATTTGTATAGCCGCCATCTTGAATCCGCAATTTTGTTTTTTTTTTTTCAACTCAGTGCCAATTGGATGAGATTCTGAGTAATTTTTGTTTGAGCACCTCCCATCTATCTACAATACCCTGCCCGGGCTCCTCATCCATCTTCCAAACCCTCAATCATCATGTCTTCCCATATTTTTCTTTGAGAGTTCTCCAAAGAACCGCATCAAAGCCTTGCATAGTTTACAACTTGTAGTCTCTTCAATATTCGCTATACATTTTCTATGGAAAAATAAATTCCGCCATTTTGAATATTTTTTCCATTCATCAAGTAGACCTTCCGATCCTGATCATTTTTTGTCAAAAAACCACTCTTCTATCTTTTATATCCTCCGAGATGGAGACCGACGAAATTTGTATGGCGGCCATCTTTTTTTCGCCATTTTGAATTTTTTTTCAACTCGCTGCCAATTGGATGACGTTTAGAGTGACATTTGCTCGAGCACCCCCCACCTATCTTCAATACCTTAAGCGTGCCATTCGCTCGTCTCTGAAATCCTCAATCATCAGCTCTCTCCATATTTTTCCTCTTAATTAATTTTTATCCTCTATACGACACCATTATTGAAAAAAAAAATTTTCATACAAAATTGTTCAGGAGAGGCGATGAATGAGTCAGTGAATCAGAACGAACAGCTATATATATATTAATTAATTAAGATATGTTATAAGAATATTTTTTAAGTCTAGGTTCTTTTGAGAGAGAGAGAGAAAGAGAGATATGATCGATATTGGCGAAACCTTAATTTATTCTGCATTAAAATATTTCCAAAAAACCTTACTTGCTGACAGAAAATGACAGCAAATTCTGCAGGCATGACAGAAAATTCTGAACTTTGCTCAAAAAAAAAGTACCTAAGTTATTTTATGTGTTGTTCTTGAAATACAAAATACACATTTACAGAATACAATTTTTTTTCCTGTACAATATTTTCTGTACAATATTATGTAGGTAACCATTCTATACCTATAAGTTACACAAGAATGTATAAAATGTAGTCTACTGTAAGTAACAGTTCCCGCCCCAGTTCTATTGAATAGCACTTTTCAGGTTTCGCCCTCACGCGAATCGACATTTTTTAATTACTTTTCACTGGAAATTGCTGACTCCAGTTCCTAACTACATAGAACTTTTGCTGGTGAGTTGTAACATCTAATTTCTCAGTATTTGCACTAGCCAGGTGTTTAAAAAAATTACCAAATTTTCTCGCAATTGTTTGATTTTTGAGCAGTTTCTAGGTTTCTTGTCTATGTAAGTATACTTATGTTGATTTCAAAATAAAAATAAGCATAACTTAGTGGCTCTACGATCCTGATTATTTTAAGGATCGTTGTTCGCACAGAACGCGATCTTGTGTCACTTCTAGCGCTTGAAACTAGCTAGCGCTTTCTCCGTGCGTGGTCAGCGGTCGCCTATTAGTTTCTTCAAGCTAACTCGAAGTGTAATGGACGCTGTTTTCAAATGACGGTTTTGCAACAAGTATATGGTTTTTCTTTTTCTTCATAGGTAACGCTCTTGGCCGAGCGGTCGTGATCATCCAGAAGTGACGTGTCTGCCAGCAGGGGATGCTGTCGGCAAGCCGGCAGAAATGGCGAACCCTCACGAGGCCTTCTGCTCTTAAAGACGTCACGTGTATAGTTCTCAAACATATCTGATCCGGTGACAGCGTCACTCAACGCATATTAAATGTTGTTAATTTCACAGTGGCGTAATTCATTCCACCAGGTCAGATAAGTGTGTAGCACTCATCGATGTAAACTATAGTTTAAACCAAACCAAACCGGTAAACTTGTCTCGATCTTTGAATATAGGCTCGATTCAGAACTTAGGGTGGGAACACATCTCCACCACGATACTATAACAGCAGAAGAAATTGGAACAGACAATTTACTATGGGTTGAAACTGCCCGTTCTAACGCATTTTATATTCTTCTCAGTCTTCTCAGTAAGCTTCCAGCATATGGAATACCCACTGGCTTTTGTAGCTGGATATCAGATTTCCTGAGTGACAGGTCTTTT
Organism: Melanargia galathea; assembly: GCA_920104075.1. Taxonomy (NCBI): domain Eukaryota; kingdom Metazoa; phylum Arthropoda; class Insecta; order Lepidoptera; family Nymphalidae; genus Melanargia; species Melanargia galathea. The sequence goes on from OV049869.1 coordinate 4,854,419, forward strand.
CGGGTAGTCGTCGACGGCTACTCGTCTGACCTAATGGCTATCAATGCCGGTGTCCCTCAGGGATCTGTTCTATCCGCAACCCTTTTCCTGCTGCACATCAACGATCTGCTTAAACCCGGTATCTTTGGGTACGCTGATGACAGCACCGTTACGGATAGATACACGTCCAGTTCTCGAGCCAGTGCTACTGAGATCCTTGAGCAAAGAGAGGCAATGGTGAATCGCATTAACTTGACTCTCAAGGAGGTGTCTGATTGGGGTGACGCCAATTTAGTTAAGTTTAATGCCACCAAAACTCAAGCGTGTTTATTCACCGCAAAAAGGAGCCCTTTTACCTTGGCTCCTACTTTCCAAAGTGTATCCGTTCCGATTAGTGATCACATTGAGCTTCTGGGTATTGACATCTCACCCAAACTCAATTTCGGGAAATGCATCGAGTTGAAGGCCAAAACAGCTGCCAAAAAACTTGGTATCCTGAACAAGGTAAAGCGGTACTTCACACCTGCACAACGCCTCACACTTTACCAGGCTCAAATCCGGTCAGGCATGGAGTACTGCTGCCACCTCTGGGACGGCTCTGCCAAATACCAACTCGATGCATTAGACTCGGTTGATCGCCGCGCCCGTAGAATCATAGGCGATCGGTCACTAACGCAGGCGAAATTGCTCAGTTTACAGCACCGACGCAATGTCGCTTGTCTATCGGTCTTTTATCGGATATACTTTGGAGAGTGTGCTCAGGAACTTTTTAACCTAGTTCCTCCTTCACCATTTCACCACAGAACAGCGAGAAGTCGAGAACGATGGCATCCCTATGTGGTTGACGTTCAGTCGGCTCGAACAAAGCGCTTTCGGTCGACGTTTCTGATACGAACCGCTAGGGTGTGGAACGCCCTTCCGGCTTCCGTGTTTCCCGCCTCGTTCGACTTAAGTACCTTCAAGGCAAGAGTGAATAGGCATTTTCTAGGCAAGCGCGTTCCAACTTAGACCTCATCATTGCTGTTCAGGCATGATTGTCGTCAAGCGTAAGCCTATTTCACAATAAAAAAAAAAAAAAAAAAAAACTACTACTTACCTATATGCATGTCCTTCGTTTTGGTTTCGCGGCGAAGGTGTGTTAAAGGCGTAAATTACTAACTAGTGAATTTTGACGTGATAACGTCTTATACTTAAATCGATGAACGCCGGCCGCACGCACGCAAAAATATGACTCATTGTCACGTACCGCGTGCAAGCAAAAGCGTTGAACAAGCGATAGAGAAGGCACGATCGGCCGGCATAGCCGAGCATGCAAGCGAGAGCGCGGAACAATCGATAGAGAGGCAATGTTTTCTTAAGACGTTATCACGTAATATTATCGTCCGTAAACCGGCTTTACAGACAACCAATTTTTTTAAAGGAAGGAAGAAAGGTATAGGTTAGGTAATTGTAGCGACATCCGTAAGCCGTCATTAACACGGATAGCTCGCGGGGCTTCCCCGACATGGCCAATTTGGGGGCTAACGTAATTTGATGCCGGGTTTTTGTCGAACGCCCAGATCTGGCGTGTCAAGGTTAGGTGGGGTGAATGTTGCTGTGTATTTAGAATAGGGGGTGAGGCCATGATGATGTAATGCTTAAAGTGCGTGGATGTTTACCGAAGACTAGTGGATTCGACTCCAGTGTGGCTACAAAAACGACTGGCGTGTTCAGAGGAGAGTCTGTGTTGGGAGGGTTTCTTCAGTAGGTAAATATGAATTATGAACTAATATGATATAACGATAATCCTATTTGAAGATCTCCCTGGCGTAGTAATGAGCGCTGCGGTCCAGTAAGTAAATGGGAGATCCCGAGTGCGACACCCGGCAGTGTCAGATGTGGTCTGGGGGAGGCTTTGGCCGTAGCTAGTTAATTAACACTCTACCTGATTACTCAAACTGATGCACGGCGGTAACCTGTTGGAAACGATGTGGCAGCTGCCAAACTCCTTGCAGGTTTTAGATTATTTATAGAACATTAAATACTTTGACTTGGCTGACTATTTTCGAGTTTATGTCAGGACATAAAGTAGGTAAGGTCTGTAAAGTCTGAACAAAACCGAAGTATCTACAGGCAAGCACTAGACCCAAGGCCAGCCTAAGTTGAGATCCATAGAGTGTATCTCCATCCAGAGTTTATATCCATAGGTTGTCTTTATTCTGACTTAAACAGAGATACAAGTATAAGTTAAAAAATTAAACAAAACCCCGACATTCGCCATTTTGTGGCGGCGGCCATCTTGTATTTGCATAGTACTATTCTACTAGTCAAGCCCTTTCATTTGATACTCATATTGAGGTAGTTGTGAAAATATAATATGTAATTCGCCATTTTGTGGTGGCGACCATCTTGGACCAATTTTCATCAAACAGCTAAAGAATACTCCTGACTAATTTATCTTTCAAACAAAAAAAACCGCATTCAAATCGGTTCAGCCGTTTGAGCGCTACAGGGGAACAGACACACACACACACGCACAGACACGTCAAACTTATAACACCCCGTCGTTTTTGCGTCGGGGGTGAAAAACAGGACTGGGATAAATATGTTTCTGACAAAAACTTGTCCCGTTTTAACTTTGTCTTAAGTCTGAGCAAAGTCAGAGTAATCGTGTGAGATTGCATTAAGAGCTAACTTATAACATAGAAAAAAATCCCCTGAAGTGACAATCCGCTTACACAAGGAAATAAACTAGTTAAATAATTATTATTCACGAACTAACTATATTAGTCAGCATGTAAGTAGGTACGTCTGTTGCTGCGTCAGAAGTAACCTCTGCCCTGATCTAATTACCCACTAGGTCGGTACCCGGTCTATGTTGTCCGGACAAGTGAAGACTGTATAATCTTTAAGCATATCAGCTGATGCTGGGAACCAAATGAGATTTATTTTTTTAACCCCCGACGCTAAAACGACGGGGTGTTATAAGTTTGACGTGTCTGTGTGTGTGTGTGTGTGTATGTGTGTGTGTGTGTGTGTGTGTGTGTGTGTGTGTGTGTGTGTGTGTGTGTGTGTGTGTGTGTGTGTGTGTGTGTGTGTGTGTGTGTGTGTGTGTGTGTGTCTGTCTGTTCCCCTGTGGAGCTCAAACGGGTGACCGATTTGAGTGCGATTTTTTTTGTTTGAAAGTTGCATTAGTCGAGAGTGTTGTTAGCTATGTTTGATGAAAATCGGTCCAAGATGGCCGCCGCTGCAAAATGGCGGATGACATTTTTTCACAACTCCCTTGATATGGGTATCAAATGAAAGTGCTTGACTAGTAGAAGAGCACTATTGCAAATTCAAGATGGCCGCCGCCACAAAATGGCGAATGTCGGGGGTTTTTTAAATTTTCAATTTATACTTGTCACCTCTGCAATAATATTTTTTTTTTAGGTCACAATTGGGAAATTGGCTGTGCTAAACATATTTTGTGCCTCGGAGAGATGTCAGTTGTGCAACTAATTCTCTGCGGCAGAGTCGGAGTACCGTCTTAGGGCCTATAGAGTGAGGGAATAGACTCTTTATTACTCTGATGCAAATTATCACTCTCAAGTGTTACACTCCGATGAGTGTGGTGTGCACCTACGTTTGCACACACATTTCTGCACTATAATATCTCCTGCGTTGTGGGCAAATAATTCCAGTTGTGGGCCAGGCTCTGTACAGTTGCTGGGAATCAATTGTGAGTAGGTATCTACCTACCCACATTTATTAACAGTAATAATAAATAAATAGTAATATAATTAGCTCAGGCTAGAGGTGATAGGTAGGTACAACTTGAAGGTATACTTAGTGCGTTATTTTCACCTTATTAAAATTGGCTTCTTATAGGTCACTTTCAAGCTTTAAGGTAGGTAGGTTTTTTTGCATTAGAATGTAACTAAAACGACTTAGTCATTTTACCTGTTCAGTAGGTAATCTGTTGATAATTCTTTGTAAGTCTTCGTCCAAATACTAATGGTACAAATGAATGAGGGATTGAATTTCCTACCCGATGATGTAAATTAAGAGTAGGTACCTATAGCAAGTAGGTGGCATCTTCATGCTACCTTGCATGATAGATCTAGATATTGTCATGATGCTGTGCTAGATTCAAAACGATCTTCCCATATCACATTATATATACATATTACATACATAAAAATAAAGTAGCTTGTCCTGACTGACTGACAATCAACGCACAGCCAAAACCACTGAAGCTAGAAACTTGAAATTTTCACAGTAGCTTCCTTTTGTGACGTAAGTGCATACTAAGAAAGGATTATTGCGAATTCCACCCCTAAGGGGGTTAAATAGGGGATAAAAGTTTGTATGAAAGTCCGTAATTTTTCAGTTATATCCATGAAAATTGGTATTTAGGTTTTCGGTTAAAAATAAAGAGTTATGAGCTTAAGGAATTTTGGAAAATCTACCCCCAGGTGGGTTAAATGGTAGATGAAAGTTTGTATGAAAGTCCGTCATTTTTAAAGTTATATCGATGAAAATCGGTGTTTGTACTGTCGGTTAAAAATAAAGAATTACTTGTTTCAGGAATTTTGGAAATTCCACCACCAAGTGAAATTTATAAGAATCCAAGCGGACGAAGTCGCTGGCATCATCTAGTATATATATAAACACTGTAAATGTATTTTTTTCAAGTCCTCAATGTGTTTTTATTTTACTTTTTATGCGATTGTGTTTTGATGCTGGATTGTCTTGGAAATCCACTCTAATATTGCGGTCTATGAAGACCTTAGATTTAATTCAATAGATATACCTAAGTATTGGGCAGGGCACTCTTTTTTTTAATATGAATTGCGGGCAAACGAGCAAGCAAGTTGTAAGTAACTGCCTCGTTGGTTTAGTAGTTAGCATATTCGACTGCAGTAGGGCTATTCTCTAAAATACCATCTCGATATCGAAGCTCACTCAAGTGAGATAACTCGCTTCGAAAGCAAACTCACTTCACCTTGGTTTGATATTCTGTAAACATCTGCAGGGCTATTCTGTAAAGCCATTTTCGAATTATAGAGAGTGAATTCGAGATGAGTTTGCTAATTTGTACTCTGTAAAACTCGATAGTACAGGTCTTCTCACTCAAACTCACTTCACTTCGCAAGTGCGTAGCAGATGTTTACAGAATATCAAACCAAAGTGAAGTGAGTTTGCTTTCGAAGCGAGTCATCTCACTTGAGTGAGCTTCGATATCGAGATGGTATTTTAGAGAATAGCCCTACTGCTACGCACTTGCGAAGTGAAGTGAGTTTGAGTGAGAAGACCTGTACTATCGAGTTTTACAGAGTACAAATTAGCAAACTCATCTCGAATTCACTCTCTATAATTCGAAAATGGCTTTACAGAATAGCCCTGCAGATTTTTACAGAATATCAAACCAAGGTGAAGTGAGTTTGCTTTCGAAGCGAGTCATCTCACTTGAGTGAGCTTCGATATCGAGATGGTATTTTAGAGAATAGCCCTACTGCTACGCACTTGCGAAGTGAAGTGAGTTTGAGTGAGAAGACCTGTACTATCGAGTTTTACAGAGTACAAATTAGCAAACTCATCTCGAATTCACTCTCTATAATTCGAAAATGGCTTTACAGAATAGCCCTGCTGATCACGAGGAGAGCCTCGTGATCTGAGAAGCTGGAGCAGCGTGGCGGTGCTGAGCTCTATAATCCCTCTTTCCTATGAGAGAAGACAATTATTTCAAGATAATTTTTGAAGATCCATGTTTTCTCCTAGATTCCATTTAATTGTACATACCTACTGACGATTGACCTAATTCCGTTTCAGTTAAGCGGTAAAGCAGTACCATTTAAATTATTAGATTGAATTAGCTGCCATTTAATCCTTTAATAGAATGAACTACGTCCGAGTGATTCATTTCACGCGTCACTTCTACAATACGTTTGTTACTTAGAAGCGCAGTCGGTTCCAGTATTAAACCCCCGACGCAAAAAGTGGGGTGTTATAAGTTCACCGCTGTCTGTGTGTCTGCCTGTGGCACTATAGTTGTGTGTGAACCGATTAAAATGCGTTTTTTTTAAATTTGAAAACAGGTTTTTAGCGATGGTTCTTAGACATATTTTATCAAAATCGGTTCAGCCGTATTTGCGTTAGGAGTTTTATTAATTTTTGAAATTTCTTCTCTACCGCGTCTTTTCACACCGCGAACGACAGAGCTAAGCGAACCCAGCGATGCGAACTTGCGAGCTAGTCTAGCGACATGAGCGAGACAAAACGAACCTCGCTTCGGTTTGATTCGCTCCCAATGTAGTTTGTGCTTCACAAGGTGCCACAGACAGACACACAGACAGACGGACACTTCTATCTGTGTGTCTGTCTTCGCTTCGTTCTCAATGTGGCCTGCGCTTTAACCATTGCTCGTTCATTGAAACAAGTGTAAATTGAAAATTTAAAAAACCCCCGACATTCGCCATTTTGTGGCAGCGGCCATCTTGGATTTGCAATAATGCTATTCTACTAGTCAAGCCCTTTCATTTGATACCCATATTAAGGGAGTTGTGAAAAAATATGTAATCCGCCATTTTGTAGCGGCGGCCATCTTGGACCGATTTTCATCAAACATAGCTAACAACACTCTCGACTAAATCACCTTTCAAACAATAAACCGCATTCAAATCGGTCCACCCGTTTGAGCGCCACAGGGGAACAGACAGACACACACACACACACACACACACACACACACACACACACACACAGACACGTCAAACTTATAACACCCCGTCGTTTTGCGTCGGGGGTTAAAAAGTAGGTCTACCTAATTTCAGTCAACAATATTACCACACGAGTAGATAAGTCAGAGAGGAAGCTTCATACAAACGGCCCGCTGTAGGTACACTCACACAAACACACTCACCAACGGTTCACGGATGCCTGCTCATTCCACCAACCGGTACTACAGTGGGTGACAAACGTGCGCATATACATATGTGTGAGTGTACCTACAGCGGGCCGCTTGTAGAATCTTCCCCTCTGTACTTATCTACTCGTGTGATATTACTGTGTACACTTACCTAGATCATCATCATCATCATGATCAACCCATTACCGGCTCACTACAGAGCGCGGGTCTCCTCTCAGAGTGAGAACGGTTTTGGCCATAGTCTACTACGCTGGCCAAGCGGATTGGCAGACTTCACACACCTTTGAGAACGTTATGGAGAACTCTCAGGCATGCAGGTTTTCCTCACGATGTTTTCCTTCACCGTTAAAGCAAGTGATATTTAAATACTTAAAACGCACATAACTCCGAAAAGTTAGAGGTGCGTGCCCCGGGATCGAACCCACGAATTCCGATTAGAAGTCGGTCGTCCTAACCACTAGGCTATCACAGCTTACCTAGATACTTTTCAACAATTACTGTGTAGGTACTTACCTACAGTTTCTATAGGTAAATCGGCTCAATAGAGTACTGTGGGATTCATATCACGTGCCTGTCATGTCGCATGTCGAATCTACAATGCTCGGAACACGCAGCTGGCCGGGCCGCAGGAATATATCCGCTGTATTTACCTACGTGGGCATAAACACATGCAATATTCATAGAGAGACTTACAAATAATTTCAGCATTGAAACAATGCCTGAAAACGGCACAGAATGCCTTTTTCTTGCTTTTGCATGATCTGGGAAAGAGGAGAGTGAGACATGGTCATTAAATATCCCAAACCATCCTGTATTATACTTAATGATCAACCCATTACCGGCCCACTATAGGACACGGGTCTCTAAGAATGAGAAGGGTTTAGGCCGTAGTCCACCACGCCGCCAAGTGCGGTTTGGTAGACTTCACACGCTTTTGAGAACAATATGGAGAACTCTCGTGCGTGCAGATTTCCTCACGGTATTTTCCTTCAACGTTAAAGCAAGTGATACTTAATTGCTTACAATGCACATAACTCCGAAAAGTTGAGGTGAGTGCCGATAGGGGCCGAAAATCACCGCTTCTAGGCTATCATCGCTTATCATGCATAGGTATGTATACCTATGTACCATCATATTGTATGGAAAGTCGAAATGGCATTGCACAACCCATGATTGTCACTCGTAGGAGCTATTGCTTTACAATAGGGCTTCGGTTGGATTCCAAACTATTCGGGCATACTGCGGGATACATACAAGTGAGTCCAGATTCCAGCCATTGCGTAATTTAGTAATTAAGTAAGATAAAAAGATCTCTTTATAGTGAAGACTCCATACTGTAACAGTCGACCGGAACGAGTATCCAAACAATCCGCGAATAGCCTATTAAGATTGAGTAATACACGCTAATTAGCGCACGTGGCCCCGCGAGCGCCCTCTGCAGTGTAAACACGACACGGTACAGACAGAAAAAAAATCTCGAAATAACTAAATAAGCATTGAAAAGTTTTGTTGGACATAGGTGTCAAATAGGGACTCCCAAAAGCCGCTTATATCCAGTAGCTCCTTGATGTGTAAACAATCATCATTACAGAAGCAGGATATGGTTTAATATTAAAACTAAATCAAACTATTATTAAAATATCTTTATTTAAGTATCAACCGCACAAACTTAATTAATATCGAATCACAGATTAGTTTAACTGAGATCTCTTTTTTAAATCTATTTTATACTAATTAATTTAATTACACTCAGCCAATTATACAATGAACACAAAATTACTTTGCTATATCCGCTAACAGTGACAAATTTGTAGGCACAACACCACACAAATTCACCACTTTAACTCGACGATCGTTTCGCTCCGACACCGGAGCATCTTCAGGAGATGTCGACTTCACAACGGACGATTGCAAAGTCCTCGTTCCAATCGACCTTTTTCCTATTTCCATTACCCTATTACCTGCAATTAATAATCTGTAAACCATTTCTAAAAATTCTAATTGATTTTCAACAATAATCTGACAGATGTCATCGCTTCACCTTGTGTGGTGCCTGTGTTCTTTCCGGTGCAATCTGCGAGGTCGTCATTTCGGCACTTTGGGACACAATTATTATTAATGTGTCGGTTCTTCAAACTATATGCCCATTGCCCCGCCGTTGTATATCAATCGGTGAATGGTTTCTTCTAGGGATCAAATATAAATATCCTCTTTGCTACGGATTTTGATCCTCCAGATTTGATTACATCATAAACTCAGCTCAACTCTAATGAGCACAGCCCGAGCTACGATGAGGCCCGTAGTTAGTGACCGTAATAATTATTAGGTATCGTAGGTATCGTATCAATTTAATTTAATACTTAATCAATCCTGAGTGCAATTTTTTTTGCCGACCGTCGTTTATTATTATGAAACAAAATTTCAGCACTCATTGTATTTAGGCGTCATACTTTAATACCCCGAAATTGGGGTAACAGGACAGGGGAAGTGTAAAATATTTATACTTGTACATAAGTACCTATAGGTACTTGTTCCATGCAATTCCGTCGATGTTTTAACATATTGTGTTTTGCGAACGTGCTCAAAATAACAGGTTTGGTGAAACTTTAGTGTTCCAAAATAGTTTTGTTATTCTGGCAACGACATTGATTGTTGTTTTTAGAACAATCAACATTTATAATTTGCATATTTTGCAGGGATGCATAGCATAATTTACGAAGTTACCTAGTACTTCTGCAATTTGCGTAGTCCTTTAACAGTTCTACTCTACCAACTCTACTGAAGTAAGTAGATGCTCTCTATATTGCAAGTATTATGCTGGACTGGACCATACAAAACGAGCTGATACTTTTGCGGATTCAAAGTAACTACCGCACCGAAAGTAAGTATAGGAACTACCTAGGATCTAAATTGACAAGGAAACAAGTCTTGCAACAGTGGGAGTTGCTAGTGAAGATAATATAAGAAAGCTCAGACTCGCCCAGCTGGCTATGGAGAGATCAGAGTGTTACGGAGAGTCTACGTGATCCACGCGGACGAAGTCGTTGAGCATCAGCTAGTTAGTTATTATTATTTTTCGGAAAATCTCAACTTTATTGGAATATACCTAGGTATCTATTAGGTAGGTAAATAATATACCTACTTTGATATTTTTAACATATTAGGTAGGCACCTGTTGAGTGTTGTGCCTACCTAATATGTATATGTTCAAAATATTAAAGTAGCTCAGGTAGGTAGCAAAGTAAACCAAGCGAAACAAAACAATTCTTTTAATTTTATGGGAAAAAATGCAAAGAATTTGAAATATTCGCTAAACAGGAAGAATTAGAGTCTGATACAAAGCACAATCGATTGAATAGTTTAGCAGTAGTTTAGTAGTAGTTTAGTTAAGGAGGATACATACAGACAAACATTGATTTTTATTTATATTTGATTAGTGAACGTATTTTTATTTATATTGATTATACCTAATCGTATGATGTCAGGATGCGAAATGACTGCAGTCAAAAATAAATCCATCGAATTTCGAGATCCTTTCGATTCTCGGCAGGGGCTTTATAATTCTCAATTTTCTCTAATTTTTACGGTAGAGGGTAGTTCAATAGCGCCTAGGTAGACAAACCTCTCAAGAATCTTTAAAATAGATCATTTAAAACTATCGCATCGTATAGTAAGCATTTAGGGCGTTCTTTCTTATTTTTACCACGAACTAACGATGATGACGACTGTAGGTAATTGTAAACAAGTAAAAAAAATCAGCCAAGTGCGAGTCGGGCCTCGCTCTTTCAGGGTTCCGTACATAATTATGAACAATATAATATTTTGGGTCTAAGAAATATTTAATTTCCGAGCTAGACATCGCAACAAACCGTGAAAGAAAAACCCAAAAAAATGTTCGTTTATTTTGGTCACAGCTTATAAACTATTTAATAAATCGTTGTTTTCAGTATTTGTTGTTTAAATAGAGCATATAGTACATAATATACTGAAATATCATATTCCCAACTAGTTTAGTTTTTGAGATAGCCCCCGTCACAAAAATGGTCTAAAACTGACAACTTTGATGGCCTCCCATTCCCTTATTTTTTGAGATAAAAATTAAAAAAATATATATTTGTACTTTACTTAATGAGCTCTAAACAATGATACCCCACAAGCTAGGGTAAAGAAAAAAATTTTTTTTCCGGCTCCTTTTTCATGTATGGGAGCCCCCCTGAAAAATAATTTAATTCAATTTCTAATTCAATATTTGATTTTGGGTTAACGTTTTACACTAAATACCAAAATTTCAGGTTTGTAACTCATTTCGTCTGCGAGCTAGAGACCTGTGACCGGCGGACAGACAGACAGACAGACAGACAGACAGACAGACAGACAGACAGACAGCCGAGTGACATTAATAGGGCTCCGTTTTTTACCCTTCGGGTACGGAACCCTAAAAACGATCAAATCACCAGAAAAAGCGGGGCGCGTTGTTTTCCGAGACCTTTTCTCTAATTAATAATAATGCCAGCGAAAACATAGATTACTTAGATATAATTTTATTATATCGGTTATCTACCTGTTTGCCGTCCATCTTTTTCGTTACTCTGTGTATAATTATTGTACCTAGTTACATTCATTCAAAATGTGGGCCAAACGGGAATCGATTCGGTTTATTAACCTCGCAGATCAAAGTGTACGTTTGTATACACCTAACCGCGTATTTATTGACACAATGCTTTTTCTTCGGCAATTGTATGTATACGCTCGTTGAATAGCCTTTGAAGTTTTATGTTCCCGGCTTGAACTGTCGATACAAAACGGGAAGGTTATGTTAACCGAGTGATGTCTGTAATGGAGATTAGCTCAGCTTTGGTTTGACGGAAGAGTGCTCTCTCTTCGGTAATAGAATCGTTCAACTGTAGATCACGAGGTCCCGTGTTAGATTCCCGGGTTAGGCCAAAAAAATACATGATGAGGTATTGGGTTTTTCTATCAAAAAATTCTCAGTGCCAGCCCGGAATTGGAAATTGGCGGTATTGCATAGACCTTGTGCCTCGGAGAGCACGTAAAGGCATCGGTCCTGCGTCTGATCTCTCTCCGGTCGTGCCGCATTGGCGTCCCATCAGACTATGAGAGTGAGGGAATAGAGTATAATATCTCCTACGTAGATGGTTAGTCTCTGCCTCGGTTGAGATTGGCCGCCATAGCTGAAATTCGGTCGGGAGGACATTATATTTTATTATTTAATGGAATATCTTTGAATCGTTAGAGTCAACTATCTTGACAACGATACAATTCGTGTTTAAACACTATAAGATCAAAGTAAAATAGACCTTAATTGCATTATTTTAAGGCCAGAGTTCATCCATACATTTACAGCCAGCGCTCCAAACGGAAAATTAACGAAATACAAGTATTTAAAATTAAAAATTTAAAAAACCCCCGACATTCGCCATTTTGTGGCAGCGGCCATCTTGGATTTGCAATAGTGCTATTTTACTAGTCAATCCCTTTCATTTGATACCCATATTAAGGTAGTTGTGAAAAAATATGCAATCCGCCATTTTGTAGCGGCGGCCATCTTGGATCGATTTTCATCAAACATAGCTAACAAGACTCTCGACTAATTCACCTTTCAAACAAAAAAAAACCGCATTCAAATCGGTCCACCCGTTTGAGCGCTACGGTGGAACAGATAGACACACACAGACACATCAAACTTGAAATGTAGGTATCTATTTAAGTCGTACTAAGCATACTGAGCGTATAGTAGCACATTACTCATAGCAGGGGATATAGCTCAGTGGTAGAGCATTCGACTGCAGATCGAGAGGTCCCCGGTTCAAACCCGGGTGTCCCCTAATTTTTTTTTTGTTTTTTTTTTTTGTTAGGTACTTAAAAAGTTTTCTTTTAGCAGACAATAAAAATAATAATTGGTAAGACGATATGAATACGTATAGGTACAAATAAATGTTGGTTATTTAGGAAAATAATTATTAAACAAGGTTGAAATAATAAAAATGCCTTTATTAAAAAACTGATAGTGTTGAAAGTTTCAATACAAAATAAAATATAAAAAGAAAGTAAAATTACAATAATATCACAATATTTTTCTTACAACTATACAGTATACACGATACATAATGTGCTCTTTAGACTTTTTTTTTACAATAAACATATACTTTAATAATGAGAGAAAAGTATATAATTATAGAAATATAATAAAGATATAAAGAAGTATAAATTATATAGAAAAGTGTCTAATTCAAGCATTATTCAAGAAATCTAGTTTTCGAGACACTTGGTTGTTCAGATAAACGTATTTGGTGCAGTGAAATCGCAACTCCTCTACCGTTGTCACTTCGGCGACCTCTTCGGTGGGCGGATCTAAAAAAAAGGAAAATAAAGTTAAAAAAAAAGTTTAAAATAAAAAAAAAGTTACTAAAGTAGTCGCTGGAGTGGTTATAATAGATCGACCAGAATCTCATGAAAAATACGGAAATGAAATTTAAAAGTTAGCAACACTACGGCTGCCCTAGCGATAAACAAAGTAACTGACATTTTTTGTGAAATTGACTTTTTTGCATTAACTAAAGTTTTATGTCGAGTAGTTTTTACCACAGTTTAATATTTCAAATAACTTGAACCGTTTACTGAAATTTGAATTGCCCAAGCAAAGTAACTGCACACACTAACCCGGAATATAAATGCAAAAACCAAGTAAACAACATGAACAACACAAAAACAAAGTAGGTAATTGGATGTTGATTACTTCGTTTTTGTATTTAAAATGCAGTTGCTTGATTTTTAGTTTCGTGAAACGATCCCAGATAAAACTTGTCTATGTTTGAGATCACCTTTACTTTCTTTAAGCAATACCAAATTAAACGCTCTGGCATCTGTCAGTTTTGCGCGCGCCTGTGTCAAAAGTTTTCAAACGGTTGACGAAAACATAGATCAAACATAGAAACTGGAATTTTCTATAGAACAGATAGAATAACATTTAGAATAACGGCTTAGCGGCTTTCTTTCGGTGCCGGCTTTCTTTTTGTAGAAAGGTTGCCTTTAAATAAGAGTTTTCAATGTTTTTGCTTGTCCTGTAAAATTGTTCTGAATGTAATTACTTTGTTTATCACTAGGGCAGCCGAGTTAACCTAGTGTTGCTTACTACACAAAATTTAATTTCCCTATTTTTCATGAGATTCTGGTCAACCTACACTGACTGAAGCAATTTGATCATCGCCATTTTAGCGCTGATTGCTGAGAAAAGCGACAGTGAAGGCACCAGGAACTAAAGTGAAAACTGTTTTTAGTTCCCACTGCCTTTGGTGCTTTGAATCGGCACACGAATCAGTGTATTTTGTATGGCCGCAGCCTGTGTGGGGTAACAGAGGTCAGTGTCAGAGTCAGTCAAGAACTTTTCTTTATCTTGTGTGTGTGTCTGTCTGTTCCCCTGTGGCGCTCAAACGGCTGGACCGATTTGAATGCGTTTTTTTTGTTTGAAAGGTGAATTAGTCGAGAGTGTTGTTAGCTATGTTTTAAGAAAATCGGTCCAAGATGGCCGCCGGTACAAAATGGCGGATTATATATTTTTCACAACTCCCTTAATATGGGTATCAAATGAAAGGGCTTTAACTAGTAGAATAGCATTATTGCAAATCCAAGATGGCCGCTGCCACAAAATGGCGAATGTCGGGGGTTTTTTAAATTTTTAACTTATTCAAAATGTAATTATATGTCACCCGTGAGCATTAAATCATAGACAACAAACAAGGGGACATGGCATAACTACTTTAAAAACCTGTCGACTTTTACATTCGAGTGTAAATTCGCAGAAATCACAACACAAATATGGCGCGCTAATTTGATCTCATGCAAATGGAGCAATATGGCCGCCACTTTTTGAATAGAATATTGCTATTAATTTCTATAAAATTATACAAAATATACTCTCATTAAATATCACAATGGCTTTACTTAGTGTTGCAGTGAATAAAGAGAATGTGACGCTCCAAAAACGTTTTTTTTTTTTTGGTCAGGAATTTTTTATGCTAATTACAATGTTATATTGTTATAGATACTTTACCTATGTGTTGCCACACTTGCGGTGGGAATACGGGTTGTTGCGAGAAAACATACACCATTCTGCATTCTCTAGGAAGGTCTTCAGAGCAGTTCGCTTTTCTCTTCAGCTCCATTCGGTACCAGAACGCTGATTTTCTGTTAAAAATAACGGTAATGTTAAAATAATGTTATTTTTAACCGGCTTCGACAAAACGAGGAGATAGGTACGTAACTTCGTTCGTTGAGTATTAATTAATTAATGGTTTTTGACAGACTTGAAAAATGAGGTTCTCAATTCGTCGGAATCTTTTTACGTTCCCCGATCACACTCAAAGACGCCTCCACCGATTTGGAAAATTCTTTTTTTGATTGAAATGGTAAAACTTCCCAGGTGGTCCAATGGTCACTATGGCATCTGATGATAGAATCCTGGCGAAATTGACGGAACTCTTAAAATTTTATGGTATATTGAAGTCGGTTTGATCTTATATATAAAATTCTCGTGTCACAATTTTCGTTCCCATACGTTCGAAACGGCTTGACCGATTCTCATGAAATTTTGTGAGCATATTATTGAGTAGGTCTGAGAATCGGCCAACATCTATTTTTCATCCCCCTAAATGTTAAGGGTAGTCCACCCCTAAATTTTTATTTTTTATTTTTTAGACAAAATTTTTAGTTTTTATTTTTTTATGATACAACATACAAAAATACATACAATCCTAAATTTTCACCCATCTACGATCAACCCTTATTTTTGAATTGCGATATTAGTACTTTGATGACCGGGTAGGTTGCACTGATGTCAGTATGTCACCGGGCAGGACGACGTCTGCCGGGTCCGCTAGTTTTTCCTAAAATATAGCCTTATCAGATTTGTATGTCAAATGAGCCCCTGTAACGTTACCACAGATATTAGCATTTTGAGCGAGTATACAAAATTCCATGGACTTCAATGGATTGGTTAATATTCAAATAAGATATCAACTTCGTTTGTGTGGGGCGCGCTCGAGATATATATGAATACGTCATAATAATTATTTAGACTAGCTTGTGCCTGCGATTTCGTCAAAGTGGAGTTTGGTTTTTAAAAATCTCGTGAAAACCCTCGGAATAAAATGTATCCTACGTCACTCTCTAGGTTCTCATTTAGATCCATACATAACAAGTATAAATTAAAAATTTTAAAAACCCCCGACATTCGCCATTTTGTGGCGGCGGCCATCTTGGATTTGTAATAGTGCTATTCTACTAGTCAAGCCCTTTCATTTGATACCCATATTAAGTGAGTTGTGATAAAATATGAAATCCGCCATTTTGTAGCGGCGGCCATCTTGGACCGATTTTCATCAAACGTAGCTAATAACACTCTCGACTAATTTACCTTTCAAACAAAAAAAAAACCGCATTCAAATCGGTCCACCCGTTTGAGCGTCACAGGGGGACAGACAGACAGACAGACAGACAGACAGACAGACAGACAGACAGACAGGCAGACAGACAGACAGACAGACAGACAGACAGACAGACAGACAGACAGACAGACAGACAGACAGACAGACAGGCAGACACGCACAAACACGCACAAACACACACACACACACACACACACACACACACACACACACACGTCAAACTTATAACACCCCGTCGTTTTGCGTCGGGGGTTAAAAATCGATCCGTTGCTCCTTTGCAGCGTTATTGAAGAATGACAAACCAACAAACCAAACACCCTTTCGCATTTATATTGGTAGTGATTTTAATAGTGAAGAACGTCGTTTTAATTTAACACCCAACGCAAAAACGACGGAGTGTTAAGTTAATAAGTTTGACGTATCTATGTATGTGTGTGTGTGCGTGCGTGCGTGTGTGTCTGTGGCACCGTAGCGCTCAAAGCGTGAATCGCTTTGAATGCGGTTTCTTTTTGTTTGAAAGCTGAATAAGTCGGGAGTGTTCTTAGCTATGTTTGATGAAAATCGGTCCAAGATGGCCGCCGCCACAAAATGGCGGATTACATACTTTTTCACAACTTCCTCAATATGGATATCAAATGAAAGGGCTTGACTAGTAGAATAGGACTATGCAAATCCAAGATGGCCGCCACCACAAAATGGCAAATGTCGGGGGTTTTTTAAATTATTCAATTATACTTGTTTAGAAAACATCTTACTCACTTCAAATAATCTTGAACGACGTTATTAGCTATGGGGATGCATATCTTTTGGACGGGTTCGCTCATCAGCTGCCCCACTGTTTTGATGGGGGATTTCTCCGATACGTAGTATTCTAGAAGCTTCGACGCCATGGGCTTGAGTTGAGCTGTTAAAATACGATAATTAATAAAAAAGTAAGCCCTTAAAGTAGAAGTTACATATTCGGAACGCATTGCAATGGTTTTGAAAAATAAAATGCAAAATCGTGTGGGTAATTTGCACTAAATAATAATAAAATATTACCAAAATCCGCTCTCAAGCACGTTTCGGCTCGGTACAGGTGTTCTAAGCAAACATGGACTTGCGCGAATTTCATCAGCAGGTTTTTCCATGGACTGATATCTATTTCATCCGCTATCAATGGCACCTGGAACAAGTATTTATGTTTTTGGAAAAAAATTGACACAATGTGGTTTTTTTTTTTTGGAAAATAATACGCATAAGGGAAAAGTGTAGTATTTTTTCAAAATTAATGAATGATATTACTTCATGACGTGGAAATATTATAAAGATTGATTGTTCATTGGAATTGATTTGAGACGCCGATGGTGAGACGTATTCGTTGAGCGAAGTATTTTTATTTTGCACTTTGATCACACAGTACTTTTTACAGTCCACATAATATTGTTACAGGATTATATTGCTTTCTCTTTCGCACTCACTTCATTAGAATCTTTTTCTCGCTCACTAGGCCGTGTCTCTTCAAATAGACGAATCCACTTATTAAAAATTATATTGCTACCTCTTTCGCACTCATCTCATTAGCATCTATTTCTCGCTCACTAGATCGTATTTCTTCAAACAGGCGAATCCACATATTATTAAGAATTATATTGTTATCTCACTTGCACTCATCTCATTAGCATCTATTTCTCGCTCACTAGATCGTATTTCTTCAAACAGGCGAATCCACATATTATTAAGAATTATATTGTTATCTCACTCGCACTCACCTCATTAGCATCTTTCTTCTCGCTCACCAGCCCGTGTTTCTTCAACGAGGCGAAGTCATCGACGGTCAATTCGTTCGGGTCGTCGATACAAAAGGATTCGGCGTCGATTCGTATGGAATGTTCCGACGAGGCGATGTTTTCGAAAGGATTCAGTGTAAAGTCTCCGCCCATGGTCATGTCGTTTATGGTCTGGTTTATTTGCTCTATGGTTTCGTGGGACCTAGACAATTCCAAAAATTAAGATTAAAATAAACAAGCTATATTTTAGGAAAAATTAAACCGACTTCAATAGAATAGATTTTTATTGGCTATATACCAAAAAAAAAAATTGACGAGTTCCCTCGATATCTCCAGGATCCCGTCATATCCTGATCTGATGACCACATTTAGGAAATATACCATTTCAAACATAAGGAGAATTTTCCAAATCGGTCCAGGCTATTTGTTCCTATCCTTGTTCGACCCTCGTGTACTCCCGCATGGTCTTCTCTATACCAAACTTACCTTGAATCCGGAATAAATCTTTCCTACCCCGCATCCGTGTTCCATATCCCGCCGATGAAGAAGGAATGTTCCAGAAGCGATATGATTGTCGTGTACTGCTACATGATTTTATCTATACCAATCTTACCTTGCATCCATGTTCCAGATCTCGGCAATGAAGAAGTAATGTTCCAAAAGCGACATAACCGTCGTGTACTCCTACATGATTTTATCTATACCTACCTTACCTTGCATCTGGAATGAATCTTACCTTGCATCCATGTTCCAGATCTCGGCAATGAAGAAGGAATGTTCCAGAAGCGACATAACCGTCGTGTACTCTCACATGGTTTTCTCTATATCGACCTTACCTTGCATCTGGAATAAATCTTTCCTACCTTGCATCCGTGTTCCAGATCCCGGCGATGAAGGAATGTTCCAGAAGCGACATGACCCTCGTGTACTCTCACATGGTCTTCTCTACACCGACCTTACCTTGCGTCTGGAATAAACGTTCCTTACCTTGCATCCGTGTTCCATATCCCGCCGATGAAGAAGGAATGTTCCAGAAGCGATATGACCGTCGTGTACTCCTACATGATTTTATCTATACCAATCTTACCTTGCATCCATGTTCCAGATCCCGGCAATGAAGAAGGAATGTTCCAGAAGCGACATAACCGTCGTGTACTCCTACATGATTTTATCTATACCTACCTTACCTTGCATCTGGAATGAATCTTACCTTGCATCCATGTTCCAGATCTCGGCAATGAAGAAGGAATGTTCCAGAAGCGACATAACTGTCGTGTACTCTCACATGGTTTTCTCTATATCGACCTTACCTTGCGTCTGGAATAAATCTTTCCTACCTTGCATCCGTGTTCCAGATCCCGGCGATGAAGAAGGAATGTTCCAGAAGCGACATGACCCTCGTGTACTCTCACATGGTCTTCTCTACACCGACCTTACCTTGCGTCTGGAATAAACGTTCCTTACCTTGCATCCGTGTTCCATATCCCGCCGATGAAGAAGGAATGTTCCAGAAGCGATATGACCGTCGTGTACTCTCACATGGTCTTCTCTACACCGACCTTACCTTGCGTCTGGAATAAACGTTCCTTACCTTGCATCCGTGTTCCATATCCCGCCGATGAAGAAGGAATGTTCCAGAAGCGATATGACCGTCGTGTACTCCTACATGATTTTATCTATACCAATCTTACCTTGCATCCATGTTCCAGATCCCGGCAATGAAGAAGGAATGTTCCAGAAGCGACATAACCGTCGTGTACTCCTACATGATTTTATCTATACCTACCTTACCTTGCATCTGGAATGAATCTTACCTTGCATCCATGTTCCAGATCTCGGCAATGAAGAAGGAATGTTCCAGAAGCGACATAACTGTCGTGTACTCTCACATGGTTTTCTCTATATCGACCTTACCTTGCGTCTGGAATAAATCTTTCCTACCTTGCATCCGTGTTCCAGATCCCGGCGATGAAGAAGGAATGTTCCAGAAGCGACATGACCCTCGTGTACTCTCACATGGTCTTCTCTACACCGACCTTACCTTGCGTCTGGAATAAACGTTCCTTACCTTGCATCCGTGTTCCATATCCCGGCAATGAAGAAGGAATGTTCCAGAATAGAATAGAATAGAATAGAATAGAATAGATTTTATTGCATGATTGTAAGTATGTACATGGTAGGTGTTACAAAGTTTTGTTTGCATGTTACAATCAGCCATAATTATAATGGCGTGCAATAATTAGATTTTACAGTTGTGAATAAAATACAAAATTAGTCTAATTCTTATGCTACAGAAGTCATACAATTTTTATAATAATTTTAATTTATTCATTAAGGAACTCTTTTACAGAGTAAAAACATTTGTCAACCAACCAGTTATGCAGTTTTGTTTTAAATCTTGTAAATGGTAAATCTTTTATTATAGAGGGTAGCTTATTATAAATTTTAATCATCATATAAAAACAACTTTTTGAGCTCAGAGCAGTCCTACACTGTGGATAGTAAATTTTGTTCGGATATCTGGCATTAAATGATACAACATTTTGACGTGTTTGAAAATATTCATTTTTGAATTTCTTTACGAAACATGCCACTTCGTAGATATATATACATGGTAATGTTAATAATTTCAGAGTTTTAAAAAGTGGCTTACATGATTGCATTGGATCTTTGTTACAAATTGCCCGTATACACTTTTTCTGAATTAAAAAGACTCTATTCATTTCGGAAGCATTACCCCAAATTAAAACTCCGTACCGAATATTGGAAACAACATAGCCATGATATGCCGAAAGAGCCGTGCTTCGGTCAGCAATTTTAGATATTCTACGTAAAGCAAAGACAAATTTATTGATTTTGTTGCACAAGTTGTCAATATTAGGACCCCAAGCACAAAATTCATCCAAAATCATACCCAAAAAACAAATCGTAGATATTCGTTCTATGTTTTCACCAGCACATGTCACCTTATTATTTATAAATGTCATTTTTCTGTTTCTCAAAATCATGTATTTAGTTTTTTTTAGGTTTAAACATAAGTTATTACTTATAAGCCATTCGTGTACGTCGTTTAGAGCTTTATTTATTTCAGAAGAGTTGTCATTATTTTTCACACATGGCACAATAATAGAGACATCATCTGCAAACATGATGCATTTATGTTTAGTACAATCGGGAAGGTCATTGATGTAAATCAAAAATAGAAGCGGCCCAAGGACACTGCCTTGCGGCACACCAAATGAATTTATCTCTACCTCTGAACTAAATTTTGCTAGCGCGAACCGTCCCGAACCCAGAAGCGACATAACCGTCGTGTACTCTCACATGGTTTTCTCTATATCAACCTTACCTTGCATCTGGAATAAATCTTTCCTACCTTGCATCCGTGTTCCAGATCCCGGCGATGAAGAAGGAATGTTCCAGAAGCAACATGACCCTCGTGTACTCTCACATGGTCTTCTCTACACCGACCTTACCTTGCGTCTGGAATAAACGTTCCTTACCTTGCATCCGTGTTCCATATCCCGGCGATGAAGAAGGAATGTTCCAGAAGCAACATGACCCTCGTGTACTCTCACATGGTCTTCTCTACACCGACCTTACCTTGCGTCTGGGACAAATCTTTCCTACCTTGCATCCGTGTTCCAGATCCCGGCGATGAAGAAGGAATGTTCCAGAAGCGACATGACCCTCGTGTATTCCCACATGGTCTTCTCTATACCGACTTGCGCGACGAGGGACAATGTTTGCGGCGGACTGGAGCGCAGGTTCTTTAGCACTTTCGCCGTTTGCGAGTGACCGCGGGACAACTTCAACACAAGTTTTGATAGGTAACTCTTGTTGTTGACATCGATCTGTAAACAGTTTGATTGATCTGTGAGGTCCCGGGTACGATTCCCGGCAGTGGCAATTTAGGAATTTATAATTTACTAGCTTTTGCCCGCGGCTTCGCCTCCGTGAATTTCGGTTTTTCACAAATCCTGAGGGAATCGTGGATTTCTAGTTCCCGTTCCCGCTCCCTTTTCCAACCTCCAACCTACTTTCAAGGAGGTTTGCTATAGTAATCTACCAATAGCTGTAACTGTAGATTTCGGTTTTTTCAAAGTCCCGCGGGAACTGTGGATTTTTCCAGGATAAAAAGTAGTGTGTGTGTGTTAAGTCAGGGCATAATCTATTTATATTTAAAATTTCAGTTTAATCAGTTCAGTAGTGTATGTGTAGTGTATGTGTGTATGTTTGTTACTCTATAACATCTATAGAGTAACAAACATATACACACATACATACCCACAAACTTTCGCCTGTATAATATTAGTGTGAAGTGTGATAAATTGTCTCAGGTCTGGTCTGGTGGGAGGCTTTAGCCGTGGCTAGTTACCACCCAAGCGATTTAGCGTTCCGGTACGATGCTGCCTAGATGTCGATCTGGGGTATAGCAAAAACTGCCATACCTCTTCTAGATTAGCCTGCTTCCACGTTAGACTGTTTCATCACCTATCATCAGGTGAGATTGTAGTCAAGGGCTAACTTGTAGACAAATTAAAAACGCATTACCAATATAGTATTATTAATCTATATCTATACTAATATTATAAAGCTGAAGAGTTTGTTTGTTTGAACGCGCTAATCTCAGAAACTACTGGACCGATTTCAAAAATTCTTTCACCGTTGGATATGTACGTGATCCCTGAGTGCTATAGGCTATTGTTGTTATTGTTGTAAAGTAGTTTTAGTACTTACAAAAGGCCGTATCTTTCCGGAAGATACGAACTTGAGGGCCTGCATCAATAACGTTACGAGTTCTTCGGCTGTTTCACAATCTGTAATGAAAAATGTCAGATCAGTGTTAGTGAAGTTTCATTAAGTTCTAATATTATACTACTATTTTCAGAATGTTTTTTTTTAAATATATTTTTGGGCTATCTATGATCTGTTGGTTTGGACTATAAGTAGATTTTCTCGTTGAGTTTGTGCTGGCATTTAGTGCCAAAAAACAGTTCTTCTATTGTCTCCAGAATGTAAATGATAGACTCAAATACCAAATTCGCTCATTGAGCGAAAACAACAGCTCACAATTCCATGCAGCATCTTTGAAACACCTACAACCATTTATTTGTGTTATTTTTCTTAAATAGTCAAAACAAACTAAAAATGTCCATCTCCCGCTTTGGCTGTATTTTCGCTTCATTCGGAATTTCTTTCATATGATTTTGGCTTTAGGATAGATAAGATATTATATCTAGGGCTAGATTATATGAGACTGCATGGAGTCGGGGTGATCAGATTTCTATCTCGACTAGCTTTCGGTTCGTAGACCGTCACCCTAAAAAGGTAGACTCCTCTAAATTCCACCACTGCAGCCTTTTTACGTCCCACTGCTGGGCACAATCCTCCTCTTATAGAAGACAGAGATTTAGAGCTTAGACCCACCACGCTGCTCCAATGCAGGTTAGCGGACTTTAACGACCATTGTCACATGATAGTGATAATAACCGAGACCGACTGCTTAACGTGCTCTCTGAGGCACGGGGGTGAGACACCACCAACTACCAACTCCAGGCTGGTACAGAGAATTTGTTGACAGAGAAACCCAATACCTAACAATTATTTGCCCGACCCGGGAGTCGAACCTGGGCCCTCATGCTCTGCAGTCGAATATGCTAACCACTAGACCAATGAGGCAGTCTTTATTATTTCTTACCTCTTAGTATATCCCACAGTTTGTATGTGAAATCATTACTGGATCCGTTGGCAGACATAGCGGCCATGCACTGTCGCAGGCTGGTGGTGTCTTCGGTGATACACACGCAGCCTCCCGCGGGGCACTCCGCGGTATACGTGTATGTCTCAGTGTCATTCAGCAAGTTGTTGACACGTTTCACATTGTTCAAACGTTTCATGCCTTGGAACACGTTTCTGTGAGGGAAGAATTCCATTTTGAAATCATCATCGTTCACTGCTGGACATAAGATTTTTGCAAGGATCGTCACAGAGCCCGATCTTGTGCCGCTTGTATCCACTCTTCTCGACTCGCTTGAAACTCTGTTCGGACCACTGACGTTGCTGCGTTTCCCAGTGCGAGGTCGCCATTCGAACCAAAATCTATCGGTTATTTGAGTTATTTGCCTTGCCCATAGGCATAACGACCTCCCGCCCCCCCAATCAGTGAGCTCCCCCAATACATTAAAAACTTCTCTCCAATAGGTGACCGACTCAATAATATGTGAACGAGCCTCCCAAATAGGTGACCAACTGTCCCATAGATGAAAGACTCCCATAATAGGTGAATGGACCCCCCCCCCCCCCAATAAGTGAACAAGCCCAATTGGTGGACAGATGGCCTCAAGCGAGTCGCTGAATACAACCAGCACAAGATCTGTTCTGTGGTCTATATGACCATCATCTATCTATCAGGATAAATCCACACAGGCATAGCTGCAAGCACTAGAAAGTCCTTACCTAACAACAGCAGTCTCCAAGTTAACAGAGGTGGGCCCAGCCGCTGTCATGTCGACCAGGAGTTGGTTGATGTTGTGCAACGCGGTCACCGAGCTCCATATAGCATTACAGGGACTTGCCAAGTGACCTATTGCCACTTCTTGTTCCTGCAAGGAAAATTATAGCCTATTATGAACCGACTTCAAAAAAAGGAGATTATAAATTCAACACATATATGTATGTAATATTATTGGGACTGCCAAAAAGTCAAGATTATCTATAAGGGCTTCTAAACAGATATACAAATATTGCAGTGGATTTTCCAAACTATTATTCGGATTGTGACCATTTTTAGGGTTCCGTACCCGAAGGGTAAAAAACGGAGCCCTATTAATGTCACTCGGCTGTCTGTCTGTCTGTCTGTCTGTCTGTCTGTCTGTCCGTCTGTCCGCCGGTCACAGGTCTCTAGCTCGCAGACGAAATAAGTTACAAACCTGAAATTTTGGTATTTAGTGTAAAACGTTAACCCAAAATCAAATATTGAATTAGAAATTGAATTAAATTATTTTTCAGGGGGGCTCCCATACATGAAAAAGGAGCCGGAAAAAAAAATTTTTTTTTTACCCTAGCTTGTGGGGTATCATTGTTTAGAGCTCATTAAGTAGAGTACAAATATATATTTTTTTAATTTTTATCTCAAAAAATAAGGGAATGGGAGGCCATCAAAGTTGTCAGTTTTAGACCATTTTTGTGACGGGGGCTATCTCAAAAACTAAACTAGTTGGGAATATGATATTTCAGTATATTATGTACTATATGCTCTATTTAAACAACAAATACTGAAAACAACGATTTATAAAATAGTTTATAAGCTGTGACCAAAATAAACGAACATTTTTTTGGGTTTTTCTTTCACGGTTTGTTGCGATGTCTAGCTCGGAAATTAAATATTTCTTAGACCCAAAATATTATATTGTTCATAATTATGTACGGAACCCTGAAAGAGCGAGGCCCGACTCGCACTTGGCTGATTTTTATATTGACGTAAGTTTACTTTAACTTAGGGAACAGCGCTTCTTCTCAACCGATAGACGTCTACTGCTGGACACGGCTCTTGCAAGGTTCCCTTGTATCCAGCGGCTGACAGCAACATGCTTGAGATTGTCCATCCATCTATTGGAAGGTCTTCCAATGCTGCATTTGACAGTACAGGGTTGCCAATTAAGCACTTTGGGACATCAACGCTTATTGGTTCTTTGAGCTATGTGCCCTGCTCATTGCCTCTTCAGTTCTGAGAGTCAATGAGCTACGTCGGTAACTCTGGTTCAAAAACAGAATAATGGTGGTATAAAACAAAGTCGCTTTCTCTGTCCCTATGTATGCTTAAAACTACGCAACGGATTTTGAAGCGGTTATTTTAATAGATAGAGTGATTCAAGAGGAAGGTTTGTAAGTAGAAAAATTGGACCCGGTAGGTGGTGCTAATATCGGTATGGAAGCGGGCAGGACGACGTCTGCCGGGTCCGCTAGTCTACAGATAAAGTATAATATCATAAACCTCAATCATCTAGATATTCAAACCATAGATATGGTAGGATGTAAAATTTTATTCGTTTATGAATTTGTATGTTGAACTTACAAAATGTACTTTGCAGCTAATAAACGGTGTGAGCAAAGTTTTGGACGTCCATTCACAGTACAGCTCAGTAACACCACCATGTGGTGCGTTCAGTTGCTCTTCCATAGTGAGAGAGCTGTATGAAATTCCTGATATTGTGTACTTGCAGTCTATGGAAACTGTGACCTGAAAAATATACAAAGTAAAACTATTATTCATTTACACACTATTTTATCTGCACATATTAAGGAGTTTTAAAGATCCCATGGGAACTCTTGTATTTTTAACCGACTTCAAAAAAAGGAGGTTCTGTATTCGACCCGTATGTATGTATGTAAGTATGTATGTAAGTATGTATGTATGTATGTATGTAAGTATGTTCGCGATTATCTCCGCAACTAATGAACCGATTTTGATGATTGTTTCACTATCGTTATCTACATACTTTCAAGAAGGTTTTAGTATATAACACATCGAGTTATCATTCTTATGTACGAAGTTATAAGCATAAATGTACACATATGTCACTAATATGTTCTCTGAGATTGCCAGACCTATTGCTAAAGTCTGTTATAGCTATTCTGTCCAAAGACTTCACTCTGCTACGCCTACGTAACATTGACCTTTTGCAAAAAGTTTTGGGCCGAAGTCAGTACAGCTGCATATAGAGTGATTCCTTGGAGTTTGTGCATGGTTACGTGTATTTCCATTATATACGAAGCCAAACCGCAAGGGTGTGAAACTAGTCGCGTATAGATTGTAAATTACGGTCTATCCAAATTATACAAGAGTTGTACGCATACAAACTAATCTTGTATAGATCAGAAGTTAGGTTAGGTTGGGTTAGAACATAATAAAACCACTCACCTATAGTATGTTACATAAAATGTATATGTCACAGGATATTTAATAATAATTAATAATATATATAGGTCATAATCTATTTTACATAGTTCTCATTTATATTATTATTATTATTACCTAATATAAAGAAAACAAAAATCACTAAAAAGCATAAAATAATTTTTTTCAAAGAAAAATGAACCGACTTCAAACGAATCGAACTAAAAAGTTTAAAATAATTTTTTATTCATTTAGATTGACGATTAAACTACCTAACTCAAATGATATATAATTTTTTGAAGTCGGCGCCAAACCACATTCAATTCGTGTAAGTAAAATCAGAATATCCACTTTTGAATGCCAGCGCGGTGAACCTAGTCGCGGAGGGTGAGTCTGGGACCCGGGGGCACATTTTCGACTTGAAGTGAACTTGAAGTCATTTGGCGCCGACTTCAAAAAATTATATATCATTTGAGTTAGGTAGTTTAATCGTCAATCTAAATGAATAAAAAATTATTTTAAACTTTTTAGTTCGATTCGTTTGAAGTCGGTTCATTTTTCTTTGAAAAAAATTATCTAGGATATAAAACTTAGAATTCAGGATAAATATATCTTAAATCTGTCTTTATCCAGAATTTAAGTAATTTCTGTGCCTGTGGTCAAGATCAACCCAGCAGTTAGTTTAGACCATGAAAATGTATTAACCTAAATGTTGTCCCTAAGATCAAGTTTTTGATTGTTTATCAAGGAACGCTAAATATTTTGGGGATTAGCAGCCTGAACCTGCCTGTGAAAACAGACACACAAAAATTTTAATTTCTAAAACCCATATGCTATTATTCATAATATAATCATATTATATTCACAAATTATGTTCCCTCAAATCTACATAATATAGATTAGATAGGCTACTCAAGAGGCAGATAAACAAATTCCTCAAGCGCTGGCAGCACATAGAAAGTTCCTCTGGCAAGCAAATGTTCATGGGTGGCTGTAATCACTTAACATCAGGTGACCCGGCTGCCTGTTTACTCACTATTATTTTTTCAATGGGAGCAAAAACAGGGCAGTTACTTTAAAGTCACAGACAGACACTTTTATTTTATTTATTTGTATAGATTCAATACTTTCAAGCCAATCTTAGAAGGATTTACACAGTACTTTAGGTCTCTTGTTCACACACAAGTTTTTTCGCCACGAAAAATTTCAGAGGGGTATCAACTTTAATTTTTCACAGCAAAACAAAAAACGTGTGTGAACCAGTCGAGGCCTTACACTTACCAAATCCTCACTAATATGTTCTTGTGATGCAAACTCCTGAACTATATTTTCCACATCAACTTCCTCTAACACCATTGACCCTTCGTAAATAACTATGCCTCTGGCAAATTCCTCCGCATTTGACTGGCTATTCATCAGTAATACTTTAGACTCCTCTGATTTGCAGACTACCCACAAAGGTACTGAATCTTCTTTAGATATTGTGCTACAACTTTTGTTGTAAATGTTTAGTATTTCTCTAGAAAATAATAATTTTACATATTAGAATGATTTGTTCTAATTTTGCTTGTCATTTTCATAAAAAAATAATACTAGCTGTTCCCTGCATGTAAACTATGGTTTAGGAATGCATAGAGGACAAACATAATTTTTTTTTATCTTCATGGATATAATATAATATGTAGAGCAATTCACCAAAGTTTCATCATAATTGGAGCAATGGTTTAGCAGTGCATAGAGGACATACCGACAAACATTGATTTTTATTTATACATATGTTATGATCTTAGTTTTTAGGTTTACACAGATTGTGCTGTTCTACCCTTTCCATATAACAAAAACTCTCCATAGCGAAACAAAATAGTTTGTCCTTTTGATATTCATATTGTATAAAGTTTACACTGAAAAAAATAAGCAATACAAAAATTAAATTACCTTGCTTCATCTATATCTATAGGTGCATGTAAGATCTCTTCCTTCCTCCATAACTGTGGTTCATCGGACATCAAAGTTTCATCCAGTATTGTGTGCAAACTCAAGTCCAATTTAAGTGGTGATCCTGTAAGCTCCAACTCTTCAGTCTCTTTTTCTGGAAAGTGCAAAAAACATCACTACATATCACTACATCTATACTAATATAATAAAGCGGAAGAGTTTGTTTGAACGCGCTAATCTCAGGAACTACTGGACCGATTTCAAAAATTCTTTCACAGTTGGATATGTGCATGATCCCTGAGTGCTATATTCCATATATTATGTACCAAGGGCGAAGCCGGAGTGGACTGCTAGTATTATTATAAAACAAAGTCCTCCACCACATCTGTCTGTCTGTCTGTTCGCAATAAACTAAAACCAACTGAACTGATTTTTATGCAGTTTCTAGAGAGATACATGAGGCAGGTTTAGATGTAAAATTTTTAAGGTTTTGTGTAAGTTGGTTGAAATATGAAAATGTTGAGAAAACTCAATCTGCCTGGGTGCTGTCATCGAAAACACTGCCTAATCCCTTTGAGATATAATAAAACAATGTATGGTGGGATTCTAGTGGGTATAATTACTACCCATGCGAAGCCAGGGTGGGTCGCTAGTACAATATAAGTTAAAAATCTTTGCTGAAACTCTTCCAAATGGCTTAATACTTTGCACTGAGTGGCCAGGCTACTCATTATCTAGTTTGAGAGAATTTAAGTAGTTTAGTCATACAGAAGTTTAAACAAGGAAGAAATTGTTGGCAATCTCTTATATTAAAGAAATTCCACTTTAAGTATAACATTTATTAATTTATAAACATTAGAAGTGCCTACTAAATAAGTTTTATGTAGGTAAGTATAAATTAAATTTAAGTTTACGTACCTTTTTCGTTATTATTTTTGTTAGGATCCAATGTTGAGATTGATTGCTTAGCCTAAAATATTAAAAAGGGAAAAGTAACTACACAAGAAATTGGAAATAGTAACAATAAAAATACAAAAAATATTTAAAATTCAACACACTTTAGCGAACAGAATAATTATTTCATTATTTTCTCGCGTATACATTTCGACATAACTGGGGCTTTTTTGTTTTTCTATTACATATTTGGGATAACTTCGTAATATTGGTTCTAACAAAATCTCCATTTTATAAATATACTTAGGTAAAAAAGCAAAATACTTAGAATAAAAATAATAGGTAGTAATTATTTGTAAAAACATCAGTGAGAATCCCGTTGATTTTTGTTTGAATTTCAAATGTTAGCTGTCAAGTGTCAAGTGTCAATAATAATTATTGTCTCTGTCAAGATAACATTTTTGGAGTATACACACGATGCTTAGTTTACGCAATTTGAGGGCACGTAGTTAAAGGAACAGTGTAGTAGGGTTTTAAAAATCTCCATTCAAAAGAATTAACGTTAAGTAATAAAACAAAATCAATTTATTAATATTTGGCTACGTTTTTTTTTTATTATTCCCATTACTAAACTATCGGTAATCTTGTATAGTTTAGGGGATGAGCTTAACAGATCCTTCAACGGTGCCTTATTTATTCATGTTAAGTTAGTAGAGTGAGTGTCGCAAACAATGACATTGTGGCTAATAATTATGTTGTACACAATCTACTTATACTAAAATGACAGGGCTAAATATATTCTTATCTCTTTCACAATTAACTATACCTGCGGAAAAGGATAGCACTATTTTTAAACCTGTCAATTTAGTTTAGTTTAGAGATTGTGTACAACAGAATTAGTCACAATGAAATTATTAGCCACAATGTTTTCTATTGTAAGTTATAATAATAGTTAAAAATAACGTTAACAGTATAATAATAACGTTATTATACTGTTAATGGTTAAAACGTTAAAATTTGATATTAACAATCACCTTATAAAGAATTTATTTCCGTAATTATTATGAATGTTAGATTCGTATTTTGTGACATTTTTTGAGCATTTTTTCTTTGCAACTATGTACTGCCATCTAGAGTTCACAAACGAATACAATCATTCTACAACTTGATTAGAGATGGCGCTAAAACACAAAACAATTACTGCCATCTAGTAGCCATAAAAAAGAGTTTAGTTTTAAAGACATGCACTAGGGAGCGCTACAAAACACGCGAATAAAACAAAAATTAAGAATGCGCGAAATGCGAAATGCGAATCGAATGATGAATGATGATAAACGGTCAGCGATGTGGTCTTTCTATTTGGACTAAGTACCTACCTAATGAAATATTAATTATTTATTTTTGTGGGTTAAAAAAGATTTGCCATCCTTACTATAAATCGATGTTTGGTGCCAGGCTACTTAAATTAGGTAGATACGTACCTAGATATTAAAATATATACCTAGATAATTATACCAATCAAAGTAAACACTAGGGACAGGCGACAGCAATTACTAGTGTGTTTAATAGCTGATAGAGACGATAATTACTTACCACGTAGGTAATCTCTGGATTATTTTAATGACTAGGTAGGATCTAGCAACGTTCCTAATTATGTAAAATATGTAAGTACTACCTAATTACTAATGCGAATATTTTTTTACAAAGCTTCGTAAGGGGTTAAGCCCATGGGTCAGCCGTATGTGCAATTTCTTGAAAGAAAATATTCTCATGATAATCTCTTGAAAAACCCAGAACTCGAACCCGGGACGACCTCCCTGACGCAATAGTGATAGCTGTAGTCTTATAAGTCTCGGTTACGGGTTCGATTCCCGGCAATGGCAATTTGGGATTTCAAACTAAACTGTCTCTGGTCTGGTCCGGTCACGGCTTCAGTCGGGGCTAGTTACCACCCTACCAGCAAAATCGTGCCGTACCAAGCGATTTAGCGTTCCGGTACGATGTCGCGTAGAAACCGATCAGGGGTATGGCTTAAATAAAAACTGCCATACCTCTTCCAAGTTAGCCCGCTTCCACCTTAGACTGCATCGTCACTTACCATCACGTGAGATCGTAGTCAAGGTTTAACTTGACGAATAAAAAAACCGATTGAGCTGAACCAACTAGGCAGTTACATTGCCTTTACCCTTATCAGGCAAAAATGTCTCTGACGCATTGTCAGAGGTTAATTTGAGTGCGAAACAAAAAAAAACCCAGGCCAAGCGCACTCCGCATTGTAGGTACCTATGCCGCTACAAGTACCTAGCGTGTTCCGGTTGGACGGGCCTTACTTAGTCGGGAGGGATAAGGGCTACGCTATAGAAAGAGAGGTAAAGTCTAGGTTAATGTAACGGTAGGTAGTTAGCGCTACTGTGACCTGAAGTGCTAACATGCGACGCACGAGAAAATTATCTCTACACTTTTTCTCGACGAATACAATAGAATTTGACGAGAAAAAGTGTAGAGATAATTTTCTCGTGTGTCGCATGTTAGCCCTGCTGAATTGCACTTTATTGTGTCGTAACAAGAGTCCACATTTATTTAAATGATTTATTTGAGTGAATCTTCTGTATCTTGTAGGTACTAATATGTATTCTTGCCCTTATATGAACTATTCTAAGTATCTACTTTAGTCACTTAATTATCTGCTCGACTAAATTATACATGCGTTTAGCGCAATTCGCAAACAAGACGTAAATAATTGTACCTAAATGCAATTTGCGCCTGATTTCATTAAAAGCGGCTCGAGTGGGATGCCTCGCTACGCGCCGAGGCGGAACTATCGGTTCCACGTTCACGCTAATAAAGGCTTTGCTTTATTTATTTGCTGACTAGGTTTAGCCTGCGACTTGTTCCGTGAGAATTTAGTTTTTTTTAAATCTCGCAGGAACTCTTAGTTTTTCCGTTAGGTATGTACCTTTTATATTACTTTTGCCACCACCACCACCACCACCACCACTACAGCCTTTTAACGTCCCACTGCTGGGCACAGGCCGCATTGGAGCAGGGTGGCGGGTCTAAGCTCTAAATCCTTCTCCCCTATGAGAGAGGAGGCCTGTGCCCAGCAGTAGGACATTAAAAAGGTTTGAAGTATTATTTAAAATCACAAATTCAAGAAAAAAAAAGGCTGCTATAGTGGTGGTGGTGATATTGTAACTTTTATTCCTGTGCTTTAATAATTTATTAATTTACTTTCTTCCCATACAATTTTACTTAATTATGGTATTACAGACGACTCGGTGTTGCATACCCTAGATGAAGGATAGATGATATGGAACGAGTCGCAGGAAGCCGTTGTAAAATATTAACTCAGTGCCATGCGAAAATAGATTGAATGGCTAGTATTTTCCCTGTATAAACCTAAATAATTAACCTCATCTTCTTGCTTCTCTTAGTAAGAATAGGTATGTAGAATAGAATAGAATAGAAAAGTTTTTTATTCAAATTTAAAAGCTAAAAAAAAAGCAAAAAATTATAAGCTGAGGTGCTTCCAGCGATAGCTGTTAAACAAAATGTGTTGCGCGTTCGCTAATTAACGATTCTAAGAGTGGGAGGATTACATACCCGCCGGGGTGGAACTATCGGTTCGCGATGGAAGGTTGATTTATCGAATGACGTAGGTCGTTGATGATGTTATAATTAATTATTCTGTCATATAATGTAACTGCTTCGTTAATCTGGTGTGCTCAGTAACCGACTTTAAATTTGCCCATATTATCTTTTTATCGTGTTGACTCAGGACCTTGATTTTTATACACCTTATAGGGACTATACACCTCAGAATCTGGTATAAATTTCAACTTGCTAGGTCCACTCGTTCCTGAGAAAATCGGTGATGACACGCGGAAAGACAGACGGACAGACGGACAAGAAAGTGGTCGTATAAGTGTTCCTTTTTTACCTTTTGAGGTACAGAACCCTAAAAAGGAGGTAATCAATTCGACACGTAAACTATAGTTGGGACATTACAAACGTGTAATCCAAGTCATAAATCATTTGTATTGGACTTCTCGCTCGCACTTACAGGCCTCATGGAACTGGATCCCTGATTCTGTGATGTTGTGTGTAACAATAATAAAGGATTTGCCTCTAGTTGATAACATGTTATAAAGAGTGAGGGAGAGCCCTCACAACACTATGATCTGTTAGCTTTATGACTCAGTTCGCACGTTTGTAATGTCCCAACTATAGTCCGCAATATCCTTATATAATGAGACTCCAAAAAGAATCACAAAAACCGTTATGTTTTATTCTTCAAGCTAAGTACAAAATTATTACCACGTCACGCGTCGCGTTTGTTGAGTGACGTGACGGTGGACCTCAGGGAAATTCTTGCAACGTTGACGCCAAGTAGGAAGTATCAATCATATCAGTGGTAAAAAAAAGCTGTGATAGCCTAGTGGTTAGGACGACCGACTTCTAATCGAAGGTCGTGGGTTCGATCCCGGGCACGCACCTCTAACTTTTCGGAGTTATGTGCGTTTTAAGTATTTAAATATCACTTGCTTTAACGGTGAAGGAAAACATCGTGAGGAAACCTGCATGCCTGAGAGTTCTCCATAACGTTCTCAAAGGTGTGTGAAGTCTGCCAATCCGCTTGGCCAGCGTGGTAGACTATGGCAAAAACCCTTCTCACTCTGAGAGGAGACCCGTGCTCTGTAGTGAGCCAGTAATGGGTTGATCATGATGATGATGATGATGAGTCAGTATCAAGTAGGTAGATACTGTAGAAGATAAAAATATTGGTTGTCTGTAAAGTCGGTTTACGGACGATAATTTTACGTGATAACGTCATAAGAAAACAAAGACAGATACTATATGATAATAATGCCTCACAAGCCGAACGTTTAGGCCGATTGTGCCTTCTCTATCGTTTGTTTAGCACTCGCGCTTGCATGCGGTACATGACAATGAGTCATGCTTTTTCGTGCGTGTGGCTTTCATCGATTTATAAGACGTTATCACGTCAATAAAATAGTCTGGTAAACCCTTGCCTGCGGCTCGGGCTTAAAAACGTCATCTCGATTTTAATAGCCTACTTACCGTCCTTGTATCACAATGTACTATTGTTTCACATTCGATGGTTTTTAGGGTTCCGTACCCAAAGGGTAAAAACGGAGCCCTATTAATGTCACTCGGCTGTCTGTCTGTCTGTCTGTCTGTCCGTCTGTCCGCCGGTCACAGGTCTCTAGCTCGCAGACGAAATGAGTTACAAACCTGAAATTTTGGTATTTAGTGTAAAACGTTAACCCAAAATCAAATATTGAATTAGAAATTGAATTAAATTATTTTTCAGGGGGGCTCCCATACATGAAAAAGGAGCCGGAAAAAAAAATTTTTTCTTTACCCTAGCTTGTGGGGTATCATTGTTTAGAGCATTAAGTAGAGTACAAATATATATTTTTTTAATTTTTATCTCAAAAAATAAGGGAATGGGAGGCCATCAAAGTTGTCAGTTTTAGACCATTTTTGTGACGGGGGCTATCTCAAAAACTAAACTAGTTGGGAATATGATATTTCAGTATATTATGTACTATATGCTCTATTTAAACAACAAATACTGAAAACAACGATTTATTAAATAGTTTATAAGCTGTGACCAAAATAAACGAACATTTTTTTGGGTTTTTCTTTCACGGTTTGTTGCGATGTCTAGCTCGGAAATTAAATATTTCTTAGACCCAAAATATTATATTGTTCATAATTATGTACGGAACCCTGAAAGAGCGAGGCCCGACTCGCACTTGGCTGATTTTTTCACATTCGATGGTTTTGTAGTAGGTAATGCTTTTTGCAAGAGTTAAAATAAAAAGTTAAGTAAGTAGGTACCTGATCCTTTTTTGTTTGCAAATTGGCGAAGGTAATATTATGCTCTTTATTTGATTGGAAGTAAGAAACGTTGAACTTTTTATGCTGATTGTATTCGCATTACGCTAAGTTTTATCTGTTACCATTCTTTTGTAGCATACTGAATGAGATTAAAATTGATATAGATTAATTGAATTGAACAAACTGTATTGTGTTAAAACTTGCAGCTTATCAAGCTACTTAATTGATAGTGAAAAGCTAATTCTGATTGAATATAGAAGGAAAAAAGTGAAATGAAATAAAGAGCAGAGGTACATCTATTTATATTAAGTACTAAGGAAGATGGGTTTTTCGAAGAGCAATGGTAATTTTACCAATCGATCTTTCAACCTTTACTTGATGGTAAGTATTATAAGAGAAAATGCATTTTTTACCTTCTTTGCTTTTCTTGTTTTTCTTTTTCGTGTAACTACCTAGGTACTTTGACATTATTATTATTTCATTGGGCGTGATGATAATATTAATTAAAAAATATCACCATCACTAATAAAATAACGATTACTTATTACACATAAAAGCATCTCTACAAGATCACTCACCATCATCGACACTTCTAATATACCCATTACTATTCATTAAAATAACATAAAAAACCGTAGGTTTTTGTCTATAAGGTAGCCTTTCCACTAGAGATATGGTTTATAGCGAGAGCTGATGATAAAAAAATTATATATAAAAAATTATTGAGATGATTACAAAAGGATCGTTTAATTTTCATAGCTGAGCTTAGCTCTCATGGAAAAGTGTTCAACGAAGTTAAGTGTGTACCAAAGCTAAGTCATAAGTGGTACACCTGTGTGCTTAGTCTAAGATCGGAGCACTCGAAAACGAACTCGAAAACTATTGATCGAATCACAAGTCAATTCAGAGCAAAATGAACTCAAATACTCGTATTTTAAAGTCGTAATTCCATAGTTCGAATATGTATTTTACAACATTTCTGCTTGGGGCGCTCGTTGTGTTCGAATGCTGAATGTATTGGCGAACTCAAACCTTAATAAAAGCCATTTTAGGTCTATTTTACTCTGAAATCGATTAATAGTTTTCGAGTTCGTTTTCGAGTGCTCCGATCTTAGACTAAGCACTCTGAGCGGGTGATAAACAAGTATAAATTGAAAATTTAAAAAACCCCCGACATTCGCCATTTTGTGTCGGCGGCCATCTTGGATTTGCAATAGTGCTATTCTACTAGTCAAGCCCTTTCATTTGATACCCATATTAAGGGAGTTGTGAAAAAATAATATGTATAATCCGGCATTTTGTAGCGGCGGCCATCCTGGATCGATTTTCATCAAACATAGCTAACAACATTCTCGACTAATTCACCTTTCAAACAAAAAAAACCGTATTCAAATCGGTCCACCTGTTTGAGCGCTACAGGGGAACAGACAGACACACACACACACACACTCACACAGACACGTCAAACTTATAACACCCCGTCGTTTTTGCGTCGGGGGTTAAAAATGCGCTTTGCGCGAGGAATACGTACGAATACCTCGGTTCCGTACCTACTTCAGATAGCTGCACCACTCGCACATCCATAGCTCGCCTCCTTACCTCTGATGGACAAGCAGCTAGCTTAGCTCTGATGGATAATAATAAACAATAGGTAATAAATTCTTTAATTGCAAAAAAAACATAGGTACATAAATCTGCATAGTAGGTATAATATCTAAAAATCAAATAATCTTAAAAAGTATACAGAAACCAGCTGTTTCTAAGAAAGGTATACTACGCTGTCCCAAAAGTATCCGACCTACGTTCATATCTTCGCGCGGAGAGACTCAGGCGATCTGTGGAGGGTACGAACATCACCAGCAACTCCTAACCTTCTCGTCAGTAGCCTGAGATACTGATGAAACGGCTTAGTTCCCGCGCAGCATGTATTTGTTTACAATTACTTTTTTGCGTTCGTCGCAATTTGCTTTTTGCTAAAA
The DNA here is from genome assembly GCA_920104075.1 of Melanargia galathea. Lineage (NCBI taxonomy): Eukaryota > Metazoa > Arthropoda > Insecta > Lepidoptera > Nymphalidae > Melanargia > Melanargia galathea. The sequence continues at coordinate 4,892,095 of OV049869.1, forward strand.
ATGGCAGAACGAACCGTGTTCAGTTCGAATTTGCATAAAATGTGTTGCACCATTGTGTTGTGCACCATGATATGAGCGATATGATTGTTCAATCAAATGGGGACTACTTCGAAGGATGCCACCCCCCGAATGACGAAGAATAAACCAAGCGCCGAGAAATCGAGGCAGGTCGGATACTTTTGGGACAGACCTCGTATACTTAAACCTGTGTTAAGATAAGGGTCCATCAGAGGCAATATAAGCTAAGCTATGAAAGCTATTGATGTCGTACATCCTTTGCTTCGTTGGTTTGAGTTGGGTTGGATTGGCTTGAGTGACAACCTCGCACCGGAGCACACTAGAAGACCCACACTATCCTCTGGGACACCACGACCCATGTGGTGGAGGACAAAATGGCTTCAAGAAAAATGCGCTCCGCGTCGCGTCGCTGCGTTCGCGTTCGGCGGCGTGCGCCGGGCCTAACACGCGTCCGTGCGCCGGGCCTAACAGGCGTCCGCGCGCGACCCTATGTCCATAGTCGTAAAGTTTTCACTGTTCTCAGAAAATGCTGCTCTACGCTGCTCTGCGCTCGGTGTGCCGGGCCGTATGGTAGGCGCGCGAACGCGCGCGTATTTATTCTTGGATGCGATTATTGACCGTATGTCAATAGTCGTAAAGTTAATTATTCCGTTTTCTCAGAAAATGCTGTGCGCTCGGTGTGCGCCGGGCCTTAGATTAGATTATTTGCTTTGACTTCTCACATTAAGCACTTAAGTAACTTTCAAATCGACCTTATGAATGTAATTGGTTTTTACGGCCACCTCCCATGGGTCTTCCCGGTCCGTATTAGGGGGCCGCCTAAGAGAAAGTGTAAAAGTTATAATAATTTAGTCACCCGAAAAATTGTTGAAATGGAAAATTGGTAGACACAATAATTATGTCTTCCCAGTGGGGTAGATGACTCGATTTTTTATAAAAGGTTAAAATAATATCGAATATGTAAAATCGAGTAAAATAAAAAATTATGGCAAAGAATATTGTAAACTAGATTAATATTATGTCCGTAACTTCGTCCGCGTAGATTTAGTTTTTAGGGTTCCGTACCCAAAGGGTAAAAACGGAGCCCTATTAATGTCACTCGGCTGTCTGTCCGTCTGCCGGTCACAGGTCTGTAGCTCGTAGACTAAATGAGTTAAAAACCTAAAATTTTGGTATTTAGTGTAGAACGTTAACCCAAATCTAAATATTGAATTTGAAATTGAATTAAATTATTTTTCAGGGGAGCTCCGATACATGAAAAAGGAGCCGAAAAAAATTATTTTTTTCTTACCCTACATTGCATTGTTTAGAACTCATTGAGTAGAGTACGAATATATATATTTTTAATTTTTTGCTCAATAAATAAGGAAATGGAGGGTCATCAAAGTTGTCAGTTGTAGACCATTTTTGTGATGGGGACTATCTCAAAAATAAAACTAAGTAGTTAGGAATATGATATTTCGGTATATTATGTAGGTAAGTACTATATGCTCTATTTAAACAACAAATACTGAAAACAGCGATTCATAAAATCTATACTTAATATAATAAAGCAGAAGAGTTTGTTTGTTTGAACGCGCTAATCTCAGGAACTACTGGATCGATTTCAAAAATTCTTTCACCGTTGGATATGTACGTGATCCTTGAGTGCTATAGGCTATATATTATGTACCACGGGCGAAACCGGGGCGGACCGCTAGTAGTTTATAAGCTGTGACCAAAACAAACGAACATTTTTTGGGGTTTTCTTTCACGGTTTGTTGCGATGTCTAGCTCGGAAATTAAATATTTCTTAGACCCAAAATATTATATTGTTCATAATTATGTACGGTACCCTGAAAGAGCGAGGCCCGACTCGCACTTGGCTGATTTTTTAAAAACACCGTTTGATTTTCCGCCTATCGGCTTTAAAAAAAGGATACCAAATCACTCCTAAACTCTCCTTATTAACTCTTTGTATTGTATAATAATTAATTAACTCCTATATTATATAATATTGTTGTGACTCTACCTGTCTGTGAAAGGCCCATCAATCCGATCAAATCGACACAGCCGATCCAAAAATTGGCCCGGACAAACAGACATACAAAAAGATAAAAGTGCACAAAATAATATTAAGGTACATTTTAAGCAATCCCAAACAAAAGTCGCTGGAAACTACAGACACAAGACCGTGCAGGGTAACTGGTATTTTAATCAATACTACATATTATAAACCTATGTTCTAAAATCTATGTTCGACAGGGAACGTCCATCGTTTGAGATGAAGATGACCACCTACGTAAGTCTGAGATACTTTCCTTGGACTTATTGGTTAATTAATATTAATAAGTCCAAAGATGACTTATGATAAGTCATTTCGTTATAATATTTAGTTAAGTAATTGTACAGTAAGTATAGTTGTTGTAGTAAAGAAGAAGTTAGTGTACCTAATAAGTAAGTTACTAAAAGTTAAAAAAGTTATGGTCCCTGCTAAAGTAGGTAATAGCTCAAAGACAACTTAGTACTTATACAATGAAAAAGTGGCAAGTGGTGGGTGGGAAACTTTTACAGAACGTTTAGACGTTTTAATGCTACTTAATAAATTATTATAATATTTTGATTTTAAAATAGCGCTTTCTCAACCCACAATTAGAATTCGTTGCACTACGTTATGTTTTTATTCAAATTCTCTTCTCTCTCCTCCTACTAATCACGTATTAAAGTCAGTCATTTAGTTCACTGTAAGGATACTTGTAGAATGTTAATCAATTTTACGAGTAGGTGGGTAAATAGAAGTGAGTTAATGGTGAAATTTGTTCAAGACAACTTTAAATTCTAAATAACAAATTAGGTATAGGCATATTTTATGATTTAAAAGTAGAACAGACCAGAAAAGAAACGGAATAAAAAAGAATAGAACAGAACAGAATAGAACAGAAACGAACAAGACAGGACAGAACAGAAAATAGTGTCCTATTTTCTGTTCTGTCCTGTCTTGAGTTGAGAATAGAACAAAATAGAACATAGAACTTAGAAGATAAAATGAAACAAAATCAGAAAACAAAAAAGCAAAAAATAGAGCAGCACAGAATAGAGAAGAACGGAGAAGAGAATAGAAGAGAACAGAGAACGGGAGAACAGAGTATTTGAGTTCATTTTGAAGTTTCTTAAACATCGTGCACTAGAATATACGAGTATCTACTACCTATAGTTGACACGATTATTAGATAGATTACGATTAGAGACTTTTGAAAATTAGGTATTTGAAAAAACTATCGTTGTCGCGTTCCACCGTCCCGCGCCTCAAATTCGTGCAATAAGGACAACTGCAAATCCGACTCAATAGCCGTAAGTAAAAAGTCATAATTCGAGGTTTGGCTCTCTAGTGTTTCCTCCTCTAATATTGGACCAATTTAAAAGATATTTCGTAAACAGAATATAAAAAACATAGGGACACAGTATATATACTGTGTCCCTATGTTTTGCTTTTTTCATTATTAATTGTCAAATTCGTACATTAGGCCTCTGTTGAAAGCGATCTAAAATAGGCAATTTTGAGCATTTTGTAACGGTTCTAGTGCTTATAAAAATATTGTATCTTCAAAAAGGAAAACATAGGGACATAAAAGAGGTTGATATTTATTTTATTGTAAAAAATCATTGCTTTAGGACCATAAACCAGGGAGAAAACACGCGAGAACGTTTGTATGGAGAAAAGAGCATCCACGTTTCCTCTTAATACTACGGGAGCTCGATGACCAATTGAAAAAGTCATTTTATACCGACTGGAAATTTTAACAACAATAGTTTAGACCGAACCCATCTCAGCTCCGAACGTCAGCTGCCACACCAGTGGTGGAGTTAAGAGTGAGAGCATGTGAAAGTGCTTGAAAATCAAAGCGCTCCGAGTGATTTTATCCCGGACAAAAATGGTCTTAAATCATTGTTCCGATCATTTTTGATACAGAAACAATCGTCAGCTGCGGCGCCGAGGGTGGGTTATACGTCCGCTACGCGCATGAAGTGCATTAAAATTTTGGCAAAAAAAGTTATTTTATACCTTATGAAATTTATGCAGCAGAATTTTCACACTTTTAAAATAATAAAGAAAATCGTCAGCTGCACTTCTGGTGGGGGAAAGACCGTCAGTCAGCGTGATAAACATTTTGCGCGCTCAGTACATTTAGCCTAGTAAATCTAGGAAAAATATCCTATAGTTTTAAAAATTGGCCAAATGTATTCTTTGGGCCTTCCTCTTGAATATATCCAAAAACCCCATATGGGGGATGCATAACCAGCCGCCATTTTTAATTTTGTCCTTTTTTTCGGTTTTTTTCTCGTATCACGAAAATCTCTACGAATAGCATCATAATTACTTCTGACAAAAGTTTTAACATACAATTTGCCACAAATGTAGTCTCTTGCAGTTTTACTCTAAGTTTATTACTTTAGGAGCTATAGGGTATTTTAGGCCCCTTTTTCGTTTTTTTTGCTCATATCTCGAAAGTCTCTACGAAAAGCATTATAATTACTTATGATAAAAGTTTTTAAATAAAATTTTCTACAAATTTGGTTCCATGCATTTTTACTCTAAGTTTATTATTTTAAGAGCTATAGGATGTTTAAGTTAATATTTGAGGTCCTTTTTTTAGTTTTTTGCTCATATCTCGAAAATCTCTACGAATAGCATTATAATTACTCCTGTAAAAAGTTTTTACATAAAATTTTGTACAAATTTGGTCATGGTAATTTTTACGCTAAGTTTACTACTTTAGGAGTTATAGGGTGTTTAAGTTTATATTTGAGGTCCCTTTTTCAGTTTTTTGCTCATATCTCGAAAATCTCTGCGAATACCAATAAAATTACTTCTGACAAAAGTTTTTACATAAAATTTTCTACAAATTTGGTCCTATTTAATTTACGCTGAGCTTATTACTTTAGGAGCTACAGAGTGTTAAAATTAACAGAGAGATAAACTAGTATAGATTAAACCCCTGACATTCGTTATTTTGTGGCGGCGGCTATCTTGGATCAATTTTCATCAAACATAGCTAAGAACACTTCCGACTAATTCATCTTTAATACAAAAAAAACCGCAATGTGGTTTTTTTTGTTCGAAATGCGTAAAAATGAACAGGACAAAATTTGTAGAAAATTTTATATTAAAACTTTTGTCAGAAGTAATTTTATAGGTATTCGTAGAGATTTTCGAGATATGAGCAAAAAACTGAAAAAGGGACCTCAAATATAAACTTAAACACCCTATAACTCCTAAAGTAGTAAGCTTAGCGTAAAAATTACCATGACCAAATTTGTACAAAATTTTATGTAAAAACTTTTTACAGGAGTAATTATAATGCTATTCGTAGAGATTTTCGAGATATGAGCAAAAAATTAAAAAAACGACCTCAAATATTAACTTAAACATCCTATAGCTCTTAAAATAATAAACTTAGAGTAAATATGCATGGAACCAAATTTGTAGAAAATTTTATACGAAAACTTTTATCAGAAGTAATTATAATGCTATTCGTAGAGACTTTCGAGATATGAGCAAAAAAAACGAAAAAGGGACCTAAAATACCCTATAGCTCCTAAAGTAATAAACTTAAAGTAAAACTGCAAGAGACTACATTTGTGGCAAATTGTATGTTAAAACTTTTGTCAGAAGTAATTATGATGCTATTCGTAGAGATTTTCGTGATATGAAAAAAAAACCGAAAAAAAGGACAAAATTAAAAATGGCGGCTGGTTATGCATCCCCCATATGGGGTTTTTGGATATATTCAAGAGGAAGGCCCAAAGAATACATTTGGCTAATTTTTGAAACTATAGGATATTTTTCCTAGATTTACTAGGCTAAATGTACTGAGCGCGCAAAATGTTTATCACGCTGACTGACGGTCTTTCCCCCACCAGAAGTGCAGCTGACGATTTTCTTTATTATTTTAAAAGTGTGAAAATTCTGCTGCATAAATTTCATAAGGTATAAAATAACTTTTTTTGCCAAAATTTTAATGCACTTCATGCGCGTAGCGGACGTATAACCCACCCTCGGCGCCGCAGCTGACGATTGTTTCTGTATCAAAAATGATCGGAACAATGATTTAAGACCATTTTTGTCCGGGATAAAATCACTCGGAGCGCTTTGATTTTCAAGCACTTTCACATGCTCTCACTCTTAACTCCACCACTGGTGCGGCAGCTGACGTTCGGAGCTGTGATGGGTTCGGTCTAAACTATTGTTGTTAAAATTTCCAGTCGGTATGAAATGACTTTTTCAATTGGTCATCGACCTCCCGTAGTATAAGAATTGTTAGTAACGTTCAGTAAATTTACCTACGTAATTCTTCAATTTAATAAATAATGGTGCTCATAAGAAGGTTTCTTTAGACAGTTATACATATACCTATTATCCTATACAGATTTAACGAAAAATATAACAAAATAATATTAATGAATTTACATAAGTAGATTTAAGAAGATGAAAATAATAATAATTTTCGGAAATGTGTAATTATTACCACCTAAACTGTGTGCCAGTAGATAGGTACTTTGTTTTATTGTAAGAACGTTCCTTTTAGTAGAGTAGTAAGAAAAACGAGTGGGTTCTTTGAATGGTATGTATGTAAATTGTTCATTCTATTAAAGCGTACAGTCAGCGCGATTTATAGAGAAACATTCCAAAGGAAATTAATAATAGCAAAGATTCACAATTTGAACTAGGTTCCTGGAGCAGATTTCGTTAATTTTTTACTAACTAAATACTTATATAAGGTGATTTTTTAAATAGTAAAAAAATCAGCCAAGCGTGAGTCGAGCCTCTTATTAGGGTTCCATATACATGACAAACCAAAAAAAATGTTCACTTGTATTGTTCACAAAGTATTTTATAAACACTTCACACTATCTTCAGTATTTCTTTTTAAATTCGATGTAATATGGTACATAATAGGTACACAGAAGTTCCAAATTCCTATCAAGTTTAGTTTTGACCTCCTTGTTAAAACTAAACTTGATAGGAATTTGGAATTTACATATTGGAAGCATCTAAATTTGTAAGAAAACAACCACAAAATTTCACAAAACTACAAGATGTACCGCGACGTTATGAACTTCGGCCCGCACGTAAGCATAACATGCGTATACCAAGCTCCAACATGAAAATTCATAGTACCGGTCCTAACCCAATGTGCGTGCAGATATACAATAAAATACCAGCCCATATAAAAGAAATGAAGAACGATACCGCATTTATCAAAACGTTAAAAAAATTTCTTATAGACAAAGCCTACTATAAAATAAATGACTTTCTAAATGAATGTGAATGACATGACGTCCGTCTCCCTATTATAATTGCTATGCCTCAACGGGGCTCCAATATACTTAAGGACATTATACTATGATTTGTTAAGATTAGATTAAGAAGAATCATTGTAAATAATAATTATATTGGAATGCAATAAATAAATAAATAAATAAATAAATAAATAAATATTTTATAGACACTGCAGACTGCACCTAAAGCATTGTAGTGAAGAAAAGCAAGAATGAAAAATATTTTTGGACCCTACAAATATATTTTAACAAAATTTCTATAATTTATATAAAACCTCCAAATCCGTATTCGTTAATTTATTCATCCTTATTGAAATCCTCATTGAAAACTACCGTAAATACGAAAAGTTTTGATTTGTGACAGGATAATCCAAAAAGGTGCTCTGATGATGTTATTAATAATTCCGAGTGTACTTAAGTACATTACGTCAAAAATTTTGTTTTATTATGAACTGTTTGGTAAGACGATTAAAACCTGAAAATGGCTTATGTTGACCAATAATTCTCATATATGTTCTTACCACATAGGGGAGAGTCCGGCAGTACCGCCACCCTAAGGTTTATTTGGTATAAAATTGAAATCTCCAAAGTAATATGTTATATATTTGCTGATTTATGTAAAATAACTCATAATGTATAAATAAAAATAATGTAACATCAATATATTTGGAAAGAATCAAATTTATTAATAAAATCTAAAGACACTAAAAATTAATAGTAAAAAAATTGTCCTCCAGTACGGGCCAGAAACAAATACCATTTATACTAGGCAATAATCACATATTTTATTGGTTTAATAGTTCCAAAATGTTTGCGTAAGCCTTTTGCACCCAAATCTTGCAGTTTCCACACTGAATCCAATCCTCTTTATGAGATTCGAGGCACAGAGGGCATATTGTTTCTTCCTAAATCTTTCTTTGAAAAAGGAGCTAGTTTTCATTCTTTTTCCTGTCTTTTTTGTCGGTATCGTTGCCTGATAGCAAAACATCCTTGCCTTTTTTGTTAACTTCTTTATCTTTAACCGTGAAAAGTTTACTAAAAGTTTGCTTATGGGCATTAGCCTATTGTCTAAATCCTTAATATGTTCTGCCAACACTTTTTCGTGTTCAGGCGAGAATGTGTCGTGGAAACGACCCATAGCAGGCTTAAAGCTTTATTATTTTTCTCTTTATAATTTTCAATAGCTTTAATTCTACATTTAAAGTCATTCTTGGTACTTTGAATCTCAGCCTGACGCGCATTCATTTCTGTGCCTACTTAAAACTTTTCCACGGCTCTATGCATTATGGCAGGTTCCCAGGTGCGCTTCTTTGTCTTCCTTTCACGTCCACTGTCATCATCTAACATATTTATGTACCTATAAAGAAATTAAACCATTTAAAATAAACTCAACCAGTGGCCGGTACTGACGGACAATTTCGTGGCCCGTACTGGAGGAAGCGAAATAAAATTTCGAGATCGCTCAATTATAAAATGTTACGTATAAAGCATCAATTAAAACATTATTATTGTAGCTATATAAATAATAAATACATACCACGATTAACTATTGTCGATATATTCCAATAATATTCAATTATCACCCCCGGTACAATACTTGTGTAACGAATGTCACCGCGCGCAACGCAATTCTTTGCACTGACAGTTAGTCGGTAGCTGACAGGTCGCCCCCGTTTTGGGCATAGACTTGTCAAAGTGAACTACTTAAATGGAGCTAATGGTGTCAGCGTTAGCTGTTATATAATCTTAGAAATAGCAACTGGCCGGTACTGGATGCCGGCCCGTACTGCCGGACTCTCCCTTACTCTTATTATTTTGTTATAATTAATGTGAAAGTATGTTTATTTGTTGGTTTGACATCGTTAGATGTAGATGACGGGGCAACGAATAATGGATAGGTACCAGCTATGGCTTATGATTATAGTTATCTCGGAAAAGAAGGTTCCTAAGGATTGACCCAGTAGTACGAGAATCATTTTCTCTCTGACCAATGGTTGACATTGAATTTGACCTTATTTATCATTAATTTAATGCCGTCCTTTTTACACAATTCATATGGTGTTATTTAAAAATTATGTACATTCGTTTCAATGGTGATACCAAGCTGTGATAGCCTAGTGGTTAGGACGACCGACTTCTAATCGGAGGTCGTGGGTTCGATCCCGGGCACGCACCTCTAACTTTTCGGAATTATGTGCGTTTTAAGTATTTAAATATCACTTGCTTTAACGGTGAAGGAAAACATCGTGAGGAAACCTGCATGCCTGAGAGTTCTCCATAACGTTCTCAAAGGTGTGTGAAGTCTGCCAATCCGCTTGGCCAGCGTGGTAGACTATGGCCAAAACCCTTCTCACTCTGAGAGGAGACCCGTGCTCTGTAGTGAGCCGGTAATGGGTTGACCATGATGATGATGATGTTTCAATGGTGCGTCCCAAAGATGTAGAGATGCAAATCTTGTAAGATTTACACAAAATTAAAAGAAAAATGTAAAAAAAATGATTTTTTTTTGGGCATTTTTTTTAATTCTTTCCCCTCCAACTAAAGCAGTCAGTTGAGTTAACCTACAAGCTGTAGGTACTAGGGGTGGGTGCTTTTTTGAAACTGGCTCTGAGTAGTGTGGCTTCAACAACAGTCAACAGGACAGATAAAGCACCTCATTAAGGTTCTAAGTTTTCAATATCGCCCACGCGTGCGTGGCCCCGCCCTCAGCCCGCCCTAGCGGCTATATATGCGGGCGCCGCGCTCGCGCCAGAACTTGTTGCACCGTGCGCTCCAAACTTTACAATTCGACTCCCGAACGCACCTCAAAGGTTACTTCAGGTAAGTTTTTTTAATTAAAAGTTCGAAATATAAAAAAATGTATTAAGTTCACCTAGATAAAATGTGCATGTTCGCGTAATTTTGAACGATTTTATGCTTATGTAATACGTTTTCGGAGCAAAAGCTTCGCAGCAGCAGCATCCCTTAAAGAAAATTGAGATTTTTGGAAGTCGCTTAATAAATCTAAAATTGAAAAACTACACGCGAAATTATGGGCAATTAAGTGATGTATTCAAGATAGATGCATAAACATTTATTTTTAGTGTTTTGTAATTAAAAAGTGATTTAAAAATAGACATGAATGTCATTTCAAAAAATAAAATAAGGATAAATTACTGATGCTTAAAAAATAATCTAATTTGAAAATCAACGTGGAATATAAAAAAATCACTTGGTACAAATAAATATTATGCGCCTGTTATAATTTACTTACTCTTCCAACTTTTTAAAATCGCTTTCCAATCGCACGTTGAAAGTTTCTTCAGGTTTTGTGAGTTACTTACTATTGAAATAAATTTTTTGAAAAAAAAAAAAAAAAATGAAAATCTGTGCTATAAATTAGAAAAGATCATAATAAGTAATGACGTTTACATATTTTATTATTCAATATAAAAAAGTTGTATTCAACTTCGTGTTGTTTTCTTTTTATTTCGCACTTTCAATATTCAAATTCGTTTCCTGAACGTACATCGGTTGTCTTGAAGTTTAAAAAGTTTGGTTCAAAATTCGAATTCTTCATTTGTGATATAACACACACAATAATATTATAAAGGCGAAAGTTCGTGTGTGTGTGTGTGTATGTTTGTTCCTCTTCTCCGCCGCAACTACTAAACCGATTTGACTGAATTTTTAACGGAGATAGATTATGCCCTGACTCAACACATAGGCTACTTTTTATCGCGGAAAAATATTCCTGTGGGACTAAAATAGATATAAACTTCCAAAAATGCCATAGAGGGCGCTGACTGTTCTTAGGTAAACCACGCTCACATAACACATTATTGCAATAGTTTGCTGTGTTGCACGCATTGGCAACACATAGGCTACTTTTTCTCCTGGAAAAATGCACACCCACGGGATTGAAAAACTCGAAATCTATAGCTACAGCTATAGGTAGATTACTATAGCAAACTTCCTTGAAAGTCGGTATAAAGGTTGGAAAAGGGAACGGGAACGGGAACTGGAAATCCATGATTCCCTCGGAATTTGTTTAAAACCGAAATCCACGCGGGCGAAGCCGCGAGCAGATGCTAGTAGAGTAATAAAATAAGGTGTAACTACTGAAACTTTGGCAATTTAACACAAACAGTTTTTTAAAAATCTTTAAAAAAATTAAAAATCTTACTTAAGTAATTATTTTATAAAATAAGTTAGCCTTAAATAAAGTTTAATTTTTAGGTGCTTTGAATGAAAAAAAGCTTTGGAAAGCGTTATTCATAATATTGCGAAATAGATAAAATTGTTATTTGAAAAATATTAATTATTCCACTGAAATTCGTATAAATATTCAAAATTAATATTATAACTAGTAAGGTACTGGCACATACGAAGGCCCGGCCTCTACGAAAGCCCACATTGAAAAAACGCACTTGCCACTGCCTAAAGCATTCGAAATTTCAGGCCCACCTTGACCCCACATTGAATGTTGAATGGCGCCAAATCATTTCCGCGCCGCCATTTTGTTACATTTCGTTCATTTCTCTCTGAACGCTGTCGATATCGCATGATTATAATCTCGCTGTAATTGTTTTTGCCAATTTTTCCACAAATAGCGTCAGTTTTCGAGTGATTCTATCCATCATATTGTAAAATAATCATTGGAGACTAGAATGCGATGCTAAGTTAACCGATTATTTAGATATTTGTGATTATAAGTTAATTTTTCCGCCACTATGAAAAATCCGTAGTATGGCCCGGGCCTACGTAGAGGCCTATGGGCTTTACTACATCTATGAAAATGTCAAATGCACTTGGATTGTAAATACTTACGTACTAAAGTATAAATAAAACGAATTTAGTTTGTTTAGTTTACAATTTTTTTACGATTTTTTTAGCAGTTAATCATAATTTTCATTGATAATAATTTGTTAAATTATTGATAGTTCTCAATATGGATAGGTACTTTATTTTTGTAATATTTGTACTGATTTTTGTATGTTTGTATACATTTTCAATTTATTAGTTTTTTTTTATTAAAAAGTTGTTGATAAAGCTACATAGCTTGTGAAAATAAAATAAAAAATATTCAATAGCCCTAGTAAGGCCCACTTAAAATTTAAGTGGAAAATGAGAACTGAATATTTTGATTCTTAAATTAATACTGTCTAGAGTTACGAATTTGTCATTAGAAATAATTGTTATTTTATTGATTTAAAGTAGAATTTTACTTTTATGACTATTTTTGTTTTTCATACATGGGTCAAGGCCCAGTGTGCAATTTTTTCATTATATCTCTAAAGTATTGCTTAAATAACTTATATCTTAAACTGTTAAACGTGATTTGTGAATTATTTTGTAGAAATATTAAGTTGATGTTAAGTAACAGTTAGTTATAAACGGGCCTTAGTAAGGGACAGTGCCTTTAACAAGGCCCACTATAGTGTTTTTGAAAAACACTCTTTAATATAACTTTGAGTAATTAAATTATAGTTTTTTGATTATTTTTAGAAGGGCAATGAAACATTGCAATATTACATATAGTTGTTTTTGTCAAATCTTTAAAACATTATTTTTTATTGAGATTTTAAATAAGGTGGGCCTTCCTATGTGCCAGTACCTTAGGTATAATTATAATTTAATAATAAGTATCCAACCAACTATAACCCTTTAACGTCTCACTGCTGAGAGAGAGACGGAATTAATAAAACGTTATTAAGTAGTAAGTATTTCTTTAAAGTAGTTTTGCTTAAACTACTTTAAAGAATAATTAAATGATTGTGTATTGGAGGTTTTCAATAGATAATTATATTATTATTGTATAATATATATACAGTAAAATAAATAAATCAAAGAGTGTCGTTTCTAAGATCAGAATCACTCTACGAATATCCGGATTTGGTCGCGTCACGTTTAAAAAGTCTGTTTCCGTATAAATGGAAATGGCAAACCGTATAATATGACTTTTGCGAGTACCAGGGAATAGAAATACACCATGAATTTTTTGTATGCCTACACTTTTTTAATACGTGGTAACTATTAATATTAATTTTATTATGTCGATATTACAACCCCAGAATCCTCAGAATATTATTACAGGCGGAGGCAGCTTTAAAAACACTGAGAATTCCGGAAAGGTTGATAATCCATTGAAATGTTACAATTTAAGGACCGAATATTGCATTTATTAGAGGACGCAATTTTATTTTTGGGACATGTGTGGGGGGTCAATAGAAACTTTACCTCAAGTTTGTGGGGTCGCTACCCTTGTCCCCCGGCCGCCATCTTGGAAAACACTTTTTTCACGATATCTCGGAAACTATGCGTCTTGCAAAAAATTCGTAAAGACATAATTTGTAGCAAATTGTTTTGCCTAGAAATATGTTTATATAATTTTTTGCCCTAAATTAAAAATTAAAGAAGTTATAAGCAAAAAAGTGAGAAAATTTTTATAAAATCTTTTTTGCTCTATACCTTTTTTTTATACATTTTACAAAAAAAACTTCAGACCAATCTTGTACTGTTTTGTAGGCCTACTCCACGGACATTTTGCTTATAAGGTACTCTTCAACATCATAATATTTTCAATCACTTATTAGCTAGCTACTCTAATCTACTTTTCTTCGATGGTCCAGGCTGTGGCTGTGGCTGAAACATTTCGTTTTGACCGGAATTTCATGAGCATTGACGAACCCGGTCAACTTTAAAGCGCTGTAACAGCGTTTTAAATGAATGAAATAAAAAAAAAAAGATTGGTCCGAGGTATTTTTTTTTTGTAAAATGTATAAAAAAATATATAGAGCAAAAAAGATTTTATCAAAAATTCTCACTTTTTGCTTATAACTTCTTTAATTTTTAATTTAGGGCAAAAAGTTATATAAACATATTTGTAGGCAAAAGAATTTGCTATAAATTATGTTTTACGAATTTTTTGTAAGAGGCATAGTTTCCGAGATATCGCGAAAAAAGTGTTTTCCAAGATGGCGGCCCATCACACACATGTCCGAAAAATAAAATTGCGTCCTCTAATAAATGCAACATGTAACATTTCAATGGACTATGAAATTTTATGACAAGATAGTGTTTGACACTGAAGGAATAGTTGCGGCAGCAAAACCCAGAACGAATGTACTAGGTAGCACAGATTAGTATATACGATAGAGGGTAGGCTTTGATAAAAGCAAAGGGGGGTCTATTTCAAAATTAACCCCCTTCGCTTTTAATTAAATGCTGAAATCTTTCAGCGTTTCTGAAACTTGAAAGATTGAAAGCATTGTCGTAAACTTGGTGTCGGTTTTAGTTTATTAGTTTTAGTTTTGGATCGGACTGGGGTTTGTAATAGAATGTCTCTTTATCTGTTTGGAATTTTGATTATACCTGTCTAAGTACATAGTATTACTGAATCGTAGTATCTTGTAAAAGATGATTTGTTAAATACACCCGTCATTTTCTTATAATATTTATTTATATTAAATTTCTACTCGTATATATAATATATATATATAGGTATATAGGTATAATATCGTATATATAGGTACTTAATAAGTATGTTACGAACGAAAGTTTTATGATTCCCAAAAATGTAAGTATGAATAATTTTGTTGAGTTTTTAAAGAAAATGTAATTTTAAGAATGGCACGTAAATAGCCCTTACCGCCATGTCAATTCTGATGAAGTTTGTGAATTGAAAATTATTTATTTTAATAACCGGAAGGAGAGCGTAACTTTGACATCATATTCAGAGTTTCTAAGTTACTTTTTGTACGAGGAAATGTTTAAATGGAAAGTAAACATGCTTTTCGATATTGACTACTAGATTTTGCCCGCGGCTTCACCCGTGTAAATTTCGGATTTTCACAAATCCCGAGGGAATCGTGGATTTCTGGTTCCCGTTCCCGCTTCCTTTTCAAATCTTTATACCTATTTTCAAGGAAGTTTACTATAGTGATATACCTATAGCTGCAGCTGTAGACTGCTATAGCAAATTTTGATTTTTTCAAAATCCCCGGGAACTGTGGATTTTTTCAGGATAAAAAGCAGCCTATGTGTTAAGTCAGGGACTCTATCTTCATTCTAAATTTCAGCCAAATCGGTTCAGTAGTTGCGGCGTTAAAGAGTAACAAACATACACACATGCACACATATAATATATACATATATATAAACTTTCGCCTTTACAATATTAGCGTGATTATATAAAAGTTGACTACTTTACTATTTTACGTGACAGTTATGTAAAGCCGAAAAAATAAGTTATATATATCATCACCGTTTGTTTCAATATTGGGAAAAAACTGCCCTTTTGTGTATTAGCTAGTTTATTTGGTTGCGGATCATCCCGGGTTCAAATTCCGGGCTGTTATAGTTTATTATTATATTAGTATAAGTAATTATAATATTAGTATACTGTATAAGTAACTTGTTTTATGGCGCAGCCCGAATTTTTTTCTCGGGGTTTTTTCCCCGGGTTTTTCTCTCAATAAATTCTCAGTAACAGGTTGAAGTAGGAATCTTGGCGGTGTTACACCCTATCTTGTCTCGGAGAGCACGTAAACTTGTAAACCCGTCCGTTCTGGGCCTGATGTCTCTGCGATCGTGTCAGGTTGCCATCTCATCTTGTTATGAGAGTGAGGGAATATATATTATAACAGTTCAGCTTTCCATTGGGTATAAAAACAAAAATCAAACATTTTTACAACCATCTGAATAAAATATGATTTTGACTTTTGTTTATATTTCATTTTCATCGGTTCTTTGTTCCTTTTGTTTTCCCTATTGTGTTTGTAATATCCTTGTTTTACCTAATGTAATCTTGAATAATTTAATATAGGTTATTGTTTTGTTTGTATCTTTGAACGAAACCCCAAAAGTTTTTGATTTTCCTCTGATCCCAAAACATTATTACTGCTGACCTCATAAATAAAGGATGAAAATTATCCGATTTTTATTCTTTATTTTATAAAATATTTTGACCGGAAAAAATCATTTGTTTGTGATT
Source organism: Melanargia galathea (assembly GCA_920104075.1). Lineage (NCBI taxonomy): Eukaryota > Metazoa > Arthropoda > Insecta > Lepidoptera > Nymphalidae > Melanargia > Melanargia galathea. The sequence continues at coordinate 4,908,407 of OV049869.1, forward strand.
TATGACCGGCAAAGTAAATACGTTACAACTTTTACCGGACTAACGCATAATGCATAACTACTCGTATTATCATTCGTCGTCGTCTCATCTAGTAGATGTCCACTGCTGGACATAAGTCTCTTGCAAGGGTCACCGCAGAACACGATCATGTGCCGCTTATATCCAGCGATGCGTCTCGCTTCAGATCGTCCCTCCACCTAATGGGGTGGCGGTCTTGGCACCAATCCGTTCTTCGAACCACTAGTAACTTTTCTCCATAATCCGCTCCGTGGATATTTACCAGAACACGATATTTTGTGTCACTTAAATGTCCATTACGGTATGCCGCTCCTTACTTACTCGGTACTTGGTTCTTCACCCAATCTCCTTATTTCTGATTAACCCCCGACGCAAAAACGACGGGGTGTTATAAGTTTGACGTGTCTCTGTGTGTGTGTGTGTGTGTGTGTGTGTGTGTGTGTGTGTGTGTGTGTGTGTGTGTGTGTGTGTGTGTGTGTGTGTGTGTGTGTGTGTGTGTGTGTGTGTGTGTGTGTGTGTGTGTGTGTGTCTGTCTGTTCCCCTGTAGCGCTCAAACGGGTGGACCGATTTGAATGCGGTTTTTTTGTTTGAAAGGTAAATTAGTCGAGAGTGTTGTTAGCTATGTTTGATGAAAATCGGTCCAAGATGGCCGCCGCTACAAAATGGCGAATTACATATTTTTTCACAACTCCCTTGATATGGGTATCAAATGAAAGGGCTTGACTAGTAGAATAGCACTATGCAAATCCAAGATGGCCGCCACCACAAAATGGCGAATGTCGTGGGTTTTTTAAATTTTTAATTTATACTTGTCTGATTAAGTACCTACAAACTCCGTAACTCTGGCTCATAGCGGAGTATCTTCTCTAAAGGATTTATTTCCCATTTTACAATTTTTTTAAATTTTTTAAAGCCCTTCGATTCTTAGAGGATATTCTCAACGTAGACTAACTATTGAAATAGGGGGTTAAAACTGCTTAACTCCTGTGCAAAATCGCAATCAAAACGTGCCTTCCGCTGCCCAAAGAAACAACTTGCTAAAACAGTTTTATTCAATTTCCGAAAAAAAATGTTATGGTGGAATTAAGTCCTTTTGAAAAGACACTCCTCTTCGCGACTAGGTAGGTATCGTATGATCGTATTTGTCATACGATCATAGAAGACTTGAACTTTTTAGATGAAAGCAGGTGTAGAGTTCGGCAAACTCCGTGACTAATCACGGAGTTTCAATCACTGTAATTTATAATGAGACGTATTTTTCAATAGAGGAAAAATCTTCTCTAGGTACTTCCCCTAAGTGTGCCCGATCTCTTTCTTTTTATACCTGTACTGTACTTTTATACCTCAACCCAACCTATCTGCTACTGTAAATGACTGTACTTTGTACGTGCGGTCGAGTTGACCATCAAAAAATATTAATAAAATTGAATGTGGACAACTCGACCATTCGGTCGATTTTATTGCGGTCGAGTTGTCCAGTAACCCAGTTGCGCACGTAAACCATTCATTTGATTTTCATTGAAACCGTCGAACCAACTAATAACTATTATAGGAGCTACCCTATTATTTACGCCATATCGAGTTAATGTAGGACATATTATCATTATCATAAAAGATCTATTGTCAAACTTTAAACGAAGTACTTTTATTATTAGTACAATTCGCAAAATTTCTTTTTTAGATTTTTAAAACTATATTTATTTTTCCTATAAATAAACACGATGCAAAACTTAACAGAAAAGAAAATAGAATATAAACAGACCCACATTCGTCTCAATTTACATCAAAATATAAATAAAGGGCAAAACAGTCATACGAAATGATATTGATAGTTCTCCCGTTACCGACTACATTTTACCTGAAGCAAGACCAGTTATACTTAGTCTCACTTTTTACATAGTGGCAACGATGATCGAAATTCGAGTATCGACACACAATGACTTCAGAGCACAAGTATAAATTAAAAAAAAAAAAAAACCCGACATTCGCCATTTTGTGGTGGCGGCTATCTTGGATTTGCATAGTGCTACTCTACTAGTCAAGCCTTTTCATTTGATACCCATATTGAGGGAGTTGTGAAAAAATATGTAATCCGCCAATTTGTAGTGCTGGCCATCTTGGATCGATTTTCATCAAACACAGCTAACAACACTTTCGACTAATTCACCTTTCAAACAAAAAAAACCGCATTCAAATCGGTTCACCCGTTTGAGCGCCACTGGGGAAAAGACAGACACACACACACAGACACGTCAAACTTATAACACCCCGTCGTTTTTGCGTCGGAAGTTAAAAATGAACCCAAAGAATTTTAAAGTCGTAATTCAATAGTTAAAATATTTATTTTACAACATTTCTACTGTGCGCTGGCTGTTTTCGAATGCTGAATGTATTGGCGAACTCAAACCTTTTAGGCCATTTTAGGTCCATTTTACTCTGAAGTCATTGTGATTCGATAAATAGTATACTATAAAGTTTTGGAGCGCTGCAAAGTGAGACTAAGTATACAGAAAAGGGTCAAGATATATTACATTTTATTATCATAGGGCGGTAGATAAATCAAAAATAGGCCTATTCAATTCAATTTGGTAGCCGTGCCCGCGGGAAACAGTAAGCTTTTCAATCTAAGCATGCCATTGAAATATTATCTATCTATTGGCTTTACGGTTTTCTTAGAAAATAGCCTCGTGGCTCTTGATTAAGAGGAAATGTTATAAACAAAACTTTGTTTTCCTTCAAATTCTTAATATTTCATTGATAAAATCTGTTAGAAAATATTACGACAAAAATATTAAATCTATAAAGCAAAGTTTTGATTCGAAAGGCATTTTGAGAAATAGCTATATATAGCTATATATATAGCTATTTCTCTAGATTTAAATAGCTATATATAGCTATATAAAGCTATTTCTCAAAATGCCTTTCGAATCAAACGATAAATCGATTAACCCCATACAGGGGTTAGGAAGAAAAACTTAACGAATCAAATCCATGACAGTTTACTTTTAACTATCTTTTCATGTTTGGGAGGTAGGTACCTACTCTGATTTAAAAAAAATACACGCCTCTGTAGCAAGCACTAAAAAAATATTAAACTATTACTCTAGAACAGTAGAAAGTTTTTTTTTTAATTGTGGCATATTTGAATGTTCAATAATTTTAATAGTTTCTGAATAAAATGGATGTGACACACAGACCGACGAAGTGGAAGAAACGGACGGACGGTTCCTGAGAAAATAAGGTACCAAGGAACCCTGAAAAAATTAGGAAATAAGAAAAAGGGAAGTTAAGAAGATTTATTCTACTTAATTTCCCTAAAATATAATTTATAATTCATAAGTTAATCTGATAAAACGGAATAAACATACTTAGTGGCTTGGTGCTTAAACTGCAGCCCGCAAAACCTTTTGCATACAATATTATTACAGGAAAAATGTAGGCTATTTAGTTTATTACACGAGTATTATGTTATCGCGGGTACAAATGGCTCAAATTATGCTATAATTGCCTCATTCATCTGCAATACAGATAAAATACAGAACTACTAAAGATAACTAAGGTACATATACCTAATCTGCTTGCGACCGAATTTTGGCCGCGGTGGCCATTTTCAACGGAACTAGGTAGAGATTAGTAATAGTGCACGAAAACAGTTGCACTCTTTATTTCCTCACTCACATAGTCCGATGAGACGCCAATCCGACACGATACGACGATGAAGGGCCCGTGGTCCCACCGATTTGACCTACTGGTGGGACAAACGCTATACTACCTATACCTACTACTGAAGGGCCCGTGGTCCCACCGATTTGACCTACTGGTGGGACAAACGCTATACTACCTATACCTACTACTGAAGGGCCCGTGGTCCCACCGATTTGACCTACTGGTGGGACAAACGCTATACTACCTATACCTACTACTGAAGGGCCCGTGGTCCCACCGATTTGACCTACTGGTGGGACAAATGCTATACTACCTATACCTACTACTGAAGGGCCCGTGGTCCCACCGATTTGACCTACTGGTGGAACAAACGCTATACTACCTATACCTACTACTGAAGGGCCCGTGGTCCCACCGGGCTAGGCGCGAATGATAATATTATCGATGTAGTTATTTTTACTAATGTAATATTTAAAATTACAATATTTTTAACCGACTTCAAAAAAGGAGGTTCTGTATTCGACCCGTATGTATGTGTTAGTATGTATGTATGTTCGCGATGATTTCAAAAACCAATGAACCGATTTTGAGGATCACTAGATATATTATATGTATAAAACTTCCTGAAAGTATTTAGATTACGATAGTGTAACTTGAGAGAGATAAGGTGCAAAGATTTATAATATGCTCTTCGAGGCACAGGGATGTATGTTACACCACCGACTTTCCTTCGACCTCATCATCTGCGGCCTAACTAGCTAGCCACTAGACCAGCATCTTTCTCGTACCGCGCAGCTATCTCAGAAACAGTATCAGTTAAAAACGCTTTCAACGCATTACTGGCCCAGCACAGAGCACGGGTCTCCTCTCAAAGAAGGCAAACCCTCAGTCCGCCTGGCCGTAGTCCACCACGCTGGCCAAGTGCGGATTGGTACACCACACGCCTTTGAGAACATTATGGAGAAATATCAGGCATGCTCTCAATGGTGTAGCGTACCTTGGCGGGGCCCCGTATAAAATTTGTTTGGGGGCCCTTATGAAGGGTAAGGATTTCTCACAAAAGAAAAAAAAATGTTTGCATATAATTAAAAGCAATATTACTTATATAACAATAATAATAATAAAACAATACTTTCTAAAATTTTTACAAACAATTCAAATTCAATATATAGGTACTCTCCTTGCCTTTTTTCGGCAAACTGATTTATTAAATCATTTATAGCTGATGATGACTTTAGTTTTTCTAAAGATTCTGATAAAGAGATAAAGAGTCTCTATGGACAACTTTTTGAACAACATTTTTTGACTTTTGTTATTTCTGATATAAACAAAAATTTGGGAAGTTTTTGTTAATTTTTGCTTACGCACGTCGGGGCCCCCGTGACTTGGGGGCCCCGTATAATTGATACGGCATATACGGCGGTAGCTACGCCCCTGCATGCTCTCTTCACTTTGTTTTCTTTCCTTCACCTTTAAAGCGAGTCACGTCAGATTTTGCTTCCGACTCTGATCAGACTATCTGATCGGATTGACTCGATACACGTCCGATTCTTGCGTCAGGATATTTCTGAACTCAATAATTCCCGAGCTATCATCTCGATTGCTTGTGTACGGAGCAAAAAGATTTCTTGACAAACATTTTCCTAGCCAAATCTTTCTTTTGTTTGTCATGATAATCGCCATTGCCTAGGTTCCAGTAAAATCGTAAACGCCTCGCGCCCGTTTCCGACTCGGACTATCGGATATCGGGCTATCGGGACCAACACACGTCCGATCCGACTATCGGATCGGATGTCGGCTCAAACCATTGGATGGATCGAGCTGAAATTTGGCATGCAGATAGCTATTGTGATGTAGGCCCGCTAAGAAAGGATTTTTAAAAAATCTTGGCGTGAGCGACGCCGCAGGCAAAAGCTAGTAATAAATAAAAAGTAATTTTGAGTAAATTTTTCATTACACTTAATCGTATTCAAACAACAAACTTTCATTTATGTACTGATTTTCATTTTCATGCTTCCGATATAAAAGTTCGAAACTTCATAATATTCAGTAATTCCGTAGAGTACAGTTCCTCTGTAATCCGAAATCAAACATGCTGAAACGTTATACGTAACTCAAACTGGGCTTTGGGTCCAATGATACGGAGAACAAAAAAAAAACTTTAAAAAATGGACGAGCCTTGTCGACGGATATTTCCGATCAGATCAGACATTCGTGATCAATTACCATGAATATATTGAGGTGTGCTTGAATTTTTTATGTGTTCCGTCGTACACTTGACTAATTATAATTTTTCGTACTTACATATATTATTAATTGCGCATGTGGGTACGGGGGGACCTCATTATTTGACAGGACATAATATTTTTCGCGCATCCTTGCGTCTAGAGCCGAAAGGTGACCCACTTACTCTATGTTGGTAATCGTCGCATATTAAGTTTTGCCCACGGCTTCGCCCCTATAAAATTCTGGTCATATGAAGAATTTCCGATAAGTACCTATCGTTTGTGAATTGATGCAAGAGAGAAACTGTTATAATTTTGTGGTAAATATAAATAGGAAAATAATAATATTATAATCTGTATTAATTAATGCCATTGCAAGCACAACTTTTTCTGATTGTATTTCAAAAAAACAAAAAACAAAACAGCTTTCCTGAAGCTCTACAGTTTTTGTTGTTGTAATAGTTTATAACGGATACGCACTTATGTACGTCTAAGAGAACGTGAAAGTTTATCAATTTGCAGCGTATAATATGGAAACTGTACGTGCTTCAAAGTTACCCAGTGTGTCCTTGCGATACTTTTATTATCCTATGCGTCTAATTTACGAAGCTAATTCCAGTACCAAATTCAATAGCTTACTTAACATTTCCACATAGAGATTGAGTTTGCTGCCGCCAGCGTTGCATTGATACAAAGACTAGGAAGAGATGCCATCGGATTTGTTATGCCCGCTACATTACGATCAATTATATCGTCCAATTTGCATGAAAATGCGCAATTTAACGCGTCCAAGTATCATGGCCATGAAAATGGATTTGTCGATCTTTCTTAAGTGCCCTTTGTATTGTAGCATCCTGTAACCTTTTCACGGCAGAATTACTGAACTGATTTTGATAAAAGCCACAAAGATAGTTTGCATTGTGGAGATGGACATATATTTTTTATGCCGGAATATCAAAATCCACACTGACACGGTCGTGGGCATCAGCCATTATATTATAATGACTATAAAAATTTTTGTTCACTTCTATTATAAATTGAAAAAACCCCCGACATTCGCCATTTTGTAGCGGCGGCCATTTTAAATTTGCAATAATGCTATTCTACTAACCAAGCCCTTTCATTTGATACCCATATTAAGGAAGTTGTGAAAAAATATGTAATCCGCCATTTTGTAGCGGCGGCCATTTTGAATCGATTTTCATCAAACATAGCTAACAATACTCTCGACTAATTCACCTTTCAAACACAAAAACCGCATTCAAATCGGTCCACCCGTTTGATCGCTGCAGTGGAACAGACAGACACACACACACATACACACTCACACATACACACACACACAGACACGTCAAACTTAAGTATAACACCCCGTCGTTTTTGCGTTGGGAGTTAAAAATGGGTCAATTATTAGAATCAGATTTAAAACCCGAAACACGTGAAAATCCGCGTAAAATCTTGAAGATAATGACGTAAAACTCTCAATTTTAAGCGTCCTGTTCTGGAATTTAATTTTTTTGGTAAATATTTCATCGATAATGTAAGTAGGTAATTACTTAATTATATAATTTTATGTCTAAAATCTAAATTCTTAATTCTCTAACTTTAAACAATTAACTAGTTAAGTGCCTACAAAAAGTATTGGGTAATCAAAAAACTTATATTGTTTTTGTAATCTTACGTTTGAAACTGAAGTTTCGACAAACTGTTGTTGAAACTTTGTAAAGTCTCAATTTTTAATTAATGATTGTTGTACTGTCTAAACATTTTCTATCTATTCTATGAGTGAGCCTTACTATATATACATATATATTTCATATATTTTTATTCTTGAAAAATATCAGTCTAAGTGCCTGTTTCACCACCTTCTGATATGTATTAGATAGCTATTTACAACTTTTGTCTTTGTCACTTGACATAAAGTAAGAAAGTGACAAAACTTACGTTTAGGCTATCCAACACTTATCAGGAGGTGGTGAAACAGGCCATAAATCAGTGAGTTATAGACGCCAGATAAAAAGGGTCCATAATAATTCATACGTACATAGGTCTAGAGTATGGAATATACACGTATTTGTACAGACTCAATATTGTTGGTACCTAATATTTTCGTAACAACGGTCTTGTCGGTTTTCGGTACTGTCATTTATTGTGTGTTGCAGGCTTAAGTGACCGCTCTCTTAAGCCTGAAACACCCTTGACTGAAAAGCTCTTTCGTTGTCCTCCAGGCAGAATGTTGAGCAAGAGGATTGCAGTCGCCATCGCAGTGGTCATCGCCGCGGTGTGTTTAGCCGAGGCGCGGGAGGAGGGCCCCCACGACATGGCGGACGCGCTGCGCATGCTGCAAGAGCTGGACCGCATGTACACTCAAGCTGCTAGACCGAGGTACAAGCCACGGCAAATAAGTCTAGCGTTCACCTTCAATGCGCAGAAGTCGAAAATGAGGTATCTCGGGTGGTGAGGGGGTCGCGGGAACGGGGGATCGTTCGTACGCACTGATTAGCTCTCGCGGATCCCTCGTAAGCGCTGATTGGCTCTCCAATCGTATTGCGTCCAACGACGCTGCGCGCACTTGAAGGTCGGCGCTCGACTTACGTGCCAGGAGTTATAGTGTCATTTGTTTTTATTTTTAACCCCCGACGCAAAAACGACGGGGTGTTATAAGTTTGACGTTTCTGTGTGTGTATGTGTGTGTGTCTGTCTGTTCCACCGTAGCGCTCAAACGGGTGAACCGATTTCAATGCGGTTTTTTTTTGTTTGAACGGTGAATTAGTCGGGAGTGTTCTTAGCTATGTTTGATGAAAATAGGTCCAAGATGACCGCCACCACAAAATGGCGAAAATCGGAGGTTTTTTTTTTTAATTTTTAATTTATACTTGTTTAGTGGATGTGATAACGTCTAATAAATCGATGAACGCCGGCTGCAGGCACAAAAAAGCATGACTCATTGTCACGTTCCACCTAAGCCGAGGGTACAAGCGAGAGCGCGGAATAAGCAATAGAGCCACGATCAGCCTAAGCGTTTGGCTTCATGAATATTTTCTTATGACTTTATCACGTAAAATTATCGTCCGTAAACCGACTTTACAGACAACCATTTTTTTTTTAAATAATATAAGCCATGAGGATCATGACAAATTCCCTTTTCCTGTCCAAATAAGCGAAAGCTTGTGTTAGGAGTGGGTACGACAATAGTGTAACGCGTGGGGTTTGAATCGTCGACCTTTCGATTTTCAATCCACGTCCGACTACCGTTGCGCTATTGAGACAAATGAGGTTATTGTCGACGAGGCGCGACGTTCAGTGGGAGTCATTGCCATGTCTCACCAAGATGCTGGAGAGAGAAGCTAAAGCTCAAGCTATATCGAGGTTTGAGAATACAGCTTAATTAATCAATAACTGTATAAACATCGACACGAACATCGAACGCTGAGGGAAAGTGGAGGGGGTAAGCTATTGTGCTACGTGCGTGACAGTTCCCATACGCAGCTATCCCCTCCAAGTTTCGTTCAGTGTTCGATCAACGTGGCCGCGGGTATCATCATCATCATCATGATAAACCCATTACCGGCTCACTACAGAGCACGGGTGAGCTCAGTGTGAGAAGGGTTTTGGCCATAGTCTACCACGCTGGCCAAGCGGATTGGCAGACTTCACACACCTTTGAGAACATTATGGAAAACTCTCAGGCATGCGGGTTTCCTCACGATATACTTAAAACGCACATAACTCCGAAAAGTTAGAGGTGCGTGCCCCGGGATCGAACCCACGACCTCCGATTAGAAGTCGGTCGTCCTAACCACTAGGCTATCACTGCTATATAGGCCGCGGGTATATCCGTGCGTATTATGTTGGTTGGAGTATGCACCCTACTTCTACGAAATCGCATAATTATCACAGAACTCTGAATAATAGGCACTTAGAAGTGCGGTGTATGCGTGAGTCGCCGCGCTGTAGGCGAGGACGTCGACAGCGCAAAGATGTGTGAGGTAAGCGAACGATGCGACGCATTTGAGATCTTAACACGCTAATCCTACAGCTACACAGCGTTGAGCGTAAATGTGTTTGCGTGATTTCGTAGAACTATGTTTGTCTATGTTAGGGCCACAGTAAACAGTAGTGAAACTACCTACAAACGTTCGAAACGGCTCACTCACACAAACACGCGTAACGACGAGACCATTTAGCGGGGGTCGCTACTGAAATTCACGCGAAAACTCGGTAGGGGTCTCGTCAATGCGCATGTTTGTGTCATGTTTCACTACTGGTTGTATCTGTGTACTGTGTTAGGGCGGCGACAATTGCGTTCTGTATAGTTTGAAATAGTACACAGCACTCCCATGATAATGACACACGGGCTCGTAAATTCTTATTGAGACCGGTACCAAACAGAAAAATCCAGTTGCTGCTTGCCATCAACTCACTGCTGGACTATAGCATGCTCCGCTTGAAAGGAGTTTGGCTATTTCCTAGATTCTTACTTAATAGACTCTTCTTCTTTTTCTCAATAGACTAGCTATTATGAAAATGAATTGCCTTGCGATCACTCAATAAGATATAGTCTGATGGAACGAGCTTACCTTGAAGAGGCTCTATTCGCTCTCGATTTGAAGGGGTACCTTTTACAGCCAACTAAAACTAGTGATCTGTGACCGGCGGACGGACAGACAGACAGAAAGACAGACAGACGGACAGACAGACAGCCGAGTGACATTAATAGGGCTCCGTTTTTACCTTTTGTGTACGGAACCCTAAAAACTATCAGAAGAAACCTTTCCTTCTTGCTTCGTGGAATGTGATCCACGGACTATGTTACTAAAAGTATTAACTGTAAGTAGTTTGAAAATATTTTTATTCTATAACTATATGATGCCGCCCGTGTGGATGGACAGACAGACAGACAGACAAAAATTTTAAAAACATGTGATTCAGTTAAGGTACAGTGCAAATAGCCGTATGAGCTTAATATGAGATAGTTATTTCGAAATTACAGACAGACACTTCAATTTTATTTATTAGTACCTATAGATTAATGAAGTTTACCTATAAGAGAAGTATGAAAGGTAGAATTTCCTGCGACGTGGTCACCTTTAAGATCTAATTTGAGTGACAGATATTATTATTATGAAGCCTATTATAGAACTTAAACGTGAAACGAAACGTAATTTCAAGAAGAGCTACTATTGTATACCGATACATTTAGTTATAGCGTTTTAAATTAGTAAATTGCCTATACTATCGCAATTTGCCATCGGAGCTGAGGGGAGATTAGAGTCACAGATAAAATAACTTTTGTACAGGTACTTAGTGTCCAATAACATAGTAGTATCCCCATGAGGCGCAGTTCAGAAAACTCTAGAATTTGCATAATTATCAAGTTCAATCACGAGGTCATATGAAGATTCAGCTTAGATACTTATTTAAGTACGTACTAGAGGATGCCCGCGACTTCGTCCGCGTGGATTTAGGTTTTTAAAAATCTCGCGGAAACTTTTTGTTTTTCCTAAGCTCCTTTGAGCTCATACCTTGCTAAAAATTGTTAAAAGTTCACTGGCGGATATTTTGGTACATCAAAATGTAAACATCCTTTCGCGATTTTCTAACAAAAAAAGAATGAATGAAAGCGGACCACGCGTTAATAAATTAGGCCTTTTGTTAACACGCCGTGGAAACTCACGTTTTGTATGGATAATGCCGGACACGGCGCGGCGCGCCGTCCGGCGCGTTTTTCATGTAAAACGTGGGTTTCCACGGCGTGTTAACAAGAGGCCTTACAGCTAAGTACACATTTTGATTTTCATCCCCTCTCCCAAGGGAACCTTGCTGAATTTCGGGATAAAAAGTAACCTATATGTTTCTTCGTAGTATGAACTTAAATCATGTCAAGTTTCATTTCAATTCATTCAGTAGTTTTTGCGTGATGCGCGCACAAACATACAGATAAACAGACAAACAGACAAAAATTTCAAAAATAATTTTTTTATGTTCTATATTACTTATCCCTAACATCCGCCAGTTATTATTTTGCAAAAATCTACACGGCAAGTCTACGATTTTAATAAATGTATAGATAGATTATCATTAACTTGATTTACACTTTGTCTTTGCTTTCGGTAGATAAACCGTAAATAAATTTTCGGATTTACTTAGGTAATTTTAAATTCATACCAGGGATTTATTTATACCAATATGCTATGCATTTTGTTTGGAGTAAAAAGCAATTAGGCTGGAGTTGAAATATTTTAGCTTTTATTTGACTTGCCTCAGTGTGTTTTTATTTTCCCTTTATTTACGCACGCCGGCATTCATTGCCTCGCCGCTAAACTTCAATTTAATCCTGAGTTCATCTTTTATTTACACTAATTACAGACATGATATTTTTTCAAGTCTTTAATAACTATATTAAAGTACCTTCTGTAAACACAACTAAGCTATTTTTTGCTTTGTACCTATAGGGCTCATTATAATATAATGAATAATAATAAGTATGACTTTTAAAACTTGTTTATAATTATTAAGTATAATAATAAAAAAAAATATTTATAATTAATATTATAATTAAAAAAAAATTACATTTATTAAATTATACCATGATATCATATTTAAATATTATAATACGGAAGAATCTGTTTGTAATTTATTTAGTTCTTTTAACGCCTTAATGATATATTTTGATATCAGCCAAAATTAGAACATATTACCTACTCGTTGTTCAAAAAATTTCAAATGCCTATTAATAGAAACGAAATCATTTAACACAGGCAGATTGATGTAATTCATCAGACGGTAATTGTCTTTACACTGTGAACCCAAAATTACCCATAAAGTTGCCAAACTTATGAGTCTTATGATACACAAAAAGTCACTACTTTAGCCTACTAGCCGAAACTAAATTTCAAAGTGAATATTTTTTCGAGTCTTAACAATGACGTGTCAAGTTCCTAAAAAGCTGCTCTGTTCGTCTCTGTAATCTTTTCTTAAATTGTACCTCCTTGAACCTTTTGATAAGACACTTTGTCTCAAATTAGATCGGGGTTGAATAAGAGGTTGTTTAATTTAAACGCGTATTCATCGTACCTTTCTATGTTTTCCTTTAATTAACGCGTATCCAGGTTGTTATTTTAATGTTCGTTCAATTCGCCCATTTGTACGTGTGTTCTCATGAAACTAATTCTTGCCCGTGTGAAGTTTCCCTCACAGCTAAGATTTGGAATGCCCTCTTGGCTTCCATTTTTTCTACGGAGTTTCACCTGGATACCATAATAACATAATTTAAATACTCAACAACATTATAATATTTTGTTTAAACTTCAAATACCTAAATATTTACCATAATTTATTTTTAAAACTCTACCTATACTCCGATTTTTTAATTCCGTGGAATTCTGACATTTCTTAATGTTATCAGAGATAAAGCAGTTCCCACAAAAATATAATAAATTCAAAACTTACCTCATGTAGATATTATGACAAATGCCTGACAGATACTTCAGGTACTTTAGTTTGGGGTAAAATCGAACTTCAGGTGTTAACCCTGTTTTTCATACAAATAACTCATTCTATTTTTAAATGATGATGATGATGAATGTTAACTCACGCCGTGTCGCGGCCAACTTGCATTAGTGTCATATTTTTCTCGGTTCATGACAGTGAATTATCTAAAAGACTCGTACTATACCTACTTATGTAGGTAAAAGAAACTTATGAATTTATGATATTTATTGTGAATTACTGGATATTGAACTATTGTGTTGTATATTTTTGGATCATCATCATTTTCTAGATGATGATTATAAACATAATCTAATTTTCGAAAAAAAATCAACTTTAGTCCTTAATGGGGAACCATGGTCACTCCATCAATTTTTTTTACTTTACTAACCTATGTCACCCGAAATAAGCTAAGGATTATAACGACACCTCGTTCATCAAAATTGGTTCAGGCGTATAGAAATTACGGTGGAATATATAAACTCACATACATACATGAACCCTGAAAACAATATACTCCATTTTTCAAGCAGTCGTATAAAAAATATTATGTATTTCTAGCTCTATATACAACGAAATACGCCTACGTCGTTAAAGCGGTTAATACCACAGTTGCTAAGTGGCCGCTTTTCTGTTAACGCAGGTCCCAGAGGCATGCACGGACATTCATACAAAAGTCACGGGCGTGAACTGTAATTTGCCCCATGTCACTGCAACGTCACGGAATGATTACTGGCTCGTGACCAGATGCGAGACTAGTTGACAGAACTCTAATTATTGAGGTTGTCCTACGGAAAAGGACTTTGTTGTTTTATTCTGAGACATAAATTCTCATTCTCATCTCATTACCCACGTAAACCCTACTCGTCAATGACTTTCCAAGTCCGGGTTTCAAGTTTGAAATTCATAATTAAGCAGAAAAGTAACCGAATATAAACAACATTTTGGAATAGGTGATGACATAAAGATTTTAAAAGTTGGAATTGATTTTACAAGTATTTGATGACTTTAATTAATCACAATTTGTTATCAATCTGTTATGGCGGTTTTTACCGATATTTTTCAAAACTTTAAATAAACTTTTCCAACACATTCATATCAGGCGGTTTCTACTGATATTTTTATTAAACTTTATAACTACGTTGCTGTAAAACTTCTTATATTTTGGTTTAAATAATTAATTAAGGGCATGTTTCACCATCTTCTAATAAGTACGTATCGGTTAGTTTGTTCACAACTTCTATCGATTCATCTATCGGTTAGTTTGTTCACAACTTCTATCTTTGTCACTGGACATAAAGTAACAAAGTGACAAAACTTATGTTAAGGCTATCCGACACTTATCAGAAGGTGGTGAAACAGGCCCTTAAATATTGCTAAGATAAAGTATAAGTACCTCCTCTTCTTCTTGATATTTATATGTCAAGTTAGACAATTTGCCCACCTATTTAAATTGTCAAACTTTCGCAAAACTTCACTGACGAGTTTGTATACTCAAAACTCACCCACAATAATCATAGCTTAGGTGGTAAATAAACTGAAAGTTCTCTGCGTTAAAGAAATTAAATTACATAGAGCTGTTTTATGTAATTTTGATTTATAAGCCGCGCCAATAAAGAAAGGAATCTAAAATGGCGGCTTGTACTTGTAATGACAAGTACAGGTTGGACCGTCAGCAAAAAACGAAGCGAAACTGAACTGCTGTATGTGTAGCTATACAGACCACATAAATGCTTTTAAAATTAGAAAGTACGGAGCGCGTCAAGACAGTATGCAAGCAGTTACAGACTGATTATTTTTTTGCGCGCTGTAACAAGGTGTGTGAGTAAAGACAGGAATAACGTGCGAGTGAGAGGGAATGATTAGCGACGCCATTTATAATTCCTTTCTTTATTGGCGCGGGTTATAGAGACGTATACAAAAATTAACGCTCTACCAACTGACATTCTCTAAGTGCTTAAGTGAATTAATTGTGATTCACTACTTACTTTACTTTGAAAAATCTTCTGTTTCATTCAAAGTACCATATTCCTATCTCAAGTGAGGATGTCTTGGACCTAAATCACTCTCCCACTGATGTTAGTTGCTTCAGTCGTTCATACTATTCGACACAATGGCTTCATATCTATGGGTATGCGGGTTCGATTCCTAACCTGAGTATGAGTTTTTTTTAATCCTTTAAATGCAGTTTTTATTTTCTTTATAATGGGGGCATTGGGAGCCATGGTTTCTTAGACCAAATTCAACTATATCTGATAGTTTTAGTTTTTGCGACACTGACCACTCCTAAAATAATATCCTGTATTATATCTCAAACTAACCCAGTCAAGTCATTCACTTCTTATTTACAGGTAAGATACAGCAGCTTAGCGCACTGGTGAGCTAGAAAAGACGCCGACTGCTCAATAAAGTCGTAGGGTGACGGGAAATCACCGAACATAAGTTTTTCTTCTTTTCCAACACCGGTGTCTTCAAAATAATAAAAGTTTTCCCTTTAAAACTTTAATACCTACTTCCAGTTCGAACAGTAGAAATAGTACCTATTGTTTGAACTAAGTATAATCTACTTTGTCGGAATTCTCGTTGCATCTCTATAGTCATTTGTTTATTTCTCTATGCCACCTACCTCCGCGTCTACTACCTACGTAACTAACTTGTTGAAGTTTATAGAAACTCTATAGAGTTAGGTAATACTTTAGTTTAGAGTCACTAGTTAGTTTAGTAGTACGTACATTTAAAAGATTACGCGTGTAATGAACCAACTATACTGAGTAATAGAATAGAATAGAATAGAAATGTTTTTTATTCAAATAAACTTTTACAAGTACTTTTGAATCGTCAATTGAATCTACCACTGGTTCGGAATGCCGTTCCAACCGAGAAGAACCAGTAAGAAACTCGGCGGTTGCTCTTTTTTTAAAAATAACAATACAACAATTTATGTACATGACTGAAATGCTGTCTCGTGCATTGCTGGAACAAATTAAATCCATGCTTTTTTATCATTTATATAATCTTCAATTGTATAGTATGCTTTTTTTTTATAATATGCTTACAATTCTACACATGTGAAGATGGGCAGACAAAAGTAGCCCCAATTCCGACGGTGGCACCCGTTCACGAGCATGACGCATGATCCAGCCATTGCTTCGCTCAACCATATTCGAGGGAACGTACTACGTAACTAATAGCTAAATAACAGCTTTAGCATGAGCTAAATAACACCTTTAGAACAAGCAATATAATGTAGATATATTATATACAATTTCACCTTTAATGACGCTTTCCAACTCAATTTAATATTCTAATCGTTCAGAGTACTAATGGTGAAGCGCGTTATTACAAAATGTTTCCTACGTGACGACTTCGCGGTACTAGTAATCGTCGCTGGCGTAAATTATTAGAGGTAGCTGTTTCTATTCTAAAAGTCACTAAGTACTTTTTGGTTTAAAAGAACACAATCCAACAATATAATTTCGTCGTCGTCGTCTCAACCAATAGACGTCCACTGCTGGACATAGGTCTCTTGCAAGGATCGCCACAGAACACGATCTTGTGCCCGCATGATTCCAGCGGCTACCAGCGACTCGCTTGAGATCGTCTGTCCATCGGGTCGCGGGTCTACCAACGCTTCGTTTACTGGTGCGAGGTCGCCATTCAAGCACCTTGGGACCCCAACGTCCATCGGTTTTTCTAGCAATGTGCCCCGCCCATTGCCACTTCAGTTTCGCGACTCGATGAGCTATGTCGGTAACTCTGGTTCTTCTGCGGATCTCCTCATTTCTGATTTGATCCCGCAGGGATACTCCGAGCATAGCTCTCTCCATCGCCCGCTGAGTGACCCTGAGTCTTCTTATGAGGCCCATTACAAGTTTAGTGTTAAAATATGACAGTTTAAAATAATATGAGGAACCATGGAGTAAGTATTACAAAATCTCAAGTTGAATTTTAATGTAGAGTATACCTAGTTATTATTACCATAACAGTATACGACAAGTTAAATAGTGCTTCGGAACAATCCAAGTTTTGGATTTTAACACGCGGCAATCTGTATTCTGGTAGCAATAAAAGTTTAAAATTCAAACAGTTAACGTTTGATTTTTTTTTCTTTACAAATTTCATTTTATTCATCAAGCAATGTTTTTTTGGATACTCTTGTCTTGTAATTTGCCTATAATAGGCCTGAGTATACATTAGCATTCTCACCCTGAATTTTACCCCGTACCCAACCCCTTACCCCTTACCCAACTCAAAAATTTGTCTATTAATCATATTCTGTTTGTAAGTTAGGTCAATTTTATTTTGCACCTCACTCTCTCAAATAAATCGCTGAGCCTTTGCATTGTACCATCGTTGACGTTATAATACAAAGCTTTTCAAACTTGCAGTGAATGCTTTAAAAACTGAAACGCTTCTTTGTGAATAACTTCTTGTAAATGCGTACGGAATACCAAATTAATGTGAAAATAAGCACCTTGGTTATCCAACAAAGTTGCTTCTATTTTCATATTTTTCTCCTAAATGATGCCCGTAACTTCCCGGGGAACTCTTTAATTTCCCGGGTAAAGCCTATGCCCTTCTCCGGGATGCAAGCAATTTCTTTCTCTAACTTTGTTTCAGTGGTCATGCCATGATAATATAATATTCAACCTAATATATTCATATAATTTTTCTACCAGTTACAAAAACTCCAATTATTTCCGGTATAAAAAGAAGCCTAAATCAATCCTCACATAATCTTCTACCTGTCTCTGAAAGTCCTGTCAAAATCACTTCAGTAGTTCCGACCGATTAACGATTAGAATTAAATGAGCCGAAATCAATCCTCACATAATCCTCTACCTGTCTCTGAAAGTCCCGTCAAAATAAATTCAGTAGTTCTGCCCGATTTGCGATTTAATAAAATTATTCTGTTAGCTCGTACAGAGAGACAGACACATCATACAGACAGACCGACAGACAAGAAGTCTGTGAAGAAGTGTTCAACAAACCTCAGCCTATATTTTTCTTTACTGTGTAAAGGCAGACAAGGAAAAATGGCATCGATCGTGAGTTAAGACAATTTAGTCAAAACTGTACATTTTTAGTACTATTATTTTCTTGACTATAGTCTGATTTTTAATTCGGTGGAATTCTGACAGTTGTCATTTAAAAATAGAATGAGTAATTTGTATGAAAAAAAGGGTTACCACCTGAAGTTCAATTTTACCCCAAACTAAAGTAAGTACCTACCTGAATATGTGTCAGCCATTTGTCATATTTACATGCGGCATTGATTTTTATTTATTTAAGTTTTGAATATATTATAATATTTTTTGTGGGAATTATTTTATCTCTGGTAACATTAAAAAAAGTTAGAATTCCACGGAATTAAAAATCTGACTATAATATATTTACCTACTTCAGGATGAGGCAAATAGATTTGTCAATGAACAAACAGTATTGTCTTTATGTTCAAACCACAAGGACAAGAATACAAACGAGTCTTGGCGAAGCCACGCCATATTAAACGGGTAGAATTGGAACGCGTGTTACATCCATCTGTCAGACGATGTGAATTGTGATAAAGATGTTTCTTCTTCTTTCGCATATCTTAGTTTAACGAATAACCAAACTGATTATACATATTCAAATCCATACTAATAATATTATAGATGCGAAAGTCTGTTTATTATGTTATGTTTTAACGCCTAAACCCTTGACAATTTTTTGACAAAATTTTATACAGAGATAGACGATACCTTAGAGAAGGACATAGGCTACTTTTTATCCCGGAAAATGATATGAGTTCCTAAAGGATTTTTAATCTTAAAATCTAAATCCACGCGGACGAAGTCGCTGGCATCAGCTAGTAATAAATAATAATAAGATCCTAAACTTACTACTAATTATTACGTACACCACGCTCTGATATAAATGATTAACCAAAGCAAAGATGATAAAAGTTTACTTGGAAAGATTATACATTCAAACCTCCCAGTAGTTTACAGAAACTGTACCTTTCTAAGTTCATTTAAACAAGTATAAATTAAAAATTAAAAAAAACCCCGATATTCGCCATTTTGTGGTGGCGGCCATCTTGGATTTGCATAGTGCTATTCTACTAGTCAAGCCCCTTCATTTGATACCCATATTGAGGTAGTTGTCAAAATATATGTAATCCACTAAGAACACTCCCGACTAATTTACCTTTCAAACAAAAAAACCGCATTCAAATCGGTTCACCCATTTGAGCGCTACGGTGGAACAGACAGACACACACACACACACCCACACCCACACACACACACACACACCAACACGTCAAACTTATAACACCCCATCGTTTTTGCGTCGGGGGTTAAAAATCGTTCGTTTTTTTTTTGGAAAGATTTTACATCCAAACCTCCCTGTAGCTTACGTCATTCGTGGTTCATTTAAAAAATCAGTCAAGTGTAACGCTAATAAGCGACACATAATCGCCTATAAACAGAGCCGTATCGTGATTACTAACGGCTTTGCAATTTATCCACACCACAGATAAGATAGGATTAGAGTTTGAACAAGCAAACTACTCGTAGATATAATATGTACCTATATTGCTAATTAGTTACCTAAACAGTGCGTGACGATGACAGGATTGTTTATTTTTACCCGACTGGGTATATGTGTTTCACCTGTGTGTATGTATGTACATTCCTATGTCCGCTTGTAACTAATCAACGGCTCAACGGATTTTGATAAATGATACGTCATTAGATTTGTCTCGATGACACGAGTGTCAATGGGTACCTAAATAAAAAAAAATCAAAATGGCGGACTTTATGCGCTTTATTGTGCGAGCTGAAAAAAATAATTTTCTTCAAGACCCTCGAGTGGGGTATCAAAATAAAGGGATTCAAAAGGCGAATACGAAAATGTATACAATTTATATATTTGGAAACAATTTGGAGTGATAAATCGTATAAAATGACCGTTTCCTATGTCAGTTCGTAACTACTTAACGGCTTAACCAATATTGATAAATTATACGTCATTAGATTTGTCTTGATGGCGCAAATGTTACTGGGTACATAAAAATCATAAAAAATCTAAATGGCGGATTTTATGTACTTTAATGTGCGGGCTGAAATCATTTTTTTCTTCAAGACCCTCGAGTGGGGTATCAAAATAAAGGGCTTTAAAAGGCCAGTACGAAAATGTATACAATTTATATGTTTTAAATCAATTTGGAGTGACAAATCATGAAAAACAAAATAAATAACAACTACACTGTAAGTGGTACGGTGGTAGTTTATTAATTTTTTATTTCGTTTTATAGCATGGCTTTTTAATTTTTAAATTATAGCTTGTTAACCTATTTTATGTAATTATATGGTCAGATTTTCTTTTTCTTAATTCATTGGTCGAAATGGTCCAATGATACCACTACCACCATTACAGCCTTTGAACGTCCCACTGCTGGACACATGCCTCCTCTCTCATAGGAGAGAGGGATTTATAGAGCTTAGACCCACCACGCTGCGCCAATGCGTGTTGGCGGGCTTTGACTATTTTCACATGAAATAATAACCGGGACCGACTGCTCATAGAGCAGCTCGCTGCTCGAAGAGCACATTAGCTCTTCGAGGCACGGGGGTTAGAATTTTGGGCTGACACTGAGAATTTCCTGACAGAAAACCCAATACCTACCTAACAATTATTTGGCCGACTCGGGAATCTATCCCGGGACCTCGTTATTTGCTGTCGAATATGCTAACCACTAGACCAATGAAGCAGTTGAGGTCTATGATAATTCCATGATAAACTGTTAGCAAGTTTTTAAAGATCTCGAATTTCATGAAAATAATTTCTGTAGAAAATACAATAAATAATTTGGAATACCTATCAATAAATCAATCGGTAAATATTAACAAAATTACTTTCTACTGTGTTTTAATTTGAATATTAGTTAATCCCTCTTTGGTTAAACTTTACCGCAGATCTCAAAGAAGACTTTACTAGAACTACAGATTTCTTGGCTGCTAAACAAAATGATTTTGAACTTGAGCTATGTGCTAAGGAAAAGGAAATCACTGAGATTTCAAAAAAATCTCTTGATCTTGAAAAAGAAGTTATTTTTTTAAATAAACGCGTTGAAATACTAGAGAAACATTCTAGAAGTTTAAACCTTGAAATACAACTTGTACCAGAAAAAAAGAATGAGAACGTGTTACAAATTTTCAGAAACTTATGTGAAATTATTGGATACATAATTCCAGAAAATGATGTTAATGCTGTTAGAAGGGTTGCCAAATTTGATTCAAAGTCTAAAAGACCTCGGAATATTATAATAACTCTATCTTCTATACGGCACCGTGACAATATCTTATCAGCGGTTTATCGGCACCAGAAGACCAGAGGTCCTCTAAACTCTGCTGATATAGGAGTCAGCAGTGAAAAAACAAATATATATGTAGTTGAACATCTTTCGTCAGAATGTAAACAACTTTTTGCTGCAGCAAGATTAACAAAACGGGAAAAATCATATAAATTCTGTTGGGTCCGTAATGGCAACGTTTATATTAGAAAAAATGAAGAAAGTCGAGCTATATTAATAAAAAATAATAATACCCTAGAACAGCTCTAACTTTCATTTGTTAACTATTCTGGTTATTATTATTGTGCTTATATTTGGAACTAGCCTGTTATAATTTTAATGGATCTTTTTTATCAAAATGTGAATGGCTTAAAAACAAAAACTAAAGACTTTTACTTAAGTGTTTTGAGCTGTAACTATGATATTCTTTGTATTACTGAAACCAACATTGATGCTGGAGTATTTTCCGAGGAGCTGTTTGATGGCAGATATCTAATCTTCCGTAGGGACCGCTATACTACTAAAAGTCTTAAAAAAGAGGGAGGTGGCATACTAGTAGCGGTTAAAAAATACTTTTGTGTTACTAGGCAATTTTCTTGGGAAACTAGTCTTGAGGATCTTTGGTTAACGATAGATGTAACACAAAATAGTTCGGTTTTTAAAATTCATTTGTGTTTATGCTATCTTCCACCAAACTTGAACGCTGCAACAATCAAAGAATTTTATGATAATTGTTACAATATTATTGATAAATTTACGAATAATAATTGTTATTTCTTAATATTAGGTGATTTTAACACACCTAATTTAAATTGGTTACCTAGTGTACATAATAATGTGATAATGCCCACTAATCCACAGGATCCTAAAGCAGCATCACTATTTGATGCTATTTCATATTGTAATCTGTATCAATATAACAATATCTTAAACACAAATTCTCGATTATTGGATTTAATATTAGCAAATGTTCCAGATAATTTAATTCAAAAAGTTACATCTGTAGAACCTTTAACAATAGTTGATAAACACCATCCTCCCATTTTAGTCAAAATAAATCTAAAGCAAGATGATCCGATTTTAAAAAGTAACATTAACAAATCCTTTAACTTTCGTAAATGTAATCAAGATAAGATTAAACAAGAGATTAAAGATGTTAACTGGCACATTGTGTTAGATAAGCTTCCAATAGTTGAAGCTGTTGATTGTTTTTATAAAATAATGTATGAAATCATAGCTCGCAATACACCCTTAAAAAAAAAGTGTACTCTTTACCCCTTTTGGTATAGTATTCCTCTTATTAAGTGTATCGAAGAAAAATTAAAATTCCATACGTTATATAAGAAATATCAAAATCCAAGAGACTATGATACTTTTAATATGCTTCGATCAAGGAGTAAATTTCTAATAAATAAATGTTATAATAAATATATTGAAATTACTGAAAATTCATTCGCTAAGAACCCTAGGATGTTTTTTAAATACATAAATAACAAAAAAACTATTAACGCTATTCCTTCTAAAATGACTTGTAATGGTAAGACAGGCATAAATGGAAATGAATTATGTGAATTATTTTCTGATTTTTTTGGTTCCATTTTTCATCAACTTTCATCTACGAATATAAAAATAGACTCATCTACAGAAACTAATACTATCTCTTTAATCAATTCCATATTCATTGAGCGTAAGAATATTATACACAAAATGAAGGTCCTTAACGCTTTTAAAGGTGCTGGACCTGATGGTTTACCACCTTTATTCATTAAATCTTTTCTACATGAACTATCACTACCCCTCTTTATACTTTTTAACAAATCACTTTCTGAAAATACTTTTCCAACACAATGGAAAATAGCTCATATTGTACCCATTTTTAAGTCAGGTGACAAAACTAAGTGTGAAAATTATCGTCCTATAAGTATTCTTTCTTGCATTCCAAAAATATTTGAAACTCTTGTTTATGATGTAGTCTATTCTCACGTCAAGTCGTCTATATGCGATGAGCAACATGGTTTTGTCAAAAGTCGCTCAACTGTTACCAACCTTCTTGTTTTTAAAAACTTTCTATCTGGTGCATTTGCAAAAACTCAACAGGTAGATGCAATTTACACAGATTTTTCCAAGGCATTCGATCGTGTTAATCACAATTTATTATGTCACAAACTATCAACTTTCGGTATACATGGAGATCTATTACGGTGGATAGAATCGTACCTTTCAAAGCGTTCCCAAATAGTAACTTTGAAGGGATACATGTCATCTGCAGTTGAGGTAACTTCAGGCGTCCCTCAAGGGTCCCACTTCGGTCCACTGTTTTTTATTCTTTTTATCAATGACCTAGTGAATAATATCAAAAATAAATGTCTAATGTACGCAGACGATTTAAAAATTTATAAAACTGTAATAAACATTAATGACTGTCTAGAACTACAGAAAGATCTTGATACTATTACTCAGTGGAGCATCAATAACGGTCTACCTTTGAATGAAAATAAATGTTGTACTATTTCTTATACAGCTAAGAAGAAACAATTAATTTTCGAATATAATATTAATAAATATGTTATTAACCGTAAGGAATGTGTAAAAGATCTTGGTATATTTTTAGATATAAAATTAACATTTAAGGAACATTATGAAGCTATGATCAATAAAGCGAACCAGATGCTAGGTTTCTTAATGAGAAATACTAAAGAATTTAAAAATCCCCAAAGCTTACTGTGTCTTTATTACAGCTTAGTCAGAAGTAGACTTGAATACGGTTCTGTAATTTGGTCTCCATACTATAAGATACACATAAACCGCATTGAATCTGTTCAGAGACGTTGCCTTAGTGTACTTAGTTGGCGATTTGGTTTTTCTCGGGTTCTCCAAGGCTACTTTGAGAAATCGAAGTACTTTAAAGTCACACCTCTTTATCTAAGACGTAATATGAGCTTTTTAATGACATTACATAAAATTATACATTTTAAATTGGACTGTTCAGCATTATTAGAAAACATAAATATAAACACCAGGCATCAATGTAGGCGTTCGAATGTTTTCTTATTACATACATACAGAAACAACACATCTTTTTATAATCCTTTAGTTAGAATGTGCAGATTGTACAACGATCTGGCATCCAAGGCTCAGGAGGAGCTAGATATTTTTGACCCTCGTGAGGGACCCTACAAGAATAAAATAAAAAATGCGTTGTTTCGCGTAGCAAGTACTAATTCCCCTTACTAAAATATTATTGTTGCAATATGTTTTAAACTTAAGTATTTCAATTATTTTTATTTAGCTAACTTGAATATTTTTATTGTTTCTTTATTTTAAGTAGTTGTACACACATATTTTGGCGAGCAGCCGGTTTTGAGGTCTCTGTTCTGTTATTTGCTATTTTTGTTTGGTTGCTAGCTGTTTTGTGTGTCAAATAAATAAATAAATAAATATTGTCAAATAAATAAATAAATAAATAAATAAATCCCTAATTTAATTCCTTAAAATTGATTTCCAAGAATTTCGGTTTCTTTTTTAATAAGTACTTAGTTGCTAAAATTTTTGTTATAATCGTGGCCTATAAGCTGCAAATATCGGTAAACGTCGATTGTTTATTTATCGTACCTTGGTCCCGTAGTGTTGTGAATACATATATCATATCGACATCGATATATTGGCAGGATTGACCGCCGCGACGTTTCGGACGGCGACAGCTTCAGCCCGGGCTCGTTAGATCGCGCGGTGCGGCTCCTCCAGCTGCAGAAACTAGACCGCATTTACTCCTACCACAGCCGACCAAGGTACGATATCGATGTTTCTACAAATTCAATTAATAACCCAGTTCCCAAATTGAATTTGGCCGCGTTCGAAAAGTATTTAAATTAGGAAACCGGGGTGAATTCAAATAAGCCGCCATTGTGCCGAACGATAAAGTAGTACTGCAGCAGTGTTACTTTGTAAACAAGTTTAACAAATAATTTAAAAGTGTAATGCGTTATTTATTAATAGTGCTGATGCGGGATAATTTTGTCACCTTGGTACTTAGGTACGTGAAAACGCAAAATTACATTTTTGTAAATTAAATTGTAATATATGTATACTTAGTTCTAATATTAATTTTTCATTAAGTTGTAATCGGATTGGTTTTAGATAGGCATGAGATGAAATAATTTTAATGTAGCTGTGTTAAATCAAACACTATTAAAACGAAAACCTCGTTTTAATAATTTTTTCTGTTGGAAATGTCTTGACTTATTAAGGGCCAAAAGTTAGCATACTTACAAAAAATAAATACCTATTTATAGAATATTATAATTTAAAATTTAACGTAGTGTAAAGTGTTGCATCACTTTTATATTTTAAACACAGTATTTACAGCAGACGATTAGTTAACGCAGAAAACAATACAAGAACTAAGTATAGACTTTGATTAACAACGGACATGATACCAATTAAAATATAAAGTGGATAAACTTTCTGGAGCTTTCTAGGTCTACTAACTTTCTAGGTAACTCCACTCACAATATACAATGTATCAAGTATTTCAGGTAAACATTTAAATAAGTGTCACGAAACTGCATCGGTTCACTAATTAAAACTGTTTACCGTTCACTGACAGATGCTTGTACGAGATGTTTACAAGAGAAACTGGCTTTCAGCTTTATTTCTAGGTGAATAATCAGTATTTATTCTAGTAAAACTAGAATTCAAAGTAGCTTTAGGTTAATTCGTTTCCATACCTACCAGGAAATCAAGTGTATCTTCGGATTTTTCAATGATCCACCACTAAATGAAATGCTGAAATTGAAATTTACTATATTTTATTACTACCCATTATTTCCTTTTACAACTATCGCAAATAGAAAGTGGAATAAACGTTTTTCATTATCATAATGATGATGATGATGATCATGATGATATATCACTTGCTATAAGGATAAAAGATTTTATTTTATTTTTTATTCAACTACAAGTTAGCCCTTGACTGCTATCTCACCTGATGGTAAGTGATGATGCAGTCTAAGATGGAAGCGGGCTAACTTGGAAGAGGTATGTATATTGTATACCCCTTGATCGGTTTCTACACGGCATCGTACCGGAACGGTAAATCGCTTGGCGGCACGGCTTTGTCGGTAGGGTGGTAACCAGCCACGGCTTAAGCCTCCCACCAGATCAGACCAGAGACAATTTAGAAAATTATAAAATCCCGAATTGCCCCTGCCGGGAATCGCACCCGGGACCTCCCACTTATAAGACGGCAGCGCTCACCACTGCGCCAGGGAGGTCGTCAAAAAACTCAAAAACACTGTGAGGAATTTTATGCCTGAGTTCTCCATGTTCTCAAAGGCGTGTGAAGTCTACCAAATCCGCACCTGTGTGGCTAGCATGCGACACGCGAGAAAAAGTATAGAGATAATTAATTTATCATGGTGTTGCATGCTAGCCATCACTGGCCAGTGTCTTAGAAGAAGAGTTTAGGTCGTAGTCTACCGACTACGGCTTAAGGCCGCTCTCTTCACGCGCTTTTCCATACAAACGTATTACGCCTATTATTCTAATATTTGTCGCAATAGGTCTAAAGTTAAGCCAGATATCAATTTATATCTCCATTACCTATGCCATAAAATAAAAATATTAAATTATAATTAAATATTAAATATTAAAAGTTATGACGCTTGAAAAATCACTATTTTTGGGCAAATTTTGGGGCAACTTCGTGCGTAAATAAACTACTTATATAAGAAACTAGAAAATTGAAAAACGACCAAAGTTTTATCATAGGTTACTTGATAATAATTACAAATGTCTTTAGTTCATGTAAAAAATTGCCAAATATTTGCTAAAATAGGCGAAATTCCAAACCTTGATTTGCATCTTTTTACTTTGCCGTTTTTCACTAAAAATCATGATATCTCAAGCAAAATTTATTTATTTAATTAATTAATTATTTATTTATGTATATATTTTTAATACTCTTCTATACTGAAAACGTCTTGCTCTCTAAATGCAGAAATCACTGTTTTAGACTCCACTCACCAACGATTTGTCGCTCCCATGGAGAGGGCTCTTAATCCCTTTTCATTCTGGCGGACCACAACCAAGCGGTGTGCGAGGTCTTTCCTTCCGCGCACTCTAAGACTGTAGAACCAACTCCCTTCGGTGGTGTTTCTACATAACTACAACATGAGGTTATTCAAGGGCAAGATCAACAAATTCCTAAAAAGCCGGCAACGCATAAGTGGTTACTCTGGTACTGCATGTGTTCATGGGCGGCGGTAATCATTTAACGTGACCCACCTGCTCGTTTGCCCGCAATTTTGATGATGATACTTGAATTAGTAGACATTTGAACTTGATTTATCTTCAGAGCAATTAGTCTGGCATTAGTACGCCGAACTACAAGCATAAATTAAAAATTAAAAAAAAACCCCGACATTCGCCATTTTGTGGTGGCGGCCATCTTCAATTTGCATAATTCTATTCTACTAGTCAAGCCTTTTCATTACCCATATTGAGGGCGTTGTGACAAAATATGTAATCCGCCATTTTGTAGCGGCGGCCATCTTGGATCGATTTTCATCAAACATAGCCTAACAACACTCTCGACTAATTCACCTTTCAAACAAAAAAAAAACCGCATTCAAATCGGTTTACCCGTTTGAGCGCCACAGGGGAACAGACACACACACACACACACACACACACACACACAGACACGTCAAACTTATAACACCACGTCGTTTTTGCGTCGGGGGTTAAAAATTGCAGACGCAATGGAAATATTGGGTCAAACGATCCTAGTAGATATTAATATCATTGGAAATACTCAATGGAAATAGAAGAATTTAGCCGATTTTAGCCTAAACTTTTACTGATGATTTAATGATCTATTTATTAAAATGTCCTTGTTAACAGGTATGGCAAACGCTCCGATGCTGTGTCGAACTGGGCCAAGGATCTTGAAGTAAGTATGATACAGAGGTTTGAATGCTTTTGAGGTGCCAATTTTGCTTAGAACTTTCATATACAAAAATTTTTAGTTTTCTTTGATAGATCTCTACGTAAGGTTCTTGAAAGCGAGAGCTTAAAAGAGAAGGCTCTCTCGAGCGCTTCTAAGTGCGCTCCATACAAACGAATGTTGATTTTTATTTTTATCCTCTTAAATTTTGTTAGGTAAAGTAATTTTCATACAATGTTTTGATAAATATTAGTTAGTTAATTTGTAATCTTCTATAGCGATGTTACTGAAAAAATATTTACCAAAGCAAATAAACTTGATTAGAATATCTAAACTCTAAAAACTTTTACCGTATTTTAAATCTGCCATTAGATTTATTTTCACTTGAAAAGTATTGTAATTTAAATTTTTATCAAGAATTAGGTAAGTAGGCAATTTTGTGTTACACAAACTCCCGAAAATTAAGGACTATTTTTTCGGATCAAAGAAGTTCATTTTCTAAAGTACACTCCGCCATAAAACTGTGGAGGCGATGAAAATTTTTCACATCAAAATAAGGAATTACTTTACAATGTTTTGCTTTCAACATGCTACAGTAGATACAATCACTAGTAGATGAAGATTTTTAGGTACACATTATGATGGTTTTTTTGGTGTAGTACCTACTTACCAAGTTTTTTGAAATAAAACCTCAAAAGTTGAGCTTTTTAAGGATTCAAACAAAGCTCCCAGTATCGCATCGCATCTCATCATACGAAACTCTATAAAGTGATACCAGGAACTTTGTTAGGAATATTATACTATGATACTGGGATGCCTGTTCAACCAACTATGTACTCGTATATCACAGCCTGCCATATCTTTGGTCAAGTAGCTAGTTTGCGATCATGAGTCCCGGATTCGATTCTCGGGTTGGTCCAAAATGAGTTATTGAAATTAATATCGTGGAAAGCTAGTTAGGTACTTTTTTAATTTCCTTGGAGAGCAAGCAAATTAACTAACTAATATTTACCTGACATGTAAAACCGTTGCTGCGCCTGATATATCTCGTGTCGGATTGTCGAACTGTCGGATTATGAGAGTAGGGGAACAGAGAGGGCACCTATATTGAGTTTGATTGTCATGACCGAAATTCGGTCAAGGGGATAATTTTTTGAACATTACTATAAATTCATTCTGGATAAGATTAGGCCGAATATTGATAAGGCAATATAGGCAAGGATATTATTCTAGTTACTCGTACAATGAAACAAATTGTTCTGGGTTAATATCGTTACGATGGACTAAAATGACATAAAGACTGAATACGAATTGCCGCTTCGGATATTAATAAACGCTTTTATGACCATTAACTAATTACGGAGCTCGGTTTATTTCGAATAGAACTTTATTATATTGCTATTACTGAATATTTTTTTTGTGTATCCCTTCCCATTACACTAGCGGCACGCTATGATGGCCGGTTTGACACATTACAATAGTGATGTGGAATGTCAATTTATTCTCGAACAAAAAACAATTAAGTTTTGTTTTTGTACCTGATTAAATAGGTTTAATAAAACAAAAATGTATATGTTTATTTAATTTATTTGAACGAACTGAATATTTGAACGAAAATGAATATACATACTTTATATGCACACAAGAAACATATGAATACAAAAGATACCAAAAAAGGTGCCACAAAAGGCCATAATTAATCAGATTCGTCCATACTACTATTTTCACTGTCGTCACTGCTATCATCACATACATTAATAATTATATGTTCGTTTTCTATAATATTATCTATTTTCACATCTCTTTCATAATCTTCCCTTATTAATTTAACAGTTCTATTCACAACCTTTTCCCAGTCTCCTTTAGTCACATGTTCACAAGCTTCTTCTAATAATTTTAGCATTTTTTTGTGGTAAATGGGGGTTCTGTATTGTGTCTTGCAGCATATCCCTTAATTTGAGCCCACACCAACTCAATCGCATTATACTCACAATGGTAAGGCGGTAACCGTATAACTCTGTGCCCATGTTCTAATGCTATTTCGTCAATGACGTATCGGATCTTGGTTGGTTTGTTTTCTTTTAAAAGACGTACTAATTCCGCTTTTAACATATTCATGTTTGCATCTACGCCATTTTTACGAAGCCATGCGACGATATCAGCTTTCTTTTGGGATTGGGCAGGTGGCTTGTCAATTTGCATCGAGTGGTATGGGGCGTTGTCCATAATTATAATAGATGGTTCAGGGAGGCTACACAACATTGAGGTAAACCATTCAGTAAACTTTTCTCCATTCATGTCTTCATGATAGTCTCCAGTGGTTTTTGACGCAAAAGCCATGAGAGAACCTTCGACAAACCCGTTGATGGTTCCGGCGTGACAAATTATAAGTCGCGATCCTTTTCCTACAGGAACTTTGGAAGTAGATGC
Source organism: Melanargia galathea (assembly GCA_920104075.1). Taxonomy (NCBI): domain Eukaryota; kingdom Metazoa; phylum Arthropoda; class Insecta; order Lepidoptera; family Nymphalidae; genus Melanargia; species Melanargia galathea. The sequence continues at coordinate 4,939,521 of OV049869.1, forward strand.
TGCTGTGTCATCGTTCCAAGAACGGCCTACAGTATGGTTAGCATTAAGCCATGTTTCATCCAAGAACACAACATTTTGCCAATTTTTGATTTCTTTCACTTGCCGTTAAAAAGTATACCTTGCCATCGCTATATCAAATCTTTCCATCAATATTTTGCGTTTGTTACATTTTTTGTATCGAAATCCAATGGTCTTCAAAATCTTCGTTAAAGAACTTTCCCCACCGAAGAATAATCCAGCTTCCTTCAGTGAATGCACCAACTTTTTTCTTGTTGGATACTCCTTCTGTAAATAGTAGCCGTAAACATGTCTTCGGATAGCATCGGCATCAAAGCTATCGATGCCTACGACTGGTTTTGCTCGTTTTCTCTTTTTTGGTGTGTGAAGTTTATTTTCTTCTGTGCCAGTCTCGCCATATTTTTTTTTAGTTATCCGTCTAACAGTTCGTTGTCCAATATTAAGCGCATCAGCTACGCGTTCAACCACTGATGTTATAGGTAAAATTGGCCCTCCATTTTGAGCTTCACGATCGAAATAGTTACGAAGGCGTATTACGAACTCACGTGTCTGACTATTTAGAACAGTTCTCTGCGTACGTTCGGTCATATCGACGAAATCCACAACAAAGGGCTTGAACAGAGTCCAAATTAACGAGCAAGGGTCAACAGTAATGCAGTATCAATATTTGAAATCCAAAGCCAGGTCAAAACTATATCACAATCGCATTGCACTGACAGTTTATACTTTTCGAAGCAACGTCAATTCGAAACTGCTTTGTTTTGCATTGAGCATTGACGCGAGTTTGCCGGAGGTAGTAGTTGTGCTAGCCAGCGATCCTATGTGACGATCGTATTAGATTCCATTTTTAAAAATTTATTGATATTTTTTTGCGATTTCAGAGGTTTGTCCACATAGTGAAAATTGTTCATATTCACAAGTACATTCACCCCTTAAATGGTGCAAACTGATTTTTCTACACTTGTATACATTTAAGAAATCAATTTAATAAATAAATTTTGAGTCCTAAACCTAAAACTACATTCGATAAAATTTATGAATCTCTGCACATCACTATCGTCAATAAAGTAATACAATTATTTCCTTCAAAGTCGTTATCAATTAATACGGAACTTCATGAGCGGACAAACGTCAAACCGGCCATCATAGCGTGCCGCTAGAGTAGAAAATGTGGTGGTAATCTGTCAATAGAGATTTTTAGATTAATTACGTTTTTCCATAAAATAATATTATAGACCTCTCGTTAACTCCAGCGATATTTTATTCATATTATCTATTAAGCTTGTGGTTCTATAACTCAGATCTCTATCTATATCGATAGTTAAAACTATATGGGCTGCATATTGGTAGGTACGAGAAATCTACGACTAACTACAATTTTTTTCTCTCATGAATATGGCCAAAAGCGTGTAAAATGGATAGATTCGTATACCCTGACCCCAAAAATACGAACTTCACAAATCCACGTAACGTCTGACCGCGAGCAAAACCCTAGTCTAGTTTCATTCAAAAGAATTACAGGTCGATGTATGTTTTAAAGGATACCTATTTGAAGCTTTATTAAGTTCCAAGTGTAGTCTGGGATTAAGTAACCTTTTGCTTACTATTTGCTATTTAAATTATGATCTGTTACTTAATTATAACTAGTTTGGAAAGGACATAGTGTAGGTATTATTTTTCAAAGTTTTCGTTGACTAGCCCTTAGTCTATACTTACTTTAATTTTTTTTAATCTATAATTAGTATTTAGTTAAGTTTCTCGTCCCTTAAAGGTTTGATTTTTGAATAATCTTTTCTGGAAAACCCCTCAGACAAATATTAATTAATAATTTTCCATTTCTCTTTTTTTACTTTAATCAATTATGTTGTCTTTTATGGTAGAAGATTAATTAGGAGACAAAAAAATCAAAATTATTATTAAAATTCTAGGTATTGACGTAATTACTTAGATGGTTCATCGAAAGTGAATCACTTTTAGTGCAAAAGCTTCTTAACCTGTAAGATAGTTTAAATTAATTTATATAGTTTTTAGATGCTTCATTTTTGGTGCTTCATCGTTGCGGCGCTGTAATTAAAAACTATTATGAACCGATAAATATAAAAACCTAAATTCTGTCTTATGTGCCCTTAAATTGAGATTAGGACCTAGATGATACGCGCCTGCTTATTGCAAAACAAACAGCATTAAAATCCGGAAAATAGTTAAACGTACACAAACAAACAATAATAGTACACAATCTCTGACGCCAAACTCATAATATAAGTAGGTATACCGACTCCATTTAATAGTAGCTCAAAAAGTACTGCATAGAATGCTATGCAGGAAATAGCGTACGTAGGTGTCTTGAAGAATCCTTCTTCACAACAATCGTTTATCGGATATTGCATTAAGTTGCACCTGAAAAGGGATTTTAAAATCGCTTACACGTGATTCAGCTACCACAATATGCGGCTCTGGAGCGCAATATTGCGTTCCGTGTGTCGTTTACGTGCCCCGGGATATGCTTATGATAGCTATTATGACATCATATTTAGTTCCATAGTGCTTCTGAAGCGCTGTATTAGTTTTACGCGCTGAGAATTTTTGTTATTAACTTTCCGCTAGTCACACGCTTCTTCATAGGACCGTGATAGATACCCGGTTATAAATCTATGGTTATTAATTGTTCTAGACCTAAAATTAAGCCAAATATTATAACGACTTCCCTGGCGTAATTGTGAGCGCTATATATTCATTATACCTAAGTGAGAGAGCCTGGGTTCAATTTTCGGTAGGGGCAATTTAGGAATTTATAATTTCTAAATAGTCTCTGGTCTGGTCTGGTGGGCAGCTCCCATCAAGACTAGTTACCACCCTACCAGCAAAGTCACTAAGCTATTTAACGTTCCGGTACGATTCCGCGTAGAAAACGATCTGGAGTAATGGGTTTAATAAAAACTGCCATGCCTGTTCCAGATTAGCCCGCTTCTACTTTAGACTCCATCGTCATCTTAAGCCCTTTTAGGCTTGGTAGCTCTATCTAATCTATCTTCACTAATCACAGATGCCTGATCACAGAAGTAGATCGGAGCAGCGCAGCGTCGTGGTGAACAAATCACAATATAAAGAAATGTCTTGATAAAATACTTCATCTATCAACAAATTTTGACAGACACACGTTAAATATGGTGCTAACACAGGGTGCTAACGAACGTTAGACAAAGACGGCGTTAACTCTAAACCCGTTCTCTAAACTCACCATTTGTTAACAGATAGATGGTGAGTCAACGCTGTGTTACGTGTCCGTCTAAATTTTTTGAAACAACCGGCGCTTAGTTGGTTTTCTGAGCACATTTCCGCTTCATTGGATAGGCAGGCACCCGGGCGCTTGAATTAAATCACGAATTTAGTATTTGTACCTACTCGTAGTTCGCAATTTACATAGCATTACATTGAAGCCGTTAGTTAACAAGTTTTCATCGGTAATAGTTAACTGAATTATTTACTTGCGTATCGATAAATTAAATTGTGAGATCGGTTCGTTTCTCCTATAAAGCTTGCTTGCTTTGAAACGGATGATATTGCTACATCCTATATTAAGCATACCTACTTTACTTCTGCTCGGTTTGTTTAGACTTTGTTAGTGAATGTATTACTGGTTTGTTTAATCGTTATTATGGTTTTCTTTTGTTTTTATTCTTGTTTTTTCTCTCTCTCTTTTATTAGATTTTTGTCGTTAATTTGTTATCATTATAATAATAGTAGATAGGTTAGAAATTCAAGTAAAATCAAAATTGTGAACTTTTTTAGTATACCTACTCTGATTTTTAATTCCGTAGAATTCTGACGTTTCGTAATGTTGCCAGAGATAAAACAATTCCCACAAAAAAGATAAAAAATTCAAAACTTATGTAAATAAAAATCAACTGCCGCATGTAGGTATATACGACAAATACCTGACAGACACTTCATGGTGTTAATGTCAATCGACTTTCATTTTTGAATAATTTTTTTCAATGTGCTTCTTTTGTTTTCTATTGCTGTTAGTGTGCACTTTCTAGTTTCTTCTCTTGGTGTTTTCTATTTTAGGACGAAACGACTAATAAGTATTATTTACGCGGCATGTCTTTTTATGATGACAGGGAATTAAAGTAGTTTGGGGTAAAATCGTACTTCGTAGATGTTAACCCTGTTCTCCATACAAATAACTGTTAATGACAATTACAGCTGTCAGAATTCCACGGAATTAAAAATCAGAGTATAGAGATGTTTTTCTAGTTAGTAGGTACGTAAAAATCGTACGACAGACTAGACAGACAGACGCGGCGGGGCATTTTATTTTATAATAATATTATGTAGTGATTTAGAGATGTCTATTCGATCTCTAAACTAAACTACTTAAATTGACAATTCTAATAGGTCCATTAGACGGACACAAGATACCTTTTATTGCGGAAAAATAAGAGTTCCCACAGGATTTCTGAAAACCTAAACCCATGCGACCGAAGTTGCGGGTAACAGCTGATATTTTTGACGGCGCTTTCTCGTAACTATGTTTGTTTATGGAAGTTTTTTTTTTTACGAAATCCAGCAGACATTAACTCCGGAAGTCATTAAGGGCGAACAAACAAAGCTACGTTTGCTTGTCGTAATAAGTATACCTGTGTACAATTATTTTTTTAAAAGCTTTAGAGAGAGGAGTTTCTAGGTGAATATAAAGTTTAGGGACTCAGTGATCTGCGAGCTAAACTGCATTCATTCTTGCGTTTTATTATTTTTTATTTATTTATTTATTTATTTGAATGTCTGAAAAGCGAGCTTTTTGTAGTTCCTGTGCCGGGAAATAATGATTTACGAGCGAATAAGTTAGTCCCTAGGCAGTTAATTTTTCAATACTGAAAGTGAAAATGACGTCATAGCAAGTTTCAGCATCAAAGAAATAACGTCCGCATGCATAATGATGATTAATATACTTCGTCGTAGTCATCGTCTCAACTAATAGACGTCCACTGGACATAGGTCTCTTGCAAGGATCGCCACAGAACACGATCTTGCGCCGCTTGTTTCCAGCGCCTGCCGGCTTGAAATCACCCGTCCATCTAGTGGGTGGTTTCCCTACGTTTCATTTACCGGTGCGAGGTCGCTACTCAAGCGCCTTAGGAACCCAAGGTCCATCGGTTCTTCGAGCAATGTGCCCCGCCCATCGCCACTTCAGTTTCGCCACAGTAACTCTGGTTCTCCTGCGGAGCTCCTCATCTCTGATTTGATCTCGCAGGGAATAGCAAGCATAGCTCGGATACTTCAAGCATAGCTCATAATTTTTTTTACTTACAATCATTTAATTTTGCTTACAGAAGCCGGATATACCAGCCTGGTTGGAGTACGCCAGGAGATGAGGGGCGCAATGCCACCGGGTCAGCACCAACTTACACCAACTGTCACGCATTTTACCCCTCGCATCATAGTTCTAAAGCAATACGATGTTTTGTTTCCATTCTCTCATACAAAATCTAATTTCTGGCGCCGCCATTTCTCATTTCTTTCATGCTCACGTGTCTTCACCGAACAAGACAGAAATAGGAAATGGTGGCCTCTGATTCTTATTCACATCTTGATCGCATAGTATGTATTTTTATTGCCTCATTTTCATTAAGATAGTTTCGTATCTCTAAGATGCGATAGTCAAAGTAATAATAGGTGCAAAAAACTGCAACCAAACTGCAACATTACAAAATGCACGGTTATGTAGTACCGTGTATTCTACCATGTATTTAATAGTGCAGTTTTTCACTTTCCTGTTTAAGCAGTTTTTCCTTGTATACAGTAAAGTGAGTATCTTCTATTTTAAAAATCGCCTACCTACTTCGCTTATAATATAATATTATACACTAAGTAATCCAGCTACAAATTGGACGTGAAACTATTTAAGTGTTAATGAGGCTTATATCATCTATTTTCATATATAATATGTTTTTTTCACTTTTAATGAATGTGCCAAGTCTAATAGCGATGTTAAGATTTTATCAAGTCTATTACTAGTCAATTTATTAGATGTATAATGTATATCATAGACTATTTGTATTTATATATGATACCATCGATAGACCTTAGTTTGTAAACCAACAAATTGTTCCAACTTCAGTAATTAAATTAATCATTAAAATGTTATAAATACAGGCAATTGATAAAAAGTAATTTAAAAATGTTGTTTCAATTTTTCTTTTATTGTCCTCCCTTTACTGTCTCTTCTTCTGAATGAAAAATTTCAAGAATTTAATCAGCAGCACCGCTTTTATTATTGACAATCTTAATAAATATCATATGCCTCAGATATGGCAATCATAAATGAAATCAAAGTGCGTACCTAACTAGGTCCTACCTACTGATTTTGAAAATTTTCTTCAGAAGTCAAAAGTCCATGTATCTTTATTCAAAACTAGCGGTCCGCTCCGGCTTCGCCCGTGGTACATAATATATAGCCTATAGCACTCAGGGATCACGTACATATCCAACGGTGAATGAATTTTTGAAATCGGTCCAGTAGTTCCTGAGATTAGCGCGTTCAAACAAACAAACTCTTCAGCTTTATTATATTAGTATAGATTGGTATTTTCTACACTTTTTAATGTCAACTTAAGAACATGAAAGTAAGGTACCTAATGGTGATAATTACTTACGAAAACTTAAAACTAAAACTGCGAGGGTTCCAAAAATGCGCTCTGGTCTGAGAAGAAGTATTTTCTGTAGATATCGTAGACATAGCAGGTACCTAGCGTGGAGCGATGAATTCTATACTTAAAAGAAATAGCCTCTCGTGACTTTGAGTTTTAATATTCGCGAAACTTATAGAATAATATAAAAACATATACATATTTAATGTCTAGAATGATCAAGTCAAGAAAACTAAATTTGGAACTGTTGATTTTGTTCCCACCACCACCACCACCAATACAGCCTTTTTACGTCCCACAGCTGGGCACAGGCCAGAAGAGTGGGATTTAGAGCTTAGACGCGCCACGCTGCTCTAATGCGGGTTGGCGGGCTAAATAAATATTCGATACAGTTACTTTGTCGTGAGTTGACACGAATAGGTCAGGTCTATGATTACAAGACAAAGTTGTCCTACCCCTTTGAGAGACATCAATAATTGCAAAACAAAAAGCTTTATAGACATAGAGGTATAGACATAGAGGATAGTTCTGTAGTCATATGTAAACAATGTTTTTGATCAATCAAATGTAAAATCTATATATTCAGCAAGCTCAAATTCTTCTTTGAACAACTTTTGTATATGTATTTCATTTGTTGTTTCGGAAGTTCAAATAATATTTATTTACTGTTTGATTTATTGTGTTTGTCATAGCTATTCACTCAAGCTAAAGAATACTAACTATTACTTCGTAAATAAACGACAATATTCCGCCACCGATCGTCCAGCCGTCAAGTCACTCCTAGTAATATTACTCTTGATAATATTTCTATGGGTTTTACGTATAGCATTCTCCTTGTCCCGCTCGATTTATGAATAGCGTTGTCCTTGTCTAGCCCGCCAACCCGCATTGGAGCGCATCGCACAGCGTAGCGGGTCTAAGTTCTAAATCCGTCTTTCCTATGAGAGAAGAGGCCTGTGCCCAACTGTGGGACGTTAAAAGACTGTAGTGGTGGTGGTGGAGGTTGGCCTTGTCAGTTATAGTAGATTATATTGCATAAAGTATCGGAGGTGTGCTTATGGTATCTATTTTTATATATTTGTCTGTAAATAATGGTGCTAATTCGTTTGAACAAGTCTTAAAATTAAATTAAAATGGTTTCATTTTTGATGTGTAAATAAATTATTATCACCAGCACATAAGTAACCTACGCATTTAGAAAATGGTTCCAATAAATAAAACACTCATAATTTGTGTTATCCTTAATCCATTCTATTTAATCTGTGTCAGTACATCGAGGAATTATTAAATAAGTGACTAGCTTACGTGTAAGCACAGAAATTAATTGAAACTTTAAAACTATATACTTTGATACAATAAGTCATCAAATTGTATTTTATTTTACATCGAAATTGACGAGAATCCTCCGCTCAAGCACCTATTTTCATACAACCGTACATTTATACGAAGTTACAAATTATCCTAAAAATTACACTTTACTTTTATTCATCTACGTCAAAAAATACAAGCCGTACAGTAAAATTTCTTTGAAAAAAAAAATCGATAAGTAATTACAGTAAGTATGTACTTTTTGAACGTGATAGAAGAAATGTCAGGACTTAAAAGAATAGTCTGTACCTCTTTAGCAAAGTACCCTGTAGCAAATGGGCTGATTACTATAGCTTTACTATAGCTTATTAGCCGATAGCTTTGTATTGATCTTGCTCAGTATGATATAAAAAGTTTTTTGGATTGTCCTGAAAACTTAGAAAAACTCGACTTCAGCCCAAATGCCTCCAAGATAAAGATTAGATTAGAATGAACATGTTATATTTGTAAGTAAGGATTAAGTAAAGTCTAATATGGAAAAAAAGTTGAATATAGCGAGCGTTTTAGAGATATCTATTACTATAGAAGATGAACATAAATATACTTGAATAGTAGTTTCTACAACATTTACGTAGAAAGTAGGTATAATACTAGAAACTGATATTCTAATTTCTAATAAATAGAACACAAAACATCTAAGAACAGCTACAGTAAGAAACTACGTTACATACAATAGATACAGAAGAATAGATTAGACGGATGGAAATTCTGGGGCATCGCATAATTATGCTAAAATCTACGTTTCATATAATCACTAGAGGGTTAATACGAATATGATCTAAGAAGAAGTAAGACTAGAAAAACTATCATAATTAGTAGGTATTCGGGCTTGGCAACTTGAAACTATTTACAAATTCTAACTTAAGTCTTTTATGCTAAAAAATATCTTTACAACCATTGGACTTATATGTCGAAATCTTATACTATAAATGTAGATATTTTAAACCTAAATCTTAAAAGTACATTTTAGGATACAAGATGTTTCCATAGCTTACTAATTTGGCGATTCTAGCTGTTTCTAATTTATTTTTACTGTTAATTACACGAGTAATTATTTGTCTAAACATAAATAAGTCTAGGTATCTGAAATAATACAATATGAAATATTGTGTAAGTTAATTTGGCAATTCTCTCAATTTTTTCACATTATTTTATAACCAGATTTAACAGATCGAATAAATACTTAGGGTACATTGAAAGATATACATCAAAATAGTCACAGCACATATTATTATTAATATTAACTTTATTATTTCAATTATTACATAATACACTCCAGTATTTACATATTCATTATCCTAAACAAGTATGAACAATAGTGCAATATTACCGATCTAACAATCAACGATAAATTTAATGTGCTTAGGAATTTGACATGCAGTTTTTTTACGGAATTCATGAAATCTTAACATTTCATTGCAGTATGGGAGTGAGTATTATAAAAATATGCTGAAGTCTTTGTGCCTTAAATATTATATAACAACAGAGTTTATAAAGAGCGATTACTATTTTGTGTTAAATTTGACACATCGGTTAATCTATTGTGAACCTGAATTTTATCATCAATTTTGGATGTGTTCGGATCGGGGCCTTCTTTAAGTAGTTCCCAAAGATTATTTTTATCTAATATTTCAAATCCACCCCTATTTTCAGGAGCGATATCAGGCTTTGGAGGACTGTTAAGAGATTTTGAAGTTTCAGACACTGGAGTGGGTGGTATTTTATGAATTTCTTTGTTGATAGATTTAAGTGGTTTTGGTATAAATTTTTCCGTTAAAATAGCCCTTATTTTTGTCTTATTCAAGATCACTTCTGGTTTCATAGTTTTGTTATCGTCATTATGTTTCTCGATGCTTTGATTTAGAAATATTATTGGCTTTTTTATTTGTGTCTTTGCTTTAGGTTTCTTGGTTTTGTAATGTATTGTTTTTATATTGCTTTTTGTGATAGCTGCTATGTTGTGAGGTACTGTGGTTGTTTCTGCTTGAGTGCTGATAATGGTTGGTTTAGTTGTATGAGTTATCTCTGTCTCTAAATTGCTTACAGTTGTACTAAAAATAATTTCATTTTTCTTAGCAAGATTAATCTTGTGAGTAGTAAAGATAGGTGCATTTGTTGTGCTAGTATTAATTACTTCTTGCATTGTTATTTTGTCAATGATTTTATTCAGATGCGAAACGTTTGTTCTTTTATGTGTAAGTGTATCATCTAAGGGTTTCAACTTTTCAAAAAATCGTTCATGTTTATCTCCATAAGTAGCTTTAAGCGTACCCTTTCGTCTAGGCAGTGGTTTTTTTCGTAATTCTAATTTCTTTGCATAGATTGTGGCTGAAGGCAATTTTTGAATTATTAGTTCTCCGTTAACTTTCGGAATAATTGATTTTATGTCGTTACTAATTTCCTGATTTTCAGTATCGTTAAGGTAAGTCATAGTTGGGATTATTATAGGATCATCAGTACGTTTAGTGAAATTATTTGTCAATATATCCGAAGTTGTTGAACTAGTCGAAGAAATGCTGTTAGAAATAATATTTGAAGTCACAGCAATTAATTCAATAGTAGATGCAAAAGTTTCCGTTACTACTTCAGTAGTCGGTTCTATTGTGATAGCTTCAGTGCTCTGTGAGACAAATGGTGTCGTAGATTCAGTGTTTATCCAGCCATCCATTGTGTTAATTTCAGTGCTAATATTAACGACACTATGAATATTTTCATACTCTTTTCGAAATTCATAGTCTCTGCTGCAAATGCGTCCACATTCGCATATATTGTCGATACTAGCTCTAGATTTAAGACTTGCGAGTTGAGTTTTGTCGAACCAAGTAATGAAGTCATCATCAGTTATACCTCGAAGTAAAGGACTACCAGGTCTTGCGTGGAAGAATGTTTCTACGGCTAAGTCGGGTCTGCTTGAGGGGTAGATTTTAGCAAATGCTGGTCGGAGGCTCGTTATAACGAATTTTGATCTTGCCTCGTAAGTCACACAAACTGGACAGGTTGAGCTAATCTATAAATGAAATAAAAATGGTTAGTTTTTAGAAAAGGTATTATAATGGACGTAAATCCTAAGGAAGATATTCAATAAATATGTAAGTATAGGGCGGAATGTAAATAAACTATTTTAAATTGAAATAAGTATCTTTGTTTCGTGATACTTAATAGATGACACTTGTAATGTTGTCATACTATTTATCACTCATTACTACTAAGTCATATAAAGTAATTGTAAGTATGTAAAGTTGTAAGTAAGTAATTGTAAGTATGTAAAGTTAACGTAAACTAGGTAACTTACATTAGTGAAGACAAACCACACGGATTCACCACGCGAACCGTAATGCAAATCGGCAAAAGTGGCTCCATCTAGTACCACTGGGTTGACCGAATGCAACTCATAGCCTGAGAATAGCGATGATTCAAGGCGCAGGATCCCCGACCGTTTTTTGCCTTTCCACCTATAACAAAAATGCATTTGTACAAATTTAGCAATTTTACGATTTTTGAAAAGTACGGTATTTGGTATTTCTTTGTCAAAGGCATCTTTGAATTGATACATAATATTATGCTTCAGATGTCTCAAATATTTAGGTAGGTATTCTCTCATCGCTTCATAAAACATCAATGTAACAACGGCAGGTTTAGATTATGACAGTGTACCAGTAAGAATGCGTTGCCAACTTTTGAGGAATTCGCTTGTTCATCTCTTAATTCCTGTACACCGTATATTAAAGTTAGTAGGAAAACTGCAGAAGGGTGCAAGATTTGTATGTACTCGTACAACTTGTGATCTAGTACTTGCGATGAATACCAGGCAACAGGTAGATAAAATGTGCGTGTGTTACAATCAGAATATAGAAAAGGTGGTATTTATTCAAACAACTCTTCAGAACAACACTGTTATCTCTATTACAGTACAAATACACCCTCGATATAGACTCATAAAGAGCATTGAAGTCTCGTCAAGCAAGTTTGATGATTAAAGTGGGCAAGTTTTGTAGCAGTGTGTATTAACTGTACAACTTACTTGAAGCAAGTTTTGATGATCAAAGTGGGCAGGTTTCCCTGCAAGTCCTCGATGCTGCTCCTCTCAGGTCGAATTTCTTCGATGATGCCAGCTCGGATGTTGAGCAGTGCGTTTTCTGGTTTCGGCGAGTAAGTGGAGTACGATATGGTACCCTGTATCAGAAGTGTTTGCGTTTACACGACAGAGGAAACAAATCGATCCATCCACCACCACCACAGCCCTTTAACGTCCCACTACTGGGCACAAGCCTCCTCTCTCATAGGAGAGAGAGATTTAGAGCTTAGACCTGCCGCACCAATGCGGGTTGGCGGGCTTCAATCAATCCATACTTCAGCTACTTTAGTTCTGAAGTACCTGTCTGCGCCTGTCGGCCGCCGATCGCGGGGCATTGACCCCGAGTTGTTCACGCTTCACATTGCCGGTTTGAAAAATACTAAGTCACTAATAGTACCTACAAGACAAATCGATGAATTCTATGATAATTAAATACTTATGTGCATAAGTATTTAATTATCATAGAGTACGGCACGTATTAAATAAGAATAAGAGAAAAAAAATAGTTTTTTGGCTCTCCTGTAAAGCTTGCCATACCTAAATTACGTGGTATTGTCTGTTGTTAGTTACGCAGTTTTGCACTATCAGCGACGAAATGGTTATTAGTATTGAATTGTGTTCAGGAAGTATAATACCAGCGCTAAATTTTTGATAGCGGACCCCTTATACCCTGCATAAGTCAATGGTTCTGAAATTAAATTCTAAGTCATATTTTCCAAGTAAAGAACATACAAGAATTAGAAACACGTACCTGTACAGTAGCGCAACCGGCGCCGGTAGCGTAGACAAAGACTTTGGTCGGCAGTCCGGGTAGTTGCAATGGCCTGGGCGGAGTTCTGGCGCGCAGTTCTAGCGTGTCCGTCAGTTCCATTCCCGCTGTTGCGAGGGACACTGTGAGGGCTCGGTGTCTGAAATGAATCGATCGAAAAAGCGTGACTCATTGTCACGTACCGCGTGCAAGCGAGAGCGCGGAACAAGCGATAGAGAAGCGTTCGTCTTGTGACGCGTCTATCTCTCTTTGTTTTCTTATGACGTTATCACGTAAAATTATCGTCCTGTTACAGCCCTACCTTAAGCATGTATCGCTGACATCGCTTAACACCAATTTAATTCATGTCACGACTCAGCAATATATGCCTATAAATACCGAATATCGAATAGAAATAGTCAGTCCCAATCAATAATTCTATATCGTCATTCTGCATCCCTCAGGACTCCGACTCGACCTTTCACAAGGGTTTCAACGCGGTGTTAAACATAGTCCAAGTAAGAATTTTGTTAAGTGTGTAGCATTAATTAATAAATATACTATAGATGAACATAAGTGGTGTTTTTCTATAAGACATCCACCTATCGTCTATAACATTATTGGTGTCAGAAGAAAGGAGATTTTATATCCTCCCTGGTCGCCTACTCCTGACGACGACCTGTTGCCACACACTACCCGAAGAGCCAAGTTGCCGCCTGCCTGCCGAGTTAGTCACCTGCTGCCCGTAACGTTTCACTGACGATTTACGAGGTCGCCACCAAACATCGCCAGGACGCCGCAAACATCGTGTCGCCTGTCTGCTCAGTTGGTAACCTGCCGCCTCATCTCATCGTTTCACTGACGGTCTGAGAGGCCGCCGCCAGCAACATCGTGGACATCGTGTCACCGGGCTCGATAAATTTACACAAAATTCTACACGCGACGCTGACCTACATCGCACCGAGTCGTAAAAATCGCAACGCTGCATTTCGCCGAGGCCGCATCGCCGCTGTATCTATGTCATCATATTGCATATTCAGCATCTTGTGAGTGTATTTTTTCAATTTATTAACTTATTTTGTATTGACCTGATTTTACGCGTGGGTTATTCACCTCATATCACGTTATAATTTTATTTCAAACATATTAATTAGTTACATTATTTTTATATCAAAATGGAAAACAAAAATGTCCAGGCACCTTCTCGATCTTCTATTTTACAGGAAGTAGATTTTTCAGTCTTAGCTAAATTCATAAAACCTTTCGACGGTGACAGAAATAAACTGTCCCCTTTTTTAAGAAATTGTGAGAATGCAATGAGCTTAGCTTCCCCATCTCAAATCAGTATTTTATTAAAGTATATAATTTCACAACTAGAAGGCAAAGCGGAAACCGCTTGCTCTTTAAAAATATTCGATAACTGGCTCGAGTTGAAACAGTTCCTAAGAACTACATTTGGTGAAACTAAACACCGAGATCACTTGCTATTAGATTTATTAAGCTGTAAGCAAAAACATAACGAAACAGTATCCGAATTCAGTCTCCGTATAGAAACATATCTGACGCGACTACAGACAGACATATCGCTCTCTACTAGAGACTCCTCAGAGATCAAAGGACGAATTGCCAGCACTGAAGACCTAGCGCTGCATACCTATTTAATAGGGTTACCTAGTCATATTTCTAACATATTAAGATGTCGTAACCCTACCACTCTATCTGAAGCCATCAACCTGGCTATTCAGGAAGAAAAATTTCAAAACTATATTCAATCTTCAAAACCTACAGAGCCGAGGTTTAAATGTAAATTATGTGGGAAAAATAACCACCTAGAAAAAAACTGTTTCTTTGCTCACAAACGTCCCGTTCATTCTACGAATTTAAGTAATCAAGCTCAGCCCTCTAAATCCTTAAATCCAGTGAATAATAATACGTCTATCATATGTAGGTATTGCTGGAATCGGGGTCACGAAATTAGTCAATGTCGAAAACGTCAATACAATAACTCGCGAAAAGATTTTTCCACTGACTCACATAATAATAATTTAAACTAGCTTGCATTCCGGTTTTACGTCGTACGGAATGGTCGAATCAAACCGACGTATTAAAAAATCAAGTTCCTAAATCCGTGTCACGCGTCAACAACCAGGGTAACCAGCCCCAAATTCATGACCGTGTACAAAGTCCCACTGAATCCGTGTCACGCGTCAACAACCAGGGTAACCAGCCCCAAATTCATGACCGTGTACACAGTCCCACTGAATCCGTGTCACAGGTCAACCAACAGGGTAACCAGCCCCAAATGCATGGCCGTGAACACATTACTCAATCAAAATCCACTGTATCTTTTCCAGCCAACCGACAGGGTAACCAGCCCCAAATGCATGGCTGCCATAAAAATAAAAATAATACTACTACATCTACTAAATCTAACCACTTTACTAATCCTATCAATTCCAATATTACTAATTCTAATAATTCTACTAAATCTACTAACTCTACTAAATCTCCTTTATCCCATCCTCCTATGCGTAGTATAAATAACATAAATCCTAGAAATGATCTGACATATAGCGATTTTCTTAAATCTCGATCTAAACCAACAGCCTTTACCACTGAAATCCACGAATTTAACCAAAATCTTTTAAAAACCTCATGTTCAACAACAGCTTACTCGACATCAATTGACCTAGACTCATCAAATCCCTATTACGAAGATATTCTCAATTCTTTAGAAAACAAAGACACTTTTATAAGTTCTGAAAAAGAATTATATACTGTAAGACATACAAAATTCAAGAATAAATTATGTTTTCACATGTTTACTAAAGTACACCACTTTGACTCTAGTACCTACCAAGGAATATTTAAAACTTTAAATTCTCTTCGTAATGAACTAATTATGCTTCATCCTGATGTAAAAGAAATTTCTATGTCCGATTTTTCTAATCCATTTGATAAACTCAATTTTACAATTATATACGAAATGATCTGCTATCTTTTCCATAACACACATATCAAGGTAAACATTTACCATAAAACAATTATGCATCGAAAAGCCCGAAATCGGAAAAAGAATCTTTTTACCTAATTGCCTCGTTACACTAAAAAACCATAAGCACTTTAGAGTAACATTTCTTAACACTCTACGTTATCTATTACATTAGAAGATTTTTCTCATCAGATCTAGAATCTTAGACATTGTTTCAGCCAATGCCAATGCCAATTAAAAATAATTTTTCACTTATCAATTTACTATAAAGAATTCTTTTATTTTTAATCGACTCTATTCTATTTCTTTCATAATCCAGATAGCTCTATATTAATTAACCCAGCCGTAAAATTCATGGCAATAACACAAAATAAGTTAATAATATATTCCGTGTTACAAAACTTAAGTGAGTGTAAAGTGATAAATAAATAACTTGTGCAAAATAATACATATACAATTTAGTGCCGGAAATCCGATATGTGAAGTGATCATATTACCCAAACATGTAAAATGTATCCATGAATCATGTACTTAATCATAAAATATTTATAAGCAATTTTATAATAATAATTGAATATGTATTCAAGAAATATGTACCTAGTTACCCAAATATTGTAAAAGCCTATCATAAGTTACTTTTATTATGTCTCAAGAACTTGAAACCAAAATCTATGTTCTATTATCCTAGTTTTAATATTTAATCACTACTATTTCGGAATAACTACTATATTATCTGTTTCTGTATTTTCTTTTTTCTTATATAAATTGTATAAGTGTTTTTGTTGTAAAAATAGAACTAAGAATTCCTCTCTTTGCATAAAATTTATAAATACCTGTACGACTAAGTCTAAAACTGAAACTAGAACAATTTCTATTGAAATGAACAATCCGGAATTTGATACTGAAAACACTGACTCTAATACTAGTTCTCCAAGAAGAAATCTTGAATTAATGTAGAATAATAATTGTAATCTTTATGAAATAATTCTTCGGATAAAATTTACCATTTCTTTGTAATTCAAATCTCAATGTTCTATTTACTATTTCATTGTAATGTTTTACTATATCCTGTGTATTTAAATAAGTTATTTTGCTAGTAAGTTATATTAAGCTAAACTAATTTTATAATGTACAATCCGAAGTTATTTTTCCATGTCTTATTTTCCAATTCTGTTTCAATTTCTTTGTAATACTTGGACTATACTCACATCCTGGTTTATCCTGGGATGTTCCGTTTTAAAGGGGGAGGTGTTACAGCCCTACCTTAAGCATGTATCGCTGACATCGCTTAACACCAATTTAATTCATGTCACGACTCAGCAATATATGCCTATAAATACCGAATATCGAATAGAAATAGTCAGTCCCAATCAATAATTCTATATCGTCATTCTGCATCCCTCAGGACTCCGACTCGACCTTTCACAAGGGTTTCAACGCGGTGTTAAACATAGTCCAAGTAAGAATTTTGTTAAGTGTGTAGCATTAATTAATAAATATACTATAGATGAACATAAGTGGTGTTTTTCTATAAGACATCCACCTATCGTCTATAACAGTCCGCAAACCGACTTTACAGATAACCAAATGTTTATTATTATTCATCTACAAGTTAGCCTTTGACTGCGATCTCATCTGCTAAGTGACGATGCAGTCTAAGGTGGAAGTGAGCTAACCTGGGGGAGGTATGGCAGTTTTTATTAAACCCATACACACCTGAAGGGCGAATATTTTCGAGCATGTAAGTGACCTCGGTAAGATGTCGGGGTGAAGGTGACTTACCTATCATGCGCCAAAGCTGCATACTGCGCGGCCGCTTTGGTAGCGCTGTACGCGAGGCTGGGATGCCGTTGCAGCGTCGACGCTCGATAGTACAGGAACCTGGCCGCCGCCTCCCCTTCTGCTAATGCGCCTCTGGCACACGCAGCTAGCAGAACCCTAACTCCGGCCACGTATTGCTCCATCGTTACCGCTTCTGTGAAGATAATTCACTTATTAATGAAGTCTAAAAAAACTTAATTTTGATTGTTGGATAGAAACAGGCAGTATGTACTTTGCAGTAGTCCGTGATACGACAGGAAAAACCGAACTATTTTGCTATAATCCCACAAACCAATATTTTACAGCTTATGCCATAGATTAAGGAAAACGCATGTACTTATACACTACAACTTTTGTTGAAAACGTGCAGCATGCAAAAAATTTCGCAAAATACCTAATTTTGTTTTTCTTTGTGGTACTTAAGTACACAATTAAATCAATTTTGATTGAAAATGCTCAGTTGAATGTAAGAGCAAACCAAACCGACGAGGAGTCAAAAAGTGTGACAACTAAAAGTGTAGCTAGAATTGAATGCTATAATAATCTAAAAAGGAAGTTGCAACTGGTGTTTTTAGGGTTCCATACCCGAAGGGTAAAAAACGGAGCCCTATTAATGTCACTCGGCTGTCTGTCTGTCCGTCTGTCCGCCGGTCACAGGTCTCTAGCTCGCAGACGAAATGAGTTACAAACCTGAAATTTTGGTATTTAGTGTAAAACGTTAACCCAAAATCAAATATTGAATTAGAAATTGAATTAAATTATTTTTCAGGGGGGCTCCCATACATGAAAAAGGAGCCGGAAAAAAAATTTTTTTCTTTACCCTAGCTTGTAAAGCTAGCTTGTTAGAGCTCATTAAGTAGAGTACAAATATATATATTTTTTTAATTTTTTATCTCAAAAAATAAGGGAATGGGAGGCCATCAAAGTTGTCAGTTTTAGACCATTTTTGTGACGGGGGCTATCTCAAAAACTAAACTAGTTGGGAATATGATATTTCAGTATATTATGTACTATATGCTCTATTTAAACAACAAATACTGAAAACAACGATTTATTAAATAGTTTATAAGCTGTGACCAAAATAAACGAACATTTTTTTGGGGTTTTCTTTCACGGTTTGTTGCGATGTCTAGCTCGGAAATTAAATATTTCTTAGACCCAAAATATTATATTGTTCATAATTATGTACGGAACCCTGAAAGAGCGAGGCCCGACTCGCACTTGGCTGAGTTTTTCTTTATATTTTTATTGAATTACATAAAAAAGGTACTTACCGTAAGAAGTCGTTTTAATATTTCTCGAGGTTTCTTCCAAAAGCCAATCTGCAGCATCTTTCCTTGGCGCAGGCCAACCAAACTCTCCTTCTTCAGTTGTTGATGCATTTCTGAGGATCACTAACGCTTCCGGTACAATAGGACTTCTGTAATCGAAAATATTTTTATGTTTTAACACATATTTTAAATTTTTAGGATTATCCTTAAGAATAAAAATAACGATTATTTTTAAAGAATAAAGGATTGAATCTCGTTCTAATGTTTAATGCAAGACATAAGATGTAAGCTCTAATGCAAACAGGTAATTCTAGCGTTTCTACAGATTTCCTGATCTATGAGTATATACCATTATTTGATCATTTGAATTAAAGTATATATACAGATGTGAGGGGGTAACTTACAAATTTAAAGTTCTATGCGTTGCCCGATTCGCCAAAAAATATTTTGCATTTAATTTTTTTTTCTATAGATGAACAAAAAATCATTTAAATTACCTGGCCAAGACAAGACCCAAGACAGTTGCAGCTAGTGCAGCCGGTGAAGTAAGGTTGTACAGATTTTTCTCCAAATAGGTTTGAGCTTTCTTCGCCACATCTGCATCCAGCTGATTTTCGACTCCAACTTCCAACAGAGCTACCAAAGTTTCAGCGGTAACTTCAATAGTCCTCTCCCACTCTATCTCTTCTTGAGTCATATTTCCGTCCTTGTCGTAATAGTAATACTCGTTCACGTCTATTTCTGTTTCGGAGCTATTGGATTTTTTAATCTCAACCGGATAGTAATCCACTTCTTTGTCAGCGGGCAGCGGGGTGAAAGATCCGTCGGGGTTTTGTCTCGATTGTATCCAATGTTTGATAGATTGCAGTAGATCAGGATCGACCGGATAGTACGATTGTATTTTGTTCAGAATTTCTAGTATTTTGATCGTCGATAGATGGCTGCCAACAGCCGGATGGTCACTGAATGAATTGTCGCTTTTGCGGAAGGAGAGGAGGACTTGAACCTGTAAAAATAATTATTTATAATAATTTCTTGGCTAGAATATAAAAATCAACAATCAACAGAAATAGAAAATTTAAATTTAAGAAAAATTCCTTCTGTTCTATCTATTTCGGAAGCGTACCAGAGCTTTCAGTGGTTTATTATACAATTTATCAAAAAATTTCAGTGGTTAATTCTCCCAAATAAACCATGTCAACTGAAATTTAACTCAGTTTGCCGAGAACTTTGAACATCCTGGGTGTAAAACATAGTTTAAATGTAGTGCTATCTTATTTTACTAAATACCTATCTGAAAATTGAAAAAGCATTATACCTACTAACTATGCTATAATTTTTTTTTAATTATCAAGATAGCCCTCAACTGCGATCTCACTTAATAAGTACAGTCTAAGATGGAAGTGGGTTAGCCAGGACGACTTATGGTAATTTTTATTAAACCCATATATCCTAGGATCCCGCTACACAACGACCTTCACCGAGATGTTTATTTGATGAAACGTATTTTATATTTAATTTAATATGTCAATAAATATATTGCATATGGGTTGCCTAACAAATTTCAGTCCAGGATATGATTCATTAATAATCAAAAAAAAAATGTTTTTTACATTCTATGATTAATTAATAATTAAAAAAAAAAAATTTAACATTTCACCGGTTTGATTATTAGACAAATTCATAATCTTTATTTTCATTTAGTTTTAATTCAATAATCAGACCGGTGCAAAATGCTAGTATCGATTTACCTGTTTACACCTGGCTACCCGAGAGTTGTGACCGGAAAAGAATAAGCAACCTAACGTTTGCATATTCTATGGGCTTCATACTTTCGATTGGTATAGAACTTGTCTCATAATCAAACCGGTGAAATGTTAATTATTTTTTTTTAAATTATTAATTAATCATATCCTGGACTGAAAGTTAGGCAACCCATATGCAATATATTTATTGCCATATTAAATTAAATATAAAATAGGTTTCATCAAATAAACATCTCGGTGAAGGTCGTTGTATAGCGGGATCTTAGACCAATACCTCTGATCGGTTTCTACATCCGGCACGGCTTTGCCGGTAGGGTGGTAACTAGTCACTGAAGCCTCCTACCAGACCAGACTAGAAACAATTTAGAAGTTATAAATTTCTAAACCCGGCTTCCCACAAGACCACAACGCTCACCACTACGCCATGAGAAAAGTGAAAAGAATCACCTGTTCCGGCAACTTCTTCAAAATCCTCTGCCGTTCATTCTCGTCCACCAAATGCGGAATATGCTCCAGAGCCAGCAACGGAGCTAAACTCGCCGAAGCGGCCGACAGTTGGGAGTCTCTCCACACATCCGTCCATTGGTCGGAGGAATCTGTCTGCAGGCTGTACAGGGGGAGGTGGAGGCCACCGGAGACGAGGAGCGTTCCACTCGCGGACCCTGGTACCACGCCGTGGGGAAGACCCAGTTCCAGGACTTGAGAGAAACCGGCCTCCTCGTTGAAATTCCATATTCTGAAAGTGGAATATTGAAAAGAGTATAAAAAAGTGATATACTACATTTAACAGCAGTTTTAAGCGTAACTGTGGCCGCGTGTGATGAAAGCTACTCGTACCATTATTATCTTCTCAGTGCCAGCAGTAAGAAGTTTTTGTAATGGAGCGGATTTTGCATATCCTAAATTTTGACATCATCATGATCAACCCATTACCGGCTCACTACAGAGCACGGGTCTCCTCTCAGAGTGAAAAGGGTTTTGGCCATAGTCTACCACGCTGGCCAAGCGGATTGGCAGACTTCACACACCTTTGAGAACGTTATGGAGAACTCTCAGGCATGCAGGTTTCCTCACGATGTTTTCCTTCACCGTTAAAGCAAGTGATATTTAAATACTTAAAACGCACATAACTCCGAAAAGTTAGTTAAATTTTGACATATCTAGAGGTTATAATAATATGCTCCTAGAAAATAATACAATAGTTTAAAAGTGGATGTCTGTATGTGTGTGTGTGGAATTATTTTTCGTCTCGATTATCTCGCAAGCGAAACATGATATTGACTTGGGACAAAGTTCATTCGACGCTTAATTACGTAACTTGAAATAGATTAGATTTTTAGCAAAATTGGTGCAGCTTTTTTTTCCACTGATAAGTACCAAGTCAAAGTGGGAAAGATAAAGAACACAGAGTTTAGTCGCGTTGTAAACTTAGCGTGGAGTGGGTAGCCGCCAGGTAATTAGGGGCACTTGCCGTCTGATTATTCCTAGCCGCCAGGCGGTTAGGGGCACACCAGGGGTTTCAAATTTTCAATGTTGACCTCGAAGGTTGCATCTAGACCACTTTTTGAAAATGAAACAGCCTCTGAGTTAGCACCAGAAGAGATTGTTAGGTACGCGAATCTAGATGCATTTCCAAATCTAAAATGATTTGTCTAATGAAAAACCGTATTCGTTTACCTAAAGTCGGCCTTGTCGCCCCACAACGCGCTGAATCCAACGTATTTGATCCTCATATCGGAGGTCAGTGGCCACACGAGCAATCTTCGTTCGGAGGGCGCGGCCCCTCGCCCGACGGACAGCCTGCCGCCCTCCCACCACACCCACCAAGCGCACCAAGCGTTGGCACCGGCGCACTCCTCGTCACTCTCTGTCTGTTCAGCACTCGCTAGATGGACGTCGTAGCCTGTAAGCAAATCGATTCGTTTATCAGCATATTTTATTAGTCATCGTTTTTAACCCCCGACGCAAAAACGACGGGGTGTTAATAATAAGTTTGACGTGTCTGTGTGTGTATGTGTCTGTGTGTGTGTGTGTGTGTGTGTGTGTGTGTGTGTGTGTGTGTGTGTGTGTGTGTGTGTGTGTGTGTGTGAGTGTGTGTGTGTGTGTGTGAGTGTGAGTGTGTGTCTGTTTGTTCCCTTTTGGCGTTCAAACGGGTGGGCCGATTTGAATGCGGTTTTTTGTTTGAAAGGTGAATTAGTCGAGAGTGTTGTTAGCTATGTTTGATGAAAATCGATCCAAGATGGCCGCCGCTAGAAAATGGCGGATTACATATTTTTTCACAACTCCCTTAATATGGGTAAGTATCAAATGAAAGGGCTTGACTGATCCAAGATGGCCGCCGCCACAAAATGGCGAATGTCGGGGGTTTTTAAAATTTTTAATTTACACTTGTGATAAATAAGTGGGCCAAGAGGATAAGTTCTGCAATTGTCAATCCCGTTAATCAAGAGCAATTAATGATTGATGAAGCGTAGAATCATTCCAATGTTTGTCACGCAAGCATCAGTCCTTGGATTAGAAGATTATGCATCGGTCACAAGAGCGACTGTGGACAAATTCACGGCGAACGTAACTCAAAGCCTATCGTCTAATGAATTACTCATATTGCAATGAAAAGGCCAGCAAAAGCAGCAAAAGCAGGTGTGACGTTGACGTGATAACATCTTATAAATCGATGAACGCCGGCTACGGCTATTGTCACGTTCCATGTGCAAGCAAGAGCGCGGAACAAACGATAGAGAAGGCACGGTCGGCCTAAGCGTTCGGTTTATGACGCATCTATTTCTCTTTGTTTTCTAATGACGTTATCACGTAAAATTATCGTCCGTAAACCGACTTTACAGAAAACCAATTGTTTTTATATCAATAGAGCCGAACGAATAAGAAGAACGAAAAGGGCAGAACGAAAAGGCCGATTTTTTAGAATTTCGTACTACTCGAGAGCGTCGTCTTTTCCGTCTACCGTTAAAGCAATTTTTTCATCGCAAAAATCCAATACTTCACCAGAATAGAGAATCTCTATTCTCTATTAGAGAATATCGCAAGTAACTTACCATGTTTTCCCTTAGCGATCCACACACGAGTCCTCTCAAACACAACTCGGTACATGTCGTCCGATGGTTCTCTTACAGCTGACAGGGCGACGTGAGCCGCTCCCTGAGCCCGCAACTCCAGGACCAGGCCGGCTCGGTTGCGCGGAGCAGCCACCCATTGCCACTCCCACGAGCCACGCGATGACACCGCGAGATGTTCTGTAAAATAGTTGATTTGGAATACAACAATTATTTATTTCTATTTCTTAAAGGGGGAAGGTAAAGAAAGAAAAAAAAAAAAAAAAAAGGACAGAAAGAAAAGAAAAAAAAAGCAAAAAAAAAAAAAAGCAAAAAAAAAAATCAACTTATCGACCATCGTGAGTTGTTCCTTTTTTCAGAGCAAAATTCGCTACAAAAAGGTCTCTGACGCATTGTCAGAGGATAATTTGAGTGCGAAACATAATAAAAAAAAAAAAAAAAAAGGGGGAAGGTAAATAGGGTACATGTTAAAGATCGGAAGTTCTGAATTTAATTTTCAGTTGATGAACTTTTTTGAAGATTGTCAATCGATAGAGTTTCGAGACGTCATTTCTGATTTTCTCTAACACAAAGTATCTCTTTTCTTCTTCTTCCGATTTTCTCCTTTCAAAAGCGTTTCTTTCGATCTTACCTACTGTGAAATTTAAATACCGTAATCGAAAAGAAAAAGTTCTCCTATTAAAATGGAAAGGAAAGGTTTTCTTTGGAAGGACGAAATCAAAAAAACGTTAAGAAACTCTTATACTTACTGTTTACAGTTTTCGCCATTCTTGTTATAGTTAGTTTTTAGTTTTAGTATATTATTATTTATATTATTATTTAACCAAGAAACAGTCTTATCAAGTCCTTTTTAACCAACTTTCAAAAAAGAAGGTTAAGCGCGTAGGTATTTAAAAAAAAATATTTTTCTAAAGTACTTATTTCGTCGAATTTTTTTCCACGGAAGAAATCTATTTATAATGTGAGAAAAATCTTATTTGACCATACGTGACAAAAATAATATAAACTTACACACTTGTTAATAACCAAATCTGTTGTTAATTGTGTTGTTGTTCTTGACTATTTGCACCATTAATACGTACAACTTTTAAATATTAAAAGTAACGAAGGCATTTGAAACACCAACCGTTAGCGCAAAAGTATGCGCTCTGCGTGTCACTCCTATGCAGTCCCTCGGGAAGCACCAACACGCTGGCGGATCGGATCACGGAGCCCACTAGAGTCTCGTTGTTGAAAGACGTGTACGACACCGAGCAGTTATCCGCGCTGTACCCGGTTACCTCCACTGAAACAGATGGGAAAATTTTAAGATGTGTAAGTAAATATATCATCATCATCATCATCATGATCAACCCTAATAAGCTGTGATAGCCTAGTGGTTAGGACAACCGACTTCTAATCGGAGGTCGTGGGTTCAATCCCGGGGCACGCACCTCTAACTTTTCGGAGTTATGTGTGTTTTAAGTATTTAAATATCACTTGCTTTAACGGTGAAGGAAAACATCGTGAGGAAACCTGCATGCCTGAGAGTTCTCCATAACGTTCTCAAAGGTGTGTGAAGTCTGCCAATCCGCTTGGCCAGCGAGGCGCTATGGCCAAAACCCTTCTCACTCTGAGAGGAGACCCGTGCTCTGTAGTGAGCCGGTAATGGGTTGATCATGATGATGATGATTATGAAGTAAATATATGCTAAGTCAAAATAGGGAAATACTTTGTCATTTTATCAGCAGGCTGTTTAACAGTGATTATTATTTGTCATTTCACACTCAAAAATTTATGCTGCTATATCAAATAAGCCCGCCAACCCGCATTGGAGCAGCGTGGCGGGGCGGTGGCAGCTCTAAATCCGTCTCTCCCATGAGAGAGGAGTCTTGTGCCCAGCAATAGGACGTTAATAGGCTGTAGTGGTGGTGGATACCAAATAAGAGGCATAAATCTTCACATCACTCTATTAAACCTCACACAAAGTCCTTCGTTTATAGTAATATTCGATGTCACCGCGGTTTAACAATATTCACTAATTTTTTATAGCGATAAAAAAGGTATAATTTACTTTTTAATTTGAAAAGAAATCTGAAAATGTTTGCAAGCATGTATAACTGTTGGTAGGTTGGTAGTGGCATGTATAACAGTAATAGGTGATAGGTAGTTATACAAAATTTTAAATTCTATTTCATTCACAAATAAGTACTTAGGTACATAAATAGATGCGAAAAGAAAAAAAGAGATTGCGAAATTCATAGATATTACTATCGCTTTCTAGAAAGACACGAAAGGGGTTGAAATAACGCTGGATAAAGTACCTAATTCGTAAGATAAAATGTAGGATAAATCCCTTTTACCTCGCCTTGTAGTGAAATAACATGGCACATTACTTTCTAAATAAAAGACTGGCGGCAAGTGTTTATAGCATCACGAGTCGTAAACCGCGGTTATGTGAGAACTGAGCACCTCCAAGCTGGGAGTAAACAAAGTAGCTTACGTACAAAACATATTGCAGCATAACTTTCAACTTAGTGAGTATTACATTTTTATTTTTAAAACTATGCTTAGTAAGTATACCGCAACCCTTTATGAAATTTAGATTCCCAAGGTACCTATACTGCATTTAAAATATTATGTCGTGATATTTCTTATATTTCTAAAGTCTAAATCTAGGCTTCTTGAAAGTCAGAGATTCTGCTGCAAACTCATATGAATAGTAATAGATGGTAATACAGTAATTATAGTTATTTATGCAACTGTTGTGTAATACCTAATTATCAACAGTTGCAACTTGCATACAAGACTTTATCTACACCCATAATATGAATCCTCTATAAGATTCTGAAACAGTTAGCTAACTGCTAAACCCCTGATATTCGCCATTTTGTGTTGAAGCCATCTTGAATTTGCATTGTGTTAATCAAATAATTAATAGTCAAGCCCTTTCATTTGATACCCATATTGAGGAAGTTGTGAAAAAATATGTAATCTGCAATTTTGTGGCGGTCCAATTTTCCTGACACATAGCTAAGAACACTCCCGACTAATTAATTTTTCAAACAAAAAAAAACGCATTCAAATCGGTTCACCCGTTTGAGCACTACGGTGGAATAGACAGACAGACACACACACACACTCCCACACCCCCATTCCCACCCCCGCATTCAAACCGGTTTGAGCGCTACGGGGGAACAGACACACACATACACCCACACCCCCATCCTCACCCCCGCATTCAAACCGGTTCACCCGTTTGAGCGCTATGGGGGAACAGACAGACACACACACACACACACACCCACACACAACACACACACACACACACACACGCACATACACACACCCACAACCACATCCACACCCAACTCACGCCCAACCCACGCCCACGCGCACGCCCACGCTCATACCCCCATTCCCACCTCCGCATTCAAACCGGTTCACTTGTTTGAGCGCTACGGGGGAACAGACACACACACAGACTCACACACACACACACACACACACACAGACAGACAAGTCAAACTTAACACTCCGTCGTATTTTCGTCGGGGTTAAAAACGGATGATGTAATATTGTACTGAATTTCATTACAACACTCGTTTGAAAGATACGTAATGGTTGTTACAACATTGTGTGTTCTGAATCTTTAATAGAGGATTTAAAGCATGGGTGTAGATAAAATAATTAACAACTCAGTTTTCATACATTTCATTAGCATAATATTTCATTAATCAGTTTTTCTTACCGATCGCAACTTCATTAGAGCTCAATTTTAGTAATTATGGTAAATTAGTAAGTTAGAGAAAACTTTTCTATATGCATTATTATAGAGCTCTTCGTATCATAAAGCATGTTCTATATTATGGAATATAGGATATATTCCATATACCCAAAACATGCCTTCAATCACTCATGATACGAATAACTCTTAGTTACGACTATACTAAACTATTTTATTTGTTCCCGTTATGACCCATCCGCATATATAGCAACGTTTTATTTCCTGTGCAGTTGTGCACATTATCATGATTACATTAGGTACGAGCGTATGACGACCTTCCTGGCGCGGTGGTATTATAAATGGGAGGTCCCGGGTTCGATTCCCGGCAGCGGCAATTTGGGATTTTATAAATACTAAATTGTCTCTGGTCTGGCTGGTGCGAGGCTTCACCCGTGGCTAGTTACCACCCTACCGTCAAACCTGTGCCGCCAAGCGATTTGGTGTTTCAGTACAATGCCGCGTAGAAACTGAGAGAGGTACGGGTTTAATAAAAAACTTCCATACTTCTTCCAAGTTAACCCTCTTGACTCTTCCATCTTAGACTGCATCGTCACTTACCATCAGGTGAGATCGCAGTCAAGGCTTAACTTGTAGATGAATAAAAAAAAAGCTACACAATGAATATAAAATTATTTTGCTATAATCCGCTAACAGTGACAAATTTGTAGGCACAACACCACACAAATTCACCACTTTAACTCGACGATCGTTTCGCTCCGACACCGGAGCATTTTCAGGAGATGTCGACTTCACAACGGACGATTGCAAAGTTTGGATTATAGCAAAATAATTTTATATTCATTGTATATCATGGAATTCCGCAAAGTAACGCCTGCTTCCATTCAACAAATAAGCTACGTTTTCTATGATTAAGGATATCAGCGTTTTTATAAAATTCACTCTGAAGTAGAATATAAATTAACTGCCAGTTTTTCGATCCTTTGTTCAATGACTCTTGAACCAAACAGTGAGAAATTAAAAGGTGGCTCTCCTAAACAGATGCGAAATGCTTTGAATCTTTTTATGAGAAATCGCGTCGTAAAAACGTAAAATGTGTACTAAGATTAAGAATATTAATACTTTATACTTCGCTTTAAAAACCGCTTAAGTTACTTAAAACCAGTGAGAAAAATAAATTTTACTCACTCAGTGAAAAAAAGTGTTTTGAATTTAGGTTGCTGCGAATTGGCATTTTTATTATGATTTCATTGGTTCACGAAAAATTCAGGATGACACAAAATCATGTCACGGGTGTGCAACATCACCATGCCCTGCGGCTTATCACAAAAATTACAAAAGCTAAGACGATGATAAGTTTTTCGTTCGGTTTACAAATTACTTTAGTTTAAGCACTGCAATGAAGTGTTGAGTAGGTACAATACAAACTACACATAAACATATTATATTATAGGAAAAATTAAACTGATTTCAATATACTATAAAATTTGAAGAATTCCCTCGATTTTTCCAAGATCCCATCATCAGATCCTGACCTGATAATCATGGTACCACCTGGGAAGAATATCCTTTCTAACAAAAGAAGAATTTTCCAAATCGGTCCAGGCGTCTTTGAATAATCGGGAAACATACATAGAAAAATATTCCGACGTATTGAGAACCTCCTCCTTTTTTGAAGTCGGTTTAAAATTGATAGGCACCAGATACTATTAATATAGTGAAGCAAAATTAAAATTCGCGTGTTGATGGACATCCTCCCAATACCGCACTGCATTGTGATAGCGGTTGTCGTTTGCATAATTCACGAAATTACGTCATTAAACACGATTGTGCTGACATGTTCGGTTTAAATGTTAATTTTGGGTATCGGGTTATATATAAATTAGATGCGTCTATATGTATTATCCATCAGTCGAAATTAATAACACGTATCTCATCCAAAAAACTGACTAAAACTGTTTGGTCAAAAGTTACATAGAGAAGCTGTAAAAGGTTAACCATCTAGTGAAAAATGATACGCTTTACTACATAATTATGTATCTGTAATATTAAATACTAGCGGTCCGCCCCGGCTTCGCCCGTGGTACACATATAGCCTATAGCACTCCAGGATCACGTACATATCCAACGGTGAAAGAATTTTTGAAATCGGTCCAGTAGTTCTGAGATTAGCGCGTTCAAACAAACAAACTATTCCGCTTTATTATTATTAGTATAGAAGTATAGATTGGACCTTTAGTCCGTAGATTTTCAATAAGATAGCTTATTAATTTCCTCCGTAGAGATGTATAAAAGGCATATTTGAACAAGGTCGTTTAATATTTAAAAAGTAGAGAAGAATCAAGAAAGAGAAAATCTTTCGGGAATTCGCTACGAAAAAAATTAACTTAGCATATTTAGCCGTAGTTTCACACAAAAATGTATCTAATTATTGACAAAAAAAATTGGTAGAAAGGTGCTAAATTATACTAATAGCATTGATTCTGTAAGCCTAAATTATGCCTAATTTGAATTTTGATGGACATTATTCCCCGACACAAAATCGTAAATTCAATATTTTCCTGAACATCAAAAGTACGATAATTACCATTGTAATTACATTAAAGCTATTGGCTATTACGTTAAATAATAATATTTTGAGCACTTAAAATTTAATGATGGAGAGCTTTTCAAAAGAAGTAATAAACGCCGAGCTCAAAGCCTCAAGCCAATAAAGAAATGAGAGAATACTGTCATTATCAAACTGAAGCATATTGTTTTTATGCGCGTGTGCTGTTTGAAGTACGAACATGCTAAAATTGTTTGTGTGTGAATGCGTGTATTTACTTAACTGTTTGTATGTGAGTGCTTTTATTTACTTCGTTGGTTGTGTGTGAGAGCATGCAATTACATCATTCTTTGTGTGTGAGTGCGTGTATCTGTCTGTACTTCAATGTTTGCCAAAAAAATGGAGCCCTTTGTTAAACTGTTAA
This sequence comes from Melanargia galathea, assembly GCA_920104075.1. Classification (NCBI taxonomy): domain Eukaryota; kingdom Metazoa; phylum Arthropoda; class Insecta; order Lepidoptera; family Nymphalidae; genus Melanargia; species Melanargia galathea. The sequence continues at coordinate 4,969,997 of OV049869.1, forward strand.
AAATCATTTTCGAGAAATATTTACAAGTCACAACCTATCGTGTTAATAACGCCAAGTTAACACCGACCGTGATACCTACTTCGGAATTACTTACGCAGCTAGAAATTCTTTTGTTACGCGGGCGTTTCGCGAGGCGTAAAGTTTGGGCGTTTCTGATTCAACAATTAGGAGCGACGCGGGCTGATGCCGAGAATTTGGATCGCGAACTTCATTAAAATATTTTGCTTCAAAGATTTGCTCGGGTGAGGATCGCGAGTAATTTTTCGGGCTTTGTTTCTGCGTTAATTTGAGTTCGGGAAATCTTCTGGAGCACGGATCATCTTTGTTGTGATGTGGAAGGTGAATAGTTTTTAGGGTTCCGTACCCAAAGGGTAAAAACGGAGCCCTATTAATGTCACTCGGCTGTCTGTCCGTCTGTTCGCCGGTCACAGGTCTCTAGCTTGCAGACGAAATGAGTTACAAACCTGAAATTTTGGTATTTGGTGTAAAACGTTGACCCAAAATCAAATATTGAATTAAAAATTGAATTAAATTATTTTTCAGGGGGGCTCCCATACATGAGAAAAGAGCCGGAAAAAAAATTTTTTTTCTTACCTTAGCTTGTGTGGTATTATTGTTTAGAGCTAATTGAGTAGAGTACGAATATATAATTTTTTAATTTTTTGCTTAAAAAGTAAGGAAATGGGGGGTCATCAAATTTGTCAGTTTTAGACCATTTTTGTGACGGGGGCTATCTAAAAAACTAAACTAGTTAGGAATATGATATTTCGGTATATTATGTACTATATGCTCTATTTGTACAACAAATACTGAAAACAACGATTCATAAAATAGTTTATAAGCTGTGACCAAAACAAACGAACTTATTTTGCGTTTTTCTTTCACGGTTTCTTGCGATGTCTAACTCGGAAATTAAATATTTCTTAGACCCGAAATATTATATTGTTCATAATTATGTACGGAACCCTGAAAGAGCGAGGCCCGACTCGCACTTGGCTGATTTTTGTTTTCTAGTATTTATTATGTCCACAATTATTTAAGTACCGTTCATATCTATTAGCACTAAGCGTTTCCAGTACGTAGTGTGCCGGACACAGCCAAATCACTAGTATTTATTATCTAGACACAGGCTGAAGCCTGAGAAACACACAGACGTCGTCAAGCAAATCAGTTGCAAATTGCACTCTGCATTCGTGCATTGTAGAGTCTACATCTCCTGAGGATGCTCCGGTGTCGGATTGAAACGAAAATGTGAGTGTTTTTGTGGATTTGCGTGGAGGTGGTGCGTATTGTTTGCTTGGTTGCTTGTTTTTCCTGCATGTTTGTACCATACAGATTTGTCTGTTTTAGCGGATTACAGCAATATTATTTTGTTTTTCATTGTATATCTATAACTACATAATATTTGAAGAGAGATATTTGAATTATGTTTTTATCGTTCATCGAGACGCACGGCAGTGCGTCAGGTAAGTTCCAGCCATGATGCATGCAGTGTGTTTATTTACACGAAACATTTCAAGCTGTTTTGACCCCCCTTATAATTCTAGTTCGCGTGACAGTAATCCTACGAAATATTAAAGTACTGATACTTTTAATGGCCAAAACTTTTTGATAGGAACTTGCCCTTATTATTCACATTAAATGTTTTTGTTTGGGATTATATTTCCAAACCCCTATTGTGTATCCATCAGCAGACGACAAATAACTAAGAAGCAATAAGTTTTATTCTTACCGGTGATATTCTTCCTCCCGGGAGTGTTGACCGCCACTCGCACGACCAACTGCGTCCCGCCACGAGGGCCGAGCCGCAGTCGCTCGGTGACGTATAGAGCGCCGGTGCTTGCGAACGCCGCGCCCGCGCTCAGAGCCAACAGAGCGGTCACCTGGAAAGGGAATAGTGAACCTGCTAGTCTTTTTCTTTTATATATTAACCCCCGACGCAAATAGACCCCCCACTAGAGGGATGGAGTCTGTCAAGCGAGTCGCTGGCAGCCGCTCAAAACAAGTGGCGTAAGATCGTGCTCTGTGGCGATCCTTGCAAGAGATCTATGTCCAGCAGTGGACGTCTATTGGTTGAGGCGACGACAACGATCACGCAAAAAGAGGGGTGCTATAAGTTTGACCGGTATATGTGTGTGTGTCTGTAAGTGCGTCATTGGCACTGTGGCTCTTTAAACGGGTGAACCGATTTGAATGCAGTTTTTTATTTAAAAGCAGATTTTTAAGCGATGGTTCTTAGACACATTTTATCAAAATCGGTTCTACCGTTTTTACGTTAGGTTTTTTTTATTTTTGAAATTTCTTTATTATTGTACGATAGGCTTACGCTTGACGACAATCATGACTGATGGAAAGCAATGATGAAGTCTAAGTTGGAACGTTACCTAGAAAATGCCTATTGACATTTGTCTTGCATGTAATTTTAGGTGAGCTGTGAAATAATCGAAAGAATTTTGAAAAGAAAAGGGAAAAAATGGAAGTGCAAATGAAATTGTTCTTGAATACGCTACTTTATTTCTAAACCCGTATATACTATATACCCTACAATAGGGTTTCATATGCGAAAAGTGCCAAAAGGGACCTTCACTGTCTGTCCGTCACCAAAACTACAATTATAGGTATAGGTACAAATAGGTTTTTTGATATTTGAATAAAGTATTCTCAAATAAAATTGGTCAACTCTTTTCATTTATTCATTCATTTCGTTTTTATACGAGTATTTTTTTTCCGTTTAATATTTAAGTAAGAACTTTCAATTACCGGTATTGAAATTATTATACAAGAGCTCTATAGAAAGCACTTAACATCCATTTGCTTCCATCCATTAAAATCGATAGGTAAACAAATAGGTATTAAACTCAACGATTTCCTTCATAGCTACTCAAATAGCTGAGGCATTTATAAAGAGACCACAAACGTACAATAAAATTGTGCAGTATTATTGTAAAGTCAGCTTAAAGTAAATATTTTCGCCGAACAAAATAGTACTACTAGCCATAATAAGATTATTATAAATGCGAAATGGTATAGGATCCCGCTATACAACGACCTTCACCGAGATGTTTATTTGATGAAACGTATTTTATATTTAATTTACTTAATATGTCAATAAATATATTGCATATAGGTTGCCTAACAAATTTCAGTCCACGATATGATTAAATCATAATTATGTAAAAAAAAAATTAAACATTTCACTGGTTTGATTACTTATTAGACAAATTCATAATGAAATAATCTTTATTTTCATTTAATTTTAATTCAATAATCAGACCGGTCAACTGTTTATCTGTTATCGATTCAACTGTTTACACCTGGCTACCCGAGAGTTGTGACCGGAAAAGAATAGGTAACCTAACGTTTGCATATTCTATGGGCTTCATACTTTCGATTGGTATAGAATTTGTCTAATAATCAAACCGGTGAAATGTTATTTTTTTTTTTATATCCTGGACTGTTTGTTAGGCAACCCATATGCAATATATTTATTGATATATTAAATTAAATATAAAATATGTTTCATCAAATAAACATCTCGGTGAAGGTCGTTGTAGGTATAGCGGGATCTTAGACCAAAAGTGTCTTTGTCATTTTACTGCTCAACCGCTATACCAATCTCGACGAGGCATACCTATAGCTTGCATCTTTAAGACGGTCATAGCTGTGGTCATAGTATACTTTTTATATTGAAAAAAAAACCTTCGAAATAATGGCGCAAGCTCGCTGGTCAAGTCGGCTTTATGCAACTTATGATGAGGTCATAGACTTATAGTCGATTACTTAAAATATATTGTCTATTCACTCTTGCCTTGAAGGTGCTCGAGTTACGTGACAGAAAACACCGACGCTTGAAGAACATTCCACACTTTAGCGATTTGTCGAGCGAAAAACGTTTCGTGCGAATAGATTGAAGATATTGTGCTCACCTTCCAGTCGTGAGTTCATGTATTTTTTGTAACCTTGTTAGTTTATTTTGGGGACCTTAGTTTTTTTTAATTTTGTTAGTTAACATGAAAGAAGCCGTAATAGTACCTAACACATATTTCAATACTACTAAGATTAATGATATTGCGCAATAATATTGAAGGTCTATGGGCCCTCTAAAGGTATTCGACTGGAAGTTGAAGCTGGCATGTCTGGAGGTAATATGAAGTGGATCCTATAACTCTCTCAGCTAATTCCGAGAAAGTATCCCTGGAGTATCGCAAACATGACTAGTAGTTATTGAAGTGACTACGCGATTCACTGATTTGAGTATAATTTGTTCATTACTCGTAAGCAATATCGAGGATAAGATACAATAAGTTCATGCTCGGATATAATAAATAATACCCACAATATGTTACGAACGTTTCGTTATTAACAACGGACGTTTAAGTACCATTATTTTTTCTGTTATTACTCCTAGAGACGATAATAATTGTACCTACTCGTAATATGAACTTTTGGTAATGTGTTTAGACCTAGCATTTTTATATTACTCAGAGCATAAATATAAGACGGCATTTAGCAGTTATGTATTTGAGTGTGTTTGGCACTTCATTAGTTCTCTTAATACTCGTAAAATTTTAAGAATTCGGTATCATTGACTCAGTCTTAGGTATTTTCCATATTATTTTCAAGTTTATTAAAAACTAGCGGTCCACCCCGGCTTCGCCCGTGGTACATATTATATAGTTTATAGCACTCAAGGATCACGTACACATCCAACGGTGAAAGAATTTCTGAAATCGGTCCAGTAGTTCCTGAGATTAGCGCGTTCAAACAAATAAACTCTTCCGCTTTATTATATTAGTATAGATTAGTAGCTGGCTAACAAAACGGCATAATTACCTACACATCTGGTCAAAATACTTTTTTTTAATCCAGTGGTTTTTGGTTTCTATTTCTATCGAAAAAAGTCTAAAACTGCATCAATATTGCATCCAAAGTGCATTGGCTTCGAATTGAATATATTTTTTGCTTTTTCTATAAAATTTTATTTTATGTAATTAATTATGTTGTTTTGTTCGTCAGCTTCTCATTTTTAATGTGTGGAGTCATACTACTTAACTGCTTTCACAAATAAATAAAAAAGAATCATGTTTTTAAGGTTACCTGATTGAAAAAAATATGTATCAAGTAGGTACGTGAAAATCATCAATGTATTTATCTTCATTTCTGAGTCGGACAATACCATTTAACCTTCATATTATTTTACTAGCAATTTTAATGTATGTTTGGTCATGGCGAGTCCCTTTGTTAGATATCCAGCAGACCGCGTCAAATATAAATACTTTGCAATCGTCCGTTGTGAAGTCAACATCTCCTGAAGATGCTCCGGTGTTGGAGCGAAACGATCGTCGAGTTCATTCTGTGGTGAATTTGTGCGGTGTTGTGCTTACAAAGTCACTGTTAGCGGATTATAGCAAAGTAATTTTATATTCATTGTATATCATGGAATTCCGCAAAGTAACGCCTGCTTCTATTCAACATATAAATAGGTATTTACCACTAGGGGAGATTGGACCCTAACCAGATCAGATTACTCAAAACTCGGAAGGCCTATATCCTGTACCCCGTTGTTTCAGTTGTGCCGATCTATCTGTCTCTACCATTTAACTTCCTTTTAGCTAGCATTTAGCTATTGCTTTCAATAGGCTTTTAAAGAATTTATCCAGCTTACTCTTTGTGTATGTTCAAGCGCCTCTAACAATGACCTTCTATTTGACCTCTAAAATACACAAGTACAATTAATAAGGTTTAAAGTTATTTATGTTTGTTTATTTCTCATACCTACTTAGATAAGAATTCTTTTTTCACGCATACTATTAATTTAATTATTATTTTAGATATTCGTACGGGACTGAATATATTTCTCTAATCTCTATATCCTTTAGGTACTCCCATGAGAGAAGAGGCCTTTACCTAAAGAGTTAACGGGCTGTAGTGGTGGTGGCAATGGTGGAAATACATTGCACATTATTAATCAAAGATAAACTAAGGCATAAGATGATAAGAATCATTACTCACTAGTCATATCCTAATTTGCAGCATTAAACATTTCCTTAAAGTCAAAAGTCATATAGTTCTACGGGTTAGCAGAAACACCTGAGTTCTGTACAAACTTTGGAAGTTTGTACGTGCTCCATACACCCCGGTAGCTGTTGAAATTTAGTCCACCCCCGAGAGACACATTTCGACTGCAGCAATGCAAACTGGCTCACAAGTCCGTTTCGCTTGATTACAATTCGCTCTTGTTTCGCGAAATTAAAACTTTTATCAACTTTGTGTACGTTTCTGTCATCTCACAAATGAATGAACTCTTTGCGCTTAATTAGATACTAAAAGAAGCTGCTTGAGAGTATTGCGAAAGTTTCCAAAGCAATTTGGAAAACGAATTAACGGGAAGTCTGTTGTATTTGTAATGAAGTTTTGCACGATGCTTCTGATGGTGATGATACTAACAGAATTTCTTGTTTAGGTATCTAATGGACGATGAGGTCGTGTATTGGGTAAAAAAAATATCGGGTTTTCGGTCAAAAAATTCTTAGTTTTGTCGGAACAAAGCGGTGATACGTAAAACCGTCCTTCCTGTGCATGATCTCTTGCCTGTCGTGTCGGATTGAAATCTTATCGAACTTTGAGAGTGCGGGAATGGAGAGTTTATGCACAGTACACAGATGTTTATGTGTTGTGCACTATATTAGCTTCTTAGTCGGCGAGTGTCCGTCGAGATTGGTCACCAACCACCACCAAATTTAGACCAGGAGAATATTATTACAATTTATAAAGACACCAATTACCTACCTATATGCAGACTACGAGTAAGTAAGTATGTCATAAGTTAATTTTCAAATAAGTTCTATTTACTAAATAATGTCGAATCCCTACCATAAAAACTATAATTCTAGTATAGCCCCAATTTAGCGATATACATAATTATGTTAATGAATACTCTCCTATTTATTTTAGTCTAGCATGGTTTTCTTAAAGCTCTTCGTATTTCTGTAACATGATTATATAGCGCAAAACAGTTACTTGGTAATTAATTTAAAAAAATCACAATTTAAACATCACAACATTCAAAACTATTATCCACAAAAACATTTTACATCGCTCGGAAAAGTTTGGCAGCATTTAATCCCGTTGACAGTATCGCAAACGCTGTAACCGTAATAGAATTGCAAACAGCCTCGCCGGGACACATTGTCTAACGGTCTATTTGGCATGTGATCTCGATGGAAATCCCCCATTGGAATTCGATGGACGACGCCGTTCCCAAACAAATCACTACGCACGTACTACACTCCTGAATGCATTTTAAATATTTGGATAGGACACTATACTCGTGTAACGTAAAGATTTTGTCGCAATCAAAATTGTGTTTTTAGTACGATTGAAGTTTTATCACCATCGAAACGGTTGGTGAATGAATTTACGGAAAATTTCGTGCAAGTTTATCTCTTTAGAGGTACCTAATATATAAAATTGCAAAAAATATGCTTTATGCAATTTTCATAATGAAAAATATACAAAATGTCTACTTATTGTGCATTTAGAAATGTAAAAAAAAAAAAAAAACAGAAAAATCTATAGTTGTAGCATCATAGGTAATTACTAATACTTAAGTATAATTAATAATAAGTTACACAATTATTTAATAATAAGTATAATGTACATTAATTGTTTAAAAATGCTGTTGATTAGGTACTTATAAATAAATAATTATGTAATGTTATAACAATCATTATTTTTGGCTGCTAGAGTCGTTATTTATCGTTTAAACAGTTGACAAAACTTGATACAATCACTAGACGGTATTCCAAGCGATGTAAATAACATAGAGTTTCGTACAGGATGTGGATACGTACGTCCACATCAAAAAGGAGTGTCTAACGGACTATTTGGCAAAGGCTTCCGTTGGAAACCCTCATTTGCTCGATGGCGTTCGCTGTTTGCGAACAAATAGCTTCGATTACTTTAAAATATACGTTAGAAACATTCATTATTATTTTACAGCCAGCGGTGCGACTGTTTGAAATTGATTCCCGGTTGGATTCTTGGCAAAGAAACAAATAGTTGGAGCATTTTATAGCACAGTTAGTGTATCAGGCACGCAGATTAGCCTCGCATACCCCCTCGACACTTTATACAGGAAATTGTTAGTATGAGAGACAGAAAAACTATCATATTCATTAATCGATTTCAAAAAAGGAGGTTCTGTATTCGACCCGTAAGTATGTATGTATGTTCGCGATTATTTCAAAAACAAATGAACCGATTTTGATGATTTTTACATTATCGTAATTTACGTAATTTCAGAACAGTTCAAATATAATATAACACACCTAGTTAACATTCTTATATACCTACAAAGTTATACGCATAAATGTACCCATACGTCACTAATATTTTTAATTGATACACCGATTTCTCTGATATTGCTGGACCGAAGTCCGTTTAATTTTTACGAAAATGTAGCTTGTATTAATTAGTAAGGATTAGTATTGTGGAATTATGGATTAACGAAGGTTGTTTTCTAATAAAATTCATTACAATGACAAAAGCTTTGACAAATTAACCAATACAATGATTTCTAGAACTATTGGCTAAACTTTAGTATGCATTATAGGTACGAGTATAATTATTTAAAACGGAACGTGATAATATCCAAGAGGTATTGTTATGGCTTACAGACTACAGTCTACAGACAGACAATGGCTTTATCTATGAAAATTCTATATGGAGGTAGCTAATCGAGTGCGCAGTGTTAAGCATTGCGCAGTGCGCAGGTGTTAAGCATTTCGATTTGCTCAGGGGGGAAATCGTTCCACTTTTGTAGGACTATGTAGCCATTTCATTATACAAGTATTTACTAAGCTGCATACAAAAAATCAGCTAATTATTATTAATAATTTTTAATCATTTTTATAACCTCATTATTTGAAAATATATTCGGAGTGGAGGACACTGTAGAATAATATTCCCACCCAAGCGAATCGAAATGTTTAACACCTGTGCACTCGAGTAGCTACCTCCATCGATAATTTTCATAGATAAAAACTTGTTCGTCTCGTCGAAACGAAACCTACTCACGAAAATTCAGCTTGTTATTAATCACTAAAAAATTTGTTCCTCGGCTGCCGGACCACTGGTTCTAATTGGCAACTACACGGCACAGAAACAGTTTCATTATTGTGATTTGGATAATTCCGACATCTTCACATATTAATTACTTTGTGTATCTCTAACCCAATTTAGTGTAGCAAATATACCTACGTAAGGTATAGGCATAGAAACGCCAAATCCTCGTAATAATTATTATTATCTTTAGATTAATACTGCAAGCACTCATAAACCTAATGTAAAATCAGTTAAGGTTTGAATTGCAATAACGAAGTACGATAGTCGGAATATACAAATTAATTCGCAAATATAATATCAGGTAAAGGAAATAGTATAAGATTACATTTCATTGAGGAAGCTCTGAATGAATACAATTTATTGCGTTACAACACCCTTCCTTTTAGTGCTTCTTTAAATTTAAATTAGTAAGTAAAGTGACATGGCGTATTCTGAATTTCCCCTAGAAATATCTAAAGCCCTAACAATTTATTTAGTTACTAAACAAAGTAAATATGATAATAGAAGGATATAGTAGAAAAGTCACATTTAAACAAATTAAATTATTTTATAGAAGAGCAAAAGACAGCTTTGATGAGATGAGCTCAGAAAATAAATAACTCAAATGATAAAACGAATAGCTATTTAAAATAAACTGTTGAAAAATATAAGTGCTCTATTTTTCAATCTACTGATTTGATTTTGATTGAACAAAAAAATTTCAACACCACCACAACCACAATTACAGCCTTTTAACGTCCCACTGTTGGGCATAGGACTCCTCTCACATAGGAGAGAGGAATTTAGAGCTTAGACCCGCCACGCTGCTCCAATGCGGGTTAGCGGGCTTTTAACAACTATTGTGATAGTGATAATAACCGGGACCGACTGCTTAACGTGCTCTCCGAGGCATGGGGAAACATCGCCAACTACTAACTCCGGGCTGGCATTGAGAATTTCTTGACAGAAAAACCCAATACCTAACAATTATTTGCCCGACCCGGGAATCGAACCCGGGACCTCGTGATCTGCAGTCGAATATAAATTTAATTATTCGAAATTTTAACAGGAAAACATTAATGTATTCATTTGTATTGCTATAGAAGTAAAGCTTTATTTAAATGCGAACTTTGTCTGTCTATAGAACTACTCGGAAAGGCCTAAATTACTACTCAAATGATAGATATAGATCAATAAATAGAGCTAATAGAATACTCACATCCATGCAATTGTTGATATTGTTGGTGATCTTCACATCGACCTCCACAGTTTCCCCGACTTTCAGCGCTGGTGGAAGGGAGAAATCCAGCTGTATCGGCCGGAAGACGTTTATAGTCCTCGGTGCGGAGAAACGTAGACCACGATTGGATAACGATAGAGCCCATAGAGACCAGCGTCCAGCTTCGGATGGAGCCGCGATTGTCACGCCGTCTGTCGATAGTTGCGTTCTGTAGACAACAAACACTGTGAATCAGTTGTTCCTTTTTATTCAACAATAGACACAAACTTGGCTGTAATTTTACTTGCAAGCGATGTCGTGGCTGTAAACTCCAATGGGGCCCTCATGTAAATAACTTATCGAACAGACTTAGTTCTGCTGCATATGCGGTTAAAAAGATTCGTCAACTAACTGATATTGAAACTGCGAGGTTAGTTTATTTTAGTTACTTTCACAGCATTATGTCATATGGCATGCTTTTATGGGGTAATGCTGCTGATATTAATTCCATTTTCGTGCTGCAGAAGAGGGCTGTTCGTGCAATATATAATATGGGACCCAGAGAGTCACTGAGAAATAAGTTTAAGGAAGTTAAAATTATGACAGTTTACAACCAATATATTCTTGAAAATTTAATATATGTACACAAAAATATCGATAAATTTAAGAAAAAAAGTGACTGTCATAACATTAATCTTAGAAATAAAGATAAACTTGTGTTGCCCACTACTAGGCTGCGAAAAGTTGGAAAATCATTTGTTGGTAATTCTGTACTTTTTTATAATATGTTGCCAGAGAACATTTTGGATATGTCTCTCAATAAGTTCAAAGGTTTTATTAAACGAAAATTAATTGAAAAGTCTTACTATAGCTTAAAAGATTTTTTTAATGACAAAAATCCATGGACATAGATTGCTCTAAAAGCCAACAGTTCAAATCATTTTTATGGCTATTATACCATATTGTAAGATGGTGATAATAAAAAAAAATAAACCCGGCTGAGTTTGTTGTGGGCTCTTCTCAGACCAGGGCGCGTTTGGAATCCTCGTAGTTTTAGTTTTAAGTTTCCGTAAATAATTATCACCATTGCCTGTACCTAAATTGACGTTCAAAAAGTGTACAGTGTACCAATTTTGAATAAAGTTTATTTGATTTGATTTGATTTGATTTGGTACGATAGCTTGAAGTGACGAGTAAAAATCGGTATCTTTAAAACAAGAGTTTATAATGACCGGGGGAATAGATAGGATTCTTAACTTAAAATGACGCCACCAATAAAAGTTGGATGCAAACTTCCAAAGCAAAGGTGGAATACAATTTAGTAAATTGCAGGCAGTATATTCAAAAATTCTTTTTCTGAACAATTGTATTTTTTAGTCCTTACTATAATCATTTGCTATCGAATCATTGAGATCTGGCCACGATGATGCTAGAAATTCCAGTTAGGTTAATCATTTTTTATTTTAACAATAGCATTACATCTTATTGTGGATAATATTTTCTGAAATTAAACTTACTCTTTTTTATATTATTTTTGCTCTTATAGATGAGTTATCTCTACTAGGTCTGTTTGTTAAATTTTCATACTGGTATCAAGTAACAAACTAACAAGCTCAATTAAGGGATCACCCAAATCGTTGTACACGATATTACGTTAATTTTGTACACACACGCTACATGCGCGAGCCAGTAACAGTATGATAATTAAAGTGAACAATGAAATGATTTTATCGAAAAACAATATCCGCAAACCAATTTGATGGGTTCAACTGACATGGTCGGAATAATGAACGCAATATTGAAAATGCTTTTTTGGCGAGCCGCTGCGTTGATGATTCTATTTTACAGGGCCGGTAATAAGCGCTTATTATGTTGCATTTTAATTAACAAGGAGATATTGACTTGAGAGATTATGGTTTATTGGTCGACGTGATATACAGTCTGCAGTCCGGATTTTCCAACGTCCCGGATACTCATAATTAATTCTTTTTAATTATTTACTACGAGCGGGTGTTGACGCGTAACATGAAAGGTTTTTAATAGGATTTTTTTATAGGAATAGCGGGCAACCGAGCAAGCGGGTCACCTGATGTTAAGAGCGTTGATGCGTTCTGCGCCGTTTTAGCTCATTTTTAAGCTATTTTGACCCTTCATATGTTGTTCATCTATGCATTCACTTGAAAACTTATTTATACAACATTGTAGACAATTTTGTGATCTAGGGAATTGGAAGACAACATTTTGCAATTTATTGATAGTTTTTGTCTTATTGCCAAAATACCAAAAGCCTATTTTTGAATTTTGGGAATCGTGGAATCTTTGACGTTCACTACGTCAAAAGTTACTTGTTCAATTCACACACAAAGATATATTTATGAAAGGAAATGCCCTGAACTAAAGACATGGAAGAAAACATTTTTTAATTTGGCGTTTTTTACATCATAAAAATCCAAGCAAAGGAATTTTAATTTCAGTAAATTATAGACATATAAAACCGTCATTTTAGTAGATTAATTTTCGCTATTTATAAGTAAAATTAAGTACATATAAAAGTAAAACATATTAGCAATAATATAAGTTAAAAAAAATTTAACATTAATTACTATTTGTTTCCAAAATATAACTTAGAAACATACACCAAAACGCAGAAAGAGGCAGTAGGAAATTGAACTAGCAAACTAGTATGAGCCGAGGCCTCTCCGCGAACGGACGTAACGCTTTTTGTCCCGGCAATTCTTATTGGATTACATGGAATATACGTAAAATTGTAGTGCGACTGTCACTATTCAATACTAGATATTTTTAATGCTCGCTATTTTTCTTACAGATAGTTTAAAACTTTTTACGTATTTTTAATAATTGTAATATATTATATTATAGTTATACTTGAGGATTATAGTTGTAAATCAGTAATCCATACTATATAATATTATAAATGCGACAGTGTGTCTGTCTGTCTGCCGATTTTTATGTAATTAGGTACAGAGTTAGCTTACATCCTGGGGACGGATATAGGATACTTTTTATCTCGGAAAATTAAAGAGTTCTCACGGAATTCTTAAAGGTCCGTCCGTTTAACCGATTTATACAAAATTTGGTAGGTACAGAGGTAGCTTGCGTCTCGAAAATTGACATAGTTCCCACAGGATTTTTAAAAACCTAAATCCACGCTGACGAACTCGCGGCCAACATATACTTACATAATATTATGTGGAAAATGAACTAGAAAATAGCTATCGTATACAAAAACTATCGTCCGGTAACTATTAAAATTTAAAATCGGGAAATTACATCAAAATCAACATGGCGGGCTGATATAGGCAAACTTTCTTGAAAGTAGGTATAAATGTTTGAAAAGGGAGCGAGAACGGGAACAGGAAATCCATGATTCCCTCGGGATTTGTGAAAAACCCAAATTCACGCGGGCGAAGCCGCGGGCAAAAGCTAGTAGAGTATAATTTTTTTATTTAAATAATCCATACTAATATTATAAATATGAAAGTGTGTCTCTCCGTCTGATAGCTTTTCACGGCCTATTCTTTTTACCGATTTGGCCGAAATTTAGTATCACAGGCATGGACATTGGTTATTTTAGACTTTTTGATGAAAAAAAAACTTACATACATACACCTATGTTGGGCACAATACCTAGGTTGTTGGGCACAGTTTATCGCAATAGCACAAAGTTATTTTTTGTATTGTTTTATAAAATGGCTAATAATTTTTTACCCGTGCAATAATTTTCTATTGTTATTGTGGTAAATGTTATTTAGTTTTTCTATTGTTATTGTGGTAGGTAAATGGATTACACTAGCACAACACCTGCAAGAGATTAGATACTAACTATCATTTGCACGTGGTCATCGTTTGAGCAACTTTATTTGATAATTTTATTTATATTTTCGAACAGGAATTTTCTTTTTATTGCAATCGACCCTTGATGGCTATTGTCAGTGTGATAAAAACTGCTTTAGCGTTGCAGGTGCTTATCTCTTTTATTGCTCTCTGTTTTGTTTTTACGTTAGGTTGGGTGCGAAAACAAAAAAAAAATACTTTTATTAATTTTTTTTTAATTTTGATTCTGAATGAATCTGCATTTTTCTTCACTATCTTACCCTTACACGAGTAGGCATATAAAAAAATCAATATCAGAAGCTGTACTATATGCTCCAATTATAATTTTTATGTACTGGTCTACTCTATAAGGTCTTTTTCAAGCATTATACATTAATTATGCCTGATTTATAAAATTAAAAATCTACGAACTAAAAACTTAGGTATAGGTGCCTAAGAATATTGAAAAAAATAATAGCCCGTTTGAAAATGGTAAAAAGATCAAAACGGTTTGTTACACTACACTGCACTCGGAGCAGCCCGTTCATTGATGTAAACAAAGAATCCCAGGTAAATGCCTAAACTTGCGAAGCGGGTCCGTGCGTCAACGCTCTTAAGTGATTAAAGCCACCCATGAACATTAGTAGCACCTCAGGAACCACTAATGCATTTCCGGCTTTTGAGGAAGGAGACCTTTTTGTTAGCCACCATATTCGATATTTTGTCTCCTTACTTTTAGTTGTGTGTTTATATGTCCTGTCCAACTTTATCTTAGTCGATTCGTTCGCGTATGTGAGTCCAAGCAAACTTTCCAATGGACCATAATTCCATCAGCCGTCACGCGGCTTTTTCATTTGCTCCAACGTTTGCTCCAATGAAAACATTCCTGGTCGGACGGCGCAGTTTGTCATTCGGTAGCGCATAACTTACGACCTACAGATGAGTTGGCAGATGGGAGATTTATGGAAGCAGCTTGCACGTTTTATTTATTATAGTATTTCCTTTATCCGGTACGCGTTCAATATGTTTTCCCAGGATATTATAGAATTACGACAGTGAAGTTAAACTGTAGGGTTAATTCTTGAATGAGGTAATATTTCAATTTTCATAAAAGGGCTAATTAGTTATGAACTTGTGAACTCATGGTTAATATGGATTCCAATTAGCCGCGCTATAATCCGCTATACATGGTTCTGTTTGTATGAATTAACCAAACAGCGGTTACATTGCAATAGCCATGCTGCAGTTGAAAGATTCTTTGCGGCTTATTAGAATACGTTAACTTGGATATTTTCAAAGCACCATGTCGCTGCACTCATTAATCTTTCAACCCATGCGATCAGCCCACTGCTAATTCAATATGCCAGTCTTAAAATCTAGATTATTCGAACACTATAATTAAAAATGTCAATGAAAAGTCAAGAAGTTTACCCTCTCTTACCCTTACATCTTCCGCAACCTAATCTGGAATGTCCTCGTTTGACTCGAGTGATAAGCTCGTACAAGAGTTGTCCAGGATATAAAGAAGAAGATAAGGCCCGCTAAGCCTCTGGAGTGCTCGGTAGTGACACCTGTGAAACGTTCTCCGAACCTGGCTGCTCTTCATGATCGAGGATGACGAACCGATTGACGAGTGACCTGGAGCAGTGGGTGCGCTCCTGTGCCTGTACAGTACCCGATCGACGAATAGCGACACACCCCCTGATACGAGCTCCGCTGATTTGTCTTTCGAGGATGATATAACTCCCGGCACGTAAGTCGAGAGCTGAGCTTCAAGTGCGCGCAGCGTCGTGCGAGTGAGCGGGACACAATACGATTAGAGAGCCAATCAGCGCTTACGAGGGATCCGCGAGAGCTAATCAGTGCTTACGAACGATCCCCACGCCCTCCCCGCGATCCCATCACCACCCGAGATACCTCATTTTCGACTTCTGCGCATTGAAGGTCAACGCTAGACTTATTTGCCGTGACTTGTACTCACGTATAGTTGAAGCACTTCCACATCCACAGTCTGTCGTGTGAAGCCGGCGGCACGAGGTGCGCGGGGGCGTGCGGCGCGGGCGCGCTCCTCTGCCTGTACAGCACGCCGCCGCCGCAGGCGCCGCCGCCGACGAACAGCGAAACACCCGCTGACACGAACTCTGGGCCTGGCTGCTCTTCGTGCTCTGTTGGTCTGTTGAGAAGAAGGGGATACTTAAGTGTATAACTCTCGGCACGTAAATCGAGCGCTGACCTTCAAGTGCGCGCAGCGTAGTACGAGTGAGCGGGACGCAATACGATTGGAGAGCCAATCAGCGCTTACGAGGGATCCGCGAGAGCTAATCAGTGCTTACGAACGATCCCCACGCCCTACCCGCGACCCCCTCACCACCCGAGATACCTCATTTTCGACTTTTACGCATTGAAGGTCAACGCTAGACTTATTTACCGTGACTTGTAACAACAGCACTCAACGTAAGTACTTATGCTACTAATTTAAGTCGCGTCTAAGGCCAGCCGTACACGGACTGCTCGAGCAGTTAACGGCTGACCGACGTACACGGACCGCTCGAGCGGTCGGCGTTGACTGCTTGAGCAGTCGGTTGTTGACTGCTCGAGCTGTCTCTACCAACCGCTCGAGCAGTTGAATTTCTACCGCAGTCTATTCATGGATTCTGACGAGGAAGCACTGCTTTTGCTGCTTCTGCTCAAGCGGAGACGACGGCGGCGACGTCAAAGATTTCAAAGATCAGTCGACAAATGAGACGACACAGAGAGACGTGACTAGACGCCGCGAGGCCAGAAGAGAAGGGAGGGGGAGGTCAGAGCTGTCTACTGCTCTAGAGCCGCCGACGGCTCGAGCAGTCAGTGTATGCCTCGCGACTGCTCGCGAGCGGTCGACAGCACGATGGAATTTCATCATGTAGTTGACGGCTTGAAGCGGTCGCGACTGCTCGAGCAGTCGTGTGTACGGCAGCGAATGAATGGCTATAGTTCACCGCGCGGTCGCGGCTTCAAGCAGTCGGTCATAACTGCTTGAAGCAGTCCGTGTACGGCTGGCCTAATAGAATTCTGAGGCTCAGAAAATATTTTTGGGTGGATGCTCTTGAGATGTGGATGTGTATACTAGCCGATGCTCGTTACTTTATCGCGAGAACTTACGTTTTGTAAAGAAAAGGTATACCCGTATATTGTATCTACCTGTTTCCAGGATGGAAGCTATCTTTCTGTTTAAGTATTTCTGGTTCACGGAGCTATTTTTACAAGTTTGGTAAAGTCAAAGTTTGGTAAAGTTAGTAGTAAGTAGTAAGTAGATTAGTTGTAGAGGTAGGTATTTTTTACTGAAAACTGTTATTTGTTATTATTACACAAATTGCTATTTATTACTGAAAATTTAACTAATTTGAAGAAGTATTTCCTGCGATTCGTAAATTAAGAATTTCTCTGTTTTAGAATATAAGTGACATGTAATAAGGTACGGCATATATCTTGGAAAAGTTCACTAAATTAAGGTTATGATTATGAATTTCTCGTAGAATAATGTTTTTATGTATTCTTGTCATCGTATTCAGGACGATGTAAAAACAAAAAGCCCCTAAGGCAACCCACGGTTAGCGAAGGCGTGGATGCGACTTTACCAGTATGTGACACAACTGTACCGTAATAAGTCTTCTGTCAATAACATAAAAGGAGTTCGATGAGGCGCGTCCCGAGACATATGGGATAATAGCAATATCCGGGTAAATTGAGTTCTGACATACCGACTATTGGTTGAATTGTATTTTAATTTCAGTTCGAATTCTTTGTGATTGAAATAATAATCGGTACATGATCGTGTGCTGTGGCGATCCTTGCAAGATACCTATGTCCAGCAGTGGACGTCTATTGGTTGCAACGACGAAATAATAATACACTGCTAACATTGGTGCTTCATATGACATAGGATATAACATATTTCTTCCAAAAATCGAAAAGTTGACACTAGATATTTAAAAATCTAAAACCTTTATGCCTTTAAAACCTTATAGTACGGCAGCCCTGGAACAAAATTTTTAGTGATTAATAACAAGCTGAATTTTCGTGAGCAGGTTCCTTTCGATGAGACGAACAACTTTTTTATCTATGAAAATTTTCGATGGAGGTAGCTAATCCAGTGGGGAGGTGTTAAAAATTTCGATTCGCTCGGGTGGGAAATCGTTCCACTAAATTTGTAGGACTATGTAGCCATTTCATTATACAAGTATTTACTAAGCTGCATACACAAAATCAGCTAGTTATTAATAATGTTTAATAAATTTTATAACCTCATTATTTGGAAATATTCGGAGTGGAGGACGCTGTAGCTACCTCCATCGAAAATTTTCATAGATAAAACAGTTGTTCGTCTCATCGAAACGAACCTGCTCACGAAAATTCAGCTTGTTATTAATCACTAAAAATTTGTTCCAGGCATTGATATATAGTACTTGGATGGCTGGGTCATACAAAATTCACGAAAAACATGTCCCGAGAAAACCTATGTATATAAACGAGTATACATGTGTATTTTTATAAACAAACTAATACTTTGTAATTTATGTCTTAATACATTATAATACAGCCTAATTTTGCTTGCAATAACCTATGTAGCTTCAACTGATGGTCGCCCATTTTTCACCATATGCAGCTTCGAGCGAAAATAGGACCACATAAATGGAGTGGAGTCGCTATAATTTTTTTGTCATCTTTATTAATATTAAGTAGGTATTACATAGAATTTGTATAATAGAATATTATGTATCTATTGTGGAAATTTAAGTTGATGTTATTATTTTTAGGTGATAATTTTTATCTATACATATAATAAAATCGTAGAATTGCCGTATCTGTACATTGAAGATTTTTGCAAAATAATAACTGGGAGATGTTAGAGATAAGTAATAGAACGTAAAAAAGGTATTTTTGAAATTTTTGTCTGTTTGTCTGTTTATCTGTTTGTCTGTATGTTTGTGCACGCATCGAAATTAAACTCGCATTGATTTAAGTTCATTTTATCTACTTATACTTATTTAGATACTTTTTATCCCAAAATTCAGCACGGTTCCCTTGGGAGAGGGGATGAAAGTCAAAATGTGTACTTAGCTGTAATTCGTTAACGGGTGGTCCGATTTCATTCATTCTTTTTTTGATAGAAAGGAAATACTTTAAAGATTACTGGCTTATCTCTGAAAGGCTGGACCGATTTTGATGGGACTTTTACTGGTGGATGTTTACATTGTGATCTACCTAAACATCCGCCAGTGAACTTTTAACAGTTTTTAAAAAATCGGCTAAATGCGAGTCGGGCATCGCTCTTTTAGAGTTCCGTATTATATATCTACCGTATATTTCAAATTCATAACAAGTTAAGTTTTTTAGATAAACCCCACAACAAAAGTGGTCTAAAACTGACAACTTTGACAGCCCCCCATTTCTTCATTTTCGTAGCTAAAAAATAATAAATAATATATTTGAACTCTGCTTAATAAGCTCTAGACAATGACATCCCACATGCCAGGGTAAAAAAAATATTTCGACTCCTTTTCCATGTATGGGAGCCCCCTTTATTATTAATTTAATTTAATTTTTATTATTTGTTGTTATAGCGGCAATAGAAATACACATTCTGGGAAATTTTCAGCTGTCTACCTATTACGGTTATCGAGATGGTCAAACGGACAGACGGACGGACGGACAGCGGAGGCTTGGTAATAGGGTCCCGTTGGCACCTTTTGCGTACGGAACCCTAAAAAATGGTTAAGAAACTTCTTTGGTTTATATTCATAACGGAAAAAGTAAAAGTAAATTATTTCCATAATGAGTGCATTATGAAAATAATTTAAATTTACTTTTTATGATAATTAGATAACACCCAAATGTCAATTCCTAAGAATTCGGTCCCTCAGCAAATAATTTGAAAATGGGTAATTTTTTTTTTTAATATGTATGAAGAAGAATGAAGCTTTTTTATACAAGGAAATTCAAATATCGATTTTTGAATTTTTTTAATACTTACAATATATAAATCTAAGTAAATACCTAATATGACTTTTTCAAATAAGAAAATTTAATAACTCAATTAGTAAAACATTCACATTTAAATATTAAACAACGACTCTATGCAGCCGTTGTTCTAAATTATTCAATTGCTCCGGTAGCCCGAGCTAAATGGCGATGAATTTGATAAAAATATTGTACTCCCTCTGCCTTATACGCGCGTAGCGTGTTAGAAAAGGACACATAGATACTTTTGTTCATTTTGGTTGGTTATGCGATTTGTTTTTACAAATAATTGAAATTTGGATGGAATATACTATGTTTCTAAGCGAAATAATTCTTTTATATCGTTAATAAATGTTTACTTACTGAAAATATGATACACCATCTTTTTTTCTCACCTTACTCTGGTAGTTTTTACAAGATTTTATAACACAGTACGGCATTATTGACGCGTGTTCTCTCTGATGACGAACACGAGACTGAAGTGAAGATTGGAAATCTATACGCGTTTTGGCTCTCTCTAGGTTCGGACAATTTTAAGCGCTGACCATTTGTCCAAGTACTATAAGTCAGTGGTTCCAGGGCTGTTGTACCATTACAGTATCTCCCTGCCGCAGTGGTTAGCGCTGTAGTTTTATAAGTGGGAGGTTCCGCGTTCGATTCCCGGCAGTGGAAATTTGGGATTTTATAATTTCTAAACTGTCTCTGGTTTGGCTGGTGAGAGGATTTAGCCGTGGCTAGTTACCATGGTACCTAAAAAAACGACAGAATCCTAAAAAAAAGAATCCGATCAAGTAAGAAGAAGGTTTTACGTGCTGTCCAAAGTATGGGGGTGTAACACCTCCCGATTCCCAACTCCGAGTCACTTCTAAGAATTTCTTGACAGAAAAACTAGTAACTACCTTTTTTACCCGACTACAGCAAAGCCAAAAGGAAGGGTTATATGATTTTAGCAGTCTATGTATACATGTATGTATGTTTGTATCCGATTTTAGTGTGAGATTCTGTGTGTACCACCGTAGCTCCTAAACTACTGAACCGATTTTGATGAATGAGGTGTCTCTTGATTCGTTGTTATAGTTCGGGTGACATAGGCTACATTTTATTTACGAAAAAATCGAGAAGTCACCTTCGCGCGGCTTTCTAGATTATTAAATTAGTTTTGAATAGACATAACAGATGGCGCCACTAGCTGCTTGCACCGCGCTTTCTGCACACTAAATTATTATTAAATTACTAAGCATAGTCGGGTTATAGTTTACGAACTATATCTTGTTCAGTTCAATCCTGGAAAGCTGTGATAGCCTAGAAAGCTGTGATAGCCTAGTAAGCTGTGATAGCCTAGTAAGCTGTGATAGCCTAGTGGTTAGGACGACCGACTTCTAATCGGAGGTCGTGGGTTCGATCCCGGGCACCTCTAACTTTTCGGAGTTATGTGCGTTTTAGGTTTTTAAATATCACTTGCTTTAATGGTGAAGGAAAACATCGTGAGGAAACCTGCATGCCTGAGAGTTCTCCATAACGTTCTCAAAGGTGTGTGAAGTCTGCCAATCCGCTTGGCCAGCGTGGTAGACTATGGCCAAAACCCTTCTCACTCTGAGAGGAGAGACCCGTGCTCTGTAGTGAGCCGGTAATGGGTTGATCAGGACAGGAGGATAGTCGGGTTATAGTTTACGAACTATATCTTGTTAAGTTCAATCCTGGACCAACGAGGCAATAATTTACAATGCCATTAGCAGGTAAACCCGGAAGCTGTATAACATATTGATCTCGTATCAGCTTGCACTGAATCATCGCCCCTATATCTCGCACGAGAACCTGCCATTAATCAGTAGCAAAATGCGCTTTCACATAGCTCGATAGGGGTGGATCTCTTTACAAACATGAAATGTTGAAATAAAAATATCATTATTATAGACTTAATACTCTGATTTCTAATTCCGTGGAATTCTGAACACTGTCATTGTCATTTATAGATGAGTTATTTGTATGGAGAACAGAGTTAACATCTACGAAGTACGATTTTACCCCAAACTACTTTAATTCTTTGTCATCTTAAAAAGCGTAACATTACGAAACGTCAGAATTCCATGGAATTAGAAATCAGAGTATACATACCATTTTATTAAGCTTTTATTTTAGTTTCTGACCTCGTTAGTCTACCGGGTAGCTTAACCTTTAAGTACCTACGTGTGGTCTGACAGACACCTTGAGAGGTCGAAAAGTCTGATTACCTATGTTAGCGAAAAAGTATCCTGCTGTGCTTCTCTCTACCGTACCCCTCGGGAAGTCGTCCAGCAGCGTTCCTGCAGAGTGGCAGTGTTGGCGCGTACGATTTCGGTAAGTTTTGATTTTTATAAGATCACGAGTGGTCTGTCAGACCACTCGTCGGTACTTATGTAACTTTTTTTGGATGCGACTTTTTTCAGATTATATTGTTTTCTCTTGTATTTTCAGTCAGTTATAACAATGGATTAGCCAGGTTCTTCGGGCATGAAACGGGCAGCCACAAATAAAAATAAAAATGTTCCTGTACGTAAGAAATGATATCATACACTGCTTCAATATAAAGACCACCAAGAACATTTAGGGAAATGGCTAAATGAGAGCTCAGAGTCCAAATCTGAGGATATCTACCCAAATTTTACTGCTGGAGAGTGACCATAATTCAGCATCTGAACAGACTGTGATACTCGTATGAAACACGTGTGCCTACAATGCAGCAAGCCTATGCAAAGACTTTTTGTAAACTTTGATAGTTCCTACAATTTGATACCTTGTGATTTTTGAGAAAAAGGTAGATTATTTATGTTTTTTTATTTTTATTGTTTATCTAGCTATTAGTCTTTAAGAAAAAAATGTTGATAAGAAAATATAATAGTATTACTGATACATATTAATTATTTAGATAAAAGTTAATTTTTTCTAACGAAGAATCTATGATTGCTATATTAATATTTATAATTAGTAATAAATGTGAAAACTTTTGTATTTTGTTTTAGTTAAATAATAACTAGATATTTAATAATACATTGAAAAATTTTTTTTAGAAGAATAAGTAGAAACACAAAAGTTTTCGTTTGGAAAACTATGGTGGTCTGGCAGACCTCACGTCGGTACTTATGTAACTAAAATAGTACGTCGGTACTTAAAGGTTAAAGGATTGCGGATCATGGGGTCTCGAATTAAAATGTTTTTGGATTTTTCAGAATTTTCAAAAAGCAGCCCCGAGTGTGGAAGTTAGTAATGTTACATCTATGTATCTTGGAGAGCACGTCAAGTCATTGATCTTGGTTCTGAGCTCGTTTCGGTTGTTTCAGATTACTGTGCCATCGGACTATGACAATGCACCTGTGTCTCCGCATACACTTGAGCACTTCAATATCACCGTACAACATCAACGTAGTTGGCTAGTATCTGTAGAGATTGACTGCCAACATTCAGGCAGAAGAGTATCAAATATTCTAATTCGTTTAATAATTCTAAATTTGAATTTGTCCCTTGAAAAATCGCACATCAAAGTTTAGCGGGAATACCACCGAAGGGAGTTTGTATAAAAAATATACTTCAATTATACTTACGTCTGATGAACGTCGAAACGCGTGTCGGGCGGTGTGCGTGCGCCGATCAGACACATCAGGGAGTCTGTCGGGGCCAACACCCTCAACTGCAGCGCAGCTCGCGGGTACCACCAACGCCTCTCTTCTACCGCTACCGCTACCTGCAGACCAAGACAATTCTTAGGTATACCCCTCACAGGGGTAGGCGTGTAATGCCAAGTGTCCAGTCTAGCAATACAAGTATAAATTGAAAATTTAAAAAACCCCCGACATTCACCATATTGTGGCGGCAGCCATCTTGGATTTTCATAATGTTATTCCACAAGTTAAGCCCTTTCATTTGATACCGATATTAATGGAGTTATGAAAAAATATGTAATTCGCCATTTTGTAGCGGCGGCCATCTTGGACCGATTTTCATCAAACATAGCTAACAACACTCTCGACTAATTCACCTTTCAAACAAAAAAACCGCATTCAAATCGGTTCACCCGTTTGAGCGCTACAGGGGAACAGACAAACACACACACACACACACAGACACGTCAAACTTATAATACCTGTCATTTTTGCGTCGGGGGTTAAAAACTAGCAGAAGTCAGCTTTGGCCAGTCACTTTCTGCAAGTTTTACCTAGTCTTGGCGAGCACCATAGCGCAGTGGTGAGCGCTGTAGTCTTATAACTGAAAAGTCCCGGGTTCAATTGTCGGCAGAGGCAATTTGGATAATTGCTTAATGGTCTGGTCTGGTGGAAGGCTTCAGCCATGACTAATTACCACCCTACCAATTATGTCATACCGCCAAGCGATTTAGCGTTCCGGGATGTTTCCGCGTAGAAACCGATCAGAAAATAGATAGGGGTTTAATAAAATCTGCCACATCCCTAGCAGGTTAGCGAATAGCGAGTTGTATCTTAGACTGCATCGTCTTAGCCATCATGGTTGTACCATAATTGAATCAGGTATTTTTGAAACCACAGAAGTCCACTTTTTGGTGAAATGGAGCTAATAGTATTTTTATGCTGGCAATCCTGGCATACACCTTTGACTAAATTGAAACAACACAAGTCCTTTTCCTTCCACGTGTTTTAGTAAGCTGAAGCTTTAGAAATATTTTTGTAACAACACAAGTCCTGGACTTATGTTGTTTCTATAATTTCTTAACTGGTAACATTACTCCTATCTGTCATTTAGGCTGGCAAAAGATGCTTCTGTGCCTGTTATACCTATGGAAAAAGCATATCCATTGGGAAAAATACCAGTAAATATAAAAAAATGGATGATTTAAAGAAAATTTAAAATACTTACCCCCTGAAGAAGATATAAAAGAATTTTATCAGGAAATATACATGTGGCCAACATCACAAAATAATGATGAGGAGGAAGTAGGTAGTTGAGTACATTATTAAGTCGCCTAATTACATTATTTTTCCAATAAAAGACAAGATATCCTATACTGTATGTTTTATTTTCAGAGAAATTCTAGTAACAACATAAGTCCATCACATATAACTATTGTTTTTTCAAAAACCTGTAATTTTTTTAGTATCCAAATTTTTCGAGAATATGTATACTTGTGCATATTTTATATTGTCTGAACAAAACTATTATGTTTCCTTTGTTTTTTTGTCAGTATTCAGTTTTTATCTCTACTGAAAAATTTGATATCATGGAGTTGTGTAGTTACAAAATACCTAATTCAATTATGAGATCGCAGTCAAGGGCTAAGTTAAGAGAACTTAAATTGAAAAAAATCGTAAGAGACTTAAAAGCTTCCAAAAATACCAATCTCTTACTAAACAGGCCTTATTAAATAAAATGTAGCAACGTGAATTTATTGGGATGTCCCTTTTAATTATCGCTAATAGCAGCTCCAGCCGGCTTATTCGGTAGGAGCTTTTGCTCTGACAAATTTTATATTTAATCGCCGCCTCTCGCAATTAGAACAATTAGTTTACGTGTACAATTACGGGGAACACGTCTGTTTTACAAAAAAAAAAACGTTTACAATTAATTTGTATTGGTACCTATGTATTTTTAACCAACTTCCAAAAAGGAGGAGGTTTCTCAATTCGACCGTATAATATGCTTTTTTTATGAATGTTCGCGGATAACTTCGTCGTTTATGAACCGATTTTGATAATTCTTTTTTTGGTGGAAAGGAGATATCCCAAGGGTGGTACCATGATAAGGAAACCAGGGTTTGATGATGGCATACCAGAGAAATCGAGGGAACCTTCCAAAAATCGTAGTGGCGACTAGTGCGGTTGTAAGTTTTATTAGCTTATATTTACTCCAACATAGAGAACAGTGGAAGTTTCATCAAAATCAGCTTACTAGTTTTCGAGATATGGACTTTTAAGTACGTGGTGAAGTCGGTTTAACTTTCAATCTTTTAGATTATATCTTCATCTCACCTGATGGTAAATGATCGCTTCTCACCTTCTAAGGGCTTAGTGCTGGAAAAATATTTTGCAGGTGGTACGGCCTTGCCGGTAGGCTACCTAGCATGGCCGAAGCCTCCTATTAGATCAGAAATTTCTGTCCCTGTCGGGAATCGAAGCCGCGGGGACCTATTACTAATTATAAGACTGGCACTCATCTCTGTGCCAGGAAAGTTTAATGCAAATTTTTACTAACGGAAAACTTTCTTAGTGCCTAGATAGATACTATGCCTTAGATAGGTACTAAGTAGTAGTTCATTACAATATAATTAGCATAATATTCGTAGCTTAGCCCGACTTAATAGCTAAATAGGATTAGGAGTTCACTCGACGGAATCACGTTAAGAGGCTAATTATTGTAGAAGTAATTAGGAACAGAATTACCTACAGAGTAATGAAAGACAAAAGATTTTGAATGGGCGGTTACTACCTACGTAATTCAAAGCTATAATATTATACAAATATAAATTAAAAAACCCCCGACATTCACCATTTTGTGGTGGCGGCCATCTTGGATTTGCATAGTGCTATTCTACTAGTCAAGCCCTTTCATTAATTGATACCCATATTAAGGGAGTTGTGAAAAAATATGTAATCCGTCATTTTGAAGCGACTGCCATTTTGAATTGGTTTTCATCAAACATAGCTAAGAACACTCTTGACTAATTCACAATTAATTTTTAAACACAATTAATTTAATAGCCCATCGTATTCTATGGTTTTAACCCAACGTGTAGCAAGCTATTTGAGACCTTGGTAAAACCATTCTTTGGGCTTACATGCAAAAAATTGTCACACTGCATTTTCAACATCTCCTTTGGATTAAAATTTTTTTTCCACGCAAGAATTTCGCCATGGATCTGAATAAATAGTAATCTGACGGTGGAAGGTCTGGACTAAATGCTGGATGTGGTAGGAGTTCAATACCACCAAGTTCTTCGATCTTATTCCGCGTAACTTTCGCAGTATGTGGTTTAGCATTGTCTTGTTGTAAGAGAAACCGCTTTCGGTTAACTAAACCTGGATATTTCTCCGATAAAACTTCGGTTCACCCGTTTGAGCGCTATAGGGGAACAGACAGACACACGCATACACACACACAGACACGTAAAATTTCACCCCGTCGTTTTTGTTAAAAATATCCAAAAAGCTCTCAAAGTTGAGGACCTGGACAGTGACATAGACTACTTTTCATCCAGAGAAAACAAACACTTTCCGCAGGATAGCTTGCTATTCCCTGCTATTCATTTGTTCTTCAATCACGTTGCAACCGAGCGACAGATCGACTTAATTTTTTGCACAGATGCAGTTAAATATTAGTTCAAGATCTAGAAAGTGACTTTAGATACTATTTATCTCCCAAAAACAAATGGTCTCTTTAAAATTAAAAAAAAAAAACTTAACTCCACGCGGACGAAGTCGCTAAGCAAAAGTTACTTGACAATAAAAGACTGTAAAAGTTATTCAATCAGTTATTCAATTATACACCCTATTTCTATACTTATACAGCTGACCTCCTTATGCAGCAGTCGCACGTGGAAGCTGGCGACGTCGCTCACAGGCTCGCCGGCCTCTGTGACGTAATACACGAGCAGCGAGCTGACCGGCGCCATGTCAGCCGTCACGGGGAACCTGCGGGTACATGGGTACATTTTATTTGGGTCTACCATAGACATATTATATAGAGTACTTAGATCGGTGATCGTTGTTGTTTACGAATTCACGCGTGCCAAAATCTAGACGCACGGCAGTGCGTCCGGTAAGTTCCGGCCGCTTTTAAATTAAACAAAAGGAGTAAAAAAATGATGTCAAGCTGAAAACAAGAAAACTATTGCCAATCCCAAATGAGCTTCAAAAATACCGGTGTTATGATTAAGACATAAATTATTTAAATATATTTTAACAGGATCCCTAGGAATGCGATGACAGCTTTTTGCGATTGATTACCAAACTGATTTGATTTGTGTTCGCAATTCGAAATAGCGCAAAATGGCACTTTCACGGTTATTTTTGTGCACTAAAACAAAAAATTACCTACGTCGAAATTTCGAGTGTGATTTTGGAATTTGTGCACAACTGTGCATCAGTTTGACCCGCGTTTTCCTCTTACTTCGCTGTCCTTGATTATTTCTATGGTCAGAATGGATAAAACAATATCATTGCCGCTGGCTACGCTAGAACATGACAGTCGATATGGCCTTGTCACGCGCTTGCTGTGACAAAACCGCTTTGTTTGGTGTATCGTGTTTCCGTAACCAAAACAGCTTTTGTATAAATATTTCCAGAAGCGCTGCGTTGGATTGGCTCATGAAAAGCGTCACGCGAAGGCAGTTGATGGACATACATAAATACTGCAACTTTATTGTTTGCGCTTTTGCGCCTTTCTCAATAAAATTCAACACTATGCAACAATGGCAATGAACAGTGGTATAATGTAATGATGAGTTAGGTACTTATTTAAATTCAATTTGCTAGTTGGCAGTGTAGAAAAAAGCATTAGGTATAGCTTTTTTACCTGACTACAGGAAATCCAAATGGAACGGTTATGATTTTAGCAGTCTATGTATGCATGTATGTTTGTGTCCGATTTTTGTATGAGATTCTGTGTGTTCCACCGTAGCGCCTAAACTGCTGGGCAGATTTTGATGAATGAGGTATCAATTGATTCGTTGTTGTAGTCCGGGTGCCATAGGCGACATTTTATATACGAAAAAAATCGATAAGTGACCTTCGCGTGGCTAAACTTGAATATTAAGTTAGTTTCGGATTAACGTAACAGATGGCGCCACTAGCTGCTTGCCCAGCGCTTTCTTCTGTTCGAATTCTATATTAGTACGCAGTTGAATACACGTTTTTCTGCACACTAAATTATGATTATTTTATATTAAATTATTATATTATTATTATTAATAGTCAGGTTTTAGTTTACGGACTTTATCTCTTGTTACTCATTTATAATACGAGAGCAAGCGCTGGACACAAGAGGCACATGATCGTGTTCTGGGGCGGTGTTTGCAAGAGACCTATGTTCAGCAGTGGACATCTATCGCTTGAGACTGTGACTATCTATAATAGTTATCCAGCCGCGTGAAGGACCGTGCCGAGAACGGAGTAGTGTAAATCATCCTTTATTCCACCCTAAGAACCAATATTTTAACAGCAATACATTCCAATCAGTTTACAGAGACAAGCCTCACCGCATTAAAAGTAAAGGCCATTACACACACCAATAAACACAATCGCGCCAATAGCTATGGGATTAACCTGAATCGAATTTACAGGGCGGTAATTATTCTTTGGACCCACTCAATTTTCAATTCCCGCTTCCGCGCCGTGTAATTAAATGGATCAAATTTGTATCGTTCTCGTTGCAAGTACATACCAATTTGTAGTACTAGAGGTGATGAACACTTTGTACAGTGTTTCATATATACTGGTCCATCGAAGCACTAAAATAAATCATGTAGGTGCATAGAAATTACAACAGCAGAAATCTAGTACACCCGATAAGTCTTGTTCTAAATTCAAATCAAAAAACGTTTAAAGTTAATTTAGCGTCTCTTTTCCTGATAAAATTTATCGATGTACCAAAAAGGTATATGTTCCATAAATAAAAATGTATCATCAGATTTTCATCAATTGAGCTGTTGAGAAGGACTTGAATCAATTTCCTAAAAGCGGCCCAGCCTAGCCGTACATATTCGTCTCTTGGCTTCCTCAACGAAATAGTTTTTAGTTCTAATTTCAGCCTAATCCGTCCAGTGTTTTAGGTTGTGCATTGATAGACCAGTCAGTCAGTCAGCAAATCACATTTTCCTTTTATATATATTTAGATTATAAAAGATTTGTACACTTAAATATTTAAGCCCGCCAACCCGCATTGGAGCAGCGTGGCGGGTCTAAGCTCTAAATCCCTCTCTCCTATGAGAAAGGAGGCCTGTGCCCAGCAGTGAGACGTAAAAACGGTTGTAGTGGTGGTGGTAGTAGTCTAGAGTCTAGTTGACAAGTTGAAAACTAGACTATAGGACTTGTCGACTAGACTATAGGACGTATACGTTGAGATTAGGACATTTTTTCCAAATTGTATCGTGCATCAGTTCTCGAGCTCTTTGTATCGCTCCCATTCCGAGTATAGGTATTAATGATCCCTCTTTTTTAATAACCTCGTAAATCGTTTCGGGCTTTATTGAATTCGGAACCACTTTAGCGACTAATCGCTTCGCATTTTATTGCTTTTACAATATGCGCGAAAAGTTCCGTATTACTTTGTAGAAAGTTCAATCTGGCACTCTGTTACCTGCCATTAATAAAAAACCTGGACTTTTTGTTTAGGTATTAATGATCCCTTTTTCAATAATCTCGTAAATCGTAGTGGGATTCATTGAATTGGAGCCACTTTAGCGAAAAATCGCTTCGTATTTTATTGCTTTTAAAATATGCGCAAAAACTTCGTTATTGATTTTGTGGAAAGTACCTATAAACCGGCACTAATTTTGATAAAAGAAACCTGGGCGTGAGTTTGCTTTTTTATTTTTTACAAAAATTTATGTAAAATCGCTATTTCTATTTAATAGTTATTATTAAAGCGCGGTAACATGTACCGCGCTTATTTATCAGACTACATCGACACATTAGGGAATGTGTCGATGTAGTCTAATCCAATTGAGATTGCAGTTATGCACTAACTTTTAATCGACATAAAATGCTGTAAGTGCTCTGCAGGCTATTTTAGTAAACAGGTTTCCAAAATTCAACCTTAATGATTTATTTTTTGTCTGATCGTCTAGAAAATCCTACAAGGAATAAAAATTATCCAATTTCACGAGTATTTAAGATTTACCTTAAACCTTCATAAAGGTTAGTAAAACTTTTGCGCTTCAATAAGAATCATTAAAATTAAGAGTACCAACTTTTCACTATTGATAAAGTAAGTTCGTACGAATCCTATACTATCCAAATGTCCATTTATGAGGCTATTACGAAACTATTCGTTTAACTTCGAAAGTAATTTAAGTTAAAGAGACGTCTTAAGGCGGGCCCAAACCATAATGGGCGAAGTTCGGTTAAACCACGATAGATCATTGAATAACCTTCATGTAACTACTTACTGTGTGCCTGATTGTTTTTTTTTTGTTAGGAATGGGTGATGGGTCTATTATATTTGAAAAATTCGTAGAAAAAGACGTAGAAACAGAGATACAAAATTCTGAAAATTTGTAAAATTAGTTTGTTATTTGGTAGTAAAAGTCCTTAGGTAGCAACGACAAAAAGTAGCATAATCATGATTAGAAATGCTAAAAAACATAATCAAGCAAAATCAGTAAAATGTATACTTCCCAATTACTCCACCTTACTACTATGTTAGGCGCAGTCGGTAGGATTCCTATTAGACAAGAACGACAGTATGAAATTATGACATCACAAGTTACTATCATAGAAAGATTTCATAGAAATTCAATACAAATATCCGTTTATCGAAAAGAGGACAGAGAAAACATTTCAAAAGCAAATCACTTATATTGATCGATTTTGATATGTTTTTTAGATTGCATTCTGTTTAAACATTTTATAAAGTGATACTGAATAATCTATTAAGGTAAAGTCTCCTTATTCCGTGGTATTTTCATAAAAACTCGAAAGAACGTCAAAAATTAAGCATTTACTACACCTTTCTGAAGAACTGGCTATTTTTATCAGAAGCGTTATTTATTTAACTCTTGAAATATCCTAAAAGGACAACAATTACAACTTGATTTAAATGTAAAATTAAATTAAATATGAAGAAAGTCCGAATGCTCCAATTCCGTGGTAAAAATCCTAATTCCGAGGCAAATGGCTCCTAATTCCGAGGGTACAAAATACAAAGGGAAACGAGTAGAATGAATTCTACATGGTGTTCAAAAATGAACTGTATTTACTTTTGTATTTATTAATAGATTTCAAAATCAATTCGATACGTATGTAATTGTTTAATTATGTTTGTGTGTAAAATATTAATATATGTATTACTATTTGCTGACGACACGTCTTTGATTTTTAAAGTCGATAGGACTAAGGACAATTTTGACGATGTAAATAATACATTATCTCAAGTTTCACACTGGTTTACTACAAACAATCTACTTTTGAATGCAAAAAAAACCAAGTGTGTCGAGTTTCTATTGCCCAATACAAGGGTTACTAGCAAAAATTTAAAGATAAGTGGTGAGCCATTGAAAACTGAGGACACAACTGTGTTCTTGGGAATAACCCTAGATGCAAAGCTTCAATGGGGCACCCATATAGCAACACTTGCTGGCAAGCTCAGCTCTGCTGCTTACGCTGTTAGGAAGATTCGACAGATAACAGATATAGAAACTGCAAAAATTGTTTATTTTGCATATTTCCATAGTATTATGTCGTATGGACTCATACTATGGGGTAAAGCGGCTGATATTGAAAAAATTTTCGTTTTACAAAAAAGGGCAATTCGCGCAATTTATAATTTAAAACCGCGGGATTCCCTTCGAGAGAAATTTAAAGAAATAGGTATTCTTACGGTAGCTTCTCAATATATCTATAACAATATAATTTTTGTTAGGCAAAACATTCACAGTTACATTAAAAAGTGCGAATTACACGACAGGCAATTAAGAAATAGAAATAGGCTCGTGATTCCTCAGTTACGCCTCAAAAGGGTCCAAAGGTCATTTGTGGGAATGGGCGTAATGTTCTATAATAAAATTCCACAAGCAATCTTAGACTTGCCTTTACACAAGTTTAAGAACTCTATTAAAAATATGCTCATAAAAAAAGCATATTATACAATTGAAGATTATATAAAAGATAAAAAAGCATGGAGCAATTTCTCAATGTCTTAAACCGAGTATTTGATTATTGGTGTTCAATTCGATGCTTTGATCATGGGTAGCCTAAGTATGTCACGCTCTCTTTAAACATTTCTGTGGTGGTGTCGTGTGGTGCGGGTTGTTACGTTCCCTCGAATATGGTTGAGCGAAGCAATGGCTGGATCATGCGTCATGCTCGTGAACGGGTGCCACCGTCGGAAATGGGGCTACTTTTGTCTGCCCTTCTTCACATGTGTAGAATTGTAAGCACCATTCCGAACCTGTGGTAGATTCATTTGTCGATTCGTAAACGCTTCCGAAAGTTTATCTGAATAAAATTATGATTACTTATATAAATGATAAAAAGGCGTGGATTTGACTCGTTCCAGCAATGCGCGAGACGGCAATTCAATCATGTACTTACCATAAAATTGTTATATTGATATTGTAAATTTGGAAAAGAGCAACCGCCGAGTTTCTTGCTGGTTCTTCTCGGTTGGAACGGCATTCCGAACCAGTGGTAGATTCATCTGACTATTCAAAAGCACTTGTAAAAGTTTATTTGAATAAAAAACTTTTCTATTCTATTCTATTCTATTCTATATTATTAATATATATATAGCTGCTCGTGCTGATTCATTCACTGACTGACTGACTGACTGACTGACTGATTGATCACCTCTCCTGAACAATTTTGTATGAATTTTTTTTTTCAATAATGGTGTCGTAGAGAGGACAAAAATTCATTCGGAACAAAAATATGGAGAGAGCTGATGATTGAGGATTTCAGAGACGAGCGACGGGCACGCTTAAGGTACTGAAGATAGGTGGGGGGTGCTCGAGCAAATGTCACTCGAAACGTCATCCAATTGGCAGTGAGCTGAAAAAAAAATCAAAATGGCGAAAAAAAGATGGCCGCCATACAAATTTCGTCAGTGTCCATCTCGAAGGATATAAAAGATGGAAGAGTGGTTTCTTCGCAGAAGATGATGAGAATCCGAAGGTCTACTCGATGAATAGAAAAAAAAATCAAAATGGCGGAATTTATTTTTCCATAGAAAATGTATGGCGAATATTGAGAGAGAGAAGTTGTGAACTATGCAAGGCGGTTGATGCGGTTCTTTGGAGAAATCTCAAAGAAAAATATGGGAAGACATGATGATTGAGGGTTTGGAAGATGGTTAATGAGCCCGGGTAGAGTATTGTAGATAGATGGGGGCTGCTCAAACAAAAAATACTCAGAACCTCATCCAATTGGCACTAAGGTGAAAAAAATCCAAAATGGCGGATTCAAGATGGCGGCTATACAAATTTCGTTGGTGTCTATCTCACCAAGTATAAAAGATGGAAGAGTGGTTTATTTGAAAAATATGATCAAAAACCAAAAATCAACTAGATGAACAGAAAAAGAAAAGATGGCGGAATTTATGTTTTGGAATTTATGAAGATAGGTGAGAGGTGCTCAATCTAAAAGTACTCTAAACCTCATCCAACTGGCAGTGATAAAAAAAAAATACCAAAATGGCGGATTCAAGATGGCGGCTATAAAAATTTCGTCGGTGTCTATCTCACCAAGTATAAAAGATGGAAGAGTAGTTTCTTTGAAAAATATGATCAAGAAATAAAGATATACTTGATGAACAGAAAAAAAATCAAGAGTGCGGAATTATATTTTCACACAAAAAAAAAATATATATTCATTAATGGTTTCGTATAGAAGAAAAAAATGTATGCGGAGGAAAAATATGGAAAGAGATGATGATTGAAGATTTTGAAGATGGGTGAGGCACGGCACATCCAGGGTATTAAAGATAGGTGGAGGCTGCTCAAACAAAAACAACCTACTCGAAACCCCGCGGTCCGCTTTAGCGGGCCGCGCAGCCACGCGCCCTACTAGTTAATATATATATAGCTGCTCGTGCTGATTCATTCACTCACTGACTGACTGACTGATTGATCACCTCTCCTGTAAAATTTTGTATGAAAATTATTTTTTTCACAAATGGTTTCGTATAGAGGATAAAAATTCATTCAGAACAAAAATATGGAGAGAGCAGCTGATGATTGAGGATTTCAGAGACGAGCGATGGGCACGCTTAAGGTATTGAAGATAGGTGGCGGGTGCTCGAGCAAATGTCACTCGAAACGTCATCCAATTGGCAGTGAGCTGAAAAAAATTCAAAATGGCGAAAATAAGATGGCCGCCATACAAATTTCGTCGGTCTCCATCTCGGAAGGTATAAAAGATAGAAGAGTGGTTTCTTGGCAAAAGATGATCAGGATCCGATGGTTTATTGGATAAATAGAAAAAAAAAACAAAATGGCGGAATTTATTTTTCCATAGAAAATGTATGGCGAATATTGAGAGAGAGAAGTTGTGAACAATGCAGGCCTTTGATGCGGTTCTTTGGAGAACTCTCAAAGAAAAATATGGGAAGACATGATGATTGAGTGTTTGGAAAACGGTTGAGCAGCCCGGGCAGGGTATCGTAGATAGGTGGGAGGTGCTCCAACAAAAATTACTCAAAACCTCATCCCATTGGCACTGAGCTGAAGAAAAACCAAAATGGTGGATACAAGATGGCTCTTTTTATTTATTTTTTTATTTTAGCTCACTGCCAATCGTATGATGTTTCGAGTGATATTTGTTTGAGCACCACCCACCAATCTTCAATAGGTGCACTGGCCGTGCTCTTCATCCGTCTCCTAAGTCCTCAATCATCAGCTGTCTCAATATTTTTCCTTCGCATGATTTTCTTCTATACGAAACCATCAATGAAAAAAACAATTTGTACGGAAAAATAAATTCTGACATCTTGATTTATTTTCTATCCATTTAAAAGTAGTATTTTCTATCCATTTTCAGTTCAGTGCCAACTGGATGAGGTTTCGAGTAATTTTTGCTTGAGCACCTCCCACCTATCTACAATACCCTGCCCGGGCTCCTCAACCATCTTCCGAACCCTCAATCATCATATCTTCCCATATTTTTTTTTTGAGATTTCTCCAAAAAACCACATCAAAGCCTTGCATAGTTTACAACTTGTAGTCTCTTCAATATAAAAAAAGAAAAAATAAATTCCACCATTTTGGTTTTTTTTCTTTTCATCGAATAGACCTTTGGATCCTGATCATCTGTTGCTAGGAAACCACTCTTCCATTTTTTTTACCCTCCGAGGTGGACACCGACGAAATTTGTATGCCGGACATCTTTTTTTCGCCATTTTGAATTTTTTTCAGCTCACTGCCAATTGAATGACGTTTTGAATGACATTTGCTCAAGCACCCCCCTCCTATCTTCAATACCTTAAGCGTGCTCTTCACCCGTCTCCAAAATCCTCAATCATCAGCTCTCTCCATATTTTTGTTCCGAATGAATTTTTGTCTTCTATACGGAATCATTAGTGAAAAAAAATTTTTTATACAAAATTTTACAGGAGGGGTGATCAATGAGTGAGTCAGTGAATGAATCAGCACGAGCAATAATAAGATAAACGTTTTAGAATATGAATGTTTGCGTGACTGAACGTGAATGATACTTGGTGTAACTGAAACCATACTGAAATATTGTGAGCATCCTGTATTTTATTTCTATACATACCACGTAATTAGAGGCTCATAGAACCTTATTCCGAGGTAGTATTTCTATCCATACCACATAATTAGGGGCTCATAGAACCTTATTCCGAGGTAATACCACGGAATTGAGTTTTGTAACAAAAAACACGTTTCCTAATTCCGAGTGTTAAAAAAGAAAAAATTTTTCCATAATAAACAAATAATTTAAAGCTTAATTAGATTATCTTCGTAAATATGAACAATACTCTCTCAAAATTGCATCGAAATATGTATAAATTTAATTTTCTTTTAAATTAATTTTCTTTAGCTTTCCCATACAATCTATCAATAAATTACCTAAATAGGTAAACTTTGACACGGTATAGTTAGTGATTGAGACGCCAAAGTGTACCTCGTAATTAGGACTCTGTAACCTTATTGCCTATTTATATATTCAAAACCGAAAAAAGAAGTATTTAACATAAAACGACTCTAAAAATTGAAAAAGTTATGAAGTCTATGAAATCGCAATTCCGCGGTATACCACGGCGTTAGGAACCGGCTAAAATATTTGGCACCTAATGCCGAGGTATTTTCAAAACCTATTTTCACCATAATTTATTTACAAATATTCACAAAAGTTGATTGTTTTCGATTGAAAATATAGTCCTTCAAATATTCAAATCTAAATAAAAACAAATAAAGCTCAAAATTAACGGATAAACACTATTTAAAAAAATGTAGGTATTTCGTGCACGAGGTCCAAAATGTATGAAACATGCGTTCGGGCCGGCTGCTAGTGTAAAACTTGCCGGTTATTTTAAAACATATACATATAAAACCAACAATTTCGTCATTTATCTATGGAATGATAAACTATCAATTGATTAAGATATGTTGCAGTAAAAAATAGCTTGGTGATCGGTTGAAAACGCTGTTTTTCTATATACCTCGGAATTGGGTGCCAATTTTAGAATACCACGGAATAAGGAGACTTTACCTTAGATGAATTTTTATCAACTATCAACTACCTGTTGTCTGTAATTTTGTGGTACCCAGGAAACCGCTACCACCACTACAACTCTTTAACGTCCCACTACTTTGGCATCACCACGCTGCTCCAATGTGAACTGGCGGACTTCCAGGGAATATTTACTACTAACAAATATCAAAATACTAGTAAAAAGTTCATAACCTTATACCAATTTGAAGGTATTTATCGATACATCCATGTAATTGTGTAGCATCTTATCTTACGATATATATATTATGAGAATTTTTTTACATAAAGAAGCCAATAATCTTCCTCGGGTCGGCCAGAAAGATAAAATGGTCCCAAGGGTACCAATGCTCCGCGTCTTATGAATTATGTCTGCCTTAAAGCCATTTATACCGTACCGTGGTGAAACCTGAGGCTTCCCAGTTTTTAATAAAAAATATCCTGTAGGTAAGTTGTAATATTTTCTTTTGACATTATTATATTATGTTGCAAAATATTATGTAGGCATTTAAAAAAAATATTTATTATTTTAAAAAAGAAGTAGGTATAATACTTTCAGGGATACTTTCAGTGTAATGAATTTCGATGATTTTTTGGATTTGGATGTATGGCATATCGTTAAAATCCTTATATTGATTGATTTCCGAGTGATATTGATATTATACTTACTTCGTATTTTGGTAGGGCAGTCGTGTTTTTTGTTTTTGTCAGCTACACGCACGAAAAAGCATGACTCATTGTCACATACCGCGTGCAAGCGAGAGCGCGGAACAAACGATAGAAAGGCAATGCTTTCTTACGACGTTATCACGTAAAATTATCGTCCGTAAACCGATTTTACAGACAACTATTTTTTTTGAATTGTAGCTTGTTTTCTCTAAATTCTGATTTGGTGGGATATACGATGCTGAGCCATTATGACTGAATCAACATGATTTACCATAAGAACATATCGCAGTGAAGCGAAGATTTATCATCCAACAAAAAATTACAAAATAATTTACATACAGTGCTCGCGGCACACAGATTTTGTTAGCGTTGTCTGTTCTAGTACCTACATAATAATTCAATGCTATTAGCATTTAATATTTTTAGATAATTTAATTCAAATGTTTAATGAAGTGATAACAAAGATTAATTCTCCATTTAACTTTGCATTCAAAGTCCATCATGCCCGCCGTAACATACAAGATCTAACGCGATAAACCTATCTAACTATTCCATAGCGTACATCCCAGAGCGGCTAACTAGCTCCTATGCAAACTAGATCAGTGACAATAAGCCCTCGATAAAGTGCATGAAGGCAATTTGCTAATCGATCAAGTCTATTTCCAGGTCAATTAGTTTATCAGCCGTGTCAACTGGATGCAGCGTTGCAATTGTTACGTCAATAGGGATAAGCGGTGAACAATAAATAAAAACTGATCATATATAAGTAGGTATAGATCGACCAGAATCTCATGAAAAATAGGGAAATTAAATTTTGTAGTAAGCAACACTAGGTTAACTCGGCTGTCCTACTGATAAACAAAGTAATTACATTCAGAACACCTTACCTGGGATCGTTTAACTAAACGAAAAATCAAGCAACTGCATTTTAAATACAAAAACAAAGTATTATTAACATCCAATTACTTTGTTTTTGTGTTTTGCTTGTTGTTTACTTGGTTTTTGCATTTATATTCCGGGTTAGTGAGTGCAGTTACTTTTTTTGGGCAATTTAAATTTCAGTAAACGGTTCAAGTTATTTGAAATATTAAACTGTGGTAAAAAACTACTCGACATAAAACTTTTGTTAATGCAAAAAGTCAGTTTCACAAAAAATGTCAGTTACTTTGTTTATCGCTAGGACAGCCGTAGTGTTGCTAACCTTGGAATTTCATTTCCCTATTTTTCATGAGATTCTGGTCGATCTATAGTGTAATGTTGCCATTCAACAGGATTAAGTACGATGGATTAACGTCCTGGACGTTACCTTTTTTAACCGACTTCAAAAAAGGAGGTTCGGTGTTCAACTGGTATGTATGTATCTATCTTCTATAATATAATAAAACTGTAACAGATCCAATTCTGTACATTGAAGATATTTTGAAAATTTTTGTTGGAGGGCACTCTATAATCGATACTGAAGCCAAAACTGCAATTTGTTTCATTTTTGTCTGTCTGTCTGTCTGTATCTTGGCCGCGCATCACGCCGAAACTACTGAATGGATTCGAATGAAACTTGGTACGATTTGAGTTTATAATCCGAGGTAGGACATAGGATACTTTTTATCCCAAAATTCACCACGGTTCCCTAGGGAGAGGGGATGAAAGTTAAAACGTGTATTTAGCTGTTTCTTATTCTTATTCTTTAACACGATGTTCGATTTCACTCATTCTTTTTTTGTTAGAAAGGTAGTACTTTATATATTGTCGTGTAAATATTTCAAGGTCATAGGTTTGTTACTTCAGAAATGACAGACATTTATTGGGTTCAAATAACATGGGACCCGGATCTTTGTACGTACGGCTTATTTTAAACTGGCGTGCGTTTAAAATGTTTGTCGGTCTGTCTATTTGTTTCAACTAATCTCAGAAACGGCTGGATCGATTTTAACGGAACTTTCAATGGCAGATAGGTGTTGTTATAAGGAGTAACTTAAGCTACATTTAGTTTAAGTACATAAAAGAATTATGGGATCCGTTCCGATCCTATATAAAACCTATAAACACGCGAACGAAGTTGCGGGGGTCAGCTAGTATGTATATAAGTATGTATGTATGCATGTTCGCGATTATTTCAAAAACTATTGAACCGATTTTGATATTTTTGATTGGTACACCGATTTCTCTGAGATTTCTGGAACAAAGTCGGTTCAATTTTTCCTTAAATATACCTAGCTTGTCATCACAACAGACCATGCCAGTTTAACTGCCCCATACGTTTTGTGGATATCTTGTTGGGCTGCGATTCATCAAATCCTGGGTTCGAGTAACTAACTGGTTGGGCCAAAAAATAAAAAAGTCATTGGATTTTATGTCAAGAAATTCTTAGTAGTAGTCCGGATCTGGGAAAATGGCGGTGTTAGATGCAGCTCCATGCCTCGTTAAGCCTTAGCTCCTGCGCCCGATCTCTTTCTAGTGTGTCTATACAAGATGGAACTACACCTAATCCGTAATATCATTATACACATCCAAGTACACTGTCAAACAGATACCTAGGTACAGTAAAATTTTAAATTAAAATAACATTTGCAGTAGGTAACCGCTGAAAATAAATGTGACAATTCAATGTATTCACCTGCAAGCAATAAAAATAACCACATCGAGCATATGAACAGAATATATCGTCCAATACGTCCGCGTCAGGATGGAAACAAGATTATGGGTGTGATGAATGGCTCCCGCGGGTCATAACGTACCATTGCATTCGTTCTGTTTTTATACGCTTCCTGCCTCGTTAGCGGGTTCATCCATAAATGTATTATATTCTCCGAATAAAGCATATACGAAATAAATTTTC
The DNA here is from genome assembly GCA_920104075.1 of Melanargia galathea. Lineage (NCBI taxonomy): Eukaryota > Metazoa > Arthropoda > Insecta > Lepidoptera > Nymphalidae > Melanargia > Melanargia galathea. The sequence goes on from OV049869.1 coordinate 5,011,044, forward strand.
ACAGTCATTTACTTTGCGTTTCAAAAGCACTGAAAATTTGATTTTATCGAGTACTATATATTTTTTGGATTATACCATATTCGATCCATAATGCAGTGTGAGTCCACAAAATAATGTGCCAAAAAAAATGTTTGTAAAAATCTTTAATGGGTCAAAAAAGATGTCATAGATTACAAATTTTAACCTACCTCTTTGCATTAGGTATGTGTCAAATAAATGATTAGAATTTATAGTATGTATTGAACTAGAAGTTTCTTGGACGTCTTTTTCATTAAATCCAGAACAATATTTGTTTCACTCAAGAATAAAGGGAACTACAAAGAACTCCCGGAGAGCTGCAGTTCCAAGTGATAATAGACGCCAAACTTTTTGACACAAAAGTCCTATTGGGAGGGAAGGAAGTTGCAAAACATTCCGAGACTTGAGAGACAGTTACCGTAGTTGTTCTATTAGAATGGACATTGTCTACGTATTGGAGATTCTTGTCAAGGGAATAAGACCAGATATTTGACCAGTCCAAGTAAAGCAATCGAAAAGGATTGCACCGAATCGTAAAATAGGAACTTTACGACTTTTACAAACTGGGATCGGACAACATGAATGATGAGATATGAACTGGAAAAATCCTAATAATAGAATAGTCCAAAATCCTAGTAATAGGTAGTAATAGAAATTATAGCGTAATCAAGAACACAAAATACGACTGAAACCATAACTAAGAAAAACCAAGGAAACTATAATCGACTTCTATTCTTCTATTTGCAATTATTTTAACAGGTGTCACTTTATAAAAATAAGTGGTAAAACATAGAGAATTGCTATCAATGTTATCACAAATTGTCTTTAAAATTTTTGGGGAAAGAACTTCGTTTGGTCATTTTCATATTTCTATGAAAATGTCTAACCCAAGTTCTCTTTGGATTTATGTCTAAAAATTAAATATAATCATGCTGCCGATTGAAAGACTTTGCACAATTAAAGCAGATGCTTCCCAGCAGGAAACTAAAAAGAGTTTAGGTTTTAATTTACCAAAGAGTGGGTATAAAATTTACATCTCAATTAGGTTACAGCTTCCTCCAGTAGGAACGTGGTGGCATTTTTCTCTAAAGATGCTCTTAATTACCCACGCCAGAGCTTATTTATGGCGGCGTTTTATGCGACCGTTACTCGGGCAATGCAATTTTCAGGGACTAATTATCGAACGCTGTAAAAGTAAAAGTTTTACGGACGACCATTTATTTCTCTTTTGCTTATGGCGTTTAAGTGGCGTGGGAATCGAGTTAGTGTGTCTTTGGCAAGTTTATTCTTGGTGCAATTCTGTTGAATTTGTAACAGTTCCTTAGAGCTTTTCATGTTTTGTTTGAGAAAAATGTAGGTATATAGAATTTTCTAGATAGTGTACATCGTTTACTATATCAGATGGTCAAGCATAACAGATTCGTCACCGCTGCCAGTAGCCGCTGCCGGCAGCCGTACGATGAGTACACGCTCGCGCTCGCTATGCCACCAGCCTGACTATACCTATTGAGATAACTTCAAAGTTTCAGTACTCACGTGTAATTAAATCGGCACAGGTCCGTGTTGTCGGCGGGGTTGGGCGCCGGCACCGCGGCCCAGTGCACGGCGCGGCCGCCGCTCGTTACCGCCGCCAGCAGCCGCTGCCGGCAGCCGCACGACGACCACACGCTCGCGCTCGCTATGCCACCAGCCTGAATAAACAAAATAAACAAGATAAAAAAATAAACAAATAGACGAATAAACAAGGTACACAAAATAAACACAAATTTTAAATACCCTCGACGGTCTGCAGTGCCTTCTGGTGGTCAGATGTTCAGAAGAGGACCATCCGAATCCCCTAATACCTAGCCAACGATAACGGCAAACAAGATGTGTGACTTGTGAGGTGAGAGATCCCGGATTCGATTAATCGGCAGGCTCCGGCCGTGGTTAGTTACCATCCTACCGGCAAAGCATGCCGCCAAGCGATTTAGCTCCGATACCGTGTAGAAACCGATGAGCGGTATGGATTTAATAAAATGTGGCATACCCCGTCCAGGTTAGCCCGCTTCTATCATTGCCTACATCGACATAAGTGTCGATGTAGGCAATGATAGAAGCGGGCAACCAGGTAAGATTGCAGTCAAGGATTAACTTGTAGATGAATAAAAAAAATAGGTAACTGATGCCGTAAGTTTCATTCTGACCAGTAGGTACAGTATAGACCTGAAGTATAGATACATTTTCACACAGTTCTGGCCAGTTCGGTGACACAATCAGTCCTACTTTCAAAGTCGTGTGCAATATCTGTTTCCTATTTTTAACCCCCGACGCAAAAACGACGGGTGTTATAAGTTTAACGTGTCTGTGTGTGTGTGTGTGTGTGTGTCTGTCTGTTCCCCTGTAGCGCTCAAACGGGTGGACCGATTTGAATGCGGCTTTTTTTGTTTGAAAGGTGAATTAGTCGAGAGTGTTGTTAGCTATGTTTGATGAAAATCGATCCAAGATGGCCGCCGCTACAAAATGGCGGATTACATATTTTTTCACAACTCCCTTAATATGGGTATCAAATGAAAGGGCTTGACTAGTAGAATAGCACTATGTAAATCCAAGATGGCCGCCGACACAAAATGGCGAATGTTGGGGGTTCATTAAATTTTTAATTTATACTTGTGTTTAGGTATACATACATACATACATATAATATGTATATCATGAAGACATGCTAGGTCAACACGAGCGGCCAGCTCGTACTATTACTCAGTTTAATGAAAAACTGTTTGAAAGTTACCTGTAGAGGCGTAGGCAGATTTTCTACCAAGAGATAGCACTTCGACGTCGAATTCCATCGTCGGATGCGCTCACGAGCAAGCACGTAGTGAGTCTCTATTTCTTTTCCCTCCACAGCTACCAACTCTGCCTGTTAATAAAATAATACTATTCAACTTATTGTACCCATGCTATTTATTGTATCCATGTTAATATTTAGAGAGAAAGAAGTCGAAAGAAGAAAGAAGGCTGGGCAGCTTTGGAGATGTTTTTTCGACCTAAAATCCACAGTGCCTGAAAGCCAGTCTTCAAACCGTACGTTTGCAAGTGATGATATAAATATATTATGTATGTGAAATTATAATAATTAATTAATAACAAGATTTTTTTATATAATATGAATGGTAAAGACGCATCATCATGATCATCATGATCAACCCATTACCAGCTCACTACAGAGCACGGGTCTCCTCTCAGAGTGAGAAGGGTTTTGGCCATAGTCTACCACGCTGGCCAAGCGGATTGGCAGACTTCACACCTTTGAGAACGTTATGGAGAACTCTCAGGCGTGCAGGTTTCCTCACGATGTTTTCCTTCACCGTTAAAGCAAGTGATATTTAAATTCTTAAAACGCACATAACTCCGAAAAGTTAGAGGTGCGTGCCCGGGATCGAACCCACGACCTCAGTGTGCTTAGTCTAAAGCGGAGCACTCGAAAACGAACTCGAAAACTATTGATCGATTTCAGAGTAAAATAGACCTAAAATGTCTTATATTAAGGTTTGAGTTCGCCAATACATTCAGCATTCGAACAATGCTGAATGTATTGGCGAACTCAAACCTTAATACAAGCCATTTTAGGTCTATTTTACTCTGAAATCGATCAATAGTTTTCGAGTTCGTTTTCGAGTGCTCCGCTTTAGACTAAGCACACTGATTAGAAGTCGGTAGGCTATCACAGCTTTAAAGACGCATAATTAACGCAAAACAGCCTAATTTTCGACATTCTTCATTTAAGAGTCCGTAGTTCTTACCGCTCAACATACATGATATTTCTGATAGTAATAATGCAATTAACTTGGGGTACCTAGTCCTTTTACTAACCGAGTACATTTAGGTATATTACTATCACTTATTGAAAGCCTTTCGGGAAGACTCGTAAATATTGAAGTGTTAAGATCACTTCACATTATCCGATTAGATAGTTAGATTCCGATACGATGTTTGGTTCCGATTTGATATTCGGGCATATAAGACCGCATATTTCGCTTACCACAGCACTCAGCAGCGTGGTGTGTCTAAGCTCCTCATTCGTTTTTCTTATAATATTAGTGCCCACTCGCGCTGTTTCAAATCACTAATCTGTGATAGTTCCTTAAATAAAAGTATCAGTAGGTCAATGTACTAGTAGAACAAGATTTAAGATAGTAATTTTTGCCATATAATTTTCACCAACACACACGTTAAAATAGACACCTTGACTTTTCTGCTATGCTTGCCAGAACATAAGAGGTTGTATTCTTTTAGGAGATAAAATTCTATTACGATGAACGCCTGGGTGTAATCCAAGTTTTCATGAACATAGCGCGTTGCGACATAAGTTGTCCCAAAAGTACCTCTTTACTACGCCCGCAATTCAGCGTAAAAAATATGAGTGGCAATAGAATAAAGGGATAAGGATTGTGGACTTACTACGCTGCTTTGACAAAGACGCTAACATAGCATCGGTTGCATTAGAGGTGGTTAATGTTATGTAACTGTTTACGCTTTACCACTAAAAAAATTGGTTGTCTGTAAAGTCGGTTTAAGGACGATAATTTTACGTGATAACATAAGAAAATAAAGAAAGATAGATGCGTCACAAGCCGAACGCTTAGGCCGATCGTGCCTTCTCTATCGCGTGTTCCGTGCTCTCGCTTGCACGAGGTTCGTGACAGTGAGCCATGCTTTTTCGTGCGTGTAGCCGGCGTTCATCGCGCGCAAAAAAATCATTTCACAGTAATTCTTCGGCACATTACGGTGACAAATACGGATATCGGATCGGATAGTGTAAAAACAGTCTTATTTCAAGAGTCGCGTGCTTTTCACTGATACGGGGTTTTATTACATTTTATTTTATGTTTATTGGTTCTTAGTTCTCTATCGAGAGCTCGCTGCTCACAGGGTACCGAATATTTTTATTTTGCAAATAAATAAATGAATTCATACTATCCTATTTCTGAGGGTTTTACGAAAACTTTATTTCCGTTATTCTGTATGACATCCTATTTTCATTCCTCCACTCATCTTATTTAAGTTTTTTTGCTTTTACGTATATATAATATTAAGCCCCATTAAATATTCATTTTACAACAGAAACAACAAGAAGGCAACAGAAATACACCATCTGTGAAAATTTCAACTGTCTAACTATCACGGTTCATGAGGTACAGTCTGATGACGGACGAACGGACGCTCGGATAGACAGACAGACGGACAGCGGAGTCTTAGTAATAGGTTCCCTTAGGGTTTTACGCTTTGTGTACGGAACTCTAAAAAGTAGGCTGGTGTAAAAAACTGTTCAAAATTTTTTTTTAAATGTAGAAACTAGAAAAAAGAATATTCTTTGTAAAAAGATCTAGCAGAAATTCATCGCTGGTTTTATTTGCGATACCTACATTATTTTTCTAGAGTAGGCACACGAGTACGAGTAACATTTATACCTCTTTTTGGGGTCTGATTTATATCTTCGCTGGATTCAGTTTTATTCGTGTTCATATTTTTAGGCAGAATAACAATTTTGGTACAGGAAAAAGAAAATATTTTTTTTTAAATAATTTATTCACGAGTGAAACTCTACGCATACTTTTTTTGAGCATTACCTAAAGGTGGAAATTTAGTTATTGAAGGCTCAAGGTATATTGAGGTAGAGTCCCCGGACTCTCCTTCGGCTTACAGACCAGTCGTCCTGATCGATGAAACAAGCAAGATGCTGGAGAGAGTTCTGGCCTCTCGGATAAACCAGCATCTTGCTTGGCGGGGCCCCAATCTGTCGGAGCACCAATACGGGTTTAGGGTCGGCAAGTCGACCCTGGACGCGATTGGTGTTCTGAAGGGCTTCGTAGAGGGTGCCGAGAAGAGGGGTGAAGGGGTATTGGCGGTGTCATTAGACATCGCCAATGCATTCGGCACCCTTCCTTTTGGTGTGATAGAGGAGGCGCTCCGGTATCACGGGGTGCCCTTCTATCTGCGCCGAATGATAGGGCACTACCTGGAGGAGAGGGTAGTGCTCTATCAGGGGAGGGATGGGAGGAGGGTGGAGAGACGGATGGCCTGCGGGGTTCCGCAGGGGTCAGTCCTCGGACCCCTGCTGTGGAACCTGGGGTTTGACTGGGCCATCCGTCTGGCTCTGCTTCCCCGGATGGCAATTGTGTGCTACGCGGACGACACCTTGGTTGCCGTCCGGGGAAGCAGCTACGGGGAGACGGCGAGGAGGGCCACGGTGGCCACCGAATTGGTGGTCACAAGAATCGAGATGTTGGGATTGAAAGTGGCCCTCCCAAAAACTGAGGCCGTCCTCTTCGGCGGAGCGGGATGGAGGCCCCCGGCACGCGCCAGCATCTCGGTTTCGGGGGAAGCGGTCCAAATCAGGGCCCACATGAGGTACCTGGGCCTTGTTTTGGACCGCAGGTGGAACTTTGAGGAGCACTTTCGCCAGCTCGCTCCTCGGGTGGTGGGGGCGGCTGCTGCGCTCGGCCGACTGCTCCCAAACGTGGGGGGCCCTGGAGCCTCATGCCGTCGCCTATTCGCGGGGGTCGTGAGGAGCATGGTGACGTATGGGGCTCCCATTTGGTACGATGCACTCCGTCCATCTACCAGGGCCCTTCTGCGGAGGCCGCAGAGGGTGGTGGCGAACCGCATTTGTCGGGCCTACACCACCGTAGCCTTTGCGGCCGCCTGCGCCTTGGCAGGCACTCCCCCATGGGAGCTAGAGGCCGGGGTGCTCGCCGAGGTGCACCGCGTTAGAGCGGAGAGCCGGGCAAGGGGGGAACGCCCGGCTCCCGAAGTGGTCGGCCGAGCGCAGCGCATGGCTGCCCGAAGGATGCGGGATAGGTGGAAAGCCAGCCTGGCGGAGGCCGTCTATGGCAAACGCACCATAGACGCCATCCGCCCGGTGCTGGACCAATGGTGCCAGCGAAGGCACGGGTCGCTCTCCTTCCGGCTGGTGCAGGTGATGACCGGACATGGTTGCTTCGGCCATTACCTGCACAAGGTCGCGAGGAGGGAACCGACCCCGTCGTGCCATGAGTGCGGCGCTGGGGACGACACGGCTCAACACACTCTGGAGGAGTGTAGCCGGTGGGATCCCCAGCGCCGCACTCTGGTGACGACAATTGGCGGAGACCTCTCGCTGCCCGGCGTCGTATGCGCCATGCTGAGCAGCGAGGGGTCTTGGGATGCTGTGGCCGACTTCTGCGAGGACGTTATCTCGCAGAAGGAGGCCGCGGAGCGGGCGCGCGAAGAGGCTCTCGACGCGCATCCGCTCCGGCGCAGACGGGGGGGAAGAAGGCGGCGGTTATTCGCCGCTCGCCAGCTTCCCTCGGGAGACGGCGGGTAGCTATTGGGCTAGCTATCCGCCACTAACAGTCTCCTCACTGTCTGAGGGGGGGATCACGCTGTCCCGATCCCCTCCTCTCTAGCGCGGGAGCCCCGGCAGGTGGCCGGGGCGGCTGACAGACGCCTGGGACGTATACAACGGGTTCCCCAGGCGTCCAGCACAGTCAGCGAGAGGGAACAGCCGTGGTGGTTTTAGTTAGGGTATACCCATAGGGGGAGTCCCACATAACCTCCGTTCTGCCCAAAGAACGGGGGTAGCCATAAAGCTTTCCACCACGTCAAAAAAAAAAAAAAAAAAAAAAAAAGAGTTGCAAAGCGATACGTCCGTGTCATTGTGTCAATTCAAAAATGTTTTAAATGTGGAGCAACAGTGCGTCGATCGTTTGGTTCTGCAAGAACATCAACGCGCAGGTAACGCTCGCTTCTTCGCGAAAGCGCATACCTAGGCGCGTTCATTCGCCCGTTAATTTTTCAGACAGTCCGTAGTGATTATTACGTGGCATCTGCCGCGCCACGGCACCATGGTAAAAAAATCTTCGCGTTATTTTGATTCTCTCCCAATGTGTCTTGAGCAATTAAATGGGACGCCGCCGCGTCAGCAAACACAGCCTCGGAATACTAGATGATGGACAATCTCCAGCGAGTCTAGCAAGCACTGAATACAAGCGGTACAAGATCAGGCCAAGACAAGGTCTGTGACGATCCTTGCACGACACCTATGTCCAGCAATGGTCGAGTATCGGTCGAGAGGACGACGACCATACCATTTATTTTATCAACAGCATCATACAATTTATGCTTCCACAAGTGATAATCTAAAAGATTGAAAGTTAAACCGACTTCACCACGCACTTAAAAGTCCATATCTCGAAAACTAGTAAGCCGATTTTGATGAAATTTTCACTGTTCTCTATGTTGGAATAAATGTAAGCTACTAAAACTTACAACTTAGCACTAGTCGCCCCTACGATTTTTGGAAGGTCCCCTCGATTTCTCTGGTCTGCCATCAGCAAATCCTGATTTCCTTATCATGGGACCACCTTTGAAATATCTTTTTTCCAACAAAAAAAGGATCATCAAAATCGGTTCATAAACGACGAAGTTATCCGCGAACACTCATAAAAAAAGCATATATACGGTCGAATTGAGAAACCTCCTACTTTTTTGAAGTCGGTTAAAAACTAAACAGCATAATATTGTGGAAAAGCGTGGTCCGTCTTTACTCAAAGGCAAATAGGTGGGTCGTAGCAAGCGGACTGAGTGCCAAATTTACTGGAAGTCCACTTCAAAAGAATCTCGTTGGGAAAGGGAGCACGAAATTGCACGAGGCGGCGCGTCGGTCACTCGTCCGCAAACAAAAGGCTTGGACACACAAATCCTGATGGCAACGCGGCGCGACGGCAAATGCACTGAACGTGTCTGTACGTTTGTACTATTTGTAATGCAGTTAAAAATTCGTATAATTATAATATAAATAATCGTAGAATTATTAAAGTATTAATATTAATAAAAGGACAAAGTAGAAAATTGGTGGTACTGGCGCTTTTGCCGCTGATTGCTAAGCGAAGTGAGTGTGCAGTTATTTGGAAGTAATGTGAATTATTGTGATAAATTGATTGGAAAAAGTCAAATCCCAGTTAGTTCCCGGTACGCTCGTTGGGATGCTTTGAATCGGCACAAAAAAGAAGTGTCATTTTATTTGGCACAGCCTGTTTAGTGTACCTACTTGTGTTAATAGAGGTATAATAAAGCATAAAGCATGCAAATACAGGGGTCTAGGCTCCGAATATGATTTTGTCCCATTCGGTGTCGAGACCGTCCGAGGTCCGTGGGGTCCTAGCGCTATAAGGCTTTTTAAGGAAATAGCAAAAAGGTTAGTCGACATCACAGGAGACCGAAGAGCTGGCAGCTACCTCGGACAAAGAATTAGTCTAGCAATTCAAAGGGGGAACGCTGCCAGTATCTTCGAAACCTTGCCTAAAGGGACTCCTTTTAATAATATATTTTAGTCATTATATTATATTTTTTAAGGTTTTTAGTTTTAGGATTATTGTTCTTCTCTATTATTATTTAGACCAATATTATATTTATATATTATTATATTTTAGCTTTAACCAATAATATGTAACCTTAATTGTACTTCATATTAAAAATTTTATAAACATAATTATTATACCTATTCCAATACGTAAGTGGTTTGTTATAATGCCTTTATTCATTAAATACACGTAAGTCGTACAAATGACGACATTGCTATCGCACCGCTGTGCAACTGCGCAATGTGTACAAGCCCTTAAGGACGTCCACAGCAAAGGTCCACAGTTTGTTGATTCTACTCAGAATTCAGACGGTGCGCTTTATTTTACTTATAGTTTCTGTGATAAAATGAAAATACTTTTTTTAAGGCGAATGAACTTAAAGTACTTTGTGATCCTACTAATATTATAAATGTGAAAGTGTGGATTTTTGGATGTTAGGATGTTTAGATGTTTGGATGTTTGTTACTCAATCACGCCGCAACTACTGAACCGATTTGGCTGAAATTTTGAACGGAGATAGATTATGCCCTGACTTAAAACATAAGCTACTTTTTATCCCGAGTTCAATCATCAAAGAGTCAATCAAAGAGTTCCCACGGAATTTTGAATAAACCGAAATCTATAGCTACAGCTATAGGTAGATTATTATAGCAAACTTCCTTGAAAGTAGCTATAAAGGTTAGAAAAGGGAGCGGGAACGGGAACCGGAAATCCACGATTCCCTCGGGATTTGTGCAAAACCGAAATTCACGCGGGCGAAGCCGCGGGCATTCTCTAGTAAGTATATGAAATATAAATAATATTTTTTTAAAGATAATTATTGTAGAGTAGACATTTTTCTGAGAAAAATGGGTGATTTTATCTTGAAAGAGAACTAGCCCACGACGACTTTATTCGCATGCAGTTAGATTTTAAAAAGTGTTTCTTCATACAAAGTGTACCACCTCTATTTTCACCGCTTTAGAGCCCTTTTAATACAAGCTTACTCTGGTTATTTCATTAAAAATAAATCAGCCATTTTTACCGTGTAAAGTTACCATGTACAAACAAATCGTTTTCAAATATAATATATGTACCTATCTATATTTAAAAAAATACAATTTTAGTAGGTAGTTATGGAATGGCATAGAGTAGGACATTAATTGTATCTACGAAATCCAACTTTATACCTATTTGAGATTTGAGTAGTAGTAGTATTTGAAGTAGCATAAACATGGTGGCCAGTCGACAAACTAAAATACAAAGTCGTCCGTCCACATTTTGTTGATTTTGCGCGGCGCTCCTGTTTGGATTGTCGTACTTTTTGATGAAACGAAAATATTTTTCTCATTCTGACCGAATCAACCATTGAAAATGAAGTACGATTGCTCTTCTTCATTTTGATTTTAATTTTATATATAAGAACCTTTTGCTCATGAAACGTGGATGAACCACGTGGATTCTCCTATTATAACTCCCGGCACGTAAGTCGAGCGCTGACCTTCAAGTGCGCGCAGCGTTGTACGGGAGAGCGGGACACAATACGATTGGAGAGCCAATTAGCGCTTAGGAGGGATCCGCGAGAGCTAATCAGTGCTTACGAACGATCCCCACGCCCTCCCCACGACCCCCTCACCACCCGAGATACCTCATTTTAGACTTCTACGCATTGAAGGTCAACGCTAGACTTATTTGCCGTGACTTGTATTACACTCAATGAGGTTTTTCGTAAATAGACTAATTTGTAGTTTCCGAAAATGGTTGTATCTAGATTAACGGGACTACAAAATATAGCTCTTAAGGGTTTCATTTTCCATTATGAGACATGGAACCCTTGAAATATTTCAGGGAAAGATTGATAAAATTAGATAGGTATGTTCATATTATACAAGAAACGATACACAAATAAGATTTTTGCTAATATGACATTATCTTTAACGAACAACCTTTTACGAGAAAAATATTAAAACGTCGGATGAAGACTGACGTCGAAAATTCTCTCAGCAGCTCATTAAGAGGGAAGCTTATCAACATTTCTAAACCATTTTCCTCGTGGAATTGGGCCCTGGTAAAAGAAACGACGATGACGGTGGCGTGTAACACCAGCAGCACGGCAGAACGTCATATTAAACGTAAGACTGCAGCGATACCTTGCGCCAATAGCTCCAGAGATTTTTAGACAAAGAAACTGTAACATGCTATTGTAAAGGAACTAAACCCCGTAATCGAACTTTCGAAGTTCAGTTCAAAAACCCGATAGACGTTGGGGTCTCAAGGTGGTAATCTCGTCCCGGAAGGCGCAGTATTATCAAACTAGTGGCAGGGATCCGCTAGATATAAGCGGCACAAGATCGTGATGTGTGGAAGTTCCTATAAAAGAAGTAGGTGGTATCAATGGACGCCTAAAAGTTGAGAACGATGATATTATCTTGTAGAAGCTGCTTTGATTTCGCTGCAAACATGCGTCGCTGTCGCAACGCTATGTATATGACCAGAGCTTAAGGAATCTTGTTTTTTCCTCGTACTCCCGGTCGCCGTGCTTTTATGCAGGAAATGGGAATAACTTTCAGCTCACTGATTCTCTAATAACTTCTATATTTTTACTTGTACTTGTTCATTGACTATAATATGGACATTTTTGTATGGTGGGAGCTTACTCTGGTCCAGGCTATGAATAGTTAATAGTAATTTGGCACTAAAAGTGATTTAGTATTCCAGTACAATGATAGAAACCAGTTAAGGTATTTATGGTCTATGGTTTGTGGGATTTCACCAGGAGCTGATGAGATCGCAGTCAAGGATTAGGGGTAATTTATAATTAAAAAACATTTAAGGCTAAGGTTGAATATAAAAACTACCTTTTGCCCTTTAGCTGTTGATGTTAAGGTTTGTTCCTTTAAATTTTCGATACAAAACACCTTTAAAAACTTTAATCTTGGCAACGAACAGCTTTTAATCGAGTTATTTATCCTTAAATCTTATCCCGGGAGGAGGATGAAGTTTTAAAAAACAGTAAACTTTGTTAAACTTCGCAAAGTGTCGTCAGTGTAATGAGATTGATCTAAAACATTTACTCAAGAGTTTCACTTACGGAGGAGATGAGAACATTAATGAAATTCACAAAGAAACTGAGACAAAGATTAGGTCCTTAGTTCATTTTGAAACTTCTACTTCGGACAAGTTGTTGTCGTGTCCATCACAAACGATAGTCATCCACCGGTGGACGTCTCTTGAAACGGTTTCCACTCTCCGCGGCCTTGTTCCGCACGGCTTGTACCCAGCAGTTCTACTTGTTTGATGTTCGCTTATTGTACACAAACAGTGCGGTTTCTTGGTACACGACCGTCATTCCAACATAATAAGGATCCATGTAAATTGAGTAGGATCTATGTACGTTTAATGGGTTCTTCATTTTAAGTTCCTCCCTATTTCCACTTCAGCTTCGCAACTTTTTAAACTAACGGATGCTCTAATTCTTCTGCGGATCTCCTCATTTCTGATGACACTCGGCGCAATCCTAATCATTGCTGCTGTTTTCTGTGTTTGATTCTGTTTTCTAATCAAGCCCATAAATAGCGACCATATTATCTTAGAGCTGACTGTGTACTTGTGTGTACTCTGATTTTTAATTCGGTGGAATTCTGACAGCAGTCATTGTCATTTACAGATGAGTTATTTGTATGGAGAATAGGGTTAACATCTACAAAGTACGATTTTACCCCAAACTACATTAATTCCCTGTCAACATAAAAAGCCCTATGCCGCGTAATAATATTAGTCGTTTCGCCATAAAATAAAAATCGCTAAGAGTGGAAACTAGAAAGTGCACACTAACAGCAATAGAAAACAAAAGAAGCACATTGAAAAAATGTATTCAAAAATGGAAGTCGAATGACATTAAATGACCATGAAGTGTGTCAGGCATTTGTCATATCTACATGCGGCAGTTGATTTTTATTTACATAAGTTTTGAATTTTTATCTTTTTTGTAGGAATTGTTTTATTTCTGGTAACATTACGAAACGTCAGAATTCCACGGAATTAAAAATCAGAGTATAGTTACTTGTTTGTTCATCTACTACAATCCTTGTTAAGTCAAAACCCGAAGCTTTGAGAAGCTTTAAGCCGTATGCAATCCGATAATAATATAATATCTAAGTGAAACTCTGAAAGTCCAAACAATCGACTTTTGACTAACTACCAGCTGGGTTATTCTGTAACTTAGTTAGCAACTGAAAATAGTTGCCAACTAATAAATTTGATATACATTGCTGCTTTACTGTGGGAAATTATAAAGTGTTTTCATAATTTCACACAGTAAAGCAGTAATGTATATCGAACTAATTCGTTGGCAACTATTTTCAGTTGCTAACTAAGTTACAGAATAACCCCCCACGTAGGTACGTGGTATTATTGTATGGTTATTATTTACACTATTCTATTAAGGAAGACAGGACCCTATCATCTGTACAAGCATATTTGTACAGCTCAGCTACTTTTTACAGCATATACCTACTGTACCTACTTGTATTCCTTTTCTCTAACTAAGCGTGAATATGAAATGAAAATATATAGACCGTTAAAATGGATAAATTGCGTAATTTCAGAATTCATACGTACTTAATATAAACTTTTATGTTAGGTAGCTTTAGGATTTTTGTTTATCCATGCATTTATTCAAAAGATTAGGTTAATTTTTCTTTGGTCTTAGTATATTATATTTCTGCGTATGAGGCAAATTCGGTTGTTGTGTAAGAAGAAACATTTTCTACAACCGACTCGTTTTTTTCTAACAACTATCCGAATAATGGCAACAAAATCTGCACAAGTTCGCCATTATAATTAGTTTTAGTTGCAAAATTCATTTCTGAGTAAAACTACGCAACTAGCAATAGTTAGCGAGACCGCAACGTAACTTGTTAGCGACGTGGGCACAGAATATTCCCTAGCGTGCAGTTCGTACAAAGGATTCCATATTATAGAAGCTGATGAAAACGCGTATACCGAAATTGCTACCAACTTTGATGTAGTTGAATAAAAACTGGCTACGTTAGATATTAATTTGCATAAACTGACTCATTAAGAGACTTTCAAAATAGAAGTAGGTACCAATTAAACGCTTATTTTGTAAATTTTTATTTAATGGCAGAGACAAACTAGACTCTTGAGCAATGAAATTCTTACGCCAATTTTCGGAACCAGCATAAACTTTACAGTTACAATATACATTTCTGAGCAAAACATCCCAACTCGCAGCAGTTTGCTAGACCGCAATGTTACTTGTTAGCGACGTACTGAATATTGCCATGGGAACTATTCCCACAAAGGGATCGTATATTCGTATTACAGACAATAATAGACAATAATACTTATAATGTGTTTTATTACTTTCATTTGGATATTATGAAGGGTCTCACTTATATAATTCTTTCGCAGTTACAACTTACACGAGTATAAAAAAACTGTTGAGCCGTTGAGTAATTATAAGCGGACATAGGAACAGACACAGGTCACACAGGTCAAACACATAACCCAGTCGGGTAAAAATAAGGCCGTATCTTTGATAAGTACTTATATAAACATGATGATATGGTATGGTTTAATTTTAAACATGTTTTCACTAAGAAAAAAATAGCATGACTGAGATAAATAAACGGACTTACTTGACTTTAAACGGACTTAAAACGTAAGTTTGAAGAATTATTGAAATAACATGCAAAAGATATTATGAAGCTCTAAAACTACGCTTCGCAGCTACCTCTGAAGACAAAACTTGCCCCGTAACTGCTAGCGTATGTGAAGTTGGAAACTTTATGCATGGTTGCAATAAAGCAAAGTTATTGTAGTTATACGAGTGAAATCTGCTCTGCCGATGCAGGAATACGGTAAAAGTACTAAAATATACAAAGATGTCGCAACTTTATGATGATAGAAGAGGTGTTGGCGGCAGTTTCGTCCGTTTATGTGTTCTTCAGGTATTTTTATGTGTCCGTGAAATTAAAATAGACTTTATTCCTTTCCCAGCAAGCTATCAAACTTACTTCTGTCGAGATAGGTTCAAAAATAGAGCCGCAGAAAAATTGAAATACATTCTTTCGCATTTGTGTTGTGTTAACTTGTAAGTATCGCCATAGAACGATTTCTTGTGCTGTTTATATCGAGAGGTTTGAGATCATTACTTTATGTAGTTGGGGGTCTTCCAACGCAATTTTTGCTAAAAGCTGTTAGATGAAAGTTATGAAAACAATATTTGGTTGCATAGATCGATTCCAATAGGCCTCCAATAGACAATTCCAGTTAAGTATACTCGGTCTTCGACCCCAACTACAGGTAGGTATAGGACAAAATGACTAAGAAAACATTTTCATAATGGCGCCAGAGACGAAACCTCGTGTACCGAGAGGCCAGGAGAAATTTTGCGGAGGTGCTTGAAAAAGTTTTCAAGAGTTGTAGTTGATGCAAAGATTCAAAAAGCAGGTATAGAGCACGTTCAGAGATATATTTTACAGTTAAATATCACCAGTGGGTGCTACGGTAGACGTTTTCTTGGAAAAAGCTAGACTTGTTTTTGTTTGTTGAATTACCAGCGTCACAGAATAATAACTAGTAGCTAAAGGTACAGAAGCCTTAATTCGCAATGGTTTTTAAAGAAATATGTACTCAATTTGATAAACACTATGATTTAATTTAGCTCACGTTCCAGTCGAGCACGTGTTCATTTACGTACCTACCAAATTTTTTTTGAGGGAATATGGGCCTTAATTCACTGGACTACGGTTCATAATAGGTTATACGTGGTTATACGTTTGAAAGATCCGCGGACTCTAGGGTTGCTTACTTCGAGGTGACTTCGAGAAACTACTTACGCCATCTAGCGCTTTCTACTTTTAGGGTATTGGAATAGTACTTTGTTCAACAAGGGGAGAAAGGGTTTGTAGTTTGAATTAATTTCATTTCAAATAGGAACATAATGTAATCCAATCAAAGTAGATTTTACCTGTTAGCGTCTTTAGGCAACCAAAAAAAGTTAAATTTCGATCACGATCCGTATTTAAACAATTAAATCTTTTTGCTTTTTTCGTTTTGTGTCCATCTTACAACTACCGAGAAAGTTGAACGTGGTCGAACAAATAGCGCGCGCGCGTGTCTTTCTTCGCTTGTGGCAGCCTACTAGATTGGCCGTTGCGCAACGGCCGCCGCCTGTAGGTATGTTTTTAACACCTACACGCGGAGTGACACAGGCCTGCCAGCGTGCAAATTTTTAGAGCTTAGTTTTGTTGTGCATTCAGAAGTTGTGAGTTTTTATTCATTTTTAATTTTTCACTAGTCGTCCTTTATGTCGAACTAAGAGTTTCTACTGCCTGTCTATGTCTACGCCTGTTGTTGTAACGAAACGATAATTACATATCATAGTTGTATAGTACATCATTTGAAACAAGTGCTGTTGATAGGCATAATATGTCCAGTTTGCCTTACTCAGCTAATGCAGAGCAACTATGTTAACTTTTAGCTTTTATCAAGCACTTTCACGATATTTCCCACCGGCTCTCAGGGCATTGCATTGCGTTTGTTGGTCGCGAGCCAAGGAGAGCGGCATTGCGGAACTAGAATTCATTCCCTTTATTAATTTTGTTAACATAAGGAAGAAATGTTTAGTATTTTTTTTAATTTTAACAGGTAATTTTCTCTGTTGTAGTTTGGACAATATAATTACAATTGTTTTAGAGCCATCATGATTACAAAAAATATTGACATGGGCGCAAATTCATTGTTGCGATTGTTGTTTTTAAAAAAAACTAAATTGACAATTCTAAAGGTAATGCTATCTTTTACCGAGCATTGTGAAAAAGGTAGATCTTTTAATCTAGTTTAGTTTTGAGGTACAATACAATTAGTATCAACATCAAACAAGTCCTAACCATGGCGGTACTAATTATGCAGCGCATTTTGCTTGTTTTTCGGTTGGCATGTTTAACTATCGGTGATTTTACTTTATTAGCCTGTAGTGCAACTAATCCTGCTACAAAATTTAATATCACTGTCATTATCAACTTACTAGCTTTTGCCCGCGGCTTCGCCCGCGTGAATTAGACTTCTCACAAATCCTGAGGGAATCGTGGATATCTGGTTTCTGTTTCCGCTCCCTTTTCCAACCTTTATACCTACTTTCAAGGAAGTTTGCTACAGTAATGTACCTATAGCTGTAGATATAGATTTCGGGGTTTTCAAAATCCCGCGGGAACTGTGGATTTTTCCAGGATAAAAATTTAATTATTATCCTGGATATATAATTCCTATATTTTAAGTCAGGGCATAATCTATCTTCATTCAAAATTTCAGCCCAATCGGTTCAGTAGTTGCGACGTTATAGAGTAACAAACATCCAAACATCCACACTTTCACATTTATAATATTACAGTAGGATTACCGGTCCAGTACAGGGCACGGGTCTCCTCTCAAAACGAGAAGCGTTACAAAATATAATTACTTATAATGCGCCCACAGTAATGAGCGGTGACAAACTTCTGTTTCCTTACTTGCAGAGTGTTAATTTTCTACAAAGTTTTAAAATAAACGAGCGATAACTCGCAGTAGTTAATTTACGAAACGACTCATAAAGTCATCCGCAGCAACGCAAGTTTACTCAACTCATAATTTTTTTAATTAATCCATATTAAGATGGTCATTAGAAATCTTGAAATTATTTTGCCGGATTTGATGTAAACTCTTGCTCAAGAATATTAACTATTAATAGGGAAAGAAAGGATTAAAGGTCTTACTTATATTTACACCTAGCGAGAAATAGGTGTTCAAAAAGTTATACATTTTTACATAAGTATGGATGGAATCGATTAGTGGTTTATTTATTACTTATTATATTATTATTATTAATTAAGGACACTAGTGCAAATCTGAAGCGTATCAGATTGAAGATAAACACTTGGCATTTGATAAAAACAAAACCTTATTTATTTTTTATTTGCCGAAAAAAAAAACGTTTGAAAAATTAAAAGAGACTTTGCTCTAAGCTTCATGAGTGAAATAAATTGCAGCAAAGTGGAGCCTGAAATCCCAAGAACCACAAGAGGCTCTCTTAAGAGCCACTAATAAGGGATCAAGAAAAGTGGGTCGTTTCTTAATAGATGCTTTAACATCCTAAACGCGAGGAAAGTACATTTTTGGTTGATGATACGTTTTTTTTATAAGAATATTATCTATACTGAGCATGACTATAATGTTCCCCTTTTTGCTCTAACTTAGCGTAAATTTTAACATTTAAACTATCGTGAGTGATATTCATTTTTAAGGAATTGAACCAGACACCGTGAGTTCGGCATGCCTCCAATACGACGACGGTGTCAGCGATGAAGACCAGCATGAACCGTCGGAAGCTGTGACGGAGCCAGCTTCCCCCCAACCTCAGCCCCCCTCACAGCGCGCCCTCCGCGCGGCAGCGCGAGCGGCTCGCAGTTTGATTTGCGCCGCGCCGCGCGAACATGCTCGTGACTAAGGGCCCCGGATGGGCTCGAAACTAGTCGGGCACACTCCGACAAAAATACACTTGAACTATTAATAGTTAAAGCCGGTGTTTCAATTACTTAGCGTAAAGCTTGTAGGTACTAGGAGTCGAGACTACAATAGTGAAGTGAGCGGGATTTGGTCCTTCAAGTTTAACCATTGCGCTTTCTAGTCTAACTAGTACTAGTGTAGGCTTTAGTTAGCCTACTACGTAGCCTAGTAGGTTCGCTTTGCCCGTAGAGCGGTTACTAGGTGCGACCGAACACTACTGGACTAGCCATGGTGCCATTAACAAAATAGATATACCTACCACTTTACCACTTTTTATACTCTTTACCACTTTCCAATGAAAACAGTGGGAAATAAAAATTTGTACCTGGATCGTCAACATCTTAGTTAAACTCGAAGCCTATTGGATCTATTAGTTAGACGATAGGTTATGCATAAGTATTTTGTCCGCAACGCCTATAGCGCCTAAAGAAAGGCATTGTAAAGGTAATTCTTAGAATATATAGCGACAACCCTAAAAGCTGTTTACGAAAATAAAATAAAAGCTAACAGCAATCAAATCGCAAATTATTTGTCGATCCGGCTAAATCGCAAGCCAACATTGGAAAACTTACCTACGCAATTTTGGCAACGCAAACGTAGTCATTCACTTCAAGTACCATTAGGTACCGAATGGTTTTAAGACTGTTTCAACCATAGAAATAAATTACATAGCTGAGATTGTTGCTTCGAACAAGATTATTGACTTTCAATAAGATGAAAGACTATCTATTATTTGTACTATTAAATCATAAAGTTTCATTGCTCTAAATCCACATAATTAATATATCTCTATCAATATTGATTACTAGCTTTTGCTCACGACTCCGCGTGTAGTTAGGTTGCTTAGAAATTAAGTCGATCTGTAGCTCTATTGCGGTGTTATTGAACGACAATCCGCCAAACCAACAAACATACTTTCACATCTATACTAATAAATAAAATTGAAGTATCTGTCTGTAATATCGAAATAACTACCTCATATTAAGCTCATATGGTTATTTGAACGATACTATAACCGAATCACACGTTTTTAAAATTTTTGTCTGTCTGTCTGTCTGTCTGTCTGTCTGTCTGTCTGTCTGTCTGTTTGAACGGGCTAATCTTTGGAACGGCTGAACCGATTTTGACGGGACTTTCACATACAAGTAGAGAATTAACCAGGGAGTAACATAGGCTACTTTTTTAACCGACTTTCAAAAAAGGAGGAGTTGTGTTTTTCTACCTATGTACACCGATATCTCCGAGATTTCTGAACCGATTTGCGTAATTTTTTTTTAATCGATAGAGAAACATAGCGACACTGTCCTACAAAAAATTTGGATTCGAACTCCTCAATCCTGATGCTGTAGGGGATCTGATCCCCAAATCTAATGGGATTTAGGACCTGTCGGTTATTTAAATTGATATTGGGGATACCAATTAAAGACTTTATTGTTGAATGACCTCGAGTAGGTACATGTCCAACTCCTCAACCCTGATGCTGTAAGGAATTGCATTCCGAAATCGTAAGGTTCCCACGGAATTTTTCCGTTTTGTGGACGGGTTACTACTTACTACAGATAGGCTACTTTTTGTTCGGGAAAATCAAAGTTCCCACGAGATTTTTACAAACCTAAATACACACGGGCGAAGCCGTGGGCATCATCTAGTAATATAATAAAACTGTAACAGATCCAATTCTGTACATTGAAGAAATTTTGAAATTTTTTATTGGAGGGCACTCTATAAATCGATACTGAAGCCAAAACTGCAATTTTTTTCATTTTTGTCTGTCTGTCTCATAGAGATAATAATAATAAGTAGAGTTGGCATACCTACCTTAAAAACGTGCCAAAAATACACTCACACACGCACAATCCTGTAACATAAAATGGCGCGTGTTCATTGTGATGTCTCAAGTTGTGCGTGTGTGAGTGTTCATGTATACATTTTAGGGAGGCCATCTTAAGTCACGAGTCTGCCACGATCTGTTTTATTGTTATGTTTAAAAATGTAGTGTTGTCTCTTACACACTTATGAAAATTTTGATAAGCTTGAGATATTTTCCGATCCACTATTTTCTATAGGACATTATGCCAAGTCCTCTTCCTATAGAGTCAATGGTCTGTCTGTCTGTCTGTCTGTATCTTGGCCGCGCATCACGCCGAAACTACTGAATGGATTCGAATCAAACTTGGTACGATTTGAGCTTATACTCCGAGGTAGGATATAGGATACTTTTTATCCCAAAATTTAGCACGGTTCCCTTGGGAGAGGGGAAGAAAGTCAAAACGTGTATTTAGCTGTAATTCATTAACGCATTGTTTGATTTAACTCATTCTTTTTTAACCCCCGACGCAAAAACGACGGGGTGTTATAAGTTTGACGTGTCTGTGTGTGTGTGTGTGTGTGTGTGTGTCTGTCTGTTCCCCTGTGGCGCTCAAACGGGTGGACCGATTTGAATGCGGTTTTTTTTGTTTGAAAGGTGAATTAGTCGAGAGTGTTCTTAGCTATGTTTGATGAAAATCGGTCCAAGATGGCCGCCGCTACAAAATGGCGGATGATATATTTTTTCACAACTCCCTTGATATGGGTATCAAATGAAAGGGCTTGACTAGTAGAATAGCACTATTGCAAATTCAAGATGGCCGCCGCCACTAAATGGCGAATGTCGGGGGTTTTTTAAATTTTCAATTTACACTTGTTTGTTAGAAAGGTAGTACCTACTCTAAGTATTGTCCCGTAAATATTTCAAGGTCATAGGTTTTGTAGTTCAGAAATGACGGAAATTTATTGGGTTCAAATAACTTGGGACCTTGGGACTAATCTTTGAACGTACAGCATATTTTAAACTGGTGTGCGTTTAAATTTATGTTTTTTGGTCTGTCTATTTGTTCCAACTAACGGCTGGATCGATTTTAATGGAACTTTCAATTGCAGATAGGTGATGTTATAAGGAGTAACTTAGACTACATTTAGTTTAGGTACAAAAAAGGATTATGGGATCCGATCCGATCTTATATAAAAACCTATATCCACGCGGACGAAGTCGCGGGGATCAGCTAGTTATTAATATTAGGAATCAATAAGGACTCAGGCAAATTTCAATTTTATTTATGCAGTTAATTAAGAAAAGGAAAGCTAAAAGAAACAAAAGTTATAATATAATAATAATAATAATAAAGCCCTTTATTCCATTTAACATTTTGTTTTACATCTTATCTAGCTGTCTATCTATCTTAATTACTTACACTTATATATCAAAAAATCTTAATAAAATGAATTGCTCTATTCTATCTATGAATTCTTGCTTTACAAAATGTTCCTTAAAATGGAGTGCCTGTTGGCATAGGCCTCCTCCAACTCTCTCCACTGGCGTCTGTCTAATAATATTACGCGTTAGTTAATATACGCTGAATGGCGAAGCTTTTGCGCTAGTAAACTTCCGCCTTGTCTTGTCTCATAGAATCCATGAGACGGTCAATATTTTCGGAAAAATTCTTAAAACCTTAAAAAAGATTTATCCGTCTATAATAACATGATGCGTCGGTTGCACAAAAACTTATTGATAATATATATTTTAAGATGTTTAACGATTTGCTGCAATAAACACTATCGTTTCGTCGTTTCCATTAGTCGAATGTCGAATTATACGAATGGGGAAGACAAATCGTATAGGTATGGAGGAGGGGTTTAGGAAGCTTAATAGGTACGGGACGACTTTTTCAATCGCATCAACAGAACTGGATATGCAAACGTGTTCAAAAAGGTAAATTATTCGTATATATAGGGACCATATTGCGTTCGCGTCTTATTTTATTTGCGTTTGAAAAAGTCGTCGTATGCACAGATACCTCTGTGACGAGTTTTTGTGACCACTCCAAATGAATTTCAGTATAAAGCGATACCTACTCTATGAACGGTCGAAAAATAGCACAAGGTGCAACAGTTTTAGGTTATTTTAAAATAGTAGTTTGTTCCTACTATATACATTATACATACTACTTTACTATAGTTTCATTCCATAATAGAAACTGGCCAAGAGCGAGTCGGACTCACTCACAAAGGGTTCCATGCCATAGCACAAACAATTATTCTCGTAAATAACAAAAGAAATGCCATAGAAACATCAAGGCGAGAAAAAATAAGGTGCCTAAATGAATATGAAACTTTAACGTTAAATCTACTGTAACCGACTGATAGTGCAAAGAGCCCTAAGTAAGACGTCGACAGTGTTGCAAAACAACCTAACCAAGTTCTATTTCCAAATGTGTTCAAACTCTAAATTCCCTTTAACTCATCAATACTAATCCTGAACTTAGTTTTGGCGGGATCCAATTTATACCCATCGCGAAGTGAGGCGTGTCTCAAAGAGTTAGCTAAGCTGAAATTCAGTTCAGAATCAATTCATTTAGTGAATTTGCAGACTGTGGTCTGACCAGCGGATTGCTAATTGAAGTTGAAGATTCACTCTAGCCAAATGAATTTGTTAATGCAACGTTTATTTCTCTGTTTAATAAAAAGCATGCGGTTACATTTTAATGGAACATTTTGAAAACGTTTTGTTTAATTAAAATGGATTTTGCATTATAAACATATTTCATAAGCTTTTTAGGTATGTGGTTAATCTAATTAGTAATTAATGGTGAGTGAATAACTGGAGCGAGTGAATAAAATCATGTACTTATTTGGGGAAATTTACTAGTTAAAATGATGATTCGGATTTTTTTTTCAAGTAGCCCTTGACTGCAATCTCACCTGATGCTAAGTGCGCCAGTGCGGTCCTCAAGTCTCCTCAGTGCCTACATAAACCACCTTTTGTATTTACCTAAATCTAAATTACTAAGAAATGTTCAGTACTCAACCAAGTATACCTATATTACGTACTAGCTGACCCCCGCGACTTCGTCCGCGTGGTTATATAGGTTTTTATGTAGGATCGGATTGGATCCCATAATCCTTTTTTGTACCTAAACTAAATGTAGCCTAAATTACTCCATATACCTAACATTACCTATCTGCCATTGAAAGTTCCATCAAAATCGATTCAGCCGTTTCGGAAATTAGCTGGAACAAATAGACAGGCTGACAAACATAACTCTAAACGCACACCAGTTTAAAATAAGCCGTACGTTCAAATATCCGGGTCCCAAGTTATTTGAACCCAATAAATATCTGTCATTTCTGAACTAACAAACCTATAACCTTGAAATATTTACGGGACAATAATTAAAGAATGAGTGAAATCGAACTACGCGTTAATGAATTACAGCTAAATACACGTTTTAACTTTCATCCCCTCTCCCAAGGGAACCGTGCTGAATTTCGGGATAAAAAGTATCCTATAACCTACCTCGGAGTATAAACTCAAATCGTACCAAGTTTCATTCGAATCCATTCAGTAGTTTCGGCGTGATGCGCGGCCAAGATACAGACAGACAGACAGACAGACAGACAGACAGACAGACAGACAGACAGACAGACAGACAGACAAAAATGAAAAAAATTGCAGTTTTGGCTTCAGTATCGATTATAGAGTGCCCTCCGATAAAAAATTTCAAAATATCTTCAATGTACAGAATTGGATCTGTTACAGTTTTATTATATTATAGATAGATAGATAGATAGATAGAAGATAGATAGATACAAGCGCTTACGACCAAGACACATCTTTAAAATATTAAAAGTGAGAGTAAAGGTATCCCATACTATACCCTATTAATTGTAAATGTCAATGCGGTGGCACGGGCGCTTTGAATCAGCACAAGAATCAGTTCATTTTCAACGTCAAAGTCAAGATCTAATCTGTCTGAAAGTTTGCGTAGGGTTTCAAGCCGTTATTTTTAACATTCTTCAAATAAATTATAGAACTTCTTTCCTGTAAAAAATATTAGACTAAAGAGTAAGTAAAGAGTAAAGACTAAGAAAATATTTGCAGTTTACAAGTCCGTGACTTCTTTCCAAATCTCTCAAATAAATTCAGCTCCAATCCAAATGGGTATCATCAAACTAAATAATATCCATCTGTAACTCTAATCAAGGAATAATTTGGAACTTCGGAATCAAATCCCGTCCGTCGACCCGTGTCGCCAACGAGTTCTTAGTTCGGATCAATCTCATTCGGATCATTCGAAATTGGCCATTCGCGCCTCCGACCTAATTTAGTCTAATCGCCGTCATTAATAGAGATTCGGAGTTGTGAAACTTCAATACGGGATAGTAATCGAGGCACCGACATAGAATACAAATGGCGATATTTAGAACCGTTTTTGGTTGGTTAATCCCTGCCCGATCAGGGAAATTGTTCGGTTGGCGTCAACTGCCTACAATCTCGAGTTTTCTGTACTTACGTCACTATAGAGGTGTATATTGATGCCGCAAGTATCTCTTTTAAAATTATCATCAGTTAGTTACTTACTTACACTAGCGGCACGCTATGATGGCCGGTTTGACACATTACAATAGTGATGTGGAATGTCAATTTATTCTCGAACAAAAAACAATTAAGTTTTGTTTTTGTACCTGATTAAATAGGTTTAATAAAACAAAAATGTATATGTTTATTTAATTTATTTGAACGAACTGAATATTTGAACGAAAATGAATATACATACTTTATATGCACACAAGAAACATATGAATACAAAAGATACCAAAAAAGGTGCCACAAAAGGCCATAATTAATCAGATTCGTCCATACTACTATTTTCACTGTCGTCACTGCTATCATCACATACATTAATAATTATATGTTCGTTTTCTATAATATTATCTATTTTCACATCTCTTTCATAATCTTCTCTTATTAATTTAACAGTTCTATTCACAACCTTTTCCCAGTCTCCTTTAGTCACATGTTCACAAGCTTCTTCTAATAATTTTAGCATTTTTTTTGTGGTAAATGGGGGTTCTGTATTGTGTCTTGCAGCATATCCCTTAATTTGAGCCCACACCAACTCAATCGCAATATACTCACAATGGTAAGGCGGTAACCATATAACTCTGTGCCCATGTTCTAATGCTATTTCGTCAATGACGTATCGGATCTTGGTTGGTTTGTTTTCTTTTAAAAGACGTACTAATTCCGCTTTTAACATATTCATGTTTGCATCTACGCCATTTTTACGAAGCCATGCGACGATATCAGCTTTCTTTTGGGATTGGGCAGGTGGCTTGTCAATTTGCATCGAGTGGTATGGGGCGTTGTCCATAATTATAATAGATGGTTCAGGGAGGCTACACAACATTGAGGTAAACCATTCAGTAAACTTTTCTCCATTCATGTCTTCATGATAGTCTCCAGTGGTTTTTGACGCAAAAGCCATGAGAGAACCTTCGACAAACCCGTTGATGGTTCCGGCGTGACAAATTATAAGTCGCGATCCTTTTCCTACAGGAACTTTGGAAGTAGATGCTGCTGTGTCATCGTTCCAAGAACGGCCTACAGTATGGTTAGCATTAAGCCATGTTTCATCCAAGAACACAACATTTTGCCAATTTTTGATTTCTTTCACTTGCCGTAAAAAAGTATACCTTGCCATCGCTATATCAAATCTTTCCATCAATATTTTGCGTTTGTTACATTTTTTGTATCGAAATCCAATGGTCTTCAAAATCTTCGTTAAAGAACTTTCCCCACCGAAGAATAATCCAGCTTCCTTCAGTGAATGCACCAACTTTTTTCTTGTTGGATACTCCTTCTGTAAATAGTAGCCGTAAACATGTCTTCGGATAGCATCGGCATCAAAGCTATCGATGCCTACGACTGGTTTTGCTCGTTTTCTCTTTTTTGGTGTGTGAAGTTTATTTTCTTCTGTGCCAGTCTCGCCATATTTTTTTTTAGTTATCCGTCTAACAGTTCGTTGTCCAATATTAAGCGCATCAGCTACGCGTTCAACCACTGACGTTATAGGTAAAATTGGCCCTCCATTTTGAGCTTCACTATCGAAATAGTTACGAAGGCGTATTACGAACTCACGTGTCTGACTATTTAGAACAGTTCTCTGCGTACGTTCGGTCATATCGACGAAATCCACAACAAAGGGCTTGAACAGAGTCCAAATTAACGAGCAAGGGTCAACAGTAATGCAGTATCAATATTTGAAATCCAAAGCCAGGTCAAAACTATATCACAATCGCATTGCACTGACAGTTTATACTTTTCGAAGCAACGTCAATTCGAAACTGCTTTGTTTTGCATTGAGCATTGACGCGAGTTTGCCGGAGGTAGTAGTTGTGCTAGCCAGCGATCCTATATGACGATCGTATTAGATTCCATTTTTAAAAATTTATTGATATTTTTTTGCGATTTCAGAGGTTTGTCCACATAGTGAAAATTGTTCATATTCACAAGTACATTCACCCCTTAAATGGTGCAAACTGATTTTTCTACACTTGTATACATTTAAGAAATCAATTTAATAAATAAATTTTGAGTCCTAAACCTAAAACTACATTCGATAAAATTTATGAATCTCTGCACATCACTATCGTCAATAAAGTAATACAATTATTTCCTTCAAAGTCGTTATCAATTAATACGGAACTTCATGAGCGGACAAACGTCAAACCGGCCATCATAGCGTGCCGCTAGAGTAGTATAACTACGAGTTTTTTTTATATCTAGCTCATATAGGATCGAATGATTATATTACTATCGGTATCCACCACCACCACCACCACCACTACAGCCTTTTAACGTCCCACTGCTGGGCACAGGCCTCCTCTTTCATTGGGAAGAGGGATTTAGAGCTTAGATCCGTCACGCTGCTCCAATGCGGGTTGGCGGGCTTTAACGACTATTGTCACATGATAGTGATAATAACCGGACCGACTGCTTAACGTGCTCTCCGAGACACGGGGATGAACATTCGCCATTTCGTGGCGGCGGCCATCTTGGATTTGCATAGCGCTATTTTACTAGTCAAGCCCTTTCATTTGATTACCCATATTAAGGGAGTTGTGAAAAAATATGTAATCCGCCATTTTGTAGTGGCGGCCATCTTGGATTTATTTTCATCAAACATAGCTAAGAACATTTTCGACTAATTCACCATTCAAACACCCGTTTGAGCAGGAAACGGGGGAACAGACAGACACACATATACACACACACAGATACGTCAAACTTATAACACCCCGTCGTTTTTGCGTCGGGGGTTAAAAATACCTATCCCTGCAACTTTTCTGATGCCGTCTTTTACTTAATAAATAATTGCTCATGTAATAAGGATGATAATAATTATTATAGGTACTCAATGGATTTAAATGCAAATATTACATTTTAATCGTCGTTTAATCTCTAGCTACATTGTGATCATCCCAATTACCCGGACAGCGGGAAGTCGAACATAATCGAGATTGTCTTCAATTACGGTGTTAATCCGGGACAGAAATAACTAATCTTCCCGGTTATACGGGCCCATTATTGTCCTACGATAGATATATATGTATATACTACCTATCGCTGTATATATAGAAGCTATACCTACTATTATTGCTTAGTGAGGTTTTACCTAAAACTTAGAGATTTATCGTTGCATTCGTTCTAGAATTTTTATATATGAATTGTAGACTGAAAGCAAAGGTCAGGTTTTAGGAAATATTTTTCCTACTTATTATCAAATTTCTAGTTGGATAATCCTTTTATATAAGAAATAATTTGATTTTAATAAGATGACAGTTTTTTTTTCATTCCTCTACAAGTTAGCCCTGCGATCTCACCTGATGGTAAGTGACAATGCTGTCTAAGATGGAAGCAGGCTAACCAGAAGAGGTATGGCAGGTTTTTAGGGTTCCGTACTTCAAAAGGTAAAAAAAAGAACTCTTATGAGATCACTGTCCGTCTGTCTGTCCGTGTGTCACCACCGATTTTCTCCTAACGGGTAGACCTAGCAAGTTGAAATTTATACCAGATACTGAGGTTTATAGTCTCCATTTGGTGTATAAAAATCAAGATACTCAGTCAATACGATAAAAAGATCGGGCAAATTTAGATTTTCAGAAATTGTTCCAGTCGGGAACCAAACCTGGAACAAGCTTCCTCTCATAACATCACTGCTCCAGGGAGGTGATCAGAAAAGTATGGTGAAAATAGGCGTCACCTGATGTTCAATTATATTCTACTTTGACAACTATATAAGTACTCATAAAAGTATCAATCTATACAATATCATCCACTCTTCAACAAGGCTCAATGATATATCGTTTCCCATCGATACAGTATAACCGTTACTTCCTTTTATTAATAACTAGCGACCCGCCCCGGCTTCGCACGGGTAGTAGAGCATAATATTATGCGTAGGTACTACCCGCTCAGGGATTAGGCAGCGTTTTCGATGAAAGCTCCCAGGCGGCTTGACTTTTTACGATATTTTCCCCAATGAACTTACTATATCTCACCTTATACCCGAATTACTAATTCCGTGGAATTCTGACGTTTCATAATGTTACCAGAGATAAAACAATTCCCACAAAAAAGATAAAAAATTCAAAACTTATGCAAATACAAATCAACTGCTGCATGTAGATATGACAAATGCCTGACAGACACTTCATGGTGATAATGTCATTCGACTTCCATTTTTGAATAAATTTTTTCAATGTGCTTCTTTTGTTTTCTATTGCTGTTAGTGTGCACTTTCTAGTTTCCATTCTTAGCAATTTCTATTTTAGGGCGAAACAATTAATATTATTAAGCGGCTTAGAGCTTTATATGTTGACAGGGAATTAAAGTAGTTTGGGGTAAAATCGTACTTCGTAGATGTTAACCTTGTTCTCCATATAAATAACTCATCTGTAAATGACAATGACAGCTGTCAGAATTAAGTCGATATTAAGTCAAAAATAAGGAGAAAATCTAAATATTTCAAATCAAATAAATTACAGTGTATTTGGGACATAAAAAGGAAAGTTTTCACCAGATTCCGTGAAAAAAATATTTATTTTAAAAGATAAAAATAAAAAACCAAAAACTTGGTTTTTTGAACTTTCACATTTTGAGGTTATGTGAAAAAAGTGTAAATACAAAAGTTGTAGATCTTTTTATTACCTACAACTTTGCCATTTGATTTTTTTCCATAGGACTTCTAGTTTTGCCGGAAATCGAGATAAACCGTTTTTTACCCTTAAAAGTCCCCCCCTTTTTTCCCGAGCTCAGATCGCCCGTAAATTATTTTTCCTTGTATTTTTATAATATTCTCCTCCTTTTCCAATGGGTTTTATCCTACGTACTGTGATTTTTTTTTTTTGGTTTCAAAAATTATCGACACTGGGCTATATAGGAGAACCGCGGCCACCGACGCGCTTATAGGCACGCTCCCGCCGCCGCAATTTTTAAATCTGTAATATCTTCGAAAGTATTGATTTAAATCATATGCTGTAAAGGGCCATATGGATTTATATTAAATCAACAATGTATTTAAGGTATTTAATTAGATAAGGATTAATGCTGTATTGGTTGAAATCGCTTCGAAAATTAGCCATTATTTGTCGTAAAAAGTAAATGACAAAAAAATGTTATTGTGGGATATCCATAAGAGATAGACATATACCATCGCGGACTTTTTTATAGACCTTTTCAATGTGTACAATACTTAGTACATTATTTTGATAAATCTCGTAGGGTTCAGCCTGCGTTTGCAATGTAAGCGGAAAAAATTTAATTATTTACGACATCACATTAGAAACCTCAAAAATAACAGTATTTCTCCACTATTTAATGGATGTTATTATACATATAAACCTTCCTCTTGAATCATTCTATCTATTAAAAAAAACCGCATCAAAATCCGTTGCGTAGTTTTAAAGATTTAAGCATACATAGGGACATAGGGACATAGGGACATAGGGACATAGGGATATAGGGACGGAGAAAGCGACTTTGTTTTATACTATGTAGTGATAGAAAAATGGTATGATTGCCCCACTTCGGCGGGGCACTGTTACAATTATTATTGTGATCGTTATTCATTGCGGCGTTCTTTTGTAGCCGTTCAGACCAGAGAAAAATCAAATTTTATAGAATTCCAAATTGTTCCAGCCGAGGGACGAATCCAGGACCTCCCATTCACTCATAAGACTACGGCGCTCACCACTGTGTCAGGGAGGTTGTCAGAACGGTATGGTGAAAATAATGTCTTGTAAGTTTCGGTTGTCACGTCATGTTTCATTAAATACCATTTAAACATTTTTGTCAATACTCATCACCTATATGTAAAAGTATCAATTTGTACATCATCCAATCTTGAACAAGGCTCAATGATATATCGTTTCCCATCGATATAATATAACCGTTATTTCCTTTTATTAATAACTAGATGATGCCCACGGCTTCGCCCGTGTGTATTTAGGTTTGTAAAAATCTCGTGGGAACTTTGATTTTCCAGAACAAAAAGTAGCCTATCTGTAGTAAGTAGTAACCCGTCCACAAAACGGAAAAATTCCGTGGGATCCTTACGATTTCGGAATGCAATTCCTTACAGCATCCGGGTTGAGGAGTTGTATATATACCTACTCGAGTTCATTCAACGATAAAGTCTTTAATTGGTATCCCCAATATCAATTTAAATAACCGACAGTGCCTAAATCCCATTAGTTTTGGGGATCAGATCCCCTACAGCATCAGGATTGAGGAGTTGGAATCCAAATTTTTTGTAGGACAGTGTCGCAATGTTTCTCTATCGATTAAAAAAAAAATACGCAAATCGGTTCAGAAATCTCGGAGATATCGGTGTACATAGGTAGAAAAACACAACTCCTCCTTTTTTGAAAGTCGGTTAAAAAAGTAGCCTATGTCACTCCCTGGTTAATTCTCTACTTGTATGTGAAAGTCCCGTCAAAATCGGTTCAGCCGTTCCAAAGATTAGCCCGTTCAAACAGACAGACAGACAGACAGACGGACAGACAGACAGACAGACAGACAAAAATTTTAAAAACGTGTGATTCGGTTATAGTATCGTTCAAATAACCATATGAGCTTAATATGAGGTAGC
The DNA here is from genome assembly GCA_920104075.1 of Melanargia galathea. Lineage (NCBI taxonomy): Eukaryota > Metazoa > Arthropoda > Insecta > Lepidoptera > Nymphalidae > Melanargia > Melanargia galathea. The sequence goes on from OV049869.1 coordinate 5,042,965, forward strand.
TATTTCGATATTACAGACAGACACTTCAATTTTATTTATTAGTAGTAAGATAGAAAAATGGTATGATTGCCCCACTTCGGCGAGGCATTGTTACAATTATTGTGATCGTTATTCATCGCGGCGTTCTTTTGTAGCCGTTCCAGGAAACGCCCTTTTGTATTTTATCGGCGTACATTTTTCAGTGCGCCACCGAGTTCCATCGACGTGAAAAATTATGCTCAGATAAAGTCGGATCGTTTGCCCCCCGCTCCCTTCGCGGCCTTGTGTTCAGAGGCTTTTAAATTAAAATAATCTATACTTCTATACAATTATCTTACTATAAATACTTGTATACAATTAAGTATTTAAATATCACTTGCTTTAACGGTGAAGGAAAACATCGTGAGGAAACCTGCATGCCTGAGAGTTCTCCATAACGTTCTCAAAGGCGTGTGAAGTCTGCCAATCCGCTTGGCCAGCGTGGTAGACTATGGCCAAAACCCTTCTCACTCTGAGAGGAGACCCGTGCTCTGTAGTGAGCCGGTAATGAGTTGATCATGATGATACAATTATCCAATTATTCCATAAAATTAGGACTACTTATAGAGTTATTACATACTAGTGGACCCGGCAGACGTCGTCCTGCCCGGTGACATACCGACATCAGCAACACTTACCGAGACCCGGTTACCTACCTACCCGGTAATTGTGTTTTCAAACCATCCAGAAACTCATTGCAATATACACACAAAATTTCAAACACATTGTAAACACACGTACAGAAGAATTATATAGGTACTGGTGAGAGAGTTTATCGTATCGACAGGATTAACATTAAATGTTTGACAGTTACGAAACCCATGAAAATTTTGTATGGGAAAATGTTTTTTCTTATATTTTATTTTTTCGTCAATTTTACAATGTTTTTAATACACATACCTACAACAAATAAAAAAAAATGAAAACCTCTCCAGCCGTTCTCGAGTTATAAGTGTTCGAACAAACGCGACTTTGTTTTATATTTATACAGATTTATTTACTTAAATTATCATGTATATTACTTAAACAAGCGGATACCCGCGACTTCGTTCGCGTGGATATTAGTTTTTGAAAATCCCGTGGGAATCATTTTGTTTTTCCTAAGCTCTTTTGAGCTCGTACCTTACAAAACAGTGTTAAAATTTCACTGGCGGATGTTTAGGTAGATCAAAATGTAAACATCCGCCAGAGAAAGTCCCATCAAAATCAATCCAGCTTTTCAGAGATAAGCCGGTAATCTTTAAAGTATCCCCTTTCTAACAAAAAAGAATGAATGAAATCGAACCACTACAGCTAAGTACACATTTTAACTTACATCCCCTCTCCCAAAGGAACCATGATGAATTTCGGTATAAAAAGTATCCTATATGTTACTCCATAGTATGAACTTAAATCATGACAAGTTTCACTTCAATCGATTCAGTAGTTTTTGCGTGATGCGCGCACAAACATACAGACAAACAGACCAACAGACAAAAATTTCAAAAATAGCTTTTTTATGTTCCATTACTTATCCCTAACACCCCCCAGTTATTATTTTTCAAAAATCTTAAATGTACAGATACGGCAATTCTACGATTTTATTATAGGTAATATGTAATATGTATAGATTATCACTTAAATGAATATCGCTTCAGAATATTTAATTGGGTATATTATCGACATTTTCCTATCGTTTGTTGAAAATAAAATGCATTAAAAATATCTCAAAGCTAACCAATACTAATTAGTACAACGCAAACAAAATCGCGGTGATCATCCAATAGGTTTGGTTTTATATAGAGCATTAAATTTTAAAAGCTCTCCAAAAGCTTTAGTTCCTCTTTTTTTACTCTTTTTGTCGATAGTGATGATACAGCAGATTAATTGCTAGAGTGCAATAGAAAAATCGGAGCGCTTTAAAAATTTATAGTCTCCGTGTAGAGATATATTAGCTTTTCATTTTATGTAACATTTTTTTTTTGTTAGAAATTGTATGTTGTACCTATTAACTGAGATTATGTTATTCGATTTTTGGGAATCATCAGCCTTGGCTAGTTACCACGCTACTGGCAAAGCCGTGCCAAGCGATTTAGCGTTCCAGTACGGCGCCGCGTATAAATCTATCAAGGGTATGGGTTTAATAAAAATTCTCATGCCTCTTCCAGGTCAGCTCGCTTCCATCTTAGACTGCCTCGTCACTTTCCTGGTATAATATCAGTCAAGATCTAACTTTCTTGTAAATGAGTAAAACAAACAAGTATAAAGTTCGTAAACTAAAACCCGACTATGCAAGTGAAACCCGACATCGCAGGACACCGAAAACGGGACCGAAACTAATCACTACATAGTATAAAACAAAGTCGTTTTCTCTGTCCCTATGTCCCTATATCCCTTTGTACGCTTAAATCTTTAAAACTACGCAACGGATTTTGATGCGGTTTTTTTTTAATAGATAGAGTGATTCAAGAGGAAGGTTTATATGTATAATAACATCCATTAAATTGTGGAGAAATACTGTTATTTTTGAGGTTTCTAATGTGATGTCGTAAATAATTACATTTTTTCCGCTTACATTGCAAACGCAGGCTGAACCCTACGAGATTTATCAATATAATGTACTAAGTATTGTACACATTGAAAAGGTCTATAGAAAACTCCGCGATGGTATATGTCTATCTCTTATGGATATCCCACAATAACTTTTTTTGTCATTTACTTTTTACGACAAATACTTAATGGCTAATTTTAGAAGCGATTTTAACCAATACAGCATTAATCCTTATCTAATTAAATACCTTAAGTACATTGTTGATTTATTATAGATCTACATATATGGCCCTTTACAGCATATGATTTAAATGAATATTTTCGAAGATATTACAGATTTAAAAATTGCGGGACATAGCCTTTACGCGCGGCGCGCGGTTCCAGCCGGCCGGCCCGGCCGGGGCGGTGCGTAAAGTTCTCCCCATATAGCATTTTGAATTTAGCAGCGATCGGACGCGTATGCTATCGGAGCTCTCTAGCGAGGAAAATAACAATCACACTAATGTTATAAAGGCGTTATTAAGTTATTAAGTTTGTGTGTATGTTTGTTCCTCTTCTCCGCCGCAACTACTGAACCGATTTGGCTGAAATTTTGAATGGAGATAGCTTATGCCCTGATTTAACACATAAAGTAACTTTTTATCCCGGAAAAGTATTCTTGTAACCTAACTAAAATAGATATAGACCTCCAAAACGCCACAGAGGGCGCTGACTGTTCTTAGGTAAATCACGCTCACATAACCCATTATTCCAATACTTTGCTGTGTAGCATGCATTGGCAACACATAGGCTACTTTTTATCCTGGAAAAATGCACAGTTCCCACGGGATTTCGAAAAACCCGAAATCTATATCTACAGCTATAGGTAGATTACTATTTGCTATAGCGACCTTGCTTGATATTTTAAGTATAAAGGTAGGAAAAGGGAGCGGGAACGGGAACCGGAACTCCACGATTCCCTCGGGATTTGTTCAAAACCGAAATTCACGCGGGCGAAGCCGCGGGCAGAAGCTAGTAATTTATAATCTAGAAAGCCGCGCGAAGGTCACTTCTCGATTTTTTCGTAAATAAAAAGTAGTAATGTATGTATGTCGTAAACAACGAATCAATAGACACATCATTCATCAAAATTGGCCACATACATACATAAATACATAGACTGCTAAAATCATAACCCTTCTTTTTGGCTTTGCCGTAGTCGGGTAAAAATAACAGCAGATCCAGCCGCAGATAAGAAAATGTCTTTCAGGAACACTATGTAGGTAAACACGAGATGTTACTTGTTAGCAAGATATACCTACACAAGCTTAGCAGAATCAGCGTCGATGCCAGACTAATTTCATTACCTAATCCACGCTGATTGGATTTGCTGAGCTGGCCTTTTATATCACTTTTATACTTTCGTTCGGTGTATGAGAGTTGTGAAAAGACTATTTTTACGCATTAAATATAAATGTGCGATTTATTTAAGTTGATTAGTTCGGTATTTTTTAAGTGTATTTACGAACAACTTGAATCGAGTACATACTAAGTACTTTTGTGAAGTCGGTTGAAAATGAGATCGTATGTTAATTATTAATAGGTTCAAAAATAACTACACTACATGTATAAACAACATCAAAGTGGAGTATTCTTGAACCAAATATACAGTGCGTTAAGCAGCACATAACTGCACGCTCCAACGGCTTCGTTCATCGCGTAGTGACATTATCTACCTTCACATACAAATAAGTAAAATTGAAGAGTTTGTCTATGATGTCGAAATAAGTGCCTCTCGTTAAGCTCATAAAAATTATGATTACCTGAACAATGAACCCAAACATTTTTAAAACTTTTGTTTGTCTGTTTGTCTTATTGTTTGTCCGGGCTAATCTTGGCAACCGTTGATGATTTCCGGTGCATAGCCACATCATATCAATGAAAAAAAAACCAACTGAGTAAAACATTATTTCAACTAAAAATTACTTAGTCAAACGAAAAATATGTGAATATAAATTATCTCCCCAACTTTCAGGTAATGTAATTATTAAATAAGCTAATTTTTAAAGCCACAATCTTCGGCTTTAAAAATTGGCTAAAAAAATAAAATCGATCTAGTTTCGAAATTATAAAGAATCCCACATATTACACTTATACATACCTAGATAAACATACACTGTCTTGACGCGCAGTTGGGTAAAAAGTAATATAAATGTATGCCCTTACGTATAAATTTTTAGACGGTGCTCGTACACAACGTATACGCGTCAAATGTGAAGCAGAAAATGTGAATAGCAAGGGCCATGGAATATTAACATCAAAGTGGAGTACACCTGCATCAAATATTCAGTGCGTAAAACAGCACATTACACGCGCCATCGGCATCTTTCACCGCGTGGTGACATAATAATTCATAAGATAGTTATCAAGGGGCTTATGCCGAGTTTGCAGGTTGTGGCAAACGTTGATCGAAATTCGAGTGTCGAAACGTAACGACTTGAGCCTAAAATAGACTTAAGCAGGCCTGTTTTACAGCCCTCGCACACTAGGTCACTAGTGGTGGCGACTAGTGGCCGCCACAAGTCGCGGAAGAGATTTTTCATAGATTTATTTGTGGCTCGAACGCGGCCACTCGAGCGCTCAGTATGCGATGGTACCATATAAAATGTACGAATAATCTCTCCCGCGACTTGTGGCCAGCCACTAGTTGTCGCCACTAGTGGCCCAGTGTGCAAGGGCTGTTAAGGTTCGAGTTCGTCCATACATCCATCTATTCGTAGCCAGCGCCCCAAGCGGTGCAAAATAAATATTCGAAGTACTGAAAATAAGAGGCTATTTTTTGCTATGATATTATAGTTTTACGATATTCGAAATAAAGTAGCATTATCAAGCTCGGCATAACCCTTGAGGGTGCGGATTGGCAATCTCGTCGAGCGCTTATTTGCATGATGACTATGTCATAACCACTTCAACTCCAGTAATTGCTTCCTCCGACTCCACTGGGTGACTTCACGAAGATGAATTTTAAAGATCGAAGCGCATTTTTTCTAGAATATACCCCTAAACTTACTTTAAAATATTATTTTGAGCATCGCTGTGATTCTTTTGTCAACACCTGATGACGTTACGAATATGGATTTAAAAAAAACTAGAATTATTAACCTCTGTATTTTCAATAATAATGAAGTAACAAATAATTCAGTAAGCATTTTTTGGCATAATTTTTTTATCTGCGCACATAATATAAAAGGACCGCGGAGGGACGTCGATAATTGGGGGACATTATGTCTAACGCGCAATGGCGACCCAATTAAGTAGAATAGTCTATGTCCAATGATAAACTTAAAAACATTAAAACATAAAACAAATATCTCGCTTTTCTGCATTAGCGCATACAAAGTTGAAGTGCATTAATGAACGTAAGACATTTTTTGTAAAGAAAAAAGCATTACTTGCATTAAAGCTCTAAGTACTTTATGTAACATAGCATCGTTATTTTCCTACTTGTTTGCCCTTTGTTACGTCTACATTAACAAGCTTAAAAGTTGTTTGAAAACAAATATTAGTTCTGCAGAATTTTCAGCTTCGGAACCTCTATACTTTTTGCTCGGCTTCTTTCAAATAAGGAGAAAAACGACTTTCCTTTATACGAAAAATTTTCCAGGCTAGGGAAAAATCAAACGTATAAACGCATGCGTTAATTTTCGTCGGCGACATAGCTAGCTCATCGAGTTGCGAAACTTAAGTGCATAGCTCGAAGAACCAATACCGTTGGGTTCCTAAAAGTTGAAAATGGCGATCTCTTACCAGGAAAAGCAGCGTTGAAAGACCTCCATTAGTTCCAGACACACAAGAGATTTACAGGAATAGCCGCTGGATACAATTCGTGTTTTATTTTGTAGACAAATGTATGTCAAAGCAAATATAGTAGAGTTGAAATTTTTATTGGGCCAAAATTTCAACTAAGTCGACATAGGAGTGAAATTCCGCGCGCGTTTTTCCGTCACATGTGTCCCTGGCCTCAAAGGCTTTTTTACTTAGTCTTAATCCTCATGAATATTATAAAATGCAAAGTCTGTCTGTCGGTTTATTTGCTTATTCTTTGAGAGCCCATTAGTAGATTTAGTGGAAAGGCTGAGCAAGGAAAAATAGTGGGATTTCCATTTTCCGGCTAAGTAATGTTGCGGCGTTTTACATGACTAATCAGAAAAAAAACTCAAGAATAATAATTATCTTCGCTTCTTGCTTTCCTCCCTTTTGAATAATTTTCGCTATCTACATTTAAGGTAGGTGTAGATCGACTAGAATCTCATGAAAAATAGGGAAATGAAATTCCAAGGTTAGCAACACTACGGCTGCCCTAGTGATAAACAAAGTAACTGAAATTTTTTGTGAAATTGACTTTTTGCATTAACAAAAGTTTTATGTCGAGTAGTTTTTTACCACAGTTTAATATTTCAAATAACTTGAACCGTTTACTGAAATTTAAATTGCCCAAACAAAGTAACTGCACTCACTAACCCGGAATATAAATGCAAAAACCAAGTAAACAACAAGCACAACACAAAAACAAAGTAATTGGATGTTGATTACTTTATTTTTGTATTTAAAATGCAGTTCCTTGATTTTTCGTTTCGTGAAACGATCCCAGGTAAGGTGTTCTGAATGTAATTACTTTGTTTATCACTAGGGCAGCCGAGTTAACCTAGTGTTGCTTACTATAAAATTTAATTTCCCTATTTTTCATGAGATTCTGGTCGTAATCTACCAGGCTCGTAACTCGTAGTACGTGCGTTGGCCGTTGTGCTATGGTACGTGACAATGAGTCAAGCTTTTTCGTGCATGCGGCCGGCGTTCATCGATTTATAAGACGTTATCACGTCAACATTTTATAGTTGGTTGACTCAAAACTTTACCTGTAAGTTAATGTACGGAGCGTCGGCCATGACAGTGGGTACGATGAATCCGCCTTCGCCGGTGGACATGTCGATGTCCTGGCTGTAGATGTCCGTCTTGTCGTCATAAAGCTTCACCCGGACTCGAACCCGCTTCTCCGTGCTCATTGCTTCGACCTGTGGGAAACAACAAATAGGTACCTAGGTAGTTATCACGCTAATCACACTAATATTATAAAGGCGAAAGTTTGTATGTGTGTGTGTGTGTGTATGTTTGTTATCTACTCTTTAACGCCGCAACTACTGAACCGATTTGGCTGAAATTTCGAATGGAGATAGATTATGCCCTAATTATGACTTAACACATAGGCTACTTTTATCCTGGAAAAATCCACAGTTCCCACGGGATTTTGAAAAAAACCGAAATCTGTAGCTACAGCTATAGGTAGATTACTATAGCAAAGTTCCTTGAAAGTAAGTATAAAGGTTGGAAAAGGGAACGGGAACTCGGTTTTTCACAAATCCCTCGGGATTTGTGAAAAGCCGAAATTCACGCGGGCGAAGCCGCGGGCAGAAGCTAGTTAATTAATAATGTATTCTTTCTTTAAAATACAACTTTCTTACGCAACGGAAATTTCTGATGGACGATAAACGTCCATGATCAATGATACCTACTGAATTTATTAAAGTTTGCGTGTATTGTTTATGTAGTCCGCTGCAGTGAGGCATAGCTAATTTTAATTCTCTATTAGTGCACAAATATAAATTATGCATTGCAAAGTTTGTCAGAAAATATTTTTCATGCATTCTAAAATGTTTAGCTAGCGTGCAATAACACCTCCATTTACTGAGTGGGTAGAGTCAAATATATACAATTATTATTATTTTTTTATAATAATTTTAGAAAACCCCATTTTTCGTTTATTAATAATACACAACAATACATAGTAATCTCCCGAAACAGTCCCTATAATATTTAATTGCATCAGGTTCATATCAAGAGGTCTTTCGTCGAGTCAGCAGCTAAGCCAGGTCGGGACTGAATTATTTAATAAAACCTTTACCCGAAGCAATAACGAGCTTTTTGATGAGTATACCTAATCTAGGAGTGAAATAAATAGTAAATCTATTAGGTGGTGATTTACCAGAATTAAGACCTCGTGTGACAATTCTTACTTTACAAGCGTAGATAAATCTCAATAGTAATACATATTTTGTAATTTTTTAAGTAACTTTATTATGAGTAGGTAATTTCCCGGCCGAATTTCTGCCACGGCAGCCAATATAAACGGACGCGGACATAAACCAACTATACAGGAGATACCTATGGATAGATAAATAGGTGATATAGTTGTGTGCGCAAAAACCAGTGCTATCTTTATTCCCTCACTCTCACAGTCCAATGGTAAACTATATAGTGTAATTTTCTTAATAAGTACTAAGTAGATAGGTAGGTATTATAGGTACATGTTTACACGTCTTTTTCTATATTTTTCTTCTTGTTGTATTTATCCATTGTATCTTAGATATTCTTGTACAATTTCTAAACAAAGTGATATCGACAAAGGAATCGCGATAATTTATATTGTTACGATGCCGAAGTAAAAGGGACGACAGCTGAATACAAATAGATGTTTCTGACGAACATTTGTTATTTTTTTTCTAAGGTTTTGTCGAACTTTTAATGTCTAAAAATAAAAATTTGGTTATCTGTCTTTTCTTATATACAATTGAGCTGTAACTTAGCACCTAATAATATACAGCTTACATCGTGACGGATAATGGACACCTTTTATCCCGTAACGTTTTCTGTTTCCACAGGATCTCGAGCTCGCCCCATACTAACGAAGTTTTATTTTAATTTGAACACCAATCAACTCTAAAACTAATTTGTGTCTATGGCTTGTCAGATTTACAGAATATAATTATGTACTTTCATAGTTACATGGGCTCAAAGATTTGTATATGTGGGCCTTGTATATTGTATAATTCGCAGCTGAATAAGACTTGACCAATGGGGCAGTTTATGATAGTATTATCTATAGGTATTATGTAATATATTCATCATAATTGTTAGTTCAGTGCACTTAACTGCACCAAATATTAATTATTATGGTGGCAATAAAGCTAATTCAAATTGAACTGCAAACTAATATCGTAAATATTAAACTAATATCGTAGAATTAACTTAATCAGACAAGTGGAAGTAGTATAGGTAAGTGAGGTAAATACATCAATTATACGACTGAAATCCCAAAACCGGCTAAGAAGAGACCTGACAAATCCTCGAATGGCTGAACAGATTTTTATACAAGTATAAATTAAAAATTTAAAAAACCCCCGACATTCGCCATTTTGTGGTGATGGCCATCTTGGATTTGCATAGTGCTATTCTACTAGTCAAGCCCTTTCATTTGATACCCATAGAAAAAATTTGTAATCCGAAATTTTGTAGCGGCCATGGCGATCCAAGATGGCCATCTTGGATCGATTTTCATCAAACATAGCTAACAACACTCGACTAATTTACCTTTCAAACAAACAAAACCGCATTCAAATCGGTTCGCCCGTTTGAGCGCTACAGGGGAACAAACAGACACACAGACACGTCAAACTTATAACACCCCGTCGTTTTTGCGTCGGGGGTTAAAAACAGCTAAGAGCCATCTCGATGAAACACCCGTTTAAGTGCTACACAGATCTGATGCACAGATAGACAAAACGTCAGGGCTTAAAAATGCGTGCACTTTCATAACAACATATTTGGAGTCTCGAGAGTGAAAATGCTGACGCATCAATCTGTATTTATTTGACGTGTTTTCTTTCGCCTTGGCACCGCTACAATACAATGTTCCTAGTAATTTACGAAGGCTTATGAAGGCCCTTTGTTAGCGATCACACAGCTCCTGTGGCGATGGTTAATGTTATAAACTTGTCATTTTTGTGTTTGTATGATAGCGGAGCACTCGAAACTGCCATGCGATATATCAGTATTATATTATAAACTATATAATTTATTCTTTATTACAGGTAGGTATCGATCTTTTACCTATCTACCTTGAACACAGTAAACACTTTTCCGTTTATCTAAAACATTAGGGAAATACCAATTAGACACGTCAGAAATCTCACAATTTTACTTCTAATTTCCAGGGCATATATTTTTTATTATTGCAAACTACTTGCCCTTAAAATCGAAAGAGGTAAATTGCAAAAAATAAAAAATAATATAAATTGGTACTAATTCTTTGATTCACAATATTTTTTTTAAGATAAATTGACAGATCTAAACGTGGTCTAATGCTATGTTCCCTGCCTATTCCACAGGGAACATTGTTGAGAAAGCAATATTTTCAGATCTATCAATTTTGTTTAAAGATTGTGTACTCACAATATAGGTACTTAGAACCACTGTATAAACGTGAATGAAAATATTTAATTATATATGTAATTATGTACACAGATTTTCACGCGAGCAAAGAAACGGGCTAGTGCTCTGTACAATTTTGCTAAGCTCATGATTGATGGTTTCATCGCTAAGGAGAGCTTGTCTGATGCTTGGACGTGATATATTATATTTTATCTAATTATATCTCAGTGTTCTACCATTGTTTCTTTTATATACAGAACAAAGCTTCATGTAATTAACGTGTATCCTGTGTACCTAATTACTTGTATAGTGATACTGGACAAAATAATACGTCATGTTCTTACCAATTTTCTGTATATCATAAAATATTGTAATAGTCAGTCAGTTAATATGTTTGTACATATCTACCTACTACTTGTCGAATTACTTCTTCTGCGAAAATAATAATCTATCTATAATATAATAAAACTGTAACAGATCCAATTCTGTACATTGAAGATATTTTGAAAATTTTTATTGGAGGGCACTCTATAATCGATACTGAATCCAAAACTGCAATTTTTTTCATTTTTGTCTGTCTGTCTGTCTGTCTGTCTGTCTGTCTGTCTGTCTGTCTGTCTGTCTGTCTGTCTGTCTGTCTGTATCTTGGCCGCGCATCACGCCGAAACTACTGAATGGATTCGAATGAAACTTGGTACGATTTGAGTTTATACTCCGAGGTAGGACATAGGATACTTTTTATCCCGAAATTCACCACGGTTCCCTTGGGAGAGGGGAAGAAAGTTAAAACGTGTATTTAGCTGTAATTCATTAACGCGTAGTTCGATTTAACTCATTCTTTTTTTGTTAGAAAGGTAGTACTTTAAGTATTGTCCCGTAAATATTTCAAGGTCATAGGTGTTTTAATTCAGAAATGACAGACATTTATTGGGTTCAAATAAATTGGGACCCGGATCTTTGAACGTACGGCTTATTTTAAACTGGTGTGCGTTTAAATTTATGTTTGTTGATCTGTCTATTTGTTTCAGCTAATTACCGAAACGGCTGGATCAATTTTGATGGAACTTTCAATGGCAGATAGGTGATGTTATAAGGAGTAACTTAGGCTACATTTAGTTTAGGTACAAAAAGGATTATGGGACCCAATCCGATCCTACATAAAACCTATATCCAGGCGGACGAAGTCGCGGGGGTTGGCTAGTTATAATAATATGTAGACTATTGACACAATAAATATACCTACATTATAATAATTATGTATTGTATAAAATATAATGATTATTATTGATAAGACGTAGCAAATACATCAGCAAATAATGAGATTATATTTTAATCTAAAATCAATAACAATTAATACAAAACTCTCCCGACGAAACATCCAATTACAAAGAGCTTCAATTAGTTCGGATTATGATACATCGCTTACAAATTGTTCGAGACTAGTATTTTGATTAGTCCCTTTAGGCTATTAGCTTTATGAATTTGAACTTTGGCAGTAAAGGTTAACTCTCTAAAACCTTGTTAAATCTGCTTGCTGCTTGTTGACTGGTGATCAAGCGATGTTCAAATAGGATAGATAATTGGTTGCTGCTAATTTAATTGTAAACAATCTCTAAACTTAATTGACAGTTCTTAACATAACACTATCATTACACTAATATTATAAAGCCGAAAGTTGTGTGTGTGTGGGTGTATGTTTGTTACTCTTTAACACCGCAACTACTGAACAGATTTGGCTGTTTTGAATGGAGATGAATGGAGATGAGAAGACGAAGAGAAGACGAAGTCGAAGTCGATATCCTGAAGATGCTCCGGTGTCGGAGCGAAACGATCATCGAGTTTAATTTGGGGTGAATTTGTGTGGTGTTGTGCCTATAAAGTCACTGTTAGCGGATTATAGCAAAGTGATTTTGTTTTCATTGTACTTACTTGTACTTACAAACTGCCGCGCTAACCACTAGACTAATCTAGTGGTTAGCGTATTCGACTGCAGATCACGAGGTCCCGGGTTCGATTCCCGGGTCGGGCAAATAATTGTTAGGTATTGGGTTTTTCTCTCAAGAAATTCTCAGTACCAGCTCGGAGTTAGCAGTTGGCGATGTTTCACCCCCGTGCCTCGGAGAGAACGTTAAGCAGTCGGTCCCGGTTATTATCACTATCATGTGACAATAGTCGTTAAAGCCCGCCAACCCGCATTTGAGCAGCGTGGTGGGTTTAAGCTCTAAATCCCTCTCTCCTATGAGAGAGGAGGCCTGTGTCCAGCAAAAAACGTTAAAAAGGCTGTAGTGGTGGTGTACTTACACGACCAACAAAAGGCAGGCCGGGCTTGTATCTCCGCCGCATGCTGTCAGCGAACTTGAGCTCCACGTAGTGCTGCTCCGCGGCGGGGGTGGCGGGGGTCGCGCTGCCCAGCCCGGTGCCCACGGCGAGGTCCACGCGTGCGACGCCGCCGCCGCAGCGCGCCTCGATCCTCCACGTTCCGGAACGTGCGCCCGCCGCCAGGATCGCATTCAGTTTGCGGACACCTGGTGAAGAGGAACGTATACATATAGGGTGTAAGGGGACGGCTGTCGAAAACTTAGCGCTATTATTATATTACTTAATCACAATCCAATAACAATATAACCATTAATTATTGTCTTATACTTGTAGTATTAAGTATTTTTCTAACCGGCAATGTACAGCGTGCAAAGCGCGGCGACAACTTTATTTACTCAACGTTTGTTTCCTCTAGCGTCAGCTTATTGCATTACATTGCGAACTTAAAAGTTATATATTTCGGCGGCAAAATGGCGGCCGGTTCGCACCCCCCTCGTATGAGGATTTTATAGAATAGAATAGAATAGAAAAGTTTTTTATTCAAATAAACTTTTACAAGTGCTTTTGAATCTTTTGGATATGCTATACCTAGAGGAAGTCCCAAAGAACACTTTAGGCCAATTTCCGAAACTATAATATTTTATTTTTTTATTTTTCGATTTTGGTAGTAGATTGACTGGGCTATGTGGTATCTTGTCTGTAATCATCACTACTTCCATTTTGTCTTCGTTTCCGATAGTGGAGCCCTTACACCCATTATGTAGGTATTAATTAATCGTGACTGAGAAAGAATGTCAGAAAAAGGAGAACTTTTGCCCGCTTTTTGCTTACGTCACTCGACATTAACAGCAGGCCCTCACTCGCAAAGTTTTTGCTCGCGAATATGACACATGACTTCTGAGAGGGTTCACGAAAGCGATTAATCAAAGCAAAGTCGCGGCACGCTACATGTTCGTATTCATAATAATTTTATTAAAACAAGAGATGATTTACGTTTTAAGGACAAACACGCGTTGTTAAACGAAATGTTACGTGTTTCGTGTGTCACTAGGATTCCGCGTTCAAAGAGCAAAACAGAGCCCTATTAATGTTTATTTGTCTGTACCTACGTCCGTCCGTATATTAGCTCGTAGACGGAATGAGTCACAGACCTAAAATTTGGATATTTGATCTGTCATATGGACTATTGACCCGAAACCGAATGTTGAATAAGAAATTAAATTAAATTATTTTTCAAAAAATTAAGAACCGATTTTTTTTCTCATTCATGTGGGATATCAGAGTCTAGAACTCTGAGTGGAGTACTTTTACTTACCTTTGACTAATAAGCTGGAATTTTTCACAGAAGATCTGTTGTAGGCAACAGACAAAGGATTTTTCGAAATTCTCATAGGAGTGAATTTCTAATTCCAAGGGCGAAGCCGAAGGCGGTCACTAGTATCTATTATCTATACAATACATCTATATCTATACATATAATAAAATCGTAGAATTGCCGTATCTGTACATTGAAGATTTTTGCAAAATAATGACTGAGGGATGTTAGGGATAAGTAATAGAACGTAAAAAAGCTATTTTTGAAATTTTTGTCTGTTTGTCTGTTTATCTGTTTGTCTGTTTGTCTGTATGTTTGTGCGCGCATCACGCAAAAACTACTGAATGGACTGAAATGAAAGTTTTTCATAAACAAAATACTTCTACGCCCACATATTTTCTTAACAGCACTTTACTCAATGACGTTTACAGGCGGACTCCGAGTTTTTGCTTCGAGAAAATGACACGTGACTTAAAGAGGGTCTGCAAAGGTCATTAATCATTCCCCGAGTCATGGTGACGTCGCATGGCGGTGCAAAATACGCTCAAATATTCATCTTTTAAGTAGTTTGACATGCCTACTGCCTGATTGGTCTAGTGGTTAGCATATTCGACTGCAGATCACGAGGTCCCGGGTTCGATTCCCGGGTCGGGCAAATATTTGTTAGGTATTGGGTTTTTCTGTCAAGAAATTCTCAGTGCCAGCCCGGAGTTGGTAGTCGGCGGTGTTTCACCCCCGTGCCTCGGAGAGCACGTTAAGCAGTCGGTCCCGGTTATTATCACTATCATGTGACAATAGTCGTTAAAGCCCGCCAACCCGCATTGGAGCAGCGTGGCGGGTCTATGCTCTAATCCCTCTCTCCTATGAGAGAGGAGGCCTGTGCCCAGCAGTGGGACGTTAAAAGTCTGTAGTGGTAGGTAGTTTGACATCCCTGGCGCAGTGGTGAGCGCTGTGGTCTTATAAGGAGGTTCTGAGGTCGACTCCCGGCAGTGATAATTTCCATCCATCCATCCATTCATCAGCCCGTATTCGTCCACTGCTGGACATAGGCCTTTTCAAGGGCGCGCCACCAAACACGGTCCTCCGCCTTCCTCATCCACCCGCTTCCCGCCGCCTTCTTAAGGTCATCGGTCCAGCGGGCTGGAGGTCGTCCCGCTTAATATACCTAGTGATAATTGAAATGTTGAAGTGATAATAATTTGGGATTTTATAATTTCTAAATTGTCTCTGGTGTGGTCTGGTGGTAGGCTTCAGCTGTGGTTAGTTACCATCCTACCGACAAAACCGTGCCGCCAAGTTATTTAGCGTTCCGTTACGATGTCGCGTAGGAGGTCAAGGCTATGGATTTAATAAAAACTGCCATACTATTCCAAGATAGCCAGCTTCCACCTTAGACTACATCGTCACTTACCATCAGGTGAGATCGCAGTCAATGGCTAACTTGTATATAAATATAAAAAAAATAGCGACATTAAAAGGATACACGCATAATCAAAATATGTCTAAATCAGAATTGACACTTTCTAACGCAGATGTGTATCTTTAAAAAAATCACATTTACACGTAATTCTGACAAATCGAGTCATTTGTCAATATTCAAGTAAAAGTCTGACTTCGTTTGTATGAGGCGTGCTCGAGTCTCCTCATGCTCTCCATGCGAGCGACAAATCGTTGGCGGGTGGAGTCTAAAACAGTGATTTCTGCATTTAGAGAGCGAGACGTCTTCAGTAAAGAAGAGTACTAAAAATATATAAATAAATAAATAATAAATTAATTAAATAAATAAATTTTACTTGAGATATCATAATTTTTAGTGAAAAACGGCAAAGTAAAAAGATGCAAATCGAGGTTTGGAATTACGCCTATTTTAGCAAATATTTGGCATTTTTTTACATAAACTAAAGACATTTGAAATTATTATGAAGTAACGTATGATATGACTTTGGTCGTTTTTAAATTTTCTAGTTTCTTATATAGTTTATTTACGCACGAAGTTGCCTCAAAATTTGCCCAAAAATAGTCATTTTTCAAGCGTCATAACTTTCAAAATAAATATAATTTTACAATTTTTTTTATTTTATGGCATAGATAATGGAGATATAAATTGATATCTGGCTTAACTTTAGATCTATTGCGACAAATATTAGAATAATAGGCGTAATACGTTTGTATGAAAAAGCGCGTGAGGAGAGCAGCCTTAAGATAATATGTCTCTCCAGAGTGCTCCCCAGCACGCCCCAATATAAGATATTAAAAAACTATACAAAAACGAAACGTCACGCGTCGTAACAAATTCAGTTAGGGTCAGGTTTGAGGAAATATTGCAAAAGGTTTCCCGTGTTGACACGCCATGGGAGCTCGCGCCCGTGAACATTAGTACGAGTTTGTGAATCGTAACAACATTGAGAGATTTCGAATATCAAAATACGAGGTTCGTATCGTTCGTAAAATGAATCTTAAATGCCTTTTTTTAAGGCTCAGGTTCGTTTATAGAATAGAATAGAATAGAATAGAAAAGTTTTTTATTCAAATAAACTTTTACAAGTACTTTTGAATCGTCAATTTGAATCTACCACAGGTTCGGAATGGTGCTTACAATTCTACACATGTGAAGAAGGGCAGACAAAAGCCCCATTTCCGACGGTGGCACCCGTTCACGAGCATGACGCATGATCCAGCCATTGCTTCGCTCAACCATATATGTCTACAGCTAACACCTCAAGCGAAAACTTCATCTTCATTATTTCAACATGTGGATATCAATTGCTGGACATAATATGTCTTTCCCATTGAGCGCCACCTAACCCAGTCCTCAGCTTTCCTCAGCCCACCGGCACCCGCTATAAAATTTCCAACGCGCTACGCGTAGATGTAATGACGAACTCGAGCCTCGAAACTAGACATAAACTGTCTAGTTTCGAGGCTCGAGTTCGTCATTACATCTACGCGTAGCGCATCCATTTTACTCTGGTCCATTTTACTCTTCATCATGATCAACCCATTACCGGCTCACTATAATGCACAGGTCTCCTCTCAGAGTGAGAAGGGTTTTAGCCATAGTCTACCACGCTGGCCAAGCGGATTGGCAGACTTCACTCACCTTTGAGAACGTTATGGAGAACTCTCAGGCGTGCAGGTTTCCTCACGATGTTTTCCTTCACCGTTAAAGCAAGTGATATTTAAATACTTAAAACGCACATAACTCCGAAAAGTTAGAGGTGCGTGCCCCGGGATCGAACCCACGATCTCTGATTAGAAGTTGGTCGTCCTAACCACTAGGCTATCACAGCTTTTATTTTACTCTTTGATAGTGTTTTATTTCTCGAGTTATACCAACGTTAGCTCGATGTGTGAACCGGTACTAAGGGTACAAGGTGGTATTACTCGATCCTTTTGCTTACGTAAAAGAATTCCCGTGTCCCGCCTCCGTGACGCCTTTTGATAAATCGGTGACCCTATAAACAAATGCCGGAAGCTGGGGAATATTTTACTACGTGACACAACATCGTCCAATACATTTTTGGAAGCCAAATCCGTATTGAAAATAGTTTCCAACTTTGACTTTATTTCTGGCTTAGATAGTAAGTTGACTCAGAAGTCAGAATCTAGGTTTAACACATTATGAAACAATTTTTTTTAAGCCCGTGTGTGTGTGTGTGTGTGTGTGTGTGTCTGTCTGTTCCCCTGTGGCGCTCAAACGGGTGGACCGATTTGAATGCGGTTTTTTTTGTTTGAAAGGTGAATAATTAGTCGAGAGTGTTGTTAGCTAGTCGTGAGTGCTATTAGCAAAAAAGGGAGTTGTGAAAAAATATGTAATCCGCCATTTTGTAGCGGCAGCCATCTTGGATCGATTTTGATCAAACATAGCTAACAAAACTCTCGACTAATTCACCTTTCAAATAAAAAACCCCATTCAAATTGGTTCACCCGTTTGAGCGCTACAGAGGAACAGACAGACACACACACACACATACAGACACGTCAAACTTATAACACCCCGTCATTTTTGCGTCGGGGGTTAAAAATGAGATACAGTATTTCAAGTCCCTTCTGTCATCAGATTATACGAGATTTTATTAAAAAGAGGGTAAACACACTTTGTAACTTTAGTGCTGGGCTAGACAAATTTCAATACACTGCCAGTCATAAGTCAACGGGGGTGTACAAGGCAAAACCAATCTATCAAAATTTGACACGGGTTATCGTGCCGATGACACGGAAAGGCTTTCATAGGACCTACTCTGAATACAGAGTACGCTTCGTTCCTTGAAATTTTGATGAATTTTCTTTTATCGTGACGCTAAATCGATTTCTCCAAATACATCTTCAAGAGCTAGATGTCTGACTACCGTAAATGTATTTGTGGTGTAAAAAGAGCAAAGGAGTTATTGTCAGAAAAAACTAACTTTTCAAAATCCTTATTCTAAACAATCGAACCAAAATCTAACTTTGCCGCATCGCTCATTTGAAAGTTGAGGTGGCATCGAGGAGAAACATAAAAATTAGCCGACATATTGAATGAGTGAACTTACTACTTACATGCTCTTGACTCAACATTATTTTACTGTCAATAAGAACTGCAATGTTCTAGAAAAGGCACGCCAATAATTGAAAAGCCGGCCACAAAAAACATTGCATACTTTCCCTACTCTTGTTCATAATATGCGCTTTAGGTTAATTTTCGTGCCCAAATTATATACTTAGGCTATAATAAAAAAAAAGTTTAATAAACGACTAATATTATTACGTGGCTTAGGGTTTTTTGTGGTGACAGGGATTTAAAGTAGTTTGGGGTAAAATTTCAATTCAGGTGGTAACAAATCATACAAATATATTTCATACAAATACCTCACCAACAAAGATGTCCTATATACTTGATCCTAGATTTAAAATCAGATTATTGGTATTATTAAATTTAATAAATACACCTTATGCCCTATTAAAGTAATTACTTAAGTATTACAAAACAAAGTGCTTCCATTAGCAAAACAGTCCGAATCTCATTTAATTATAGGTATATTGAACAAATATGAAAACCCAACTTTCAGTTTCCAGAACAGAAACAAAATAGAGTAGTTCGCGATATTGGTCATAACTTTTGCTATAAGGATGAGTCACAATAACAAAGTTACTTTGTAATTAGAGAGAGCTTTAGGGTAGCAAGTGCCACTAGGTATAAAGTGACTTATTATTATTATCAAAGATTACTTATTAGACGAAATACATTTCAGAATTTGGAGCCACGAGCAATAATAAATCGATATTTTTTTTTCCAAGCATATTAGTTGTTTCATATTATGATAATTTATATATTAATTTTATTTTGGGGGAAAACATTGGATTTGGAAAACTTTTTGGGTATAGATATTAAACGAAAAACTAAGCTAAAAAAATTCATTAGGTACAGGTACGATACGTAAGTTGATAAGTTCAAAAAGTGAAAAAATTCATTTATCTTCTATACATCTATACATCTATACATATAATAAAATCGTAGAATTGCCGTATCTGTACATTGAAGATTTTTGCAAAATAATAACTGGGGGATGTTAGGGATAAGTAACAGAACGTAAAAAAGCTATTTTTGAAATTTTTGTCTGTTTGTCTGTTTGTCTGTTTATCTGTTTGTCTGTTTGTCTGTTTATCTGTTTGTCTGTTTGTCTGTATGTTTGTGCGCGCATCACGTAAAAACTACTGAATGGATTGAAATGAAACTCGGCATGATTTAAGTTAATACTATGGAGTAACATATAGGATACTTTTTATCCCGAAATTCAGCACGGTTCCCTTGGGAGAGGGGATGAAAGGCAAAATGTGTAAATAGCTGTAATTCGTTAACGGGTGGTCCGATTTCATTCATTCTTTTTTTGTTAGAAAGTAGATACTTTAAAGACTACTGGCTTATCTCCGAAAGGCTGGACCGATTTTGATGGGACTTTTACTGGCGGATATTTACATTTTGATGTACTTAAACATCCGCCAGTGAACTTTTAACAGTTTTTAGCAAGGTTTAAGCTCAAAGGAGCATAGGAAAAACAAAATGATTCCCACGGGATTATTAAAATCAATATCCACGCGAACGAAGTCGCGGGTATCCGCTCGTGTCGAATAATATTGGTGAATACCTATTTATATTACACACCAACCTTAAACAATACAGCCCTGATAAAATCAAGTATCCTTATTTCCACGGACAACATTGTAAAACCACTTTTATGTTCACCACTTCACCAGTTTAGTATATTTAAGGTACAGCAGAATCTTTGTCTATGTTTTCAAAAACCAGATGCTACTCAAGATAAAGGCAATAAAAATATCTGAAATCGGATTAACAAATACGAAATTCGCACCCAATAACTTTCAGCTTCGCAGTGTCGAGGCGAAATTGAATACTTTGCGAAATTACTCGTAACTTTGCTGTGAGCAAGAGCAACAACAACAAAGTTACTTTGCAATTACGGAGTTTTCTCCCGATTTGATGCCATCACTGCTTTGCTTGACTTTCGATAAAAGATTAAGTTTATGGATTAATGCAAATCATCAAGTAGCAAATACATTCAAGAAGTGTCTGCTAGGTTCTATAGTTTTTATATTTTATTTTTTTCATCTTAAAAATGTGTTATTAGATATGCCTTCACAAAAAAAAATATATTTAATTTTGTTTAGAATTTGAATGGAAGTAGTGAATAGATCATAATTATCATATAAATCATGTGATTTAAAATCGTGTCTGTAAGTTTAGAACTTAAATCTGAAGCTACGACGGAATCTAAACATCTCTTAGTCTGAGAAAAGTCCGCAATAAATTCAGCCGGGTATTCTTTTTATTGTCACGATCTCAATTTATACTTATTTAACAAGCGGACACTCGCGATTTCGTTGGATATTGGTTTTTAAAAATCCCGTAAGAATCATTTTGTTTTTCCTAAGCTCCTTTGAGCTCATACCTTGCTAAAAACTGTTAAAAGTTCACTGGCGGATGTTTAGGTAGATCAAAATGTAAACATCCACTAGTGAAAGTCCCATCAAAATCGGTCCAGCCTTTCAGAGATTAATAGCCAGTAATCTTTAAAGTATTTCCTTTCTAACAAAAAAATAATGAATGAAATCGGACCACCCGTTAACGAATTACAACTAAGTGCACATTTTGACTTTCATCCCTTCTCCCAAGGGAACCGTGCTGAATTTCGGGATAAAAAGTATCCTATATGTTACTCCTTAGTATGAACTTAAATCATGCCAAGTTTTATTTCAATCCATTCAGTAGTTTTTGCGTGATGCGCGCACAAACATACTGACAAACAGACAAAAATTTCAAAAATAACTTTTTTATGTTCTATTACTTTATCCCTAACATTCGCAAGTCTACGATTTTATAATATGTATAGAAGAAGATAGATATAGATTAGATAACATAATTATTATCTAGTATGCCTTTGAAGACGATTATTATTTCTCTATCCAAATTGTAGTTTCTTATTAAGTTTGGTTCAAAGCGTTCCAAAGCTACAGCGGTATCTGCAACAATGACACGGAACAATTACTTAGTTTGAATTGTTCCTAAACTTGTCTCACTCATTTGCGGTGCGCCAACCTTAATGGAGTTTCAGCTTTATTTTGATTACATTTTGTCTTTGATAATTTTGTTTTTGTGAATGTTTTGTACACGGTTTTCTATTTTAGTGAAATCTTGGATGCCATTAATGAAACCGGTCTTAATTTAATTTAAGTTTTTGATATCTGCCATTCAATTTCTTATTTTAAGTCTAAAATCAAAGGATGATGGGCAAAAATGTATGGAACCTGGTACCGGCACCAATCGGTACGAATGATACATTGTTAGAAAGGACTTTTTGTATAAGCAGAATAAGAATATCTATGGCGCTAGTTCCAGTTCGCTGTCCAATCGAAGTAATCTTACCTTGATTTATTTTTTTCTTACAATCAAGTCTTTCAATTAAGTTTCTCAGTAAGTTTATTATTCTCTTAAATTAAAGAAGATTCATCTATATCTATACACTAGCCGACCCCCGCGACTTCGTCCGCCTGCATATAGGTTTTATATAGGATCGGATTGGATCCCATAATCCTTTTTTGTACCTAAACTAAATGTAGCTTAAGTTACTCCTTATAACATCACCTATCTGCCATTGAAAGTTCCATCAAAATTGATCTAACCGTTTCGGTAATTAGCTGGAACAAATAGACAGATCGACAAACATAAATTTAAACGCACACCAGTTTAAAATAAGCCGTACGTTCAAAGACCCGGGTCCCAAGTTATTTGAACCCAATAAATGTCTGTCATTTCTGAATTAAAACACCTATGACCTTGAAATATTTACGGGACAATACTTAAAGTACTACCTTTCTAACAAAAAAGAATGAGTTAAATCGAAGTACCCGTTATTGAATTAGAGCTAAATACACGTTTTAACTTTCTTCCCCTCTCCCAAGGGAACCGTGCTGAATTTCGGGATAAAAAGTATTCTATGTCCTACCTCGGAGTATAAACTCAAATCGTACCAAGTTTCATTCGAATCCGTTCAGTAGTTTCGGCGTGATGCGCGGCCAAGATACAGACAGACAGACAGACAGACAGACAAAAATGAAAAAAATTGCAGTTTTGGCTTCAGTATCGATTATAGAGTGCCCTCCAATAAAAATTTTCAAAATATCTTCAATGTACAGAATTGGATCTGTTACAGTTTTATTATATTATAGATAGATAGATAGATAGAAGATAGAAGAAGATATAATAAAATCGTAGATTTGCCGTATCTGTACATTGAAGATTTTTGCAAAATAATAACTGGGGGATGTTAGGGATAAGTAACAGAACGTAAAAAAGCTATTATTGAAATTTTTGTCTGTTTGTCTGTTTATCTGTATGTTTGTGCGCGCATCACGCAAAAACTACTGAATGGATTGAAACGAAACTTGGTACGATTTAAGTTCATACTACGGAGTAATATATAGGATACTTTTTATCCCAAAATTCAGCACCGTTCCCTAGGGAGAGGGGATGAAAGTCAAAACATGTATGTAGCTGTAATTCAATAACACGCGGTCCGATTTTATTCATTTTTTTTTTGTTAGAAAGGAGATACTTTAAAGATTACCGACTAATCTCTAAAAGGCTGGATCGATTTTGAAGGGACTTTCACTGGCGGATGTTTACATTTTGATATACCTAAACATCCGCCAGTGAACTTTTAACAGATTTTAGCATGATATGAGCTCAAACAGGAGCTTAGGAAAAACAAAATGATTCCTACAGGATTTTTAAAAACTAATATATATCCACGCAAACGAAGTCGCGGGTGTCCGCTTGTCTTAAATAATGACATGGCACGATAACTTTTAATGGTGAGCTAAACTTAAATCTTAATCATTCGCGGTGTGCCTAAGTTAATGGAGTTGCAACTTGCAGCTTAGTTTTGCTACCTACTTGCGAATTCATCTGCTTTAAGTTTTTGAACAACTCTACCAACCCCCATTTCACCCCTTTAGGTGGTTTACGAATAGGTACACCCCTCATGGATAGAAAGGATTTTAATTCTTTTTTAGGGTTCCGTAGTAAACAAGGAACCCTTATAGTTTCGCCATGTCCGTCCGTCTGTCCGTCTGTCCGTCTGTCCGTCTGTCCGTCTGTCCGTCTGTCCGTCTGTCCGTCCGTCCTCGGTTAATCTCAGAGACTATTAGTGCTAGAAATCCGTAATTTGGCATGAGTATAAATATTAATCACGCCGACAAAGTGGTGAAATAAAATTTTGATAAATATTTTTTTTTAGGGTAGCTCCCCTACATGTAAAGTGGGGATGAATATTTTTTTTCTCGTCTACCCCATAGTGTGGGGTATCGTTGAATAGGTCTTTTAAAAATACTGTGGGTGTGGGAACATCATTTTTCGATTTCTAGATCCGTTTGTAAAATATGATGTTTTAAAGTGCAAATTTTTATTAGAGTCAAGTGTCCCCCCCCTCTATCAGCCAAATGGCAGTATATAGGAACTTGAAAAAATTCACAGCAGTAGGGTATATAATCAATTTTAAAGGAAAACTATCACGGCTAAGTAGGGTTCACAGGTTAAGGAGTTATATCTGTTTTTCGAGGATTGTGACTACGGAACCCTACACTGCGCGTGGCCCGCCACGCACTTGACCGGTTTTTTTAGCGAATGCCTATTGCCTACATTTCGTAAGAAACCTAGATGCTGAATTTTAATCTGTAAGCTTTATAGTACCTACCTGAAATGCCCGAGAAGCCGGTGGAAACAGCTAATCCTTTCGAGGGCAGTATGCCAGGACCATGATCTTCAGCAATGAAGGAATGATCGGAGAAAGAGAGTGAGATAGTACCTGAGATTTTGTGACTAACATTAACTGTTGAATGGAAGCAGGCGTTACTTTGCGGAATTCCATGATATACGTACAATGAATATAAAATTATTTTCCTATAATCCGCTAACAGTGACAAATTTGTAGGCACAACACCACACAATCTTGTAGGCACAACACCACACAAATTCACCACAAAACAAACTCGACGATCGTTTCGCTCCGACACCGGAGCATCTTCAGGAGATGTCGACTTCACAACGGACGATTGCAAAGTCTTTGCAATCGTGGTGCAAACCTACAAGATTGTGTGGTGTTGTGCCTACAAGATTGTGTGGTGTTGTGCCTACAAATTTGTCACTGTTAGCGGATTATAGCAAAATAATTTTATATTCATTGTACTAACATTAACAATCTATCTCGATAAAATCTGACATTGATTATTATCTGTAACCGCAAATCCTCAATCAATATCCTAACAGGCCTCTTATTTAAATGAAACATGTAAACGCTACTCAACCTTTAACTTTGGATCAACAGAGCCTTGGCAAATGTTTACCATCTAAAAGCCTTTCTGTGTAACATCAGTTGGGATCAACTCTGACAGATTCAATTTCCGATCATAAATAGTCTGTTTAGCCTATCAAACGTTTTT
This sequence comes from Melanargia galathea, assembly GCA_920104075.1. Classification (NCBI taxonomy): domain Eukaryota; kingdom Metazoa; phylum Arthropoda; class Insecta; order Lepidoptera; family Nymphalidae; genus Melanargia; species Melanargia galathea. The sequence goes on from OV049869.1 coordinate 5,068,385, forward strand.
GTGTTCGAATCTTAGTTTTACAAAGGGCCACTTAATTGGATCGGAATCGAAGGAATTACCTTCCCGTGATAATTATCTTGAATATTAGCAATATCAGGTAATATCCGAGTTTCTCAAGTCGTAGTATTCAATTGAGATTTAGTATGAAGGAATTGGCAATCATTTATTAACTTATTTAACTATTAACTGCAATAATTTATTAACTTTAAGCGGCAAAACTTGTAGTGTTAGTATATAATTAGATATATAAGTTGCGGTAGGTAGTTGTACTAATATCAATTCTGTGGTTGCGGGTACTTGCACAATAAATCATTATGGAGTAATACAGTATAGTTTTAATACACGGTGACAGTGTTGGGATCATCTACACATACGTACAAGCTGATTTCAATTATGGATTATTTGATGATATAAATTCATATAAAAATTAAAAATTGTGGATTAAAATATCATTGGATACAAAAATATAGACATAATCATTAGGTAATTTTAATTATTTCCCATTTCTCAGTGAGCACGTTGCCCGTTGAGCTATAGAGACTTAAAGGTTGGTATTCTGGCAGTTTCATACCTTCGTCCATAGACAGCTGGTCCCATATAGCGACTTTGGTGCCAGCGGGGTCGCTCAGTGCTATGTAAGCGATCTCATCTCTCACCAACCGGAGGTCGTGATCGAGCGCCAGTATCCAGAAGGTTACTGTAACAAAAAAAAAATATTTTACTTATACGTACATATTAAATATAGTATTAGTAAAACTAGTAGTACTATATAATATTATAGTTGAGCCATTACAAACGTGTAAACTGAGTCATAAATCATTTTTATCCCACCTCTCGATTGCACTTACAAGCCTTATGATACTGGAACCTCTAGTGTTGTGTCTAACAGCAAAACAGGATTTGTCGATGGTCGATAACAGGTTATAAAAAGCGAGGGAGAGCTCTCACAACCCTATGATCCTAATGATTAATGACTCAGGTCACACGTTTGTAATAGCTCAACTATAGTAAAAGTTCATATTTCATATAATATTCACTGTGAAACCCTTTCTCTATCCGACCTTTCCTGATGTGCCTTATCTGATTCTCTCTTTCCAAATGGGAGAATGCCTGTACCGATTGCTTACTGAATCGGAAATTCCTACTGAAATCTGGAAGGATTTTTTCCATCTAATTCAGATTTAAATAAAGGAAAGAAATAATTTGGAATGAAAAAAAATTTGAAAGAACACCAGGTACAACACCAACACCTCTCAATGTTGTAGAGTTGGAGAGCAGTAAAACCACTTTTATAAGTTATATCGACAATATTTGTTAGTAAAGAAAGGGACTCACATACCAAAATTGACTATGAACATTAATTAAATACAGCCTTTTTGCTTTAAGTTTAGAATCTCTCTCATAACAACGAACGCCACCATAATTACGTGTAATGGTGGCGTACAAACCAATAGTTCATTGAAATGTTACAATTTAAGGACCGAATATTGCATTTATTAGAGGACGCAATTTTATTTTTGGGACATATGTGGGGGGTCAATAGAAGCTTAACCTCAAGTTTGTGGGGTCGCTACCCTTGTCCCCCGGCCGCCATCTTGGAAAACACTTTTTTCGTGATATCTCGGAAACTATGCGTTTTACAAAACAATTTGCTACAAATTATGTCTTTACGAATTTTTTGTAAGACGCATAGTTTCCGAGATATCGCGAAAAAAGTGTTTTCCAAGATGGCGGCTGGGGGACAAGGGTGGCGACCCCACAAACTTGAGGTTAAGCTTCTATTGACCCCCCACACATGTCCCAAAAATAAAATTGCGTCCTCTAATAAATGCAAAGCTCATGTAACATTTCAATGGACTACAATTATAGTGGATGAAGATATTTTCTGGCCTTCAAAAAAATTACATACATCTGCGATACGTAGCTGTTACTTATAAAAATGACCTATATGCCTACTACGAAGAGACTCGTTTCGGTAACATACCTATAATGCTAATGATTTGATTTTAAATAAATTATGTAGTTTAATAATAGCGCTATCTTTTTCTTTAGAAATCAATGCGACGAGAAGTAATACTACTTTAAGACCTGTCAATTAAGTTAAGATTGATAACGCTTTGAAAAGATAAACAAGTATAAATTAAAAATTTAAAAAACCCCCGACATTCGCCATTTTGTGGCGGCGGCCATCTTGGATGCAATAATGCTATTCTACTAGTCAAACCCTTTCATTTGATACCCATATTAAGGGAGTTGTGAAAAAATATGTAATCCGCCATTTTGTAGCGGCGGCCATCTTGGACCGATTTTCATCAAACATAGCTAACAACACTCTCGACTAATTCACCTTTCAAACAAAAAAAAACCGCATTCAAATCGGTCCACCCGTTTGAGCGCCACAGGGGAACAGACATACACACACACACACACACACACAGACACGTCAAACTTATAACACCCCGCCGTTTTTGCATAGGGGGTTAAAAAGACCTTTAGAAAAGCGATAAACATAAAAAATGTCAATGTTTTTATATCACAACGTACTTACCTACTCATAATGAAAAAGTTATGAAAGCTACGTGCTATATTATTTATTGTATAATCCTCGATATATTTTGTTGTTTGCCTTCCCTTTATAAGCGGCTTATCGGTTATTTATGGTATTACTCTTTCCATGTTTTGTTTATGCTTTATTTGATACAATATTCGGGGGATATTAAAGGCAATATAATTCATTCTTATTATTGTATTTGTTGTTTACACAACTATGAAGTACCGTAGTACTTCATAGTTCAAGTTGTTAACACTGTTGTTTAGGTGGTCACACTGTGAATTGCGCGTAGGAGCCGTGCTGAAACAGTCGCGTGCCATTGCCGTCTTACTCTGCAGTTTAACGTATTTCATGAAGTACTTAGTCAACCAAATTTATTTTACATGAAGTTATACATGAAGTAATCAACCTAATTTATTAGGTCAATACAAATACCGATTTTGATGGCACTTTCTCCGGCAAATACATAAAATTGACTTTCATCCTTTGATTTTCCGGCATAAAAAATAGCCCATACATTTATCCCGGAAAATCAAAGGTTTCCTACGGGGTTTTAAAAACCCAAATCCATATGAGCATAAGCTAATAAATAAGAGTTTTTTATAGGCTTGCGCTTCATGAGAATCATGCCTATATGATATGATATAAAGCAATTATGAGGTGTAAATTAGAGATCGCTTGCCTAGAAGCCGCTAACCCGCATTGAAGCAGCGTGGCGGGTCTAAGCTCTAAATCCCTCTCTCCTATGAGAGAGGAGGCCTGTGCCCAGCAGTGGGACGTTAAAAGGCTGCAGTGGTGGTGGTGGTCGCCTAGAAGACGTCTATTCACTCTTGCTGTGAAGACACTCAAGTTATACGTGACAGGAAACAGGGATAGAAAAGAAACGAAAAGTTATTCAGCCCACAAAACTAAATTTTGAAATGTACGTACGTACGTAAAAGCAAAGTTAAGTGAGGCTTGTGACGCACCAGAGAACTTTACCTTATTGCTCAAGTTGGGAGGCTCGGAAGGTTACACTCCTCCGGTAATTAATTACGCGGCAAAGGCCGTACATTACGCCGTCAACTGCTTTAGCCGGATAAATTGTCTTTCGGCTGCTTCACGGGGATTTGTGGCTTCGATTTTTATTAATTGCGCCACTTGAAAACTTTATCGATATCCAATATAAGTAGCATTTTAAGCATCAAGTACAAGTTATTGAATTAAATAATAATGTTAGTGATCATCAATTACGTGGCAAAGGCCGTATATTACGCCGTCAACTGCTTTAGCCGGATAAATTGTTTTTCGGCTGCTTCACGGGGATTTGTGGCTTCGATTTTTATTAATGGCGCCACTTGAAAACTTTATCGATATCCAATATAAGTAGCATTTTTAGCATCAAGTACAAGTTATTGAATTAGATAACAATGTTAGTGATCATTAATTACGTGGCAAAGGCCGTACATTACGCCGTCAACTGCTTTAGCCGGATAAATTGTCTTTCGGCTGCTTCACGGGGATTTGTGGCTTCGATTTTTATTAATGGCGCCACTTGAAAACTTTATCGATATCCAATATAAGTAGCATTTTCAGCATCAAGTACAAGTTATTGAATTAGGTAACAATGTTAGTGATAATTAATTACGCGGCAAAGGCCGTACATTACCTACGCCGTTAACTGCTTTAGCCGGATAAATTGTCTTTCGGCTGCTTCACGGGGATTTGTGGCTTCGATTTTTATTAATGGCGCCACTTGAAAACTTTATCGATATCCAATATAAGTAGCATTTCAGCTTTGAGTACAAGTTATTGAGAAAATAGTAGATATACAGATCTAACGACAGAGAGAGTCGTTATTATGTTTTTGTCGCTAAAACTTATCTTACTATGTCATTTTCTTGATTATGTTTTCACAAAAAGTTTTGTTTTAATTGTAAATTTGTTTTTGCGTATAATAATAATCACAATCAAATAGCCAACTAACCTATTTTTTATTGAAAAATATGTTCAGCAGGTGTAGAGAGTGACAGAGATATATTTAACGCGAAATATCGCTAGAAATTCTAAAATAGAAAATTAGAAATAGAAATAGAAGCATTGTTTTCTCATTGTTCAAAATGAATTTACCTGGCAGTTTTCCGACAATAAACTACTTAATGTTTTAAATTAGGGTTCATAGGTATATCTACTAAATATTTTTCTTTGCATCGTAATCAGTAACATGAAATGGTTACCTTTTCGAGTTGAAGAGCCGCTGCAAAGTTGGCAGCCTCTGCAAATTTGGCATTACTTCAAGACCTCAATACTGGATTTCCATACTCGTTAACTCGTTTAATGCAACTTACAGTTCAATAAAGAGCGCCTCATTTGGATCCGAACTTAAAACTACGTGAATAAAATACTGCTGATTCAAAAATCCTATGCCTAGAATTGGTAGCAAGCCAAGCCAATGGGAATATGCTAAAATAATGCTTTACAAAATTCTCGTTTTTCGACGAACAAATTTAAACAATAGAACATTTTTTATTCAGATCGGAATAAAAAAAATTTAGACTACAAAAATTTTACACTCAGCATCAGTTAGGTACCTAAGTCATAATAAGTGGAAGAGAAGTAGCCTTATTTTTTTTTGTATTCTACTACAAGTTAGCCCTTGACTGTAATCTCACCTGATGGTAAGTGATGATACAGTCTAAGTTGGAAGCGGGCTAACTGGGAAGAGGTATGCATATCTACCCCTGATCGGTTTCTACACGACATCGTACCGGAACGCTAAATCGCTTGGCGGCACGGCTTTGCCGGTAGGGTGGTAACCAGCCACGGCTAGGGCCTCCCACCAGACCAGACCAGAGACAATTTAGAAATTATAAAATCCCAAATTGCCGCTGCCTGGAATCAAACCGGGACCTCCCACTTACCATTGCACCAGGGAGGTTGTCAAGCCTGTAGAGTATATTATGGCAGTTTTTAAGTAACCCATATCCCTTATTCTGCAATACATAATTGTTTGGTGGTATGGTTTTGCTAATAGGATAGTAATTAGCTTGGATTATTACCTTCCATCAGACCAGATCTCATTTGAAGATTATTGCATAAAATCGAATCCGGAACCTACCACTTGCTCACTCATAGGCCAAGAAGCTTTCAAATATGCATATTTTATTCGATTCATAGTCTTATTTGCATTCGAATTTTCTTGAATTTGCTTGACTGAACTTAATAACAAGTGTAAATTAAAAATTAAAAAAACCCCCGACATTCGCTATTTTTTGGCGGCGGCCATCTTGGATTTGCAATAGTGCTATTCTACAAGTCAAGCCCTTTCATTTGATACCCATATTAGGGGAGTTGTGAAAAAATATGTAATCCGCCATTTTGTAGCGGCGGCCATCTTGGATCGATTTTCATGAAACATAGCTAACAACACTCTCGACAAATTCAACTTTCAAACAAAAAAAAACGCATTACAATCGGTCCACCCCTTTGAGCGCCACAGGGGAACAGACAGACACACACACACAGACACGTCAAACTTATAACTCCCCGTCGTTTTTGCGTCGGGGGTTAAAAATGACGGCAACCGAAGAACATTTTTTAATGCAAGATAAGCTTGCATTTTAAACGACATCAAATAATAATAATTCATAATAGAGCTTGATCATATTAGGAAGCCTACCTATCAAATTGTATTAGAGCTAAGATGCCGCCCATCATCTATGTAACAAGGCAATTGGAATCGCATTAATACCGCTCTTTTGGGCTCAACATAATGAAAGCTTATTCAATAACACGCTTCTAAGAATGCTTCTAATATAATTTCTACTTTAGCTCAGTATATTCCAGTACTTATTAGGTGTGGTTATAAGCCTAAATTGATTTGGAATGATGAAGCAATATTAATGAAGCAATAGCTTAGGTTTAGAATACGTAACTATTTATACTTAGATCGTTCTTGAATAGAAACATTCATTAGGTACTTTCCACAAGTAGGTGATAAAAAGGAGCATTATGTACGTATGTATTGCTTGCTTGATTAATTGATATTCACGTAATGTATGGCATAGATATTTTTTTTAATTTTTTACCATGTTAGGATACAAGTATAAATTAAAAATTTAAAAAACCCCTGACATTCGCCATTTTGTGGAGGCGGCCATCTTGGATTTGCAATAGTGCTATTCTACTAGTCAAGCCCTTTCATTTGATACCCATATTAAGGGAGTTGTAAAAAAATATGTAATCCGCCATTTTGTAGCGGCGGCCATCTTAGATCGATTTGCATCAAACATAGCTAACAACACTCTCGATTAATTCACCTTTCAAACAAAAAAATCGCATTTAAATCGGTCCACTCGTTTGAGCGCTACAGGGGAACACACAGACACACACACACACACACACACACACACGCACGCACGCACGCACGCACGTACGCACGCACGCACGCACGGACGCTCGGACGGACGCACGCACGCACGCACGCACGCACGCACGCACGCACGCACGCACGCACGCACGCACGCACGCACGCACGCACGCACGCACGCACGCACGCACGCACGCACGCACGCACGCACACACACACACACACACACACAGATACTTGAAACTTATAACAGCCCGTCGTTTTTGCGTCGGGGGTTAAAAAATATCCATGATCCATAATAAAATAAAATGAACTTGTAACAGTACATTTACCTTCACAATGTAAAAAAATTGGGACTAAAATGCAAACAGACTGAAAATAAAAACCAATCAAGTATGCGTAATTTAACGAGTGTTAAAAATTTAGGACTTTTTTCAATTTTTTTTCATTGTGCGACGTACATATTTTTATTTGGGATTGGAACACAAAAACTCTGATTGGTTAAATAAAATGAAAACTATTTAATAAATAACTAACGCAAAACATAAATTTAATCATGTAAGTAAATTGTTTTGATATTTCTACTTACTTAGAAGTTTTTTTTAATTTTCTCTAGCATGATATTTTTATTGAAAGTCTAAACTTTTATAAATGATCGGTGTAATTACGCTAAGAAACGATTTTTTTCCTCGCAATTTTGCGTAGGTTCAAAATATTAATGCAGATGACTAAGCAAAGATTTCTAGCATTTTCATCATATAAGAATACTTCATATTGGAGTAGAGTAAAGGCCTTACTACTTTTATATTATAATTTGTTATATAGTTCAGGTATTGCAACGCTATAAACATAGTCCCTATCGTATTCGCACGACCAATAATATCAATATAAAATTCAGGCCTGAAGTAAAAGCGTCTATAATGATTCGTGTCACTATGGCACTATTTACGAGGTATACAGGCCAAATATACGCCCAATCTGATATCACCGTTAGCACTACATTGTAATTCCCTGCATAATATTGCTCTGCTATTACAATTAGTAGTTTCCCCACGACAGCAATGAAGACTTGCCGGTCGGATAGTCACATCTCGAAGTGGTCCCAGGAGTCTAATGACGCTTTGACTCTTAAGTCTTAGTGATAAATTCATCACTCCCGATGCGTGCTGTGGAGCATATTTAAAGGCTAATGATGACGACATTTTGGTATTATTCGTATATATTCGTGATTAAAGGCAAATCAGCAGGCAAAACTTGATATAACTACTAAACCTGATACCACGTTTGTGGTGAAATAGACTGTGCTTATCTCCGGTCTTTAATCGATTTGTTTATCTAACCCTTGACCATAGTTTCGTAGGGAAACTGCAGAAGGAAATTATACTTATTGTATATCCGCGGAAGAAATATTCTGGCGTTACAACAGTGAAAGAATCAAAGCAACAAAGGTATTTGTGCAGTATAAAATATATTTTAGAAATAGACTAGAACTAGGTGATACTTACTGGTTTCCCCGGGTCGGTAATGATGTCTTGCCGGGCGGACGATCACATCTCGGACCGGCCCCAGGAGTCTTATGACGCTATGGCTCTTCGCGGTACATTCGTCATTGCCAACGCATCCGACCGTGGTGTGGAGCATGCAATGAGTTGCTGGCGATAAAGGTATCTTTAGAGGAATGATGCCATAATCTGCAACAAAGATAAATAAAAATATGATAACAACTTAGTAAGTATTTTTAATGCCTAATTGATATTCGCTTGACCACGATCACGCCTTATGGAAAGTGATGCAATGGCCTTAGATGATACGCATTTGCATTTACATTTGAGGCCTATTCACTCCTATTTAAATACTGTGGATCCGGTAGACTTCGTCCTGCCCGGTGGTGACATACCTACCGACATCAGCGTCACCTACCGAGACCCGGTAGGTTACCTGTACCTACCCGGTAATTGTGTTTTCGAACCATCCAGGAACCCATTGAAATATACACACAAAATTTCATCCAAATTGATACAGCCGTTTAGGAGGAGTTAGGTGACAAACACACGTACAGAAGAATAATAATATATGTAGGTACGGGTAAGAGAGTTTACCGTATCCACGCGACGGGATGTTTGACAGTTACGAAACCCGTGAACATTTTGTATGGGAAAATATTTTTTTAAAATCCCTTGGGAACTCTTTAATTTTATGGGATAAAAATTACCCTATGTCCTTTTCCAAGGCCTTGTCTACCTCTACACCAAATTTCGTCCAAATATATAAAATAAATAAATAAATTAATAATATAAATATATTAAATTATAAATAGTGTACCTAACTAACACGACTTTCTTTTATATATATAGGCTTAAATTGTAAGTATCAGGACACTGTCATACAGGTCTTGGTTGGGACCAAACCCATAGCCATATGTGAAAGGAACGCAGCGCTTCATGCGCGTAGATGAAACGTCAACAGCGTAGGGACGAAAAATCGAACACTACTCGGTATCTTGCGGAACGGTGGTAAACAGTTGAAGGAGGAAATAGGGGAATAGTTCTGGGGAAGAGTGGAGACGGATTTTCCATTAAAATCCTCGCAAGTTCGAAACACTTCGATACCTACAATAAAAGAACTTGGAGCACCTCCAAATGGAAAGATGTCGCAGGGATTGCTCCGACCGTTCGCGAGCCACTCGAATGAACCAGACACTTAAAAATTAAGATATAATCGAGAAATATAGCGTGGCTATAAAAAGAAGCTACGGTGCTATTCCATCCTAGAGCTTGTTTGAATAAGCAATGTAATAATTGAAAGGAAGACAGTATAAAACTAAATATTAACAGCTTGCTTATGGTAAAGTTGTACGAAAATTACGAAAAATAACGATACGAAAAATACGAAAGTTGTACCTACCTAATTGAAAGTGATAAAATACGGAATGGACTCTAAGATTTAATAAATTTCATACCTAAACATAAGTAATATTTTAATGGATAAAATACAAAGGTAATATCAAAAATATAATAATCATATAAAAACATGCGAAGTTGCTTGTATCAGCTAGTGTAATATACGTTATAGTAATAGTTTAAGCGTTGCGACAAGCGATTGTATAAGAACTATAATCCGTTATACAAATAATTCACCCACGTGAACGTTTCCAAAATACCTAATAGAGCTATTGAAGTTTGCACCATTTCATTCCGCACAGATATTATCTAACTTACAACGCAATAATATTAATTTAAATAGAACAAAACTTGTTCTCCATTAAACTCCGCATAAGTTCTAGACACTTCGATGCCAACTATAAAGGATCTTGGAGCAGCTCCAAATGTGAAGATGTCGAAGGAATTGCTCACTTCGCCAAACACTTTAATGGACCTTTATGAGGAAAAATAATGTGTTATGAACATTGAGGGGGGGAAAAGATTTTTTGTATACTAAATTGAAGTTCCTTTCAAAAACTGATTTCATATGCCACTTAAAAGTGATAATATTTGAACATTCAGAATTGTTATTATTATAATAATATAATTATGTATGAATTATTATAAGAAATCACTCAACAGACGATAGCCTGACTTCAAAGTACAACCTAAAATCCAAAACCACGTTTTTTTATACATCGTAATGGCATAAATACATTTAGATCCGATTATGAAGTGTTCATTTTATATGTATGTGCGTAAAATTTAATGAAGCACTTGGTATTCAATTATCACTCACTGTAAAATTTTCGAAAGTATCATAATAATATTATTTAAATACGTCAAATTTAAATGACGCAGAGTTTTTAATGAGTCAACGTTTGTTATCAAAATATAATAAGTTCTAGAAGAATGAAACACTTGAGTAATGAGAATCAGTCTGGAATCAGTGCGATACCTTTCTTTAATACGTTTTCATTAATTTGATACTTGAGCTTTTTGCTGATTTCACTTTAAATCAATTAGTTTTTTTTTTGTTTGTAGATTTTGTGTTAAACTAGAGTTAGGAACTGAGAATACAATTCCAATATGCCACGTTGTGATGAAATTTCCTACGCAGATTAGAATAGAATAGACTTAGAATTTTTTTTTTGAAACTGTTTTCGAATCGTCAATTGAATTCCGAACCATTAGTTCGGAATGCCGTTTCTACCGAGAAGAACCAGCAAGAAACTCTGTGGTTGCTGTTTTTTAAATAAAAAACAAAGAACAATAATATTATGTTAGAGACATCATTAAATTGCCATCTCGCGCATTGCTGGAGCGAGTAACGCTTTATTATCATTTTTATAATCCTCAATTATTGTATAATATGCTTTTTATGAGCATACTTTTAAAATACTTCTTAAACTAGTTCAAAAGCAAGTCTAAAATATCGCTGTGTCCCTGGATTAGATGTGTAGGTACTTATTTGATCGGCACAAGCAACTGTATAATTTGAAAATAATACCTATTATGCGCAAAAGAAAATAAGATATTTTCTCTTGTATACAAAAGAATTTTCCGTATTCTAAAGCTTTTATTATCTAGAAGTATCTTCTTCTTGAAGCAGCTTAACTCAATTACTTAGGGATCTAGAATTTTCCTTGCAATTTGAAATTCTTGTATCATAGTGCCAGTATAAAGGTGTTTGTCCACGGACCATTGCACGACACCATACACAGCACACATCGCACATGATCATGATAAAAAAGTCTCTCTAGAGCGCGTCCCATACAAATGAAGTTTTATGCTTATACCCTCAGATGTGATAGCCTAGTGGTTAGGACGACCGACTTCTAATCGGAGGTCGTGGGTTCGATCCCGTGCACGCACCTCTAACTTTTCGGAGTTGTGTGCGTTTTAAGTATTTAAATATCACTTGCTTTAACGGTGAAGGAAAACATCGTGAGGAAACCTGCATGCCTGAGAGTTCTCCATAACGTTCTCAAAGGTGTGTGAAGTCTGCCAATCCGCTTGACCAGCGTGGTAGACTATGGCCAAAACCCTTCTCACTCTGAGAGGAGACCCGTGCTCTGTAGTGAGCCGGTAAAGGGTTGATCATGATGATGATGATGACCCTCAGATGTCATTTATCTGCACTACGAAGTTTTATTCTTATCCCCTCAGATGTCATTTATCTGCGGGCTTTGACATGCGGACATGATAGCAGTGACGACAGTGAAAATAGTAGTATGGACGAATCTGATTAATTATGGCCTTTTGTGGCACCTTTTTTGGTATCTTTTGTATTCATATGTTTCTTGTGTGCATATAAAGTATGTATATTCATTTTCGTTCAAATATTCAGTTCGTTCAAATAAATTAAATAAACATATACATTTTTGTTTTATTAAACCTATTTAATCAGGTACAAAAACAAAACTTAATTGTTTTTTGTTCGAAAATAAATTGACATTCCACATCACTATTGTAATGTGTCAAACCGGCCATCATAGCGTGCCGCTAGTGTAGTTAACAAAGCATGTCTAATGTCTATAATATTTCATTAACTTTCATTAGTTAGTATCAAAATTACCTCTTTGTTTTGTAAACAATAAGTTGTCGTATTTTTAACCCCCGACGCGGAAACGACGGGTTGTTATAAGTTTGACGTGTCTGTGTGTGTGTGTTTGTCTGTTCCCCTGTGGCGCTCAAACGGGTGGACCGATTTGAATGCGGTATTTTTTGTTTGAAAGGTGAATTAGTCGAGAGTTTTGTTAGCTATGTTTGATGAAAATCGGTCCAAATGGCCGCCGCTACAAAATGGCGGATTACATATTTTTTCATAACTCCCTTAATATGGATCAAATGAAAGGGCTTGACTAGTAGAATAGCACTATTGCAAATTCAAGATGGCCGCCGCCAAAAAATAGCGAATTTCGGGGATTTTTAAATTTTTAATTTACACTTGTATAGATACATTACATACATTAATAATTATATGTTCGTTTTCTATAATATTATCTATTTTCACATCTCTTTCATAATCTTCCCTTATTAATTTAACAGTTCTATTCACAACCTTTTCCCAGTCTCCTTTAGTCACATGTTCACAAGCTTCTTCTAATAATTTTAGCATTTTTTTTGTGGTAAATGGGGGTTCTGTATTGTGTCTTGCAGCATATCCCTTAATTTGAGCCCACACCAACTCAATCGCATTATACTCACAATGGTAAGGCGGTAACCGTATAACTCTGTGCCCATGTTCTAATGCTATTTCGTCAATGACGTATCGGATCTTGGTTGGTTTGTTTTCTTTTAAAAGACGTACTAATTCCGCTTTTAACATATTCATGTTTGCATCTACGCCATTTTTACGAAGCCATGCGACGATATCAGCTTTCTTTTGGGATTGGGCAGGTGGCTTGTCAATTTGCATCGAGTGGTATGGGGCGTTGTCCATAATTATAATAGATGGTTCAGGGAGGCTACACAACATTGAGGTAAACCATTCAGTAAACTTTTCTCCATTCATGTCTTCATGATAGTCTCCAGTGGTTTTTGACGCAAAAGCCATGAGAGAACCTTCGACAAACCCGTTGATGGTTCCGGCGTGACAAATTATAAGTCGCGATCCTTTTCCTACAGGAACTTTGGAAGTAGATGCTGCTGTGTCATCGTTCCAAGAACGGCCTACAGTATGGTTAGCATTAAGCCATGTTTCATCCAAGAACACAACATTTTGCCAATTTTTGATTTCTTTCACTTGCCGTAAAAAAGTATACCTTGCCATCGCTATATCAAATCTTTCCATCAATATTTTGCGTTTGTTACATTTTTTGTATCGAAATCCAATGGTCTTCAAAATCTTCGTTAAAGAACTTTCCCCACCGAAGAATAATCCAGCTTCCTTCAGTGAATGCACCAACTTTTTTCTTGTTGGATACTCCTTCTGTAAATAGTAGCCGTAAACATGTCTTCGGATAGCATCGGCATCAAAGCTATCGATGCCTACGACTGGTTTTGCTCGTTTTCTCTTTTTTGGTGTGTGAAGTTTATTTTCTTCTGTGCCAGTCTCGCCATATTTTTTTTTAGTTATCCGTCTAACAGTTCGTTGTCCAATATTAAGCGCATCAGCTACGCGTTCAACCACTGACGTTATAGCTAAAATTGGCCCTCCATTTTGAGCTTCACGATCGAAATAGTTACGGAGGCGTATTACGAACTCACGTGTCTGACTATTTAGAACAGTTCTCTGCGTACGTTCGGTCATATCGACGAAATCCACAACAAAGGGCTTGAACAGAGTCCAAATTAACGAGCAAGGGTCAACAGTAATGCAGTATCAATATTTGAAATCCAAAGCCAGGTCAAAACTATATCACAATCGCATTGCACTGACAGTTTATACTTTTCGAAGCAACGTCAATTCGAAACTGCTTTGTTTTGCATTGAGCATTGACGCGAGTTTGCCGGAGGTAGTAGTTGTGCTAGCCAGCGATCCTATGTGACGATCGTATTAGATTCCATTTTTAAAAATTTATTGATATTTTTTTGCGATTTCAGAGGTTTGTCCACATAGTGAAAATTGTTCATATTCACAAGTACATTCACCCCTTAAATGGTGCAAACTGATTTTTCTACACTTGTATACATTTAAGAAATCAATTTAATAAATAAATTTTGAGTCCTAAACCTAAAACTACATTCGATAAAATTTATGAATCTCTGCACATCACTATCGTCAATAAAGTAATACAATTATTTCCTTCAAAGTCGTTATCAATTAATACGGAACTTCATGAGCGGACAAACGTCAAACCGGCCATCATAGCGTGCCGCTAGAGTAATGTCAGGGCTATGTTTCGTTGGTCAGATTTTCGTAAAATTATCGTCTCTGCAAAAACACTCATAAGAACGTAATGTTATCAACAGTATACATATGCATATTAATTGCATACCTACTAAAAACGTTGACGCCGGGGAACGTCAAAATTTCGCAGAAAATATTTTTCGTATACCCATACGCTTTAGCACCAAATGGCCACTCAATTCACATTCTCTACGGGTATGAGTTTCATAAAGGGGTGAGAATAAAAAATTCATTTTGACGAACTGAATAAAAATACGGAAAGAAATGGCTTCTATATGGGTTCCAGTTTCCTCGTGAGCTTCAAAACTCTGCCAATTTCATCGAAATGTTAGTTGTATCTCGCAAAAGTTGGATAACTCCGTGATTGTAGAGGCAACAACTTTAAAAAGTTTCATGCGTGCCGTATCTATCAAATGCACTCCAAGTTTGAACACTTTAAGAGGTTCATTTTAAGAGGTTTATTGAAAAATTTCTCAATTCCGTCAGATAGCTCTATTGCTTTACTAGTCTACTCCCGCGGTATTGAGACATTTAACTGTCATTTTGTTGATTTAGTTCTAAGTAGACGATGCCCATAATTTCGTCTGCACCGATTTAAGTTTTTCACAAGTGTAAATTGAAAATTTAAAAAACCCCCGACATTCGCCATTTAGTGGCGGCGGCCATCTTGAATTTGCAATAGTGCTATTCTACTAGTCAAGCCCTTTCATTTGATACCCATATCAAGGGAGTTGTGAAAAAATATATCATCCGCCATTTTGTAGCGGCGGCCATCTTGGACCGATTTTCATCAAACATAGCTAAGAACACTCTCGACTAATTCACCTTTCAAACAAAAAAAACCGCATTCAAATCGGTCCACCCGTTTGAGCGCCACAGGGGAACAGACAGACACACACACACACACACACACACACACACACACACACACACACACACAGACACGTCAAACTTATAACACCCCGTCGTTTTTGCGTCGGGGGTTAAAAACATAACTCAACGCTGACGAAGTTGCGGAAAAAAGCTAGTGTTAGAAATAAAAAATAAAAGTTTTGACGATCTCCCTGCCTCAGTGGTGAGCGCTGCGGTGTTACAAGTCATGGGTTCGATTCCCGACTTCGAATTTAGGAATAATTTATCATTTCTAAGTTGTATCGGGTCTGGTCTAGTCTGGGAGGCTTTAGCGGTGGCTAGTTACCACCCTACCGGCAAAGCCGTGCCATCAGGCGATTTAGCGTTTCGGTACGATGCCTCATAGAAACCAATCAGGGGTGTGGGTTTTATAAAAGTTGCTATATCTCTTCCAGGTTAGCCCGCTTCCATCATCTAAGATGCATCTTCATTTACTATCAGGTGAGATCAAGGGCTAACATGTAGATGAATAAATAAAATATTATCTTTTTCAACGTGCATATTATAAAGTACAAACCCAAAGCAAAGTATACCTACTAAATATTACTTACTGCTTTGTGCAGTGCAGTATATCTGTGCGGAACCAAATTGAAAACGAGAAAATGCGAACAGCCAGTTGTAAAGTGGTGTAAATGATGCTATTCATCCTATGTGGTCCCCTAATGCAGCAGTTTGTGCCACTAATTTGCTAAATTATGTGCAGCTTGAATATTAAACCGGAACTAAGCTGCAGCGCTCCACTATAAGCTGCATAAGAGAGCTGCACGAGGCTTAATTTCTACACATTTTGTAGAATATTGTAGCTAGCTTTAACATAACAAAACTACACACAGATTAGGTACTGTGTGTTGTACTTATTTTACCGTCAATCGGAAAAATACCTACCTAATTATTATTATTTAACACAAGCGGAAACCCGCGACTTCGTTCGCGTGGATATTGGTTTTTAAACATCCCGTGGGAATCATTTTGTCTTTCTTAAGCTCCTTTGAGCTCATACCTTGCTAAAAACTGTTAAAAGTTCACTGGCGGATGTTTAGGTAGATCAAAATGTAAACATCCGCCAGTGAAAGTCCCATCAAAATTGATCCAGCCTTTTGAGAGATTAGACAGTAATCGTTAAAGTATTTCCTTTCTAACAAAAAAGAATGAATGAAATCGGACCACGCGTTATTGAATTACAGCTAAATTACACGTTTTGACTTTCATCCCCTCTCCCAAGGGAACCGTGCTGAATTTCGGGATAAAAAGTATCCTATGTCCTACCGCCTGTAAACGTCATTGAGTAAAGTGCTGTTAAGAAAATATGTGGGCGTAGAAGTATTTTGTTTATGAAAAACTTTCATTTCAGTCCATTCAGTAGTTTTTGCGTGATGCGCGCACAAGCATACAGACAAACAGATAAACAGACAAACAGACAAACAGATAAACAGACAAACAGACAAAAATTTCAAAAATAACTTTTTTTCTTTCTATTACTTATCCCTAACATCCCCCAGTTATTATTTTGCAAAAATCTTTAATGTACAGATATGGCAAGTCTACGATTTTATTATAATAAAATATGTATAGATAGATTTACACGTGTTTTCAGGCAATTTTCAAATGTTTTCCGCGTTCGCAATAATTTGCAAGCTAACAATTAATTAAGGTAAATTCAATTAATTTCAAGGATTTAATTTTCCTTGCCACTCCAAATCAAGTCTACCTCTTGAGTAAAAAGGCTTTATGGCAATAAATTAAGGTATTAGGTGAGTAGCTAAAAATCCAAATGAAATAAATTTCAAGACATATTTTCTTAAAACCGTAAAATACCGTAATAACCGAAATATACTAATACCGTATGGCTACCTACTACTTTTTATATTCTAAAGTCGACGAGTAACCTAAAGGAAACCTTAACTTTTAAAATTTTAAAGTAAATTTATTATATTTTACTTTACTTTATTAAAATAAAGGAAATTTTAAAGTATAAAACCTTTATTGAATTAAAGTATGAATGCGAGGATTTCGATAAAAAAATTTCAATTCTCTGTTTACCGAAATATACTTAGGTCGTTTCCATACGTAGGTACCTAGTCCTAAGACGAGTTGAAATGTTTTGTTTTAAAAAAAGTCTAATAAAATATTATATAAATGACAGAAAACCTTAAAAATGAGTTGGTACTATTATTAGCTTTAATATTAGTCTAGGTAAGTAGTATTATGAGATGGTAATAATAAAAAAAAAAAATACCAGGATATTGAGTTTTTCTCAAACAAGGATGCGTTTGGAACCCTCGTAGCTTAGTTTTATGTTCAACTAATTTTCACTATTTGTTAATTGTCAAAATAAGTAACTGTAAAATTATTGTTTATATTCAGAAGTGTGCAGTGTAATAAACTTTTAATAAAGGATTCAAATTCAATAGGTACTTACAATTTTATATCGTTCTGCAATAAATCAAGCAATATTTCTATTCTTTCCTTTTGAAAATAGATAGCGAGTAGTTTGTCAAACTAAGATCAATAAAAGCAACAAAGTCGTCTCTCGCAAAATTGAGAAAATTTTCAAGAGAATCTCTTGATGTGTTTTGCACCGAGCAGTAACTCAAAGTGCATTTGATACGAGTGTAACAGCAATCGAAAACTTTTGAAAGTTTTCAGGTGCATATCTACTATATAAAAATAAGTCGGGTTTTCCTTCCTGACGCTATAACTCCAGAACGCAAGAACCGATTTCCACGGGTTTGCATTCGTTGGAAAGGTCTCGGGCTCCGTGAGGTTTACAGCAAAGAAAAACACGCGAACGAAGTCGCGGGGGTCAGCTAGTATTGCATATTTTTTGCAGTACCTAAGTATAAAAATTAATTGCATACGTGGGCCGCGGCAAGATCTCAAAATTTGGCAGAAAAACCTTTGACGCGCATTGATTTAAGTCTAAGATCGTAAGGCGACTCTACTTACACTATGTGAGAGGCAATTATTTCAAAATCATAGCTAGACACTTTATATAATATTATACTTTTCTTTATATAATATCTTAACATATCTACAACTTTAATACTATGAGTATTTTCTTATATATTTTTTTGTTTTGAATCTTTTATTGAAATAACATTGATTTTTTGTTGAGGAACAATAAATCAATTTTATTTTACAAGATAAAGTTCGTACACTAAACCCCGACTACGCTTAATAATTTAATAAAATAAAATAATTTATTATTTTATATTATTGCGCGGGGCAAGCAGCTGGTGGCGTCATCTGTTATGTCTATCCGAAATTAAATTAATTATCTAGAAAGCTGCGCAAAGGTCACATATCGATTTTTTCGTAAATAAAATGTAACCTATGTCACCCGGACCATAACAACGAATAGACACTTTATTTACCAAAATCCGTCCAGTAATTTAGGCGTTACAGTGGTACACACACACACACATACATAGAATCTCATACAAAAATCGGACACAAACATACATACATGCATACATACATAGATTGCTAAAATCATAACCCTTTCTTTTGGTTTTGCCGTAGTCGGGTAAAAAAAGGAAACCAAAAATGTATTTATATATTCGACAAAATATAAACGAGTAAACTAAAACGGTTTCAGACTAGCTGCCAGATAGCCAGCGAGGATCGAGCCAGAGCTTTTCGTGTTTTTTTTTATTATCTGTGCAAAAAGGAAAAACTATGGCTAACGAGAACAGTGAACCGTATTGAGTTTTCCAAAGCGTGATATCGAGTTATTCGCTCGTAGTAACGTACGTCTCAATATGGTGCAGCAGCCGCCGCCTATTTTTTTTAAGTGATTAATAACAGGCTGAATCTTCGTGAGCAGTATGACAAATCTCGATGGAGGTAGCTACTCTGGTGCGCAGATGTTAAACATTTGATTCGTTGGGTTGGGAAAACGTGGTCATTTCATTATTCAAATATTTACTAAGCTACATACAAAAACTCAGTAGGTTATTAATAATTTTTGTGACCTCATTATTTGGAAATATTCGGAGTGGAGGACGCTGCAGTAAAGCTGAATGCTGCCCACCAGACGAATACAACAATAGATAGAAAGAGATTCGTTGATTTTGGGTTCTTCTTCGACCAGAGTGCTTAGTCTAAGATCGGAGCACTCGAAAACAAACTCGAAAACTATTGATCGAATCACAAGTGAATTCAGAGCAAAATAAACTCAAATACTCGTATTTTAAAGTCGTAATTCCATAGTTCGAATATGTATTTTACAACATTTCTGCTTGGGGCGCTCGTTGTGTTCGAATGCTGAATGTATTGGCGAACTCAAACCTTAATACAAGCCATTTTAGGTCTATTTTACTCTGAAATCGATCAATAGTTTTCGAGTTCGTTTTCGAGTGCTCCGATCTTAGACTAAGCACTCAGAACGCTACAGTACTATAACTACTACTTACTAACTGCGAGTGTTCCAAA
This sequence comes from Melanargia galathea, assembly GCA_920104075.1. Lineage (NCBI taxonomy): Eukaryota > Metazoa > Arthropoda > Insecta > Lepidoptera > Nymphalidae > Melanargia > Melanargia galathea. The sequence continues at coordinate 5,088,406 of OV049869.1, forward strand.
CATGGAACACTCGTATAGTAGTACGTTAGTTTTTACCCGACTACGGCAAAGCCAAAAGGAAGGGTTATGATTTTAGCAGTCTAGTAGTTTAGTATGTATGTATGTATGTATGCATGCATGTTTGTGGCCGATTTTTGTATGAGATTCTGTGTGTACCACTGTAGCGCTTAAACTACTGGACCGATTTTGATGAATGAGGTGTCTATTGATTCGTTGGGTTGATTTTGATTCGTTGATTCGATCTGGGTGACATAGGCTATATTTTATTTACGAAAAAATCGAGAAGTCACCTTTGCGCGGCTTTCTAGATTTTAAAATTAGTTTCGAATAGGCATAACAGATGACGCCACTAGCTGCTTGCCCCGCGCTTTTGCCCACTAAATTATTATTAAATTATTAAGCGTAGTCAGGTTTTAATTTACGAACTTTACTTGTTTGTATGTTATCGTATGTACTAATTTTGAATAAAGCTTGATTGCTACCTTAGTTTATTTTTTTAATATTGCTACCACGGAATGGAGCAAAATCCAGGCCTACTTTAAATTATAGTACACGAGCTGATGTCATTTTAAGCTTTTCACTATTTAAATATTTAATCAAGGAAGCAATTTGTCACCGACACGTGTACCCGACAGCGGCGCCCCCAATCTGTTGTGAGCGGAATAATTAGGAAAGTATCCATTGACTCTTCAACGTGGATTCAATTAAAACTTTCGCTGGGAATTTTACGTTGTCATGCCACCTTAATAAGTTTTTAAGCGTTTTCCGACAAGTGTTGTAAATAAATACTCAATAAGTTACTTCTTATTTTATTTCATCATAATGTTCATTAACCCTGACGCCAAACGACGGGGTGTTATAAGTTTGACGTGTTTGTGTGTGTGTGTGTGTGTGTGTGTGTGTGTGTGTGTGTGTGTGTGTCTGTCTGTTCCCCTGTGGCGCTCAAACGGGTGGACCGATTTGAATGCGGTTTTTTTTGTTTGAAAGGAGAATTAGTCGAGAGTGTTGTTAGCTATGTTTGATGAAAATCGGTCCAAGATGGCCGCCGCTACAAAATGGCGGATTACATATTTTTTCACAACTCCCTTAATATGGGTACACAGACACGTCAAACTTATAACACCCCGTCGTTTTTGCGTCGGGGGTTAAAAATAAGAATATTAAGTAAAGAATAAAGAATGCCGAAGTGGTGGGATTCATTCAACGGCACATCAAAGTAAAGCCTTATTAGATAAAAATATCGATATAAATAGCGGCACCGAAATAAAAGTACCGTTTTTTATTTCGGTACCGCTAAACTGAAATATAAAGGTACAGAAATAAAGAGGTACGGAAATGAAGCGGTACCGAAATTATAGGTATTTAAACATTTCGCTACTTTTATTAAAAGGGTAGGCCCATTACCGCTAAATAAAACTACCATTAAATTCCGGTTATTCAGTCCCGACTGTGCCTCGAAGAACACGTTATGCCGTCTGTCTCGGTTATTATCACTATCATGTGTCAATAATCATCAAAGCCTGCCAACCCGCATTGGAAAAGCTCTAAATCCCTCTCCCCTATAAAGAGGAAAAGTCGGTGCCTAGGTATGGGACGCTGCCGTAGTAGTGGTGGTGATGTAAATGTATTTATGCTCCCCTAAGTGTGCTGTGTGCCTGGTAGGTATACTTCCGTATGCCAGGCACATTATGCCAGATTATGCCAGGTTATGCCAGATCATTCCTTCAGTTGTTTATAGGCTGAAGAAATGAAATGAGAGTCGTCGACAAAATCGGATAAGCCACGAAAAGACGGGATTCAATTGAGTTTACTTTTGAAATATTGACAAGCGATGTCAGTTTTGTGAAATATACCGCAATTCAATCCACTCGGATGCAGAAACTTGCCGAGTGACATGTTCCATTTGAAAATTGCACGGATGTTCTGATATGGTAAATATGTAGCATGTTTGGCTTAGAACCGAGTTTTTTTTAAATATTATTCATAAAACATCGCAATATACATTTTGACATACAGTTTCGTCATATTCATTAAATTTTTGTAAGTAGCTAGTTAAATCTTAAAAGCCTTTTATTACTGAGCTCTTCGAGGCACGGAAGAAACAAAAAAAAAAAAAGCTGAACTGAGAACCTCCTCCTTTTTGGAAGTAGGTCATAAAAGCCAAATTTATATTACACCTCCAAAGTCAATCACCCATCCAATTACAGACCTGGATCCACGTTGCTTAACGAGCTCACCGTAAACACAAAGCTTAAATAGTCAAATATACGTACAAATCTAATCGGACTTTTATCGTCTCCTAGTGGATTAAAATAAACAAGTGTTCTCATGAAAAGAAAGAGCCTACGTAAAGCACGAACTTAATGTTCACGTAATAAATGAATAAAGAATTCTTTGTTAGCCGTTGTCAGTCACAAGCGGCCGCCTATCAAAAATGATCCGGCGCGCTCAAAAAGAGAGGAATTTAGAGAGAAATCTTTAAAAAGGCACCAAATTCTAAATTGGCTGCTTATTATTCCCGGCGCGGAGGCGGGCGACATAAAATTTCCATGAACACAAAGCGTCTACATACCGTATTATAAAATTTTGTACGTGCAAATAGGGATTGGTAAAAAAAAACAAAATCATCGATAGATCCTACTAATATTATAAATGTGAAAGTGTGGATGTTTGGATGTTTAGATGTTTGTATGTTTGTATGTTTGGATGTTTGGATGTTTGTTACTCAATCACGCCGCAACTACTGAACCGATTTGGCTGAAATTTTGAATGGAGATAGCTTATGCCCTGACTTAAAACATAGGCTACTTTTTATCCCGGAAAAGTATTCCTGTGGGACTAAAATAGATATAATCTTCCAAAAACGCCATAGAGGGCGCTGACTGTTCTTAGGTAAATCACGTTCACATAACACATTATTGCAATAGTTTGCTGTGTTGCATGCATTGGCAACACATAGGCTACTTTTTATCCTGGAAAAAATGCACAGTTCCCATGGGATTTTGAAAAACCCGAAGTCTATATCTACAACTATAGGTAGATTATTATAGCGAACTTCCTTGATAGAAAGTATAAAGGTTGGAAAAGGGATCGGGAACGGGAACCGGGAATCAACGATTCCCTCGGGATTTGTTCAAAACCGAAATTTACGCGAGCGAAGCTGCGGGCAGAAGCTATCACACATAATCACAATACCAATCCTACTAATCCTACTATCCTACTAATCCTCCTACTATCCTACTAATATCATAAATGTGAAAGTGTGGATGTTTGGATGTTTAGATGTTTGGATGTTTGGATGTTTGGATGTTTGTTACTCAATCACGCCGCAATTACTAAACCGATTTGGCTGAAATTTTGAAAGGAGATAGATTATACCCTGACTTAAAACATAGGCTACTTTTTATCCCGGAAAAATCTACAGTTCCCACGGGATTTTGAAAAAAACCGAAATCTCTAGCTACAACTATAGGTAGATTACTATAGCAAACTTCCTTGAAAGTAGGTGTAAAGGTTAGAAAAGGGAGCGGGAATGGGAACCGGAAATCCACGACTCCCTCGGGATTTGTGAAAAACCAAAATTCTCGCGGGCGAAGCCGCGGGTATTCTCTAGTTGTTATTATTATTGACGGGAATCGCTGGGAATTTTACGTTGTCATGCCACCTTAATAAGTTTTTAAGCGTTTTCCGAGAAGTGTTGTAAATAAATACTCAATAAGTTACCTCTTATTTTATTTCATCATAATTTACATAGACCTACTAGTAATAGGTATACCTAATATACCTACTAGTAAAAAAATTGTTATGTATTGTGTTTCAAGATATTCTCAGTACCGGAGTTGGTATTCATAGGGCGTTGTTTCAACCCCGTGCCTCGAAGAGCACGTTAAGCCGTCGGTCTCGGTTATTATCACTATCATGTGTCAATAGTCAACAAAGCCTGCCAACCCGCATTGGAAAAGCTCTAAATCCCTCTCCCCTATAAAGAGGAAAGGTCTATACCCAGCTGTGGGACGCTGCAGTAGTAGTGGTGGTGATGTAAATGTATTTATGCTCCCCTAAGCGCTCATATATGCATTAGCGGTCAGCCGCCCAGGCGGTTCTTGCCGCCTGACGCCTGACCGCCACCGGCGGCGAGCCGCTGTTGAACCGCGTCAGGCGGTTGGACCGCTTGAAGTCTGACAACAGCGTTCAGTCTATCATAAACGAAGAATTAGTAGATATTTTCCAAAAATATCTACTAATTCTTTCCATTGTTTTCATTTTAGGTCTCTGTTTTTATAATCTGCTGCTTCACAATTCCATATTGCTTTTATTCAGTTTGCGGCACGCCGCGAACTGAACCGCCTAGTGCGTATAGGCAACATGGCGGCCAGCCGCGAAGCGGGCCGCTGCCTCCTATTCAACCGCCGCGGTTGGAATTTCGTCGCGGTTTAGTGCGTACAAAATGAGCGGTTGCATATAAAAATACAAAAGCGGCTAGCCGCGCCGCTACCGCAACCGCTAATGCGCTAAGTGCTGAATACCTGGTAGGTAGGTATACTTCCGTAAGTATGCCAGGCACCACCCGTTATGCCAGATCATTCCTTCACTTGTTTATAGGCTGAAGAAATGAAATGAGAGTCGTCGACAAAATCGGATAAGCCACGAAAAGACGGGATTCAATTGAGTTTACATTTGAAATATTGACAAGCGATGTCAGTTTTGTGAAATATACCGCAATGCAATCCACTCGAATGCAGAAACTCGCCGAGTGACATGTTCCATTTGAAAATTGCACGGATGTTCTGATATGGTAAATATGTAGCATGTTTGACTTAGAACCGAGTTTTTTTTTAATATTATGCAATTCATAAAACATCGCAATATACATTTTGACATACAGTTTCGTCATATTCAATAAATTTTTGTAAGTAGCTAAATCTTAAAAGCCTTTTATTACTGAGCTCTTCGAGGCACGGAAGAAACAAAAAAAATAGCTGAACTGAGAACCTCCTCCTTTTTGGAAGTCGGTTAAAAAAGCCGAATTTATATTACACCTCCAGAGACAATCACCCATCCAATTATATCCCTGGATCCACGTTGCTTTACCAGCTCACCATAAACACAAAGCTTAAGACACAGTTAAATATACGTACAAATCTACTTAATCGGACTTTTATCTTCTCGTAGGGGATTAAAATAAACCAGTGTTCTCATGAAAAGAAAAAGCCTACGTAAAACACGAACTTACCTAATGTTCGCGTAATAAATGAATAAAGAATTCTTTGTTAGCCGTTGTCAGTCACAAGCGGCCGCCTATCAAAAATGATCCGGCGCGCTCAAAAAGAGAGGAATTTAGAGAGAAATCTTTAAAAAGGCACCAAATTCTAAATTGGCTGCTTATTATTCCCGGCGCGGAGGCGGGCGACATAAAATTTCCATGAACACAAAGCGTCTACATACCGTATTATAAAATTTTGTACGTGCAAATAGGGATTGGTAAAAAAAAACAAAATCATCGATAGATTGTTATTATTATTGACGGTCGAAAGCAATATCGCATCAGTGGTATCGATATAGGAAAATTAAATAAATCATTTAAATAGCTACAATTTTTTTGCTACATTGTATTGCGCTAACCCGCATAGGAGCAGCGTGGCAGGTCAAACTTCTAAAACCCTCTTTCCTATAAGAAAGGAGGCCTGTGCCCAGCAGTGGGACGTTGAAAAAGGCTGTAGTAGGTGGTGGTGGTATTAAAATCTTCGATCACACATGGAACATAGTTCTATATTTTCATTCGATAACTTTTTTAAGGAGATGAACATTGTTTGTGTAGCATCAACGTTTGTTGGTATTAATGGTAACTTAGAGTAAAGATAAGATTTGTTATTTGTTGAACAAAATAATGTAAGGATGTTTGAAATTCTTGTTAACTCTATCAAAGGAGGCACACTATTAAATTCCGAATATTAAAAATCGATACGATAACGAAATTATCGATACGACACACCGCTATCGACACTTTTGCGTGCCCCTACGTGCACAACCTTTTGCATTGAAATCTGAGGAGATTGCCTTTGTTCGGACGTACAAACAACTACAGTTCATTCAATGGAATATTTCAGCGCTGGGAAACCATTGGATTGTGGGAAAAACATTTCATATTTTCCCCTGAATAGTATGCAAATGATGCGGGTAAGTGCCATTTATAAACGTGCACGTACAGATTTTCATGATCCCGGTCTTCTCTTCTAAATATTCATCTGTAGAGCTTGTACGTTGAACTGTTGCTATCTGAATATATCCATATACAGATATTCATATTCAGACCCCGTACTGAACAGAGTGGAAACTGCTCACTGAAGTTAGTGAGAGAAGTCAAAAACTCCACTCCAACTTTTCTATACTTATTGATACTGACATTTGACTTGAATAGACACAAAGGTGCAAGTTGTCATGGTATATGCGCGAGTACGTGTGTTCAATTTTATAATACAAGAAACTATAGCGAGCAACGTACAAGTACGAATACAGTAGCGCGGCTCCTACGCGCATTTCGCAGTGCGAACGCTTTCATACAATTCCTTGTACTTATTACAACTTCTGTAAAGAGCCCATGTTGGACACATTTCCGTCGCAACGCGATCCCATCGCGCGTTCTGTTTATTTCTACTTAGGGGTGAAATCACATTTGTCACGATCGATTCGCATTTAGCTGGATAGTTTTAAAGATATTATACTCATAGGCATTTTAAGTCAAAGGTTGCAATGTTTGGCTATAGCATGCTTGCAGTTTCAATTCAATAGAATATGACATTTTCTAGAGTTTTCCTGTATTAAGGAAGAAAAGGAAAAATCAAAAATTGAACGATTTAGTTCTTCAAAGCAATTTAAATTCCAAAGGAGAATCTAAGAAGCATTCGCATGCGTAAGCATCCTTTCGTTAGCATGATTAAGCATGCTTTTCTTTACATTGACGTTCGTAAGTATCCTTTGACATCTAAAATCATACGCTACATACAATATGCATTTTAAAAATGCAAAAAAGTGCCAATTTCAAAACATAAAATGCGGATCGATGCTGACGAATGTGATTTCACCTTTATGTAAAACTTTGTCCCAATACGCCACCAAACAATCTACAACACTGTATTAACCCAAAACTAATTTGAACTTCTCACCGCGCTAGTATAAATCATGAAAATTGTTTACAAACAAACTAAACTTTCCATAACACGTCAATTAAAATAATTTCCATAATCCACCTATATTTAGCTTTTAATCAACTTGAATCAATACAAGGTGCTCGGGTTTTGCGTTATTGCTTTGATGGTTTGGGTACTTGTTTAGCCCTAAATCAAATGAAGTGTAGATAAAATTATTAATAAAATATGTTTATACTTAATTAAATCAAACCTAAATGAATTTTGGCTCTGGAAATTAAACATCGATAATACGAAAATATTTAGACCAACACCTAACAATTACTGTTTATTTAGATCCTCAACTGCCTCGTTGGTCTAGTAGTTAGTATATTCGACTGCAGATCACGAGGTCCCGGATTCGATTCCCGGGTCGGGCAAATTATTTTTAGGTATTGAGTTCTTTCTGTCAAGAAATTCTAAGTGCCAGCCCGGAGTTGGTAGTTGGCGGTGTTTCACCCCAGTGCCTCGGAAAGCACTTTAAGCAGTCGGTCCCGATTATTATCACTACCATGTGACAGTAGTAGTTAAATCCCGCCAACCCGCATTGGAGCAGCGTGGCGGGTCTAAACTCTAAATCCCTCTCTCCTATGAGAGACGAGGCCTCTGCCCAGCAGTGGGACGTAAAAAGGCTGTAGTGGTGATGGTGGTAGTAGATCTTCAAACTTTCTATGAAAATTCCAATTTCTATGAAAAAAATCACACCCAATTTATTTGCTCACAAGAGTACAATGATCCATATTTACTTGGTCGTAATCGACGAGCATGTAACGTGTTCGATGAAGGAACGTTTTTCCTTTACGGCAACATCTAATTTTTCCGTTTTCCGTTCCATCTGGCGGAAGGCGCAGCTGACATCGCACGGTTCATTAGGCCGCGCGCTGCAAAGCAAATCGAATCCTTCGGCTAAATGAAATTAACGATTGCTTGCTACCGTAAATTGTTCAAACTATCGAGAGAGAATCGGACACAATATATGTACGCTCTAGTGTATATTGCTGTACATAGATAGTGCTTAAGGTAGTCGTCTTTGAATGGAATTCGAAATTACGATAGTTTTATTAAGGTCTATAATAATATATTACATATAGGTATATAAGTATATATATATAGGTATATGGTAGGCACATATACTCAGATATCATTAAAAAATTACATTTTAACCTGAGTTTAGATTTTTTAACGAAAAGCAATTTTTGTTTACGACTTTTCTATTAAGTACGACGTCAAATTATGGCTGATAGGTATTCTTTAAAAAAAATGAAATTATAATAATTACTTCATACTCACTTGTATCATGCGGAATAACCCTAATGAACTCTAGCAATAAAATTTTCCTTTGCATCGATGTAATTTTTTGTTTCATGGTGGAGAGAGCAGACGACATCGACTTAACGGTTCGTTAGGCTTGCTGAAACACTACAGAGAAAATAGAATCGTCTTTTATACTACGGGAGCTCGATGACCAATTGAAAAAGTCATTTTATACCGACTGGAAATTTTAACAACAATAGTTTAGACCGAACCCATCACAGCTCCGAACGTCAGCTGCCGCACCAGTGGTGGAGTTAAGAGTGAGAGCATGTGAAAGTGCTTGAAAATCAAAGCGCTCCGAGTGATTTTATCCCGGACAAAAATGGTCTTAAATCATTGTTCCGATCATTTTTGATACAGAAACAATCGTCAGCTGCGGCGCCGAGGGTGGGTTATACGTCCGCTACGCGCATGAAGTGCATTAAAATTTTGGCAAAAAAAGTTATTTTATACCTTATGAAATTTATGCAGCAGAATTTTCACACTTTTAAAATAATAAAGAAAATCGTCAGCTGCACTTCTGGTGGGGGAAAGACCGTCAGTCAGCGTGATAAACATTTTGCGCGCACAGTACATTTAGCCTAGTAAATCTAGGAAAAATATCCTATAGTTTCAAAAATTAGCCAAATGTATTCTTTGGGCCTTCTTCTTGAATATATCCAAAAACCCCATATGGGGGATGCATAACCAGCCGCCATTTTTAATTTTGTCCTTTTTTTCGGTTTTTTTCTCATATCACGAAAATCTCTATGAATAGCATCATAATTACTTCTGACAAAAGTTTTAACATACAATTTGCCACAAATGTAGTCTCTTGCAGTTTTACTCTAAGTTTATTACTTTAGGAGTTTTAGGGTATTTTAGGTCCCTTTTTCGTTTTTTTTGCTCATATCTCGAAAGTCTCTACGAAAAGCATTATAATTACTTCTGATAAAAGTTTTCGTATAAAATTTTCTACAAATTTGGTTCCATGCATTTTTACTCTAAGTTTATTATTTTAAGAGCTATAGGATGTTTAAGTTAATATTTGAGGTCCTTTTTTTAATTTTTTGCTCATATCTCGAAAATCTCTACGAATAGCATTATAATTACTCCTGTAAAAAGTTTTTACATAAAATTTTGTACAAATTCGGTCATGGTAATTTTTACGCTAAGCTTACTACTTTAGGAGTTATAGGGTGTTTAAGTTTATACTTGAGGTCCCTTTTTCAGTTTTTTGCTCATATCTCGAAAATCTCTACGAATACCAATAAAATTACATCTGACAAAAGTTTTAATATAAAATTTTCTACAAATTTTGTTCTGTTCATTTTTACGCATTTCAAACAAAAAAACCGCATTGCAGTTTTTTTTGTATGAAAGGTGAATTAGTCGGAAGTGTTCTTAGCTATGTTTGATGAAAATTGGTCCAAGATAGCCGCCGCCACAAAATAACGAATGTCAGGGGATTAATCTATACTAGTTTATCTCTCTGTTAAATTTAACACTCTGTAGCTCCTAAAGTAATAAGCTCAGCGTAAATTAAATAGGACCAAATTTGTAGAAAATTTTATGTAAAAACTTTTGCCAGAAGTAATTAAAATGCTATTCGTAGAGATTTTCGAGATATGAGCAAAAAACTGAAAAAGGGACCTCAAATATTAACTTAAACAACCTATAACTCCTAAAGTAGTAAGCTTAGCGTAAAAATTACCATGACCAAATTTGTATAAAATTTTATGTAAAAACTTTTTACAGGAGTAATTATAATGCTATTCGTAGAGATTTTCGAGATATGCGCAAAAAACTAAAAAAAGGACCCCAAATATTAACTTAAACATCCTATAGCTCTTAAAATAATAAACTTAGAGTAAAAATGCATGGAACCAAATTTGTAGAAAATTTTATACGAAAACTTTTATCAGAAGTAATTATAATGCTTTTCGTAGAGACTTTCGAGATATGAGCAAAAAAAACGAAAAAGGGACCTAAAATACCCTAAAACTCCTAAAGTAATAAACTTAGAGTAAAACTGCAAGAGACTACATTTGTGGCAAATTGTATAATAAAACTTTTGTCAGAAGTAATTATAATGCTATTCGTAGAGATTTTTGTGATATGAGAAAAAAACCGAAAAAAAGGACAAAATTAAAAATGGCGGCTGGTTATGCACCCCCCATATGTGGTTTTTGGATATATTCTAGAGGAAGGCCCAAAAAATACATTTGGCTAATTTTTAAAACTATAGGATATTCTTCCTAGATTTACAGGCTAAATGTACTGAGCGCGCAAAATGTTTATCACGCTGACTGACGGTCTTTCCCCCACCAGAAGTGCAGCTGACGATTTTCTTTATCATTTTAAAAGTGTGAAAATTCTGCTGCATAAATTTCATAAGGTATAAAATAACTTTTTTTGCCAAAGTTTTAATGCACTTCATGCGCGTAGCGGACGTATAACCCACCCTCGGCGCCGCAGCTGACGATTGTTTCTGTATCAAAAATGATCGGAACAATGATTTAAGACCATTTTTGTCCGGGATAAAATCACTCGGAGCGCTTTGATTTTCAAGCACTTTCACATGCTCTCACTCTTAACTCCACCACTGGTGCGGCAGCTGACGTTCGGAGCTGTGATGGGTTCGGTCTAAACTATTGTTGTTAAAATTTCCAGTGGGTATGAAATGACTTTTTCAATTGGTCATCGAGCTCCCGTAGTATTATGAAAATAAGCGCTGCCTTACGCTTTGTCAAGGCCAGTTGCACATCACGCGGTTAGAGTAAGGTTACCTTTAAAGTTTAATTTGATCAGCATTAAAGTCCCTTTGCTTATTTTTCGGTGATCAAGTTAAAACTTGTTAAAACCCATTAAAGTTAAAACTTTAATGGGAACTTTACACTTACTACCTAACGTGCAACGGGTAATTAAATCTGCGACATGATCTCTAACATGACCTACTTTATCTCTTCATTCTTTCGGACTGTCTAGTCTTTGAGACTTTATATGTCCTATACTTTAAATTGTAACTACTTGTGCGTTTCGCAGATTAAAAATAAAACATAATATTCAACCACCATCACCACTAGAGCCGTGACGTCGTTCCACTGCTGGGTACAGGCCTCCTCTCTTATAAAAGAGAGATTCAGACCTTAGATCCACCACGCCACTCTAATGCGTCTTGGCGGGCTTTAACGACATGTTACATGATAGTGGAAATAACCGGACTGATGACTTAAAGTGCTTTCCGAGGCACGAGGGAAAACATCACCGTCTACCAACTCTTGAAAAACAACCAAATACCTAGCAATTTTTGGCCCATCGCATCGTGGGAATCGAATCTAGGACCCCGTGATCCACAGTAGCACATAATGAACACTACAGTTGTTGTAATTTTTAACCGACTTCCAAAAAGGAGGAGGTTTTCAATTCGGTGCATATTTTTTTATACCTAATTACTTATTTATAGTAGCGTTCAAATTCTATTACAGATTCTGAATTGTCTACCAGCGAAACTTGAATAAAACAATCTTCCTAAAGAATACTGTCTCTAAATTGATGATTCGATAACGAGCTTCGGAGTAAACGATGTTTATCAAAGCAGCAGCTATCAACTAACTGATCGGATTTCGCGTCATGTTTCATTGGGCGATAGATACCGGTGTCTGTGAAAGGAAGTGCCAAACGCTTTGACCTATTAGCACTTTGATTTACTGATTCTCGGATTTGCTAGATGGTTAACATTAACTTGATTTGAAATTCACTGAAGATCTTCAATTAAATAATAACAGTTGTTAATTAGAAACAATAAAATTATTTCTTATAGTTTTGAGATTTCAAACTTAAATAAAAAAATGAATACTGTCAATAGACATCATATTATGATTTATGACAGTAAATTGTTCAATGATATCTTATTTTTAACCAAATAGAGTCATGATGACGTGTTTTAATAAAAGACCATTTAGTTGCATGACAAGTGGTTAAAGTAACGTAACGGTAGTTAAACACCAAAGCGGGTTACGCAAATCAGTATTTGTACCTCCACGATTAAGACTAAGGGTCAAAATGTTAGTTAAATTTTAATGAATCCTGACTTTTGCAGTCCAAAGTGGCTTCTTTTAGATGGTCCAATTTAAAACCGTAACCTTAATTTGATCGCGCTATATGCAACCGGTCTTAAACGTAGAAAATAAAATTTGGTTTCTAAGCTTTCAGTACCAAATTGTTGTAGCATTTAATCTCCTGATTTCTATTTATTTTATTCAGACAAGATTTTACGTTAATAGCATTTACAGAACTAAATCAAACGGCTTCAAGTCAATCATGTTTATACTAATAGCTTTGGGTTGATTTAATTTCCAGTGATTAAATCAAGTCATACGATATCTTTGAAATAAGCTTTTAATTAGGTATGCCAGGTATACCTATACGGGTGACTGGTAACAGGATACATTCCTTGCAGGGGCTTAAAGTAGAGTTTATTTGCAGCAAATTTTTTCATATAATGTCCTATCCGAAACTTAGTCGTTTCCGAGTTATTGAAGATTTAAGGTTTTTAGCAAAAAAATCCAGTTTTAAAGTTAAAATTAGTTGCTGAAGAAAATCATACCAGGTTTTGTTGGTTTTTTTGTTGTTTTCTGATAGAAAAACGTTCAGAAATTCAATCAAAATCAAAATAAGCTAGAAAATACCGTTAACTTTTCAGTTAAGGCCTAAAAACGACGTATTATTTTTAGGAAAAAAATCGAATTTGGTGAAAAGCAATAGTATTTCTAAAAAAAATGTATGGAACGTTACGTACAAATTACTGAAATAACTTCCTTGATTCATTAGCTATCCAAAAAGGTACAGATGTCTACAACTTTTTCCAAAACCTCGATTTTATGGACAAAATACTGAGGACTGACGAGTCTCAATTTGGCCGGGATGGAATCAACAAGTATCATAATTTACATTATTGGGCGGCAAAAGGAGAAAACCTAAAGAAGAAAAAGAAAGGGCACATCAACGGAGGTATTCTGTAAAGTATGGATGGGATTAATCAATTAGACATCTAATTGGCCCGCATTTTTCCCTAAGAATTTAAAAAATACGATTTAGGTGAAAAGAATATTATTTCTAAAAAAAACTGTATGGAATGTTACGTAAAAATTACTTAATTAACTTCTTTGATTCATTAGCTATCCAACAAGGTAAAGATGTTTACAAAAAACTGCAAGAACGATTTTTAATTCAATTTGAAACTTGTAGTAGTTTAATGACTAATTGATTAATTTTAGGAATAACAATAAACTAACTAATAATTATTAGTAATTACATATTTTAGGTTTGCAAAAGAAAAATCAGTTATGATTTTAATCTAAATTTCAATCTTTATTTTATTCTAAATCTTAGTCTTAATCTTGATCTTAATCTAAATCTAATTTTAATCTTGCTCTTAATGTGAACCTCTTTGTTTGATACAAGCCCAAAGCCTTTTTCGTATTTCCGTTTTAGTGACTCTTGTTGGCAAATTCTCACGCATTTCATGAGCTGCACGAAGAGTACTCGCGAAGCTCATCTGTGATAATGGAGTAAGCGTACATCAAATTATTCATGTGACCCCAAAGATAAAAGTTTCAAGGCGCTAAATCTGGTCAAGGAATAGGTTCACCTATCGTTATTACAGTTTTTTGTAGACATCTTTACCTCTTTGGATAGATAATGAATCAAAGAAGTTAATTCAGTAATTTTTACGTAACATTCCATACATTTTTTTTAGAAATAATATTCTTTTCACCTAATTCGTATTTTTTAAATTCTGAGGGAAAAATGCGGGACAATTAGATGTCTAATTGATTAATCTCATCCATACGTTTACAGAATACCTCCGTTGATGTGCCCTTTATTTTTCTTCTTTAGGTTTTCTCCTTTTGCCGCCCAATAATGTAAATTATGATACTTTTTGATTCCATCCCGGTCAAATTGAGACTCGTCAGTCCTCAGTATTTTATTCATAAAATCGAGGTTTTGGAAAAAGTTGTAGACATCTGTACTTTTTTGGATAGCTAATGAATCAAGGAAGTTATTTCAGTAATTTGTACGTAACGTTCCATACATTTTTTTTTAGAAATACTATTGCTTTTCACCAAATTCGATTTTTTTCCTAAAAATAATACGTCGTTTTTAGGCCTTAACTGAAAAGTTAACGGTATTTTCTAGCTTATTTTGATTTCGATTGAATTTCTGAACGTTTTTCTATCAGAAAACAACAAAAAAACCAACAAAACCTGGTATGATTTTCTTCAGCAACTAATTTTAACTTTAAAATTGGAAATTTTTGCTAAAAACCTTAAATCTTCAATAACTCGGAAACGACTAAGTTTCGGATAGGACATTATATGAAAAAATTTGCTGCAAATGAGCTCTACTTTAAGCCCCTGCAAGGAATGTATCCTGTTACCAGTCACCCTGTATAGTTATATACATTATAATAATATACATACAGCTACTACCTACACGTATGAGCGATCGATTTTCATGTTAATTACTGAGAGAAATATTTACTCACTCAAATTGAAAACAAAACTGCAAACAAATAATAATTAAATAGTGGGCTCTTCAAAGAGATTTTTTGTGATGCATTTCATCATAATGGGTTAGGAGATCTATGTGCAAAATTTCAGCTCTTTAGGCTGGGCCTTGATGGGTTAGTCAGTGTCGGGATCGGGATGTTTCTTTTTAACCCCCGGCGCGAAAAACACGAGGTGTTATAAGTTTGACGTGTCCCTGTGCGTGCGTGCGTGCGTGCGTGTGTATGTGTGTGTGTGTATGTCTGTGTGTCTGTTCCACCGTAGCGCTCAAACGGGTGAACCGATTTGAATGCGGTTTTTTTGTTTGAAAGGTGAATTCGCTTGATGAAAATCGGCTTAGCTATGTTTGATGAAAATCGGTCCAAGATGGCCGCCACTACAAAATGGCGGATTACATATTTTTTCACAATTCCCTCAATATGGGTATCAAATGAAAAGGCTTGAGTAGTAGAATAGCAATATGTAAATCCAAATGGTTGCCACCACAAAATGGCGAATGACGGGGTTTTTTAATTTTGTTAATTTATACTTGTTTATATAGATTTCTTGACACTTAAATGATTCGTCTCTCAATTTCTACTGATTACACCGAATTTGCGTGTTAGATTCAAATCCGAGACGTTCGCAGCAAATGATGTTTATCGAAGCACCTATCCCTTAATTGGATTTGAAATCGTGATTCAATTGCCTTTGAAAGGAATTGCCTAACGCTTTGATATATTAACAGTTTGACTTGAGGATCGTAACATCTAGGTACCTACCAACTGAACCGAAATGCTTTGACAAACTTGCAACATTAATCTTAATTTAAAAATGGGAAAATTTAGATATATATTTTTTTTGAAATTACATCCCTAAATGTGTGAATTATACAAAACCCAAATCTACGCGGATCAACTCTATAGTGTTCCTGAGAATTTCCTAACAGACAATGACTCTTATTTTTTTTGGTGCGACTCGGGAATTGAACCCTATACCTCAATCTGCAGTCAAACAAGCGAGCCTCTAGAATCTAGTAGGCTCGCGATCTAGTGACTAGACCAACGAGGCAGTCAATCGTGCGTCATGCTCGTGAACGGGTGCCACCGTCGGAAATGGGGCTACTTTTGTCTGCCCTTCTTCACATGTGTAGAATTGGAAACACCATACCGAACCAGTGGTAGGTTCATTTGTTGATTCGTAAGCACTTGTACAAGTTTATCTGAATAAAAAATATGTCTACTAGGAAATGCCCGCGGCTTCGCCCGCGTGAATTTCGGTTTTAAACAAATCCCGAGGGAATCGTGGATTTCCGGCTCCCGTTCCCGCTCCCTTTTCCAACCTTTATACCTACTATCAAGGAAGTTCTCTATATTAATCTACCTATAGCTGTAGCTATAGATTTCGGGTTTTTCAAAATCCCGTGGGAACTGTGAATTTTTCCAGGATAAAAAGTAGCCTATGTTTTAAGTCAGGGCATATTCTATCTCCATTCAAAATTTCAGCCAAATCGGTTTAGTAGTTGCGGCGTGATTGAGTAACAAACATCCAAACATACAAACATCCAAACATCCAAACATCTAAACATCCAAACATCCACACTTTCACATTTATAATATTAGTAGGATTCTATTCGGCTTTGCTTCAGCTGCCCACAAGACAGTTAAGCCACTTATTGTAACATTTGTTTTAAAAAAAACCAACTGCTGAGTTTCTTGCCGGCTCTTCTTAGCAGAATCAGCATTCCGAATCGGTGGTAGATTCTTGACATGTCATAAGAGCCACACGTTGGCCTACGTGAAATAAATGATTTTGAATTTGAATTTGAATTTGAATCGGGTATTAATATAAAATTTTAATTTAAGAGTCAATCTTGTTTTGAAGGAATTTTCAATGTAAAATACAAAGATAGTGGCTCAAAAGACAAAGGATTTCAAGCCCGCAGAGCCGAGAGGGACCCCAATAAAACTTCTAGCGCGTTTCCTTCATGAATACAAGAATGGGTGAAGTTTTCCAGACAACGGAACGCGTTTATGATCCATGGCGACACGCGACATCGTAAGTAATTTGATATACTTAATACATAAGTATATGGTATACCGATTTTTTAAAATTCAGAAATCAAGGAAGAAGGCATGCAACTCATGTTAACGTGCCACTGTGGTAATAATTATTTCGTAAACAGTTATAGCTTTTTTGTAACCCCCGACGCAAAAACGACGGGGTATTATAAGTTTGACGTTACTGTGTGTGTGTGTGTGTGTGTGTGTGTGTGTGTGTTTGTGTGTGTGTGTGTGTGTGTGTTTGTGTGTGTGTTTGTGTTTGTGTGTTTGTGTGTGTTTGTGTGTATGTGTGTGTGTGTGTGTGTGTGTGCGTGTGTGCGTGTGTGCGTGTGTGCGTGTGTGCGTGTGCGCGTGTGCGCGTGTGCGCGTGTGCGCGTGTGCGCGTGTGCGCGTGTGCGCGTGTGCGCGTGTGCGCGTGTGCGCGTGTGCGCGTGTGCGCGTGTGCGCGTGTGCGCGTGTGCGCGTGTGCGCGTGTGCGCGTGTGCGCGTGTGCGCGTGTGCGCGTGTGCGCGTGTGCGCGTGTGCGCGTGTGCGCGTGTGCGCGTGTGCGCGTGTGCGCGTGTGTGGGTGTGGGTGTGGGTGTGGGTGTGGGTGTGGGTGTGGGTGTGGGTGTGGGTGTGGGTGTGGGTGTGTGTGTGTGTGTGTGTGTGTGTGTGTGTGTGTGTGTGTGTGTGTGTGTGTCCGTCTGTCTGTCTGTCTGTCTGTCTGTTCCGCTGTAGCGCTCAAACAGGTGGACCGATTTGAATGCGGTTTTTTTTTGTTTGAAAGGTGAATTAGTCGAGAGTGTTGTTAGCAATTTTTGATGAAAATTGATCCAAGATGTGCGCCGCTACAAAATGGCGGATTACATATATTTTCACAACTCTCATAATATGGGTATCAAATGAAAGGGCTTGACTAGTAGAATAGCACTATTGCAAATCCAAGATGGCGCCGCCACAAAATGGCTAATGTCGGGGGTTTTTTTTAATTTTTACTTGTTTCATTTGTGTACAGCAGTAACGAGTTTGTATGTAAGTACAAGAATAAAATGGCTGTGAGTTGTGACGCACAGATGTACAGACGACGGCTTGGAGAAACTGTAAGATCTTGTTTTACCACAGAACTCTAATAAGAAGTTCCAGTATGCTCAACAGAAGTAGTACTTAGTACCTACGTTCTATAGAAAGTTAAAAGCTGCCGCGGGCCGTTAACTTGCAATGCGACGTGGAAACACCTCTCGGTGTTTGCTCGCTAGGTAGGTACTTAGCACTTCAAATAATCCTGTAAGAGCTGCCGGATATCTGGCCGAGGAAGTTTTATTTACGAACAGAGTTGGTGAACTTGTGTATGTAAGCTAGGAGTTACGTGGTACAAATTCGTAACTCCTGGCTTGATAATTATGCAGACATTGCCATACATACTTGCCAGCATACATAATTATATTGTATTTACCAGACTTTATAACTGCTGCATCAGATCCATCACGTAAAAAAGCTATTTTTGAATTTTTTGTCTATTTGTCTGTTTATTTGTTTATCTGTTTGTCTGTATGTTTGTGTGCGCATCATGCAAAAACTACTGAACGGATTGAAATGAAACTTGGCAAGATTTAAGTTCATACTACGAAGTAACATATAGGATACTTTTTATCCCGAAATTCAGCACGGTTCCCTTGGGAGAGGGGATGAAAGTCAAAATGTGTACTTAGCTGTAATTCATTAACCCGTGGTCCGATTTCATTCATTCTTTTTTTGTCAGAAAGGAGATAGTTTAAAGATTACCGGGTAATCTCTGAAAGGCTGTATCAATTTTGATGGGACTTTCAGTGGTGGATATTTATATTTTTATCTACCTAAAAATCCACCAGTGAACTTTTAACAGTTTTTAGCAAGGTATGATCTCAAAAGAGATTATGAAAAACAAAAAGTTCCCGCGGGATTTTTAAAAACCGATATCCACGCGAACGAAGTCGCGGGTGTCCGCTTGTCTATCTATATATCACTATTACATACACACAGATTTTGACTCAATGGCCAATTACTTCGTTATTACGCCACATGCACGTGGAAATAATGAACTGACTGACTGATGAAATGACTGAATGAAATCATAAACTGCATGTATACACTTACCCGTTATCATTTGGCTAGCAGTGGTCAACAGTTTGACATAATTGTCGGCGTCTTGATAGAGTGCATGTATATACACTTACCCGTTATCATTTGGCTAGCAGTGGTCAACAGTTTGACATAATTGTCGGCGTTTTGATAGAGTGCATGTATATACACTTACCCGTTATCATTTGGCTAGCAGTGGTCAACAGTTTGACATCATTGTCGGCGTCTTGATAGAGTGCATGTATATACACTTACCCGTTATCATTTGGCTAGCAGTGGTCAACAGTTTGACATCATTGTCGGCGTCTTGATAGAGTGCATGTATATACACTTACCCGTTATCATTTGGCTAGCAGTGGTCAACAGCTTGACATCATTGTCGGCGTCTTGATAGAGTGCATGTATATACACTTACCCGTTATCATTTGGCTAGCAGTGGTCAACAGTTTGACATCATTGTCGGCGTCTTGATAGAGTGCATGTATATACACTTACCCGTTATCATTTGGCTAGCAGTGGTCAACAGTTTGACATAATTGTCGGCGTCTTGATAGAGTGCATGTATATACACTTACCCGTTATCATTTGGCTAGCAGTGGTCAACAGTTTGACATCATTGTCGGCGTCTTAATAGAGTGCATGTATATACACTTACCCGTTATCATTTGGCTAGCAGTGGTCAACAGCTTGACATCATTGTCGGCGTCTTGATAGAGTGCATGTATATACACTTACCCGTTATCATTTGGCTAGCAGTGGTCAACAGCTTGACATCATTGTCGGCGTCTTGATAGAGTGCATGTATATACACTTACCCGTTATCATTTGGCTAGCAGTGGTCAACAGCTTGACATCATTGTCGGCGTCTTGAGTCTCGAGTTTTACGGTCACGTTCAGAGGATCCAGGGCGCCATCCTCGGCTCTGCCGTGCAGAGTGACGAGAACAGCTGTCGTCTTGCCCGGTACCGCGACCTCTGGTGCCACCACTGAGAAGCCACTGTGGACAAGAATATCATGTTAAAGGAGATCATGATACTATACCAAAGATGCCATCTTTCATAGTGCGCATGCCCCAATTTTGTCTACAAGTTAGCCCTTGATTGAGATGCACTAGTAAATGACGATGCAGTCTAAGATGGAAGCGAGCTAAGTTGGAAGAGAATATGTATCCCGAATATAAGATCAGTTTCTACGCAGTATCGTAACGGAACGCTAAATAACGCCACATGCAAAAACTCTTCGAAAAAAATTGGTTTTTTCCGCGTTTTTGTTTCAGATCTTTCTTAAGAATGGTAATACATTCAGATCTCATATTTGGCAAGATTATTATAGTAAACACTTAAAATATTTTATATTCTATATTATTTATATTATTATATCTTAAAAATTTACATTCTATATCTACTATCTATCTAGTTTTTGGTCACCTTGATGTTGCTATAACATCTATATATTGTTACTTACTAGAAAAGTTTAAATGTGTAAGGAACCTTTTATGCATGAGTCCGACTCACACTTGGCCGCATTTATTTCGTATAGTGGTTGTTATTGCGCTACTATATTATAATTTTGAGATGAAATATGATTGTGATCTTAAGTTCTCTTAAACATTTCTATCCATGAAATAGATTGACTGCACAACTAAGACAGGAAAATAAACAGATTCATCCTAAATAAGTTGTCCGACAAAATGACAAGCACGAAAAGCCAACTCCGCGCACGAATATTGAAAAATCCACTTCCCAGGCAGCTGCAATGCGACAAATCGTATGGACACGTTCAAATTATTGTATTTCCTTCATGTGAATGGAATACGGAATTTGTTTGACGTTCTTTCATGCTCCGCTAACACTACTGTTGAATAGATGACTGCTATTTGAGTTGCACGCTCGTGTTCAGTTTTAGAATCGGGCGGAATACCTATCTGGTTTGTCAAAGCTTGCATTCTATTTTAGAGTGGTTGTTATACAACTATTTGGTTCATAGTTTGCTTTTGCACGAGTTGTTTAAACCCATAAACGTGAGGATCACTTAAACTCTTTATTGGTTTGTTTTTGTGTTTAAGACATTAGTGTAGTTTATGATTTATATTATGTGGATACTGAAGTAAGTTAAACCAATGGCGGACAATTCATATTATGAAGACAGTTTGGCAAACCATTGGCAAGTACCTTCCGCATTTTTTTTAAAGTCAATGCACGGTACAGTTAAATAGGTAAAAGTAGGCCATCTAGCTTTATAGTTCGTTCGGTAACTTAGTGTCGGTACAGGCGCAGGTGCTCTTAGTATTCTGCTTTTATTTTCATTACTTTTTTTCTGTTTGTAATTTTTTTCTATTCTAACAGAATCTCCGAATAGTCTGCCAATCCGCACTTGGCCAGCGTGGTAGACTATGGTTAAAATCCTTCTCATTTTGAGAGAAGACCCGTGTTCATGAGAATATTATATTTTATGTTTATGGTTATATTGTAATAAAATACGAATATAAAAAAATATAAAAAGGAAAGAGAATTTTAATGAAAAAATATGAGTAGGTATAAAACGCCAAAACCCCTTGTGCCTGTACACGCCGCGCGGCATGCTTTGAAGTCGCGGCGGCGTCTTTGGTAAAACACCGCGCGTCGGAGGCGGCCAGACACAAAGGGCGACCGTAAGAAAATGAACAGACTATACCTAGTTATCTTTACCTAGTAAAACTTGCAGTTTACTGTCTTTAAGTATTTACACCACTTTTACACAATAAAAATCATTTGCAAGTTTTATGTCAAGTGAACACTTGACAATAAAGGTAAGGAAATCACTGCCTACCAAAGTTTCGATGCCAAAGTATGAAAAGCCCACACGTTAGGTACTTCTCCTGTACGCACAACTGAGGGCTTAGTATATTCATAAAATATCAAGTAAACTGTATCTGTGTGCATTTTCTCAAAAATAAAATATCACAACGATTTATACAATAAAAAAATACAGAATAAAAAGTTTTATGTAATAAAATATGAATGTCTACTTTTACGAGAGATCTGGGACCCATTTCAAAAACTCTGCAGTCTTATTTATGTGTATAATATTGTAAAAAGAAGTTAGAAAAGTGATATCATAATTCTATGAACACCGTAACATAAAAGTAAAATTAGTTTTTTTTGTTGTAGTTACAAAAGCATTTTTTTCTATTTTAATTCGATTAGTTACCTTTTAGCCCTTAACTGCGATTTCAGCAAGATGAAAGTAGACTAACCTATAAAAGTGGTAAGGCAGTGTACACGACGATTAGTTTAAACTCGTAAAATAATTAGGTATATACATAAGTAAGCTTAGGTTAAGATATTTTGTACATATACATGTAACTATTAGCATTCTAATAAGAGAATAAAAAGTCAAGTCCCTGATTCCTATTAGAAATAAGGCTAAAAATTGTAAGTAATGAGTATGACATACGAAAATAGTTTAAACAATATAATTAATTGTCACTATAATAAGTGCGAAAGAGACGATTGTGTAATACGAATAAACACGCCTCCGCCCACTCGCTGAATCACCCGTACTAAATTTATGTATAAATACAAGGCCCAAGGGCGACGCATTCATTCTCGTAGCGGCAGTGAAACAGCGAGGACCACCTCTCCTCGGCAGACTACATCCAGCGGAAACGGGCTACACAGCGACAGGGCGGCGGGAACTCTACGGCACCGTGGTCTTTTATTTTCACCTCTCCACCGACTACCTGGTCGATAGGATCCGCGCAAGTCCAGGCTTTGTCCTGAACATTGGTCCTAATTCGAGCCGGATCAAACGTCGATCAGAGGTGTGGGCATGGTGAAAACTAGATCCCGATCTGTGGTGCCGGAAGAGTCTCCTATTGCGTCGGGCGATCACATAGCCCCTGGCATCATGCCGCGCACCGCCAACGATCACACGTCGCTGCCGCTGGATGGTCGCTTCGCGTCGGACAGTCTAGCAACTGCCCCGGGCCCCGCGCCGCGCGTCGCGCAGTCCGTCTCCGTCTCCAGTACCCTCGTCGGGTCCAACGTCGGGCAGCCATGAAGAGGCATCGCAGACATCAACATGCCGCGACTCGTCGCCTCTGCCCGCCGCCGCGAAACCCCGCGCGCCGCACACCGAGTGCGCCCCCGCGCCCGCGCACCCATAGCCGCCCGCGCGCCGCACACCGCGATCTCCCGCGCGCCGCACCTCACGTGCGGAAACGCGCCCGCGTACGTCAGTGCCGCTCACGCGCCGTTCCCGGTTGGCGCCTATCCACCATATCCGAGTGCAAGTGAAGTCGCTACTGCCACCACAGTGTCACCGCGCGTCGCGCCTGCAAATGCACACGTCGATACACCGTCGTGGGCGCCGAACGCGACCGTGCCAGTCAGCACGCACATTCACGTACCGCCAGGGTCGGCGCCTTCCACCACGTCCGTCAACGCGCCGTCGTACACCGAGCCACGTCCGAAGCCCAACGCACACGAACTGCGCGCCTCCAAGATACGACTGCTCGAGCTCCAGCAAGAGTTAACTCGGCGGGACATCGAGCTACAGAAGCTGCGCATCGAGGAGGCAGAGAGCAACGCGCTCGACGTGCAGCTTACCAAACTCGACCAACGGGTCGACAACTGGCTTCAAAGACGTGAGGTTCAAAGTGACGACGCGCAATTGGCGATGAACGCGCCACCTCACGTGAGTAAATTTACATATTTTGGTGATAAGTGTCAACAGGGTGCGAGCGTGCCGCGAGCGCCACCCGCTCTGTGTCTTCATAGTGCTATGTCCGGTGACTATGCCTGCCTCGAGCGGACCTCGGGGGTTAGAGACACAGAGCGCGGACATCCCGCTTCGATGCCGGAGTCCGCCACAGTGTTTAACGATAAGTCACGGCAACCCGCCGTGAGTAAATTTACATATTTTAATGATAAGTGTCAACAGGGTGCGAGCGTTCCACGAGCTCCACCCGCTCTGTGTCTTGATAGTGCTACGTCCGGTGACTATGCCTGCCTCGAGCGGACCTCGGGGGTTAGAGACACAGAGCGCGGACATCCCGCTTCGATGCCGGAGTCCGCCACAGTGTTTAACGATAAGTCACGGCAACCCGCCGTGAGTAAATTTACATATTTTAATGATAAGTGTCAACAGGGTGCGAGCGTTCCACGAGCTCCACCCGCTCTGTGTCTTGATAGTGCTACGTCCGGTGACTATGCCTGCCTCGAGCGGACCTCGGGGGTTAGAGACACAGAGCGCGGACATCCCGCTTCGATGCCAGAGTCCGCCACAGTGTTTAATGATATGTCACAGCAAGTCGTCTCGGGGCCCAGGTTCATCGGGTATCCCGCGGCTTGGCCAACGTCCGACGACCCTCTAGTCAAAGAGGCTACGTCTATAGCCCAGCCTACCCTATCGGAGGCAGACCCAGGGCTCGCGCCGCGGCCGCCGGCGAGCGCCGCCGCCGCGCCACCTTATGTAAATAATAATAATAATAATAATGATTTGTTAGGTATGTTCGAACGTCAACAACAGTTGTTTTTGCAAGGTCTAACGCAGCTTTCCCAGGCAGTCGCGACGCCCGGCCAGCGCAACACGGCGAGGTCGCTGGTCGAGTTACCGACCTACGCAGGTGCTTATGACGAATGGTACGCTTGGCGAGACACGTTCAACGCTACTTCACGGCACTTCGAGGACGCCGAGAACAAGGCTCGGCTCCGACGAAGCCTGCGTGGCCCGGCGAGGGACCTGGTCGACGGTCTCCTCAAAACCACGGCGTCGTCGGCCGAGATCGTCGCGGCCCTGGAGAGCGTATACGGCCGACCCGACTGCATTGTCTACGCGGAGCTAGAGAAGTTAAAGGCGCTGCCGCGCCTCACGGATTCAGGCAAGGAACTTCCGGTTTTCGCATGCAAAGTAGACTCTGTAGTGTCAACGATCGTAGCTCTTAAGCAAGAAGCTTATCTCGTCAGTCCACAAACATTACATACTATAGAGGAAAAAATGTCAGCTCTTTACAGAACGAGGTGGTTCGACTTCGAAGCGAGGCAGCCCGACACCGAGCCCGGCCTGCTGAAATTACGCCGCTTCCTGACCACCGAGATGAAGCTGCAAGTACGACACATCCGGCCCGAGACTGCAGCGGCTCCGAGGCCGCATGAGCAGCCGCGCCGAGTGCAGCGAACCCACGCGGCGAGCGACGCACGCTCACCGACCAAAGACGATGACAAAAGGTACGATGATACATATTCTCCGAAGCGGGCCGACAAGAGGTGCGCGTACTGCGCGCGCGGTGGCCACGTCGTCCAGGAGTGTCGTACCTTCAGAGGCCTGTCCCTGGACAAGCGCTGGGAAGCCTGCCGACAGAAGAAGCTGTGCTTCCGTTGCCTGGGCTCCAGGTCCTACCGTCACCGCTGCGTGGGAAAGAAGTGCGGGCTAGACGACTGCTCGTACTTCCACCATCGACTACTTCATCAATCGCCGAACGGCGAGAAAACAGCAGCATGCGAGGGCGACGAGAGAGCCATGCGGGCCGTCTGCTCCTCGACGGGAATACCGGCGCTGCTTAACATTATACCGGTAACTATTTCCGGTCCCAGAGGGAAAGCCGAAGTCTTCGCGCTACTCGACAGCGGGTCCACGATCACGCTGGTCAAGGAGGACATAGCACGAGACATCGGAGCGCAAGGGCCTTCGCACGAGTTGAACATCGAAGGTATTGCAGGCTCTAAGTTCAAAAACGCGTCACAACTAGTGACATTCGCTATTAAAGGGAAACATTGTCCAGAAGAGCACTTCATCGACGCGCGCACCATACCGGACTTAGGCATCTCCGGCCAGGCGATCCCGCGCGCTGTTATTCGGAAGTGTGCCCACCTCAAGGACATAGCCGATCAGCTGCAGTACGACTATGCGGTACCATCCGTACTGATCGGCCAGGACAACTGGGAACTGCTGCTAACGAGCGACTGCCGCACGGGTACACACGAGGAGCCGGTCGCTTCGCTCACCGGGCTGGGCTGGGTGATCCACGGCCTGTACAACGACGAGAACGCGGCGTCTGCAGGCAAGGAGCAGGTGGGCGTACACCGAGTCACGAAGGTACGCTCGGTGGACGACGACAACTTAGACCAGCTCCTCAAGGAACACTTCTCCCTGGAATCGCTCGGAGTCGAGCCACGCCGCCCTCAGTCAGACCCGGAACTGCGCGCACTGAACATCCTCGACGCTACTACTCGCCGGCGGGAGGACGGGAGCTTCGAAGTCGGCTTATTATGGAAAAATGAAGCAGCCGTCATACCCGACAACTACGAAGCCGCCCTGCGCCGCCTCGAGGGAGTCGAGAAGAAACTGGACAAGGATCCCAGCTTGAAAGCGCGATACGAAGAACAGATGAAGCGCATGGTGGAGAACGGCTACGCAGAGATCGCCGTCAACAAACCCGCCCCGGGAAGAACGTGGTACCTGCCGCATTTCGCAGTAACAAACCCAGCGAAACCAGGCAAGACTCGTATAGTACATGACGCGGCGGCCACGACTAAGGGGGTGAGTTTGAACAGCCTATTGTTAACAGGACCAGATCTGCTGCAGTCTCTACTGGGCGTACTCATGCGCTTCCGTCAAAAAAGGATAGCCGTAACGGCTGACATCAAAGACATGTTTTTACGTATCGGAATACGCGAGGAAGATCGCGACGCATTACGTTTCCTATGGCGAGGCGACGCCCGGGATAAGAAGCCCTGCGAATATCGTATGAAGTCGGTTATTTTTGGCGCTACGTCATCGCCGACTGCGGCCATATACGTAAAAAATAAAAACGCGGAAGAATTCCGAGACAACTATCCCGATGCGGCCGACGCTATAATAAGAAATCACTATATGGATGATTATTTGCAATCTTTCAGTTCTATCGAAGAGGCCCAGCGGATCGCCAGCGAGGTGGACTACGTGCACAAGAAAGGCCATTTCGAGCTGTGCAAATGGGCATCGAATGAAAAGGCGGCCATCGAGCAGTTCACTCCCGCGCCGAGCGAGTCCAGCCGCGACATGGACACCGGCGGGAGCGAGAAGATACTCGGGCTCGTCTGGCGACCGCAGGCAGATACTTTAGGATTCAATTTAAATATGGCGCGAGTAGCGCCCAACGTCATCAACGGAGAAAAGGTACCAACAAAAAGAGATCTCTTACGCACCGCAATGTCGCTTTTTGACCCTCTAGGTCTCGCCACGCCAGTCACGATCCAGGCGAAGCACATCCTACAAGACACCTGGCGCATGGGCATCGGCTGGGACGACCAGCTGCCGCCAGACCTGGTCGAGAGATGGCAGAGCTGGCTGCGAGACCTGCGAGACCTGGGCCACATCGCGCTACCACGCTGCTACCCCGCCTACGACGACGCTGACGAACGAGAGCTGCACACATTCACGGACGCGAGTGAGACAACCTACGCGGCCGCCGTCTACTGGAGGGTCAAGCGACCCGACGGCCAGGTGACGGTCAGCCTCGTCGCAGCTAAGGCGCGGGTAACCCCTTTAAAAACTGTTTCTGTCCCGCGGTTGGAGCTTCAAGCTGCCGTGCTAGGCTGTCGCTTGGCTAGCACCATACAACAGGAACACGACGAAAAACCGATTCGTCGCGTTTTTTGGACTGACAGTAAAACGGTGCTGGCCTGGCTACGAGCCGGTCCACGGGTATTTAAACCGTTTGTTGCCCACAGAATAGCGGAAATAGAAGAATCGACACGAGTACTAGAATGGCGTTGGGTACCTACCAAAGACAATGTCGCAGACGACGCGACACGTAAAACCCCAGTCACGTTTGGCAACGATCACCGGTGGTACAGGGGACCGTCGTTCCTATACAACGACGAAGCGGCCTGGCCAACCGAGCCAATCCTTCCCGCCACAGTCACGGGGGAAGAGAAAACTTTAGTAACAAGGAAAACAATAATCATCGACGAGTCGTTGCCCGATCCAGCACGCTTCTCGTCCTGGCTTAGGTTGCTAAGGGCAACGGGTAGGGTAATACAGTTCATTAGATTGATCCACAGGTACACGCGCGCTAAGGCCGCGCACGCGCGAACACGACACAACGCAGAGGCGGATCCCGAGTGGACCCCGCGACCGAAGACCCAGCCGCCGCCGCGCTCTGCGCGACACACGGCTGCCGCCGCGCCTGACCGCTTCATTCCTCTGGGAGCGGAGGCCCTGCAGGCGGCGGAGCGCATCTGGCTACGGGCGATGCAGCAGCGAGCTTTCTCCGCCGAACTCGCCTGTGCCACCAACGGCACGGCTCTCCCGCCAGACAGCCGCATCCGCAACCTGGCTGTCTTCATTGACGACGACGGCATCATGCGAGTGAAGTCCCGCATCGACGAAGCCGAAGACACCACGCCGGAGCTGCGCACGCCGCCGATCGCCGACGGCAGCCACCCCTACACGCGGCTGTACATCGACTGGGTCCATCGCGAGCTGCATCACGGCGGCATCGAGACCGTCGCTAACGAAGTCCAGCAACGGCTCTGGGTCATCCGCTTGCGCCCCACGGTCAAGGGCGTAATCCGCGACTGCCAGCCCTGCCGTCTGCGCCGCGCCAAGCCGTCGTCACCGCCCACTGGGAACCTACCGCGCTGCCGCCTAGCGCACCACCAGCGGCCGTTCTCCTACACCGGCCTGGACTTCTTCGGGCCGCTCTCCGTCACCGTGGGCCGACAACGTCAGAAACGCTACGTGGCGCTCTTCACCTGCCTCACTACGCGCGCCGTGCACCTGGAGATGACGGCGCACATGACGACCGACAGCTGCATCATGGCCATCCGGCGCATGATGGCTCGCCGTGGCCGGCCCATCGAGTTCTGGTCTGACAACGGATCGAATCTCCGGGGAAGCGATGCAGAGCTGCGTCAGGCCCTCGACGAACAGCGCCTGACAGACGCCGCAGCGAACCTCCTCATCAAGTGGCGCTTCATAGTCCCGGGCGCGCCATTCTGGGGCGGAGCCTGGGAGCGACTCGTACGGAGCGTGAAGACAGCCCTTCGAGTCGTACTACACGAACAACACCCGCACGAAGAGACCTTAGCGACGCTACTCGCTGAGGTCGAAAACACCGTCAACAGCCGACCGCTCACTCATCTGCCTGACGACGAGCGCCAGGGGGCGCTAACACCGAATCACTTCCTGCTCGGCGGGCCATCCCGAGTACCGCAGCCGGGAGCGTTCGACGACTCCGACCTCACACTAAAGAAGACCTGGAGGAACAGCCAGCGCCTCGCCGATCTCTTCTGGGCGCGATGGCTGCGAGAGTATCTCCCCACGCTTCAACACCGGCGGGAGCCGCACGGGAGAGGTGCAGCAGTCCGAGTCGGCGACCTGGTCCTCATCGTCGACGCTTCGCTTCCACGCAACACCTGGCTACGAGGCATTGTGGAGGTCATCTATCCCGGCGCAGACGGCATCACAAGGGCGGCGGACGTGCGAACCACGCGAGGCATCCTTCGGCGGCCAGTCAAAAAACTCGTCGTGCTACCAACAAACAATGAAGCTGGAGCTTCACGGCGGGAGAATGTACACGACGATTAGTTTAAACTCGTAAAATAATTAGGTATATACATAAGTAAGCTTAGGTTAAGATATTTTGTACATATACATGTAACTATTAGCATTCTAATAAGAGAATAAAAAGTCAAGTCCCTGATTCCTATTAGAAATAAGGCTAAAAATTGTAAGTAATGAGTATGACATACGAAAATAGTTTAAACAATATAATTAATTGTCACTATAATAAGTGCGAAAGAGACGATTGTGTAATACGAATAAACACGCCTCCGCCCACTCGCTGAATCACCCGTACTAAATTTATGTATAAATACAAGGCCCAAGGGCGACGCATTCATTCTCGTAGCGGCAGTGAAACAGCGAGGACCACCTCTCCTCGGCAGACTACATCCAGCGGAAACGGGCTACACAGCGACAGGGCGGCGGGAACTCTACGGCACCGTGGTCTTTTATTTTCACCTCTCCACCGACTACCTGGTCGATAGGATCCGCGCAAGTCCAGGCTTTGTCCTGAACAGGCAGTTAGATTGAATCCATTAACGTTACTCGTGCACATCTGGCCCAGATAGATTTCGAGCATAGAAAACAATAACGTCAGATTAAAATGCACTTAAAGTTCCCTGCTTTAAAGTCCTACTTTCAGTAACTGCCGATTTTAATTATCAAAGTGTCCGCTTGGGGCGCTGGTTGTAGACATAGTATGTGCATTGTGCATATGCATAGATAAGTTCCATACTTTGCTCTGGACTCACGCACTCTGTTATAGTGCTTCGATGCTCGAAATCTATCAATAATGTCAAGATGCTTAAACTCATATTAACTTCACTCGGCATGATAAGTAGACGCTTAATCATGAAATTTAAAAAAAAAAATCACCCAAGGTAATTAAAAAATTATTAATTCCCAAAATTTTTGAATATTTGTTTTTAATAATTCGAATTACGGGGAATCGAATTATAAGACCACAGCGTTTACCACTGTACCAGGGAGGTCATCGTTTTGCAATAAAAATAATTTATTTATTTGTTGGTGTATCTGTTTTGAATTTACGATATATTTTAATTGAATCATCACTTCCAGAATAAAATTGTGGAGTTATTAAAGAAGTTTTTTCGTTTGTATTCGGAACACAAATTATTTGTTTATTTTTTCGGTTACGTGACCTATTTTTTGTTGTTATTCCTATTTTAATATTTCTCATAGTCACGTTTTATTTTAATTGAATCTGTGCTTCTGCTACATAGTTACAATCGATTTGAATTGTTTTCAATAGTTATTGTTATTGTATTCGAAACAACAATTTTTACATTTTGTTCCTATTTTGCTATAGGCTATAGCTGTGTTACTTTATTGTATTTTATTATTATTTTATCGAAACTTCAGTTGAGTAGCTAGTACTTCAAATAATAATAAAGTGCAAAATACTGAGATAGAAACTGTATGTTTCTGCATATAAAATCGTTTTTTTTTCCGTAAATGTAAGTTTCCATCTACGAGAAATAAGCATAAATACCTACTCGTACACTAACTCTCCTTTAAAGTATACTCTTAAAGTTCTTAGTAATCAATTTTAAAGTTAATTCCAGATACACTGGTAATACACAGAAACCCTACTTTTACAAGTATAAATTAAAAATTTAAAAAGCCCCCGACACACGCCATTTTGTGATGGTGGCCATCTTGGATTTGCATAGTGCTATTCTACTAGTCAAGCCCTTTCATTCGATACCCATATTAAGGGAGTTGCGAAGAAATATGTAATCCGCCATTTTGTAGCGGCGGCCATCTTTGATCAATTTTTATCAAAAATAACTAACAACACTCTCGACTAATTCACCTTTCAAACAAAAAAAAACCGCGTTGAAATCGGTTCACTCGTTTGAGCGCTACAGGGGAACAGACAGGCACACACTCACACACACACACACACATACACACAGACACAGACACAGACACGTCAAACTTATAACACCCCGTCGTTTTTGCGTCAGGGGTTGAAAACAAATACAAGACAAACGCTGATAGCGTCTCTGTTTTATACTATTTCGAATAAGAGATAAAGAAGCACAAGGAAGCTATAAGTCAACGCGATCAGTTTTATACGCAAGACGAACGACTCTATAATGTCACAGTTTGATGAAGGTTGCATCGTTGGAGTATTGGACACATATCCGATCAGGGATTTGTCCCTTCGTAGGATTTTATTTATCCTCAGATGGCTGTAACGTTTTATCTGTAAGCACTATTCTCACGAGCTTAAATCTTAATCTGTTTTATTGTTAAACAGTAACGTACTATGACTAAAACATTACTCAAAGACACTACTTAGAAAGTCTTCTTATGCGTAGTTATTGTACGTTCGTTGTAGGAGCAGAATGTTAAATATTTAAGTAGCTCTTTAATTTAAAAAACCACTTCAGTCGAGGGTTATGACTCACCTATTAATCAGAGAATGTTCAGTTTAATTTTTGATTTATGATGAGGGCATTTGAAAGATCAAGTGATGATATTATTTTGAAAACGATTAAAATTTAAGATGCCAGAAAAATCCAAAAGAGGTAAGTAATCTACTGTGAGGTATATTTAGACCTTAACGTGCCAGGAACATAGCTTTCAGTTCAGAAATAATCGGAGTTTCCAAACAATTCTTAAACACAGTTCTTACAGCTAGTTCTTAGATTTAAATTAATACTTTAAGGAGATATGGGACGAAAATACTAAGTAGGTAATGTATGTATCCCTTAGAAAATTTCCAAACATTTTCTTGTAACAAAGTAGAGCTTTAAAGTTTCCCCAAATAATGTGACCGTACTCTTGAGATATCGTCTCACATAACTATTTCCTGGGACTTCCATTTGTTCTTTGCTCTCTAGATTGGAAAGAACTCCACTTTCAAAGCAGGAAATTAATTGAAGTGATTGATTCTGGTGCATTTGCTGGAAACCACTTAGCTTCTAGGTGCTTTCTTTTAGGATTCTAGTTCACATTGAACTTATGCTCCGTAACATTTAAGGTTGAAAGTTACTTTTATGAAATTGTAAACTAATAAGTGTCTTATCCCTACTAATATTATAAATGCAAAAGTGTATTTTATTGTTGTTTCATCGGTCAATCAATCAAGCAATAGAGCAACACTAATCATGCAAAAACTTAAGTCGCACTTAAGTTGTTGCAATGGTTATAGCTAAAGACATAGACAATTTTTTTAAAGAATATTAGCTATGATAAATTAATAAAATAATATTCTCATTTCCCCTTCAATTAAGTGAAAACTTGTACTAGGAGTGGGTACGACAATAGTGTAACGGGTCGGGTTTGAACCGTCGATCTTTTGGTTTTTGATCCGCTATAATTTTTCTTATTGAATTTGAATTTTTTATCCCGAGATAAAAAACGTGTTCCCGCGGTATTTTTAAAAGGCAAAATAACAAGTTTTATGATATATTTACGCTTGTATAATGTTGGTACATTACGCACTAAAATGTCTTCTTCACTCGTACATCAGTAAAAAGACTTTCGGAGAGTGTCAGCCTAATCCTGGATTAAATAAATGTCTGCATTTGTAAGTCTGACGACTTTTTTCCGAGGTGTATTTTGACGAATGTTTCGGACAAAAAACAGCTTTGTGACAAAACTAATTTCACAACCCAGCTTACATTGTCACTCTCAGAAAGATTAGATATTTGTCTAAGCACATAGTGAGTTTCATTACTGTAATGTTATATCCAGCAGTGGACACCCATCTTATTTAAAATATCACTACTAGCTACTTACTAGCTTACTAAAAATATCACCACCACCACCACTACAGCCCTTTAAAGTCCCATTGCTGGACACAGGCCTCCCCTCTCGTAGGAGAAAGGGATTTAGAGCTTAGACCCGCCACGCTGCTCCAATGCGGATTGGTGGTCTTTAACGACTGTTGTCACATAATAGTGATAATAACCGGGACCGGCTGCTTAACATGCTCTCCGAGGCACGGGGGCGAAACACCGCCAACTACCAATTCCTAACTGGCACTGATAATTTCTTGACAGAAAAACTCAATACCTAACAATTAAATATTTTGCCCGACCTGTGAATCGAATCCGGAACCTCGTGATCTGCAGTCGAATATCCTAATCACTAGACCAACCAACTAATTAAACGAATATAAACTTAGTAGTAGTTTTTTTAAGGAAATAGCAAAAGGGTTAGTCGACATCACGGAAGACCGAAGAGCTGGCAGCTACCTTGGACAAAGAATTAGTCTAGCAATTTAAAGGGGGAACGCTGCCAGTATCTTCGGAACTTTGTTTAAAGTGACTCCTTTTAATAATATATTTTACTCATTATAAGTATTATATTTTTTAAGGTTTTTAGTTTTAGGATTATTGTTCTTAAAAATTGCCTCTTATGCTCGTAGATAAGAATTAACGTAGTGTGTATGAACGCTAGGAGTTTCTGCTAAAAGCAACATAGACAATATAGAGACTTTTAAACTCTTATAATATATTAGAAGCTAAAACCCCTTATGTAATCAGGATAAGCGATCATCGAAAATGCTGATATCGCTTGAGGAAAATGACCTATTTTCTGCAGTGCTGCTTACTTCATAGTTCATACTTGGTCTTCAAAGATACTGATAATGATAGTTCATAATTTCTCATCCAATATTCAAGTTTTTTTTTTAAATCTGTTTATTTTGTTGGTGTTTTTATCCACGTGGATATGTCAACCCTATGAGATGAGTATTATTTTATTGTTTGCAGGAGACGCGGAGCCGCAAGACTTTTATTTTACACGCTTTATATTAGCTTCACCGGTATGTATGTTTGTAACCGCCTTCTTTGAACGCGATTTTGACCCACTTTAAACGGTCATTAATACTGAAAATGCGAGTAACGTCTGCAGCATCGGGCGCAGCATAATATATATACGCGATTTGAGGTCCTGTGAGCGATGAAGAGAAGAAGTAGGTATCAGATTGACCGACATAGCTGAACCAAGCTGAATGAAGCTGAAGTGGCATTTGGGCTGGGCACATAGTTCGGAGAACCGATAGACGTTAGAGTCTCACAAGTATAAATTAAAAATTTAAAAAAACCCCTGACATTCGCCATTTTGTGGCGGCGGCCATTTTGGATTTGCAATAGTGCTATTCTTCTAGTCAAGCCCTTTCATTTGATACCCATATTAAGGGGGTTGTGAAAAAATATGTAATCTGCTGTTTTGTAGCGGCGGCCATCTTGGATCGATTTTCATCAAACATAGCTAACAACACTCTCGACTAATTCACCTTTCAAACAAATAAACCGCATTCAAATCGGTCCACCCGTTTGAACGGACAGACACACACACACACACAGACACGTCAAACTTATAACACCCCGTCGTTTTGCGTCAGGGTTAAAAAAGCGGAATGGCAACCTCGCATCGGAAAGTAGTGTTGTCTGACATCTCACTAATTAGACAAACGACATCAAGGAAATGCAGGAATCTGCAGGATTCAGAAAGCTCTAGTCCGAAAATTGTGGAAATTCCTATATAAGAAACCTACTTATGCCCAGCGGTGGACATCTATCACGCTGAAGTATTAAACTAAGTAATCACGTTCAATGCGATCATTGCTTCGTCTAGTTTTATCCTAAACCACGTAGCAGCGCAATTCGCGTACTTAAGATACTTACCTATTTCAGCGATAGCGAGTAGCATGGCATGTTAGTTTACCAATCTTTGTTATTCATAAATCATTTTTAAGCCCTGTCGAATAAACCTTTCTCAAGAAACACTCCAACCCTGCAGAATCTATACATCCCTGAATGGTCGCCCGCGGCTCATTACGTCTTAATAAATTATTCATGGGCCAGCTCCCTCCAGTCTGAGCCAAGTGGCCTACAGCTCCGGGATCCTTTATTGACTGCATTGGGCTTCGTGTTCTACTTTCCGGACCTTGTATCCACACATCCCGGGAAGTAAGTACCGGTAAGTTTCCTACGGTAATGGTAAGGTATCCTTCTTGGGTAGTACTTGTGGTAATGGTAAGTTCCTTATGGTAATGGTATGTTATTCTTCTTGGGTTGTATTTGTGGTAATGGTAGGTTCCTTATCCGCTCAACTGGCCAAAAGACATATTATGTCTTTTTTCAAAACCTCCGTTAACTATGCTAAAAAGACATATTATGTCTTTTCGAGTTTTTAAGTTTTATTTTTCGGCATTTTAAGGTATAAAATTGTTTGCAGGGACAAACAAACAAACTATATGAAAAACGAGAACAACATACACAGCGACAGTAGATCTTGCCGTTTTTGCGTTCAAACTTCAGCCCTTTCTCAGAGCTCATTTTAGGTATACGTGGCGCGTATTATGACGAGTTGGTTAGCAGTTGACTCATATTACACAATATAGATGCGGCAGCTGAGCGGTTATGGTAATGGTAAGTTATTCTTCTTGGGTAGTACTTGTAGTAATGGTAAGTTCCTTATGGTAATGGTAAGTTCTTTTTCTTGGGTAGTACTTGTGGTAATGGTAAGTTCCTTATGGTAATGGTAAGTTATTCTTCTTGGGTAGTACTTGTGGTAATGGTAAATTCCTTATGGTAATAGTAAGTTATTCTTCTTGGGTAGTAATTGTGGTAATATTAAGTTCCTTATGGTAATAGTAAGTTGTTCTTCTTGGGTAGTACTTGTGGTAATGGTAAGTTCCTTATGGTAATGGTAAGTTGTTCTTCTTGGGTACGCGACCGTAAAGCGCGACTGCAACACGCTGCACTGATTTGTATAGAAATGTATGGAGAGCATTTGAGGTGAGCAATGATCAAACATAGATGCACCATCTAATCCCTCACTCTCATTGACCAGTGAGAGATCAGTTATAAGACCGTGCTTTGCAAAGGTGTATCAAGCATAATCGATTTGCCACTAAGATATTGAATAGAAGCAGGCGTTACTTTGCGGAAATCCATAATATATAATGAAAAGTCAAAATTATTTTGCTATACTTAATCCGCAAAACAATATTTGTATGGTACAACATGCAGTATGTGCTATGCCCTGTCAGCCCTCCTGCTGTTAAATATACAGGAAAAACAAGCAACCAATCGAACCCCAAGCACCACTACCATGTAAGACCACACAAATCCACCACCAAAACAAACTCGACGATCGTTTCACTCCGTCACCGGAGCATCCTCAGGAGATGTAGACTCTACAATTGCAAAGTCAATACTTTGCAACTGTAGTCTACATATTCTCTTGAGGATTGCAACTAAGAATTTTTTGAAATAAAACCAAATAACTATTTCTATGTAGCTCGACCTGGGGGACTCAAACCCAGAACCTCACGATGCAGAGTCGAATAAGTTAACCACTAGACCAATGGGGCAGTTATAAACTAGTCTATACAAATAATTTTGTCTATACTTGCAAATAAAAAGATTCAGTGCTAAATGTATGAATCCCTTATATTAGGACAAATCGATTTACTTGTTTTACCGATACAGAGTAACAACCTGAGAAAAATATATTAACCGTCAAAAAACATTCCACTATTTTCTTAGATAGACCGAAAAAAAAATCTCGTATAACATCTCTCAAGTCAATTTTTCTTTATCCTACCCTATTTGTCATGAGGATAAGGCATCTATAAAACATCGAATCCTCCGAAAATACATAGGGTGTTATTTATTTTGTCCATATACCTACCGTTCACATAATAAGCACGTAGCCGCCACGTGACGCCATCTGCTCTTGTTCCCGGCCCACCAAGACATTAGGATTCGAAAACTCACCGCAAACATACAATAATAGTACGAGAACTGATGGAGTGATAATAAATAAATACATAAATATTCATTACTTTTCATTACTTAGCTTTTACCCGCGGCTTCGCCGGCGTGAATTTCAGTTTTTCACTAATCCCAAGGGAATCGTGGATTTCAGGTTCCCGTTCGTACTTTTAAGGAAGTTTGTTAAACTAATCTACCTATAGCTGTAGCTGTAGATTGCTACAGCAAATTTCGGTTTTTTCAAGATCCCGTGGGAACTGTGGATTTTTCCAGGATACCTAATGATAGCCTATGTGTTAAGTCAGGGCATAGTCTATCTCCATTCTTTTCAGCCAAATTGGTTCTGTAGTTGCGGTGTTAAAGAGTAACAAACAAAGAGTAACAATTCAGGTTACTATTACAAGATTCTGCCCAAATAATGAATACGCTGGGCAGGCGTGTTGGTCATACTGCTCATACAGGGCTATACTGCACGCACCAGTGTCGGTCATCGAAGCCTCGTCTTTAGACCAGCAGGGGGCACCGCGAGCAGCTGCGGTTGACTATTGGAGCGCTAGACAGAAGTGCGCCCCCGTGGACCGACGTCATCAGACGAGGCGCAGGGCCACTGGCTACAAGTGGTAAAAGACCGCCGCGTGTGGAAGTCCCTAACAGAAAGCTAAGTCCAGCAGTTTGATGACGTCGTCTTGATAACGAGGACGAGATACTCAAGTTCAACTAAGAATTGGTTTTTGAGTCTTTAAGTAGTAAGTAAGTAATACTGACAATATAATACATGTTATATTTTAAGGTTTGTAAGTTTTGGTTTTTATTGATATTAGGAAAATTAAGTTTCAGTTTTTTCAGGTTTTTAATTTACCAAATTAATATTTACGAGTCGACCTAGATAACATTGAAAACGGTTTAAACACGTGTGAACGACGAACGGTTACAGTTAAGCCAGGCTCTTTGGCTACAAATGTTATATACGATTGGAAACATAACGATTATAACATCACAAATAACCTCTTTTGATCGCTGTTACCGAACCGCGTGCTAGTTCGTAAAGTCCCTTTGAGGATTTCAATTCGGTTTGGGATTTGGTTGTAAATACCGACGTTTAACGGTAAACTATTTAATTTCCGTTCGGGACCCTACCTATTACGCTGTGTTATATTGTGTGTATATTTATGGTAATACTTATAATTACTACTATAATTTATACTCGGCTGCCCTGGTGATAAACAAAGTAATTACATTCAGAACACCTTACCTGGGATCGTTTCACGAAACGAAAAATCAAGCAACTGCATTTTAAATACAAAAACAAAGTAATCAACATCCAATTACTTTGTTTTTGTGTTTTGCTTGTTATTTACTTGGTTTTTGCATTTATATTCCGGGTTAGTGAGTGCAGTTACTTTGTTTGGGCAATTTAAATTTCAGTAAACGGTTCAAGTTATTTGAAATATTAAACTGTGGTAAAAAACTACTCGACATAAAACTTTTGTTAATGCAAAAAGTCAATTTCACAAAAAAATTCAGTTACTTTGTTTATCGCTAGGTCAGCCGTGTGTTGCTAACCTTGGAATTTCTTTTCCCTATTTTTCATGAGATTCTGGTCGATCTATACCTTATATATACCTCTATCTATTACATATCTATCTAAGGTTATAATCATAATTAAGTATAATATAGTATGATGGAAAAAAGCAGCATTTTGTATATAACATAATATTATCTACTACTCAACCGAAAATCGAATTTATTATTTCTTGTTGGGAATTTGTCATTCATCGTTGTTGTCATCATCAACCAATAAATTCCTCAGCTCACACACAGCACACACTCAGGACACACGTCTCTTGTTGGTACTTCCACACGCCGCGGTCTTGTGTTGTTTGTATCCCTGCGACTTAATGGGAAGGTTTAATTAATATTTAAAGGGCACTCGCACCGCTACGCCAGAGACTTGCGAACATTAAACTTAGCTCTTAAATAGATTACACATTTCGGTAATGAGTATTTTCTTCTACAGAGCACGGCGGATATGGGCTAAGGAAATTACCCTAATTTATTCGTTGCTTCTTGTCAGATTAATGTGGAAATTTTTTAGTGTTTACCTAAAGTATAATTTTGTAATCGTAAATTTTTTTTTTTTTTTTTTTTTTTTAATTTATTGATCACGTTAATTTACAATATACATTTAAAAAAAAACACAGTTTGCCATCCTCTAGAAACTGTTGAAGTTTATGTGAGGATGGCCAGTTCGCGTTATACATATTTAATAAAATAAAGGTAAAATAGTTATATATATATATAAAATAGTTTTAGCTGTTAATGCATATTTATATGTATAAATATCGTGACATGAAACACTTCCTGGATCCAGACTAGGCATCCAAAGAGGCACCTAGATCCAGGAAGTGCCTTTTACAATTTCTTATAAAAATCGCTCTTTTACTGTAGGTATTTTGCAGAGTTAATGGTAAGTTATTCATTATATTTGCTAAGATATATGAACATGTTCTAGTTCCGTACTTATTATTAGTCTTAGGTAACTTAAACTTCTTGTAGTTTGGTAAGATGCGCAGATTTCTGTTTCTCTCTTTACATGTTAGGTGTTTTATGTTATGATATTCTTCCTTCAGGATCGCTAGGCTAACCTTACTCAGCACTGGCAGTAACTTGCAGTATTTAAATAATTTAGAATAATCATTAGAGAATTTTAATTTAATTTTTTTAGGTACTATGGTTTTAATTATTTTTATTTGTAAGTTATATATGCGCAACAGATAAGTTTTGAAGGTTCTTCCATAACTACTTAAGCCATAATCAATTATAGAGTCTGCCAATGCTAAGTAAAGCAGTCTCAGCGTCCTATATGGAAGTTTAAATTTAAGTATATACATTTTACTTAGGATAGCTCTTAATTTATTGCAAATATAGTTAATGTGAGGGAGCCAATTAAAGCGATTGTCGATTTTGAGTCCTATATACATGTGTTCACTAACCATTTCAATGGGCGGACAGTTACAGGGGTTTATGCATCCGTGCAGGCAGTCGTGCGAATGAGCAACAATAGAAGCCTTATGCTCTGATTTATTATGCGCAGTATGTATATGCATTGCTTTAGTTTTTTTAGTATTTATAACTAGTCCAACGTCATGCGCCCACTTACACAAGGTATCAAAGTTAGCTTGCATCATTCGCTCCGCCGCCTGCAGGTCTCTATTGGCTACTATGAGGCATGTGTCATCTGCGAATTGATACACGGATCCCTCATTGAACAGATTACACATCTCATTTACATACATTAGATATTCGGTAGGACCAAGAATCGAACCTTGAGCTGTTCCTTTGGTCGTACGTGTGCTGTCACTAATCATATTATCTATTTTGACATGGGTTGATCTATTTTGATGGTAATTTCTGAACCATTCCAGGAGGGATCCCTGTATTCCACATTTCTCTAGTTTAGAATATAGCGTTTCAAATACCAGCATATCAAACGCTTTACTAAAATCAATGAAAACGACGAGCACATGCTTCTTATCATTCATGTACTCGTTGATTTCATTGGTAAACTGACATAGAAGTTGAGAAGTGTTTCGATTTTTTTGAAAGCCAAATTGTTTTTTGTTGATAATATTGTTCTCCTCTAAGAAGTTTTTAATCTTGTCGCCGATATATTTTTCTATTACCTTATCAATACAGGATAAAATAGTTATAGGTCGATAGTTATTAAAATTCTTATGACATCCCCCTTTATATATAGGCCGAATAATACCAATTTTTAGGGCATCTGGGTAGGTAGAGGTATCAATGCAGGTGTTAATGAGATGGGTCAATACCGGCGTTATTTCTTTGCTGACACCTTTTATGTCAGCCGCCCTGATTTTATCGAAACCTGGACTTTTTTTACCATTTATATTTTTAATTATTTTGTGTACTTGGTCGATTGTTGCCCTCTCAAGCCTCATTGCCACCTCTGCCTCCTGCGAGCCTGTCATCACAGGATAGAACGGTTTATTACATAGGACAGATGTAGATTTTACATTTTTCTCAAACTCCTTAGCAAAACTATTTGCTAAATCCAATTTATTTAAATTAAAAGATTTCAGTAACACCTCATCAATTGATATTCTAAATTTACCACAAATTTCATTAATAATATTCCACAATTTCTTCGAATTCTTAAAATTATCCCGTATTTGATTTTTTACATATTGATTTTTTAAATAATTGATATACTTATTTGTCTTGTTTCTATATTTATTGTACAAAATTTTGTTATCTATATTTCCTGTATCTTTTCGCCAAATCCTATATAAGTTTTTTTTCTGAGAACACATTTTTCCCATTTTTTTGTCAGCCCATTTACAGGTATTTCTTTTAGTAGGCCTGGATTTTATAACTCGCGAGCATTTGTTATAAATAGCATTAAACTGACTTGTAATAAACTCGTACACCTTATTTGGGCAGTTACACGCGAGCGCTGCGCTCCAGTCCACCTTACGCAGTTCTTGTAGTATATCACTATTATTAAATATCGTAATGAGTCTCGATGCATTTAATATCGACGCATTGGCGCTGTGTCCGTGACCTTGCGCGCGCGCATTGGTTGCCCATATTAATGGGCGTGTGACACACTAGACAATAGAGAGAACTATGCTCGGAGTATATTATATCTATGGGATCAAATAAGTATTGAGGAAATCCGTAGAAGAACCAGAGTTACCGATATAGCTCATCGAGTTGCGAAACTGAAGACGTGGTAATGATAATGGTTGGTTACCCGCACCGGCCAACGTAGGTTCGGAAAACTATCTATGTATGTACCTATTTAAAAACCAATGCCACTTTTCGTTGTAATTTTATGACTCAAGAATGGGCTCACCTATCCAAACCAAATGTTTACGCTTTATTCGGACTATTTAGTAGATGGTTTATGTGAAGTTTGCACAAAATCGGTCGAGCCGTTCTTCATTTATCGGGTGAAGTATTATCATCATGTACCGGGTAGGTACAGGTAACTTATCGGGTCTCGGTAGGTGGCGCTGATGTCGGTATGTCACCGGGCAGGACGACGTGTGCCAGGTCCGCTAAATATTAATGGCCTTGTGACTCAGTAGACAATAGACAGAACTATGCTCGGAGTATATCTGTAAGATCAAGTAAGTATTGAGAAGATCCGTAGAAGAACCAGAGTTACCGATATAGCTCATCGAGTTGCGAAACTGAAGACGTGGTAATGATAATATAATTAATGGTTGGTTACCCGCACCGGCCAGCGTAAGTTCAGAAAACTAGGTTGAAGGATGATTTCAAGTGAATCGACGGCAACCGTTGAATACCAGCGGCACAAGATCATGTTTTGTGGCAATCCTTGCAAGATTCCTATATCCAGCAATGGACTTTTGGAATTGACTCTAGTTCTCAGGACCATAAATTAACAAAATACGAAAATATTCCAATGTACCAACTAACGTTTTTTATTATACCTACTTAAAATAACTGAAACTATAGAAGTTTAAGAAGAGTTGTTTTTATCACTTGAAGTTTTAAACCACAATAAATATGACCTAATAGATAAATAGTTAATTAAGTAGACAGTTAAAACAAGCGCCAGAGAACTAACTCATCAAAATAATTTTGTTTAATTTAATTTTCACATAAAATTTTTAGGTTTATGGTAAAAAATTTATTCAATATTTTTTTCATTGGCTACCTATATATTCCAATTCGTGTGATAAAATCCAAAATACTGCGATCCAGTTTCACAGATTTTTATTGGATATTGGATTGCATATAGTCAGAACTCGTTTTAGGAAATTCTGCGCTGTCGGCATTTTGTCCGCATATGCAAAATCGTGACAAAGCCTTCTGTGTCGACTGTCACAGACAATATATGGACATCGCTTAGATTTTATGGATGTGACCTCGATTTTATTGACCGACTTAAAAAAAGTAAGAGGTTTCTCAATTCGACCCTATATTATATGCATTTTTTATGAGTGTTCGCGGATAACTTCGTCGTTTATGAACCGATTTTGATGATTCTTTTTTTGTTGGAAAGAAGATATTTCAAAGGTGGTTCCATGACAAGGAAATCAGGGTTTGATGATAGCAGACCAGAAAAACCGAGGGGACCTTCCGAAAATCGTGGGGTGACTAGTGCGGTTGTAAGTTTTATTAGATTACATTTACTCCAACATAGTGAACAGTGAAAGTTTCATCAAAATCGGCTTACTATTTTTCGAGATATGGGCTTTTAAGTGCATGGTGAAGTCGGTTTTACTTTCAATCTTTTAGATAATCACTTGTAAATCCTATTTTTTTCTCCGCTAAGTGATAAGGGTTACTACAACGCTACACTATGCTCGTGTGCCTGTACCACAGAGTACCTACAGAGGGGAAGCTTCTACAAGCGGCTCGCTGTAGATACACTCACACATGCGCACGTTTGTCACCAACTTGTACCGGTTAGTGGAACGAGCGGGCGTCCGTGAACCGTTGGTGAGTGTGTTTGTGTGAGTATACCTACAGCGGGCCGCTTGTGGAAGCTTCCTCTCTGTAGATTTACTACTCGTGTGCCTGTACGTTCACTTGTAAATCTCAAATCAATCATATAAGTATCAACACTAATCCATACTACAATTAACTATGCGAAAAGTGAGAGCAGGTATATTTTTCTGTCTGTTACATTTTCAACCGCTGAATCGACAAAAGCCACAGATATAGCTTGTATCCTGGAGATGGGCATAGGACACTTTTTATCTCGGAAAAAGTATTCCCACCGGATTTTACGCATAGTGTGCTGTAGATTGCTATAGCAAATTTACCATGGAACTGTGGATTTTCCAGGATAAAAAGTACCCTATGCATTATTTCAGGTTATATACGCTATGTATGTTTTAAATTTCAGCCAAATTGGTTCAGTAGTTTTTGCGTGAAAGGGTAACAAATACATCCATAAATTGAAACTTTCGCGTTTATAATATTAGTAAGCATATGCCGACGTCATATCTAGCTCTATGTGTATCAGTGGTAACTCAATATGAGATATATGGAGACCA
Source organism: Melanargia galathea (assembly GCA_920104075.1). NCBI lineage: Eukaryota > Metazoa > Arthropoda > Insecta > Lepidoptera > Nymphalidae > Melanargia > Melanargia galathea. The sequence continues at coordinate 5,132,950 of OV049869.1, forward strand.
CAGGTGAGCTGTTTGTTGCTCGTAGTTCGATTCCATTGAGACGTGTGTCAACAAAGGCTTTCATCTCGCTTGCGGTTCAGCTTCATGTTGACAGTTGACCTCAACTTACAATATTGTGTTCATATCGCTTAATCTTGACCTCAACTTACAATATTGTATTCATATCACTTCTTTTGACTTCATATTACAACCATTCATCCATTAGTTTAAATGAAGATGTTGAAATAAGTTATTTTTATGTAATGGGATATATTGAGAACTTAATATGTGATTTTTGGCGAGCCGCAACTTTAAAACTTTAAGAACTACGTACTGACTTTCATATTTAAATACATGCTTTTATGAGTCTTTAATCTAAATTGGCTGAGATATAAAAGAGATTGGAAACAATTTTCTCGATTAAAATATATTATTCCAAACACTGCCCCAACATCTGACTCTTTTTAGTGTTATCGGCAATGGAAATTAACTTTCGTGTATTTTTTTTACTGTAATTTAAATATCATATTTTTTTTTGTTAAATAAAAATCTTACTTTATTCTTAAACGATATACTTAATTTTCTACTCAATCCAAGGCCAACTTACTTATGGGGCATCTATCCCTCGTTGTACAACAGTGAATAAACCTAAACTTCACCTTTACCTTTTGGTAAAAATCATGACCGTTGCAGACCCTTAAGCACGATAATTTTCCAGTTTCTAAAACAAAATAAGCTGACAAATCCCCGTATTATGTTATCATTTCTACGCGTCTCGTTATAGTCAGCGATTTGCCTGAGTGATGGGCACATTGCACGGCTAATGATGCGCCTTAAGGTCCCCAGACACCACGTCTTATCTCATTATCACAGGCTTGACGTATCTCATGATAATAATATACCTTAAGGCCTAGACAAACGCAAAGAGAGTCAGCGACGCCCTCCGGCAGCTCGTCATCGCACTGAACGCGTATACGATAGTAAATAACTAGCTGATGCCCGCGACTTCATTCGCGTTTTTAATAATCCCTCGGGAACTCTATAATTTTTTGGGATAAAAAGTAGCCTATATCCTTCCCCAAGTCTCGTCTAACTCTATACCAAATTTAGTCAAAATCGGTCCAGCTGTTCATGCGTGATGCCGTGACCAAGAAAAATAGGGATTCATTTTTATATATACAGATTAATTATTGTAAGGTGAAGATTAATTAGATGATTTTGTCATCAGTTTTACCACCCTGACAGCTAGGAACAAGTAGGTATACAAGTAAAGTATATAAGTATAGGAACAGTGACTGACGGATAACCTTCCGTATTATGATTGCATGACAAGTACCTATCTGAAATTGTCTACGACATCATTCATAGGCTGATCAAGAAGCTTAAAAACTATTCTAAAGTGTGTAAGCTGATAATGAGTTATGCATTATTATTATATGTACCTATATTACAATATATATCAGCATAGATGCCGTCACGCGATCTGTCTGCCCAAGCCTTAACCACCTTAGTAGCAAAGTAACAATATAATCCAATGTTCACTGATACTCGTAGCGACCTTAATCTTCTTGACACTTTGATCTTCAGTCCTTTAAATTGTGGTTTCTCGAGATAATGCTAGAGGCTTTGTGCTGGTTGGTGGAGGGTTAAGCAACTGAACTCTAACTCTGGCAAGATTTATTTCAAATTCAAATAAAATTCAAATAAACTGCATTTAAAATTGGTACACTTTTAGAACGTCAATTTTTACTGTTACTTACGAGAACATTTTTTTTTTTTGAATCTTTTTCATTCGATGCGATCTCTACGATCTCACTTGGTATGATGGTGATATCTAAGAAGATAGCCCACTAATCTGAAGGGATATGACAGTTATATTAAACCCATACTCTTTAATCGGAACTCTAGGACGAAAAAAAAATCTTTTTATTTTCCTGATCTGAAATTTTCGTTATGGGTATCGAAACACGGCTATGGTTTAAGACCTTCAAAAAGATATGGCGAGGACTGTAACATAGGCCACGTCATCTCTTACCATCAGTTGTAATTGCAGCTTTGGCATCTTGGCTCACTAGTATAAAGAATATTTAAAAAAAATATAAGATATTGTATTTAAATATTTTAATAGTCATCCTCTTTGCATGTCAAAAGCGGAAAATACAAAGCAAAACATAAATTGAGTTATTAAGTTATTTTCGCCTCAGTTAATACAATTTACTACTGAATATTCTGAAAGCTGCGGGAAACTGGATTTTTTCCAGTAGGCTTAGTGCGAGTTTGCATCTCGACAGTTGACAGATTTCGAGTATCAAAAATTTCTTAATCGAATTTGCAGTATTTAGTGATAAAATTCATGTTAACGACATCAAAATTAAAATTGGAGGTACCGAATGTTAGAGTGTACCAATCAAAAATATAAGTGATAAAATAAGTATGGTTACATTTATGCGTTTAACTTCGAGCACTTCGAATGATAACTAGGTATGTTATACATTTAAACCTTCGTGAAAGTATTTAAATTATGATAGTCAAACAATCATCAAAATCGGTTCATTGGCTTCTAAAATAATCGCGAACCTACATACATACTTACATACATACGCGTACATACATTAGGGTCGAATACAGAACCTCCATTTTTGAAGTCGCTTAAAAATAAAGGGTTTCAAGTCCATTTTTCTTTGAAGCTATAGAGCTTCCATATAATCGAAATCTACAACTTAAGACGAGATGTGAAAACCGTACTAAAGCCGAAAGAGGCGGGAAACTCGATTTATTCCACAAAGTCATCTGTTTAATTGAAGCAACTCGTCGATTGCTTTGAACCCGCCTCGAAGGGCTCTTAAGTGGCTCTATAACTTTTTTCCATTGTTGGCAACCCTTCCGAGGGATCGCATCAAGGTTGTTTATTTGGACTCGAATTTTGCGACGGAGCTTTTTTTTCTGCGTGTACTTACTGAGTAGGTACTATCACACGGTTTTACGAAAGCAACTCAAAAGTATTTCTTATTATTTTTATTTTCTTGCTTTTGTCAACATTGTAGCAGCCAAGGTAATAAGTTGTATATTTTAGTCTTCAAGATAATTTGTTCAAAAAATTTTCGTTTAAGCTGATGAGATTCTTATTGCTATGAATGTTCTGTATCTCTATACGTATATTATTTAGTAACTTGACAAAAAAAAATTTAAAAAAATATTGGTTAAACCTAAAGTCGATATTCCGTGTGTACTGAACTAATCTTAGTTGAGTCCTTCCGGAGAAAAGCCCTACCATTATGTGATCAGCCTTATGACCTCAGCGACAGACCAGTGCAGGCTTACTGGTCTGTGGACCTAACAAATAGGACGAATAAACATTACGACGAAGAGGTAGACAGAAATAGATAAATAAGATGGCCATCGTGATATGCAAAAAAGTTTCTGAGATTTAAAAGAGAAAAGTTAAATAAATAGAGTTTCTCCGTCAGAAGGTGATTTATGACTTGAGAGCGGAGTCAATAAAGGCTCCCAAACCTCCACAGGGTCACTCGGCCCTGAGGCAACGGAGGCTCATGAATAATTTATTGAGACGTAATGAGCCGCGGGCGAGCTGTATCAGGGTTCATGTAAAGATTCTGTACAGGACTCGCGAGGGTTTCGTAAAGGGTTACAGAAAAATCTATAGAGTACAAGTTTTAATTTAGGGTTAAACCTACTTCAATATACCATAAAATTTGAAGAGTTCCCTCAATTTCTCCAATCCCATGATCAGACGTTGATGTGATGACCATGGGACCGCCTGGAAAGTATACCCTTTCAATGAAAGAAGAATTTTCCAAATCGTTCCAGGCGTCTTTGAGTGAAATCGGGAAACATAATATTGTATAAAAAAGATTCCGATGAATTGAGAACCTCCTCTTTTTCTGAACTCGGTTAAAAAGTTTTTAATACTACTTAATATATAAAATGAGGCAAGTAACATCTGCTCTTAGCCCTCATACGCATTAGCGGTTGCGGTAGCGGTGCGGCTAGCCGCTTTTATATTTTTATATGCAACCGCTACCGCAACCGCTAATGCGTACGAGCGCTTAGTGCGTACAAAATGAGCGGTTGCATATAAAAATATAAAAAGCGGCTAGCTGCGCCGTTACCGCAACCGCTAATGCGTATGAGGGCTTAAAGATGTCACTTCTAGATGACCACGACCACTCTGTCAAGAGTGTTACAAAAAAGAAAAGACAAGAATAAAACCAACGAAGGTTTCTACTAGGTAAATATTGATTAATATCTACTAAAACAGCTTGACTAATCTGGTAACTAAACCCGAGTGGGTGTTTTCTTTTAAGAAATAGCAATAAGTATCACACTCGAAACTGGACAAAAAAGATTTTCCTAAAATAATATCCTTTTCGGCTGGCCATGTTTTGACCCTTGTGAGGGTTCCTAAAATATTATCATAAAAAATATTATATTTTACGCTCCATTTGTGACTATACTAGGCGTCTAGGATAAACAATTTTGTTCTAGTACGAATACTTTTGTGGTTCGAAATCTTTTTCATATTCAGAATAGATACTCATTTCATATTAGGTGACGCTAATAATAGACCAGAGTAATTCCCTTCAAAAATAATAAAAAGTAAAGAAAAATCACAGTAGGATGAAACCCATTGGAAAGGGAGGAGAATATAATAAGAATTAAAGGAAAAATAATTTACGGGCGATCTGAGCTAGGGAAAAAAAATTGGGGGAGTTTTAAGGGTAAAAAACGGTTTATCTTGATTTCCAATAAAACTACAAGTCCTATGGAAAAAAGTCCAATGGCAAAGTTGTAGATAATAAAAAGATCAACAACTTTTGTATATTCACTTTTTTCATTTAACCTCAAAATGTATGTGAAAAACTCAAAAAATCATGTTTTTGGTTTTTTATTATTATCTTTTACAAAAACATTTTTTTTTCCACGAAATTTGGTGAAAACTTACCTTTTTATATTCCAAATACGCTGTAATTTATTTGATTTGAAATGTTTATTATTTCTCCTTATTTTGACTTAATATCGAAAAAGCACTCTAATTTTCAATCGAAAAATCATCCGTCAAAATGTCAGCTTTTTTCAAAAAGTAGGTGTGCTTTCTGTTCGCTGAAATCTCTACTTTCCGATGGTGTTAAAAAAAATATATATTAATATAGTAAATGTTTTCAGAAAATGCAAAAAATCAAAAAACCAGAATTCGAAATTTATTTTAATCATTATATATACAATTTCATCAAAAATGTGACTGCTGCAATTTTTTTCAATTAAAAATTTGATTTATTAAATGCTAATTATATTTGTGTCATAGAAAACTCATAATATATAAAAATAAATGTAAATCGTACTATATTGAATTTAGATACTTTAATTTGATTACGCTATAAATAGTCATTACAATGTTTTAAAATGCATTAATCTTGTTACTCATAAATACTTTATCTTTAATAGAATAGAATAGAAATGTTTTTTATTCAAATAAACTTTTACAAGTTTTACAAGTTTACTTTCGAATAGTCAATTGAATCTACCATTGGTTCGGAATGCCATTCCAACCGAGAAGAACCAGTAAGAAACTCGGCGATTGCTCTTTTTTAAATTAATAATATCAATATAACAATTTTATGTTGAGTACATGATTGAATTGCCGTCTCGCGCATTGATGGAACGAGTCAAAACCACACTTTTTATCATTTATATAATCTTCAATTGAGAAAATACTTTTAATAGAGTTCTTAAACTTGTGTAAAGGCAAGTCTAAGATTGCTTGTGGAATTTTTTTATAGAACATTACGCCCATTCCCACAAACGACTTTCGGACCTTTTTGAGGCGTAACTGAGGAATCACGAGCCTATTTCTATTTCTTAATTGCCTGTCGTGTAATTCGCACTTTTTATTGTAACTGTGAATGTTATTGTTATATTGATATTGTTAATTTAAAAAAGAGCAATCGCCGAGTTTCTTACTGGTTCTTCACGGTTAGAAAGGCATTCCGAACCAGTGGTAGATTCAATTGACTATTCGAAAGTAAACTTGTAAAACTTCTAAAAGTTTATTTGAATATAAAAAACATTTCTATTCTATTCTATTAAAGATAAAGTATTTATGAATAACAAGATTAATGCATTTAAAAACATTGTAATGACTATATAGCGTAATCAAAATAAAGTATCTAAATTCAATATAGTAAGATTTACATTTATTTTTATATATTATGAGTTTTCTATGACACAAATGTAATTAGCATTTAATAAATCAAATTTTTAATTAAAAAAAATTGCAGCAGTCACATTTTTGATGAAATTGTATATGTCGGAGCGAAGACGTTTTCAGCCTCAATTGGCAGTGTCAAAAAAGACAAGATTAAATAATTCGTCTCAGTCAAACTGCTCAAATCATGAATTAAACATCACTTTGTCAACCAAGTTGTAAATACCCTCAACAACTCTGTAAATTGACGGCAGCGCCGTCTTGTAGTGTAAACAATCAAGCATGACGTAATTACGTCATTCCCCCACCAACCTTTTATTATAAAAGGAAGGGCACAAGCGTGCAGCGACACATTCCGATTCGGGCTCTCGCCGAATACACTTCCTTCATAAAATGTGCCATGTCCTAGTTTGTTGTACGACGTAGGTCGTGTAGACTAGATTGGTTGGCGATGGCTCGGTTACAAGGGGTGGTGGAGACCGATAGGTAGGTTAGGGTAGTTACTTAGTACCTCAGTTAAACAAGAGGCTTCTCAAATAGTCCGGTACCCTTGTTATACCTACAGCAAGTTATTCCAATCTACCCTCATAAATAACAATGACTTCCAGTGACGTCTCTGGCTTCTCCTGCCGTCACTAGTTTAATTACTGTCACCATGAAGTCATCGTAGTAATCAAGGGAATAACGTCAGCAATGCTGACGTCATCATCTTTTAAAACTCTTTGGAGCCACGCGCTCCGTCATATATAATGATTAAAATAAATTTCGAATTCTGGTTTTTCGATTTTTTGCATTTTCTGAAAACATTTACTATAGTAATATATATTTTTTTTAACACCATCGGAAAGTAGAGATTTCAACGAACAGAAAGCACACCTACTTTTTGAAAAAAGCTGACATTTTGACGGATGATTTTTCGATTGAAAATTAGGGTGCTTTTTCGATATTAAGTCAAAATAAGGAGAAATAATAAACATTTCAAATCAAATAAATTACAGTGTATTTGGGATATGAAAAGGTAAGTTTTCACCAAATTTCGTGCAAAAAAAAATGTTTTTATAAAAGATAATAATAAAAAACCAAAAACATGGTTTTTTGAGTTTTTCACATACATTTTGAGGTTAAGTGAAAAAAGTGTATATACAAAAGTTGTTGAACTTTTTATTACCTACAACTTTGCCATTAGACGTTTTTCCATAGGACTTGTAGTTTTGTCGGAAATCGAGATAAACCGTTTTTTACCCTTAAAACTCCCCCCATTTTTTTTCCCTAGCTCAGATCGCCCGTAAATTATTTTTCCTTTAATTCTTATTATATTCTCCTCCATTTCCAATGGGTTTCATCCTACTGTGATTTTTCTTTGTTTCAAAAATTATCGACACTGGGCTATAAACTGAATTGGGTCATCAATTCTGCAATGTGTTCTAAAACGTAATTTAATTGGTTTTGGCCCGCAAGAGCTTTGCATAAATAAATCGAATCGAATATTTATTGAATGCTATGATAATGTTCCTCCGGACCCGATTACGACCACGACGGCCAATCTTAACGGAGGCTATTCGTATTTAACTTCACAGGTGATATTACAGTGCACAAGTGTGTGCGACATAAGTACACTCTCTATTCCCTCATTCTCATAGTCCGGTGGGAGGACTATGCGACACGACCAGGAAAATCTGGCTTTACGTACGTTACGTGCTCCTTGAGGCACGGGGGTGTATCATCGCCAACTTCTCAACTCCACGCTGCTACTGAGAATTTCATACTTATCCAAAAGCGTCTTTGGCTGACCCGGCACTCACACCTTGGACTATCTTTTTCTTTATTCATCTACAAGTTAGCACTAGACTGCGATCTCACCTGATGGTAAGTGACGATGCAGTCTAAGGTGGAAGCGGGTTATTAACTTGGTAGAAGTATCTTTTGTATTTAAGAGGTGTGTATTTCGAGCGCGTCCCCATACAAACAAAGTTTGATACTTAATTGAATATTAACCAATCAAACTGAATTTCGTAGACTGTGATTTGTAAGATTTCCATGAAAATAATATGTAGTGAAAATTCAAAGATAAACGAGATCAAAGATTTGAATGTAAATCTTTGAGCTCGTATAAATTTTGAATACCGAAACTCTTTAAGCATCACTGCTCTTGCTTGTACAGTCAACAGCCAAATCACCACAACAAGCAGCGAAGTTGAGACATCGTTAAGGAAATGACTTTCCGGAATAAAAATATTAGCCTCGCGGAGACCCCATTGTTTGCAAGTCGTTTTGCAACACCCTGCCCTGGCCTTTGAAAAATGATTATCGTCGAAGTTTTGGAGCGATCATAAAATTTAAGGGCGCCCCTGCACAGCTTAATGAAACCATTTCGGATAGAGTTGTCCAATGTTGTTGGCGCAATAACAGCCGATATTGCGTTTGTGGGTTGCGGGACAAGAGATTCGGGGTATTAAAAGTATTGAGCAATATATTATTTATTAAGGCTCGCGCACATTAGAGCGGGCCGCTACGCAACGAATAGCATTGTAAAAGTTATTCAGAGTGCTTAGTCTAAGTTTGGAGCACTCCAAAACTTTGTAGTATACTATTGATCGATTTCAGAGTAAAATGGACCTAAAATGGCTTGTATTAAGGTTTGAGTTCGCCAATACATTGAGCATTCGAACACAGCGAGCGCCCCAAGCAGAAATGTTGTAAAATACATATTCGAACTATGGAATTACGACTTTATATTAAGAGTGTTTGGGTTCAGTTTCTTAAAACGAGTGAGCAAACGAGTCGCAAAACTATTTATATGTGTAAAATCTTAGACTAACCGTACTGAGTCGAGTGTTCGTCGAATAGAATATTTATTATTTAGTAAATACAGGTTCAACAAGGACGTTGAACAATAAGCTATCCAGTGATATATACACTCACTACAACAGCATAGATGTCTTCGATAGTCTTAAAGAATTTTTGTATTGTCTTGAAAACTACTGAACCGATTTTGATGAAACTTGTACTATCCCCTAAATTAAAATAAATGTAAGCTAAAAGAAGAGTGGTCATCATCCGATAAATAGTTTTACAATACAAAATTTTATAGGTGAAAGTACCACCTTATAATAACCTTTAAAATTTTGTATATTTGTTTGGAAGCCGTTTATGTCTGATTGTAATAGATTAACAATCAGACATAAACGTGTAGGGTTGATAACCCACTTTTTAAAGTCGATTAACAAATTCGTCATCATCATGATCATCATTTCAGTCTGTGGTTGCCCAGAGCTGGACATAGGCCTTTCCCAATGAATGCCACAACACCTTTATATCCACCTTCCTGTTGATCTCTTCGTTATAAATCTCATCCTTCAGTTAATTCCGTACAAGGCCTTCTCCATTATATCCATGAGAAATTACAGTATTTTATTTCGCATCTTTATTCAGAGTTGAAAATTATTTTCCCGAATTTTCACACTTTTCTTTTGGGGTGTTAAAAGCTGTATGGTTTTCAATTTTGGATGTGAGTAATTAATCTCAGAGCTCTTGACAAAAAAAAACAAATTTTTAACTGAGCTCAGTATAAATTTTAAATGTTAATTACGAAACATAATACTTTTAACAATATAGGTACAATACCTCTGGATTTGCTCCCAGGCCACGGTCCAATTAAAAACCTTTTTTAAAACTCGCCATGAAAAAGCAAAAGCTTATCGAGTTTCAAAGTTAATAAGAAGAACACGAAAAAAAAATGTTCAAAAGTAAAGTGAAATTTAATTAAAAAGCAAAATAAATTCGAAGTTAACATAAAATGCAGAAATGACAAACATTTTTCATTCATCATTCATTCGAAAGTGACGGTGTTCCAAACGGAACGAAGGTCTCGGGAAGTTGTTTGCGGTAAAATTGCTTTTACTCCTCTCACACTTGACACATTTTCACTTTCGATGTTAACCCAGTGTTTCCTCACAGAAGAGTCTTTTCATATTTAAAATGCGGTTTCTATTTGAGAAGGCCAAGTGGTTCGGAATTTGTTTCGCTTGCGAACTTTTAACTGTATCGATTTTCCTCGATTTTCCTTGTATGGGTTCCGCGGACGAATTACCAGAAAGTAAGGTCAGGGTGATTTTCCTTTGATGAAAATTCAAATTGCTCCAGGCTACGTATTTAGGAAGCCAAGTACAAAGCGTCACAGTGTTTCATTTGTACTTTACGCGATTTATTTAAGAGTAGCTAGGTACAAGCATTTTATATTCATTTTATTTAATTTCGCTTAACTGTGACCCAATTTAGGTAACGAGCAAATTCTAAAATTATTTTGTTATTTCGACAGTTTTTTTTTCAGACAAGTTAATAATATGTACCTACTTATATATGGAGCGAATAATAAATAATTTTGGCTTTGATACGAAAACATTTTGATGTCTCATTATAGAAGAAAAGGAATTATCTACAAAACAGTACCTACCATGATACCTAATAACCATTTCCTTTAAGATTATGTCATTTTCAAGATTTTCAATAAGTATATTATTTACATTACCTGCACATATTATGTTCAGGTAAAATTAATCTTCCACCATCTATAATATAATAAAACTGTAACAGATCCAATTCTGTACATTGAAGATATTTTGAAAATTTTTATTGGAGGGCACTCTATAATCGATACTGAAGCCAAAACTGCAAATTTTTTCATTTTTGTCTGTCTGTCTGTCTTTCTGTCTGTCTGTCTGTCTGTCTGTCTGTATCTTGGCCGCGCATCACGCCGAAACTACTGAATGGATTCGAATGAAACTTGGTACGATTTGAGTTTATACTCCGAGGTAGGACATAGGATACTTTTTATCCCGAAATTCAGCACGGTTCCCTTGGGAGAGGGGATGAAAGTTAAAACGTGTATTTAGCTGTAATTCATAAACGCGTTGTTCGATTTCACTCATTCTTTTTTTGTTAGAAAGGTGGTGCTTTATATATTGTCCCGTAAATATTTCAAGGTCATATGTTTTTTAGTTCAGAAATGACAGACATTACAACCCTCAACATTGGGTTCATATAACTTGGGACCCGGATCTTTGAACGTACGGCTTATTTTAAACTGGTGTGCGTTTTTTATGTTTGTCGGTCTGTCTATTTTTTCCAGCTAATCTTCAAAACGGCTGGATCGATTTTAATGAAACTTTCAATGTTATAAGGAGCAACATTTAGTTTATTAGATCTACGATCTAAAAACCTATATCTACGCGAGCGAAGTTGCGGGGATCAGCTAGTTGATAATATTTTTGCTGTTTCAATCCATTCCATGTGAATTGACCATTATAATCTCACACAACCTAGTCACATAATAGATCTACGTTACTGTTGATTGCGTGTGACAATATGGTATAGTCCAAGCTTTTGTTAACGATAGCGAATTCAGCCTTTATCAAACACCGCAAGCCTATCATTGTTATAGTGTTCTACTGGATATTAAATCAGACAATGGGTAGTGTATTCTCTACATGGAAACATAATGTGTAGCGCCACATACATGGGTAAGAAAATTTAGTTTAGCTATAGGCAGGAACATAGATCACTGGAGATATAAGACGAGGTCTTTCGTATATTTAGGCAGCCGTCTAAAGTTTTGTAACTATCAATTTGGTTATTAAATTGAATCTTAATATTTTGATACTGTGACTAAGTAACTTATTGAACTATCAGGCCCCTAAGAATTGTCAGTAAATTCAAACCTATTTTACATCGAAGGCTCATCTATCTTCTATAATATAATAAGACTGTAACAGATCCAATTCTGTACATTGAAGATATTTTGAAAATTTTTATTGCAGGGCACTATATAATCGATACTGAAGCCAAAACTGCAATTTTTTTCATTTTTGTCTGTCTGTCTGTCTGTCTGTCTGTCTGTCTGTCTGTCTGTCTGTCTGTCTGTCTGTATCTTGGCCGCGCATCACGCCGAAAGTACTGAACGGATTCGAATGAAACTTGGTACGATTTGAGTTTATACTCCGAGGTAGGACATAGGATACTTTTTATCCCGAAATTCAGCACGGTTCCCTTGGGAGAGGGGATGAAAGTTAAAACGTGTATTTAGCTGTAATTCATTAACGCGTTGTTCGATTTTACTCATTCTTTTTTTGTTAGAAAGGTAATACTTTATATATTGTCCCGTAAATATTTCAAGGTCATATGTTTTTTAGTTCAGAAATGACAGACATTACAACCCTGAGTATTGGGTTCAAATAACTTGGGACCCGGATCTTTGAACGTACGGCTTATTTTAAACTGGTGTGCGTTTAAATTTATGTTTGTTGGTCTGTCTATTTGTTCCAGCTAATCTCCGAAACGGCTGGATCGATTTTAATGGAACTTTCAATGTTAGGAGTAACTCAGGCTACATTTAGTTTAGGTACATAAAAGAATTGTGGGATCCGATCCGATCCTATATAAAAACCTATATCCACGCGAACGAAGTTGCGGGGGTCAGCTAGTTGAAAATAAGTACTTACTTTATAGTAAAAATTTGAAATAAAACGTTAGTTGTTCTAATGGTATCTTCTAAGAAGGAATCTTGTTTAACGACTTTGAACGGAGCGGAGAATGGAATGGAATTCTTTTTGATTCTCTCGTGTACTTGTCAAGAATTTAGAAACCTTACGAACCATGTTTGAGATTATAGTGATATTGATGTTTTTAGTAAAATGCTGAGGATTTTAGTAAAACCGGGGATGTTAGCGTTCATTGGGAAAGCATTTTATCCAACAGTGAGGTCACAGACTTACATAATTATAGTGAGAAGCTGAGAGATGAGAGAGGTTTTTTTAATAAAAATCAGTATACAAAAATGTTAGAAAATGATGAAGATATTTCGATTTCTACAATTAGGTGTTCATAGTTTACACTAGACAGTGTTGACCTAAAAGTACGTACAGTTTTACTTCAAAGAGCACTTACGTGGTACACTTCCCGGCAGCTGCGACAGCCAAGTGAAGCGCTAACAACACCACGCTAGCGGCCATCTTGCTTCCGTCAGTGCATCTCTTTAAAGCTGCCTAGATCTGGAAAGAAGGAAAGGGTCATAATATTGCATATTCACGTAAGAGAATAAGGAAACAGGCGGATATAGTGAACAAAAAAAAATACGCGCCAAATTGAGAACCTCCTCTTTTTGGAAATCGGTTAATTATTTTTCAGCTAACTGGTATACAATTAAGAAATATTTAATTGTATACCAGTTAGCTGAAAAATAATGCTTCTATGTGGCTGTCAAAATAAGAAAACAAAATAAAACATTATTCAAAAGTGTTTGTAAAATTTCACATGCGCTCATAAGTTTTCAGGAATTACAAAAAATATAGACTATTATTTTTGATGTTCCACTGGACCAATTGGAGCGCTTTTTGCTATCCGAAATCTCAATATTGCTTCCAATTACAAATTTTGGTTGAAATCGATACGATTTTATTAAACAACTTCAGAAAAGGGAGTTTCTCTACATGATTTGTATGTAGGTACTAGTTAGTAGTTATGTCGTTTTACTTTTCAATGATATTGAAGTCGTTTCACTGATCTGTTATTCTTTAAATTTGGATAATATTTGTCTTTAAACAATTTTAATACAAATACATATTTTTCAAGTTCATCTAATTTTCCGTTTCGCTAATTCTAAAGAGCTTGTGTAGTAGTGACTGGTTTCCGATTAATAACTTCAGTCGAGTTTGAAACTAACTACTTGGGCTTTCAAGATAACTTGCGACATAATCCATTTTCCACATTTATTAAAGTTTAAATTTAACTTACGACGGTTGAAAAGGTCTAGCAAACTTCAAAGTTTAGATTTACTTTTCATTGAGTAATATTGCTTGCGGCTTTACTTTAACTTACAGAAATTAGGTAGGTGCCAAATTTGTACAGACTATTTATTAATTTACTCTTTTGAAAAAGATTCTAAAATTAGTGAATAAGATATAGAGCACATTAAAATAAATATATAGGACGTAGAAATCATCTGTAATTGATTCTTATAGTGCAATCTTATTGCGTGAACTGGTGAAAAAACGCTTTTTTCTTTAAAGTTTTTTTTGGTAGGTGTCAGTACATGTAGTTTAACATCATCAATTTCTATGCTTATGAAAGTTCAAAAGATATCTTCCGAGATTGCTTGTTAGCAAAACATGAGAGTTTTCTAAATGAGGAAACTTGGTAGTTTTGCTCGCGGAAGCTGTTTTTACGATGCATAAAACTGTTAACAACTTTACCACAGCCTAGTGACCTGTTGACGGTAAGAGATCTAATAAAGATTTTGTACATTGACGAATAATTATTGATGTTGAAGAAATATTTTATTGTTGCGTACTGATACAGGTAGATACATTGTATTTAAGTATATCAGATTAAGTTCAAAGTGAGATTAAAATAATTTATATTAAGAGTTAAGTATTATAAATTCATCGCCTTTGTACGATTTATTTACCTAGATGAATGCTCACTACTCGAGCAAGCGCATACAACTAAAGATGAAAGAATTATGAAATTAATACTAAGTAATTATTAATAATCATAATTATATTCATAACATTAGCGTTTTCATTAATAACAAAATTACTTAGGTAGTAGATTTCAATCTTGCTTTGATTCAAAATATTTATTTATTTTTCTTTCTTTGGGTCTTAATCCTCATTACTGAGGGTTGAAACCTATAGTTGAAAGTTGACTCTAATGTGGCATATTTCCAGATCCTTGAATTTTTCAAGGATTTTCCAAATTTTTATTTAACATTCATCATCATCATCATCATGATCAACCCATTACCGGCTCACTACAAAGCACGGTCTCCTCTCAGAGTGAGAAGGGTTTTGGCCATAGTCTACCACGCTGGCCAAGCGGATTGGCAAACTTCACACACCTTTGAGAACGTTATGGAGAACTCTCAGGCATGCAGGTTTCCTCACGATGTTTTCCTTCACCGTTAAAGCAAGTGATATTTAAATACTTAAAACGCACATAACTCCGAAAAGTTAGAGGTGCGTGCCCGGGATCGAACCCACGACCTCCGATTAGAAGTCGGTCGTCCTAACCACTAGGCTACCACAGCTTGTTGCTTATTTAACATTATACTCAAGTAAAACAAGTAGGTATTACAGAATCGTTCTCAATGTTGAAAGCCCAATATCTGAAATGATACCTACTTAAGAAAACTTAAGAAGTATCTTTCACAGATACTTATCAGTTACCCCACAATAGACAGTCATAAAGTACACAAGACAAAATCAATTAAGTATAAGAAGAAAGAGCGATATAACTTGGAGTGTGAAAATAATATATAACCATGTGTGACAACGCGCTTGCAATTTGCTGACCTGATATTATTTTGCTGCGAGATACGATACGTGATCTGGATGTAGAAGGAGGTGAAGTATCGTCTGATAATAAAAAAATGCGAAATATACGTGCACGTATTACGGTTGTAGCATATTTTGTTAATATACACCATTTTTCGTAGAAGCAAATAAATGGAATCATCAATAATTAAGTAGTTTTTTTTTGAAGCAAACACATCTTTATAAATAGACTAGCGGACCCGGCAGACGTCGTCCTGCCCGGTGACATACTGACATCAGTGCAACCTACTCGGTCATCAAAGTACTAATATCGCAATTAAAAAATAAGGGTTAATCGTAGAAGGGTGAAAATTTAGGATTGTATGTATTTTTGTATGTTGTATCATCTATCTTCTATCTATCTATAATATAATAAAACTGTAACAGATCCAATTCTGTACATTGAAGAGATTTTGAAAATTTTTATTGGATGGCACTCTATAATCGATACTGAAGCCAAAACTGCAATTTTTTTCATTTTTGTCTGTCTGTCTGTCTGTCTGTCTGTATCTTGGCCGCGCATCACGCCGAAACTACTGAATGGATTCGAATGAAACTTGGTACGATTTGAGTTTATACTCCGAGGTAGGACATAGGATACTTTTTATCCCGAAATTCAGCACGGGTCCCTTGGGAGAGGGGAAGAAAGTTAAAACGTGTATTTAGCTGTAATTCATTAACGCTTAGTTCGATTTAACTCATTCTTTTTTTGTCAGAAAGGTAGTACTTTAAGTATTGTCCCGTAAATATTTCAAGGTCATAGGTTTTTTAGTTCAGAAATGACAGGCATTTATTGGGTTCAAATAACTTGAGACCCGGATCTTTGAACGTACGGCTTATTTTAAACTGGAGTGCGTTTACATTTATGTTTGTCGATCTATCTATTTGTTCCAGTTAATTTCCGAAACGGTTGGATCGATTTTGATGGAACTTTCTGGTGATATTATAAGGAGTAACTTAGGCTACATTTAGTTTAGGTACAAAAAAGGATTATGGGATTCAGTCCGATTCTATATAAAACCTATATCCAGGCGGACGAAGTCGCGGGGGTCGGCTAGTAATATAATAAAACTGTAACAGATCCAATTCTGTACATTGAAAATATTTTGAAATTTTTTATTGGAGGGCACTCTATAATCGATACTGAAGCCAAAACTACAATTTTTTTCATTTTTGTCTGTCTGTCTGTCTGTCTGTCTGTATCTTGGCCGCGCATCACGCCGAAACTACTGAATGGATTCAAATGAAACTTGGTATGATCTGAGTTTATACTCCGAGGTAGGACATAGGATACTTTTTATCCCGAAATTCAGCACGGTTCCCTTGGGAGAGGGGAAGAAAGTTAAAACATGCATTTAGCTGTAATTCATTAACGGGTAGTTCGATTTAACTCATTCTTTTTTTGTTAGAAAGGTAGTACTTTAAGTATTGTCCCGTAAATATTTCAAGGTCATAGGTTGTTTAGTTCAGAAATGACAGACATTTATTGTGTTCAAATAACTTGGGACCCGGATCTTTATACGTACGGCTTACTTTAAACTGGCGTGCGTTTAAATTTATATTTGTCGGCCTGTCTATTTTTTCCAGCTAATCTCCGAAACGGCTGGATCGATTTTGACGGAACTTTCAATGGCAGATAGGTGATGTTATAGGAGAAACTTAGGCTACATTTAGTTTAGGTACAAAAAAGGATTATGGGATCCAATCCGATCCTATATAAAAACCTATATCCACGCGTACGAAGTCGCGGGGATCAGCTAGTAAAAAAATAAAAACTACAAATTTTGTCTAAAAAATAAAATAAAAAAATTTAGGGGTGGACTACCCTTAATATTTAGGGGAATGAAAAATAGATGTTGGCCGATTTTCAGACCTACTCAATATGCTCACAAAATTTCATGAGAATCGGTCAAGCCGTTTCGGAGGAGTATGGGAACGAGAATTGTGACACGATAATTTTATATATAAGAGAATATCGGTAACATATTATTGTTACCAATATCTATGAAGATGATTTTGATGCTTTTTTGGTGAGAAGTTATTATGTAAGTAGCTCTAGTAAAAGTATATGCTTACGGAATATGGATTTGCGTGTGATAATATTATTTTCAATTTTGCATATAGCCTTCCTATACCTTTTCAGTTTAGTTACCGGTTTATTTTTTCATACTTATATGTTTCTTTGGATTTAGTGTTGCATACTTGTATTAACAAAGCTCAGTGCCACAACAATATTAGTGAGTGAGCTTTGAAATAAGTGAGAGAGAGTGACACATAAAAGATCACAGTACAATTCACTGGGAGCTTTGATGATAACGACGTGCAACAAAGAAGCGTTGAGAGCGTGACGAGAGCCTCTCCGTTAATTACGTTTGCGACACTTACAGATGCGTCATTTGTCAGTGTTATTACGACTGTCACTATAGTAGCACTTTTGTATCATTTTGTATTGCTGTGTCTAGTTAATCCTATTTTAAGACGTGATAACGTCTTATAAATCGATGAACGCCGGCTGCACGCACAAAAAAGTGTCACGTTCCGCCTAAGCCGAGCATGCAAACGAGAGCACGGAACAAGCGATAAACGATCGGCCTATATATTATGTGTTCTATAATGTTTTCTTATGACCTTATCACGTAAAATTATCGTCCGTAAATCGACTTTACAGACAACCATTTTTATATTTAATTAGTAGGTAACAATAAATACAAAGTAGTAGTGAGTAATTTAAAAGAAATTTCGCAAATTTTTTTTTGTTTTAATTTTAAAAGCAATTAAAATTAAAACAAAAAAAAAATTTGCAAGTAAGTGATATAATTGCAATATATGTACTAATATTAGTAGTAGGTGATATCTATCTTCTATCTATCTATAATATAATAAAACTGTAACAGATCCAATTCTGTACATTGAAGATATTTTGAAATTTTTATTGGAGGGCACTCTATAATCGATACTGAAGCCAAAACTGCAATTTGTTTCATTTTTGTCTGTCTGTCTGTCTGTCTGTCTGTCTGTCTGTCTGTCTGTCTGTCTGTCTGTCTGTATCTTGGCCGCGCATCACGCCGAAACTACTGAATGGATTCAAATGAAACTTGGTACGATTTGAGTTTATACTCCGTGGTAGGACATAGGATACTTTTTATCCCGAAATTCAGCACGGTTCCCTTGGGAGAGGGGATGAAAGTTAAAACGTGTATTTAGCTGTAATTCATTAACGCGTTGTTCGATTCCACTCATTCTTTTTTTGTTAGAAAGGTAGTACTTTATATATTGTCCCGTAAATATTTCAAGGTCATAGGTTTTTCAGTTCAGAAATGACAGCCATTACAACCCTGAGTATTGGGTTCAAATAACTTGGGACCCGGATCGTTGAACGTACGGCTTATTTTATACTGGTGTGCGTTTAAATTTATGTTTGTTGGTCTGTCTATTATTGTTCCAGCTAATCTCCGAAACGGCTGGATCGATTTTAATGGAACTTTCAATGTTATAAGGAGTAACTTGGCTACATTTAGTTTAGGTACATAAAAGAATTATGGGATCCGATCCGATCCTATATAAAAATCTATATCCACGCAAACGAAGTTGCGGGGGTCAGCTAGTCTATAATATAATAAAACTGTAACAGATCCAATTCTGTACATTGAAGATATTTTGAAATTTTTTATTGGAGGGCACTCTATAATCGATACTGAAGCCAAAACTGCAATTTGTTTCATTTTTGTCTGTCTGTCTGTCTGTCTGTCTGTCTGTCTGTCTGTCTGTCTGTCTGTCTGTCTGTCTGTCTGTCTGTCTGTATCTTGGCCGCGCATCATGCTGAAACTACTGAATGGATTCGAATGAAACTTGGTACGATTTGAGTTTATACTCCGAGGTAGGACATAGGATACTTTTTATCCAGAAATTCAGCACGGTTTCCTTGGGAGAGGGGATGAAAGTTAAAACGTGTATTTAGCTGTAATTCATTAACGCGTTGTTAGATTTCACTCATTCTTTTTTTGTTAGAAAGGTGGTACTTTACATATTACCCCGTAAATATTTCAAGGTCATAGGATTTTTAGTTCAGAAATGACAGACATTACAACCCTCAACATTGGGTTCATATAACTTGGGACCCAGATCTTTGAACGTACGGCTTATTTTAAACTGGTGTGCGTTTAAATTTATGTTTGGCGGTTTGTCTATTTGTTCCAGCTAATCTCCGAAACGGCTGGATCGATTTTAATGGAACTTTCAATGTTATAAGGAGTAACATTTAGTTTATTAGATCCTTTATAAAAACCTATATCCACGCAAACGAAGTTGCGGGGGTCAGCTAGTAATATAATAAAACTGTAACAGATCCAATTCTGTACATTGAAGATATTTTGAAAATTTTTATTGAAGGGCACTCTATAATCGATACTGAAGCCAAAACTGCAATTTTTTTCATTTTTGTCTGTCTGTCTGTCTGTCTGTCTGTCTGTCTGTCTGTCTGTCTGTCTGTCTGTCTGTATCTTGGCCGCGCATCACGCCGAAACTACTGAATGGATTCGAATGAAACTTGGTACGATTTGAGTATTTACTCCGAGGTAGGTTATAGGATACTTTTTATCCCGAAATTCAGCACGGTTCCCTTGGGAGAGGGGATGAAAGTTAAAACGTGTATTTAGCTGTAATTCATTAACGCGTTGTTCAATTTCACTCATTCTTTTTTTGTTAGAAAGGTAGTACTTTAAGTATTGTCCCGTAAATATTTCAAAGTCATAGGTTTTTTAGTTCAGAAATGACATACATTTATTGGGTTCAAATAACTTGGAACCCGGATCTTTGAACGTACGGCTTATTTTAAACTGGTGTGCGTTTAGAGTTATGTTTGTCGATCTGTTTATTTGTTCCAGCTAATTTCCGAAACGGCTGGATCGATTTTGATGGAACTTTCAATGGCAGATAGGTGATGGAATAACTTAGGCTACATTTAGTTTAGGTACACAAAAGGATTATGGGGTCCAATCCGATCCTATATAAAAACCTCTATAACCACGTGGACGAAGTCGCGGGGGTCAGCTAGTTAATAATACCTATTAGTATTATTGCAATTTTTATAAATATTAAAATAATTAATTAACATAAACTTTACAAAAATACAGACTTTATACTAAATGTAACTGGCAGTAATTTTTATTCTTCTAGTTTATGGAAATTCAAGATGGCAAAATTAGCAACTGTTTGTAAATAGATGAATCAACGATATCAGATGAATTACAGGGAGTCGCTGGATATAAATGGCGCAATACCGCATTATCTGGAAGCCCCTACAAGATACCATTATCCAGCAATGGACATCTAGCAACTAACGACGTCTACCACTTGTAGGTAGATAATTTTATAATATGAATGATCATGAAAAATGCAAGTCACTGTCGACCTTAATGATGACGACGCTCGACGAAGCTCATTTAAAAGCTTCTCTGGTAATTACGTTCGCGAAACTAGCAGATTCGTCATTTCACATTGTTTTTATGACAACTGTTATTCTAGTAGCGTTCTTGTCATTTATAATACCACAAATTCTGTCATAGATTAGTATTTTCTCCCTGTAGGTATAATAATAACGATGACGCACAACTAAAATCTATCTATCTATCTTCTATCTTCTATATCCTGACTGACAATCAACGCACAGCCAGAACCACTGAAGCTAGAAACTTGAAATTTTCACAGCAGCTTCCTTTTATAACGTAGGCACACGTAGCACACTAAGAAATGATTATTG
This sequence comes from Melanargia galathea, assembly GCA_920104075.1. Taxonomy (NCBI): domain Eukaryota; kingdom Metazoa; phylum Arthropoda; class Insecta; order Lepidoptera; family Nymphalidae; genus Melanargia; species Melanargia galathea. The sequence continues at coordinate 5,154,278 of OV049869.1, forward strand.
GAAATTCTACCCCTATGGGGGTTAAATAGGGGATGAAAGTTTGTATGAAAGTCCGTCATTTTTCAAGTTATATCTACGAAAATTGTTATTTAGGTTTTCGGTTAAAAATTAAGAGTAAAATAATTAAATAATTCCGGAAAAACTACCCCCAAGTGGGTTAAATGGGGGATGAAAGTTTTTATGAAAGTCCGTCATTTTTAAAGTTATATCAATGAAAATTAGTATTTGTACTGTCGTTTAAAAATAAAGAATTACGTGTTTCAGGAATTTAGGAAATTCCACCCCCAAGTGAGATTTATAAGAATCCAAGTTGACGAAGTCGCTGGCATCTGCTAGTCATAAATATTTATTTACTAGCTGACCCCCGCGACTTCATTCGCGTGTTTATAGGTTTTATATAGGATCGGATCGGATCCCATAATTCTTTTATGTACCTAAATTAAATGTTGCCTGTTACTACTTATAACATTGAAAGTTCCATTAAAATCGATCCAGCCGTTTCGGAGATTAGCTGGAACAAATAGACAAACCGACAAACATAAATTTAAACGCACACCAGTTTAAAATAAGCCGTACGTTCAAAGATCCGGGTCCCAAGTTATTTGAACCCAATACTGAGGGTTGGAATGGCTGTCATTTCTGAACTAAAAAACCTATGACCTTGAAATATGTACGGGACAATACTTAAAGTACTACCTTTATAACAAAAAAAGAATGAGTGAAATCGAACAACGCGTTAATGAATTACAGCTAAATACACGTTTTAACTTTCATCCTCTCTCCCAAGGGAACCGTGCTGAATTTCGGGATAAAAAGTATCCTATGTCCTACCTCGGAGTATAGACTCAAATCGTACCAAGTTTTATTTGAATCCATTCAGTAGTTTCGGCGTGATGCGCGGCCAAGATACAGACAGACAGACAGACAAAAATGAAAAAAATTGCAGTTTTGGCTTCAGTATCGATTATAGAGTGCCCTCCAATAAAAATTTTCAAAATATCTTCAATGTACAGAATTGGATCTGTTACAGTTTTATTATATTATAATATAATATATTATAGATTATAGATTATAGATTATAGATTATAGATAGATAGATTGTACAAGAGCCGGGATAAGGTTGAGTATTACTATTATTTTATTATTGTTATTACCTTATCGAGTTTCCTGATAAAATGTATATTTTATATTGTTATGTTAAATTTTACTAGACACAATGTTATAAGGTTGCCATTCCATATCTGCGTAAGGCCTTATTTTTAATTAAGTAGTATTTTTTTAAATCTTAACCTTATCCCAGATCTAAGATCATCCCAGACTATTATAAGATAAGTCAGGGCATAATCATAATCAGCGGCGTTACAGAGTAACAAACATTCTCACACACACAAACTTTCGCCTTTATAATGTTAGTGTGATGCCATCCTAATTTCATAACTAACCTAATAATATAATTTTATCTATTCTGTGGTTTAACGCAACGTTCGTTTATTAAATTAAATGAGAGATAATTTAACAATCTTCATTGGAACATCGGAAACATAGTTCCGATCTATTGAACGTCTGAACAATGGATGGTGAACAAGTCCATTGTGCCATTGTCTAATTTGAATTGTTCACTCTAATGGAAAACTGATACAGTTGTACAATGTTCCGGGTTTTATTAACACCACCACTACATTATTATTTCACCGGTTACAGTGGACACGGGTTAGTTTAGGTTAGTAACTTTCATGTACAAGTATAAATTTAAAATTTAAAAAACCCCCGACATACGCCATTTTGTGGCGGCGGCCATCTTGGATTTGCAATAGTGCTACTCTACTAGTCAAGCCCTTTCATTTGATACCCATATTAAGGGAGTTGTGAAAAAATATTTAATCCGCCATTTTGTAGCGGCATCTTATCTTGGACCGATGTTCATCAAACATAGCAAACAACACTCTTGACTAATTCACCTTTCAAACAAAAAAAACCGCATTCAAATCGGTCCACCGGTTTGAGCGCCACAGGGGAACAGACAAACATACACACACAGAGACACGTCAAACTTATAACACCCCGTCGTTTTTGCGTCGGGGGTTAAAAATACAGTTTTCATAAAATCAATCGTCAGAATATTTATAAAAGCTTGGATTAGTTCATGATGTATTTTTAGAGTGGTGGTGGTGCGTTTTTCTTGCTTTTCCTGCATTTGAAGTAAAGAGTGCATAATGCGTACTGCACAATGCACCATATATATTCGTATTTAACTTGTTTAGTTATTGATTAACAGATTATAGCAAAATAAGTTTGTTGATCCTCTGTATCATGGACTTGTACTGCTCGGTAGCTAAAAACTATCCGTGCAATGGATACAATTAATATAATATAATAAAACTTACTGTATCGGAATGACCTTATTTATTTACTTAATACAGTTAATAAGCTTTTAAAACAATAAATACTTAAAAATAAAAATAAAAAAATTACAAATCAAATAAAACATCCAAATCACTGTAACGAGGCAAGGTGCCCAGAACGCTGGCTGCGTTACCTCGTTGAATGGCCAGACTAATATGCTGACCGAGGTAACTGCCAGCCCTCCGGTCACCCGTGGACTCCACGAGACGAGATGATAGGTCCTTAAAAAAGGACCTTGCATCCTCGCCCCACGAACCCATGGTCTCCACCCCAAAAGGCACAAATATGAAATTATTTTCTATATTTTCATATTTGCGCCTCTTAGCCCTTTCCGCCTTAGTGGCTGCCGCTCCGGCCGCCACGGAGGTCACTTGTATATGAGACAGCGCCAGTGTATCCACACACGTGGCATCCCATACAAGCGACCTCCCTTGCTTCCATGGAACAAGAGTCATACCGTCTGGTCTCTTGCCATCGCTACGTGCCAAACCATTTGGTTCTAGTATTGCAGGCACTTTAGCCGTGACAAGAGACCTACGTAAGACTCCGTTCAGGGAAGCATGACGGGAGAAACGACCAGCACTTTTGGCACATGCAAGGCCGTGGTGACCATATATGTCCACTGCCTCGCCACAGTGACAAAGATGTGGCTGCTGAATCCTAGCGCCAAGCCGAAGACCAACCGCGATAGTAAGAGTAAGGTGGTCCAACAGAGTGCCTATATGTTTTGAAGGGAGAGCTTGTAGCCAGTAACTCGATTCTCTCGTAGACACCGCGAGGAGACGCGCGCGGTCTCTTGCAGAAGTTGATGTGTTTATCAACTCCTGCAAAACGTCTGCGCAAAGTGCGTCATCCCATTGTCTTTGAGAAAACAAAGATACCGGCTCTTTACTGGGACATGCCAAATTAAAAGCATCTCTAGCTTCTGCCAAATACGAAAGCTCCATAGAACCCAAAGATGGATTAGTGATTTTGCCAAAGAGCTTTAACGTACTATAGGCAGAAGATAGAAAGGCTGGTAATGATACACTACTAATTTTACGAATGCCTAAACCACCAAAGCGAACCGGGAGTGAAGCTTGTGTCCACACCGCGCCATCCAAAGGACAATTTAGAATTTTGGAAAGTGTGTTTCTAATTAAATTATCCAAATCATCCAGTAAGGGAAGAAATTTCCATAATGGTGAACATCGAAGAAAATAGGTAAATTTAGGAACAAATAAACAATATTTAATGATAAAAAGGGCCATGTGAGAATTTATTTGATAAAGTCGTTCCGAATATTGATCGAATTTAGTGATTTGTTCCTGAATAAAAAAGGGAACAGAGTCTGTTAAGACAGGAGCCCCTAGGAGACGAAGCGAATCTTCACTTAAAATTTTGATACCCGGTGCCAAAACATTAAACTGTTCAATAACGGATTGTTTTTTTTTAATATCTGTTGAGTTTGGAATATAAATTTCACATTTTTCAAAATTCAATTCCAGACCAACAGATTTAAATTTATCGATCAAAACCGCAAGATCATTTAAAACAGAAGAAACTTCACCTCCTAAAGTTCCATCGTCTAGATACCAAACATTAAATTTTGAATTTAAAGCCGAAATAATAGGATGAATGCCCAGACTAAAAATGGCAGGTCCCAGTGGATCTCCCTGTTGGCAACCAACAGCAGAGTTTAGATAATGTGATTTGTACAATAATTTTGAAGGATTTGAGTAACATTGCCAAATGTATGGGTAAATTTCAGGAATTTTGTCCTTAACCTCAGAGAGGAGGATGTTTCGGTCAATTGAATTGAAGGCGTTCCTTACATCGACTTTCAATAGCACTTCCTCACCTGAATTTAATAGATAGGTGCGAGCTGCGTGAACTGCAGCCTCACAGCCACCCTTGCACCCAAAACCCAGTTGTATGGGTTGAAATATATTTGAAATATTCGGAGAGATGCGTTTGCAACAAATTTTTGAAACAATGCGTCTTAATGTGGATCCCACGGCAATAGGCCGTATTCCACCATCTTTTTTAGTAAGCGCACAAAGATTGGCGCCGTACAAGATAGATGTTATTTCTTTAGGTACGACGCCCGTCAACATTAGATTAACTAAATTTGTAAAGGATTTTAAAAGTTCTTTACTAATGTCAACGTTGGCGCAAAGTAAATCTTTGAAGTGTTGAGGTGACATACCGTCCATGCCGCCAGCAGAACCACTTCTGAAAGATAATACTGCTGCAAGCACATCTTCAGTTTTAGCCTGAAATGGTGTAGAGCCTTTTAGATTTAATTCTGAGAGACAAGGTGAATTAGACTGGGGATGCTTAGAACGGAGAGCCTCTAAGGTCTCTGCTGTTTCTGGGGCAACCACATCGCTTGAAAACAAAAGCCGAGCTGCACCCTTAAAATCTCCATCATTTATTTTATTTTCAATATAAAATATTGAATTATTTTTATTGTTATTTTTTATTTCATGTGTGTTATAATTGCTGTTATTATAATTTTGTTCTAAATTGGAGCAATTATTTTTAATTTTTTGTGTAAGGGTGCAGCTCTCTTTTTTGTCGACATTTAAAATTTTATAGACAAAAGTGAGTAAATGTTCCCAGCTTTGGACGGAATTCACACTAATTATATGGTCTATTATTTTCTTTAAAGTGTTCGCTACTACCAAACGTGACCCCCTTGGTATACGTTTGATAATAGGAACACTGTTTTTTAAAACGCTTAAACGTTGCCAAAAGTCATTTGATGTGTTGATAGAAGGAATTACTGTTGCATTTTGAATTTGATTTTTTTGAGATTGTTTGCTTACAGTGGGTTTGTGAATTTTTCCAATATGGATATTCAAGCCAGATTTATTTTTAAAATATTTAGGTTGGGAACAAAACTCACAGAGTACATGGTTTTCCTGCGATGAGTCAATCCCCTGGCTACCAACTGAGGCACTCATTGACTTGATGCCATGACTCAACAACGAATAAAATTAGTTAAAATCTAATTTAAAATAGAATTAACAAAATATTTACAAAAACAATAATATAAAATATATATATATATATATATATATATAAAAACACTCGCAGACAAACACTAAGAACTTGTTTTTTCCGAGAGTTGTTTTATAATATTTAACTACCTACTCAATAACCACACTGCACCATCACTGCACGCAATCTGAAGTTGGAATATAAGTCACTTTAATAGATTGAGCTCAGACTGCTGGTTAACCCTTTTAGACTTCACAGAAGATTCCTCCAAATAATCAATAAACTACGATACGACCAGAGGATCTGAGGGAACGCAGCCACAAGGAATTGTTGTGTTATTATTTGTCATCCCTTCGGGATTACCCTGTGAATTACCAAATCTCCTTCGATTTTCAGCAGCATCAGGTTTATTTTCGTCTACAATATCACCAGTAGATAGAAAATAATGGATTTATTATTTTAATATAATAAAAAATACGTTGTTTATATTATGACATGTATTGACGGATCCCAACTCCTCTTTCGGAATTATATTCGTAACCATAAAGAGTTCTCTAAAGTTCTCTCAGAGTAACCATAAAGAGTTCTAAAGAGACTCAGCCATATTTACATCGGTATCACCTCTATAACGTAAATATTGCGAAAAATCTAGATGTCCATCGCTTTATTAACCCAAAAATCTCCACTATTGGATATGTGGTCAATTGAAAGTGTCATGAGTCACTAATGAGGATTCCGATGCAGAGCGACCTCTGTTACAAGTAGCTAGGTAAGAAAAGTTCTCATATCGTAAAGGAAAGAAAATCGTACACTACCCCTAATAAAGCACCCTAACGTAAACTGACAAAGGTGTTAACATTCGGACCAGCTATAATATATAGGTACTACTTGCGAGTAGTTGTGAGGCCGACCCTCAGATGTTCAAGACAGGTGGAACATAAATTGTCGACCCTTTTAGTTCGCAAATTACAGAAGTGGTTGACGCTAACGACCTAAACCGCACTTAGGTACGTGGTAATTGTACAAGTAATGGGTTTGGTTCAATTGGTTCCTTAATTCAATTAATTGTTCCAAACTCACACGGAAAGTGTGTATATATAATGTTACACTGTTAGTCTCGCTAATTTTTGTATTGGGGTGAATATTTTTTTTCAATAATGTCATCAAGCGATCTACACAATAAACCACGTTCACGTGGTAAAATTTAAAAGTGTTTAAAGTTAAAAGTTATGAATTTGTTTCAATTTGATCCATAATTAAATTGATAATTTTCCAAATTCATATGTAAAGTTTATTCACGATGTAATTAATCAAAATTATTTATTAGTAAAACTTTATCTAATACTAGCTGACCCCCGCGACTTCGTCCGCGTGGATATAGGCTTTTATATAGGATCGGATTGGATCCCATAATCCTTTTTTGTACCTAAACTAAATGTAACCTAAGTTATTCCTTATAACATCACCAGAAAGTTCCATCAAAATCGGTCCAGCCGTTTCGGAAATTAGCTGGAACAAATAGACAGATCGACAAACATAAATTTAAACGCACACCAGTTTAAAATAAGCCGTACGTTCAAAGATCCGGGTCCCAAGTTATTTGAACCCAATAAATGCCTGTCATTTCTGAACTAAAAAACCTATGACCTTGAAATATTTATGGAACAATATATAAAGTACTATCTTTCTAACAAAAAAGAATGAGTAAAATCGAACTACGCGTTAATGAATTACAGCTAAATACACGTTTTAACTTTCATCCCCTTTCCCAAGGGAACCGTGCTGAATTTCGGGATAAAAAGTATCCTATAACCTACCTCAGAGTATAAACTCAAATCGTACCAAGTTTCATTCGAATCCGTTCAGTAGTTTCGGCGTGATGCGCGGCCAAGATACAGACAGACAGACAGACAGACAGACAGACAGACAGACAGACAAAAATAAATAAAATTGCAGTTTTGGCTTCAGTATCGATTATAGAGTGCCCTCCAATAAAAATTTTCAAAATATCTTCAATGTACAGAATTGGATCTGTTACAGTTTTATTATATTATAGACTAGCCGACCCCCGCGACTTCGTCCGCCTGGATATAGGTTTTATATAGGATCGGATTGGATCCCATAATCCTTTTTTGTACCTAAACTAAATGTAGCCTAAGTTACTCCTTATAACATCACCTATCTGCCATTGAAAGTTCCATTAAAATCGATCCAGCCGTTTCAGAGATTAGTTGGAACAAATAGACAGAACGACAAACATAAATTTAAACGCACGCCAGTTTAAAATAAGCCGTACGTACAAAGATCCGGGTCCCAAGTTATTGGAACCCACTAAATGCCTGTCATTTCTGAACTAAAAAACCTATGACCTTGAAATATTTACGGGACAATACTTAAAGTACTACCTTTCTAACAAAAAAAGAATGAGTGAAATCGAACAACGCGTTAATGAATTACAGCTAAATACACGTTTTAACTTTCATCCCCTCTCCCAAGGGAACCATGCTGAATTTTGGGATAAAAAGTATCCTATAACCTACCTCGGAGTATAAACTCAAATCGTACCAAGTTTCATTCGAATCCATTCAGTAGTTTCGGCGTGATGCGCGGCCAAGATACAGACAGACAGACAGACAGACAGACAGACAGACAGACAGACAGACAGACAGACAAAAATGAAACAAATTGCAGATTTGGCTTCAGTATCGATTATAGAGTGCCCTCCAATAAAAATTTTCAAAATATCTTCAATGTACAGAATTGGATCTGTTACAGTCTTATTATATTATAGATAGAAGAGGAATATTGTTTATACATATTTTATAATACAAAATAATATGAAACATAATATTTAGAATGTTTAATAATTGGAATAGTTTTTGTATGTTATATCTCAATGTAGAAAACAGATTAGGATATTGTTTTGAAAAAGCAGACTTAATTAATAGGTATCTAACAAGAAATCTACAAAACACGTAGGTACCCAATTTTGCATAAACACTACTGTGTTTTTAAATTATAATTTATCTTGATAACAAAAGTCTTTATCTCTTTTCATTGCCAAGTTTTGAGTGTGTTATTGTGTATATTCGTAATATAAAAGCAACAAAAACTCTTTATGTTATATGAAAAGTCATATCATAGAAAGTCTAGACACATAAAAACGAATAGTGTAGGCTAGTGGTCAAAAGTGCTGAATAAAACCCTGAAAAATTAAGGCTGGTCGCACAATGGCTAGATTATTTGATTTTATGTTTAATTCGATTTAAGTATATTGAACTCACAGGTGAATGAATCTACGGTGTGGCCTTTTACCCGTTGTCTTAGGTGAACGACAAACGCAATGCGATGAGATACGGTTCCATGGAAAATGAGTAACTTATCTAAAGTCTGTTTTTTTAATTAGTTGTCGTAAAAAAATATAAACAAGTCCATTCTCAATGGAACGCGTAAGCGACACGTTTTGCACGGCGCATATTACGTTCTTACCGCAAACTAACAATGAATTCATGATTTAAGGGAAAAACAAAAACAAGAACGTCTCAAGCGCCGGGGAAAGAGCGTCACATGCGTTTCTCCGAGAACATTTTTGCGATTTGTTTACCTTTTAAAGGTGGATCCAAATATGTATCACTTGCTCGATCCTAATGTACATCACATTAGATGAATTAATTGAATATTTTGTAAACCAATTGAGATAAGTCCATTATTTACAATTGCACCACTAGAAAAAAGTATACTCGCCTTCTCACCACACAATGTGTGACTTGAGTCGTTAGTGTCGACCACTTTTGTAATTTACGAACTAAAACGTTCTACAATTTATGTTTCAGCTGTCGTTCTGTACACTTATACGAGGTTACAAGTTTTTTGAAAACGAAATGCGATACAGAGTTCTTCCATTCATTAAAGCTTTAGCGAAAACTTTGTGAAATAAAAATAGTACAGAATGTACAACTTTAAAACAAGAATCTTTAGGTTTTTTTGTTTACTCTGACGTCATGATATCGAAACTCTCGATGGATGCCTATTCTTGATACCTACCTAGTACTACTACTACCTAGTCACAAGCAGTGTTAAAATGAAGTACGAAAGAAGCTAAAAAATCTATTTTGTAGTAGAATCTGTGCCGTGCATATATTTGTCAATGCTAGAGTGAGCCAAATAACATGAATTACTTACTTCATACAATGTTATAACTACGATGCTTTCCACTGTGCCACGGCTTTCACGGTCTGAACTACATATTTCACCTTTACTTTTATTTACTTATTCGTACATATAAAACTCTTGTGCTGGAACGACTTATATAAAATCTAAAGTAGGTCAAATCCGCTTAGACAGCTGGTGTTGGAAAAGTTGTATAGTGTCGACAAGCGCAAGCACCGCATAATGTTCAAAAGAAGTATTTTGTATGACTTGCAAACACTGTTGTCGACAAGTGTTAAAATGAAGTTTCTGACTCCCATTTACTGACCAAAGCCTTTCATTGAATTTCATCAACCCTCTCTTAATCTGATGTGGAAGCACCGAGCTGTAGGTACCTACACTGGCGCAACCGGTTGTCGATACAAAGTCTATGATTCTACCACCACTACATACTACAACTTTTTTTTTATTACGTCCCATTGCTGAGCATATTCCTCCTCTCTCATAGGAGAGAGGGATTTAGAGCTTAGATCCGCCATGCTGCCTCAATGCGGGTTGAGCTTAAACGACTATTGTCACATGATAGCAATAATAACTGCGACTGCTTAACGTGCTCTCCGAGGCACGGGGGTGAAACACCGCCAGCTTCCAACTCCGGGCTAGTACTGAAAATTACTTGACAGAAAAACCCAATACCTTACAATAATTTGCCCGACTGGGTAATCGAACCCGTGACCTCGTGATCTGCAGTCGAATATGCTAACCATTAGACCAACGAGACAGTTATCCTACTGCATCATATTATATTCTCGGTAAATTTTCTAATAATAGCTGTTCGACATCGTATGGTGGTCTTACCATAAAAGTGATTAACTTTAAATTAATCTTTTAATAATTGTACCATTTCTCCTCTTACCTTATGATCAGTGAAGCAATCTTGCCTCATATCAGAGGTAGCCCTACCTACTTGAAGTTTGAAGCAAACTAGAACTCTATATTTTTAAGTGAATTTACTTTTATTTTGATCTTTTATCAATGCATAATTTTATTCAATTGAAAAAAAAAAAAAAAATAATTGTTTTTAACCCCCGACGCAAAAACGACGGGGTGTTAGAAGTTTAACGTGTCTGTGTGTGTGTGTGTGTGTGTCTATCTGTTCCCCCGTAGCGTTCAAACGGGTGAACCGATTTGAATGCAGTTTTTTTTGTTTGAAAGGTGAGTTAGTTGGGAGTGTTGTTAGCTACGTTTGAATGAAAATCGGTCCAAGATGGCCGCCGCCACAAAATGGCGAATTACATATTTTTTCACAACTCCCTCAATATGGGTATCAAATGAAAGGGCTTGACTAGTAGAATAGCACTATGTAAATCCAAGATGGCCGCCATCACAAAATGGCGAATGTCGGGGCTTTAATAAATTTTTAGTTTAAATACTTGTTATTTGATCTGTTATCTTTTCTTAATTTCCCGAAAAGCTTAATTTATTTCCGTCTATAAATCTTAGTCAATGATAAAATACGGGCAGGGAGCGGAATCGGCGTTAATTGTTGTTGTACAATTTATGTACCCGACTCATTTTACAATTGGCTCCGGATAGCTGCTGCTAGTTGATTATGAAGTGTCTATTAAACTAATTGCTTTTGCACCTTTTGTTTGAGAAATAAATTATACTGGTTGTTTTCCTAAAGATGATATTATTATTTTTTCCTGCAGAGCAGTCTCAGCTGATGTTTGCAATTAAGCTTACTATATCTAATTGCTTGTTAATCTCAATGCGCCAACTGATTCTCCGTTTCAGCGGAAAATCGCGCGAATAAATTTCGCAGTGCAGGCTAGGCCTTAGAAGACTTTTGAATTTTTCTTTTTAAACTCTCAGTTTAATACTTTGTTCAACTGTGCGTTTATATTCTAATCGCACTTGTGTGTTACTATCTACTTAATAGTTTAAACAGCGGTGTATTAAGAAGCAATTTATAGTCCGTTTCAATAGAGTTGAGCTAAAATGTAAACTAAAACACCTTTTTGCTAAAATACTACAGAATGGATTGAAATGAAACTTGGCACGATTTAAGTTTATACTACAAACTTAAATCGTGCCAAGTTTCATTTCAATCCATTCTGTAGTTTTTTAGCAAAAAGGTGTGTTAGTTTACATTTTAGCTCAACTCTATTGAAACGGACCATACAAACAAATGTATTGAAAAGCTCTATAAATCGAGACATCTATTGGTAAAAATAAATCCTGCCTCTTGGATATGTAAGTCCTCCACATAACTTCTTCGTTGACTCTTTTTCAAAAATCGAACCTATTAGCTAGACTTTGCTTCAAGTGCGGAGCTCTCAACGATTACTGAGCGGAGCGGAACATGAGTATAGACATTATTTTCATCTTACTAATGTTCATTTTCAAGCCTAACTGTTGAACAACTCTGTTAAAATTATTCGGCATTATGAAGGTCTCCCAGAGTCTCTGTCATCGAGACTATAATGGACAAGTTCCCAATATTTTTTTTTAATTTATTACAAAAATTTAAGTAAAATAAAACAAAAATCTGAAAGAATTATTAAATTAAGTATCTCAAAAACTGAAAAAGTTATCTATTGAACTTTAAAATTGCTAATTTCGTTTCACGCGGCGCTAAAAAATACCTCTCAGCGGGTTGAATGACGTGACGCTAGGTCACGTCATTCAACCCGCTGAGAGGTATTTTTTCCATGTTTTACTTGTTTTACCAATTTCTCCGAGATTACTCAACCGATTTGCGTGATTTTTTTTTAATCGACAGCTGAGGATGTTTGCAAAATGGTCTCATAGTTAGATTTTTTCGAAAAAAAAGTGTAATCTTTTTAATTTAAATAATTAAGTTCTCCTTCATTTATTGATGGATATCAATTTTTTTTTTCACTGATTTATTAGTTTTAATCTATATTTTAATACCATTGTGTTCAAAATAATCTTTTCAACTTCAGGAAAATTCCTCATTATCATAGTTCAAGTTGTTTTGACGATGAAAATGAAAGAATCACTTAGTTGTTGTATTCTATGTGAATTTACGAGCATGCCGTGTAGTAGCATCTAAGATATTGTAATATATAGTAGCATTGAAATAACCACAGCCCCCGGGCCAATCAGAATTTCCACACAACCCTTCCAAAGTTTAAAACATTTAAATATGCAAAAAGCGTCTGTGCTCCAAACGACCTTACTCAAACATTTATGCTCTGTCGTTTGACAGTGCCCATGGCTCGGTACCCGTGAACCAAAATTATTAATGGCTGAGACTGCTACAATGTTTCGTTGTGTAATAAATTACCTAGCTGATTTAACTGTCTAGTTGGTGCAGTAGCACTCGCCAGCATCATGAGGTAAACCCAAACTACACTTTGTGTAGTTCGGGCCAAAAAATTATATCTTGAAAGGGCTTTGAATATTTTGGCCTACCTACCAAGTAGATTCAAAGTTGTACTTTCGTTATCGTTATAAAATTAAACCGTACTGTCTAATTTTAGTTAACCGGTGACGCCATACTGGTAGGTACCGAGTTACTTACTAGTTCTTCTCAGTTGGAACGACATTCCGAACCAATGGTTGAATGGTTACGTATTATAAAAGTGAGAAAATAAAGAGTGCAACTGTGTTTTCTCACATACTAGTGCAGTAGAGAATTAAACAAGTATAAATTAAAAATTTAAAAAACCTCCAACATTCGCCATTTTGTGGCGGTGGCCATCTTAGATTTGCATAGTGCTATTCTATTAGTCAAGCCCTTTCATTTGATACCCATATTAAGGGACTTGTGAGAAAATATGTAATCCGTCATTTTGTAGCGGCGACCATCTTGGATCGCCTTTCATCAAACATAGCTTCACCTTTCAAACAAAAAAAAAACCGCTTTCAAATTGGTTTACCCATGCCACAGGGGAACAGACGGACACACACACGCACACACACACAAACACAAACACACACACACACACACACACACACACACACACAGACACGTCATACTTATAACACCTCGTCGTTTTTGCGTCGGGGGTTAAAAAAAGAAGCGAAAGAAAAATGGCTGAAAATCTGTTCCAAAAATGATAAAACCGTTTAATCCTGGCTAAAGCTAATCACACGTCAACCCGTACGGTTCAGAGGTCGCTCAAGCTTAATCTGATAATCCGTTCAGCAGACAACTCCCCTCGTCCAAATTAAATTGACCTATCAACTCGCCTTTCCACGAATAACTTACAACCTCCCTGGCGCAGTGATGAGCGCTGTGGCCCTATAATGGGAAGGTTTCGGGTTTTGTTCCCGGCTCTATTGAGATTTTATATTTCCTAACTTGGTTCAAGTCTGGTCTTGACAGTTTCGGTAAAATGAAACAATTAATCTTTCCAGTATGATGCAGCATAAAAACTGGAAAAACAAGAGACCTATCTCTACTGGATCTATTGGTTGGACTTCTATTGGTTGACAATGACGATGCAACTTGATGACGATGATTAATATTTTAATGTAAACGACGCATCCATTACAGTCAAGCACTAAATCCAGTGATTCTAACACATGATTCTAATGATGTAAATGGGATATAATATGCCGCAGCCACGCAGCCTATTTTTAACCGACTTCAAAAAAAGGAGGTTCTGTATTCGACCCGTATGTATGTATGTAAGTATGTATGTATGTAAGTATGTATGTATGTATGTATGTATGTAAGTATGTTCGCGATTATCTCCACAACTAATGAACCGATTTTGATGATTTTTTCACTATCGTAATCTACATACTTTCAGGAAGGTTTTAGTGTATAACGTATCGAGTTATCTTTCTTAGATACGAAGTTATAAACGTAAATGTACACTTATGTCACTAATATTATGTTCTCTGAGATTGCCAGACCTGTTGCTGAAGTCTGATATAGCTATTCTGTCCAAAGACTTCACTTTGCTACGCCTACGTAACATTGACTTTTTGCAAAAACTTTTGGGCCGAGGTCAATAACATCTGCATACCTATAGAGTGGTTTCTTGGAATTTGTGCACAGTTACGCGTTTTTCCATTCTATACAAAGCCAAACCGCAAGGTTGTGAAACTAGTCCCATCTAAATTGTAAACTACTTTTTTTAATCAGGGTCTTCCAAATTATACAAGAGTAGTACGCATACAAACTAATCTTGTATAGATCGGAAGGTAGGTTAGGTTGGGTTAGAACATTTTAAAACCATGCACCTATAATATGACACATAAAATGTATATTATGTCACAGGATAATAATTAATAATAGTATATAGGTTATAATCTATTTTACATAGTTCTCATTTATAATTAAATTAAAAATAATTATTATTATTATTACCTAATATAAAGAAAACAAATCACTAAAAAGCATAAAATATTTTTTTTCAAAGAAAAATGAACCGACTTCAAACCATTCGAAGTAAAAAGTTTAAAATATTTTTTTATTCATTTAGATTGAAGTTTAAACTACCTAACTCAAATGATATATAATTTTTTGGAGTCGGCGCCAAACCACATTCAATTCGTGTAAGTAAAATCAGAGTATCCACTTTTGAATGCGAATGCGCGGTGAACCATAATAGTCGCAAACGGTGAGGCTGTCCGGGACGCGGGGGCACAATTTTCGACTTGAAGGTAAATTTGAAGTCATTTGGCGCCGACTTCAAAAAATTATATATCATTTGAGTTAGGTAGTTTAAACTTCAATCTAAATGAATAAAAAAATATTTTATACTTTTTACTTCGAATGGTTTGAAGTCGGTTCATTTTTCTTTGAAAAAAATTATGCAAAATCCTAAACGAATGGACTTTATCAGGTCATAAATTTGCGGGTATCTAACGTCAGGTCATCCAAGGCTGGTAGAAAAATTTTCATGGAGAAATATCCGGTAATTTTTGAGTCAGTAGTGAACTGTAGGCTATTTTTTATGAGACGCTTGTTGGAGTTTAAGTGAAATTTATGTATTATCTGGAGTCTTTCAAAAGGTCTTCCGTTGTCAGTGGTTTGTTTTATGAGATTACTGAACTTGTCCGACGTTCATAAGGGTCTTGAAACTAGACAGATGGACAGCAGGCCCGCAAGTTTGCATGCAGTTCTATTACAATTCATGTTATATAATGCCTATCGCTTTTGCTATTGAAGGTATTAAAACACGCTGCAATGAATATGGACGTTCCACATCCCTTAGCCGTTCGTATCAGACATGACGTGATTAAAAACATATTATTTTTGCTTGGTAAGTAGGTAGGTACTTTATGTTTAATCAGAAACAATAAGAGAACTACAGCTTAAGCTATGATACTTCTATAGCTATCTAAAAGTATAAATATTTACTTATTTCTATCTGAAAGTATAAATATTGACTTATTGTTCTCTTAGGATTTTGATACTCCATTTTTAATACATTTGGCAGCAGTGGAATCACCGTGAAAAATGGCGAGCGAATAAATAAATAACGGCCAATTAAATCACTCGAAATGTTCGTTATGAGTCGACATAAAATATTGTTTCGGTTATTCAGTACGAGTTTTTGAAGTGAAATTTCTTTCCCTGCGTATGAAAGACAAATAGGTAAGTATGTGCCGGCTTCATGTAGGTGATTTTATCACAATATTATGGAGCTGAAGACTATAGTAATTGTAGCGCAAATGGTGTTATAAAGAAATTGTACTCGCGAAGCAACTGTTTTTTTTAAATAGAGCCGAACCAAGCAGACCATTTATTTGTTTTTTAACTGACTTAGAAAAAGGAGGAGGTTCTTTATACGAAGCATTTTTTTAGGTTCTGATGTCATTCAGCTTTCAGCTTCTGATATAATACAAACGGCACTATAATGAATCAGAAACAGACGTTGTACAAGAACAATGTCAAGGGAGTGGCCCTTCACCGTATTTTATCAGTTACCAAAGATTCATAGATAGCAGCGGTAAGTGATCCTAAACTTCTGCTATTGTTTTTTTGAACCCTATTAATGTCACTCGGCTGTCTGTCTGTCTGTCTGTCTGTCTGTCTGTATGTCCGTCCGCCGGTCACAGGTTTCTAGCTCGTAGACTAAATGAGTTACAAACCTAAGATTTTGGTATTTGGTGTACAACGTTTTTATTAAGAACAAGCGGACACCCGCGACTTCGTTCGCGTGGATATATATTGGTTTTTAAAATCCCGTAGGAAACATTTTGTTTTTCCTAAGCTCCTTTGAGCTCATATCATGCGAAAAACTGTTAAAATTTCACTGGCGGCTGTTTAGGTAGATCAAAATGTAAACATCCGCCAGGTAAAGTCCCATCAAAATCGATCCAGCCTTTTAGAGATTAGTCGGTAATTTTTGAAGTATCTACTTTTTAACAAAAAAAGAATGAATGAAATCGAACCACGGGTTATTGAATTACATACACGTTAAATACACGTTTTAACTTTCATCCCCTCTCCCTAGGGAACCGTGCTGAATTTCGGGATAACAAGTATCCTATATGTTACTCCGTAGTATGAACTTAAATCGTACCAAGTTTCGTTTCAATCCATTCAGTAGTTTTTGCGTGATGCGCGCACAAACATACAGATAAACAGATAAACAGACAAACAGACAAAAATTTCAAAAATAGCTTTTTTTACGTTCTATTACTTATCCCTAACATCCCCCAGTTATTATTTTGCAAAAATCTTCAATGTACAGATACAGCAAGTCTACGATTTTATTATATGTATAGATAGATGCATAGATTAGCTGCCTGCGCTTTCACCCACGCTATTTTGTATCTACTCGTGCAATACTTATATTTTGTGATTAAAATATGCTGGTCTTAGTTACATATTAAATTTATTTTATCGTAATATTATTATTAATGTTCAAGTGTGTATGTCTGTCTGTATTAACTTTTCGCGACCTAACTGCTGACCCGATCTTGGCGAAATTTGACACGGCATTCATTTACATCCTAAAGATGGACATTGGATACTTTTGAATCCAAAAAATCATAGAATTTTTACCAAAGTAGTAGTAGTTTTACAACTCAATATCCAGCCCTAAATCTTGAGTGCTACAAAGTGTTACTGCACAGTAAAGTATGTTTTTAGGTGAAGAGCGTGTGAGCTAAAAAGGTCTAAATGTAGGGCTACGTGCTAACGTCAAACGACACTAAATGCCGTCCGTCACGTGACTGCAATTTTATACCTTCTTTTTAAACTACCAATAGGTACAATTTTGTGTGTGTGTTTTCGAGACAATTTTGTTGTATTATCATCAAAGTTTATCTGTTGATGTTTTGTAATAAACAAATTTCATTAAACATGACGCCATTATGTTTTAAGGATCCCAAAGGGTGCCAAATGGACTATATTACCTACTAAGCCTCCAATGTATGTTTGTCTGTCTGTCACAAAGCTCTCACGGTGAGATCTATAGAGCTTACTCTGACTTTACTCAGACTCAAGACAGAGTCAAAACGAGACAGCTCTTTTTTGCTCGATATTGATAACGGCACCAGGTAGATACTTGAAATATTCACAGAATATTTAGATATATATTCACTTTAAAAATAAATAATTAGTGATTTAAGGCTTATTTCTTGGTTTATCGACATAGTCTAATGTAAATTATGGGTATATACCACGATAAAAATATTTGTTTGTTTGTCGATATTTGGATCCAGTTACATGGACTGTGGTCACGACGAGTCTCGTCGTGACGTCGATCAGTCTCGTCGTGACCACGGTCCATGTAACTGGATAGAAATATCGACAAACAAACAAATATTTTTATCGTGGTAGGTATGTAGCCGTAAATTACAATAAATAATTACATTAAAATAAAACAAATATTTAAGGGGGACTCCCATACAACAAATGTATTTTTTTTGCCGTTTTTAGGGTTCCGTACCCAAAGGGTAAAAACGGAACTCTATTTTAATGTCACTCGGCTGTCTGTCCGTCTGTGTGTCTGTCTGTCTGTCCGTCCGCCGGTCACAGGTCTCTAGCTCGTAGACTAAATGAGTTACAAACCTAAGATTTTGGTATTTGGTATACAACGTTAACCCAAAACTAAATATTGAATTAGAAATCAAATTAAATTATTTTTCAGGGGGGCTCCCATACATGAAAAAGGAGCCGAAAAAAATAATTGTTTTCTTACCCTAGCTTGTGGGGTATCATTGTTTAGAACTTATTGAGTAGAGTACGAATATATTTTTGTTTTTTAAGTTTTTGCTTCAAAAAATAAGGAAATGGGGGGCCATCAAAGTTGATAGTTTTAGACCATTTTTGTGACGGGGGCTATCTGAGAAACTAAACAAGTTAGGAATATAAAGCTTCGGTATATTATGTACCATATACTGTATTTAAACAACAAATACTAAAAACAACGATTCATAAAGTAGTTTATAAGTTGTGACCAAAACAAACGAACATTTTTTGGGTTTTTCTTTCACGGTTTGTTGCGATGTCTAGCTCGGAAATGAAATATTTCTTGCGCCCAAAATACTATGTTGTTCATAATTATGTACGGAACCCTAAAAGAGCGAGGCCCGACTCGCACTTGGCCAGTTTTTATAGATAATAGTACGGAATCCTTCGTGGGCGAGTCCGACTTGCACTTGGCCGGTTATTATTAATCATTACCTATCTGTTTGAACGAAGTTGCAAACGTCAGCTAGTGAATGAAAATAGAAGAAAAATTGTAAGGAAAAGTATAATTTCTGAGAATATTTTTAGATTGTGACAGTAGGTAATAAAGTAATTTCATCGTAAAGTCGAGACTACGTAAACTCAGTAGGTGATACCGTAATATTACTGTTACGAGCTTCTTTAATAATGTTCTGTCGTCATTCTGATTTAATGTCCTTGACATAAATGATACGTGATAACAGTTTTAATGCCAGCGTCGGTACTACATGAGAGATATGAAGTGGGTAGGTATATCACATATTACACTTTTAGCTTTACGTTAGTTTATTACATTTTAATCCCCGACGCAAAGAGAGGGGTGTTATACGTTTGGCCGCTTTGTCTGTTTCACGCAGATAGACTGCTTGTCTATCCTGTCTGTCAGTCAGTCTATCTGTCTGTCTGTTTGTCTATCTGTCTGTGTGTACATCATATTACCGCTCAAATGGAACTAGGTATTTATTATAGGAGCCTCGGCAGTGGGTTTAGTTAGGATTGATCTAAGCTTGGTTTGATGAAAATCTGTTCAACCGTTTAAGTATTACCTGCAATAATCGCACAATTTATATATTTTATTTCAACTTTTCTTATTGACTCTTGGTACTAAGCAAAACTGCACTTTATTGCGTCGGATCAAAAGTCGCTTTTTATTTAAATGTCTGCGTGAGACATTAATTTCTGTGATAGAGGCCAGTGCAATAGACCTTCTTGTGCTCGTAAACTAAGCGCCAAATTTCCGTTAAGGTTGTATAAATCATAAGATTTATGCGTGAATTTACTGTAGATGTTATAATATATTAGAACGGACAAAGCCAGACAGTGAACTGCCAACTCAATTTGAGATTATGATTGATATTTACAAGCTATATCTTAGAATAAATTAAACCAACTTCGGTCCAGCAATCTCAGAGAAATCAGAGTACCAATTAAAAATATTGGTGACTTAAGGGTACATTTATGCGTGTAACTTTGTATATAAGAATGATAACTAGGCGTGTTCTATATCAAAACCTTCCTGAAAGTATGTAAATTACGATAGTAAAAGAAAACATCAAAATCGGTTCATTAGGTTTTGAAATTATCGCGAACATACATACATAGTACATACATATAATATATGGGTCGAATACAGAAGGTCCTTTTTTGAAATCGGTTAAAAATGAGCCAATATCTCACGACGAACATTCCATTAGCTCAGTAAACTAACTGGGTATGATAAACCGACGATTTTGTACAAACTAATATACCACTAAAATTGGATTCGGGTGAGGCAGAACATTGGAGTGTATGTAAGTCAATTTGCCGAACAAACACCATTTGTCTGCCAGACACATCTAATGCAATGGTTACCGGACCCGAAAACTTGCTCTCAAATTAAATTTACTATCGAGGTTTACTTAGTTACTTGATTTATCTCGTTGCCTAGTAATATAGTCAAACAAAGGTAAACAATATGTTTTCACCTCACTTGCTCAAAAAGTGAGCGTTTGTTGCATAACCAGTGAGCAAACGTCATTTTGCTCACTCAGTGAAAAATAGTGCTTTGAATTTACAACGCTACGTATCGACATTTCTTATTTTATTGGCTCTGACATTTTATTCCATAAATAATAAATATATTAAGTAAAATATAACAATAATGTTATAATAATATGTATAAAAACAGCTGAATTTTGATTAATTTGCGTTTTTAATTAAGACTTCGTTCATTAAAAATATCTTTCATTAATATATCGTTTCGTACATCTTGTATTTTCGCGCTAGTGACGTGAAAAGTCGTGTGCCACACGAGAGCAAAGTGATTTGTTTCTTGTGCCCTAACTACGCTCGGTACTCTACCAGGCCTTGGAATCATTAACTTCACTCTGTCATAGAATCTTTTGCATACTCGTAATTAAAACTCAACAACAACGAATTTTGCTCTCTTGTTGCACAAATAACTATTTCATAAGCATGAATGAGATCAAGTCGTTATAAAAATAAAACCGCTACTCTTTTAAATGTCAATATCTTAATCAGTAAGTCTAATAATTCCATATCATAAAATCTATGACTATATCTTCAGTGACCGTAATAATTTCGTATTATAACCTAAGGGTAACGTAAAATTCCTACCAAGATTTTCCATAAAGCATCGCCAGCACATGAATCGGGAAACCCCCAGTCAATTTGCCGAACAAACACCATTTGTCTTCTAGACAGCAGCTAATGCAACATTTACCGGACTCGGAAACTCGATCTCAAATTTAATTTAGAGTTGAGGCAGCTTGATTTACGTACGCGGTGAGCGGATTGAATCAAGAATTCCGTACTTTGTTATTAGGCTAAATATATGAAAACAAACATGTAGTTACACATATTATGTTGAAGTTGGATGAAAGTTGCAAGTCGGTTTCGTCGTTTATTTTTTGCCCACCTGACTTTAATATACATACTACGTACATACGTATACGAAAAAATACTTTATAGTGGTTGTGCACGCTAAACATTGCAAGTTTTAAAATACAAAATATTAATCCGCTAATAGATACTACAAGTAAGTATAAGACGAATGTTTATTGTTATTGTATTGTGTTTAGGTAGTGTAATAATAGTGTAAGGTTCGTTGCGAATTCAGTATTGCAATAGGACCTCCTTTTGTTGATTTAAGGTATTTTTAGGATTATTGATCTGACAATTAAAAAAAAGAGGATTAGACAGGAGTGGAAATGGCAGACTTGAGATGTAAGCGAAAAAGAGAATGTTTGGAAAGACTAATAAAATGTAAATAGTAGTTTATGAAACGGTTGCATAATAGAGGTTATTAAAACACGAGTGTTAGTTTAAAAAACGAGCCGCAGGCGAGTTTTTTAATAGTATTACACGAGTGTTTTAATAACTAATTATGTAGAGTTTCATACACTACTTTATCTAAGCTCATCAATAGGTATCTTACGTATAAAAGAAAAGACTAAGAAATTAACAAAATTATTTATTATAATAAGTATTCATGTTTTGGATATTGCAATTTATAAATGTACTCAATTCTTCAGGGGAGAACGTTTTTGCATTTTTTCCCTTAAAGCCCTGCGATTTTCTTTTTAAAACAGCAATCAGTCTTGTGTATTTAATAATATCGATTTGGTTGTAGATACTCAATATACTTTTGAGCATTGAGTATTTAGCCCATAAGGACAAAGGCTTAAATTTATTTGATAATTCTTGGAAATATGCTAGCATTACATTTTCTGAAAATGAAGTGGTTTTTTTCAAAATTTTCCAACTCATAAAATCTTGGTAACATTTATCGTAAATTTTCTTTGATTTTGCTGGCAAAAGATTATTAATTGTCATTCCCGATGCTATTTCCAGAATGTCTGGTGGAGTTAAATTCTCTTCAGTATCACTGCTAGACATTTTTCCGCGCAACAAAAATCACTTGCAAAATTTTGAGTTACAAAAACTGAATAGTAAATAAATAATAAATTAAAAATTTAAATAATAGGCGCCAAAATTCAATTGTCAATTTCGAATGTGCGGTGCGTGCAGTGCGTCTATGGTCAATTATGGTAGCACTACACTCTGTCCTCTAGCCGCATCTTGCTACCGCCACACTTTCGCAGTAGTAGTAATAGGGTAACTTTGATAGCGGGATAATCATTGTAAGTAACAAAATTAAACTAACTAACTATTGTAAACTAACTATTGTACCTATTTCTTTTAAAATGTTTCTTTTGTTTAATTTATGTTTTTTTGGTGTACAATAAAGTATTAAATAATAATAATAATAATAAACACCCGGCATGGCTCAAAAATACCAGAACCCAGTGCCTGTACTATAATGTAGAAAAAATTATTTTTTAACATTGTTTTGCAATAATTTCCTAACAAAGTAGTGTTATAATGAACTTTTTTAATTTTTTTTTTTAAATATTATAGATGTATGTGAATAAAGTAGTCCAATATATGACACATTTTGATTTCATATTCGGAATTTTATGATATGAGAGTAGATAAATGGTATTAAGAGAATGGAATAATAATAATTAAAGGAAATTATATAATTAAAGAGGATTTTTATTATATCAGCGTTACGTTTTCGGTAACGTTTCCCTTATACCCTGTAGGTATGTATCAAAGAGGCATCAGTTATTAACATATCGATATATCTGTTTACAGACATCACTTAAGCTATAACTTTGTAAGCAACAGCGTTCTAACATAATTAACTCCGTATACATTACGATCTATTCCCCTGACTCGGCAAACACTACAATGATTTGCATCGAAATGTCTTCATTTACGTCTATCAAATACATTACAAACAGAGCAAAAATAGTGTTTTCTGAAAGAGAGATAATAAAAAGGCATAAAATAGGTTTTAATAGAATACTATTATAATCCATTGACTACGTATACCTACTTTTTATTGCGAAGTTTTTATATTTATATTTAGTTAAGTAGATATGTTTAATAGAATACTTTTATTTACTTCTCTTATTATTAATATTAGATTCAAAAGTGTTTAGAGCTAGTAAATGTGAAAAGAAACTTTATAAATTGCTCTCCTGAAAATCTGTGTTGTCGACATAATACCCATCATCTAGACCCGCTGATCTATTGTGTTCGGGTATTGTGATTAAACTCAAAATCACCTGTAAAATACCTACGTGTTCGACCATAGAACACATTTATCAGGTCATCGCGTCACCGTAATAAACGGCCTGGAGACGTTACTTACGCTCTAAATAATTAGCCCCGTTGTTACGTACGCCGTAAACCCTGATCACAATAATTCCCGCACGCTGCCTGGAGTTGATCACGTGTTTTAATTATGCTCTAGAATTATAAAACTGTACGGAAATCAGCTTTATTTTAAATCAGTTTTCGTATATAAGTTTAGATTTCTTGATCCTTTATTTATTGTTACTGAAAAGAAAGTTTTGTTATAATAAAAAAATAAAAATAAAAAAAAATTGTTTCAAAATTTGTTTTATTTTAGTTATAAATATCGATAGCCGTGAAAGCACGTGCCTATACAAGGGGAAGTTCGTCTGAATGAGTCGCTAACGCGATTAGCTCTGAATTTGTATACGGAACACTCCTGAGGCCAATGCGCTCCTAGTTTAATTTAAATACCTAATTAAATATACGCTTTCACATTATTTTGAGTGATAGTTCATAATGATGATTGATAGTTCCTAATGCCAGGGGAGGTTAGTCAGAAGCTCTGTTTTTTATATGAAGCATAATAACCAATACGACGCTGGTTTCATTCAAATAAAACAATATATTTTTTTATGTATCTATTTGGTGGCACAAAGAGAGACGTGACGACGAATAACTATATTATTATGTCTGTTTTTCCGCGTTATTGGTTCCTCAATCAAGCTTTCACTTTCGCTTTTTTTGAATTTACCTATGTACAGAAAGTACAGTCATCCAGAGTTCATAAGTATCTATAGTCATAATTTATCGATAGTGAAGAAAGCACAACCCTATGTTAGTGGAGGTTCAGTCAAATGAGACACTAATGCGATTAACTCGGTATTTGTGTACCAACGCAACGCTTCTAAGTGCCAATGTTTCATTCGAATACTGTGATTTCGCTTTTATTTGAGTACCTTTTCATGTAGTTATATTTTATCGATAGCAATGAAAGCACATCCCTATGCCAGGGGAGGTTCGGGCGAATGAGTCACTAACGCGATTAGCCCTGTATTTGTGTATGCAGAGCCCCCGCATCCATAGCGACACTGGTTTCATTCGGATTATGATTAGTTTTGTAGAGTTATTCGACTGCCGCTGGTCTAGTAGCTTTTTCAACTGCGGATTATGTGGCAATTTCACATTTATGCCACCTCTAACACTCTTTCTTGAACATCCCTTCTATACGTACCAATAAAAAAATGTTATTGTGTGTTATTTACACAGTAATACTAAGTTTATGGTGTTATAGCTAGGCTTCAGGCCTGTCTCTTGCTGTGTAATTATCGAGTTGTAAGTACATCAGCGTAACCTGCTATCGGTGCATATTTAGTTTTCCTACCGCGTCAGATGAGAAAAAAGATTACGTAATAGAAAGAGAAGAAAAGAGGGATGCTTTATAGGTAAATATAAAGCTTAGACACTCATCGCTGTGTGAGCTAAACTGTACTTTATTGCGTCGAATCAATAATCGCTAATAAATAAAAATAAAAAATATCTATGCGGCACTGAGTCTTCTGTACCTGTATATTAATACTAGCTTTCGACCGCGGCTTCGCCCGCGTGAATTTCGATTTTTCACAAATCCTGAGGAAATCGTGGATATCTGATTTCCTTTCGCGCTTCCTTTTCTAACCTTTACACCTACTTTCAAGGAAGTTTGCTACAGTATTCTACCTATAGCTGTAGATTTCGGTTTTTTCAAAATCCCGCGGGAACTGTGGATTTTTTCAGGATAAAAAGTGCCTATGTGTTAAGTCAGAGCATAATCTATTTTCATTCAAAATTTCAGCCAAATCGGTTCAGTAGGTACGACGTTATAGAGTAACAAACATCCAAACATCCAAAAATTTAAACATCTAAACATCCACACTTTCACATTTATAATATTACTAGCTGACCCCCGCAACTTCGTTCGCGTAGATATAGGTTTTTATATAGGATCGGATCGGATCCCATAATCCTTTTTTGTACCTAAACTAAATGTAGCCTAAGTTACTCCATATAACATCACCTGTCTGCCATTGAAAGTTCCATCAAAATCGATCCAGCCGTTTCGGAAATTAGCTGGAACAAATAGACAGATCGACAAACATAACTCTAAATGCACACCAGTTTAAAATAAGCCGTACGTTCAAAGATCCGGGTCCCAAGTTATTTGAACCCAATAAATGTCTGTCATTTCTGAACTAAAAGACCTATGACCTTGAAATATTTACGGGACAATACTTAAAGTACTATCTTTCTAACAAAAAAAGAATGAGTTAAATCGAAGTACCCGTTATTGAATTAGAGCTAAATACACGTTTTAACTTTCTTCCCCTTTCCCAAGGGAACCGTGCTGAATTTCGGGATAAAAAGTATCCTATGTCCTACCTCGGAGTATAAACTCATATCGTACCAAGTTTCATTCGAATCCATTCAGTAGTTTCGGCGTGATGCGCGGCCAAGATACAGACAGACAGACAGACAGACAGACAGACAGACAGACAGACAGACAGACAGACAGACAGACAAAAATGAAAAAAATTACAGTTTTGATTTCAGTATCGATTATAGAATGCCTTCCAATAAAAATTTTCAAAATATCTTCTATGTACAGAATTGGATCTGTTACAGTTTTATTATAATACTAGCGACCCGCCCCGGCTTCGCACGGGTAGTAGAGCATTTTATGCGTAGGTACTACCCGCTCAGGGATTAGGCAGCGTTTTCGATGAAAGCTCCCAGGCGGCTTTTACGACTTTTTACGATATTTTCCACAATGAACTTACTATATCTCACCTTATACCCGAATTACTAATTCCGTGGAATTCTGACGTTTCATAATGTTACCAGAGATAAAACAATTCCCACAAAAAAGATGAAAAATTCAAAACTTATGCAAATACAAATCAACTGCTGCATGTAGATATGACTTTCTAGTTTCCATTCTTAGCAATTTCTATTTTAGGGCGAAACAATTAATATTATTAAGCGGCTTAGAGCTTTATATGTTGACAGGGAATTAAAGTAGTTTGGGGTAAAATCGTACTTCGTAGATGTTAACCCTGTTCTCCATATAAATAACTCATCTGTAAATGAAAATGACAGCTGTCAGAATTAAGTCGATATTAAGTCAAAAATAAGGAGAAAAACTAAATATTTCAAATCAAATAAATTAGTGTATTTGGGACATAAGAAAGTAAGTTTTCACCAGATTCCGTGAAAAAAAAAAATTATTTTAAAAGATAAAAATAAAGAACCAAAAACTTGGTTTTTTGAACTTTTCACATAAATTTTGAGGTTATGTGAAAAAAGTGTAAATATAAAAGTTGTAGATCTTTTTATTACCTACAACTTTGCCATTTAATTTTTTTCCATAGGACTTCTAGTTTTGCCGGAAATCGAGATAAACCGTTTTTTACCCTTAAAACTCCCCCCCTTTTTTCCCGAGCTCAGATCGCCCGTAAATTATTTTTCCTTGTATTTTATAATATTCTCCTCCTTTTCCAATGGGTTTCATCCTACGTACTGTGATTTTTTTTTTGGTTTCAAAAATTATCGACAATGGGCTATAGGGAGAACCGCGGCCGCCGACGCGCTTATAGGCACGCTCCCGCGCCGCCGCAATTTTTAAATCTGTAATATCTTCGAAAGTATTCATTTAAATCATATGCTGTAAAGGACCATATGGATTTATATAAAATCAACAATGCATTTAAGGTATTTAATTAGATAAGGATTAATGCTGTATTGGTTGAAATCGCTTCGAAAATTAGCCATTATTTGTCGTAAAAAGTAAATGACAAAAAAATGTTATTGTGGGATATCCATAAGAGATAGACATATACCATCGCGGACTTTTCTGTAGACCTTTTCAATGTGTACAATACTTAGTACATTATTTTGATAAATCTCGTAGGGTTCAGCCTGCGTTTGCAATGTAAGCGGAAAAAATGTAATTATTTACGACATCACATTAGAAACCTCAAAAATAACAGTATTTCTCCACAATTTAATGGATGTTATTATACATATAAACCTTCCTCTTGAATCACTCTATCTATTAAAAAAAACCGCATCAAAATCCGTTGCGTAGTTTTAAAGATTTAAGCGTAGGGTAGGAACACCGGTTTCCGGACACGCACCTGTTATCGTCCACCGAGCGGATCACTCTTAAGAAATGCTTAAAAATAGAAACATTATAAGACTTACATAAAAATAATGCATCTCTATGCCAACTTGAATGTCTTATCAAGACACAGAGAAAGAAAAAAGTCTATTTCACTTAAGTTTCTTTGAAAACAAAGCGATCGAATTTTGAGTATGCAATTAAGGAATAAAAACGAGCCGTGTGGAGCAAAAAAATTAGTGGCATGCTTCAACTATCACGGGAAGTTATTAATCATTTTACTATAAGATCTAGTTTGATTCTTCTTTGTAGCACTTACTTATGTTTCATAAAATACTGTGAACGTGTTTTTTTACTTTTGATTACATTAGAATACAAATAAAAGGGGTGGACGACAACTAGTTCACTATTTTCTTAAGAAAACCTGTTATCGTCCGGGCGGTCAAACACAGGTTTAGCGTCTTAATTTTAGGTAGTCTTGTTATCAATCGAGGTGTGCACAAAATTGGAATTAAGTTTATTAATTCGAATCCTATACACATACACTAGTTAGTGACTAGTCTTCGTCCACTTTTTTCTCATTGTATATAAAACTATGGGTCTTCAAAATCACGCGTGGACGATATCTAAATTTGCACTGAATAAATATTCTAAGTTTCGACCACCAAGCTATTATTTGAAAATAAATAGATTTAGTAAAAATATAAATAATTAAACTTGTTTGACAAAAGAATTACCTTATATTTTATGTGTTTCTCCTTGGAACTTTGATATATTTATAAGTTAAGATAGTATTGTCGATCATTATAATTTGTGGACGAAATTTAAAATAGAGAATCTGAAGTGCACCGGTTATCCGTCCACCTATATTTTAAACTGTATGAAAAACATATATTTTTTAATATTATGTTATTATTTAGGCGAATTTTGATTATTACTCATATCTATAATTTATTTTTTATTCATCTACAAGTTAGTCCTTGACTGCGATCTCATCTGATGTTAAGTGACGATGCAGTCTAAGATGGATGCGGGATAACCTGAAAGAGGTACCGCAGAATCCGTACCCTTAAACGCTAAATGACTTGGAAGTAAGGCATACTAGACTAGAGACAATTTTGAAATTATTAAATTGAATTTACCAAATTGCTCTGCCGAGAATCAAGTAGAGGACCTTCCACTAATAAGACTTACCCCTGCGCCATGCCAGGGAGGCTGCCAAATTATATGTACGTACTTTTATATAATGTAAGTGCGATGTGGTAAAATACGATGCAAGATAGATAAAGTAAAAGTAAGTAAAGTTGGTAAAGATATTATGTCATATTGTAGACTCTATAAACCGCGTTAACAAGGCAATAGTTTTTTTATCTGTTTTATTTTAAAACAAGCAGTTGACCGCTGTTGCGTATGCGTAGAAAGACCACATCACTTTGTATAAAGTTCTTTATCACCCTGTGAAAGTTCTGTCAAAATAGATTCAGCTGTTTTGAAAAGTAAGTATTACCAATAGACGAAAAATAGAAAACAATTTTTTTATAAACGGTTATGTGGCTTTTTAATAATGTATAAGTAAACACATGGGCGTCGCCAGGTAGGGGCAGGGGGGGGGCAGCTAATTTACATGCATGCTTTTTCATAGTAAATTTCTCATAGAAATCAGTGGACGGATAACAGGTACAAGGGTGGACGATAACTAGATTTAGTGGACGATAACCGGTGAAATCGGCATTTTCAGCTTTTTATTAGGATTAAAAAAAAACTAGTTATCTGACTAAAAAAATACTAACATGTAATGAAAATAGACTATACTAGAAGTATATTTTGATAAGTTTTTCTTTAATTTTTTTTATAGAACATATATTTTCACCCTCTCAAACTCAGTAACTCCACTAAATGGACGATAACCGGTAAGAAAACCCTACAAAGGGATATAGGGACAGAGAAAACGACTTTGTTTTATACTATGTAGTGATAGTAGGATAGTAGGATTAAGTTTTCTGTGCTACCTTTCGTTCAACTTTGAAACAAAAATAATCGAATCTACCATTCACCAAATTACTGAGGTCGTAAATTATACATATCTACCCTTTATTTTGGCTTCGTGGCATTCTAGCAATCCATTACGGAAACAGCTTATTTTATCGTGTCGTAAATTCAACTGTTCAGATAGGTATCTAAAACAATCTGGTTAAGTCTAATATTTCTTTATTATTGGTTTGTTTTGTTATTGCCATGTTATATTGTAGTGAAAATATTATATTGAAAAGTATCAAATTACCGTACGACTTTTGTATGGTCCCATCTGTGTGGTAATAAATTACCGCATATGATTTGATCAAAGAAGGAAATATGCATTCCTAAACGGCTTAGATAGAAAAAGAGGCAACGTTAAGTGAAATAAAGCCTAGATAAATTAATTTAGCGAATCAAAGCGATTTGACCTTTAGGCCTAGCCCGCACTGCGTTTATTCGCGCGGTTTATTTTCCGTATTTTAATATTATATTTTTTGCGCAAATATTAAATCATAAGTGCGTGCATCTTCATACGTTTCTATCAGAGAAATCTGCGATAAAATTTGCGTGGGTAAATTTCGCAGTGTGAGCTAGTCTTTACTCTAGTAAAGTTGTACTAAATAGGCCATCCGAATATCAAAGCCTTTACCTGAGTACCCTATACCGTGTAAGTGAGTAGGTAGTAAAATTTATGATATGATAAGAGAAGCGATCTAGAAAATGGATTGCTGGCACGTGTGTATGCTTCGTTGTAGTACCTACCTATACTCCTACTTTATGATATTTTTATATAATACTAGCGGACCCGGCAGACGTCGTCCTGCCCGCTATAAGCGCCACCTACCGGGTCCAATTTTTTTACTTAAAAACCTTCCTCTTGAATCACTCTATCTATTAAAAAAGCCGCATCAAAATCCGTTGCGTAGTTTTAAAGATTTAAGCATACATAGGGATATAGGGACAGAGAAAGCGACTTTGTTTTAAACTATGTAGTGATTATGTAAAGGTGTATCTTATTAATTTATCGTTGAATTCATAAAATATTTAAATCTATATTAGCGAACCCAATTCTCTACTGGTCATGCAGCCGACGAACAATTTTTGTAGTAATTAATAATAACAGGTTGAACTTCGTTTCGACGAGACGACCAAGTTTTTCCTCTATGAAAATTCTCAGTGGAGTTTGAGGTAGCTACTCAAGTGCGCATGTGTTAAACATTTTGATTCGCTCGGGCGGGAAACCGTTCCACTGTAGGACTATGTGGTCATTTCATTATATTTACTATATACAAAAAATACAGCTGGTTTTCACACTATCACACTAATATTATTATAAAGGCGAAAGTTTGTGTGTATTTATGTATGTTTAAAACGTGCGGTTACAACGTTTACCTGAACGTGGGGTTACAGTTTTTGATCCGCGCCCGGCGACCGTTGCGCTATTGTGGCTCGCTAACGTTATTTAATTATTATTTGTATGACGTCATAAATTGCATAAATGGAAGGATTTATACGGCCATTGTTTACGGTCGGATCCGTGAAAACACATTAGGTAACTTTGGTTGATCGTAACGGCGACTTTTATGAGGGGCGGCATTTTGGTCAAAGATTTATTTTATATCTAAGCGTATAAAAATGTTTTATATCCATCGAACTGTGCAGATATAAAAGCGTTATTCCTACTATCGGGAAAGTTTTGTGATCATCGATATAAGAAGCTTATGTTATGTATTTGCGCAAACACTTGTGTATTATTATATCTCCTAAGTAATAGAGTTTATACCTAGTCATTTAAAACTGATCGCACATGTATTAGGATATAAGCATGCCTAATGAATGCAACACATTCCTATAGCCAAATACGACGTATTTTCAAAGTCCAATCAAAATTCGAATTCGGGAAATTCATCGAGTCAAAGGTCAAAACAGCTGCCAAAAAGTCTAGTATCCTAAACAAGCTGAAGCGTAACTGCCCGCCTTACACTCTACCAAGCTCAGGGTCAGGCACAAGGTACTGCTGCCACATTTGGGATGGCTCTGCTAAGTACTAACTCATTACATTCATCATTAGAATTATTATAGGTGATGAGGCAAGTGTACTTATGCGACATTGTTCAGCTTGCAGCACCGACCAAATGTCGCCTGTCAATCTTGTCTATCAGTCTTCTATCGGATATAATTAGGAGAATGTGCTCAGGAATTTGACAACCCTATATTCCTCCTTCACAATTCCTCCACAGAACTCAATCTGCTTGCACGAAACGCTTTTTTTTACGTTTCTGATACGAACCGCTAGGTTATGGAACGGAGTTCGTGGTTATTGCCAAGTACGATTCGAGTACTTTCAAGGTGAGGGAATAGGCATTTTCTAGGTAAGCGCGCACCTCCAATCATAGTGCATGAGGTCAAAGCAGTTGTGGTCCACCTCATCACTGCTTTCCATCGAGCATGATAAAACAAAACGCCATCAGACGCCTTCAGATTGAAGCGACTATAATACTAGCAAATAAATGAATTGAGTTGAATAACGCACACGCGAATAGGTTTATGATCAGCCCAAAGGTGTAATGTAACAAGTGTGGTTTTCAACTTAAAAAAGCCATCTGGAAAGTTCTGCTAACGTGGATTTGTTTTGCGCTCGGCCATGTATCGGTCCCGGCTGCCGCTCGCCAGCAAACAATCCCACGTAACGAAGCCCAATTAGTCCCATAGGGCGAGTACCGTCAGCAAAAAAGTTTATCTTAAGTGTTTGGGATATTTATTCTTAGAGTGAAATTTTGAAATATCCATAGGTACTTTACTACTAATATTACAAAATTATAAATACATTTAAACGTTTAAGGTCTGTTTGTTTGTCTTTCAATCACGTCACAACAGAGCTATGGGTTGACATTACTTGTTGCATGGATATAAGTAGTTAGAGATCGTAATTTTTGGCCTGACCCGAGATTTGAACCCAGGTCCTGGTGATCTGCAGTCTAAAATGCTAACCGCTAGAACAACGAAACAGTTATACTCAATTAAGAATCTTTTTGCTCTTTTATTGTATAGGCCCCGCTAGACATAAACTCTACTTATCTACCTAATAATCTCTCTTCTGAGTGCTTAGTCTCAGTTTGGAGCGCTCCAAAACTTTTTAGTATACTATAAGTATACTATTGATCGAATCACCATGACTTCAGAGTAAAATGGACCTAAAATGTCTTTGGGTTCATTTTGCTCTGAAGTCATTTGTGATTCGATCAATAGTATACTTCTAGTATACTTTTAGTTTTAGAGCGCTTCAAACTTAGACTAAGCACTCTGAAATACCTTGTATACGTATTCGTATCTATACAAAGACTGTACAGCTTTCAATAGTACTGTTTGCGTAGCGTTTAGTTACGTATACCGTTCATAAAGCCGGTCGGTGTACGGCGCGCAAATACAAACATTGCTCCATCGGTTATTAACCAAACCCCGTGGCGTTCAATAGCTGGTACCGACTGCTGACCAGTCATCACCATAAGGCTGAGCACGCACCGCGGTTTAGAAAAAGCGGTTTAGGAAAAGCTGAAAACGCCAAACCGCGTACAAAACTACAAACACGTACTGCGGTTGGCGTTTTGCTCGATTATATTTCAGTACCACCATGGATTTCTTGCGAACAGCACGTGTTGTGGCTCTGTGCTCGCTTAGTCGAGACAATAAAAACCGAACGCGATTAATCGCAGTGCGTGCGCCCCCATACTATTACTATGGAACACAAAAAAAAACCGCTTTTACAAACCGCGATCCAAATGTAGCAAGTTACGTTTTTAAAATCAGTCACTGAAAAAAGTCGCTTATGCATGCGCTTGTATAGAAAGCAATGTGTTACATTTTTTGCGGTTTCAGACTTGCGGTTAACCGCTCGTGTTTAACCGCGGTGCGTGCGCAGCCTAACATAGCATTGTTTGCAACGTACCTTTAATTAATACCTACCTACCTGTACCGACTTCTTTATACGTGGTCGACAGATAAATGTTTTTATTCAATAAAATATGATATGTTGACATGGGCTACTTTTTAACCCCCGACGTAAAAACGATGGGATGTTATAAGTTTTACGTGTCTATGTATTTGTGTGTGTGTCTGTCTGTTCCCCCGTAGCACTCAAACGGGTGAACCGATATGAATGCGGTTTTTTTGTTTGAAAGGTGAATTAGTCGGGAGTGTTTTTAGCTTTGATGAAAATCGGTCCAAGATGGCCGCCGCCACAAAATGGCGGATTACATATTTTTTTACAGCTCCCTCAATAAGTTTATCAAATGAAAGGGACTAGTAGAATAGCACTATGTAAATCCAAGATGGCCGCCGCCACAAAGTGGCGAATGTCGGGTTTTTTTTTTAAATTTTTAATTTATACTTGTTATCTTGTTATCGCGGGATTTTTAAAACCTAACTCCAAGGTCCGAAGTCACACAAAGTCTTCGGACCAAAGCTAGATAGTAATAAGTGAAAATAAGTTTGCTTCGTTTAAAAATATTGATTAGTTTAATGTAATACCAAACGTTGATATGCCTGACCAAAACATAGCGCATCATGCTCTTGAAAATGCCCCAACGTAAATGCGAATTTAAAGAATATGTTGCCTACCAGACCTATTCATAATTCAAAATTAATTCTGCAATTAAAACTCACATATTGATTAGTTTTGTTAACTTATGCAGGAACACAAGAGCATGTTTGCATACAAGGGAATATGTAGGAGGTATTGTTTCTAACTCCAGCTCAGACGTGTGATTATCTCCCCAGAGACGCTGGGTATTAGACTGGCTGAGGCTTACAGCGTCAGCGGTACAATTTAGACGAAACAGACTGAGCTCGTGTTTGCGAAAATTTGCGATTATGGTGATGGGAATGCGGGACCGAGATTGGATGAACAAATCTATCTTCTTCTATAATATAATAAAACTGTAACAGATCGAATTCTGTACATTGAAGATATTTTGAAAATTTCTTTTGGAGGGCACTCTATAATCGATACTGAAACCAAAACTGTAATTTTTTTCATTTTTGTCTGTCTGTCTGTCTGTCTGTATCTTGGCCGCGCATCACGCCAAAACTACTGAATGGATTCGAATGAAACTTGGTACGATTTGAGTTTATACTCCGAGGTAGGACATAAGATACTTTTTATCCCGAAATTCAGCATGGTTCCCTTGGGAGAGGGGAAGAAAGTAAAAATCAGCCAAGTGCGAGTCGGGCCTCGCTCTTTCAGGGTTCCGTACATAATTATGAACAATATAATATTTTGGGTCTAAGAAATATTTAATTTCCGAGCTAGACATCGCAACAAACCGTGAAAGAAAAACCCAAAAAAATATTCGTTTATTTTGGTCACAGCTTATAAACTATTTAATAAATCGTTGTTTTCAGTATTTGTTGTTTAAATAGAGCATATAGTACATAATATACTGAAATATCATATTCCCAACTAGTTTAGTTTTTGAGATAGCCCCCGTCACAAAAATGGTCTAAAACTGACAACTTTGATGGCCTCCCATTCCCTTATTTTTTGAGATAAAAATTAAAAAAATATATATTTGTACTCTACTTAATGAGCTCTAAACAATGATACCCCACAAGCTAGGGTAAAGAAAATTTTTTTTTTCCGGCTCCTTTTTCATGTATGGGAGCCCCCCTGAAAAATAATTTAATTCAATTTCTAATTCAATATTTGATTTTGGGTTAACGTTTTACACTAAATACCAAAATTTCAGGTTTGTAACTCATTTCGTCTGCGAGCTAGAGACCTGTGACCGGCGGACAGACGGACAGACAGCCGAGTGACATTAATAGGGCTCCGTTTTTACCCTTCGGGTATGGAACCCTAAAAACGCGTATTTAGCTGTAATTCATTAACGCGTAGTTCGATTTCACTCATTCTTTTTTTGTTAGAAAGGTAGTACTTTAAGTATTGTCCCGTAAATATTTCAAGGTCATAGGTTTTTAGTTCAGAAATGACAGACATTTATTGGGTTTAAATAACTTGGGACCCGGATCTTTGAACGTACTGCTTATTTTAAACTGGTGTGCGATTAAATTTATGTTTGTCGATCTGTCTATTTATTCCAGCTAATTTCCGAAACCGCAGGATCGATTTTGACGAAACTTTCAATGGCAGATAAGTGATGTTATATGGAGTAACTTAGGCTACATTTAGTTTTGGTACAAAAAAGGATTATGGGATCCAATCCGATCCTATATAAAAACGTATATCCATGCGGACGAAGTCGCGGGGGTCAGCTAGTTCAAAATATATTTATTCAAAGTAGGTATAACCCGCGCCACGTACATCGAACGCTGAACGAAACGTGGAGGGGATAGCTGCGTATGGGAACTGTCGCGCACGTAATACAATAGCTTACCCCCTCCACTTTCCTTCGGCGTTTGATGTACGTGCCGATGTTTATACACTGTACAGTTGTACACTTTTTGAACGTCAATATAAAAAGTAGGTATAATATGAAAGTGAGGTAATGGTGATAATTACTACGAAAACTTAAAACTAAAACTACGAGGGTTCTAAACGCGCCCTGGTCAACTGGGGAAGAGCCCACAACAAACCCAGCCGGTTTTTTTTTATTGTCACCATCACACAATATGTCTAATTTCTAAATGATTCGAACTGTTGGCTTTTAGAGCAATCAATTTTACAACTAGCTACCATTTACAGACCAGCGGCCCTATTCTCTGACTTAGTGATCATCACTAAATAATAGCCACCGATTTAGTTCGATGTACATTGCTGCTTTATTGTGTGAAATAAAAATAACATTTCATAGCAAACCTTCAATGGATAAAAAATATGTTTAATTAGCTTAGTGGCTTTAATTTTCAGAATACGGGTGCAAGGAGATGATAGAATAGAATAGAATAGAAATAGAATAGAAAATAGAATAGGAGATGATATGTGGTACCTATATTACAATAGGGTATTCTACTGTGTTTGAAAAAGCACTTCAAAATGTTGTTTTTGTTAATAAAAAGCCACAAAAAATATATTTCGGCAAAATAAACACGCGTTCATGCCATAAAATTAAATTAAATTTTAAACATTTTTTAATGCCGCGAAAACGCTGTCAGCCAATAAGTCAGCCATTTCATGACGTAACAATGATATACAATAAGGTTATAAATGTATTCTATATAACACTGGAGTTTGCGCCTTAAATATTGTAGTGAAGATAAAGTCATTCACCTGGGCTACTTTTTCTTTATTACTAATATTTTTTGGACGATATATCGATAGTTTGATATCGAAATGTAGATACAAAAAGCTGTGATAAAGCTGTGATAGCCTAATGGCTAGGACGACCGACTTCTAATCGGAGGTCGTGGGTTCGATCCCGGGCACGCACTTCTAACTTTTCGGAGTTATGTGCGTTTTAAGAATTTAAATATCACTTGCTTTAACGGTGAAGGAAAACATTGTGAGGAAACCTGCATGCCTGAGAGTTCTCCATAACGTTCTCAAAGGTGTGTGAAGTCTACCAATCCGCTTGGCCAGCGTGGTGGACTATGGCCAAGGCCCTCTCACTCTGAGAGGAGATCCGTGCTCTGTAGTGAGCCGGTAATGGGTTGATCATGATGATGATGATGATACCTCTGTGGTAATAAATAGGTACATTCGCTAGTGAAAAATAAATTAAGAAATTTGATAAAAATAAAAATTTATATTGAAATATACTTAAATATTCTGATTTTGAGTCATAAAAGCACATTATTTTTTTATTAAATTAAAATTAAAAGTCGTAATCGTTAATCTGTATATCACGTAACCTTGAACACGAGCCGCCTTGTTTTGACGTCATAATGATAGTTAATACTAATCATTAATCTATGGTCATATAGACAAAAACCATAAAGTTCATTGTACTCTGAAGCAACAACTTTTGCATGTAACCCAGACTTCTGTTCTGCCGAATTCCAGAATGTTAAAACATCTTTGTAAACATCATTAGTTGTCTGTCAAGTCGGCTTACGGATGAATATTTTACGTGATAACGTCATTTAAAAATATTGGTATAAGGCCCTGTTTCACCACCATCTGATAAGTGTCGGATAGCTTATTCACAACTATAGTCCTTGTCACTTGACATAAGTAAGGAAGTGACAAAACTTACGTTTAGGCTATCCCGACACTTATCAGAAGCACTACCTTTTGATAAGTGTCGGGAACAGGCCATATTGTACCTTATTTTAATAAAATAATTACTAAGAACTATAACCTAACACATATATATATATTTATAATTTAATTTGTTTGATAAAGATACTGGACTATAATATAACTGTGTAATCATTTTTGAAGTGACTTACGATTTTTTAAATAAAGCTGATATATCGAAATATCGATATTTTTTTCGGTATATCGAACTCCGATATCGATATATTTAAAAATATAGATATATCGAAAATATTTATTTATATAATACTATATTAAAAAATATCAACATTCCTTTTTTGTTTGGAGTTTAGATTCCATAGGTTCTATCTTTCTTGTATGACCACAGATTAATATTAGTTTTTGCTTATATGACCACAGATTAATATTAGTATTTTCTATCATTATGACGTCACAACAAGGCGGCTCGTGTTTTAGGTCACGTGATATACAGATGGGAAATTACGACTTTTAATTTTAATTTAATAAAATAATCATGTGCTTTTATGACTCAAAATCAGAATATTTAAGTATATTTCTACATAAATTTTTATTTTTATCAAATTTCATAATTTATTTTTCACTAACGAAAGTACCCTATTACGTATATTTAATTCATAAGATCTTTGGTGGCTGGACAATTGTACAACGTATTAAGAAGCTTGTATTTATCAAGCCCAAATTAAACATCAAAATGTAATTAGCCATCGCCACAAAAAATGACGTACCTACTTGGTTTCTAATTCGAAGGCATTAGCTGTTAAGTTTATCTAATTCATCTATCGAATTCTAACTGATTTATAAAGTCCAAAAACTTAATTTGTGAACATAATAATCTGAACCGGTAACCAAAACTAATAAAACAGTGATAAATCTACACTAATATTAAATAGGT
The DNA here is from genome assembly GCA_920104075.1 of Melanargia galathea. Classification (NCBI taxonomy): domain Eukaryota; kingdom Metazoa; phylum Arthropoda; class Insecta; order Lepidoptera; family Nymphalidae; genus Melanargia; species Melanargia galathea. The sequence goes on from OV049869.1 coordinate 5,193,387, forward strand.
CACACTTTAAATCACCGGAGCGATATTAAGCCAGTAATAACTACGATTCCGATCAGACCGGGCGCCGAATAAGCAGATTTCATCCAATTTTCCGCCGCCATATTTATTGGCCCTCCGGAAGTGCTGACCGGGGCTGCGGACTGTGGCAACTAAGGGAAATTTCAGTTCATAGGTAAGTATACGTATATTGGAACTGGTTTTTATGCACAACTGCCGCTAAGGCCAGATTAGAAATTCCGATTGCATCCGAAATCACACTATCACACTAATATTATAAAGGCGAAAGTTTGTGTGTGTATGTGTGTGTGTGTGTTTGTGTGTGTGTGTTTGTTACTCTTTAACTAGATATGGATAGATAGAGATAGATTATGGGATTCCCACGGGATTTTGAGAAAACCGAAATCTCTAGCTACAGCTATAGGTAGATATTACTGTAGCAAACTTCCTTAAAAATAGGTATAAAGGTTGGCAAAAGGAGCGGGAACGGGAACCGGAAATCCACGATTCTCTCGGGATTTGTGAAAAACCGAAATTCAACAAACAATGTGTCAACAACCCAACACTATCCATCGCTCTCACGTCCGCGTCTCTTACAATCTAAGCAGGTGAGGTCACCCTTAAAAACTTCGTCGTCATCTCAACCAATAGACGTCCACTGCTGGACATAGGTCTCTTGCAAGGATCGCCACAGAACTCGATCTTGTGCCGCCTATTTCCAGCGGCTGCCAGCGACTCGCTTGAGATCGTCCGTCAAAAGCTTATTTGCGCGCAGTAAAAAAATATAAAAAAGCCCCCGTAACACATTGCACTTTTTATGTATCGCTCGCCATAGGATGGCAAACAATCGTACCTAACGAAACCCAATTAGCCACGTACTAGAAATGCTCGCGTATTAGCGTCAGCAAAACAGCTGCAAAGTATTGGAGTAAACTGCAATGGTGGTTCTTTTTAACCCCCGACACAAAAACGACGGGGTGTTATAAGTTTGACGTGTCTGTGTGTGTGTATGTGTGTGTGTGTCTGTCTGTTCCCCTGTGGCGCTCAAACGGATGGACCGATTTGAATGCGGTTTTTTTTGTTTGAAAGGTGAATTTGTCGAGAGTGTTGTTAGTTATGTTTGAAGAAACTTTGCCCACGATGGCCGCCGCTACAAAATGGCGGATCACATATTTTTTCATAATTCCCTTAATATGGGTATCAAATGAAAGGGCTTGACTAGTAGAATAACACTATTGCAAATTCAAGATGGCCACTGCCAAAAAATGGCGAATGTCGGGGGTTTTTAAATTTTTAATTTATACTTACTTGTTTTATTTTTAGATGTGACTAAACATTTTCAAAAACAGAAACGTCTTCTGTTTATGAAAATATCATGTTAGAAATTATTGGGACAATTTCAATTTCTACTTTAGATAATGCTTGTCGACGAAGACGATGACTGTTATAGTCTAGAGTCTAGACTATGGGGTCAAAATATCCTGCTTCTTTCTGCCAGATCCATTGCCTTACCTGGCCTTACGCTGTAAGCCCTTTTAAATAATAAGGGCGAATGGCGATTGCTCTCAGCCGTAAGGGACCGACTGGAGACCGATTTATAAAACATCAAAGGGAGGTGTAGTAGTAAACATAGCCACTTAATTGTGATGATAGAAATTGTGTATCTACTCCAACCATGCACGTCAGTAGTGAGGCGGTATACTTACATCATCATCATCATGATCAACCCATTACCGGCTCACTACAGAGCACGGGTCTCCTCTCAGAGTGAGAAGGGTTTTGGCCATAGTCTACCACGCTGGCCAAGCGGATTGGCAGACTTCACACACCTTTGAGAACGTTATGGAGAACTCTCAGGCATGCAGGTTTCCTCACGATGTTTTCCTTCACCGTTAAAGCAAGTGATATTTAAATACTTAAAACGCACATAACTCCGAAAAGTTAGAGGTGCGTGCCCCGGGATCGAACCCACGACCTCCGATTAGAAATCGGTCGTCCTAACCACTATAGGCTATCACAGCTGTATACACGGTATACACGCCAATGCAATAGATATTATATGGACATACTCCCTAGGGCTAAACCTATCATGTTTCATATGTATTTTAGAAAAAAAGGTACAAAACTATGTGGAATGGAACTTTTGATTAAAATGTACCGGTACGAATGCAATCGAAAATATTCGATATAGGTACATTTTTTCACCACTTTGCACTTTGTATCAAACATTTTTGTTAACTCTGGGTGACTGCAGTTCACTTGCACTGTACAGGTCACTTGGTTTAATTATACACTTTATGATGTTATATATTTACAAGACAACAAAGTAAGGTAGTTTCTGAGGCAAGTGTAGCCACTTCTTGATACTTTGTTAAGTACATTTTGCCGCTTAATTCTTTATGTTTGCAACTTTGATAGATATGTTTATCGGGAAAGTCAGCTTAACGAAATCAGGCGACCGTCAAAGTATACAAAGCTGGTAAGGTTTGATGACAACCACTGTGTAACTTACTTTTGCTTTTAACTTAGTTTTCTAGTAAATTGTGATGACAAATCAGATGATTCTTGTAAAAAACAAGTATAAAGTTCGTAAACTAAAACCCGACTACGCTTAATAATTTAGTGTGCGAAAACGCGGGGCAAGCTAGTGGTGCCATCTGTTATGTCTATCCGAATTACTAATTTAATAATTTAGAAAGCCGCTTGAAGGTCACTTCTTGACTTTTTTCGTAAATAAAATGTAGCCTACGTCACCCGGACCATAACAACGAATCAAAAGACACCTATTCATCAAAATCGGCCCAGTAGTTTAAACGCTACGGTGGTACACACAGAATCTCATACAAAAATTGGCCACATACATACATACATACATACATACATACATATATATACATACATAGACTGCGAAAATCATAACCCTTCCTTTTGGCTTTGCCGTAGTCGGGTAAAAAATGAAAAATTACATATCATAAAATGATTCCAGTTTCAGAAAAATAAAAGCGCATCGGACATACAGATAGCGTCGATAGTATCATTCGATTAAGAGCACTTGACTGAAGGACACCTAGAAAGATAGGTTGTTTCACAAAAGGTTGCCTATGATAGATCGTGACAAGACCGCATTTACATGCGAACATAGTGCCCAAGCTTTCTTCAACTACATTTTTTAACCCCCGACGCAAAAACGACGGGGTGTTATAAGTTCGACGTGTCTGTGTGTGTGTGTGTGGGTTTGTGTGTGTGTGTGTGTGTATGTATGTGTATGTGTGTATGTGTGTGTGTGTGTGTGTGTGTCCAGTGTCTGTCTGATCCTCTGTAGCGCTCAAACGGGTGGACCGATTTGAATGCGGTTTTTTTTTGTTTAAAAGGTGAATTAGTCGAGAGTGTTGTTAGCTATACTTGATGAAAATCCATCCAAGATGGCCGCCGCTACAAAATGGCGGATTACATACTTTTTCACAACTCCCATAATATGGGTATCAAATGAAAGGGCTTGACTAGTAGAATAGCACTATTGCAAATTCAAGATGGCTGCCGCGAAAAAAATAGCGAACGACGGGGGTTTTTTTAATTTTTAATTTATACTTCTCCGTGTGTGCAATAAAGTATTCTAAATAAATAATTAATAAAATAAATATAGATGCTAGAGTAATTTATGTTTCAGAGGTCGAGCCGAAACCTCTAGAAAAGTAAAGATAAAATGCTCAGAGGCATTCAAGTCTATCGCAAAATACTCTAAATTTTCTAAAACAAGATGAATGTTATTCCATACAGCCTTGGGCTCGTTCTGATCAAGATTGACCAGGGTTATCTTATCTTATTTAGTAGAGCTAGATGCCTACGATCTGGAGAAAAAATAAATATGTCTGCTGAACACGGGGTTCAAATTCGTGATTTAAGATTGTGGCTTGTGTGCAGTTTAGCATTTCATGTAACTAGATAAGTATGGATTATTATTATTATTGTTTAAATGCATGAGGATAGGTTTATTTGGATGTGCTATTTTTTTAGCTTTGTACTATTTTCGTCTGATAGGCAGGCTCAATTAATTAATAGTGTTTTTGTATTGATTTTTGCATAAAATTAAAATAAGTACTACCTATTCGATGAAAATGTTTCTTGAAATTTATCCACAATAATAGGTTTCGTAGCTGTTATAAACGACAAGTCAGGCCCAAATTCATGCATCCCCTTTGAACATTACGTATGTATTCGGATCTCCATATTCCATTATTATATTACCCTTATCTCTCGTGATCAAGTCTAAATATCACCGAGGCTGAAAATTTAATTATACTCCAACAATATTAGCATCAAAACTGAACGTAGAATAATAATAACATCGTACACGGGAAGTCGTTAGGAAATCCTGTATCATATTGCGCTAACAGCGAAATGGTAATTAGTGAATAAACAACAGACCCTTCCCGTGTTGTATTGTGTTGTTACAGTACGATTGTGTGTTTGTGTTTCTGTTTGTTCCTGTTTTCTGCTACGGGGCATTCATTTCGTTTGCTCCATTTGAATTTAATTTTCTCTTTCATTAAACAAGTGAATTATGAACATTATGGCATCTCGATTGTTTACGATTCGATATCATAATTTTATTTGTAATGAAATTTTTGAAAATATGTAGCTTTTGAAACGAATGTAGCAGTAAAACAGGGGACGTAAGATATTTTGGGGGCCACCCACGCTCCCCGCACGCCCCCAGTTAAACGTAACGTAATGTTAACTGCCTATGGCGCAATTACCCTAAATCTCAGTTTGATATCGGACGGTTAATGTTAAATTACCGTTAAGGTTAACTATTTAAGTTTAACCGTTACCTTACTTTAACCGCCTGATATACTTACATCCTAAGTCAAAAATTAGATATCAAAGTACAAATTCACAGTATCTACTCGTATCTAATATCTATAGGTCACGACTTCGCCGCATGGGCGCCGGCAGGGGGGTGCCAGGTGGTGCACTTGCACCCCTTGGGAATCTCAAGGATCAACAGGAATTATTGAAATAAAAAGCCGTCTGTTGGAAATCATTTTGTAAATGTCTCGAACATAAAATAAACCGTGCTTCATATTTCGATTTTCATTTCCGACTAAAATTTCAGTTTTTTACTAACAATCATAATACGGCGAACATTGTAAGAAAACTAAAATCTGCACCACCTGGAAATTATTTCTGCCGGCGCCCATGGACTTCGGATAAAGCTCGACTCATAAAATCCAGCATAATCGACTTAATTTTCCAATGCAGGTAAAATTGGAAAAGTGACCAGGTACACCTTTACATGTTTTTTCTGAAATTTCTTCCCGCGGATAGAGATCGGATTCAGCAGTGGAGTGAAAAGTGCTTGTCAGACGCTTCGTTTTGCTCTCGACAGATGCGCTCCGATCTCGCTATTGAAGGTAAATTAGGTTACTGAAGAATTCTTTTATACTACAGCCGCGTTCAGTTTCTTTGAACACAAAAGTTCAATGGAATCTTGACCCCAAATTCCCAAACCGAGAGAGTAATAAAACATCTTCAGCTAGTAAGTAATGGGCTTGTTATCCGACTGCCAAGAAGGGTTATATTTTTCGCGCATATCTATGAATGTGTTTGTATTCTTTATTACCTCGTATCATCCAAACTGCTGAACGGTTTTCTATATTTAAAGTAACGTTGGTTTTGGCTTGGTAACCCAAGTAGGTATCATGAGGATACGTGAATTTTATCAAAAAAATTAACCGATTTTGGGCACCATAGTGTGAACTTTGAAAAATTTTTTTTTCTTCCACACCAATCGAGTAGGGTTAAGGGTATCAAAATGAAGGGTTTTAAAAGGTAATTACAAAAATATGGACAACTTATGTTTTAGATGTATCCCTGTGAAGTGAAATCGGACATGAGGAGGTCCAGCAATGAACGTTAATTGACGTCAGTTCACGATATGAGGGTAGATTAAAACTATATCTACTGGTAGGTGAGAACTGTATAGTTGAAGTTTCAATTATAATAGGTATTGATGCAAAATACTGACTATGAGAACGTCGTAGAAACCTACATGACATAACCGCATAAATGTAGCTCGCTTTAATGACAAGCTAGAACTTAGCCAGACGGGTTAGCCCCGAGCTATTGGCAATTATCGCGGCCTATCTTCAAAGAGATAGGAAACTGTGGAGCGAGGCCTTTCACTCTAGTGTCGATGAGTTCTAGATAGATAGATGGCTTGTATATGATATGAGAAATAAGCTAACAATACATTATAATCGCTGTCGCTACATCTACATCTACACTATATAGTGTAGTTTGTGATAATATTTGTTTGGTTGTTTGGGGTAATCTCTCTATCTATAGAATGGATTTTAAAAATTCACTCACGGATGTTAATTCTACTGCCTACAAGTGTTTGATTTTACTCTGTATAAAAAGACACAACTATAGACCTATATAGAACTTTAGACCTTTGATTGTTATATATTCGCCAAGGGAAATTGTTGAATAAAGTATATGAGTATGACTTTTTGCAAACCTTCTTAATTATAATTGCTTGTTTGACTAAGTTTGCTTTCCGCCAGAAAAAATAATTCGGTGACCAAGATAAAAACATGTAACTAACGTAGGTAGGTTACGTAAAGTTACATGTTTTTATTTATAGTCAAAGATAAAAATCTACTTTATCCCCGCCTCTTACTCGTAGTTAATCAGTGTCCAAAAGGCTTTTGTAAGATATACATTGGCCCTTAATTCTTTCGCTATCCATTCAGCTATTTTTATCCCGGTCCCGCTTATCTTAATAAGTTTGTCCCGACGTGACTCAGTCAGTCTAGCTGGAAAGATCTTCTGACACGATAGGAACAATTGTTCATCCATATCAAAGCATATCCCATATTTCTGTTAGGCTCAGTTTGGGAATTTTAATTTCTAAATTAGCTCTCTTTAGACTAAAATGAACTTTCAGCAATTCAGCTTACGCATTTTTTTTTTTAAATACGTGCAAGCGTGGCTCTCGATTTTATATGTTAAGGCTGCTCTCCTCACGCGCTTCTCTATACAAACGTATTACGCCTATTATTCTAATATTTGTAGCAATAGATCTAAAGTTAAGCCAGATATCAATTTATATCTCCATTATCTATGTCATAAAATAAAAAAAATACTAAAATTATATTTATTTTGAAAGTTATGACGCTTGAAAAATCACTATTTTTGGGCAAATTTTGAGGCAACTTCGTGCGTAAATAAACTATATAAGAAACTAGAAAATTGAAAAACGACCGAAGTCTTATCATACGTTATTTCATAATAATTTCAAATGTCTTTAGTTCATGTAAAAAATTGACAAATATTTGCTAAAATAGGCGTAATTCCAAACTTAGATTTGCATCATTTTACTTTGCCGTTTTTCACTAAAAATCATGATATCTCAAGCAAAATTTATTTATTTAATTAATTTATTATTTATTTATGTATATATTTTTAGTACTCTTCTTTACTGAAGACGTCTCGCTCTCTAAATGCAGAAATCACTGTTTTAAGACTCCACTCACAAACGATTTGTTGCTCCCATGGAGAGGGCTCTTAAAAGATGCTTGCGCACGTCAACTCAAGAAAAACTTGCTTGCGATTAAAACTACCCAGCTACATGTAAATCGATGCTGAGAAATGCTGACAAAAGCCTCATCTCTTTCAAAATTAAGCCAGAAACACACTTAATACGACGCCAGCTCGGTGCAGCAACTGCACGGCATAATGTCGCATGTACGATTCGTAATTTCTCACTGCTGACATGGAGCCCACTTTTCATTAACTCTTTGCATTATTTTATATCGAGTAAACTTCTAACGTTATGGTAGAAGTTTACTTGGTAAAATAATGCGATGGGATCTCAACTCTCAAGACGTGGGCACAGTACACATATACAACCAGTAGTGAAATTACCTACAAACGTTCGAAACGGCTCACTCACACAAACATGCGCATCGACGAGACCCATAAGGGTTTTCCCGTGAATGTCCGCTAAACGGTCTCGTCGATGCGCATGTTTGTGTGAGTGAGCTGTTTCGAACGTTTGTAGGTAGTTTCACTACTGGTTGTATCTGTGTACTGTGACGTGGGCTACGCTAGAGTGAGCGCGGTTAGTGGAGCGATCAACTTTAAAACGTTGTGAATTTTCTAATTGCGTACGCATATAAAGTTAACATGCTCATTGTACGAAGGTCCTTATTGTCTTGAACGTGGAGACCAGTTGAAGTGTGAAGTGCTTTATATACTCTCTTTGAACGCATGCAACTCAACCGTGTAGACTAGTTAAAAGTGTCACCTTCGTGGGGTGTGGAGTTCTTTAGTATAGCAAACTGTTCTTTGATCGTGAGTAGGGACTAGAGTGATACATAGCTCAATAATGTTACGTTGTGTTAATAATATTGAGAATATTTCTTCGTTCTTGTGATATGACTACATTTTGCACAATATGTGTTTGTATAGGGTCTATTTTGATTCGTTTCGTTAGGTAATGGTTTTCACTCGTAGAAATGATGCTTCACTAGGTGTAGCCGACTACTAACTACGTTTTCGTACATTTAGGTTTTAAATATCTATCCTGTGAGAATTTTTAAAAATTTAAAGCATCCTATGTCTAATGTCTGTATCCAGGATACAAGCGTGAAGTTATTTATTTATTTATTTATTTAATACTTTATTGTACACCAAAAAACAAATTTGACAAGAAACATTTTAAAAGAAATAGGTACAATGGGCGGCCTTATCGCTTAGAAGCGATCTCTTCCAGGCAACCTCGTTGTGGAGAATATAAAAACTAGAGAAGTGTATAAGGGTGTACGCTAAAATTAGAGAAAATTAAAAGTATATATACGAATAATAGACATACAAATACTTACATACGAAATTACATAAAATATACATATTAGACATATATATATAAATACATATATATATATAGAGTAAACATTTGTAAAATAAAGCCCAAAACGTTATCTTATTTACTGACTTTCTTCGGCGCTACCACTGCCTCCGCTTTTTTTAATTTTCCTCCATTCGCTTCTACCTTTTGTTTTCTTCTTCCACGATGCTAACTGGCCAATTTTCCGTTGATCCTCCTTCATACAATCCATCCCCATCTTTTTCTTGGCCTCCCTTTTAGTTTTTTTGCTGTGATATTCATTTTTGAGCTAGTGAGGTGAAAACTCATATTTATTTATTTCTTTTGACAAAATATTCCCCTAGTCTCTAACTGAACAAGAGATAAAATTCGGAAACTAAAACCCAACTACTCATAATAATAATAGTATCAAATAATAATAATTTAGTCTGCAGAAAAACGTGTATTCAACTGCGTACTAATGGAAGAAAGCGCGGGGCAAGCAGCTAGTCGCGCCATCTGTTATATCTATCTGAAACTATAACTATAAAAATATGTAGCCTATGGCACCCGGACAATAACAACGAATCAATTGACACCTCATTCATCATAATCGTATCGTAGTTTAGGCGCTACGGTGGAATAAAAAATCGGATATAAAACAAATACATACATACATAGACCGCTAAAATCATAACCCTTCCTTTTGGCTCTGCCGTAGTCGGATAAAAAAAGGCCATGAAAACACTGATGGAAAACTGTAAACAGCATATCGCGAGGGCTTTAATTTACTGAAGAACATTAAAGGCTCTAAAATGCCTTATCTCGCTCAAGAGCTACTAATGATTTACGCCGATAGCTACTAAAACTCCTGAGACAATCTTATCTCTGGATTTAATTTGTGCAATAAAACATGAATTATTCAAACACAGTGATCGCTGCCATTAAACCGGATTTATGAGGCTTTGAGTATTAATTAATGCAGTAGGTAAGTAGAGCGTATAAAGGTATTACAGAATTCAGAAGGGTATAGAAATTATAAAGGAGTATGGACTTGTCGCCGCGTCACTGTGTAGTGAAATATCAGTGCGCGTTCTTATAAAAAACACCGGCCAAGTGTAGGATTCCGTAGTCGCAATCCTCGAAAAATAGATGTAACTCCTTAACCTGTGAACCCTACTTAGCCATGATAGTTTTCCTTTAAAATTGATTATATATACTACTGCTGTGAATTTTTTCAAGTTCCTATATACTGCCACTTGGCTGATAGGGGGGGGGGGGGGCACCACTTGACTCTAATAAAAACTTTTTAACTTTAAAACAACATATTTTACAAATGGATCTAGAAATCGAAAAATGATGTTCCCACACCCACAGTATTTTTAAAAGACCTATTCAACGATACCCCACGCTATGGGGTAGACGAGAAAAAAAATATTCATCCCCAATTTACATGTAGGGGAGTTACCCTAAAAAAAATATTTATCAAAATTTTATTTCACCACTTTGTCGGCGTAATTAATATTTATACTCATGCCAAATTACAGATTTCTAGCACTAATAGTCTCTGTATCAGGCCCAGGTATCAGGCCCAATAATTGTGAACAAGCGTAAGCTTGCACAAAAATATATAAAGTTGTTGCGACGCTGCGGCATGATGTGTTGCCATTTAATCCCGTTTTATCAAAATCCCGTCACGCAGTAAATCGCAAACAGCGCTTTCTTCTCATAACAAAAACAGAAAAAAAAACGTAATGTCACGTACGATTTTGTCGCCGGCCGCAGACTGACCGGGTTCTTTATTATTTTCCACTCTCGCACAATATCGGGCTTCAAAAGGCTTTGTTTATGAATTCGGCCGGGGTATTGCCACGCTCGAAATATATTCCCGGCAATCGGGGAGGTTTCGATAAATATGTATGTCCTGGGACACCGCGTCACCTGGGAACTGCGTGTAATTGCAATGGACACGATCATATTTATTTGGATTAAAATTGTCTGTTTGTTGTTCTATTTTTTATGATTCGGTATATGAACTTTATTTGGTAGAACCACATCCTTGAAATATATTCTTTAAACTGTGGTAGAACTAATAGTATCTGATATAGTTATATGGTTGTCATAAATAAGTTTAAAAAATTAAAGAGTAATAAGTACTGTACAAACTACAGTACAATTAATAGACTTTGTAAAAAGAGTTCATGTCATTATTTGAATGGACATGTGGCAAAGAGAAAGTTCTCCAAAGTTATCCCTAAATATTAATATTAAATGAAACAAAAAACTGATAACCTACGTATTTTAATGGATTCAATTGTAATTATTAAGGTTGAACAATAATTTTCAACTACGTCCGAACTCCGAAGCAATTACAAACTGTATGAATGTAATTGCTATTGTATGTGTAATATGCACATGCATATTTCTGGCGAAAAGCCAAATGTTTATGAGTAAAGGAAGTTAGACCAATTTGATGCCTAACTTATGCGGGAATATGTTATTGCATATACTTCCATGACGTCGTAGCGTCCTTGAAGTTTTCTACATGATCAAATGAACTGGAATTGCGGTCCAAATCGGTTTATAGTAGCTGTTACACACACGGATACTATGGCGCACTGGCGGGTAGGTATGTATTTATAGGTACGTGACGACTAGCTTATTCGAAAGACAAATTAAGTTTACTAACAGACTTTTATTATTCACTTTCTACAATCAAATATGTTACTTAAGTTCACTTCACTCAGATAACAATTCAAGTATTCTCACTTCAACAGTTCACTATATTTCACTTCGATAGTTCTCTTCGATAGCTCACTCGATATTCTTATAAGACTGACTTTCACTTTAACACTTTGAAAACACTTACACTTTCAAACTTCACTTCAATATTCACTTTACAACTTTATAACTTCACGTAAACACTTTACAAAACACTTGACTGACTTGAAAATACACTTGACTTTAAAATACTTTACAAAACACACTTGACATCCCGTGCCGAAAGTTCCGCTTTTATACTATTCGGGGCTGCAGCGATCCTTTTCCTACGCTATAAGATTGTCTCTTTTTAGACGAATCTCGAATCATCTCGATTGGTCCATTGAAGCGAGTCAGAGTTGTTTCTTCTGGAATTCGATTCTGATTGGTGCTTTCATAATACCCAAAAAATGCAATCATTTTCTTATTGGCTAAACGCATTTACCTATTTGGCTAGCGCCGCCCCCAAATGTCACTATTGGTCAACTCGTGCGCACTTTCGAGTACATTCTAGCTACTTACAAGGCGAGATTTCGACTTACTTTCTCTGGCGGACCTTCTGAGTGATTAATGGCCTTTTTTGCTGGTGTCCCTTTTGTTTTTTGTGTTCCCTTTTACCTACTGTGTTTTACTCATCGCGCACATTCTCCACCCACAGTGCTAGAAGCACGATTTCATTTCGGAAGCGATGATTCGGCGGGAATTACTATGATGACTCGACGGCTAGGACGTCTTAAGACTCCGTTGGTTTGAACGTCTAGGATCCTTATCCTTCCGTCTGGTCCAGGGTATACTTTTGTCACTTTTCCACGTGGCCAGGTATTTCGTGGAAGCGTCGAGTCTACTATAAGCACAATATCGCCCACTTGAAAATGGATACCGATGATTTTGCAATCGTTTTATCAGTAAATCTCCCATTGGTGGTATCTGTGGCATGCTCTTTTTCACTTTACACCACTGACATCCATGAATAATTCCTTTCACTGTTGTTCGTAATCCCAGAATCCAATATTTTTGTCTGGTCTCATTCATCACCGTTAGAGTATTTGCATGCAAGAACCTTTTGTGATAATCTTCAACAAGTAAACGAACGATTTTCTGTCTTCCATCTAAAACCGGTAGGTTAGTATTCTTACAAGAAAACCTTTTTGTACGACTTCTTAATTTAATTATCCCGTTGCTACTCAGGTAAACGTCAATCTTTTTTAATCGGCTGGAATATTCCAAATGAGCGCACTTTAGTAAGCATGTTATTTCTTTGTTAAAACTTTCCATTTGACTTCTCTTTATCAAAAATTCTTCTGCCCGTCTTAAGTGTTCTTCTTCTAAGGGAATCCAATGCATTTTTTCTCTCTTCTTTTGTTTTATAGTTGTCCTTTCTTTCCTTTTCTGAGGTGTTGGGTTTGGTTTCCATACTTGTTCCTTGCGCTTGGCGGCGTTGACTGTTTTGTTCTTCTTGTTTCTCAACAGTTCCACGAATTGGATAACCCTTGCAGTAGTTCGAAGGAGCTTGATCCAAGTAGAAAATCTCTCCAGATCTGGTGTTTCAATCTTCGAGACGGTTACCGTTGCAACTTGTTGCGATTTGTCATTTTCTCCTGAGTCTTCAGTAATTCTTACGAATCTTCTTACGGGCCTTTCTTTTTCTTTTCTGCGCGAGAAAGATGGACCTTGGAACCATCTTGCTGCCTTATTAAAGTTGTTGGGCGTACCTCTTGTAGCATCATCGGCTAGGTTTTCTTTTTTAAATACCAATCTCGATTCTCCAGTGTTCGTCGTTTCACATTTACCGTTCGGCAATTTCTTCGTAGTTTTTACTAGAACTTCTAACGCTCCTCCATTACTGTCAATACTCGGTAAATTAGGTTGTATTCCCAATGAACCCAATTTAAAGTGCTCTTTTACTATTTCTTCAACCTGATCTTCTTTAGTTCGACAGTGGCCGATGAAGTTTACAGCTGCATTAGCTTCTGTATCACATCCGTGCAGTACCCAACCAAGTTTCGTAAGTGATGCCACTGGTTTCGAAGCATTTCCCTTCAATAGTTTTCTTGTGACAATTAGTCCCCAATTGTCTTGTCCTATAAGAAGCTTTGGTTTCTCACTTGCATATACGAGCTCTTTCCTGATTTCCATTAAATGAGGACAATTCTTCACTACATTCGCGTCAACATTTTGTTCTGACAATTTCAGATCATCTATTGTTCTGGCTTCCATTGCCACAATTTCTCTGCTGTGAGCACCTCTTATCATGAGCTTGACCTTTAGGGAGTTATTCTTTTTCAATTCTTTTCCACCAATCGTTTCTATTGTTAACGTTTCTCGGTTTCCTTTAGCCCCAATTTTCTCGGCAATCGAGGAATCAAGCAGCGTTATCGTAGATCCTTCATCTAACAAAGCTAATACTTGGATTTGTCCCTTTGGGCCATATAGGTTTACTGGCACCATCTTTAAATATACCTTCCCTTCGGTAACTGCAGCATGGATTGATGCAGTTTTCTCTCCTGCTTGTTCGTCGTAGTAATCTTCATCTTCATTATGATACCTCTCATCGTCGTAGTCAGTATTATTGCACGACTCTTTCTTTTCCTGGGTGGCTGTTGCAAGTCTTTCGGAATGAAGAGCTACGTGGTGGTATCTTCCGCACCTTCTGCAGGGTGGAGCCCTGCAGTTCATCCTCTGGTGTCTGAAGCGAAGGCACTTGAAACATAATCTAGATTTCTTTACGATTTCCCATCGTTCATCTATACTGGATTCTCTGAATTTTCTACATTCTAACAGGCCATGGTTTTCTTCACATAGTACACACGTATTCCTTGTACTTCGGGTTGCTATTTCCTGCGCACGACTCGTCGACGGTAATTCTTTCTTTCTTTCTTCTGGCTCTTGCATAGCGTGAACTGCCTTTCTTGGGAATTGTGGCTTCGAGGTGTCATAAATTTCCGGTGGAGCGAAAACTCCATAATTCCGCATTTCTTCCGTGAGGAATAAATCGATGACTTCTAAATCTGCCATTTCTGTGTCTCTATATCGGCCATTAAAAGCGACGAATCTGTCATGCATGTTCACTGTCATTTTTTCTCTAATGTAATTGGAAGTTTCTGGTGAGTGCAAATAGTGCAAATAGTGCAAGGCTTTTATAACAGATATACAAGCCTTTACCTGGCTGGCAAATCTACAAATATCACTGGGATCATTTTTTACTGGTTTAATTCGCTTCATTTTGTCTAACTCGGCTAGAGCTAAAGATCCTGGCCTACCAAATCTATCTTCAAGATGCTGCATAACAATGATTGGATCGTCGACGCTATTCATTAAACTTTCCACAGCTTCTTTGGCAGTTCCTTTCAGAGCTTTGCGCAGGCGTGCTCGGTTCATGGCGTTGGAAAAATTTTCAGCTGATTCGAAATAGGCTTTCTTGAAATTTATCCATTCTGCGCTTGCACCACTGAAATAAGGTAACTCTATGCTATCTTTATCCTTTGCGTTCAACTTTTTAATTTCCCGTATAAGTGCTTGCGTTGTGGTTATTTCATCTTGCCTCGGCTGCTGGTACTGAGTTTCATTATTTTCTTCCGAAGTCTGGACTATCAATTCTTCAACGTGTTGTACTTCTTCATAAATTTCATTTCTGCTTCCTTCTTGTTCCTGTAATGCCAACAGTTTTGCTCGAGCCAGTTTAACTTTGGCTTTCGCGGCTTCATACTCACTCTGCGCTAGTTCCAATTCAATTTCCGACCTCTCCTTCCTTGGCAACGGGTGTGCGTTATTCACACGCGTAGACTTACAAGGGTTCAAAGAAGTCCTCCGTACATCCAGCGCTTCTTGACGTGATTCCTTAATTTTGTCTTTCATCCTCGACAGTTCAGAATGCTCAAAATTTCGTGTAACGTCTTCTATACAAGTAGTGAATACTGGAATGTCCCCCTCTGTGGGGACAGGGTCTGTATTCTCACTGATGGCTTCTCCAACTTGTAGCGCCGGAGATCCTTCCGTTCTGACGTTTACACAGGGGGGAGGTGTCCTAAGTGCTGAATGACCGGAAGTAGACGTATCCGTAGGCTCTACTGGCGTATTCAGATTCCAATCTCTCGACTTAGTTTCCCCCGTAATCCTTGAGCGTAAAGATTCTGATCTTGTAGTCGGCATCCTTACCTATTACAATACCTGCTTCAGTAAACCCGATCCGGCTCGAAGGACCAAAAAATGTTACACACACGGATACTATGGCGCACTGGCGGGTAGGTATGTATTTATAGGTACGTGACGACTAGCTTATTCGAAAGACAAATTAAGTTTACTAACAGACTTTTATTATTCACTTTCTACAATCAAATATGTTACTTAAGTTCACTTCACTCAGATAACAATTCAAGTATTCTCACTTCAACAGTTCACTATATTTCACTTCGATAGTTCTCTTCGATAGCTCACTCGATATTCTTATAAGACTGACTTTCACTTTAACACTTTGAAAACACTTACACTTTCAAACTTCACTTCAATATTCACTTTACAACTTTATAACTTCACGTAAACACTTTACAAAACACTTGACTGACTTGAAAATACACTTGACTTTAAAATACTTTACAAAACACACTTGACATCCCGTGCCGAAAGTTCCGCTTTTATACTATTCGGGGCTGCAGCGATCCTTTTCCTACGCTATAAGATTGTCTCTTTTTAGACGAATCTCGAATCATCTCGATTGGTCCATTGAAGCGAGTCAGAGTTGTTTCTTCTGGAATTCGATTCTGATTGGTGCTTTCATAATACCCAAAAAATGCAATCATTTTCTTATTGGCTAAACGCATTTACCTATTTGGCTAGCGCCGCCCCCAAATGTCACTATTGGTCAACTCGTGCGCACTTTCGAGTACATTCTAGCTACTTACAAGGCGAGATTTCGACTTACTTTCTCTGGCGGACCTTCTGAGTGATTAATGGCCTTTTTTGCTGGTGTCCCTTTTGTTTTTTGTGTTCCCTTTTACCTACTGTGTTTTACTCATCGCGCACAAGTAGCCTACTATAAACCGCGTTGCACCAAAAATCCGCTTTTGGGTTCCCCTACTATTAGTAGGGGAGCCGAAAAGGGGATTTTTGGATTTACTCGAGCGCGTCAGATTAACATAAGGGAAGTATCTTGCATCTTGCTGAGTACCCTCTCCCATATATAAGCCCTTTATATGTATAGAGCCACGCGAAAAAAAAAACAATGGTCAGAAATACTCAGAAACGTCAGTTAAGGTATGTTGGGTTAATTACGAGCTAAAAAAAAGCATATTTAGAAAATCAGACTATTTGAAAGTAACGAACGAGTGTGGGAGCGTTACAAAGCTGCAAAAAAACGTTACCTTGACAGAGCGGTTGAATTTTTTTCTATTTTGAAGGAAATGATGCAAAAATAACAAAAAAATATAATCAGCCGATTTCCACAAGCCGAAGTAATAAAAATCGTCTATGAAGATGAGAGCGTACAGCTAGACGCTTTCCTCACCACAAAGGGGAAACATTATAATATAACCTTTTATTCTTCCTATCCAAATCTACAAAATCTAATAGGTCCTGACGATGCTCGAGTAAATCCACATTTAGCATCATCGGCTCCCCTACCATCGCAATTAAGTTTCAGGTTGTAATATACAATTGATAAATGCTATTGAAAAATTTATATGAATTAGTGTTAGTGAAATAAGTACGAAATAATTTTTAATCAATTTTTCATTTGTATTGATATCGTAATTTTATGTTATTATCTAGTTATTACGGAAATATGCATATCGAGTTTACTTTCAAATGATGTTATATGCATGACCTGCAAATATACCTACATATGCAAGCTGAATTGTATAAAAATCGCTAGTAAACCAAATAAACAATAAAAACTTCCAATTTTGCGAGACAAAAAAAATTGAAAAAGTTTCCAAAATAAGTTTGGTACTTACAAGTAAGTTCATTATTAAAAGAATACGTTTACCTATATGGGTTTACACCATTTAATTATCTTATTATATGCCTTATAACTCATAAGTTATACAATTTTAGTTTCAATTCTTTATCGTAGATATATATTTGTGTAGTAGTTGACATATTGTCAACTGCATCCAAATAGTAATTTTTATAATTGAAAGTTGTAATCCACATAATAACTACTAACTTAATGTAGAAACTTTTTGACTTAACCCAAATATTGTGCACAATTTCAAAATATAACACCAGGCCATCATAGCTCTGAGTAAAAGTCGTAAAATTAATGTTTGAACAAAGTTTTAAGCGCTCTGTACATTTACAGATTATGTCGACTAAAACCACATACGGTAGAGTAGAGCTAGATATATAACCAAACCGAGAGTACCATGAAATGAATATGCGATTTAATAACGAATGAGTAAAAAAAAAGCAGCTCACTGGCAGGAATGGCTGCGGAATTTACCTGAAACAGAAAATGAAGATAATATCAGAGGCAACCTTTTGCAAGAATTTATTGAAATTGTACTTAATATAAAGTAGATACTTAGAAATATAATATAAAACTCTTTGAAATTCTCATCATTTTCTTAATATAAAAAAATATGAGCCATTGTTGCTTTGATTCTGCTAGAGTTTACCTAGTATAAGAACATAAGAGAAATTTTGTAACTGCGTACATAATATGCCTTTTATAAATTTATACAATATACTTTGAATATACCTTCAAGTGAAGCATCTAGCTCCTAGGTCTCATCATTGCATAATGAATTCCCAAATAACATGTTGGAAATAGGTCTCACTCTCAACCATCAACAAGAATATATTGTATATTATAGATTATATACGAAAACTCCTATTACCATTTACGAGGTTAATGTCAAGGATTACTTAATTTACAAAAAAGATTGAGAATGAATTGCCGTAATAATATAAAGTGATATTGTGAGTAATCTGATAGCAAAAAAATAACCGTTTATTATTGGCTGCTTCTCAGACAAGGGTGCGTTTGGAACCATCATAGTCCATAAAACAATTACCTACCATCATCATCTACATATTATATCCATCAACACTATACTGTAAAATAGATTAATTAAGTGAAGTAAGTAATTCCAATAGCGAGCCAATATTTTTACAATTTTAAAACATTTTCCACATAAAACTCCTGAAGGACTCATTTGGAAAGGTCTTCGCATTTAACCCACGAAATTGGCACTCCCTTTTTATTTCACACAATTTAAACGTATGAAGCGCGCTACGACAAAGCCATAATTGTGTCTGCACCACGCTGGGGGTGAATAGATTTTCATACCAGACGGTGTACGAAAAAAGAAACAGTCAAGTGCGAATTTGAACCCACCACGTGGTTCCGTACTTACTTATCCTTTGTTATCCTAGCATGTTTCTGTGAACCTATTTCTAAATAAAATGAAAAAAATAATAATATTGATGTTTATTTGAAAATTGTGCTGCTTTGCGTCGCCTTGGTACTAATAAGTATCTAAGACGCTTCCAAAATGATACAGAAATAGCCTAAAGTTACTTAAGATAACAGAATACCTATAATAATATAATAGAATATTTATCAACCTAAGAAGCACAGCCGTTGTCGTTATCATCATCTTATTTTCTAAGACACTTCTAAGACTGTTACTAACTACTACTTAGATTTTGCATTATATTTTGCACACTGTCACTGACAGTGAATTGTGAACGGGACAAATTATGTGCGACAGTTGTTAATACCCCACCAACTTGTAAAAAAATTACGACTATGATTAATTATGATAACTCAACCATCTGTAGTTATATACTCTGCAAACTGATAAAATTAAATGACAATTTCTTTGGATTACAGGGTGAAAGTTTTGGACTGTACATTTATCCATAAATCTTGTTTAACTTCCTGAACCCTAAAAATGTATATAAATATTCAGTTCAAAATTCTCGTTTATATGCAGCAGCTATTGTCTACGCAAGGAGTTTATTCGTTGGCGAATAATAATGCATGTAATTACGAACTCGCGTTCGAAACACTTTGGCATAATTTGGTTATAAATTGCTCCTGATTTGGCCATTATAAACGAATTGCTAGTCTATACAATATTGGCAATTTGTCAATGTAATGTGATTTAGTATTAGCTATTTGAATTATGGAAATTTAATGCTGAACGGTCAAACTGATACGGTGAGTCTACGTTTTAAAGTGGGTCCAGATATGTATTACTTGCCCGATCCGATCACCGTATCCGTATCGCCGACGCGTATCATGATCGCATATGTGGACGGGTGATGAAACGCGTATCATGATACGCGATCTCGATACGCCGTTATGATACGGCCCGGCCCATTTCGTGTCGGTTTTTGTCCGATCATCAAAGGTGATACTACTGTAAACTGTACTATTGTAAAGATACGGATACGGTGCAAATCGAGGCGTCCACAACTTGTACGGGGCTTGATACGTGATACGCTGATACGGATACGGTGATCGGATCGGGCAAATGATACTAAAGGTGGGTCCAGATATGTATCACTTGCCCGATCCGATCACCGTATCCGTATCGCCGACGCGTACCATGATCGCATACGTGGACGGGTGATGATACGCGTATCATGATACGCGATCTCAATACGCCGTTATGATACGGCCCGACCCATTTCGTGTCGGTTTTTGTCCGATCATCAAAGGTGATACTACTGTAAACTGTACTATTGTAAAGATACGGATACGGAGCAGATCGAGGCGTCCACAACTTGTACGGGGCTTGATACGTGATACGCTGATACGGATATGGTGATCGGATCGGGCAAGTGATACATATTTGGACCCACCCTTACGTAACGTCATCATACATACCAACAAGAGAATTCAAACACAAAAACCCAACCTCTTCTACGATATTATGATGTATGATTATTTTTGGAATGTTGTGTAACTATATACAACTATGTAAAAAGCAGTCAAACAATGAAACATTATAATTCTTATTATTAAAACGTCTTTTTTGCATTAAAAACCGTAAATATTTTGAAAATTTCCATTAACTATGAACTGACATTAACATGAAGCATAAACGACGGCACCTACAGACAGTAATGTAATTCTTAGAGCAATTTAAAATAAGAGTGAATTTCCAGCAAAACTTTCGGTCTCTGTGGCGGACCATATCATGAATTATGCAACCGTCCTCCCCGAAGCGAAACACTCTGATTAAAGGTGCTCTGCGCCCTAGCGTTTATTACTTGGCAACGTAGGTCCCAGATATATGTATTGGATTTTCACCTTTACCATTCTTGAGTTCAACGACACGTAAGGTCGAAACTGGTATGTACTCGCGCCCCTCCTGTTTGATTTGGAATAAACCTCTATTTATTCTTATGATTGGAACCACACTCAGATTCCTTTTAAATGCAATTGACTTGAAAATCAATAAGTTTAAAGGATTCGTTAATCGTTAAGTTTTGTGGATTGAAGAGGAAGGGATTGTGAAGCAAAGGGAAGCAAAATGTTCTTTCATAATACGCCTCAAATATTCATAACTTTGATAAACATTGATTACCATATACCAAGAAGTAAAAAAAAAAACATTCCTAAATCCAATTTACTTAGTTTGTATTCTTAAAAAAATATTTCTTCAGATTTACCTGAACATAATCGATATATTAGATTTCCTTTATCTAACGCCTGTATTTGAATGTTTGGCAAAAAGTTGGAGCGAAAGGGATTTGGGGTTGATTTCGATTTTAAGGTGGGGCTTATAGGCTTTGGGCTCTATCAGAAAAGAATACGCGTCTGACAAATAGGGGTGTACTTATTTTAAGCGTAAAATCCGGCCGTTTCCCGCGAGCCGGGTTAAGTCCTCCAATTTTGTATCATCCGGGCTCCTCAAGACCGACATAAACCTTCAACCCTAATAGGGATAACATTTATTCATATTTAATAACCAGCCAGTTCTTGACCTTGTCTGGGACAAATTCTGGAAAAAATATTTCTAGTGGAAATTTTTCACGCAGAATTTTGAATATAAAATGGATAGAATTCCTCTCCGACAAGGTTGCTTGGCGACCGGAGCACTTCAGTCAGCATACTGATAAACTTTACATATAAAGAATTACTTAATTGATTTTAACGCTTAGAAAGAAAAAAAAGAAAGCCTTTAAAATTACGAAGCCACAGAACACAAAAAAGATACGATAGATAGAAGTGAAAAATGAGAGTAAGCTTGTCTCACGCAGATGTCTAGTGAAATATCAGTGCGCGTGGGATAACACTTATTTGCATGAATTACCAGCCATACATAATTATTATCTCCATCAGCTTTTGAATAAGTTGAGTGAGTTAGTACAGTTCGGTGACACACTGTCCCTGTATTAAATTAAATAAAAAAATATATCATTTTAAACTTAGCTAATTCACATCCTTGATAAATGTATTCGGGATCAAAACTTGCAAGCAAGTACTTAACTTTTACCTGCAGTGTTACATGGTTTAACAATATCATATTTTCACTATTCAAGTATACATATTTGAGATCTTTTCCGTACCAATGACCAAAAACCGTGTAATAAAGATATATACCATTTCTATTACTCTATTCAGAATTCCATGGTAGTCCCTTTTCAAATCGCCAATATAATAGAGTGTTGAAGGCTCTCGCGGAACGACCTGCGCGAAGGGGATTAATAAAGTTGTTATTATTCTTTATTACGGGGCAATTTGCCAGAGAGCTTTCTATAAATTGGGCTAGGCTCTTTTGAGGGTGATTTTTCGAAGAGGCTCTTTAGAGTTTTATTTTTTTTGTGAAGAGCTCCCTCGCTTCCGGTGAAACGTTCGCAGGCGATTTGTTTTATAATCCACAGGATTTTGCCAAGGTCTGGAGTAGAAAAATGGATACTTGTAGGATTATCGGGTTGCTATGAAGTCTTGCACATGCGAATATTTACGAATCTATACAAAAAAAAAAACTTTATTATGCTATCCTTACCCAAACATATGTTTTTAAAAATGTTATGTCTGTCTGTTTGAATATCTGTTTGTAAATTTTTTGTCCAAGCTGATCTTTGGAATGGCTAAACCGATTTAAACCATGAAGTCTTGGGCACCAACAGATATTTATATAAATAAATTAACATATTATAAGGTACTTAGGTTATGAATATTTATGATTGTATCTAATTGAATTCTTAAAAGCTTTTTAAAAAGGTACCAAAATCTGCTTTCAACTTCTGTAATAAAGGGCCCAACGATAAAGGATTTATTTTTATCACGAGTGCTGTTAGAAAGAAAGATTTACGGGGGTCTCTTCCCTTTGATATAAGCGGTTAAAAGAGAATCAGTGATACTGGATTTAAATTGAGCCAATAATACCTTTTTATGTTATAAATGCGAATTGACATACCAATTATTATTACCAAAGTAACCAAATTACACTCTAAATTGGATATTTGCCTTAAAGGTATATTTATTTCTTTTTGTTATATTGTTTAACACTAGAAAGACGGGCGGGGGTCTTTTGACCGTTTTTGGAATTCAGGGTTAGATAATTCCAAAACTATTAATTTTTGAGTCATATCCTCTCGTGACTTTTATTAAAATGGTTCAAATTTACATTTAAAAATGTTTACATTGTTATATAATCATTATATCATAAATAAATCATACATCTACCTACAAAGACGGCGTCGGTCATTTGATCCATGTGACTTTTGTTACAATAAACATATCCAATAGCGGGTCATCGTCGTCGTCGTCGTCTCAACCAATAGACGTCCACTGCTGGACATAGGTGTCTTGCAAAGATCGCCACAGAATACGACCTTGGGCCGCTTGCTTCCAGCGGCTGACAGCGAGTCGCTTGAGATCGTCCATCCATCTAGTAGCGGTCTTTCTACGCTTCGTTTACCGGTGCGAGGTCGCCACTCAAGCACCTTGGGACCCCAGCGTCCTACGGTTCTTCGAGCAATGTGCCCCGACCATTGCCACTTCAGGTTCGCGACTCGATGTGCTATGTCGGTAACTCTGGTTCTCCTGCTGATCTCCTCACTTCCGATTTGATCCCGCAGGGATACTCTTAGCATAGCTCTCTCCATCACCCGCTGAGTGACCCTGAGCCTTCTATGAGGCCCATTATTAGCGACCATGTCTCAGATTCATAAGTCATAGCGGGTAGACCATAATAATTTATATTAGACGAAGTTTGTAAAATATAATGAACACGATTGTATTTTATTTATTCTCTTGCTTTTGTCAAGTAAACAGTGTTATTCAGATGTGTTACTATGCCTCGACTTACTGATAGTCAAATATTAGCATCATTACAATTTTTGCCTGAAGATCAATCAGACAGTGAGAGTGAAGAGGTAGATAGATACCAAAATGATCCCGAAGAAGAGAGGCATACACCTGAATCAAGCTCTTCAAGTAGTGAAGACTCAGATGATAGTATACTATTAGGTTCAAATTTATACCTATTCCATTCCTGTTTGCAAAAACAAATCAAACAAGGTTTGCGACATAATAAGTAGAAAATCATTCCGTGGACAATGCAATCAGTCAAAAACTTTTATTTGTCATATTTGTAAGTAAAAGTATAAGTTGAAGTTAATAAAAACATAATTAATGTAAGTAAAATTGAAGCTGAATGTTTTTTTTTTTCACTTATTTGTTATAAGTTTTTGGGACATTTATTATATAAAAAACTATTTATAAAGCAAGTGGTCAAATGACCGCTCGCCGTCTTTCTTGGTAAGTCGATTTTTCCGTCTTTCTAGTGTTAAGGAACGTTTTTTTATATATAAATCGGTATATGTTCTTCTGACCCGGCTACGGCAGCCAATCTCAGAAGATACTTCGCAGAGGATATTACAGTGAACTCTCTATTCCAGATGCACTCTCTATTCCCTCACTCTCATAACTAATGGGACGCCATTCCAGTATGATCGGCAACGGATCGAACTCATGACAAACTCTCCGAAGTACAGTGTTACAATGTCAACTACCCAACTTGATCATTTGCTGGTCCAATACTGAGAATTCTTCGACACAAAAACAGTTCAATACAGTTTTTGAACGGATCCAAGCGGCTGATAAGTGAGGTATCTGCAGGCAAGCTGTCGGTAGGCTGATAGTGTAAAACATTGGTTTAATAAAACCATTTTATAAAAGCTACCTATCTCATATATTATTATAATAATTAAGAGAAGTAACCGGTACTTAATGTACAGATTGTGTGAATGTTAATATTAGGGTAATATTTATGAACGCGGTTAAAGCAAACAACGGAAAAGGGTGACAAATTGCCCAACTCGCTTACAATATGACGACAATGGCTGAACGATGAACTAACCTAAATGGTACACAAACGCTCCGCAACGGAAGCGCGATCTTTACAATTGCAACGTCTCCAATGCAACAATGCATCGCTTGTGAGCCTACTCGGGGGATTTGTGCCCTGCCAAACAATAGAACACGGAGTGTGTGATACAAGTCAACAGCAGAAGGCGGGAATTCATGAGATGTTTTACAGCTTTACAGCCCCCGCACACTGGGCGACTAGTGGTGGCGACTAGTTGCCGTCACAAGTCGCGGAAGAGATTTTTCATACATTTTCCTTGTGGCTCGAACGCGACCACTCGAGCGCTCAGTGTGCGGTGGTACGATCACACTAATATTATAAAGGCGAAAGTTTACGTATGTGTGTGTGTATATTTGTTACTCTTTAACGCCGCAACTATCGAGCCGATTTGGCTGAAATTTGGAATGGAGATAGATTATGACCTGACTCAACAATACTTTTTATCCTGGAAAAATCCACAGTTCCCACGGGATTTTGAAAAATCCGAAATCTATAGCTACAGTTATAGGAAGATTACTATAGCAAACTTCCTTGAGAGTAGGTATAGATTATGACCTGACTCAACAATACTTTTTATCCTGGAAAAATCCACAGTTCCCACGGGATTTTGAAAAATCCGAAATCTATAGCTACAGCTATAGGAAGATTACTATAGCAAACTTCCTTGACAGTAGGTATACAGGTTGGAAAATGGAGCGGGAACGGGAACCAGAAATCCATGATTCCCTCGGGATTTGTGAAAAACCGAAATTAACGCGGGCGAAGCCGCGGGCAGAAGCTAGTATAAAATGTATGAAAAATCTCTCCCGAGACTTGTAGCCGCCCACTAGTCGTCGCCCCTTGTGGCCCAGTATGCGGGGGCTGTTAAGGATTTCGTACTTAAAGGGTGCCAAATGGTACCCTATAATTAAGTCTTCGCTGTTTGTCTGTTTGTCCGTCTATCATACGGTACTGTAGCTTCAGAGATGATAGGTAGCCAGTTGAACTTTTCATAGAATACGTATTCTGGGAAAAGTTCAACTATGTGTATCAATTCGTATCTCACGCATTTTTGCACTTTCGACGTCCTCGCCTATAGCGCGGCAACAAGGTCACGCGTAAAACGCACTTCTAAGTACCTATTATTCAGTGTTCTGTGGTATTGCATCTATCACGGGGAGGTCGCTCAGGGGGTTTAAAATAAAAATCTCGAAAAAATTGTTTTTTTTTTTGTCTTATTAATTGTTTCTAGCTCTATCTTAAGGATGTTAATATAAGTTTCTTTAGTCAGATTGTAGTAGGTACATATTATGTATTTGATACCTAAAAGTGCAATAAAAAATAATAAAAATAAGGGTTCGTATAGTACTTAAAGCGTACGAATTGTTGGTCTGGCACTATAAGGATAGCTTTAACAAAATAGAAAAAAATAAATCTTTTTTTTATCTCTAGTATGTAATCGCCGTTTCTAAGCGATTGAGCCGTGATCTAAGCTCGCCCTAGAATTTAGGTTAGTCCAATACATGCAGGGATTTTTCCAATACATTTGTTTTTTTCACTTCAGTAGTTTTGCTTTCTTTGGAACGTATTATGCAATCACGCAATATTTTCGTTACTGACGTATAAACACGTTTACCTATTCTTTGTCATAGTCAATTGAAATGTTACATGAGCTTTGCATTTATTAGAGGACGCAATTTTATTTTTGGGACATGTGTGGGGGGTCAATAGAAGCTTAACCTCAAGTTTGTGGGGTCGCCAACCTTGTCCCCCGGCCGCCATCTTGGAAAACACTTTTTTCGCGATATCTCAGAAACTATGCGTCTTACAAAAAATTCGTAAAGACATAATTTGTAGCAAATTGTTTTGCCTACTAATATGTTTATATAATTTTTTGCCCTAAATTAAAAATTAAAGAAGTTATAAGCAAAATAGTGAGAAAATTTTTATAAAATCTTTTTTGCTCTATAACTTTTTTTATACATTTTACAAAAAAAAAATACCTCGGACCAATCAATTTTTTTTTATTTCATTCATTTAAAACGCTGTTACAGCGCTCCAAAGTTGACCGGGTTCGTCAATGCTCATGAGAATCCGGTCAAAACGAAATGTTTCAGCCACAGCCACAGCCTGGACCATCGAAAAAAAGTAGATTAGAGTAGCTAGCTAATAAGTGATAGATGAATATTATGATGTTGAAGATTACCTTATAAGCAAGATGTCCATGGAGTAGGCCTACAAAACAGTACAAGATTGGTCGGATTTTTTTTTTGTAAAATGTATAAAAAAAAGTTATAGAGCAAAAAAGGTTTTATAAAAATTTTCTCACTTTTTGGCTTATAACTTCTTTAATTTTTAATTTAGGGCAAAAAGTTATATAAACATATTTGTAGGCAAAACAATTTGCTACAAATTATGTCTTTACGAATTTTTTGTAAGACGCATAGTTTTCGAGATATCGCGAAAAAAGTGTTTTCCAAGATGGCGGCCGGGGGACAAGGGTAGCGACCCCACAAACTTGAGGTTAAGCTTCTATTGACCCCCCACAAATGTCCCAAAAATAAAATTGCGTCCTCTAATAAATGAAATATTCGGTCCTTAAATTGTAACATTTCAATGGATTATCAAACATTCTGTCTTTCTGATTTTCGAAAAATCAACAAAAACTTTCGTTTATGATTTTTGTTAGTAATAAAAATTTACTTCCTTTGTTTGAGTCATCGTCATCAACTGATAGACGTCCACTGCTGGACATAGATATCTTGTAGATACTCCCACACACCACGGTCTTGCGTCGCATTCACGGCGTCGCTTGTATCAGCCTGCAACTCGTCTGATGTTGTCAGTCCTAATCTGGCAACACTGCACATTACGGTGAGAAGTTCCAATTCAATTCCATTCCAATACCAAATACCTTGGGACCCCAACTTCTATTATTTCCTTGAACTATGTGCCCCACCCATTGTTACTTCAACTAATTCGCAACAACGTTAAACTATCCCTTGAATCTGTTGATCTGATTTGATTACGAAGAGAAACTCCGAGCATAGTTCTCACCATCGCCCCGTGAGTGACTCTGAACTTTTTTATGAGGTCCATAGTATTAGTAGCGACCTTGTCTCGGACCCGTATGCCATCACTGGTAACAACACTTTTCGAAAGCTTTGGTCTTGACGAGCATATGTCACGAAGCTTTCCGAACGTTGCCCAGCTGAGTTTGTTCAGAGTGCTTAGTCTCAGTTTGGAGCGCTCCAAAACTTTATAGTATACTATTGATCGAATGACAATGACTTCAGAGTAAAACGGACCTAAAATTGCTTATATTAAAGTTTCAGTTCGGCAATACATTCAGCATTCGAAAATAGCCAGTGCTCTGTAAGCCAGAAATGTTGTAAAATAAATATTCGAACTATTGAATTACGACTGTAAAATAAGAGTCTTTGGGTTCATTTTGCTCTGAAGTCATTTGTGATTCGATCAATAGTATACTATAAAGTTTTGGAGTGCTCCATACTGAGACTAAGCACTTGATGGTTGACGTCTTTCTCGAAATTCGACCTACCTACATAGCAGTACTGTGTGCTTCAGTTAATATTTAGTTATTTAATATTCTTCGTAACCCGTGGAACTGTTACAAGAATGTTAGATCAACATTTGCGTGATAAATCAGTAAACTTGTAAAGTAGCGCAAACTTAAATAGTTTAATATCTTTGAGTGCAAAGTTGATTTTGATACAACAAATTTGAACATTAATGATGTTTCCGAAGTTAGTTCAGCAGGGTTGCTAATAAATTAGCATAACTTTATAACAGACTAGAACTAGAGTCTAGTTCATATTATGGCATAGTACCTGTTTTGGCAACAGTTCACTTAGCTTAGCTTATTTCTAAAAGCGTACGGTAGTTCTTTGGCCTTTGAGAGTTTCGATTCGGCTAGTTCATTACCATAAAAGGCACTGACCAAGCAATACTTTTTTTCATAGCAGCTTATTTTGATACAACTTACCTACATATATTCAACTTTCAATAATATTCCGTTGTTCTTTATATTTTTCTGAAACATTTTTAGTTGAGTCTGTGGACTGTAGTCACTAATATTACTAAAATTAGATAAACCCTTTAAAATCTCAAAAGTAAATTCTAGGAATTTTACTTTACGGTATTTATTTTGCTCTCACAAAGCAATTTAATGTTGAAAACAAATGAATACGTAAAAAGTTAGGTACATAACTTAACTATGGACATGCTTTTGTGGTATTCTTTCAGTGTATTTGGGCGTAAGAAAAAATTTCACAATACTTAGTCTTTTAGTGATGAAATATAGATTTTCTTTTCCTTGAAAATTATACTCGTAGCAAAATAGCAATAGATAAGGTAATAAATATTTTACCAATATTTTATTTTCTATATCCCCGACACAATATTCCATACAAAAATCAATATAATATTAGAACTACAGTTAGTGTGAGCTTAGCGAAATGGATAAAAGCAGCATAACCACTCATATTCTAATGGATTTTTCTGGATTGAAACCAAAGCAATATCGGATCGGATTTAAATTTTTTAGTTTTCGAGCAAATCCTTATTGATGTTTTATCTAGATGTAGGTATGTACCAACATCTAACCGTATTTGTTTGTGTCCGTGTAAGAAATAGAAATGCTTTTGTTCCTCCAATTCTAAAAGCCCCGTTTCCTTGAAAATGAGAATTTCTTTCTATGTTACAATTGCCACGGATTTCATTCCGATAACTGCAGCAATCTCTTAGCAGGTGTAATGTTTCAGAGCCAATAAAACACACTTTTAGTTATTCTGGTAGGTATGCTATATATGCAAGGAGCTAGAACACGTCTGCACTCGCCAATGATCGGTAAGCGACTGACACGTCATTGTAGCCCGTGCATACACTACAGCAGGTACGGGTAATAAGAAATGAAATTACTTTTTTTATATAGATTTGTCCTTTACATCGATCACACTTGACGGTAAGTAAAGAGGTAGTCTAGCCAAACTACACGGTGCCCCGTTCATCGTTCATTTTTGCGATGAACGATGCACGATACGATATTTACTATGGCAAAGTGCCTGTGAACGATGAACGGTCGGTGTTTAGACGGTTCATTTTCGATGATTCATCGATGAAGCCTCAAAAATGAAAATGAAAAATGAAAAAAAGCAAAAATCCCGGAAAATGAACCCTCTAATTTGGGCTGCGCGCCTCTTGATTTAAATATACTAGGTATATAGTACGAAGGCTGGGAGGGCTCCAAATGTTAGCGATACTTATGTGGATATTTGGAACGAAGTAGCAAAGCATTTAGTGCACGTCCGTGGGATGTTAGATACTACCTACTAATACTAATACATACATAATACCTACCTACAAATATCTACTAATAATACTAATCCCTAATCCATACTTACTTTTAAGTGAGAAAATAACTCTGTTTGTCTGTTATCATTTCCCCGCTCCCCCGCTGAACGAATCTTATCGTTTGGTATAGAAATAGTTTGCATTCTAGAGATGGACTCAGGCCACTTTTAGGTATACTGAAAAATCCAAGACTGCCCGTGGGATTTAAAAAAAATCAGCCAAGTGCGAGTCGGGCCTCACCCTTTCAGGGTCCCGTACATAATTATGAACAATATAATATTTTGGGTCTAAGAAATATTTAATTTCCGAGCTAGACATCGCAACAAACCGTGAAAGAAAAACCCAAAAAAATATTCGTTTATTTTGGTCACAGCTTATAAACTATTTAATAAATCGTTGTTTTTAGTATTTGTTGTTTAAATAGAGCATATAGTACATAATATACTGAAATATCATATTCCCAACTAGTTTAGTTTTTGAGATAGCCCCCGTCACAAAAATGGTCTAAAACTGACAACTTTGATGGCCTCCCATTCCCTTATTTTTTGAGATAAAAATTAAAAAAATATATATTTGTACTCTACTTAATGAGCTCTAAACAATGATACCCCACAAGCTAGGGTAAAGAAAATTTTTTTTTTCCGGCTCCTTTTTCATGTATGGGAGCCCCCCTGTAAAATAATTTAATTCAATTTCTAATTCAATATTTGATTTTGGGTTAACGTTTCACACTAAATACCAAAATTTCAGGTTTGTAACTCATTTCGTCTGCGAGCTAGAGACCTGTGACCGGCGGACAGACGGACAGACAGACAGACAGACAGACAGACAGACAGACAGACAGACAGACAGCCGAGTGACATTAATAGGGCTCCGTTTTTACCCTTCGGGTACGGAACCCTAAAAACTAAATCCACACGCACGAAGTAGGGGCAGCATCGGCTAAGACCTACACAATATTGTATTAAAAAAATGCTCGTACAGTTATTTGATTTTAACGTCTAGTTTCGTTAACGTTAACGTTTCAACTTCTATGCCTAGACTATGCCTATTAACCCTATTCTACTATATGTACCTAACTATCTTTAAAAAAATTCCTCTCACGTTCAAAAGCTCTTCACGAAGGACCTTCAAATCCAACCAAACTCATTCAAATATTTCAAACGCGTTCCAAAGGTTAATTAAATAGTCAAAGACTAAATTCACAGTTCCATTCATTGGAAAACCAACCCTATTTGTTTCGAACTCAAGGCTGATTATGGTCGGTATGTTGGATTAAATTCTATCAAACATGCAATAAATTTTGAACCTTATTGCATACGCCATGAAAACAAACGCTGGTCCATAATTGAGTCATCCGAACTTCATCAAAATATAGTTGGAGCCGGGAGGAATATTGGCAACGGCTAATGCTTTGTTGTTTACGCGGCGGGAATTCCTATTGTATCTTCGTCTCCTTTCTCTGACTTTTTCATAGAATAGAATAGAATAGAATAGAAAAGTTTTTTATTCAAATAAACTTTTACAAGTGCTTTTGAATAGTCAGATGAATCTACCACTGGTTCGGAATGCCGTTCCAACCGAGAAGAACCAGCAAGAAACTCGGCGGTTGCTCTTTTCCAAATTTACATAGATATATTCATTTAATAATATGCATATTATTATATTAAGTATATTTATTTAATTTAATGATAATATTCATAGACATATTTTATTTAATAATATACAGTTTGAACACCGAATAGGTATTTTAATCTCACATAGCTTTTTTGCGTAGAGCTTTTACTTTTTATGGTTTAGAAGGTAATAAAAACATCGTTTTTGGTATTCGAAAAATTCTTTTCACTCACGGCAAAAATAGTATGTGATTTAATTCTAATAATACTTAATTCCACAAAAATGAAGACAACTCGAAAAATATGATTTTACTACAACAAAAGAACATTAATAAAGGGATTTTCAGAATGCAGAACCTCATGATTTGTGCGCAAGGTTCTAGAACTTTTACGATTCCAAATGCGGTTTTACGTCAAGATGTGATAAATCCATGAACTCTCACGATATCTGAACGGTGTTGGATCAACGATGTTCGACCGAATAATATAACAAGATGTAAGTATGTAGTTTAAGGAAAATTAAAAAGACTTCAATATAATATCATAAAATTTGAAGAGTTCCCTCGATTTCTTGAGAATCCCATTATTAGATTCTGGCTTGATGACCATGGGACCATCTTTGAAGTATACCCTCTCAAAAGAAAAAAGAAATTTCCAAATATGTCCAGAAGTGATAACATGCGACGCACGAGAAAATTATCTCTACACTTTTTCTCGACGAATACAATAGAATTTGACGAGAAAAAGTGTAGAGATAATTTTCTCGTGTGTCGCATGTTAGCCCTGCAGGCGTCTTTGAGTAATTGGGGAACATACATAAAAAATATTCCGACGAATTGAGGCCTGAACCTCCTTTTTTGAAGTCGGTTAAAAAGCCACTTACAAGAAAACGCAGCAAAGTGAACAAACTACTCGTGTAGAGCGGTCTAAATTTTGTTTGTACGGATTATATATTTGCTCAGCAAATACAAACTTTCATATATCCATTAATGCTCTACGGAAAAGATGGTTTGATTCTACGCAATTTCATAAGCTTAGTACACATTGAATTACCTACTTCTAGCTGACAATGTTCATACAATCTATACATCTATACATATAATAAAATCGTAGACTTGCCGTATCTGTACATTGAAGATTTTTTGCAAAATAATAACTGGGGGATGTTAGGGATAAGTAATAGAACGTAAAAAAGCTATTTTTGAAATTTTTGTCTGTTTGTCTGTTTGTCTGTATGTTTGTGCGCGCATCACGCAAAAACTACTGAATGGATTAAAACGAAACTTGGTACGATTTAAGTTCATACTACGGAGTAACATATAGGATACTTTTTATCCCGAAATTCAGCACGGTTCCTTAGGGAGAGGAGATGAAAGTTAAAACGTGTATTTAGCTGTAATTCAATAACGCGTGGTCTGATTTCATTCATTCTTTTTTTGTTACAAAATAGATAGGTACTTTAAAGATTACCAACTAATCTCTAAAAGGCTGGATCAATTTTGATGGGACTTTCACTGGTGGATGTTTACATTTTGATCTACCTAAACATCCGCTATTGAACTTTTAACAATTTTTAGCATGATATGAGCTCAAAGGAGCTTAGGAAAAACAAAATGATTCCTGCGGGATTTTTAAAAACCAATATATATCCACGCGAACGAAGTCGCGGGTGTCCGCTTGTAACATAATAATAATGTAATGATAAGTGCTAATTAACAAATAATTGGCTCATATTCGAATGGAAAGCTCTATACCTATTTACAAAACGTCAAGCTTCTTTTAGAGATTATATTCAATCGAATAAGCAATAATGTATATTATTATTGTCACAGATATAAACTACTAATCCAGAGCCTGAAAAGTATGAGATAAAAATATTCTGGGTACCTAATATTATGTTAAAGTACTCATATCTTTAAAAAATTTCCTTGTCAAGTCTCTGAATTACTCCCCATAAAATTAAAGCTTGTCATGAAACTATTTCAGTCTAGACAGAAAAAGAACTTCTACACAAAAGGTTCACAAAGAGGTTTATTTTTGAAGAAAAGCTTCGAATATAAACCACTCAAAGCAAGCGAAACATGCAATGAAATGCACTGAGTTTCCCAACTCATAAAACGGAATGATATTCACCTACAATAACATGTCTGCACCCGGCTTAATGTACCGCAATATTACCTCAACTACATTTTTCGAATATGTTAAGGTTGTGCCATATGAGTGGAGTTCTTGTGTAATGTAACCTGTATCAATACGGTATGATGGATTGCACAAACTAACTATAAATATATGTATGTATTTTATAGTGCCGCACAATCTGATCAGGTAAAAGAATTTTTATAATATATCTTCGATCTTACTTAACAACGCTCTTAATCAACAAACAATAGCTCCTTTTGGCATTTACTCTGTATTTAATCAAATTGATTTACCATTTGATACGCAACGACTAGACATTGCTTCACACCTCATCTTTCTGTTGTTTAAATAGAACCTAGAAAATAAGGGTCCCATGCGTATATACTTAGTTATTATATCAAGAATATCGAAGGTGTGCCTTTCTAATTTGTTAATTTTTCACGTGATCTTGACAAAAGGTACATAATAAACCTTCATAATAATAATTATGTTGCAACTACTTCGAACCCATTAGAATCACGTAATTTTGATCTACGATTTGTTAGCGCCGCATATTACTTTTACACGCATGTAGGCGTTGCTTGCAAGCACTCGTACAGTGTGATCGCACCATAACAATTTGCAATATATAATATCTCGAAAGTTCGCTAAGCTGGTGCCAGCTTAGCGAATTATTACCATTGCCAAATGTATATACAAGTGTGAATTTTTATTATAGCGCTCCTGCAAAGGCTTGGTGGGAGCTGGAATTTATTTCGCAATAGTAACATTGCTGCAGTATATTTTCTTACTAGGAACTGTAGATTGGTGTTTGTTTTTGTTTGATATAGCTTGTAGTTTTTTCACTTGCATTTAGGTACATAAGTGCGAACCACTAAGATAGCAGGAATTGATAATATTACTTATTTTTATATTTTTATATTTATTTTTATATTACTTTTAATATTTATTATATAAATACTCTCTTTTATGCAAAGACATTCTCTACGTTGGATAAAGAACAGGCACGTAGAATAATGTAAACAATCCCAGGTTGGAAGCAAACAAGATTGCCTGTCTAGCAACAACATTCAGTCTTATATTTGTTTGTACTTTACGTGGTTTTCCAAACTTGTTTAGCATATAATATGTATATGCAAATAAATACTTTGTACACACATAGGTAGTCTTTACTTACGATGCGTTATAGAATGTTATTGATAAGCGCTGATATCTATTATAAACTTCGTAGTATACGATCAAACATATATTTTAGTAAGAGGGTTTATGAAGCAGAACACATTCGAGTATACCATAATTTTTTTCTGTCTTTTTCATCCATTTTTCATTTTATTTCCCACTTCACCACTAATTTCTGCGACTTCGTTCACGTAGATATAAGTTTTTTAATCCCGTGGGTTACTCTTTTATTTTACGGGATAAAAAGTATCCTTTGCGCGTCTCTAGGATGCAAGCCATCCATGTGCCATTCATCAAGATCTATTTCAAGCGGTTGAACCGTGAAAGGGTAACAGATAGTCAAACAAAGTTGTTTTCGCATTTAAATATCTATAACTTTAGTATGTAGTGGATAGATGTATATAGCAAATTAATTTATCTTTAGTCAAATGTAGAACATTTTTCCACTCCGTTATTCTTTCGATGAAGCGAATAACAGAGCCTTTTTTCAAATTAAACGAAACAGAGAAAATATCCACGTGTATTTTCCAACGCCACCGGGCATATTAAGTTTTTCTTTGTTTTCAGAAAGGCCTCAGCTTCTGTTATGTACTGGGCGAAGTTTCTTTGACAATATTCGGTCTAGAATTTTTTATATTATTAATACCTAATTATTGTCTTCTCTACTGATAGTATTAAAAAAGTTATTGACTGTTTAACTAACTCTCTAAGATAATGAAGATGAAGATGAAGAACGCACAACAGACCTGCATGGTTTACGTGCGGACACCTGCCCAGAATGAAGATGAACTCTCTAAGATAGAGATAGAGATAACTAAGATAGAATTAATATTCGTCTCCGCTACGACCTAGAAGGAGCAGCGTGTACAGGTGAAGTGCAGCTACAAATGGTACGCCATATTGGCGTACACGAGTATCCACTAATATGCATATAGCTATAAGTTATGCATGTATATTTATCAAAGCAACATTCTAGACTGTATAAAATATTTTTTTCTATTAATCGGGTAAAAGTTATGAGTCTGGCATCATAATTCTAACACGCACACAAGCGTCGTTGCATGTAATCAATACACACTTCGGTATTGCGTGTCGCATTCAGCGAGCTACTCTTCTTAGATAGTGCTCCGTCTTGGTAGTCTAAGTTTTTATCATTTATTTCTAACAACAAGCTGTTGGAAATAAATGATGCCCGCGACTTCCAACCGTCTTGTTTTTGCCTTTATCATAGTTCTTGATGACTATAACTTACTCTACTCTACTATTACTTACTCTCTCGGTTTAGCGATATCAACATTCTTCTTTTTCTTTAGGTCCTTATACCACGCTATGTGGGATCGGCACAACGTCTTCATATTCCACTCACTTCGTACGTCAACGCATCGTTCACCCTTTTTACACGCATATCCTCTTTCACACACTCTATCCATCTTTTCTTTGGTCTTCCTTTACTCTTTTTTCCCCCACATACACATATTTAAACCCACATCGATAGCACGACTGACTATTTTAGACAATCTTAAACTATACTTATTAACTATATTATTTATTTATTTATTTATTTAATTTAATTGGACTTTCTATTTAAATCTAGGAAATTGTTTTTTTTACTTGGTTTCATTTAATAATTATTATTTCTATATTTTAATTTAATTGGACTTTATTTATATTGGATATTGTACCTATTCAATTCAATTGTACTAAATATTCATATTTCAATTATGTTTAGTATTAGTATAAAATATAAGAAAACAGATTTTTTGCAATGCCCTGATGTGGTCTCATGTTCATTATATAACATTAATGCAAATAAATGTAATAAAAACATATCCTTACATAGTTTTAAGTGCGTCTACTATCGAAACCACCTTTAATAGTCTCACAAGTCTACTGAATAAATGTGAGTTTTGCTACCGCCTTTATCCCACAGCGCCAAGGGGCATGTTCAGCAAATCTCGATCTCGCTGTTTAATGCACGCCCGCTGTAAACAATACCGTTATTGTGGCCGCTAGAGATCTGACGCCGCTCGCTCCGCTTTCCATATTATTTTTCATAATAATATCTTTGCAGCGCTTTTGCTGAAAGAATATTTAAATTATTGCACTCTATTAAAATATATTTGAATATTTATTCATCGTCATTATCAACCCATTACCAGTCCACTACAGGACACGGGTATTCTTTCAGAATGATAAGGATACAAGTCGAAGTACCTCACGCTGGTCAAGTGCGGATTGGTAGAATCCAAATTGGTGGAACGAGTTAAAGCTTGGATTTAACTCGTTCCAGCAATGCGCAAGACGGCATTTCAATCATGTACATTAATAATAATAATTGTTATAATGTTTTTTTAAAAAAAAGAGCAACCGCCGAGTTTCTTGCAGGTTCTTCTCGGCTGGAACTGCATTCCGAACCTGTGGTAGATTCAATTGACGATTCAAAAGTACTTGTAAAAGTTTATTTGAATAAAAAACTTTTCTATTCTATTCTATTCAAACGCCTCTGAGAACATTATGAAGAACTCTTAGGTATGCTGGTTTTCTCACGATGTTTTCCTTCATCGTTGAAGCAAGTGACATTTACTTGCTTAAAAAGCACTCACCTCCAAAAAGATAGAGGTGCGTGCTAGGGATCGAATTTAGTCCCTCCACAAGGGAGGCGAAGTCTTAACCACTTTCACCTATCAGTGGCTTTCACCGCTTTACTAGGCTACCAAACACGTGAAGCTAAAATCTAGTCAGGACATTTTAGATAAAGATTTTTTTACCCTTATTAACTTAAGAAAGATCACAATGCTACATTAATAATTGAACAAGCGTATACAAGAGAATAAAAGGTGATAGCCTAGTGGTTAGGACGACCGACTTCTAATCGGAGGTCGTGGGTTCGATCCCGGGCACGCACCTCTAACTTTTCGGAGTTATGTGCGTTTTAAGTATTTAAATATCACTTGCTTTAACGGTGAAGGAAAACATCGTGAGGAAACCTGCATGCCTGAGAATTCTCCATAACGTTCTCAAAGGTGTGTGAAGTCTGCCAATCTGCTTGGCCAGCGTGGTAGACTATGGCCAAAACCCTTCTCACTCTGAGAGGAGACCCGTGCTCTGTAGTGAGCCGGTAATGGGTTGATCATGATGATGATGATGATGATGATACAAGAGAAAGTCACAAAAAAGTCTTAGGTAATATTATACAACTGATGTTCAGATTGTGCAACATTTCGTGTAATCAATCGGATCAAAATTTTGTTTATAAATTAATAATTATGGTTACATTTCATTAGCCTTGCTAAACAGTTATTACCCGTGCACTCATCGCGTGCCATTGTGCTGTGTTTGATTAATTTATATTGGCTCATTCGCGTATTCATGGGGATTTTAATGGATGTATGAATTATTCCAGCGATGTGGAATTTAATGGAATACCTAGCTTCAAAGTTGCTCGGCGCTCCGTGCTCCCGAACTAAAGCATAACTTTGGTGAGCAGAAAGCATTAGATATGAATAAGCAAAGTGAATTTTGATGTCGTAATTTTGCATTGTTACGAGTATGTACCTATTTGTTATACGTACCTACTTAGCCATCCTATATACAAATGGAGCAAGTTTTACAGGTGGATTCACGATCAGTCAGTTTGCGTCAAAAATGGCGTGACATAGGTGTCTTCAAGTCAAACTTCGACGTGGTGACAGCCCACAGATATTTCATAGCCATAGTTTCATGGCTGCCATAATCTACTTACACCTTCGAGCCATTTTTTTTTATTCAACTACAAGTTAGCCCTTGACTGCAATCTCACCTGATGGTAAGTGATGATGCAGTCTAAGATGGAAGCGGGTAAACTTTGAAGAGGTATGCATACCTATCCCTGATCAGTTTCTACACGGCATTGTACCGGAACGCTGAATCACTTGCCGGCACGACTTTGTCGGTAGGGTGGTAACTAGCCACGGCTAAAGCCTCCCACCAGACCAGACCAGAGACAATTTAGAAAGTATAAAATCCCAAATTGCCCCTGCCGGGAATCGAACCCGGGACCTCCCACTTATAAGACCACAGCGCTCACCACTGCTCCAGGGAGGTCGTCAAAACGTGATGACGCCATGCTTTTGTCCGTGAGTGTGAATTGTGTGCACCGTGGTACCACGCCACGAAGCTCGTGAATATGCGAGCTCACATCCAATTGTGTTCAATCCGCTAGAGAATTTGGAATTCCTAAATTCTAAGTTCTCAAAAGTGAATCCATAAGTTGTCTAAATTATTCGCATGGAGGCCATTTGACCAGGCCATTTCAGTCACACCAAATGGCTTGACCGTGATTGCCTAGCTTTACGTTTCCTATTTTTTTTTTTTAATAATTGAATATTACTCAATACTAGTATTATCAACGTGAAAGTGTATATTTATCTGTTACCTTTTCATGATTCAAACGCTGAACCGATTTTCGGAACTGATAAAAAATATTATTAAAGACTGACGTTTAAAAAGTTTACGCTCGTAAGAAATCTTCGGGGAAAAATACGCTAGCGCTGGCA
The DNA here is from genome assembly GCA_920104075.1 of Melanargia galathea. Classification (NCBI taxonomy): domain Eukaryota; kingdom Metazoa; phylum Arthropoda; class Insecta; order Lepidoptera; family Nymphalidae; genus Melanargia; species Melanargia galathea. The sequence goes on from OV049869.1 coordinate 5,233,168, forward strand.
ATAATCTAGAGTGGTTTCGAGAAACATGAATTTAGTATGAAGATTATTCCTTTCTGACGCAGTGATGCGTCTTATCTAAATCTCAAAGGGAAAGAATGTCAGTGCTGAAATAGAAACGGAATTCCCGGACGGAAATGCATACTGCCAATGTGTCAATAGATTAGCTATTAATATAGCTAAAGGCATCCAAGACTGTGTCTACCGTGCATAAATAAGCGGGAGGTCCCGGGTTCAATTTCCGGTAGGTGTTAATTTAGAATTTATGATTTTTAAATTGCTATGGTGGTGGCTAGTTGCTATCCCATTGGCAAACACCAAGCGAATTCAACGTTCCGGTACGATGCCATGTAGATAGCGATTTGGGGTACGGTATAACTGCCATCCCTCTGAAGGTCAGCCTGCTATCATCTTTGACTGCATCGACACTTATCACTAAATGAAATCGTCTGTCAAGGACTATAAAAAAATCAATTAACGCCACGTTTGTCAAATGTATCAATATCAAGGAGAGATAACGATCAGTCGTTATTTTTTGCGAACCCTTCAACTTGCGAACTCAGAATCAGTTTTGGGTTCGCAAGTACAGCTCTTCGGTGCAAAATATGTCAGTCTGCCAGCGCTAAGTGCTTTGAATCCATAATTGATCCATTCGGAACTCAATCCCGGGTCCACCCACAACTCTACGCCAGAGCAGCTGGGTTATTCTGTAACTTAGTTAGCAACTGAAAATAGTTGCCAACGAATTAGTTTGATATACATTGCTGCTTTACTGTAGGAAATATAAAGTGTTTTCATAATTTTACACAGTAAAGCAGCAATGTATATCGAACTAATTCGTTGGCAACTATTTTCAGTTGCTAACTAAGTTACAGAATAACCCCCCAGGTAATGCAACATACATTGATCTTGCGTCATAAGGAAACTGCGCCAACATCGAAAAGTCCAATTGTGAATTATGGTTCCCTCCATAACTAACTGTCACGACCACCCGCTTACATTCCAAATAGCTTTGTGAACGTTTCTTTGAAGTTACCGAACAAGAAACGGGGACTGGGGTGTGACCAAAGCCAGAATCAAGGAAAATAGAATACAACGATGTAATAAAAACGTTTGTAAAAAGGGTTTCCTGTTAAGAAATTGGGCAAACGTTTATTTAAGCGTTCGCAGTATATCCTTATTTAAAGACAGGGCGCGCAGTTTGCTGAACCGATATAGATACGTCGGGGTTCCAACTTCCAGGTGCTGGAATGGCAATATTGGCAACCTCGCACTGGAAAGAGCTGGTGGTGACAGGAAAGAGTTCCCACTACCAATTTCTAATATGCTGGGATTGCAACAAAGGCAAGTTTCCATTGGAAAGTAGCAGGAGGTCACAGGAAAGAGTCCCTACTAGGTCCCTAAGTCCCCCTAAGTCCCTACCGATGATATAGACTAAACGCAGGAAGCTGCTGCCTTATTTAATTAAGTCGGTAAATCAGAGAGAGTGCTTGCTTTAACTGTGCTTTAATTAATATATTGTTTAGTGTGAAGATGTTAAATTAACGTTATCTAGAAAAGTTACAGTCAAGGGTGGGCTCAGATCCTAAAATACCATTGCATCTTTAAAGTAAAAAAGATCTAAGCAGTGGTAACCTAATACCTATACAGAGGTCCGTAGATATATAAATCATTATTACCATTAGAAACGAATGAAAGGAAACGTACCGTATGTATTCATGGAATATCAATTAGAACGCCAGGGGTGAGAATCTTTGCAGATATAAGGAAAGCCACAATTGATTTCCAACTGGTAAGACTTGTACGCGCACCGCATTGCTAATCAGACTATATTATTGATGGGGAAAGGGTAGTGGGCACTGGTGACCCATTTAGACGCGGTCGTGAATAAATACGCAACCGATCAGCTCGATGCTGTGTAAAGAATAGATTGTGACCTCTATAAATCTTACGTTCGTTGCCGGGGGGTCGAAGGAGTCACAAACACGTACGGCCAAGTCATAGGAGTAAGCGGTTCGCTGATTTGATGTCAAATACCCACCACTACATTAAAACTAAGAGTGAATAGGAATACACTCAGACGCACTCTGGTATACAGCTGCATTATTATTTTCTCTTTAGTGTGTTCAATTTAGTATAAAGTGCAATGTACAAAAAAATCACATTAAATCTGGAGTTTGCAGCGACTGCTGCGCGAACTATGCGAAACCTACACAATACAGTAGCAAAGCGTTTTGTATATAGAAACGGGCTCTTAATTCTAGGCTTTGCTCAGAAAAAGACGTTTAACAATTAGATAAAATATTTTTAACTGCATACACACAAAGAAAAATATTATAACAACTAGGTGCTATTTCGCATGCAAAAGAAGTATTATCCCTTAAAACGATCTCTCAATAACAACCTAGCTTATACATATGTACTTATATTTATTTTGTATTCATCCCGTAATGATTTGTCTTCTTCTTTCGAACCACAGAAGGAGAAAAACCTTGTGTAACCAATTGTGTAACTATTCACGGTTATTCAACGTTTATTAGTGAGGCCGTTTGAGTTTAAATCTAAAAAGTTGAACCACCAATTGAGTTTATGAAACCAATAATTTGATTTGTCATGCTAAATTTTCCTAAAAAGCCCGACACTCAATATTGTGGCTGCCCAAACAAATTTCCATTTATATTTCCACCCTTAATTAAACGTCAAACTTAATTTGCATTCAAATAAAGCAATTTCCCGCTCGTATCTTCTCGCTCGAACCAATCCTACGGGATTTGAACGGAGAGAATTTTTGTATCGAACCCTTAGTTATGCTAATACGAATGACCGGGCTCCCCCGAATAAGGGAATAAATTGCGGTCTCCGACTGTGACTATGAATAAATTTATCGGTCTATTGGGAGGCCGTGTTCCATACTAAGTGACATGTATCACGTCATTGGGTCCAAAGAGCCTTATGTTTACATTGGCCCAACGCGCTTGGCCAAGTAGGTACCTACTGAGCTAATTTCCGCGTGCGGCAAGCGTAGGCCAAATTTTGTCATAAAAGATCTTGGTGTTATTCACAAGGAGCGTTAACACGTTGGCCCGCGTTCGCCAAAAGCATTGGAAGAATTTTTGTATGTATTATATGTTGTTATATTGTATTGTATTATACGTTGTAGAATTCGATTACGTGAATTTTACCTAACTGTACCTAATACCTAACTGTAGATTTTAACCTAACTGTGCGATCACGCACAGGTAACAAAGGTGCTTCTTACATTACTTATTTAATTATTGATTCAATTCATATTTTTAAATTGTTTCTACATACTCTATTAAATTGCAATATTTTTAAATAAGAAATTTAAGTCGAATTGCTTGAACCTTTGCTTCCTGAAACACGATTTAATTTCAGGATTACGGATCCCACGAAACGGAATGCGGCAGATTTAAATAAATCCAAAGAGACGTCTAATTTCAAATAGCACCAGTGCGCTTGCTCCAATCCTTATATGTATATAAAGTCAATTCATCCTGTCAGCTTATTTGGAAGTGAAACCTCAAAAAACTCTCAATAAAGTTTATTCAAGTTTTCACTAATAAGATGATTATTTTTTCGAAGAAAGTATAATTATCTGTAAAAACAATAGTAATAAAGTTGTGTAGCACTAAATTTTGGCACACAATGTACTTAAAAAATAGCAATTGAAAAACATTATGATTTGAATTGATGCTTGAAACTCCATCCATCCATCCAATCAAAATTCACTGATCCGATGAAATCGGTCATGTCTAATTAAAATAAATCCATTTGAACGTTCAATTTTAACAAACGGTGCTGGGTGTATTCATATTAGATGATACAATACTACAATAAAAAGTCTTTTTACTAAAAAGAGGACCAACATCCTCGGCCAATGTACTCGGCCAAAACGGACAGTGCCACTTGGCATATATTTGTCACGTGTTACCAACGAGCTTGACGAGTTAATTTGACTTAATACAAAGATGTTTAATGAAAGACGCAGTTCGAAAACAGCGTTTACAATTTAGCCGACACCTACCAATTTGGTCAATGTGTACTGGAACCCACAGTTTTTGATTTGAGCTTTTGGTGAATTTTATTCATGGCAAAAGTTTTCTTGAAACTAGGCTCATGGGTTCCATCCAAACTGATTAAAGTATATGCGCTGTTCCGTAAAACAAGCGTCTAGATTAAAAATAAGAAATATTGTTACAGTGAGTAGAACAAGAAATACTTTATTTATTTACTAGCTTTCGCCCGCGGCTTCGTCTGCGTAAATTTCGGTTTTTTACAAATTCTGAGGGAATCGTGGATTTCCGGTTCCCGTTTCCGCTCCCTTTTCCAACCTTCCTATACCTACTTTCAAGTAAGTTTGCTATAGTGATCTACCCTATAGCTGTAGATTTCGGGATCGGGATCCGAGCGGGAACCAAAATCCCACGGGAACTGTGGATTTTTCCAGAATAAAAGTAGCCCTGTTGTTAAGTCAGAGCATAATCTATCTCCATTCAAAATTTTAGCCAAATCGGTTCTGTAGTTGCGGCGTTATAGAGTAACAAACATACACACATACATATACACAAACTTTCGTCTTTATAATATTATACTGCGACTAGAATTTGCCTGCGACTTTTCCGCGTAACAATCATTAATATTTTTCCATACAAACTTTCGTCCCCTACTTTACCTTAATAATAATAATAATAATTACCTCCCGACCGAATTTCGGCCACGGCAACCAATCTCAACCGAGGCCGAGACTAGCCAACCACGCATTAGATATTTAGTGCACAAGTGTGTGCACATGGCGAACTATCACAATTCAATCGGCCAACTTTTAAATTGGACGTAGGTAATTGGAAGGGAATTTCGATTCTGATAAAATCGTCGTCAAATTATTTAGTTGAACGATTCAGTTGGTTATGATGTGCGGGGCGTCATAAGTCACTGTGTTTATCAGTATATACACTGCGATTTAGTTGGCCAACTTGAAATTGTATGTCTGCGGGGTCTCTGAGATGACACTTGTTCAAACTCAGGGATGTATCGCTTGGCCACCGAGGAAGTTATAGTTCAATAATGAACAATATTTCTATCAAAATTAATATATATTTCATAAGCTTGTTCATGAAACCTGTTAATTCTGCGTGAGGAACTCAGCTTAAAAGGCAAAATCAAGAAAAAATCAACTATCTATGTGCGTATACAATTTAAATTCAGTAATCCCTTCGAATTTCTATAGAATCGTGGGCATAAATCCACTCTGATTAAAAAAATAAATCCACAAGGATGCGTCCAATTTCAATTAGCAATGCTGCGTGTGCCCGGATTAATTATAAGTAATTATAGACTCACCTTTTAATTTTGCCGCTATAAAGTCAGATTCCATTTGGCTTTACCTCCAAGGGGTAGTCTTCGGTGAAGTTTTTGTGAAAACAAGGGGAGGCAAATTAATTTTTTTGCGACTTAAGGGTAAAAGGGTTCGTTCGAGAGAATATTTTTTAAAAAAAAGTTCAAAGCATTAATATTATACATTGCTGTTAGCAAAACATAAACATCACGCGACTAGATAGTTACATAAAATTATTATTAAGTATATTATATTTTATTCTGTGACTTAAATTCGGTAGAGGCACAGCGCTATCTTTGTTAAATAAATAACAAGATTTTGTGAATACCTCACACCTCAAGCCTTGAGTTGAGCTATTCATAACTCGATTATGTATTATTCATGCTGAATTTACGTGTTTTAACGTTTTAGATTTAAGGTAGAGATAACACGAGAGGGCGGCGGTGAACCTAAAGCATGTTTCAATAATGAAAAAACGTATCACACACCTATCTGTTTTTTATCGTATTTATTTACATACGTGAAAACAACAGCGTTAGAATCCTTAAGTAGTTGACATGTGTGGGACGACCTCCTGGCGCCCGTGTTGCCAGCTACGTATTACTTGAGTACCTAGGTACCTTCATGGTAAGAATGAATGGCATCTTCTAGGCAAGCGCGCTCTTATATAGCCTCATCGTCGTTTTCCATACGGTGTGATTATCTTCAAGAGCCTGTAATAAGGCAGGTGAAACTGAAGAGGCATGTAGGGGACATATTATAGCTAGATGAGTCGATAAAGGACCCCAACGACCTAAGGCAAAGCTGCACTGAAAAACGTAACTTTGCAAGACCTTTAGATGGGCAGTGTCGATCTCAATCTACGAGCCACTAGACACAAATAGCAAAGTCGAGGTCTTCTGGAGTAGTAGAACTGATCGACTATCAATTGAAATGACGACCTCCCTGATGCAGTGGTGACGGCTTTGGTCTTATAAGTGCTTATAAGTGGGAGGTTCCACTTAAAAGACCAGGTTCCTGGCAGGGGCAATTGGTGAATTTATAATTTCTATTAAATGGTCTCTGATCTGGTCAGGTAGCAGGCTTCAGTCATGGTTAGTTACCACCTTACCTTAAAGTAAGGTAAGCATGACTTTTCTGGGCAGCGTTCCGGTACCAGCTGGGTTATTCTTTAACTTAGTTATCAACTGAAAATAGTTGCCAACGAATTAGTTTGATATACATTACTGCTTTACTGTGGGAAATATAAAGTGTTTTCATAATTTTACACAGTAAAGCAGCAATGTATATCGAACTAATTCGTTGGCAACTATTTTCAGTTGCTAACTAAGTTACAGAATAACCCCCCAGGTCGCGTAGAAACTGATGAGGTGAATGTGTTGAACCTAAACTGCCATACCTTGTCTCACTTAACACCAGGCGAAATTGCAGTGAAGGGCTAACTTGTAGATGAAAAATTGGTTGTCTCTATATTACGGACGATAATTTTACGTGATAACGTCATAGGAACACAATGAGAAATGATTGCTTCATAACTTCACAAGTCGAACGCTTAGTTCCGCGCTCACTATGGGTACGTGCGTTGCTATGTCAATGGTATGGTACGTGATAATGAGTCATGCTTTTTCTTGCGTGCGGCTGGCGTTCATCGATTTATAAGACGTTCATCATCATCATCATGATTAACCCATTACCGGCTCACTACAGAGCACGTATAAGACGTACACATATAAGACGTTATCACGTCAAAAATGACGATGACGATATGGCACACTGTACGTGACCATAAAATATACATTTTTGTTATTTAATTTTTAATTATGTCAAATCAAATGTTTTATATTTGTCACCTTGTTGAGATAGCAAATACGTGATTAATTTATGTTACGACGCTCTACTGTTAAATAACTTCCTTGTAAATTTTAGTATATAAGATGTAAATAATTCTGTAAATACATGCTATTACAACACGGGTCTGGTGTGTACATTATTCACCTCTCCCTGCTCTTCAAGTTTGCGCCAGCAGCGCAACAGTGGTGACCCCGACGTGATTCTGCCCGACGTGATTCTGCCCGTCGTAATTCTACGTGAAAGCTATCGTCTCCAAGACAACGTGATCGCCAAGATCGTGGTAAGCCCGACCTAATCGTCAAGATATCGCGGTAAGCCCGATCTGATCACCAACAAGCTATTGTCGTCGCCAACGTGAAGACATCGTCGTCAAGACCAACGTGCTCGACAAGATATCGTGGTCAATAACTCGACGTGAAACAACATGGCTCTTCCAATGCTCATACCTTCAAGAAGCTCCGCCACGGCCAACACTCCGGACCCATCCGACTCCAGCACCGACCTAGTAGCATCACTGACAATGGCCGAAAGAATACCACAATTCTGGACCGACTCACCGCGTCTCTGGTTTTCACAATACGAAGCTATTGTCGCCTCGCAAAAACAGGGAGACGAGTACAAATTCAACCATGTGGTATCAAAACTACCCAAGTTAGCGACATACTTACCAGCCCACCTACAGAAAATAAGTACCAATGCATACGAGAAAGGCTGATCGACTGCTATGAAGAGAGTGAACAGCGGCGTTTCCACAAACTACTCTCCGAAATGCACTTGGGGGATCAAAAACCTTCACAACTATTACGGAAAATGAAGGAAGCTGGCTGCGGCAAAATCAACGACGACACACTCCGACTGTTATGGATGAGGCAACTTCCTTCCACGGTAACCACCGTATTGGCTGTTACCGACAATTTGGCGTTAGAAAAATTAAGCGAAATGGCCGACCGTATTTATGAAAATACTCGAGGAAAAAACAATACGCCCGCCGCCGATGTGGACCTAATCACTCAGCTGACATCGCAAATTGCAAACTTGCAAATAGAAATCGCCGCAATACGCAATGACCGCGCGCGATCCAATTATCGTCACAGCAATTTTAATCGACGACCGTATTACCGATCGAGGTCAAGATCGCGTCAACATCAGCAAATAATACGAAATAATATGTGCTATTACCATCGAGTTTTCAAAGAAAAGGCGCACAAATGTGAACAACCTTGCTCTTGGGGAAGACAAAAACAGACGTCGGAAAACTAAAATCAGCACAGAACACGGCGGGACTCTGCGCTATACATCCTTCAAACCGCCTAACTATAACCGACTCAAACAGTGGTTATACATTTCTGGTGGACACGGGAGCGAACATCTCAGTTATATGCAAAACACAACGGCATACGGGAAGCGCAAGCGAATTCAAATTATTCGCCGCTAATGGAAGCACGATCAATACATATGGTGAAAAAACCTTAACGCTCAATTTGGGTTTACGCCGAGCCTTCACTTGGACCTTCATCATCGCTGATGTCAAGATGCCTATAATAGGAGCTGATTTCCTAGAACACTACCGGTTATTGGTAGACGTACATGGCAAAACTTTGATCGACAAAACCACAGATATATCGATACCCGTAACTTCAATGAAAATCAACATGCCGTCAATTCGTTCCATCGATTCCAGTTTACCAAAAATCCTCAAGCAATTACTGGAAAAATACGAAACTATCACAAAGCCGACGTCAATGAAAGTACCTACAAAGCACAATGTACAGCATCACATTATCACGGAAGGATTTCCGGTATGCGCCCGAGCTCGCCCAATTCCTCCTGACAAATATAAAGCTGCCAAAAAGGAATTTCAGGAGATGATGGAGATGGGAATATGCAGACCGTCCAGTAGCCCATGGGCCAGTCCATTGCACATGGTAAAAAAGAAAAATGGTGAATGGAGACCTTGCGGTGACTACCGCGCATTAAACAAGATTACCGTTCCCGACAGATACCCATTGCCAAGGTTACTGGATTTTACATACATCGCGAGCGGAAAAAACATATTCAGCAAAATCGACGTGCGAAAAGCTTACCATTCAATAACAGTAGCAGAGCCCGAAAAAACCGCAATTATTACTCCATTCGGACTATTCGAGTTTCCAAGGATGCCTTTTGGATTACGCAACGCTGGACAAACGTTCCAGAGATTCATGGATTCCCTATTTCGAGACTTGGACTACATTTTTATTTTTGTCGACGACATACTAGTCGCAAGCGAGTCCGAAGAACAACATTACAAACATTTGGAAACTGTATTCAAGAGATTGCAAGAAAACGGGATTACAATAAATACAAGCAAGTGTGAATTCGCGAAGAAAGAATTAGATTTTCTTGGTTATCATATAACGAGCCAAGGAATGAAACCTACGCAAGAAAAAATTCAAGCAATTATCGATTATCCCAAACCTAAAACGGTCAAGGAACTACGTCGTTTCCTGGGAATGATCAATTTTTACAGAAATTCAATCAAACAGGCCGCCAAACATCAAGCTCCACTCAACATATTTTTAAGGAATTCAAAGAAAAACGATAACACACCTATATTGTGGAATGTAGAAGCCGAACGTGCGTTTCAACAATGTAAGCAAGATTTACGCAAAGTCACAACCATGGCATTTCCCGGTGCGAATGCAACGATCGCATTAATGTGTGACGCTAGCTCAAAATGCGTAGGAGCCGTATTACAACAGAAGATTGAAAACGAATGGAAACCTATTGCATTTTTCTCAAAAACCTTATCAGAAGCGCAAGTCAAGTATTCCTCTTATGATCGAGAACTCTTGGGAATATATATGGCAGTTAAACACTTTCGTCGATTAATAGAAGGTCGCAATTTTACAATATACACCGACAATAAAGCATTGATTCACGCTTTCGATAAGAAGCCGTCAATTGATGATACACCAAGAAGAATAAGATATTTAGATTACATATCGCAATTAAGCACCGATATACAGCACGTAAGCGGAAAAGACAACATAGTCGCGGATGCTTTATCTCGAGTCGTCGAGACTATCACATTACCCACCGCCATCGATTTCTCCGAGAGGGGGACATTGAACTACAGCAACTTAAAAAAATAAATCATTACAGATTACGCGCATTCAAGTACCAAATACAAACAAGAAGATATACTGCGATATTTCTACAGGAATCACTCGACCATATATACCACAGAAACTTAGGAAAACAATCTTCGACAGTTATCACAATCTAAGCCATCCAGGAAAAAATACAACGAGAAAACTAATTGGAACAAATTACATTTGGCCTAACATGAATACGGAAATAAATAAATGGTGCGATACATGTCTACAATGTCAGAGATCGAAAGTGCATAGACACACCATTTCGCCACTCGGCAAATTTATGCCAGTCCCGCGTTTTTCACATATCCATATTGATATCGTTGGACCATTACCTACCTCACAAAATAAAAGGTATATAGTAACAATGATCGATCGAAGTACATCATGGCCAGAAGCTTTTCCTGTTTCGGATATCACAGCTGAGACTGTGGCCAGACTGGTCTACGAAGGATGGATCTGTCGCTTTGGGACGCCGGACTACATAACTACAGATTTGGGCCGCCAAATGGACGGGGAAATATTCAGGAATCTCGCGAAATTAATGGGATTCGAAAAATTCCGAACTACACCGTATCACCCACAATCAAACGCAAAAGTAGAGAGATTACACAGAACACTTAAAGCAGCACTAATGGCTCGCGCAAATACAACAAACTGGACAAAAGAATTGCCATCAGTTTTATTCGGTATACGCTCTAGTTATCGACAAGATACTGGATGTAGTGCCGCAGAACTCGTTTATGGCACAACAATCAAGTTACCAGCAAGCTTTTTCTGTGACGATTCGGAAACAACATACCCCGACTTCATTCAAAAAATTAAAGAAAACATAAGCCGAGTCACGAGCATTCCGCAGAGAGAAAATTCGGATCGTAACGTTTTCGTACATCCACGCCTGTCAGATTGTACGCACGTATTTTTGAGATGCGATAGACTACGTCCATCTTTAACTCCTCCATATGAAGGACCTTTCCGTGTCATCAGGCGAAATAGCAAAGTATTCACAATTGAACGTGACAACAAGGAGTACAACGTATCAATAGATCGGTTAAAACCAGCATTTCTGTTGAACGAAGAACGCAACGAGAGCACAAATAGAAACAGCAACATAGCAACAGATCACAGTAATTTGAAGAAGTAAAAGATAACACGTTCAGGACGCATATCTCGTCCCACCGTTCGTTTTGCAATAGACAATTAATGTAACATTCAATTTATGATCCTTATTTTAAATTTTCGATGTACAAATCTTTTTCAAGGGGGGAATTCTATGGCACACTGTACGTGACCATAAAATATACATTTTTGTTATTTAATTTTTAATTATGTCAAATCAAATGTTTTATATTTGTCACCTTGTTGAGATAGCAAATACGTGATTAATTTATGTTACGACGCTCTACTGTTAAATAACTTCCTTGTAAATTTTAGTATATAAGATGTAAATAATTCTGTAAATACATGCTATTACAACACGGGTCTGGTGTGTACATTATTCACCTCTCCCTGCTCTTCAAGTTTGCGCCAGCAGCGCAACAGTGGTGACCCCGACGTGATTCTGCCCGACGTGATTCTGCCCGTCGTAATTCTACGTGAAAGCTATCGTCTCCAAGACAACGTGATCGCCAAGATCGTGGTAAGCCCGACCTAATCGTCAAGATATCGCGGTAAGCCCGATCTGATCACCAACAAGCTATTGTCGTCGCCAACGTGAAGACATCGTCGTCAAGACCAACGTGCTCGACAAGATATCGTGGTCAATAACTCGACGTGAAACAACATGGCTCTTCCAATGCTCATACCTTCAAGAAGCTCCGCCACGGCCAACACTCCGGACCCATCCGACTCCAGCACCGACCTAGTAGCATCACTGACAATGGCCGAAAGAATACCACAATTCTGGACCGACTCACCGCGTCTCTGGTTTTCACAATACGAAGCTATTGTCGCCTCGCAAAAACAGGGAGACGAGTACAAATTCAACCATGTGGTATCAAAACTACCCAAGTTAGCGACATACTTACCAGCCCACCTACAGAAAATAAGTACCAATGCATACGAGAAAGGCTGATCGACTGCTATGAAGAGAGTGAACAGCGGCGTTTCCACAAACTACTCTCCGAAATGCACTTGGGGGATCAAAAACCTTCACAACTATTACGGAAAATGAAGGAAGCTGGCTGCGGCAAAATCAACGACGACACACTCCGACTGTTATGGATGAGGCAACTTCCTTCCACGGTAACCACCGTATTGGCTGTTACCGACAATTTGGCGTTAGAAAAATTAAGCGAAATGGCCGACCGTATTTATGAAAATACTCGAGGAAAAAACAATACGCCCGCCGCCGATGTGGACCTAATCACTCAGCTGACATCGCAAATTGCAAACTTGCAAATAGAAATCGCCGCAATACGCAATGACCGCGCGCGATCCAATTATCGTCACAGCAATTTTAATCGACGACCGTATTACCGATCGAGGTCAAGATCGCGTCAACATCAGCAAATAATACGAAATAATATGTGCTATTACCATCGAGTTTTCAAAGAAAAGGCGCACAAATGTGAACAACCTTGCTCTTGGGGAAGACAAAAACAGACGTCGGAAAACTAAAATCAGCACAGAACACGGCGGGACTCTGCGCTATACATCCTTCAAACCGCCTAACTATAACCGACTCAAACAGTGGTTATACATTTCTGGTGGACACGGGAGCGAACATCTCAGTTATATGCAAAACACAACGGCATACGGGAAGCGCAAGCGAATTCAAATTATTCGCCGCTAATGGAAGCACGATCAATACATATGGTGAAAAAACCTTAACGCTCAATTTGGGTTTACGCCGAGCCTTCACTTGGACCTTCATCATCGCTGATGTCAAGATGCCTATAATAGGAGCTGATTTCCTAGAACACTACCGGTTATTGGTAGACGTACATGGCAAAACTTTGATCGACAAAACCACAGATATATCGATACCCGTAACTTCAATGAAAATCAACATGCCGTCAATTCGTTCCATCGATTCCAGTTTACCAAAAATCCTCAAGCAATTACTGGAAAAATACGAAACTATCACAAAGCCGACGTCAATGAAAGTACCTACAAAGCACAATGTACAGCATCACATTATCACGGAAGGATTTCCGGTATGCGCCCGAGCTCGCCCAATTCCTCCTGACAAATATAAAGCTGCCAAAAAGGAATTTCAGGAGATGATGGAGATGGGAATATGCAGACCGTCCAGTAGCCCATGGGCCAGTCCATTGCACATGGTAAAAAAGAAAAATGGTGAATGGAGACCTTGCGGTGACTACCGCGCATTAAACAAGATTACCGTTCCCGACAGATACCCATTGCCAAGGTTACTGGATTTTACATACATCGCGAGCGGAAAAAACATATTCAGCAAAATCGACGTGCGAAAAGCTTACCATTCAATAACAGTAGCAGAGCCCGAAAAAACCGCAATTATTACTCCATTCGGACTATTCGAGTTTCCAAGGATGCCTTTTGGATTACGCAACGCTGGACAAACGTTCCAGAGATTCATGGATTCCCTATTTCGAGACTTGGACTACATTTTTATTTTTGTCGACGACATACTAGTCGCAAGCGAGTCCGAAGAACAACATTACAAACATTTGGAAACTGTATTCAAGAGATTGCAAGAAAACGGGATTACAATAAATACAAGCAAGTGTGAATTCGCGAAGAAAGAATTAGATTTTCTTGGTTATCATATAACGAGCCAAGGAATGAAACCTACGCAAGAAAAAATTCAAGCAATTATCGATTATCCCAAACCTAAAACGGTCAAGGAACTACGTCGTTTCCTGGGAATGATCAATTTTTACAGAAATTCAATCAAACAGGCCGCCAAACATCAAGCTCCACTCAACATATTTTTAAGGAATTCAAAGAAAAACGATAACACACCTATATTGTGGAATGTAGAAGCCGAACGTGCGTTTCAACAATGTAAGCAAGATTTACGCAAAGTCACAACCATGGCATTTCCCGGTGCGAATGCAACGATCGCATTAATGTGTGACGCTAGCTCAAAATGCGTAGGAGCCGTATTACAACAGAAGATTGAAAACGAATGGAAACCTATTGCATTTTTCTCAAAAACCTTATCAGAAGCGCAAGTCAAGTATTCCTCTTATGATCGAGAACTCTTGGGAATATATATGGCAGTTAAACACTTTCGTCGATTAATAGAAGGTCGCAATTTTACAATATACACCGACAATAAAGCATTGATTCACGCTTTCGATAAGAAGCCGTCAATTGATGATACACCAAGAAGAATAAGATATTTAGATTACATATCGCAATTAAGCACCGATATACAGCACGTAAGCGGAAAAGACAACATAGTCGCGGATGCTTTATCTCGAGTCGTCGAGACTATCACATTACCCACCGCCATCGATTTCTCCGAGAGGGGGACATTGAACTACAGCAACTTAAAAAAATAAATCATTACAGATTACGCGCATTCAAGTACCAAATACAAACAAGAAGATATACTGCGATATTTCTACAGGAATCACTCGACCATATATACCACAGAAACTTAGGAAAACAATCTTCGACAGTTATCACAATCTAAGCCATCCAGGAAAAAATACAACGAGAAAACTAATTGGAACAAATTACATTTGGCCTAACATGAATACGGAAATAAATAAATGGTGCGATACATGTCTACAATGTCAGAGATCGAAAGTGCATAGACACACCATTTCGCCACTCGGCAAATTTATGCCAGTCCCGCGTTTTTCACATATCCATATTGATATCGTTGGACCATTACCTACCTCACAAAATAAAAGGTATATAGTAACAATGATCGATCGAAGTACATCATGGCCAGAAGCTTTTCCTGTTTCGGATATCACAGCTGAGACTGTGGCCAGACTGGTCTACGAAGGATGGATCTGTCGCTTTGGGACGCCGGACTACATAACTACAGATTTGGGCCGCCAAATGGACGGGGAAATATTCAGGAATCTCGCGAAATTAATGGGATTCGAAAAATTCCGAACTACACCGTATCACCCACAATCAAACGCAAAAGTAGAGAGATTACACAGAACACTTAAAGCAGCACTAATGGCTCGCGCAAATACAACAAACTGGACAAAAGAATTGCCATCAGTTTTATTCGGTATACGCTCTAGTTATCGACAAGATACTGGATGTAGTGCCGCAGAACTCGTTTATGGCACAACAATCAAGTTACCAGCAAGCTTTTTCTGTGACGATTCGGAAACAACATACCCCGACTTCATTCAAAAAATTAAAGAAAACATAAGCCGAGTCACGAGCATTCCGCAGAGAGAAAATTCGGATCGTAACGTTTTCGTACATCCACGCCTGTCAGATTGTACGCACGTATTTTTGAGATGCGATAGACTACGTCCATCTTTAACTCCTCCATATGAAGGACCTTTCCGTGTCATCAGGCGAAATAGCAAAGTATTCACAATTGAACGTGACAACAAGGAGTACAACGTATCAATAGATCGGTTAAAACCAGCATTTCTGTTGAACGAAGAACGCAACGAGAGCACAAATAGAAACAGCAACATAGCAACAGATCACAGTAATTTGAAGAAGTAAAAGATAACACGTTCAGGACGCATATCTCGTCCCACCGTTCGTTTTGCAATAGACAATTAATGTAACATTCAATTTATGATCCTTATTTTAAATTTTCGATGTACAAATCTTTTTCAAGGGGGGAATTCTATGGCACACTGTACGTGACCATAAAATATACATTTTTGTTATTTAATTTTTAATTATGTCAAATCAAATGTTTTATATTTGTCACCTTGTTGAGATAGCAAATACGTGATTAATTTATGTTACGACGCTCTACTGTTAAATAACTTCCTTGTAAATTTTAGTATATAAGATGTAAATAATTCTGTAAATACATGCTATTACAATACGAGTCGGTGTGTACATTATTCACCTCTCCCTGCTCTTCAAGTTTGCGCCAGCAGCGCAACAACGACAGTATAACAAATATAAATTAAAAATTTAAAAAACCCCCGACATTCGCCATTTTGTGCCGGCGGCCATCTTGGATTTGCAATAGTGCTATTCTAATAGTCAAGCCCTATTATAATGACTGGCCCGTTGGCGTGGTTGGCAGTGACCCTGCCTTCCGCTCCGGGGTCGCGGGTTCGATTCCCGCCCCGAGTTTGGGTGTATTTATAATATGTATGTATACCTTTATTAAAATATATATAATAATATGTATTTATATGTAAATATGTCTATCAGTCGGCTGTTACCTATAACACAGGCATTAAGTTGCCTACTTTAGGAACAGACGACCGTGTGTGTATGTGTGAAAAAAAAAGCCCTTTCATTTGATACCCATATTACGGGAGTTGTGAAAAAATATGTAATCCGCCATTGTGTAGCGGCGGCCATCTTGAATCGATTTTCATCAAACATAGCTAACAACACTCTCGACTAATTCACCTTTCAAACAAAAAAAACCGCATTCAAATCGGTCCTCCCGTTTGACACACACACACACACACACACTGACACGTCAAACTTATAACACCCCGTCGTTTTTGCATCGGGGGTTAAAAATAGCAACAAAATAAGTAGTCCGTATTATGAGAGAGAAAACGTAATAGCATCTAATACTTGAACTCGTGAAACTTTTATCTTAGTAACCATCCGCGTGTAACACAAAAGTCGTTATTTCCACACCATTTATGATATTTCAGGACGAAAATAGGAAACTAACTTCGCTAGTTTATGACAAATCTTTAGAAGTTAGCGATAAAGATTTGAGTATAAACTAGGAAAATTTAAGAGGAACGCCATATTAGATGGGTGGCCTTTCAGAACTTTGTGATGTTATAGGTACGCTCTAAATTGTTATGGTATGAACAAAAATAAGTAAAATGTTCTTACGATTTACGAGGTAAATGCTTTTCTATAAAAATGTATTTAACTACTTAGCTGTGATATTTTCAAAATATATGTATTATATCAAACAAACGAAAACAATTCAATAATAGTATTAAATTCTTATCTTTAGAAATTAGAAATATAAAGACTCATTATCATTAGTTACCTGGATTGCCTAGCTAAACTAGTTTAACTAGACTAAAAACGATTAGATTAATAGAGATTAAACGCAATAAAACTAAGTATCTTATTCCAACAATAGTTAAATTTTATAGCCAATGAGTAAAACGAGCTTTGCTAACGTAATTTAATTTCTAATTAATACTTTAGAAGGTACCAATCGCATTGGCATTTCCGATGCTTAGAAGAGATACAATAAGGTAATCTATATGCCAAGCGAGTCGTAAGTGTTAATGAACGTTATTATACGCGAAGATCTAACGTGATCAGCCATAATTAAGAGTTTTTACTCCTTGATTAGTAATTTTGTATTCAGTACACGTATTAGTTCGTATAAGGGGTTGGAAGTGTGAGCACATGAGTAGATATCCCTACAGAGAGGAAGCTTCATTCAAGCGCTGTAGGTACATTTACACAGTCTAAGGACTCTGTATAAGACGATTTTCATCGAGCTGGTTAATGGATGAAAAGTATTTTATATCAAATCAAATTAAATCATACTAATATTATAAATGTGAAAGTGTGGATGTTTGGATGTTGGGATGTTTGGATGTTTGTTACTCAATCACGCCGCAATTACTGAACCGATTTAACTGAAATTTTGAATGGAGATAGATTATGCCCTGAAACTTAGGTACCTTAAAACCTTAAAACATAGGCTGCTTTTTATCCCGAAAAACTATCCCTGCGGGACTAAAATAGATATAAACTTCCAAAAACACCATAGAGGGCGCTGACTGTTCTTAGGTAAATCACGCTCACATAACACATTATCGCAATAGTTTGCTGTGTTGCATGCATTGGCAACACATAGGCAGCCTATGTATTGCCAACTGTGCATTTTTCCAGGATAAAAGTACCCTATGATAGGCTACTTTTATCCTGGAAAAATGCACAGTTCCCACGGGATTTTGAAAAACTCGAAATCTATAGCTACAGCTATAGGTAGATTACTATAGCAAACTTCCTTGACAGTAGGTATAAAGGTTGGAAAAGGGAGCGGGAACGGGAACTGGAAATCCACGATTCCCTCGGGATTTGTTTAAAACCATAATTCACGCGGGTGAAGCCGCGGGCAGATGCTAGTATGTTAATAAAATAATATACATATTGTAAATGGGTTTCCTAATAATTTCAGTCCAGAATATAATCAATTAACAATTAAAAAATTAATTTGAGGACCATGGCCAGGATATTGAAGATAGGTAGGGGGTGCTCAAACAAATAACACTTGAAACCTCATCCGATTGGCAGTGAGCTGAAAAAAAATCCAAAATGGCAGATTCAAGATGGAGGCCATACGAATTTTGTCGGTGTGTATCTTATTTTTTATAAAAGGTGGAAGAGTGGTTTCATGGCAACAGATGATCAAGACCTTTAGGTCCTACAGCGGGCCATTTGTATGAAGCTTCCTCTCTGTAGTGATATCTACTCATGTGGTGTGAGAACGTGGATTATATTAAAGTGGAGAACTGTGATGGTTTGGTATTCAGATCTACGTGATTTGTTGAATAGAATGTTAATTCATTGAACACTAGCTGAATCCCGGGACTTTCGGAAAAAGAATTTTCTGGGTTAAAAAGTACCCTAATTCTATTTCCAGGATGCAAGCTATCTTCATGCATTTGTTGTTAGAGTTTATAGGTATATTGTCTTCCTAATTATTTTACCCAGAAATCTTAAATATTTTCGGGATAGTATTGATCACTCCTGCACTTTCCTTCCTGAAAAAGATACATATGAGGAATATCCTCTGATCTAAATTAGAAAGTTTTGTGTTGTTGAACTCTAGCGGGTTTTCCAAAGCGGTCCGATTTTAAGGAGGTATTTCTTTCAATAAAATATTAATATTTAGGAAGCTCTCCTTATTATTTAATATGACCGCTAAAAATAATAATATGTTACCCTTTGCTCCAGCGATCATAAAAGAAGTAACATCAAAGCTGCCTTACATTAGCTTCCGTTGCTAACCTTACATTACATCAAAGCTAAGGCTACTGGCTACATGTGTACCGTGCAAAGTTACCCAAATCGGTTTTCCGTGCCAATTAATCCATAACAATACAACAGCCAGGGAGCGGGTGAATGATTCGTTCAAAGTTTTCAATATAACAATAATCTGTTGTAATAAAATAATATTATGTAGTTATACAGTTATTTATTTATTTATTTTTTTTTTATACCAGGAGCGGTATCGAAAACTTAGCGCTATTATTATACTACCTAAACACAATCGAATACCAAAAACCTTGCTTTTAGTAGTAGTAGTAGTAGTTGAGTAGGTAATTAAAAATTTTCTAACCGGCAATGTATAGCGTGCAAACTTCAGGAACGACTTTAGGAATTTACCCAGCATTCGTTGACCTCTAGCGACAGCTGACTGCATTACATTGCGGACTTTTGAAAAATAAAGCAAAAATTTCAATTTTTTTTCGTGTTTTCTTTTGTGGTATCATATCACTACTGTCTGTCTTCATTTCCGATAGCGGTCCCCTAACACCGGTTATAAGCAAAAGAGGAAAGTGAGTTGGGAACACTATTTATCCCTTAAACATTAGTCACACAGGAGTTATGAGCCGGACTTTGTCACTTTCAATTGAAATGCAGTGCAGTACGGTGACATTGTTTCATCAAAGGAATGCCCCTGACATGGACGCAGCACGAACTTACTCTACAGAGCACTGCTTTATAGAGCGAGGCGTTATATTCATAAGTTGGTATCTAAATAATATTTCTTGTAGGTATGACTTACTAGCTTTTGCCCGCGCCTTCGCCCGCGTGAATTTCGATTTTCATAAATACCGAGGGAATCTTGAATTTCTGGCTCCCGCTCCTGCTTCCTTTTTCAACCTTTATAGGTATCTATTTTCAAGGAATAGTATATAGTAATCTACATCTGCATCTGCAGATTGCTATATTTCATTTTTTTTTCAAAATCTCCGGGAACTGTGGATTTTTCAGGATAAAAAGTATTCTATCTGTTAAGTCAGGGTATAATCTATCTCCATTCTAAACAGCCAAATCGTGAAAAGTAAAAGCCAAAGTGTATAAAATTAAACAGCCTACGATTTGGATCGGAATAAATACTTCGAATGAATATTTTTTCTAGCTTTATACCAAAACATAATGTGGTAGATATTAAGCATTAATTTCTATTAAAAGTTGACAAAGGTCAAGGCGAGCGGAAGGGTGACCGTCCAATGATCTCTATTATTATTTAATTTAATGGAAATTTCCACTTCATGATTTCTGCTTCTGAAAAGCTTTATGATTTATAATGTATGCAATCTAAAAAAGGTCAATTTGCAACGGTTATATAATATAATATAGTACATACATTTGTCGGGCACCTTAAGTAGGTACAATTAAGTATTATCATATTAAAAAACCGGCCAAGTGCGTGGCGAGCCACGCGCAGTGTAGGGTTCCGTAGTCACAATCCTCGAAAAACAGATATAACTCCTTAACCTGTGAACCCTACTTAGCCGTGATAGTTTTCCTTTAAAATTGATTATATACCCTACTGCTGTGAATTTTTTCAAGTTCCTATATACTGCCATTTGGCTGATAGAGGGGGGGGGACACTTGACTCTAATAAAAATTTGCACTTTAAAACATATTTTACAAACGGATCTAGAAATCGAAAAATGATGTTCCCACACCCACAATATTTTTAAAAGACCTATTCAACGATACCCCACACTATGGGGTAGACGAGAAAAAAAAATTCATCCCCACTTTACATGTAGGGGAGCTACGCTAAAAAAAATATTTATCAAAATTTTATTTCACCACTTTGTCGACGTAATTAATATTTATACTCATGTCAAATTACGGATTTCTAGCACTAATAGTCTCTGAGATTAACCGAGGACGGACAGACGGACAGACGGACAGACGGACAGACGGACTGACGGACAGACGGACAGACGGACGGACATGGCGAAACTATAAGGGTTCCTTGTTTACTACGGAACCCTAAAAAAGTCAATTTGCAACGGTTATATAATATAGTACATACATTTGTCGGGCACCTCAAGTAGGTACAATTAAGTATTATCATATTAAAAAAGAATCTAATTACCACCGACAGGTGACGCTCGGGTGACATGAAAGGAGCAACCCTCTTAACAAGGCCATATTAGTGGGGGTAATCGCTTCATTTGGTATGTCTACTGAGGCGTAGAGTTTAACGTATAATATATATTAGGTATTTAATATGCGTAACTAATATTCGATAAATATACTACGTAGGTATTTGTTGTCTTTGCAAAAAGAGAGGTGTTATACAACGTTAGTTTTACTTTGCGCAAAAACCGAAACACGTGTCAAATATTTTTACATTAAGAATATATAAACAAAATTTCAAAAAAATATAATGAAAAGTAACGAAGTAATAAGCTTCTTATTTTGCGTCATTGTCCTCGAAAAAAATGGTCACCGCAAGCCCTTGCCGCAGCGACTTGCGATCGACGCGAGTTGAATGACCGCCGCTGTGCTCCGATCGTCAGCTGATGCGCGCTCAACCATTGTGTCTAAGTTTGTAGGATTTCAAAATATTTTTGGACAAAAATATAAAAATAAATATAAAAATGGTTGGATTCGATTTTGTTACTGATTTTAAACAAACTACTTTCAAGTTTTGCGTAAAATAAAACTAACGTTGTATATAGATTTGACCACTTTTCTATCTGTATGTCTGCCTGTGTCTGTCCGTGTCAGCATAGCACTCAAACGGATGGACCAATTTGTATGCGGTTTTTCTTTTTATTCAAAATCTCTACCACGGATCAGCAAATTCCATATAGCAACGCTACTTGGCTCGTTTTTCCACATGCTAATTTATTTTGCACTAATTATTTATTGTTGAAAGGTCTTATAAAGTGATGTTAAATTATAGACTTCCTTCCATTTAATTTAAACAGGCAGAACTAGGTCCAGTTTCATCTTGTACGAAACAAAAATGCCGCCTTACCTTTCTTCATAAATATTTTTCAATCACGTACAATAATAACGTAAAATTTCAAAGAAAAGCTTTCTTGCAGCCGTTCCAGATAGCAGAACTAAAAGGAAGAAGCTTTTTAAAATAGCGTGGTGTATTAGAATTTATAGGAGAATTTCTACCTCAGTTGCTTTGAGAATTTTATATTTTGAAGAACACATAATCCAAAGAACAAAGTCAAAGAGCACTGGTTCTTAAGAATTTAAAACCGCTCGATATCATTTATGTTGAGTGTACATTTTATCTATTATTATACATGTTTAGGTATTTTTCTTAATACCTAATTATTAATTCAGTATGTATAAAAGAAAATTGCTTCGGATTTTTATAACTGTTTTCATATTATCAGATTTAAAAACTGTTTCATCAAATCTTTTCAGAATAATCAACGATCTTAAGGTTAACTTTAAGGTGGACTTTGAGGGATACGACTGCGACATATGCGATCGTATGCTGCGAGTAGGTAAAGTATCTCACGTTCAAGGTCTTTCTTTGCAGTCAGTTTAGATTTATAGAACTTAATAGAAAAATAACTAAATTAGATTGCCATCTCGCGCATTGCTGGAGATTATCGAAGTTAGGTATATGTGAAAAACAAAGCTGCTTATTAATTTAAATGAATTAAATAAAAAGGCGACATGGCGGCAAAAACATAGTAACAAGTATAAATTAAAAATTAAAAAAAAAAACCCCGACATTCGCCATTTTGTGGTCGCGGCCATCTTGGATTTGCATAGTGATATTCTATTAGTCAAGCCCTTTCATTTGATACCCATATTAACGGAATTGTGAAAAAATATACAGTGTGTCCGGGATCGAATTAGCGATATTTTAGGGACATATTCTACAACTCATTACCTCTCTGAAAATACCACTTATTAGGGCCTGCCCCTCTCCCCCTCCCAGGGTCAGCCATTTCAATTTGGTGTGCGTTTTTGTGGGTATGTGCGCACAAAAAATGTAATAACTCGAAAGTCTGCTGATGCACAGGTCTTCAAATGACCTTATTCGATTGGATACAATATTCTCCATCACTAAATACCAAACAATAGAATAAAATGTTAAAATAACTCGATCAAAAATGCTTCGGAAAAAAAATATTTTTTCAAAAATATTGAAAACTACAAGTTTTTGCTGCATTTTGCAAAAACGAGGTCGTTAAGATTACATTGTTAAGTATTAAATCGACAGTTTTTGAGATAAGCAACAAAACAACATAAAATTTTTTACTGTAAGTTATTTACTTTTGGAGATATTATTGTTTAAACATAACTTAACCGCGAGCGCGTAAGTTCTTATGTTATTCGAATGTGGGTTTCCATCGCATACCTCGGGCGATCAGGTAATAATAATATTGTTTTTGATTAGTCAGCGAATGAGGTTAAAACTAAGGATCGGACCCCTACTTCAACTGATTAAAAATTCGTATAAAAAATTGAAATATCTGAAATTTTATTTTGTTGTTCCTGGCGAGGAGGCGTTATGATCGCTACTTAAGTTATTACTCATTTTTGTTTGTGATTCAGGTTTGTGATGTTTGCTAAGTTTAAAGACATGCCTACTCGGTATTATTATAGCCATAAGAGAGCATGTAGATGTCAACTATTCGCCTTGGATCGGACGTGGCAGCAATTCAATGGAATGGCGACCTCATTCTCCAGACCTTACACCTTTGGACTTCTTTTTATGAGGACCTATGAAGCAGAAGGTCTTTTATATGGTACCAAATACCAGAAAAGAATTATTGGAGACGATCTTGTCCGTTGCAGATAAAATAAGTTGTATTTGGACATGATCCAACGATCCTCCCAACATGAAGCAAATAGCTAACAGAACAGAGATGGTAATTTCGGTTTGTGGCGGAAATAACCTAGTTTTTAGGATATCTTTAGAGTTATTGAGTTTATAACTAACAAAAATTAAATTATAAAGTTAAGATTTTTTTACCTTATTTGCAGTAAAAAAATGATGAATCTTAAATTTGGGTTCAATACTCGTAATTCATGCTTGGGGACGAAGTACTTACAATTACCAATATCTCCAGAAGTAAGTAACTTACAGTCAAATTTTTTATGTCGTTTTGTTGCTTATCTCAAAAGCTGTCGATTTAATACTTAATAATGTGGTCTTAATGACCTCGTTTTTGCAAAATGCAGCAAAAACTTGTAGTTTTCAATATTTTTGAAAAAATATTTTTTTTCCGAAGCATTTTTGATCGAGTTATTTTAACATTTTATTCTATTGTTTGGTATTTAATGATGGAGAATATTGTATCCAATCGAATAAGGTCATTTGAAGACCTGTGCATCAGCAGACTTTTGAGTTATTACATTTTTTGTGCGCACATACCCACAAAAACGCACACCAAATTGAAATGGCTGTCCCTGGGAGGGGGAGGGGGGCAGGCCCTAATAAGTGGTATTTTCAGAGAGGTAATGAGTTGTAGAATATGTCCCTAAAATATCGCTAATTCGATCCCGGACACACTGTATAATCTGCCATTTTGTAGCGGCGGCCATCTTGGATCGATTTTTATCAAACATAGCAAACAACACTCTCGACTAATTCACCTTTCAAACAAAAAAAAACCGCGTTCAAATCGGTTCACCCGTTCGAGCGCTACAGGGGAACAGACAGACACACACAGACACACACACACTCACACACTCACACACACACACACACAGACACACAGACACACAGACACACACACACACAGACACACAGACACACAGACACACAGACACGCACAGACACGCACAGACATGCACAGACACGCACGCCCACGCGCGCACACGCACGGACACACACGCACACGCACGCACACGCACGCACAAGCACGCGCACGCGCACGCGCGCACGCACGCACACACACACTCACGCGCACACACACACACACACACACACACATACACACACACACGTCAATTATAACACCCCGTCGTTTTTGCGTCGGGGGTTAAAAAGTAAGTTTGAATTCTGTATAATAAACACGTAGCAAAGTTCTCCCAAAGGCCCAAGTAGTAAGGGAGTCGACCCACTAAACTGTAACTTGGCAACTAATTGTAGTATCTACTAACGACCCTCTGGGTGTCATTTCGCCCAGCCTTATCTTGCTAAAGATTTACCCACACCTCCACCGGACCTAGTTTTCAGCGGAACTTTAGCTAAGTTTGAACTTTGCATAGCTAAGTTACCTAGGAATATAATGTTCTGCTCAGCACATTTCGACAACGGAAACCAATTGCAAAGGAGGTTAGCCAAATTCGTAGTATATACAATAGCGCAGTAATATATGCGCAAACAGGTGCTCTCTGTATTCCCTCACTCTCATTTAGGGTGAGTAACACCAACAACGAGTGTAACAATAGCAACTTCGAATTCCGTGATTTTTTTGAAATAACTACTAAAAAATATTTATCTACTATATAAAAATAAGTCGGGTTTTCCTTCCTGACGCTATAACCCCAGAACACACGAACCGATTTCCACGGTTTTGCATTCGTTGGAAAGGTCTCGGGCTCAATATATAATATTATATATTACAAATGCAATAGCAAATGCAATAGCAAAGAAAAACACGCGAACGAAGTCGCGGGGGTCAGCTAGTCTACTATAATATTGTTTTATCATCATCAAATGATGAAAACTAAAAGTAATACTACTACGAAAAAAATAAAGTAATAATACTCACGGAAATATTTCAAAATGTCACGTTTGCTATAGCGGGAACGTACAGAGTGCTTAGTCTAAGATCGGAGCACTCGAAAACGAACTCGAAAACTATTGATCGAATCACAAGTGAATTCAGAGCAAAAT
This sequence comes from Melanargia galathea, assembly GCA_920104075.1. Taxonomy (NCBI): domain Eukaryota; kingdom Metazoa; phylum Arthropoda; class Insecta; order Lepidoptera; family Nymphalidae; genus Melanargia; species Melanargia galathea. Next base: position 5,259,470 of record OV049869.1, read on the forward strand.
GAACTCAAATACTCGTATTTTAAAGTCGTAATTCCATAGTTCGAATATGTATTTTACAACATTTCTGCTTGGGGCGCTCGTTGTGTTCGAATGCTGAATGTATTGGCGAACTCAAACCTTAATACAAGCCATTTTATGTCTATTTTACTCTGAAATCGATCAATAGTTTTCGAGTTCGTTTTCGAGTGCTCCGATCTTAGACTAAGCACTCTGATAGAGACAGTAATACCTGTATCAAATACCCAATATGTTGGAGCGGCCTGAACATTCAGCATAAGCATTTGCCTAAAACGGGAATTCAAGACAAAAAAATAACAATTATGTTATTATTAATGTTGAAAATATAAGAATGAGAAATAAGCACTTTGTTCCACCTGTATTTCATTCTCGCAATTCATGACATTCTCATAATTGTTAGTAAATTGAAAATTTCGCTCCGTCTTCCCTTCCTAATCTTTTGATAGCACTTTTTGTTTGCGCGAGGAATTAGATATTAAAACGAAATAATATAAAAATGTAAGCTTCATGTTTTGTAATATTATATTTTTAGACTGAAAAAATATAACTCACCGAAAAGGAGTCTGCGAATCGAATACCTACGCAATAATTGTTTTAATGAATCTGGAAATTTTCTTCATTTTCTTAACCATAGCACACAGGTATATGTACCAAAGAACGTTTCAAAGAAAACTTTATAATAACAATAGAAGCGAATGAAATAGACGTAATTGTTTTTAAATAATCAAAAAATAAAATATAATTAATTTATAAGAATAAAAAAAATAATGCATAATTATTATCAGACTGCTTTGTTATTTTCTTCCAATTTACATATGTTGAGTTTGAAACAATATCATTTATGTGGATTGTTGCTGTTTTTAATTTATTTTTATATACTATAGTATACTTACCATGTACACGACAAAATGAACTTGGTAAGAATGAACTTTATTTTAGTCAAACAATAGTAGTTTATGAAACGGTTGCATAATAGAGGTTATTAAAACACGAGTGTTAGTTTAAAAAACGAGCCGCAGGCGAGTTTTTTAATAGTATTACACGAGTGTTTTAATAACTAATTATGTAGAGTTTCATACACTACTTTATCTAAGCTCATCAATAGGTATCTTACGTATAAAAGAAAAGACTAAGAAATTAACAAAATTATTTATTATAATAAGTATTCATGTTTTGGATATTGCAATTTATAAATGTACTCAATTCTTCAGGGGAGAACGTTTTTGCATTTTTTCCCTTAAAGCCCTGCGATTTTCTTTTTAAAACAGCAATCAGTCTTGTGTATTTAATAATATCGATTTGGTTGTAGATACTCAATATACTTTTGAGCATTGAGTATTTAGCCCATAAGGACAAAGACTTAAAGGAGGATGGGCAAAAATGTATGAACGTTGGTCTACCTAATCAACACAAATGCCCTCTATGGAAATAAGAAGCTAATAAGTAGTTAATCAAATTACGTATAGCGTTTATGCCAAAATATATGGGAGTTTTTCAAAATTCACTAAAAAATAAATGTTTTAAAAATACTCTATATTAGTAATTCTACTATGAATTTAATTAATAGTGCGTAGCGTTCTACGTTAAACTGCCTCTTAGGTCTAATGGTTAGCATAATCGACTGCAGATCATGAGGTCCCGGGTTCGATTCCCGGGTCAGGATTGTTAGGTATTGGGTTTTTCTGTCAAGAAATTCTCAGTGCCAGCTCGGAGTTGGTATTTGGCGCTGTTTCACCCCCGTGCCTCAGAGAGCACGTTAGGCAGTCGGCCCCGGTTATTATTACTATCATGTGACAATAATCGTTAAAGCCCACCAACCTACATTGGAGCAGCGTGGCGGGTTTATGCTCTAAATCCCTCTCCTATGAGAGAGGAGGCCTGTGCTCAGCAGTGGAACGTTAAAAGGCTGTAGGTGGTGGTGGCGTAGCGTCTAGAATTAAATACATTGGTCAAGTTGGCAGCAGGGGGCACAAAACCGGCCTAATGTCGGGCCCAACATAACTAATAATAGTAATAAGTCGAGATTATTAGTACACAAGTAGATAGGTACAGAGGGAAAGCTTCATACAAACGGCTCGCTGTAGGTAGGTACACTCACACAAACACTCACCAACGGTTCACGGACGCCCGCGTCCATCGATGTATGTATTAGAACTACATCGATGCCCGCGTCTAACCTCCAACCTCAGTTGGATGACAAACGTGCGCATATGTGTGCGTGTACCTACAGCGGGCCGCTTGTAGAAGCTTCCCCTCTGTACCTATCTACTCGTGTGATTATTATCTTGATCGTTAGAAAGCTGCGAACTATTCCTATCGTTACTAGGTGGCATATTATGTCCTTCATAGCCTTGCTTCTATATCTTGCGGTCATAAAACAGAAAATAAGTTAAGGGGCTGCATTATGTTTTTCTCGAAAATCTCTTGAACCCCAAGACTTACAGCTTTGCTTCCATATAATAAAATTAAGTACTAAAAATAAGCTTTTCATTGAAATAGGTTTCATTTGTGTTGAGTAGGTAGACCACTTTGCCCATCCTCCTTTATTTGATAATTCTTGGAAATATGCTAGCATTACATTTTCTGAAAATGAAGTGGTTTTTTTCAAAATTTTCCAACTCATAAAATCTTGGTAACATTTATCGTAAATTTTCTTTGATTTTGCTGGCAAAAGATTATTTGTCATTCCCGATGCTATTTCCAGAATGTCTGGTGGAGTTAAATTCTCTTCAGTATCACTGCTAGACATTTTTCCGCGCAACAAAAATCACTTGCAAAATTTTGAGTTACAAAAACTGAATAGTAAATAAATAATAAATTAAAAATTTAAATAATAGGCGCCAAAATTCAATTGTCAATTTCGAATGTGCGGTGCGTGCAGTGCGTCTATGGTCAATTATGGTAGCACTACACTCTGTCCTCTGGCCGCATCTTGCTACCGCCACACTTTCGCAGTAGTAGTAATAGGGTAACTTTGATAGCGGGATAATCATTGTAAGTAACAAAATTAAACTAACTAACTATTGTAAACTAACTATTGTACCTATTTCTTTTAAAATGTTTCTTTTGTTTAATTTATGTTTTTTTGGTGTACAATAAAGTATTAAATAATAATAATAATAATAAACACCCGGCATGGCTCAAAAATACCAGAACCCAGTGCCTGTACTATAATGTAGAAAAAATTATTTTTTAACATTGTTTTGCAATAATTTCCTAACAAAGTAGTGTTATAATGAACTTTTTTAATTTTTTTTTTTAAATATTATAGATGTATGTGAATAAAGTAGTCCAATATATGACACATTTTGATTTCATATTCGGAATTTTATGATATGAGAGTAGATAAAGAATATTTCCGTAAGAATTATTCTAGCAAACAAAATAAACAGCTCAGAATGTACGATGGAGTTTCTTTTATATATTTAAATTTAAAATTAATCATAATAATATCTACATATTTTCACAGACTACAAAAACACTATCTATATTTTCTCGCTTACTAATATTTAAACAAATTGCATTTTTTCTATAAGGAAATTCCCCTCCTAAATAATAAATCAAGCTGAGTATGCTCTCAACTTAATCTTCATCTCCTCAATACATTAGTAAACGGATAACACCCATAATCTCCTCCACTAAGCACCTCTTTGAAAAGAACGGGAACCGGCAGCAACTCATTAGAAGCGCAACGTTTCTCAGACTATACTCTGCGCCAGTGAGACGTTATATTACTAGAGCAGGCAATGTGGCTAATTCTGTTGTACACAATCTCTAAACCTAAACTAAAATGACAGGCCTAAATATATTCCTATCTCTTTCACAATGCTCACTGCAGAAAAGGATAGCAATAGATTTAGACCTGTCATTTTAGTTTAGGTTTAGAGAGTGTGTACAACAGAATTGGCCACATTGTCGCCTAAAATTATAGGAAGCTGGATGATTACTGCCTCGTTGGTCTAGTGGTTAGCATATTCGACTGCAGATCACAAGGTTCCAGGTTCGATTCCCAGGTCGGGCAAATAATATTTAGATATTGGGGTTTTCTGTCAAGAAATTCTCAGTGCCAGCCCGAAGTTGGTTGGCGGTGTTTCACACCCGTGCCTCAGAGAGTATGTTAAGCATTGGTCCCGGTTATTATTATCACTATCATGTGATTATAGTCGTTAAAGCCCGCCAACACGCATTGGAGCAGCGTGGCGGGTCTAAGCTCTAAATCTCTCTCTCCTATGAGAAAAGAGGATGTTAAAAGGCTGTAGCATAGGTGGATGATCACAAGGAAGAGCACCTGACGTAGTTTCTGCAGAGTAAAATTGACACAGGACTTCTTTCCCCTGTCTGTCAATGATAGCACTGTCATGTCATTGAAGCAACTCTTTATTTGTATCCAAAGTGGGAGCGGGTGCAGACAGCGAGTTGGCTGACATGAAAACAAAACACTTGAGACTTATATGAAATTGCAATGAAGACGCGCGGGCGCGTCGCTAACAAGAGTGTTGTCAAACGGTATAATTTCCAAAAAACGATACCTCTGCCAGCATCTACTTGCAGAGTAAAAGACCTTAAATAAAAGGTATTTTAATTTTTTTTGTTGAATTCGTTTTGGTGTGCTTTTTTGACACCCGATGTATGATTTGCTACTCCATAGATATCATCTCCCTACACAAAACAAAAGGCAAACCGAACCCCTGATCCGGGAAATTCGACGGTTATGTTACAGCACGAGAATAATACTGTACAAATGACGACCCAGATTAGGGTCCGTACACGGAAACGCAGTAATTGTTTGCTATCTAGCGCCATTGTTAGCTAGACACGCTTCAAACAGTGGTCCGAGTTACAAGAGCTTGTAAGAGTTTATATTTTAACTAGTGGTCCGCCCGGGCTTCGCCCGTGGTACCTATATAGCCTATAGCACTCAGGGATCACGTACATATCCAACGGTGAAAGAATTTTTGAAATCGGTCCAGTAGTTCCTGAGATTAGTGCGTTCAAACAAACAAACTCTTCCGCTTTATATATATTGGTGTTATAAGTTTGACGTGTCTGTGTGTGTGTGTGTGTGTGTGTGTGTGTGTGTGTGTGTGTGTGTGTGTGTGTGTGTGTGTGTGTTTGTGTGTGTGTGTGTGTGTGTTTGTGTGTGTGTGTGTGTGTGTGTGTGTGTGTGTGTGTGTGTGTGTGTAATTGTATGTGTGTTCCGTATACGGAAATGCAGTACTTCTTAGCTGACTAAGAGCCATTGTTGGCAAGACACGCTTCAAATAATGATCTAATTCATGAAAGGTAAAAAACGAAGAGTATTTTACATAGCAATATCTATTATTTTTTACGTGATAACGTCTTATAAATCGATGAATGTTGGCTGCACGCACAAAAAAGCATGACTCATTGTCACGTTCAGGCGATAGACAGGCACGATTGGCCTATATAATAATTATGTGTTCTAGAATGTTTTCTTATGACGTTATCACGTAAAATGATCGTCCTTAAACCGAATTTACAGACAACCAATTTTTTTTTTAACGTAACGACACTTTTTTTGTAGTTGTAAGCCGTGCGGCGTGCGCGTGTTTCTCTGTCTGTCTCTCTCTCTCTCGCTTATAGAAAGCAAGCCAGTTATTTTCGTTTCGTCTTTCTATTTCGCATTGAACAGTGAGGAACTTCGTTCCATCCCCTTGACACCTCTCAAGTTTTTTTTTTCAGTAAATCGTGACTCTAAGATGTATATTGCTGAGAGTTTTACCTCAGTCACTGCTAGTTAAGGAAGTTTTCAGTTAGGAGTAAGAGCCGTATTTGGCATCTCAGAGAGCACGTTAACCTGTAAGTCCTACGCCTGAACTCTCCGTTTATGTCGGATTATGAGAGTGAGGGAATAGAGAGTGCATTTGTTTTTTTGACCACATTTGGGAACTATAATATCTCCGACGTATGTAGCTGGCTAGCCGCCGTATCTGAAATTCAGTCAGAAAAAACATTATTATTATGAAATTGCATATAATATCATTGTTTCATATCCAACTAACTGAGCTTTGTGCACGTAAGTCTAATCCAAAATGAACCTATCCCACTCACATTTTAACCATTATTTACACTGGCAACCGAGAAAAGTAATCACAAGAGAAAACTTTGGTTAGCATTCTGAGTAAAACTTAAAACTTACTTATTCTATTTTCTCACGACCGATTTCCGTTTCGCGATCGGCTATTGCTTACATCCTGAAATTTAAATGTCAATAGTACTGTTACAACAAATTCGAGCTAGCTTATTTACAGGAAAAGCAACCGAGAAAATACCAATACACCCTGTCGTGATTTTATGGGTTTTATTTTTTAGGACTCTATACTTTCTATGGTACCTAAAGTAAAAGTAATATTGATCATTTGTGATCTAAGTCAAGTCTAGAGTATAACACAAACCTATGTATGTACCGAATTTCAATTTTCCAATACGACAATTTGGTGATGAAGGAGCAAAGAAAATTGGACCATAGAATTGACCGGCAATATCTGAAACATTAATCACTAAGCCCTACTGAGTCTATATTAAATATAATGTGGTCCTCATAATTTGTGGACGATAGGTACTCAGATCAATTCTTCAAAAGCAGGCTTTCTTTAACAAGCATCCTTGTTAAATAATTTAGTAACTTGAAATCCCCAGTGGCAGTTTTTTTTTGCTCAGTACGTCGCGTATTTCCTTCATCCGCTTTTATGTCCTTGAAAAAGATTAATTAAGTGCTTTTGTTCCCTTTGGTGGCCGTTTTTAAGTCGTGTCTGAGGTTTTGTGTACGCCATTTTCCTTGTAGTAATACCTAATAGATATATATAATTTGTACTTAATTTGCACTTAAGTATTCTGTACTTACTAATAATACTTATTGTTGGATCATCAATCAATCCGCAATCTCTCTCTCTAATAGAGTCAACTCTTGACAAAAAAATTGTCCATCGTTCCTAACTATTATTACTTAAACTATTTTTAATATTTAATTTATATTTTATGAAAGAAAATATTAATAAGTTAATAATTATAAATACCGCTTGAGTATATTTTGTATCATTATAATGTCCAAGTGACCGCAAAGTATTTTAAATCTTATCTACATAAACTTTTTTACTTTTGAACAGTTTACTCAAATAATAATTTGTGATAGAATTTTTGTATAATCCCTTTGTTATTTATTCATTTTGGTTATGTATTATGTTAAATATAAAGTCCAATTAGATCGTGAAAGTAGTTACTTAGAAATAGTTTCAGTTGAAACTATTTCTAAGCCCGAGGACACTGTCGCTTTAGTGGAAAAACAGGCACCTGCAGTTACAGTTTCACGTTCACTGCGGGCGAGGTCGTTAAATGCCTCGCAGTAGACTTTCGTCTGGTGCGGCGGATCAAACTCGTGTTTTCTCTCCTGTGCGGGAGCTGTCTACGATTAACCGTAAGACGTATGACAATGACAAATATAGTTTTCTTTATGTCTTCAAAGCCTCGATTCGTTGGTATAAAAAAGGACGAGATCAAAATAAGCCTCGTACGCACTGAGTACAAAATTATTTAATTCAGTGCGGGCCGAGGCTGCTTTAAACCTCGTGCGGTGCGGGGCGCAGGCAGTGCGGGAGTGATTCAGTCAATTTTAGTGCCGCGACCATAGTCGATACTAGAGCACGCGTTATACGCACGAGTCGATATTCTGAGTCCCAAGATGACTTCGAAATACATATGTTTAATTAATCACTTAAAACGCACATGTAACTCCGAAAAGTTAGATTTAGGTACGTGCCGGGGATCAAACTCCCCGAAAAGGAGGACCACGTCTTAACTATTAGGCTATCACCGCTCTGGGGTGGCATTGGTCAGAATATGAAAGAAAATGGTATTTTAGTGACAGAGAGTACAAAGCGTAAGTACATAGAGTAACATTTCATAATACAATAAAACATAAGCTAGCCTGATCTAATTACTGAACAAGTCATAGCTCACGACAGCGTTGAATGGTGCACAGAATATCGGATGCATTTCCGATATTCTGAAAATAGCCAGACTGCTTCTCTGTGCAACAATGAGACAGTCTTAACTGTCCTCTTTGTTTAGTTGAAATTGAAAATCATTTTTTTTCCAATTTACAGTAATATCACTACATAGTATAAAACAAAGTCGCTTTTTCTGTCCCTATATCCCTATGTATGCTTAAATCTTTAAAACTACGCAACGGATTTTGATGCGGTTTTTTTTAATAGATAGAGTGATTCAAGAGGAAGGTTTATAAGTAGAATTGGACCCGGTAGGTGGCGCTAATAGCGGGCAGGACGACGTCTGCCGGGTCCGCTAGTAGATGATAAATTTTAACTACTTATGTACAGTCCTGATGGTGTTATACAATCGTAAATTCATCAATTCAATTTTACACCAAAAATCACGTAAACAGATACTTATTAGGTACTTACAAGCGGACACCCGCGACTTCGTTCGCGTGGATATATATTGGTTTTTAAAAATCCCGTAGGAATCATTTTGTTTTTCCTAAGCTCCTTTGAGCTCATATCATGCTAAAAACTGTTAAAAGTTTGCTGCCGGATGTTTAGGTAGATCAAAATGTAAACATCCGCCAGTGAAAGTCCCATCAAAATCGTTCCAGCCATTTAGAGATTAGCCGGTAATCTCTCAAGTATCTACTTTCTAACAAAAAAAGAATGTAAAAGTAAACGCGTTATTGAATTACAGCTAAATACACGTTTTGACTTTCATCCCCTCTCCCTAGGGAACCGTGCTGAATTTCGGGGTAAAAAGTATCCTATGTGTTACTCCGTAGTATGAACTTAAATTGTACATATACAATAAAGCTTCATTTCAATCCATTCAGTAGTTTTTGCGTGATGCGCGCACAAACATACAGACAAACATACAAACAGATAAACAGACAAACAGACAAACAGACAAAAATTTCCAAAATAGCTTTTTTACGTTCTTTTACTTATCCCTAATATCCCCCAGTTATTATTTTGCAAAAATCTTCAATGTACAGATACGGCAAGTCTACGATTTTATTATATGTATAGAAAAGATGTATAGATATAGATAGATAGTGTTCAAAAAATTTCTTCACTCAGTGCAATGATTTATAATATAAGTAGGTAAGTAATTAGGATTAATTTACGAACTTGTGTAAGTTACGAACACAAGTTTGTGTTAGATCATACTAGACATGATTTACCCTGTATGGTGCACCTGCCTAAATCGACGAGATAAAAAGTTTTAAGAAAATGTCCCTAGTGTGACCTAACCTTAAGTCTTGCTACTAAGTACACATCATTATTATTCTAAATAAGTAAGGAAAACAAAACTAACAAACTTACTTAGGGTCAGGGCAAACAAAGGCAATTCGTGCAAGTCCCGTCTTTATCGGTCGAACTTTATTCCCGATGATCATGAATTTTTTACGTTGGGTCAAAAGAATTATATGTACCTACATACGTCCGAGGAGTTGGGTTTTAATAAAAGATTTGCTACTTACTATTTTTGTGTTACTAAAAGGGTCGTATAATTCTATTTCCTTTTAGTTGTCGGAATAGGTAGTTAGTTTGGGCAACTTAGCGATTCCTTTAATAATAATTGAATGTGTTGCAATTTTCAGATGATTGTAGAAAAATTACCATATTTTTCTTACCTTTTAACAGATTGATCTAAATCAGTCTTAAGGGCCTGTTTCACCACCTTCTGATAAGCCTATATAGCCACCTACAACTTTTTTCTTTGTCACTTAACTTGACATAAAGTAGGAAAGTGACAAAACTTACGTTTTGGCTATCAGACACTTATCAGAAGGTGGTAAAACAGGCCTTTAGTATTTATATTTTGTGTAATTATCTATTTATTAATTACTTAATTAATCATTATCTTTACTTCTTTAGAGATTAGTTATTCTTAACATTGTCCTTGTTTCTTTAAAAACTTACACTTTTCTGGAAAATATGCTCAAAATAGAACACACATTGATAAATCTTCCGTGAACTACTAATATAGGCTCGCAAATAAATTCTTTTATATCCCAAAATAATATATTATGTAATACCACCATAAAAATATGAAAGGCGGATATATTAGACAAACAAGTCGTTAAGAATATATTTTCCTTTATTGAGACTCTTTATATGAGAACAGACAGCTCGCATGATATAAGAAACGTTAGGAGTGCTACAAAAACAATTTCCTCTCCAGATATGACCTTCTATATATTTCCTTTTCTTTTGTTTTCTTCCAAATGATCACGCAACTTGGCCCGATTACGTAAACTGGCGATTTACTTTTTCTTATAACAAAAAAATATGTTTTTTATTTTTGGAAAATTCTAGTGCATAGTTATCTATAGAAAAATTTCTTAGGTAGGTAGGGATATTTGCTACCTTTGTAGCGAATAAATTATGCGAAAAATAATAATTTAGTTTGTGTTAGGTAGGATTTTTTGTAAATATTTTCTTTTTTCTTTTATGTGAACGATGTGTAAATAATATGTTCTGTTGTAAATACATAAAACTATACAAAAAACCTAAGATATCCAATTTCCAATACAAAATAATATGGTACCTATCCATGATAACGTAATCCAGTTTAAATTTCGGTCTTAGCAGCTAATCTCAATGAAGAATAGCAAACAACACAGATTATATTATTATAGTGCATAGGTAAGCGCAAATACAAGTGTCACTCTCTATTCCCTAACTCTCATAATACGATGAGATGGAGAGAGATCAGGCGTAGAATCAACGATTTCACATGCTTTCTGAGGCACGGGGGTGTATTGCCGTGAACTTTCAAACTCCAGACTACGTCTGAGAATTTATTGACAGGAAAATCTAACAACTTTTCGCCCGACCTAAAACTCGACACCGGGATCCCGGCTATTTGGCTAAGCTAACCTAGCCGTTAGATCAATAAGTCAATTATAACTAAAAATCAGCCAAGTGCGAGTCGGGCCTCGCCCTTTCAGGGTTCCGTACATAATTATGAACAATATAATATTTTGGGTCTAAGAAATATTTAATTTCCGAGCTAGACATCGCAACAAACCGTGAAAGAAAAACCCAAAAAAATGTTCGTTTATTTTGGTCACAGCTTATAAACTATTTAATAAATCGTTGTTTTCAGTATTTGTTGTTTAAATAGAGCATATAGTACATAATATACTGAAATATCATATTCCCAACTAGTTTAGTTTTTGAGATAGCCCCCGTCACAAAAATGGTCTAAAACTGACAACTTTGATGGCCTCCCATTCCCTTATTTTTTGAGATAAAAATTAAAAAAATATATATTTGTTCTCTACTTAATGAGCTCTAAACAATGATACCCCACAAGCTAGGGTAAAAAAAAAAATTTTTTTTCCGGCTCCTTTTTCATGTATGGGAGCCCCCCTGAAAAATAATTTAATTCAATTTCTAATTCAATATTTGATTTTGGGTTAACGTTTTACACTAAATACCAAAATTTCAGGTTTGTAACTCATTTCGTCTGCGAGCTAGTGACCTGTGACCGGCGGACAGACGGACAGACAGACAGACAGACAGCCGAGTGACATTAATAGGGCTCCGTTTTTTACCCTTCGGGTACGGAACCCTAATAAACGAGGTAAGCAGAATAATATTATTTTGTACAGAACATACATTTCCTTAATCATTTTTTTTATTCTACTACAAGTTAGCCCTTGACTGCAATCTCATAATAATAAGTAAGTAAGTGATGATGCAGTCTAAGATGGAAGCGGGCTAACTTGGAAGAGGTATGTGTACCCCTTGATCGGTTTCTACACGGCATCGTACCGGAACGCTAAATCGTTTGGCGGCACGGCTTTGCCGGTAGGGTGGTAACCAGCCACGGCTTAAGCCTCCCACCAGAACAGACCAGAGATACTTAATTAAGAAATTATAAAATCCCAAATTGCCTCTGCCGGGAATCGAACCCGGGACCTCTCACTTATAAGACCACAGCGCTTACCACTGCGCCAGGGAGGTCGTCGAACATACATACCTCAATAAAATATTTCTCCCACGGCACATTCTAGCATAAAATACACTCAATTACAAAACTAGATATATCCAGACAGCAAACAGAATTTACCTTGACCCTTTTCCTAGAAAAACGTTCCCCGGCGTACCTATATAGGTACATGTTTTAAATTTTTACGAATTGCTGCATTCCTTTATTAGTTACTCTTGCAAATATTTAACAAAAGGTTAAATCCGCATTTCGAACGAATACGCGGCAACATTTTATGTGAAATTTTTTAAATATTTGTATTTAATCAAAAGCTTATTCCGTATATTTTTTATGCTTCGCTAATATTCTCATGAAATCTGTGTGATTTCATAAAGGCGAAAGTTTGTGTATGTGTATGTGTGTATGCTTGTAGGTAACTCTTTAACGCCGTAACTATTGAGCCGATTTGACTGAAAGGAATGGAAATAGATTATACCCTGGAATAACACATAGGCTACTTTTTATCCCGGAAAAAATTATTGTGTGGGACTTCGGGAATCGATATAGATTTCCAAAAACGCGATAGATGGCGCTGATTGTTCTTAAGTACATCACGCTCACTTATCACGTCATTATTGCAATAGTTTACGTGAATTTGCTATCATTCTCTTTGCTAAGTTACTCTTAGAAGATTCTGTTCAAATATTTTTATGTGTACAAACTTATTAACCGCGAGTAACACCGCGGGGCGCAGTTAGTACAGTATAATATCCAATAAAATATATTTATTTCTTAAATGCTCGATATAAATAAACTAGCAATTTTTAACAAAGATGATATTTTAATTGATTCTAGTTTCTTCTGTCTCGTTGTTAATAAAATGCAATACTATTATTATTCATTAATTTATCTAAATAAGATTCATTTGTCTAAAACTTACAAATAAATCTGCATTTATATTCTTTTATGAGTTTTCTTGACCGCGAATTTATAATTGAATTTTACTACGTTTCCCTTCATTAAAAATCTTATATATGAATATTTACGAGTATATTAAACGTGTGACGTAAGATGTAAGTACTCGTATGTACTTGCATAATTCATATTAATACCCCATCACTATTTTTTAAAAGCAAAAAATTTCATTATTAAAAGTAAAATCTAAAATATTCAAATTCACCTAAAAATGTTTAGATGACGATGAGAAAAATGACGCAAAAAATATTAAAATGACATACCGAAAATTAAGTAATAAATTAAGACTTAAAAATATTTAGAACTCTCACACAAAAATGTGTATTCATACTTGACGTTTAATAAAATAAGGCCCTCTCGAAGTCTCTCTTTAAATTAATCGATTTCTTATACGAAAACAGAATATTTGACGCCACTCACCTTATAATATCACTGCTGCAAAAGTCCAAATCACTTATACAAGCACTATTTGAACTACAGTTTTATCATAATTGCTAAATGTCATAATTTTTACGCTAAATTCGCGATTGCTAATTCGTAGCAGGCGGGGCTAAATCGTGTCAAGGTCTCTGGATGCGCTACGGCGTAGACGTCCGCTCCGTAGCCGGTCTACCGTACGACAGCCTCACGTTGCTACGAGCTACGCGGGGATCCGCGGCCAATCGAAGCGATGCTGTGCCGGCTGGAGTATGCTTCGCTCTGGTAAACTTAATGCGTACATTGCGTAACCTTTTTGTTATCTTTCATTCGTTACAATTGTGGATTAACTGTTACAGTTCAACAGAAAGGTCAGCATAAAAATTTTAAAAATTCAATTAAAATCTCTAAAGGAATAAAATATAACTTGTTTTTAAAATACAAAGTGTTTCTTTGTAGAAGTTTAATATTTTTATAATCTGTTTTATAATCTGATTCAGATTTACTAAAATAAAATAAAGTAATTTTATTGCTATACGTTTAATTAGACCTTGTGAACACAAATAATTTTTAATTATAAGAGCGAAACTCAACATTACATTTTATCGTAAATTTTAAAATACCAATGAATTTAAAGGTAGAGCATACTGCAGTTCTGTAGCCTTTAAAATCATAGGAAGGAGATAACAGGCCAAGTTGGGCAACACTGCTCCTGGGATAGAGCGAGACGGAAGATACCTTACTTTACTTTGTTGGAAAGAAACAGATACGTTAAGAAGGCAAAGTTTTCTCGAAATTATTTAAATATTACGAATTTTATTTTATTTGACTGTATTTAAGAGCGAGGCCGCACTGAGAAATTTATTCGCGCGAATTTTTTCGCAGAATTCTGTGACATATGGAAATATATGAAGCTGCCCGCACTTGCGATTAAAAATTCGCGAAAAAAATATATTAAAATGCGGAAAATAAACCGCGCGAATAAAATTCGCGCGAATATATTTCGCAGTGCGGCCTCGGCCTAAGTAGTTTCCACCTTTGCTTGAGTTTTTAAGGTGACGCAGTAAAAGACAAGTCCATCGATTTGTTCAGTGATAAATATTAGAAAGCTACGTTAATTAAATCACTTGACTCTTCAATGGGAGAAAAATAATTATAGAATATTATATGCTATAATTTGGATATTTACATACTTTATATCTTCTTCTCAATGTTAGATTTTCTTTTTGTTTTTCCAGGTTAGCCCACTTCCACCTTAGACTAACGTTGTCACTTACCATGAGCCGAGATCGCAGTCAAGGACTAAATTGTAAATGAATAAATAAATAAAAACTTTGAAAAATGTTCTTTTTTTTCTTGGTCACAACTTATTTACTACATTATGATTTGTTGTATGGGTTATTAGTATTTGTTGCTAAACTATTGTACAATCAATATAATATTATATTGGATCAATATTTTACATCAAATATCAGGTCTGTAACTAATACCGTCTACTGTAACAAGCTAGAGATACGTGACATTAGACGGACATACAGAGAGACAGACAGACAGACAGACAGCAGAGTGACATTAACAGGGCTCCGTTTTGTTATTTGCGTAGGTACATAATCCTAAAAACCTTTGACACAAACCTCTGGGACTTTGCGAGTAGTTCCAGCAAACATTTGAAAGGGCATACGTGTAACCCTCCGTTTAAACCAGGGATCCTTAACCTTTTTATAGTCATGGACCCCTCTCAAAATTTCAAGGAACCCATGGACCCTTTACGATAGTTTAAAAAATGCTGCTACCAGCTTTTGTTGTTTGCAATTAATAATTTCAAATAATAAATAAATTCTTTATTGTACAAAGAAGCATAGGTAGGTACATAAATCTGCATAGTAGGTATATCCAAAAAAATAATCTTAAAAAAATAGGTACATATACAGATACAGAAACCAACTGTCCATAAGATAAATATATAAACCTGTGTTATAGGCGACAGTGCTATCCTTAAATAATGGCTCACTTTATAGACAAGAAAACGAAAATCTGCAGGTTAGATAGGTAAATATATTGAATTTTACGTATGAATAGTATAGTGTGACTGCTGCTGCTTATGCTGGATTAGAACATCAAATTGTACACATAGTTTTACTCACAACATATTGTATACCAAGTTTTATATTAATGCATTATGCACGGATTAGCACGGACCCCCAGCGTTAATTACACGTACCCCTCAGGGGTCCATGGACCACAGGTTTAGAAACGCTGGTTTAAACAATCACAGTAGTAAGATATTCATTAAAGCATTCTTTGTTTGTTGTGTGGGGTCATATTTGTTTCTCATCATATCTGTACCTTAAATAGGGTTAAGTGAGGTATCAAAAGATCGAGCTGGGTGCATGGTAGTGTACTACCAACTTACACTAAGTATTACTTAAATTATCATTATAATTATTATCAACCCATTACCGGCCCATAACAGGGCACGGGTCTCCTCTCATATTGAGAGAGTTTTAGACCGTAGTCTTGACGTATTTGACGACCTCCCTGGCGCATTGGTGTGCGCTGTGATCTTATAAGTGGGAGGTCCCAGCTTCGATTCCCGGCAGTGGCAATTTGGGATTTTATAATTTCTGAATCGCTTTGTGGTAGGATCCTACCCCGGATCCGCCTGGCTAGCGACCACACTTCAGCCGTAATCTGCCGCAAAGCGTCCGTGTGTTCCGGCAGCGAGCTGAAGAGCCAGTCCTCTTCTTCAAAAGCCGGCAACGCATTAATAATCGGCGGTAATCACTTAACATTAGGTCACCCGCTTGCTCAGTTGCCCGCTATTCCTATTAAAAAAAAAATTGTCTCTGGTCATTGTCTCTGGTCTGGTCTGGGAGGCTTCAGCCGTGACTAGCTACCACCCTACCGACAAAGCCGTGCCGCCAAGTGATTTAGCGCTCCGGTACGATGCTGCGTAGAAACTGTTCTGAGGTACCTACCTCAGAACAGTTGCCTACCTATGCGTTAATAAAAACTGCCTTACCTCTTCCAAGTTCGTCCGCTACCAACTTAGACTGCATCATCACTTATCATTGGGTGAGATCGTAGTCAAGGGCTAACTTGTAGATGAATTTAAAAAAAAATAGTCCACCACACTGGCCAAGTGTTCATAGATTTTTCTTGTAGGTATAAAATTTAAATTCAAGCATAATGTTACAGTGATTTGGGTGTTTTATTTGATTTGTAATTTTTATTTTTAAGTATTTGGGGCAATTTCAACAAAGCCGTTTTTTCTTGAATTTCGGTGGACTTTTTTATTATTAAGTTTTTTCAAATTTGAACTATGGTTTATTGTTCTTCTTGTTATTGTTTATGCTCTTATTGAATACCATCAAAATATGTCTTATAAACTCGTGAGAATACGTGTTTAAAATTTTAATGCCACCGAAATGATAAAACTAGCCACCGAAATGATATAAGTAGCCACCGAAATGATAGGAACTGTCCACCGAAATTAAAATTCACTGAAAATATATTAAATATACTACTGAGCAGCCTCAACCATACACTTTAACTAAATAGATGCACTCTTAGCAAGTGTGAAAGGTTGTATACTATCATGAGTGACAATGTGTTAACCTAGTTACGTATGTTCTACTTAATTTTAGATATTCATCTGGATTTCACACAAAAAAATGCACCTACCTACAATAAAAGGAATAGAATAAAACTAAATGAAAAGACATTAATTTTAATTAACGATTTTAATCTTAGCTTAGCAATAATCAGTCTTTTAATTTCTACTATTCTAATAATTTTGCACTTACTTAAATACAGTGTAAACTCTATATATTGCGACACTTAAAGGGCTTCAAATTTTATGGAGTTATTGAGATTTCAGAGTTGTCGTTAAATGAAGAGAAAAAAATCAATATTATGATGCATACAGTGACTAATAAAGTATACAGTTTGAAAGTCTGTGACCAACCAAGAATATGATAACGTATAGATAATGCAGATGCATTATTTGACTGTGTATTTGAAGTTCCATTAGATTCTAAATCATCATTGATAATTGAGTGTGCCACTAAGGTTTGTCGAGTTGTCTGAATTTTGTATTTTTTTTTTTTCTTATAATAATATGCTTTCGAACTGGCTGCGTTTTTTGCGTAGATTTCGGAGCTTGTGAGAATTTAATGCACTCCTCGAAAAAATTAATCCTGTAGCTTTTCTTCTTGCATATCTCTCTCTATCTTTTCTAAGAAACTCTTCTCGATCGCTTTTAATTCGTTGTTTTTTTTTCTGTTCGTATAATCTTCTTTTTCTTTTCTCTCATCTTTGGTCAATGTTCGTCTCGGCATTCTAAAAAAAAATACGTCAATGATAGTTAGTAGATTAGTAGATTACATTTCAACATTGAATTCACCTGACACTTTAAAATAAATAATGTTATGTGCGTAAATATTTAAATATCACTTGCTTTAACGGTGAAGGAAAAAATCGTAAGGAAACCTTCATGCCTGAGAGTTCTCCATAACGTTCTCAAAGGTGTGTGAAGTCTACCAATCCGCTTGGCCAGCGTGGTAGACTATGGCCAAAACCCTTCTCACTCTGAGAGGAGACCCGTGTTCTGCAGTGAGCCGGTAATGGGTTGATCATGATGATTTTACAAAAAACTGATGAACAAAAATCAAAACTTACCTATATTTTAATATACATATCGCTCGTTATCTACTAGAATTTTCCTTTTTGGTTTAGTTTTCGTTTATTTTTCAGTGTTTTTGAATACCTACCTTCTACCTACCAACAGTTCATGTATTCTTTTTGCGACCATTTCATAAACTTTCTCTATTGAGTAAAAAAAAAATTAGTGTAGAACCAAATATGGGGAAAATCGGTGTACAGGTTCAATATTTTGATGACATAAGTAAGTGTAAACTTATGTCAATTTGTACATATGAATTATTTGAACGTAGGTATAATATAGTTACTAAAAACTCTCTGAAAGTATGTTAATTACGATAGCGAAAAAATTATCAAAATCGGTTCATTAGTCTTTGAGATAATTGCGGCCATACATCTATAATATAATAAAACTGTAACAGATCCAATTCTGTACATTGAAGATATTTTGAAAAATTTTATTGGAGGGCATTCTATAATCGATACTGAAGCCAAAACTGCAATTTGTTTCATTTTTGTCTGTCTGTCTGTCTGTCTGTCTGTCTGTCTGTATCTTGGCCGCGCATCACGCCGAAACTACTGAATGGATTCAAATGAAACTTGGTACGATTTGAGTTTATACTCCGAGGTAGGACATAGGATACTTTTTATCCCGAAATTCAGCACGGTTCCCTTGGTAGAGGGGATGAAAGTTAAAACGGGTATTTAGCTGTAATTCATTAACGCGTTGTTCGATTCCACTCATTCTTTTTTTGTTAGAAAAGTAGTACTTTGTATATTGTCCCGTAAATATTTCAAGGTCATAGGTATTTTTTTTTCAGAAAAGACAGACATTACAACCCTTCGTATCGGGTTCAAATAACTTGGGACCCGGATCTTTGAATGTACGGCTTATTTTATTATTATACGGTCTATTTGTTCCAGCTAATTTACGAAACGGCTGGATCGATTTTGACGGAACTTTCAATGGCAGATAAGTGATGTTATATGGAGTAACTTAGTCTACATTTAGTTTTGGTACAAAAAAGGATTATGGGATCCAATCCGATCCTATATAAAAACGTATATCCATGCGGACGAAGTCGCGGGGGTCAGCTAGTACATACATAAATTCGTACGAGTCAAATACATAAACTCTTTTTTTGAAGTGGTTTAGTTAAAAAATTACCTGCTGGCCTGAATTTTCATCGAAACAAATAATAATCTACCAAAATAATAAAACAATCCACCGAAATGAGACAATTAAACACCGAAATGATAAAGCAATCCACCGAAATGAGATAATTAAGATTTAAAAAAACCGAAATGAGAATTTCTATCATTTCGGTGAGTTTTTTATCATTTCGGTTGACAATTTAGCCCACCGAATCCACCGAAATGATAACACCGAAATTAGAAATACGGACAAAAATTAGCATTACAAGAAGACTATTTATTACAAGATGATATGAATATTAAACAAATAAACGTATTGCCATTACGTACTTTTGAATAGTTTTTTATATGTATTAACTAATTGCAAGACAAGTTATACCTGTACACGGAAATGATAAGAAGTTTGTCACATGCCACCGAATTGAACTACTTACTTTTTTTGCGGGAACACGCAGGCAAGCGGCGCATTTCCTCCTACGATAAGCACATAGACCACACTGTTACCTACATTTTAAGCGCACGAGGGGGGAGCTAGAGTTGTCCTATGCAAAGCTACAATCGATTAAAAAAAAAACACCGAAATGAGAGGACTTTCTGGGACACAAGCATTTTTACTTACCAGTTATTAAACTAAGTAGATATTATCATAAAATTATTTTATAACTATACTGTCACTATTCACAATTTAAATAAAAGTAGCCATGTACCTAAAAAAGCAATACTTTTTGATTTATGAGGGAAATTACATTGAAAAAGGTTGTGAGGACAGCTACCGAAATGATAAATTCGGGGCTTTAAAAATTTTTTATTTCCTAAACTGCAGTCCTAATCAATAAATATTTATTGTCTCGCATAGGTATCTACCTATTCTACCTAGAAAAAAATATTAGATCTTTATACTAACGTTGGACAGTACCGATTTCACCCATGCCGTGCGAATTTTGCTGTTGGGAAATCCACCCATTTATTGTTTTAAATTAAGCAGAATTAATTAAGACAATTCATTTAAAAATTGTCATTTTAGTAAAATTTAAATTGTCATTTAGCATAATATTATATTTATATTGTAAAATTAACATAAGGCATAGGCGTAACTAAGCATTGAAGCCAAACCTCTGTGGTTTTTTCAATGTATATAATTTCTGTTCATTGTAAAAATAATATTATGTATTTTGCACGTATTTTGATAAATAAATAAAAAAAGGGGATTGATAGACTTCAAACGCCTTTGAGAACATTATACGGAGAACTCTCAGACGTGCAGGTATCTTCACAATGTTTTCCTTCGCCGTTAAAGCGAGTGATATTTCCTTACGTAGGTATACCAGTTCCTTATAATAATAGAAATACAAACTAATTTCAGGTATTTAACTCTATTATGAATAAGTCAATGTTAATATTTGTCAAAGTTTCACCTATCCTAAAACAATATTGTAATGAACACAACATCAGCATCAAAGTCAACACTAGACGACGCAACGTCGCTATGTGGGGCGGATTAAGTTCCCCTATGCGGGGTCAAAGTAACCCCTAAATAATAACATAGGTACTTATAAAAATAATACTACAGTTCGCGACAAGGCTGGAGAGCCGAAGAATTAGGCGGTGTTGATTCGACTAAGACTTTTTTTATTAACCCCCGACGCAAAAACGACGGGTCGTTATAAGTTTGACGTGTTTGTGTGTGTGTGTGTGTATGTGTGTGTGTCTGTCTGTTCCCCTGTGGCGCCGTTTGTTTTAGACCGATTTGAATGCGATTTTTTTGTTTGAAAGGTGAATTAGTCGAGAGTGTTGTTAGCTATGTTTGATGAAAATCGGTCCAAGATGGCAGCCGCTACAAAATGGCGGATTACGTATTTTTTCACAACTCCCTTAATATGGGTATCAAATTAAAGGGCTTGACTAGTAGAATAGCACTAAGCAAATCCAAGATGGCCGCTGCCACAAAATGGCGAATGTCAGGGGTTTTTTAAATTTTTAATTTATTATTATTCATCTACAAGTTAGCCCTTGACCCAGACCCTGGACCAGAGTGGACACGATCTTCAGCAATGAAGTAAACGATCAAGAAGAATAGGTAGATTACTATAGAAAACTTCCTTGAAAAAGGTTGGAAAAGGTAGCGGAAACGGAAACCGGATATCCACGATTCCCTCGGAATTTGTGAAAAATCGAAATTCACGCGGGCGAAGCCGCGGGCAGAAGCTAGTTAACCTATAAGTGTGAGTAATATCCAGAGTTATTATTTCTTTATATAAAGGAAACCTAAATATTCCCGAGATATGAAGTAGCTTAGATCCACAGATATCTGTGTTTAGATAGATCACTCCTCGTTTAATTCATTACCTGCCTGTGAAAGTCTCGTCAAAATCGGTGCAGTCGTCGTTCCGAAGATTAGCTTATACAAACGGACACACAGACGAAAATTTAAAAACGTGTTTTACAGTGTAGTTATAAGTATATATAAGCATGTTATGAGCTTCATCATCATCATCATCATGATCAACCCATTACCGGCTCACTACAGAGCACGGGTCTCCTCTCAGAGTGAGAAGGGTTTTGGCCATAGTCTACCACGCTGGCCAAGCGGATTGGCAGACTTCACGCACCTTTGAGAACGTTATGGAGAACTCTCAGGCATGCAGGTTTCCTCACGATGTTTTCCTTCACCGTTAAAGCAAGTGATATTTAAATACTTTTATCTACACCCATGCTTTAAATCCTCTATTAAAGATTCTGAAACAGTTAGCTTATTGCCAACATTAAAACACCCAATGTCCTAATAACCATTACATCATCCAAACGGATGATGTTATTTTGTACTGAATTTCATAACAACACTCCTTTGTTTTTTTTTTTCAATCCCTTCATGCGCAAAGAGTTTCAATATACAGCCACATTCATTGCTTGATGCGGCGTATCTGTATGAATTTCAAAAAAAGAACATTTTCGTTTACACGCGCTCTGACTACGTCGCGCGCCGTAAAAAAAATTAAGTTATTCGAATCCCCGCCATTTTTCTTCGATATTTTTATTGTTACAAAAAATGAGCGATTCAAGTTTTAATAGCACACCGCCAGATATTTTAAACGCTGCAAAAGACATCTATACTAATAAATAAAATTGAAGTGTCTGTCTGTAATTTCGAAATAACTACCACATATTAAGCTCATATGGTTATTTGAACGATACCATAACCGAATCACACGTTTTTAAAATTTTTGTCTGTCTGTCTGTCTGTTTGAACGGGCTAATCTTCGGAACGGCTGAACCGATTTTGACGGGACTTTCACAGACAAGTAGAGGATTAACCAAGGAGTAACATAGGCTACTTTTTTAACCGACTTTCAAAAAAGGAGTTGTGTTGAAATCGGTAAATACATCGGTAAATACGGCCGACGCTCGCGCTCCCCGCGCCGCGCCGCCGCGCCGCGCCGCGCCGCGCCCCTGCGCCCTGCGCCCTGCGCCCGCCGTACGCGGTACCGCGGTACGCCGCCGCGCGGCGGGGGGCGGGTGGACCAGAAATCTACTTATCCCTCAGGATTTGTGAAAAATCGAAATTCACGCGGGCGAAGCCGCGGGCAAAAGCTAGTTTACAATAAATTACTACCGGAAAAATCAAGAACGAGTTATGAAAAAACGTATCAAGATTTTATGAATTGGAAACTATTAAAGGGTTCATCATCATTTTCTGAAGAAGTACTTTTAGTTTATTTTCAAGCTTTATCAGAGAAATTTAAATCTTCATCCCTATGGACCTTCTACTCAATGCTCAAAAGTACACTGAGTATTAATCACAACGTGGATATCTCAAAATATTCAAAATTAATTACCTTGTTAAAACGTAAAGGAGAAGGCTATACAGGGAAGAAATCGAAAACGTTTTCACCTGATGAAATAAATAGGTTTTTAAGCCAAGCGCCTGATCAACTATATCTAGCGATAAAGGTAAGTTAGTTACTTACTTCATTATAATGTTATTTTTCTTGTGATATGATGAATAAATTACAATATTATTCTTTCAGACTGCGTTAATATTCGGAACCATGGGCGCATGCCGTCGTCAAGAATTATACGCTTTGTTATATACCGACTTACAGATAAATGAAACTGTAATTGTGGTCAATGTCAATAATACAAAAACCAAAACAAACCGCACATTTACTATTACGGGCAAATATTTAGAAATTTGCAAAAAATATATAGCATTGCGTCCGGATCCATGCAGCAATCCGAGTTTTTTTTTACAATACAGATCTGGAAAATGTATATCACAAAGGATGGGCATAAACACATTTAGCAGTTTGGGTAAAACAATTGCTAACTATTTACAACTTGATAATCCTGAGTTATATACAGGACATTGCTTTCGCAGAACATCTGCCACAATATTAGTAGATGCCGGAGGAGACATAACAAGTTTAAAACGGCACGGCAGATGGAAGTCTACATCTGTTGCTGAGGGCTACATTAATGACTCTATAGCCAACAAAATCCACGTGTCGAATGTAATTTCAAATTCCATAGAAAATAAAAATAGTGAAGTGGTAAATATAAATATTCCGCCGAGTACATCGGGATCGGGACCTTCCAACATTAAAGAACATAATATTCAAGTTAATTTTAATAATTGCACTATACAAAATGTAAATTACTACTAAAATAAATAATTCTTTCATTAATTCTTAGTTTATTTGTATATTAGTAATGGATGATATTAGGTTACTACTAGGACTGGCTGTTTTAATGTTAGCAGTAAGCTAACTGTTTCAGAATCTTATAGAGGATTCATATTATGGGTGTAGATAAAGTCTTGTATGCAACTGTTGATAATTAGGTATTAAAACACTCATGTGATACTATTATCACACTCAGCTTCGCTTCGTGTGATAAACCCACATTCGTGTTTTAATACCCCTTATTACACAACAGTTGCATAAATAACTAAAAACGCACATAACTCCGTAAAGTTAGAGGTGCGTGCGCGGGATCGAACCCACGACCTCCGATTAGAAGTCGGTCGTCCTAACCACTAGGCTATCACAGCTTGTTATGAGCTTATCAAGAGGCAATTATTTCGAAATCAAAGACAAATATAATGTATACAACATTTTCATTTACACATTGTTATGCATGTCGGGTAGTTTATGTTCCCCTATGGAATCAGGGAATAACTAGCGACCTTTCCTAAGGGATGAATATTCGGAACACACACAGGCCAATGAAAAATAAAAGACCTGCCTCAAAAATGCTCTAAATTACAAAAAGACGGAAAAGGGTTGCCAAAAAAGCATCAAAGGAAAGCATACTCGATTTTTATTTCATTACTAGATGATGCCCACGGCTTCGCCCGTGTGGTTTGTAAAAATCTCGTGGGAACTTTGATTTTCCAGAACAAAAAGTAGCCTATCTGTAGTAAGTAGTAACCCGTCCACAAAACGGAAAAATTCCGTGGGATCCTTACGATTTCGGAATGCAATTCCTTACAGCATCAGGGTTGAGGAGTTGGACATGTACCTACTCGAGGTCATTCAACAATAAAGTCTTTAGTTGGTATCCCCAATATCAATTTAAATAACCGACAGTGCCTAAATCCCATTAGTGTTGGGGATCAGATCCCCTACAGCATCAGGATTGAGGAGTTGGAATCCAAATTTTTTGTAGGACAGTGTCGCAATGTTTCTCTATCGATTAAAAAAAAAATTACGCAAATCGGTTCAGAAATATCGGAGATATCGGTGTAAATAGGTAGAAAAACACAACTCCTCCTTTTTTGAAAGTCGGTTAAAAAAGTAGCCTATGTTACTCCCTGGTTAATTCTCTACTTGTATGTGAAAGTCCCATCAAAATCGGTTCAGCCGTTCCAAAGATTAGCCCGTTCAAACAGACAGACAGACAGACAGACAGACAGACAGACAGACAGACAAAAATTTTAAAAACGTGTGATTCGGTTATAGTATCGTTCAAATAACCATATGAGCTTAATATGAGGTAGTTATTTCGATATTACAGACAGACACTTCAATTTTATTTATTAGTATAGAGTATAGATTAGGAGTCCGACATCACCCCAAATTCAGTCCAACTTTATATACCTAAATGGAATGATTACAGTAGCAGAGTTTAGGGTTCCGTAGTAAAACAAAAAACCCTTACAGTTTCGGGGAACTATAACGGCTATGGTAGATTCAATTGACGATTCAAAGGTAGGTACTGCTAAAAGTTTATTTGAATAAAAACTTTTCGGTTATCCTATTAATATTATAAATGTGAAAGTGTGGATGTTTGGATATTTGTTACTCTATAACGTCGCAACTACGGAACAGATTTGGCAAACATTTTGAATGGATATAGATAATGCCTTAATGACATTTAATAATTTATTAAGTCTACTTTTTATCCTGGAAAAATCCACAGTTTCCGCGGAATTTTGAAAAAACCTAAATCTACAGCTACAGTTATAGGTAGATCACTATAGCAAACTACCTTGAAAGCAAGTATAAAGGTTGGAAAAGGGAGCGGGAACGGGAACCAGAAATCCACGATTCCCTCAGGATCCGTGCAAAACCGCCCGCTTTTGCACGGAAAAAAAGCTTTTGCCCGCGGCTTCGCCCGCGTGAATTTCGGTTTTTCACAAATCCCAAAATCTCCGATTCAAAATAAAAATTACGACGACGGAGGACACATCCGCACGCATTAGCTCCCTCGTTCGAAATCGCAAATTTCGAAATGGAGATTGGAGCATGCACCCTCTTCGCCGCACCCGCCCGCCGCGCGGCGGCGTTGTATGGCGGGCGGTGCGGCGCGGGGAGTTCCGTACAGCGCGAGCGTCGGCCGTCGCGCACAGCGAAAATACCTATCAGGGCGTTTTTTAACATAGGTACTTACCGATTTCAACACAACTCATTTTTGAAAGTCGGTTAAAAAGTAGCCTATGTTACTCCTTGGTTAATCCTCTACTTGTCTGTGAAAGTCCCGTCAAAATCGGTTCAGTCGTTCCGAAGATTAGCCCGTTCAAACAGACAGACAGACAAAAATTTTAAAAACGTGTGATTCGGTTATGGTATCGTTCAAATAACCATATGAGCTTAATATGTGGTAGTTATTTCGAAATTACAGACAGACACTTCAATTTTATTTAGTAGTATAGAAGTATAGATTGATTTTATGAGGTCAAGAGAAAAAAGGAAAAAAAATATCTTAGGTAGGAAGGGAACAAGGGAAAATTATGTCCAGGTATTTACCTGGTATCCCCTAGTAATATTTTGAAATTGCAAAACTTCTTTCTTTATTTCTTTCTAAACTGTCTTTATTACTCGCAGCAACGGATCACTTAAAGTATCGATGGTATTTTCGCATTTTACCCAAGTTGATAAATTTATCTCGATTAAAAGACTTTAGGTATGCTGACAAAGTCACAAGCAAAGCTAGTATTTTTTATACAATCCAAATTTCCAAACAGAATAGATTTTTTTTTTAATTCAAATGAACTCTTAAAAGCGCTTTCGAGTTTCAAGTGAATCTACCGATACACAGACAAGGAATAAAGTTTGTGAACTAAAACCCGACTATGCTTACTAATTTAATGTACTTCACTACATAGTATAAAACAAAGTCGATTTCTCCGTCCCTATATCCCTATGTCCCTATGTCCCTATGTCCCTTTGTATGCTTAAATCTTTAAAACTACGCAACGGATTTTGATGCGGTTTTTTTTTAATAGATAGAGTGGTTCAAGAGGAAGGTTTATATGTATAATAATATCCATTAAATAGTGGAGAAATACTGTTATTTTTGAGGTTTCTAATGTGATGTCGTTAATAATTACATTTTTTCCGCTTACATTGCAAACGCAGGCTGAACCCTACGAGATTTATCAAAATAATGTACTAAGTATTGTACACATTGAAAAGGTCTACAGAAAAGTCCGCGATGGTATATGTCTATCTCTTATGGATATCCCACAATAACATTTTTTTGTCATTTACTTTTTACGACAAATAATGGCTAATTTTCGAAGCGATTTCAACCAATACAGCATTAATCCTTATCTAATTAAATACCTTAAATACATTGTTGATTTAATATAAATCCATATGGCCCTTTACAGCATATGATTTAAATGAATACTTTCGAAGATATTACAGATTTAAAAATTGCGGCGGCGGGAGCGTGCCTATAAGCGCGTCGGTGGCCGCGGTTCTCCCTATATTATAAAAATACTAGAAGAAAACCCGGCTTCGCTCGGGGGACTCATAATACACATCTAGGTAAAAAATGTAGGTAGATATTTCTGTAGTCATTGGTTCTCAAGGAATATTAAAGGAAAGCAAAGCATAGATTCGTATAGCGTTCATTGTGTTTAATAATTTATATAGTAGGTAAATAAAAAATGCAAATGTTTTTACACAAATTATTTTTATTTTAAATTATCATTCAAAATAAACTAACATAAATTAACAAAACATAAGTTTTAAGGTTTATTCTCAGTAAAACAAATCGGCTTAATCAAAAATAATCTTAGAAAATAATATTAGGAAGTATGTAAATTGTAATTTTACAATGAGTACCTACTCAGTACTCACCCGAGAATTTGGCAAAGATACTTATAAAGGAATATTCTCTATTATACATCACAGGTTGATTATATTATCATAAAACATTTTTCGTTAAATATTTATCACCTTTCAAGCCTTGTTCAGTGGTATTAATATAAATTTGAATTTTTACATCATCGAATCTTCGAACTCGAGAGAAGGCAACATAGAGCTGGCCATGGGTGAACACAGGATTAGGTAAAAATACTGAATTATATTGTCGTATTACCATTGTATAAATCTAATCAAATCATATATCTGGAAATGGCTTTAATGCTCTATCTGGGTCCATGTACAGTTCCCATTATGAAAACGATTTTTTAAATAATTTTAATTTTTTCACCTAAAAAATGAAGTGCTTGACATTGAATACCTTCATAAATCATAGAACCAACTGAATGTACTGATACTTGAATGGTGTTATTTGAAAGTGCTAAATATACATAGTTAGTCCTGGGGGGCTGATGTTCTGTACTAAACCTGCTTGAATATTTACGTTGGGATCTGCCAGCCATTTGACGTGTTTTCTTTCTCCTCTTCTTCTAAAGAAATAGAATCATTGCTGACTGACAGCATTGATTCTTGTTTTTTCTCGTTGTCCGAAGAAACATCATCAGTCACCAGTGACTCTTCCATTAGCGTCAACTCTTCGTTATCGACCTTAAAGGAGAAAATATATTAGACAAATATTCAAATAATAATAAGTATTGTGTATATATGTAGGTATATCCTCATACCTCTATCTGGTAATAAGTATTATTTTTCATTTTATTGTACTTGGTGACCTGCACCATTAACTTACCCGAAAGTCATCAAATAAATCTTGGGATTTGTCAGGTTGTATTGTAGAGGCAGCTAGTGATTTAACAGATGCAACAGGAGCAGTTTGATTTTTTGGAAAATGTTTGAAAGTGCCCGAGCCTTGGTTATTCTTAACTGCCTAATTGTTTCTAGGCCACAACACTCGCAATAATTGAAATTATCTGCAATTAATAACGTCCAATTGTATAATAAGAAACAGCCAAGTTCAAGTTGAACTTGCGCATGAATCCATTCCATTATCAAGAAATAGTGTCTGTTTCTGTATGTGTTCATGACATCTCAACACAGGCTATGCTGTGGTCATTTATTATTATTTGTTGGGTTATAGAGAAAAAATATTGAGCCACTTACCGAGTATAATGTTGTCGCATTCCACACATCGACTGCATATTTGCATTTGCTTGCAATTTCTTGCAAATATTTTGCCATTACAAAAATTGCATGCCACTGGAAGTAAATAAGTACTTATTTTATTTGAATGCAGAAAGTCTAACAATCCACACTTTAAAAAGAAAACATAGAACAAAACTCACTTAAAAATACAACCTGCCTACATACCTACCAAAATACTACTCACCATTTTTACGAAGAGCTCTTCGCTGCATCCACTTTCCACAATTGTGACAATGTTTTCCAAATGCAAGGAGATTCGGCTGTTAACAAAATGGTATCTTAAAGGTATTATCAAACAAAAGACCATACAAAGACAGACACGACCAATGAAAGATTTTATGAAATACTTACGATTTTCGGCATAATATGTAATCCAAACAAAATAAATCACTGCAAAACTAAATGACATTTGAATTTTATTTGAATTTTAGACATTGTCAAAAACAATATTTTCACGAAACGTCAACGACTGAAGAAAAGTATTTAGTTTTGAACCGCTCGAATGTCGAAAACATAGAGATAATAATAATAATGGAGGAGCCATACCTACTTTAAAACGTGTCAAAAATACACTCACACACGCTTAGATTAGGTATCATACATGTACAATCCGAAAACATAAAATGGCGCCTGTTCATTGTGATGTCTCAAGTTGTGCGTGTGTGAGTGTTCATGTATACATTTTAATGAGGCCATCTTTTGTTTTTAGTCTGCCTCAAACTGTTTTATTATTATGTCAAAAATGTAATGTTGTCTCTTACACACTTATGAAAATTTTGATAAGCTTGAGCTATTTTCCGATCCACTATTTTCTATAGGACATTAGGGCAACTCTATATTATTATTATTATCTCTATGGTCGAAAACCATCTCTGATCTTACGACACGAATAAAATCAGCGCGCGAATGTTGGCAGTCGTCTTACGACTCAACGTACTATTTTTTATACTCTGTGGTACATTTCCGAGTGCAGCGGCATAGATTTTTGGGTGTTTGGAACCTTTGAAAACGGGGCGGGCCCTTGAAGATAAGTTTTTTAATTCCCATTTTACTATAGAGAATGTAAAACCAACCATCGACAACATACATTGAGTGCTGTCAAGCCCACAGTAATAACTCTGTGGAACTTTGTTTATTTTTATTTAATTTTTTATCGATTTATTATGTAAACATTACCACAATTTCGTTCATTTTCCTAATCTGTACTTTCTATAGGATTCACTCAAAATTTCCGGCAAGACGCTTCGCTTTACACAGTCACATGAATAAACGTAGTGATTTTATACTATCTCTATGGTCACATGAGTTCACACATTTCTTTGTGATGGATACTCCTTTGGCGCGACGCACGCGATGTCAGATGTGTCAAATTGGCGCGTCGTATCCATGGCGACTGTGATTTGTTTGGATGGCGGACGCGATTTGTTGTTTGTCAGTGCCGTTAGAATTTAACGAAATTCTCCATAATACGAATTTTGCGGATATATGTTGTCGACTCGAAATCAATATTTTTTCATGCCCTGTTATTCTTATAAGGTTTCGATCGAGTCTATCGTACCCCTGCACGAAATTATTAATATAGACAAGGAAAAATAATTTACGGGCGATATGAGCTCGGGAAAAAAGGGGGGGAGTTTAAGGGTAAAAAACGGTTTATCTCGATTTCCGGCAAAACTAGAAGTCCTATGGAAAAAAATCAAATAGCAAAGTTGTAGGTAATAAAAAGATCTCCCAATAAAATAATAAATAATATAAAATAATAAAAAGATGTCCCAAATACACTGTAATTTATTTGATTTGAAATATTTAGTTTTTCTCCTTATTTTTGACTTAATATCGACTTAATTCTGACAGCTGTCATTGTCATTTACAGATGAGTTATTTATATGGAGAACAGGGTTAACCACATCTACGAAGTACAATTTTACCCCAAACTACTTTAATTCCCTGTCAACATATAAAGCTCTTAGCCGCTTAATAATATTAATTGTTTCGCCCTAAAATAGAAATTGCTAAGAATGGAAACTAGAAAGTGCACACTAACAGCAATAGAAAACAAAAGAAGCACATTGAAAAAATTTATTCAAAAATGGAAGTCGAATGACATTAACACCATGAAGTGTCTGTCAGGCATTTGTCATATCTACATGCAGCAGTTGATTTGTATTTGCATAAGTTATGATTTTTTTATCTTTTTTATGGGAATTGTTTTATCTCTGGTTATCTAACATTATGAAACGTCAGAATTCCACGGAATTAGTAATTCGGGTATATGGTGAGATATAGTAAGTTCATTGTGGAAAATATCGTAAAAAGTCAAGCCGCCTGGGAGCTTTCATGGAAAACGCTGCCTAATCCCTGAGCGGGTAGTACCTACGCATAATATGCTCTACTACCCGTGCGAAGCCGGGGCGGGTCGCTAGTAGAGCATATAGTACATAATATACTGAAATATCATATTCCCAACTAGTTTAGTTTTTGAGATAGCCCCCGTCACAAAAATGGTCTAAAACTGACAACTTTGATGGCCTCCCATTCCCTTATTTTTTGAGATAAAAATTAAAAATATATATATTTGTACTCTACTTAATAAGCTCTAAACAATGATACCCCACAAGCTAGGGTAAAGAAAAAATTTTTTTTTCCGGCTCCTTTTTCATGTATGGGAGCCCCCCTGAAAAATAATTTAATTCAATTTCTAATTCAATATTTGATTTTGGGTTAACGTTTTACACTAAATACCAAAATTTCAGGTTTGTAACTCATTTCGTCTGCGAGCTAGAGACCTGTGACCGGCGGACAGACGGACAGACAGACAGACAGACAGACAGACAGACAGACAGACAGCCGAGTGACATTAATAGGGCTCCGTTTTTACCCTTCGGGTACGGAACCCTAAAAACGCCCTGATAGGTATTTTCGCTGCGCGCGACCGACCGCGACGCTCGCGCTGCACGGAACTCCCCGCGCCCCTGCGCCCTGCGCCCGCCCGCGCCGTACGCGGTACCGCCTGGATTTCTGGTCCACCCGCACCCGCCGCGACGCCGCGCGGCGGGTGCGGGTGGACCAGAAATCTACTTATCCCTCAGGATTTGTGAAAAACCGAAATTCACGCGGGCGAAGCCGCGGGCAAAAGCTAGTAAGTAATATAAAATAATAATTTAGTGTGCAGAACGCGGGGCAAGCAGCTAGTGGCGCCATCTATTACGTCTATCCGAAACTAAATAATATTTTACTTTTGCCGCTCGGACGTCACTTCTCGATTTTTTTCGTATATAAAATGTAGCCTATGTCACCAGGACTATAACAAAGAATTAAATGACACCTCATTCATCAAAATCGGCCCAATAGTACGCTACGGTGGTACACACAGAATCTCATACAAAAATCGGCCACAAACATACATACATACATACATACATACATACATACAAAGACTGCTAAAATCATAACCTTTTGGCTTTGCTGTAGTCAGGTAAAAGTAGAAGACTCAATGAGAATTGAAAGGTAAGAAATTATTTATGCCTTTTTAGACAAAAGTTCAAAAGAAAGAATACGTCAACAAAACACAGAAATTATAGCATTGTCAAAAATACGTATACTTCGACTTTTAATTGTATGCACTAATGTGAAGTTTCGTGGGTTGTCACTTTTTAACGAAAATAAAATAGGGATGGGGTTTAGGTGATTGATTTGAATCATTCAATTATTTTATTCAAATTAAAGTTTATATTTTAAGTAATTATTATATTTTATGTAAAAAGTGTATCTATATATATGTATATATATAAATACATATTATTATATATTTACTATATAAAATTGTTCGAACCCTTATAACTCGAGAACGGCTGGACCGATTTTCATGGTTTTTGATTTGTTGTATTTGTCTCCATCCCGAATAGCAGAATAACTGTTAAAAATATTGGAAAATTGACGAAAAAATAAAAGAAAAAACATTTTCCCATACAAAATGTTCATGGGTTTCGTAACTGTCAAACATTGAATGTTCATCCCGTCGATTCGGAACTCTCTCACCCGTATGATGGGGTGACCGTGGTTCCGCATTTGATCTATATGTCAGTCAGTGGTAAAAATGACGAGTTTTAGACCTTGATATCTCAATAACCGTTTGAGCTGTATATATGAAATTTGAGTTTCTAGTTAAAGACAAAAGTTGAAAAAAAAAATAATTAAAAATCAGATTAAGTTCATAATCATCATCTATTTATTTTATTCAACTACAAGTTAGCCCTTGACTGCAATCTCACCTGATGGTAAGTGGTGATGCAGTGATGATGGAAGCGGGTAAACTTGAAAGAGGTATGCATACCCCTGATCGGTTTCTACACGGCATCGTACTTCGTATCGTTTTTTTATATTTTTACTCACCT
Source organism: Melanargia galathea (assembly GCA_920104075.1). Lineage (NCBI taxonomy): Eukaryota > Metazoa > Arthropoda > Insecta > Lepidoptera > Nymphalidae > Melanargia > Melanargia galathea. Next base: position 5,292,870 of record OV049869.1, read on the forward strand.
AATTTAGTGAAAGTTAAATTAATTTCTTAACTCACACAATAAATATAAATTATTTACATATTTTGATAAATATGTCATATTGATACTTAACTATATGATCTGAGGGCCTACTATAATCTTTAATCTAACGATCCAATTCCGATGCTATTCAATATCAGCGCTTAAAATAAATCGCATTGAATTCGTACCATGAAGTATCTTAAAATTAATCGCATTTGAATCGTGTATGATGAATGAATGACCGAGAATTGTCTCTGGTCTGCGGTTGAGTAGAAAAACGTTTGAAAGAGACAACGCTATTGTAACCTCCAATAAGGCTGTCTCTTTCTTGCAAAAACTATACGCTGCGTTTGTGGACGTTGTAAATTTTATTTCGGTAGATACCGGTTTTTTTAGTTTTATGTTAAATCAATATTGAAAGTATGTAACTACATTGTTAGACATTGTAATGTTATTAATTTATAATAAAATTCAGTTGTTGCAGCTTTTTATATTTAATAAAAATATTATTAAGTGGCATTGAGTCACATAAAATTTTAGAAATTTACGAACGCACCTGTAAACGCGCAATGTAAACTGCTAATTGACAGACGTTAGTACATAATAATTCAATGATTGACAGACACTTGACAAATAACAACATAGCATATAGGTAATAGTTTTACATCGGGAAGGCGCGAATTTTGTAAAAGTTCATAGTAGTTTTAAAGTTAAGTTTTTTACTTTATTTGAATTGTTTAGGAACAGTGAAGGTACAGTGTTAGTGAGTGCATTTTTATTATGGCGTAAGTATTATTGATTTTACGTGTACGAAATGTGCACATGAAGCTTGACTATCCTAAGTACCACTTGAATAGCAAAGAATTTTAAGTGCATTTTTTTATAGAGAAATGTCGAGACGCAGAGTTAGCTATGGCCAGCTAGAGCAATTGTGTGAATTTTTAAATTTCAATAGAGCCATCGCCACGGGCTATAACAAAACTTCCCAAGCGAGGGAATTATCATCAAACCTATTTTGTCTGGCACAAAAACCACAACTTATGTATGTGCCTTCTTAATAAATTAGGTAGCTACCTACTGCACATGCACTTCACTTATATTTAGTAGGGTAGGTACCTACATACCTTTGTTTCTATCGACAAATCTGTTGATTTTTAAACATTGGCTGTAATTCTGCTTATAAATCTAACGCAAATTTTTTAGACAGTCGATATCTTTTTAAAAATTCCACATCCAAACAAAATGGATCCGCTTGTCCCCGCATTATGCGTCTTGATTGTTATCGCGAGGTATTTATTTCATTATCGTTTTCCAAAAATTCAAAGAGTACTACTTAGTTCATCGGACATGATGGCAGGCTTTTAGAACTCTTTTAACACTACTAATTACTAAATTTTAATATTTTATAATAAAAGTTTCTGAAAGCGATGCAGATTAGATATGAGCGCCGCGCCGGCGCGCCGTCGTCGCCGTGAGTTCACACAGCGCGCCGCCGCCGACTGAAACATGCGGCGCGCCGTCGTGCCAAGTTGCAACTTGCTTTCCCGCTCGCACGCACGTTCAGAACCGTGAAATCCCGGTCTCGAAAGTACCGGAAATTCCCGGTTCTTTTGTCAGTAAAAAAGAACCGGGAAATCAAAGATTCTCGGTCCTTTCGGTACTTTCGGGAATTTTATTTTAATTACATGATTCACGCTACTACTTACATGACATAAATTAACTTTATTTTTTTATACTTTCTACTGTTCAAAAGTTCAAAACTAAGGTGAATTCAGCGCTAAAATACATGGCGCATGATATCTTACAATTCTACTTCCTCTCGCTCGCTGTTGTGTGCGATCGCTTGCTTACTCAGTTTTCGGATTGCAGTGCGCGCAAAATTTTACCCACTTGGGGATAGAATTTTCAAAAATGCTGAAATTTATATATTTTGTTCTTTTATCGAAAGCTCAAATACCAATTTTCATGGATATAACATGAAAAATACAAACTTTCATCCCCTATTTAACAGTATTTTTTCACAGTAGCTTTCTTTTATGATGTAGGCGCACACTCCTCCTTGCGTCAATCCCCCAATACTGTCGTGACTCGTGACCTTCGCTCATGACCCATCAGGGAATTAATTTCTCACGATGTTGCGCCATCTGTTCTGGCTATCAGCGTTGTGAACCGCTTCGGCAACATTCATGTTGAGAGTTGTCAGATCTGGTCAGTCCAGTGAATTGGACTCCTCTACCTACCTCTCGATCTCTTGCTGTCCATTTTCCCGGTAACTATAAGTTTTTGTAGGTTATCGCCGGGTTTACGGGCGATATGGCCGACGAAATCAAAGAAGTCTTCGCAGGTCCGGCGTATGATGCTCTCTCCGTAGATGTTAAACAGAATAGGAGATAAAATGCATCCTTGACAAACTCCCTTGCCAAACGAGACAAGTATTGGATTTGCATAGTGATATTTTACTAGTCAAGCCCTTTCATTTGATACCCATATTAAGGGAGTTGTGAAAAAATATGTAATCAATCCGCCATTTTGTAGCGGCGGCCATATTGGATCGATTTTCATCAAACATAGCTAACAACACTCTCGACTAATTCACCTTTCAAACAAAAAAAACCGCATTCAAATCACACACACACACACACACACACACACACACACACACACACAGACACGTCAAACTTATAACACCCCGTCGTTTTTGCGTCGGGGGTTAAAAAGTGTTGATATCGTCTTGACGGTTCTTACTACCCCCAGACTGTCTGAGTATATACGCCTTGAAGCACTCCGACCAGATGTTTTGGGACTCCCTTTTCCTGGAGAACTGTCCATAGGAGCTTCCAGTTCACACGGTCAAAGGCCTTACTGTAGTCGACGAAACACATATTTACAGAGGTACATTGAATCATTGAATTCGGAAGGTTTTTTAACGTACTATATGCATACTAAGAAAGGATTATTGGATATTCCACCCCTATGGGGGTTAAATAGGGCATGTAAGTTTGTATGAAAGTCGGTAATTTTTCAAGAGATATCCATGGAAATTGTTATTTGAGCTTTCGATAAAAATTAAAAAATATGTATTTCAGGATTTTTGGAAATTCTATCCGCAAGTGGGTTAAATAGGGGATGAAAGTTTAAATTTTTCTTTGCTTAAGATTTAAGCTTTAAGCTGCTTCAGAAAGCTTTGATTAAGATTTATGTTATGTTATGATAGAGAATTTTGCTCGCTTATATTGTGTTTTTCAACTTTATCAAAGAAAACTAAGTATTTATTCTTCGTGATTGTGATGTATAAATTTTGTTTTTTATATATTTTTGAATTTAAGACAAATTCAAGCTAAGCCCTCCTATTTAAATTAACGTTATGTTATTAAGGAGAATTGTAACTGCTTATAAAATAGTTAATAATTAAATGCAGGTATTCTGCATTTAATTATTAACTTATTTTTATATATAACTTTAATTATCAAAAAGAAAACGATTAAAAGTGTGATTTGTTGTTGCTAAGAAAGTAAAATGTAAGAATTACCGATTACCTACATTGTTTTTATACCACGTTTCTGTATAAGAAGAATATAACGCCTTTTTTAAACCTACAATATATGGGTTCTATTTAATATTATATTTTAAAAAATCGATTCCTGATAAAACATTAAGGCCCACGACCACGCCGCCGCGACGCCGCCGCCGCCGTGAAAATTTTTAGGACACGCCGCCGCCGTGGAATTGGCCATCGGCGCTCATATCTAATGCAGATACAGCAACAATAGAAGTAACTTTTTTTGGTCGGCTCACTTTGACAGCTTTACAATTCAGTTTAAGCTACAAACCACCGTCATGGTACGAAAATGAATCGGTGGCGGATCAATTTAGGTTTTTGTTTCGTTCATGACGTCATGACGTCTATTGGTCGGATAAAAGAGTTCATGGTACGAAATAGCGATTCAGTTCAGTTTAGGTCTTTAATTGAGTCGCGATTATTGTTGATGGTAGATACCCTGGTTTTCAGTTCTATAGTCTTCTCTTCAAAACTTATAGTTATGGACCCGTATTTAAAACGTATTGTGTTTTCTTAAGAAATACCTAGTTAACAAAAGCAGGTTTTTTTAAAGATCACAGTTTAATCAATAAAATTACCAAAAATTATACAAAAAGTATTTCACATTGTTTGTTAGTAAAATCACAAATTAACAAAAAAAAAATCTTAACTGGCGTAAAAAAAGCATCTCAAGAAACAAGTACACTAACGCTGAGTTGTACATTAATGCTGACTTGTACAAAAGAAACTTCCATCCCCTCTTCCAAGGAAATCGTGCTGAACAAGATCCAGACAAACAAGAATCAAAACAAGTAGTTCAGGCTTAAGTATCGATTATATATTAATTGAAAGTTTTAGTTATTTATGTAATAACTAAAAGATGACTTCGAAGATAATAAACGTAACAACACGATAAAAAAAATTATGCAGATTGGCCTAAACTAAAACTAAAAATTAAGCATAAACAAGTGTAAGTCTAAAATTACCATGTGTACGTTTATTTTTACGACACATAGGCTTTTATACTGCAATAGAAAATGGTACTTCTTACTTTTTTTTTTCAATTAAAGCTCATATTATTAATTGTACCAATAGGATGCGTTTGCCACAAAAAAGTCAAGACGACAAAATTGTTAATTTGACTTTTATACGTAGGAGCCATCGATTTACTTAGTAGATAAATAAAATTATGATTTTAATGAAAGAGTAACTTTGAACGAAACTTTTGTGAATGAAATTGAATGAATTGAACGTATCACATCACTATAGAAATGGGGTGGGCAACATTATTTTACGGAATGACATTAGGAAACGTCAGATTACTGCAGATAATTAAAAGTCGAACTATAGTAGTACATCGCAAACAGATACGTACTCCTGTTTTATTATATTAATAGCAATCCGACGGACCCCCTAATTCGCCCCAACCCTACACAAGGGGTCGACGTGTTAGTCTTTAACGGGGGTCGATTGATGTTTCAATACGCAAGATTGATGTATTTCTAAATTGTTTCTTTCAAAGGAAATATAAGTACGTTTGCAATAATCGAAATTTTGTGAGGCGTGAACAAGATTGCTACATTTCAACACTCCTGCCTGTAAGGGTAGGTGGAGTACTACAACTTTTGTAAGTTGTGCAGAATGAAACCAACCGTCATGATGACACACACGTGGCAACCAATAACATAACAGATGTGACATTTCAAGTGTGACTCTATCATTTCGTCTTCATGGCAAGCTAAATTAACTAAATTAGCTTACGTCTTCTTTCAACTTAATTGCTAAGGAATATCGGTGTTATGTTCTTACAAAAAAATAAACAGACAAACTTATATATTCCTAATTTTATGACAGAGTAGAAGAAGAGATAATGGGTAATTGATAACATAACCTAAACATACTTAATGTCTCTCGTGAAATATTCATTTTTTCTTTTTTCTTCTAAATCTTTTTAATTTAATAAAAAGTATATTTATTTCCCTCCAAGGATTTTCGAGCCATAAACAGATAGCTCGGAATTACTCATCAGGCTGCAACAAATTAAATTCGTTCCCGTATCATTTCTCACACGCACATCTGCCACTGGGAAAATTGGATAAATCTGAGTAAATGTATCCTATAAAGCATAACTCTTTCTCTTCGAAATTAAACTGTACGGTTATGCCAAATTTGCATATTTCGACAACGTTACTAGATTTCGAATATCGAAAAACTATGTATATTATAATATCTGACTGTAGATGTATGGATGGAACTTAAACCTTAAATCAAGCCAAATAAGGTACCTATCATATCTTACTTTTAAGTTATTGTATTTACCATATCTTACTTTACTTTTACTACCATATCTTACTTTAAAGATATATAAGAGTATTTGCATACTCGAAATAAATCAACGTTGTTGCAATGTGGGAACTCGGCATAACCCAACTACTCGTTTAGGTTAAGGTACCTCGTGGGTCTAGCGGTTAACATGTTCGAGTGCGGATCACGAGGTCCTGAGTTCGATTCCCGGGTGGGTTGGGTTCCCCTGTCGAAAATTGTTATAACTGCCAGTCCGGAGTGGTTACTTAGCTGGCGTATTTTTCACCTCCGTGCCACGTTAAGCAGTCGGTCCTGATTTGTTCGTTCGTTTGGATCATAACTGTTTAGATTCTACGTCGATTTTCTAAAAAACATACCAAAAGAGTTTCATGAATATTCCGCATTATTGTAAAATGTCCAAAAAATACAAATCCGCATATCAATATTTTTATGTTGCCTTTGTCAAAATCTGCGACCCGGCAATCTGTTTCGCTTAAACTATAAAACATTTTTTTGGAAATAAAATAAACATATCCACCACCACTACAGTCTTTATAAAATCCCCCTTCTGGGCCTGTGCCCAGAAGGGGGATTTTGTCTTGTCTTGTCTAAATCTAAATATAGGATTTAGAGCTTAGACCCGCCACGCTACCCCAATGCGTGTTAGCAGGCTAAATAATTCAAAAAAATATATATCCCCAGTTTATTCGAAACCATTTTACTAAGACGTCCGAAACCCTAAACTTCAACACCGCTCGGATCGTAATTAGGTCCGAAATACTTCTCATACAAGTCTTTGAACTGAGCGTAGATCTCTTTGGCGTCGCCGCCGTCGTCTTCGCCCGTGTGCGTGTATTTGTGGCCGCAGTAGCACACGTGGTCTTTGCCGCAGAACGCCGGTTTGCCCTGCGCCATGCATTTCCTTATACACGTCCGCGCGACGTCGAGGTTGGGACAGAAGTGAGCTATGTGGTGCCGCAGTGTTGGGCGTAATGCGTAGGGCGACTTTAATTCAATGGGTGCTACTTCTAGAAACATGTTTGAGATTATTGTGAGAAGTTCCAATGCGGGTTGACGGGCTAAATAATAAAAAAATATATATATCCCCAGTTTATTCAAAACCATTTTACTAAGACGTCCGAAACCCTAAATTTCAACAACGCTCGGATCGTAATTAGGTCCGAAATACTTCTCATACAAGTCCTTGAACTGAGCGTAGATCTCTTTGGCGTCGCCGCCGTCGTCTTCGCCCGTGTGCGTGTATTTGTGGCCGCAGTAGCACACGTGGTCTTTGCCGCAGAACGCCGGTTTGCCCTGCGCCATGCATTTCCTTATACACGTCCGCGCGACGTCGAGGTTGGGACAGAAGTGAGCTATGTGGTGCCGCAGTGTTGGGCGTAATGCGTAGGGCGACTTTAATTCAATGGGTGCTACTTCTAGAAACATGTTTGAGATTATTGTGAGAAGTTCCAATGCGGGTTGACGGGCTAAATAATAAAAAAATATATATATCCCCAGTTTATTCAAAACCATTTTACTAAGACGTCCGAAACCCTAAATTTCAACAACGCTCGGATCGTAATTAGGTCCGAAATACTTCTCATACAAGTCCTTGAACTGAGCGTAGATCTCTTTGGCGTCGCCGCCGTCGTCTTCGCCCGTGTGCGTGTATTTGTGGCCGCAGTAGCACACGTGGTCTTTGCCGCAGAACGCCGGTTTGCCCTGCGCCATGCATTTCCTTATACACGTCCGCGCGACGTCGAGGTTGGGACAGAAGTGAGCTATGTGGTGCCGCAGTGTTGGGCGTGATGCGTAGGACGAGTCTAATTCGACGGATGCTTCTGGAAACATGCTGAAGATTATAGTGAGGGATTTAACACGTCATTCGTCATTGTCGTTGTCTCAAACGTCCACAACTGGATCTCTTGCAAGGATCGCCACAGATCACGACCGTTTTGCAGGCGTCCTATGTCGTCCAGTGGCTTTGTAATAAAATAAAATTATGTAGATTAGTTATTGCCTGATTGTAAGTAGATTACTGTGTTACAGAGTTATTAGTAAGTAATTTTGACGTAATAACGTCTTATAAATCGATGAACGCCTGCTACACGCACGAAAAAACATGACTCATTGTCGCGTACCGCGTGCAAGCAAGAGCGTGGAACAAGCGATAGAGAAAGCACGATAGGCCTAAGCGTTCGGCTTGTGACGCATCTCTCTTTGTTTTTAACCCCAGACGCAAAAACGAAGGGGTGTTATAAATTTGACGTGTCTGTGTGTGTGTGTGTGTGTCTGTCTGTTCTCTTTGTGGCGCTCAAACGGGTGGACCGATTTGAATGCAGTTTTTTTTTTGTTTGAAAGTTGAATTAGTCGAGAGTATTGTTAGCTATGTTTGAAGAAAATCGGTCCAAGATGGCCGCCGCTACAAAATGGCGGATTACATATTTTTTCACAACTCCCTTAATATGGGTATCAAATGAAAGGGCTTGACTAGTAAGAATAGCACTATTGCAAATCCAAGATGGCCGCTGCCACAAAATGGCGAATATCGGGGGTTTTTAAATTTTTAATTTATACTTGTCTTACGTTGCTATCACGTAACATTATCGTCCGTAAACCGACTTTACAGACAACCAATATTTTTTTAAAGAATTTTTGCAATCAAGAACATGACTTATATTCCCCTTTCCCCTCCAAATAAACGAAAGCTTGTGTTAGAAGTGGATACGACGAAAGTGTAACAGGTGGGGGTTTGAATCGTCGACCTTTCGGTTTTCAATCCACGTCCGATGACCGTTGCGCTATTGAGGTTACAATATATTTACCCGTTGTATTCTTGGGGTCAGTCACACGTGAGGTAGTCAGAGTAAAGTTGCCGTTAAATTATTTAAACTTTACTCGACAAAAACAACTTAAGCAGGTGGCACAAATCTGAATTCACATGGTTAAAGTTAACCTTAGAATAAATTATTATGAGCTAGCAAGAAATCGAACTGAAACTGAAACTTCATGTTAGATTATAGTTGTAAAATAAAAGATGTCTAAAATAATAAAAATTACCTCCAGTAATCGAAGAAAATAAAAAATAAATCAACAAGCACGTTTTTAGAACCATTGCAAAAGGAATTTCAACCAAAATGAACTCAAGTATGTTAATCCGTAAAATGAAAAATTAATCGATTTTTCAGTTAGGATTAGAAATTAAAAGTTAATTAATTAATCTTAAGACACATTTTTTATTCGCCGAGCAGTTGGCAGCAATCTCACCTGATGATAACTGACGACGCAGTTTAGATAGAAATGGGCAATTTAATTTACTACACGAAATCGCATCGTACTGGAACGCAAAATTACAAGCGCTTTTTCAGAAAAACTACTGTAACTAGCGGGAGCCGAAAGAGCCCGATAGACTGAAGCGGGGATAATTAAGAAAATTCTCTTTTCAAATGCATCTACAGCTGAGCATCGAACCTGCGTCCTCTATCTTATAAGGCCACTCGGCACACTGTTAGGGAAAAAAGGACAGTAATATAACATACGTATTATATAATTAACTAGCTTTTCCCCGCGGCTTCGCCCGCGTGAATTTCGGTTTTTCACAAGTCCTGAGGGAATCGTGGATTTCTGGTTCCCGTTCCGGCTCCCTTTTCCAACCTTTATACTTACTTTCAAGGTAGTTTGCTATATTGATCTACATATTACATTACATTACAGATTTGGGTTTTTTCAAAATCCCTGGGAAATGTGAATTTTTCCAGGATAAAAATTAGGGGAAGATTTTCGTGAAATATTTTCTAGGCTGATATCTAAGCCCTAGAATTAACCTACTTTCCAAATTTCAAGTTGATATAAGCAAAATTATAATTAAAACTCCCCATTAAAACTTTCATCCCCTATTTTACCACCCTTAATGGAAGATTTTTCAAAATAAAATACACAGAGTTTTATTATTTAAAACTAATAATCTAAATGCCGATTTTCAGGTCTGTAACTTTAAAAACATAGGACTTTCATACAAACTTTCTACCCCCATTTTACCCCCTTAGGGGAGGATTTTAGAGATATTAAATAGCCTATAACCTGCTCCAAAAGTTGGACTACCAAATGCAAAAAGAATTTTTCAAATCCGATAGGTACTTCCAGAGATTAGCGCGTTTAAACAAACAAACAAACAAACAAACTCTTCCGCTTTATTATATTAGTATAGATTAACTATACCCAGGATAATTTTCTTATGATACTACGATTACAATTACCTTTCTTAAAGCCGAGACTTCGGAAGAACTCTCAGGCCTCTTGTTCACGCACGTTTTTTAGCCGTGAAAAATTACGGGTAATTCGCCGTGTATAGACACGGTTGTCAGCGTTGTATGGAGCACAATGGAATCTTGTTAACAGGCATGAGGCACGGTCTATACAGTACGGCGGCGCCGCCCACGCCATAATGCCACCATGCGTGTTAACAAGCTTCCATTGTGCTCCATACAACGCTGACGACCGTGTCTATACACGGCAAATTATCTGTAATTTTTCCGGCTAAAAAACGTGTGTGAACAAGAGGCCTTATGAGTATAAATCTGACGCGATCAAAGTACAAGTAGGCTCTCGAGTGGCCCTAAGTTCATTCTCTTACTTACAGAAGGTAAAGCAGTCCATCTATATTACTATCTTGTGTAAAAGAGACGGAATTAAACGTGCGGTGTAAGTGAGATGCGAAGTGAGATTTTGTTCCACCATTTCTTATAGTACGTCCAGCCTAAATATATGAGTTGAAGGTTTTAATAGGTTTTTGTCTATATTAATTGTTTTCCAGTTTAAAGTATGTTGCTGTACCTACTATGTGTAGTATGTACCTGTATGCTGTATTTCCGAATGTAAACAGCCAGTCAAAATACGAGCCGACCTCAGTCACCAGAAGATGTTAATTATAATTAACGTTTAGATAAATAATAATTCATATTTTCTTCATTCCAGTTGATATGAAGTAAGTACTCAATATAATGTGTGTGCACAGTTGCAGATACAAAAAAGGAAAAATAACGAATTTCCACTAATGGAGCTAATTTCTGGATTGCGTTTCAGGTAAACGTGTAATTTTTTCACCACCATAAAGAACAAAGTATATATTTCATGAACATTTCCTAATGATAAATTATAAAAAAATTGGTTGTCTGTAAAGTTGGTTTACGGACGATAATTTTACGTAATAACGTTATAACATTGCTTGTTCCGCGCTCTCGCTTGCACACTCGGCTAGGCGGTACGTGACCATGAGTCATGCTTTTTCGTGCGCGCGGCCGGTGTTCATTGATATAAGACGTTATCACGTCAAAAAATTTACTGTTACAAAAATCGCGCACCTTTTATAAATTAAACCACTACCAAAACCAACCGCTCTTAATGAACTCCCTTGCAAACTGTTCCAGAACTTTCCAACTAGTTCACTAGACTTGAGCATTACGAACCTTCGAATATTTTTTTTACAAATAGCTACGACGAAGTTTTAGAATTAATGGTCCAAGTTACCGAAACTTGAGAATTGAGACAGTCTTGGACTTCTGTCATAAAACAATTGTTCTGATGAGAGAAAAAACAATTCTAATACTGACTTCTTTCGCGATAGGATAAGTTTTGGACTGAGATTTTACCTGGTAGAAAGTGATGATCCTGCGTTTAATTTCATTCCACTTCCATACACCTGATTTTAAAACTTATCGACATTCAAAAAGAGTACAGTGTACCAATCTGTGGTAAGTACCAATTTTGGAATACTTATGATATAGGATTTAATTTAAATTGTATCGTGCATAACACTGCGTCAGCGTTAAAAACTGGTTTTATTTTGGTCACCCCGTGTGAGAATGGTCTAAAGGTGCTCGTTCTCCCTTTATTTTTAGCCCCCGACGCAAAAACGACGGGGTGTTATAAGTTTGACGTGTCTGTGTGTGTCTGTGTGTGTGTGTGTGTGCGTGTGTGTGTGTGTGTCTGTCTGTTCCCCTGTAGCGCTCGAACGGGTGAACCGATTTGAATGCGGTTTTTTTTTGTTTGAAAGATGAATTAGTCGAGAGTGTTGTTAGCTACGTTTGATGAAAAGCCATCCAAGATGGCCGCCGCTACAAAATGGCGGATTATATATTTTTTTACAAATCCCTCATTATGGGTATCAAATGAAAGAAATTGACTAGCAGAATAGCATTATGTAAATCCAAAATGGCCACCACCACAAAATGGCGAATGTCGGGGTTTTTTTTAATTATTAATTTATACTTGTCTAACCCTTTATTTTTATACGTAAACTAGCGGACCCGGCAGACGTCGTCCTGCCCGCTATTAGCGCCACCTACCGGGTCCAATTTTTCTACTTATAAACCTTCCTCTTGAAGCACTCTATCTATTAAAAAAAACCGCATCAAAATCCGTTGCGTAGTTTTAAAGATTTAAGCATACATAGGGACATAGGGATATAGGGACAGAGAAAGCGACTTTGTTTTATACTATGTAGTGATTTTACAATTTTAGAAGGTTAATTTAAGTTGAGCAAAGTTACAGGCTTATGCGAGTTATAAAACAAACTGAAATCTGTGTCTTTAGGAAAGGTCGCGCACACCTGTTGATAATTTCAGCGGGGCCTAAAATATTGCGAGTTGCGACCCCCACGCAGTCGTCCGCTCTTTTATTAATAAGGGAACTCATTAAGGGGAAGTATTGCAACGTACCTACCAACCATAAGGTTACAACCATTTTGTGAGATGGTGATAATAAAAAAAAACCGGTTGAATTTGCTGTGGGGTCTTTTCAGACCAGGGCGCGTTTGAAACCCTCGTAGTTTTTGTATTAAGTTTTTGTGAGTAATTATCACCATTACCTCACTTTCATGTTCTTCAAAATGTATCAATTTTGAACAAAAATATACTTTGTCTTTGACTTCGTATTTTTCTGGCCATTTTTGGCCAATAAACCTGGCTCTCTACTATTGTTGGTTTGTCAGAAACAGATATACCTACGGCATAGAAAATGTAGGTATGCATGTGTCAGATTCAGCTACCGCTAGATACAGGCAACACAATATCATGATCTGTGGCAATATTTGTAAGAAACCTATGTCCAGCTGCAGACTTCCAATGGTCGAAACGACGAAGAAAAAAATTGCTATTTTTAAAATGAGATTTTTCCACGTTCTTATTCCGAAACAATAAGTAAGTGTTCTTTACTGCATAGCAGTAATTAGCACAACATCCAACAAAGAAACCTCATTCTAAAACTAAACAGAAACACTTAGTATGCAGCTTCCCCTTAACATGAGAAAAAAAATCTTTATTGAAGTAGTCATCTCTGCAGGAAATTATGTTTTCATAAAGCGGGAGAGAAATGGCTTTGTTTAGCCAAAGAGAGGTTTAATTTACTGCAGGCCAAGCTCTTAGGACTTGCGATTAAACTTTATCGTCGAAACTTAAGGGCAAAATGTAGGCATCCTCCAATCTTTTTTGTCTTTTATAGGGTTTCTTACTTCATAAAAGAAGTCATCGGCCTTATAAGATACGGTTTACTAAAATCGCATAAATTCTTAATACATCCTCTTGAGGAGGTTACATAATAAATAACATTTAATTAAAAAAACAGTTCAATTTCATCATAATTTTTATTAAAGTTAGACTATTTTACAAGTCTAACGAATATTCAATATCCTACTATTGAAACTTAATAGTGTTTGATCTTACAGAGTTACACAGTAGAAGCCGCTAGTTTGTACAAATTAATGAAATTACGAGAGAAAGCCTAAATTACGTAATTTGGACTCATTATGCACAAATTAAAGGTACTTCAGGACTCGTTCAGAATAAAGAACAAAGATTTAGACGAGCGAGAAGTTTCACTCAATTCAGAATTGAAATGGAAATCTATCAAGCTCGGTCCTCCGTCGACATCTTTGGCTCCCCCTCGCAGCACTTCACTGTAACGAACTTGGAAACAGTGAACGTGTTTATCTTACTAAACGTACTCCCAAGGTACTGGACTGTCAGTCAAAAAACTTCACATAAAGTGAGGGTAGCTATTTTTTACTTGCCAATGCTTTTGCCACTTTTGTTGAGTTCGGAGGTTGAATATTTTGCTGTCTATGTTCAGTTGAACCGATATCATACGTAAGCATACTTATGTGTGTGTTTGGCAATGGCCTAATGGACGAATTTTCTGCAACTTTTTCTGAAACTGCAAAATTACTTAACACCTAAAGGACGTAATGTAATGAAAAGGACGTGGCCGGAATTTGTATGGAGCTGTGTCCTCGGACATTTGCTCGATTAATCGAAAAAAAACTTACTTAAATAAACATAAATGGAGGTTAATTATTATTCATATGTGAAAATTCTTTTTAAAATAAACTAAAACATATCGCGGTAATTACATTTCTCCATCACATGCGTGGAAAAAACACAAAAAATAAGAATGTTTACTGTTATTTGTTTTTATTTTATTTTACTGTCATATTCACAGAACACATATTACCTACTCTAGAAGAATGAAAAATCCATAGTAAAAAAATGAGAACAGTTCAGCGCCATCTAGATTCAGCCCCCAACAACTCTTTTTCGGGAGATTCAAATGTGGACATTCTATACTTAACCTAAATAATATTTTTAAGTATGGCATTTTGACTCGAGATAGAACTGGTAAATAAAATACACCAAGTGCTCTTTCGAGTCAAAATGCCTTATCAATAAAGTTTTAGTTAGGATTCAAAATAAAACAACAGGTTTTTGTTCTAACAATGCACATTTATTTATGTGTAAGGATTTAAGGAATAAAGTGTGTGAGGTATAGAAAAACTAGAGAGAAAAAATAGCCTAGCTGAATGACTAATTTGTCTTAACTACAATGTTTCAGGCGCAGACTCCAGTGTCTACATAGAGTATATAACCTTCTTGGATATGACTTTAGCAAAGTTAGAAAAACAAATAACAGTTAACATTCTTATTTTTTGTGTTTTTTCCACGCATGTGATGGAGAAATGTAATTGCCGCGATATATTTTAGTTTATTTTAAAAGCAATTTTCACATATGAATAATTAACCTCCATTAATGTTTATTTAAGTAAGTTTTTTTCGACTAATCAGGCAAATTCCGGCCATGTCTTTTAAGGTTTCTGACAAAGCATAAAGAATTTGCAATTATCATCGCATTACCGGCCCACTACAGTGCACGAGTCTCCTCTCATAAAGAGAAGGGTTTAGGCCATAGTCCACCACGCTGGCCAAGTGCGGATATGTAGACTTTACACGCCTCTGGGAACATTATGAAAAACGCAGGCGTGCACCGATACTTGGATTTTTTAACAAGTGATATTTAATTGCTTAAAACGCACATAACTCCGAAAAGTTCGAGGCGTGTGCCTCATAACGAACTCAGTTTCCCCGAAACGGAAGC
This sequence comes from Melanargia galathea, assembly GCA_920104075.1. Lineage (NCBI taxonomy): Eukaryota > Metazoa > Arthropoda > Insecta > Lepidoptera > Nymphalidae > Melanargia > Melanargia galathea. The sequence continues at coordinate 5,308,135 of OV049869.1, forward strand.
CGGAATCTTAACCACTGGGCTATTACCGCTTTTTTAATGTAAAATTAACACTTTAATATTACACTTCATTAATTACAAAACATTACGGCGAAACACTCATTTCAGCTTTTACAATATGAATAATACATTGTGTAAGAAAGGGCTCAAATCAAGGCGCTCGGAACAAATATTGCACGTAAAATTCAAGATTTGATGAATTGCGAAGTAAGCGGAACAACTTTTGTAAAGCAATTAGGACAAAAGTAATTTTGCGAGTTTTCACCTTGCGCTAACAAAGAGTTTTAAGCCATTTGTGAGGCTATACATTCTCGCTGAAGATGATTGAGGCAAAATATTTACGGAACTTCCTGTAAAACAAATATTTTGGCCTGTAATTCACTGAATATCAGCTAGTCTGTCTGTCGTAGTTTCAATCCTGCATAGGTACATTCCGACAAAATGACAGAATATAATTATTTATTATATTATAACATCCTCTTCTACATTCAATCTATTTGTAAAGTGTTGATAAGTAACTAGAAACTTTGTAATTTGTCAAAAGTTGTAGAGAGTAAATGTAATAAATAATAGTTTAAAAAAACTAAAAAACACGCTTTTTTAGAAAAACAAACTAAAAAATAGAAAATAAATTTTAATAAATATAAATTAATAATAGTGTGCATATGAAAAAAATGTATTTTATTAAAAAAAAGCATGGGGTGCATGGGTGTATAGAGGATTATCATTTCGATAACATCTTAAGAGACCTCTCCATGGCATCGACAAATCGTTGGTGAGATGGATTCTAAAACAGTGATTTCTGCATTTAGAGAGCGAGAGGTCTTCAGTAAAGAAGAGTACTAAAAATATATACATAAATAAATAATTAATTAATTAAATAAATAAATTTTGCTTGAGATATCATGATTTTTAGTGAAAAACGGCAAAGTAAAATGATGCAAATCTAGGTTTGGTATTTCGCCTATTTTAGCAAATATTTGGCAATTTTTTACATGAACTAAAGACATTTGTAATTATTATGAAGTAACCTATGATAAGACTTCGGTCGTTTTTCAATTTTCTAGTTTCTTAAACAGTTTATTTACGCACGAAGTTGCCCCAAAATTTGCCCAAAAATAGTGATTTTTCAAGCGTCATAACTTTCAAAATAAATATAATTTTACTAATATTTTTATTTTATGGCATAGATAATGGAGATATAAATTGATATCTGGCTTAACTTTAGACCTATTGCGACAAATATTAGAATAATAGGCGTAATACGTTTGTATGGAGAAGCGCGTGAAGAGAGCGGCCTTAAAAGCACCCCACGCTTTTTTTAAATAAAATACATTTATTTCATATGCACACTATTATTAATTTATATTTATTAAAATTTATTTTCTATTTTTTAGTTTGTTTTTCTAAAAAAAAAGCGTGTTTTTTTAGTTTTTTTAAACTATTATTTATTTTCTACTTTTTAGTTTGGTTTATTTATAAAACACTAAAAAAATCATGTCACTTAAAATACAACAGATATTAATTATTAATAAATTATTTTATTTGTTTTTTATTGTAAATCGTACAATATGATTAAAGTAAAATATAAGTACTAATTAATAATATTATTATTTTGTTTTAATATTGTTTTATCTTCGCATTCGTGCGTTTTGTGCTTAGATTTTAGTTGTGTGTGACATCTATTCTGTTTACCCTAGTTACAGTTAGTTACCGTGCGATTTTGAATGTTTATTGTTTTTCCTTACCGACGACTTTTGATAAATGAACACAAAATCTTATTTTCCAAATTGAATAATGAAATAATCTTATTAAATTAGTGTATTGTCATCGGTCCTCGATAAATCTACAAAGTTTGAATGAAATCTGACCGTTTAAAGTGGGTCAAAATCGCGTTCAAAGAAGTCGGTTACAAACATACATACAGGTGAAGCTAATATAAAGCGTGTAATAAAAAATCAACGTCACATGATTTAGGGCCTGTTTCACCATCTTCTGATAAGTGTCGGATAGCCTAAACTCGATTTTGGTATTCCGTTATGCTTCATAAATGTAAATTAGTTCGTTCTTACTTTTAAATTTGATAAATATGTAGCTACAATGAATATAAAATTATTTTGCTATAATCCGCTAACAGTGACAAATTTGTAGGCACAACACCACACAATCTTGTAGGCACAACACCACACAAATTCACCACAAAACAAACTCGACGATCGTTTCGCTCCGACACCGGAGCATCTTCAGGAGATGTCGACTTCACAACGGACGATTGCAAAGTCTAAAAATATGTAGCTCCTTTTTTCACATTCGCTTCGACGAGAGTGTGTGTATTCCATATTTATGCTAAAAATTCAGTTCGGAGGTAAATAATATAAGAGTAATACTCAAAGTTCAGCCGGCCTCTCCAGCTACATGTAATATATACGTAGGTATATATTAAAAAGGGTTCTTTCACTCGTTTACCCAATATCTTTTAGATATAATATTTGTAGAAATTTTTTCTGTAAATATTTCCAGTGGAAAATGAAATTATTCGGGATATATATATAATGAAAAATTCGGGATTCTTGGGTCCGCAAATAACAGTGGATGTCTGTATAAAATATAAATTGTGGAGAATATGTAATGATGAAAATAAAATAATCTTCTTTCGTAGCTGGTTACGAAGAATGGTTATTAACTTGGACCAAAGTACATATTGAACCATGTTTTTAATATGGGATTACGCTTTAGATAAATACTAGTTTTTGTTATTGATTTCGCATGTGTAAACCAATTTTTATTAAAATTGGGGCAGTATATTAATTATATTACTATTTAATATATTTAGGACCATTATGGGGAAATCTTACTGGGGTAAAACTAATGCGTATAAGTTAGTTCAGACCTCAGTGTAGAGAATTAACAAGCTTTTATGCGATTATCAGAATTTTATTCAAGAAAATAAATTAACTTAGCTAACGTACTTATTACTTAATATGTATAAGGTTCCCTACTGGCAATGTACTCCTTCACACCAGGCAAGGACCTGATCTTGTTCAAAAGTGCAACTATATGAGGGTAATTTCCTTCGATCTCTTCTTCCAAGAATAGATTAGATGATTCCACTATACACACGAGTATGAAGTCCGCCCAGCTCAACTGAAAAGAATTAACAAGGTATTACGATTTATACCTAACTATAGCAGTATGCTTAGTCCCACTTTTTACATAGTGGCAACGATGATCGAAATTCGAGTATCGACACACAATGACTTCAGAGCAAAATGAACCCAAAAACTCTTGTTTTAAGGTCGTAATTCAATAGTTCGAATATTTATTTTACAACATTTCTGCTTGGGGCGCTGGTTGTTTTCGAATGCTGAATGTGTTGGCGAACTCAAACCTTAATTTAAGCCATTTTAGGTCCATTTTACTCTGAAGTCATTGTCATTCGATCAATAGTATACTATAAAGTTTTGGAGCGCTACAAAGTGAAACTAAGAACACAGACCCGGCAGACGTCGTTCTGCCTGGTGACATACCAACATCAGGGTCACCTACCGGGTCTAATTGTACTATTTCAAACCATACAGGAACCCATTGAAATATACATACAAAATTTCATCCAAATCGGTCCCGCCATTTAGGAGGAGTTAGGTGACAAATACATGTACAGAAGAATTATGCATATTAAGATATTTATGTGCCAAGAAGATATTCCTTCTAGAATTGACTCTAGATTTCAAAAATCTATGCTCTACATTATTATAATGCTTCATTAGATTCTACACTCATGCTTGAACATAATTTATCGGTTTTATTTCCATCGAACCAGCGTGACCTAATAAATATTTATTTTTTAAATGCTATTTATTTCAAGCTAGTTTTCTACTGGCTAAGCTAAACCATTAAGCATTCAAAGAACCATACATACAGAACCTCCTTTTTTTGAAGTCGGTTAAAAAAGATATATGGATCTCCCTTTACTTCTCTTGTAAGATCTCTTCCAAGTACTTGACCACTACCAGCACCACTACTACAACCCTTTAACGTCCCACTGCTGGACACAGGCCTCCTCTCTCATAGGAGAGAGGGATTTAGAGCTTAGACCCGCCACGCTGCTCCGATGTGGGTTGGCGGGCTTTAACGACTATTGTCACATAATAGTGATAATTACCGGGACCGACTGTTTAACGTGCTCTCCGAAGCACGGGGGTGAAACACCAACTAACACTAAACTACCAACTCCAGGCTGGCATTGAGAATTTCTTGACAGAAAAACCCAATACCTAACAATTATTTGCCCGACCCGGGCATTGAACCCGGTACCTCGTGATCTGGGGACGAATATGCTAACCACTAAATCAACGAGACAGTTTGACATCTTAGATGAAATCACCATCAGGTGAAATCACGGGATCACTGGTAAAAAACTAATTCAATTGTTACCTTCCCACCCAAGAAACCGTTGTTTTTTTGCAATTCTTTTTCAAACCTGGAGAAGTAATAGACCACTGTCTCTTCCATCATTTCCTTTTTAAGTGCTTGCTTCTTGGTCGAATCCTCTTCCAAGATGTAAACTACCAATTCTGAAAAATTACAAAGACTTATTTAACTAAGTGTCATGAGTTATTATTTAAGTCTTTAGTCTAAACGGTCGAGGTCAGTCAATCTAACTACTATCGGATTATTTTTTAACCCCCGACGCATAAACGACGGGGTGTTATAAGTTTAACGTGTCTGTGTGTGTGTGTGTCTGTCTGTTCCACAGTAACGCTCAAACGGGTGAACCGATTTGAATGCGTTTTTTTTTGTTTGAAGGTGAATTAGTCGGGAGTGTTCTTAGCTATGTTTGATGAAAATCGGTCCAAGACGGCCGCCGCCACAAAATGGCGGATTACATATCCGCTAGTATGCCAATAAACGTTAACTTACTATTCCAGAAATCGTAAATGTTGTAGACTGCAGCGTCCAAAACCGCTTGCTCCCAAGGATCAGAGGGCACCAAGTTGTTCCTCCTGGCCACGTAGCGTGTGATCGCTATGGACTGGTTGAGTTTGCGGTCCCCTTCTTCGTACAGCGGCAGTTGACCGAACGGGAGGGCTGTGGTACAGAACCAATGATTAACTTCACTACATAATGTTGTAGACTATAGCGTCCAAAACGGCATGCTCCCAAGGATCAGAGGGCACCAAGTTGTTCGACCTGGCCACGTAGTGTGTGATCGCTATGGACTGGTTGAGTTTGCGGTCCCCTTCTTCGTACAGCGGCAGTTGACCGAACGGGAGGGCTGTGATGCAGACCAATGATTAACTTCACTACATAATGTTGTAGACTACAGCATCCAAAACCGCTTGCTCTCAAGGATCACAGGGCACCAAGTTGTTCGACCTGGCCACGTAGCGTGTGATCGCTATGGACTGGTTGAGTTTGCGGTCCCCTTCTTCGTACAGCGGCAGTTGACCGAACGGGAGGGCTGTGGTACAGAACCAATGATTAACTTTACTACATAATGTTGTAGACTACAGCGTCCAAAACCGCTTGCGCTCAAGGATCAGAGGGCACCAAGTTGTTCGACCTGGCCACGTAGCGTGTGATCGCTATGGACTGGTTGAGTTTGCGGTCCCCTTCTTCGTACAGCGGCAGTTGACCGAACGGGAGGGCTGTGGTACAGTACCAATGATTAACTTCACTACATAATGTTGTAGACTACAGCGTCCAAAACCGCTTGCGCTCAAGGATCAGAGGGCACCAAGTTGTTCCTCCTGGCCACGTAGCGTGTGATCGCTATGGACTGGTTGAGTTTGCGGTCCCCTTCTTCGTACAGCGGCAGTTGACCGAACGGGAGGGCTGTGGTACAGGACCGATAATTAACTTCACTATAATCAGATTTTTAATTCCGTGGAATTCTGACGTTTCTTAATGTTACCAGAGATTAAACATTTCCCACAAAAAATATAATAAATTCAAAACTTACATATAAATAAAAATCAATTGCCGCATATAGTTATATTATAGCCCGGTCAAATTAAACATTAAAAATAGTTGTCAAATAACAAAGTTAAATTTTGACGACTGTCAGAATTCCACCGAATTAAAAATCAGACTATAAAAAAACTTACACTCTTTTAAACTTTTAATAGGCCAGTTCTTGTACTTGTAACGCACGTCTTCGAACTTCTCTCCCGCATAATGCAACATGTATCTGATTGGCTCTCCGAGGCCATTGAAGTCGAAATAGTGCAGTTTCTTCGCCATTTCACTGGAGTTTTGATGTCTAGTGGTTTGTAATGATAATGTACGAAAAATGATTTGAAGTTTTTATTTATACCTTTTGTTTCACCTTTGCTATCTTAGTAACTCTGAATAATCTTATTTAGGCATAACGAGTTGATGCTTGCGACTTCGTCCGCGTGGATTCATATATGTATATATGTATCTCACACAAATCAATCCTTAGTCCCCTTTGAGCCCCCTTAGGGGTTGAATTTTTTAAACTTTTTTTTACTTTTTTTCTTAACGGATGTCTATGTCATAATAGTTATCTGCATGCCAAACAAGCGAATCCGTCCAGTGGTTTGAGCTGTGCGTTGATATATCAGTCAGTCAATCAGTTAGTCACCTTTTCCTTTTATATATTTAGATTAAAATTTAAAAAAGTAAAATTATTATGTCTGTCTGTTTGTCCTCATAGTACCTAATGATTATTTTAACAACAAGTGAATGCCAGCGACTTTGTTCACGTGGAAACTGATTTTTAAAAATCCCATTGAAACTCTTCGTTTTTCCTAAGCTCATTTGAGCTCATACCTTCCTAAAACTGTTAAAAGTGCCGCATCAAAATGTGAATATCTGCCAGTGAACGTTCCGTCAAAATCGATCCAGTCTTTTGGAGATTAGCTAGAACAAATAGACAAACAGATAAACACAACGAACGCCAGCTTAAGATGATATAATCCATACGTTCAAAGATTCCTGTACAATCCGTGTTATAAAATAACTTGTAGGTAGTTATATAGAATACTGAAGGTTGTGATGACTGTAATTTCTGAACTACAAAACAGATGACTTTGAAATATTTACAGAATAATCTTTGAAGTATTTCCTTTCTAACAAAAAAGACTGAATGAAGTTGGACTGCCCGTTAATGAATTATAGCTAAGTACACATTTTATCTTTCATCCCCTCTCGCAAGAGAACCGTGCTGAATGTTGGGATAAAAAGTATCCTATACGTTACTCCGTAGTATGAACTTAAATCATGCCATGTTTCATTTCAATCCATTTAGTAGTTTTTGTGTGATGCGCGCACAAACATACGGACAAACAGACAGGAATTTCAAATATTGCTTATCCCTAACATCTCCCAATTATTTTTTGCAAAAATCTTTAATGTACAGACACGGCATGTCTACGATTTTATTATATGTATACATAGATACTTACCGTGAACCAAACAAAACTGAAACTGTCTATCTTTGAAACGGAATGTGTTTGTACGGCCTAAGATAGGATAGATGACATAGGTTTTTATTCTGCCATTTCAGCGTGCAAATATAATATAAATTAAAGTAATCTAATCTATAGATGTAATAAAATCGTAGACCTGCCGTATCTGTACATTAAATATTTTTGTAAAAAAAAAATTACTGTGAAATGTTGTGCAACAGTGTTACAACGTTTTTTTCAATACAGTTGTTTAACATGCCGTACTTTCAGAGGCTATAGTTATGATTCGAAAATTAAATCTTTTGCACAGGCATGTTTTGTTTTACGCGGTCGTGACTTTTGTTTTACGAGCTCGATCATTTTGTTTTGCAGTTTATTTTTAAATTAATAAGTCAATTTAAAAAGTTTAGTAGCAAGGAGTTTTCATACATAGAATAAAATCGGATAGATTTTATACGAGAAAAAATTAATAAATGCGTACGTCTTTGCATTGAATTCTCAAAATTCTTTTAAATGTTTGTTTATTATAATTAATTTTATATTTAATTACCATTTTTAATTTAATTATTTTCACATTAACATATCTCAAAAATCGAATAGGCTGTATACGCGTAGACCGTTGCCTAGTTTCGTTTTAAAATGTCCAGTTGCTAAAACGCGCCGTTTTCTGAAAGTTTTCATTTTTTGTGTGATAAATTGATTATTTTTTGTAAATATGAGTTCAAGTACAAGTGATATTATGGAATTAACTCCACCTGATATTTTATCTGGGGCAAAAATTACGCAAGATGGAATTTTGCCCCCAAGATTCCGACAAAGATAGGTACGTACGTAGGTATGTATGTTGAAATAAACATTTGATTCTTCGATTTGTTTTTTTACTATTTCCCACAACTGTATTGAAAAACGTCGTGTGATACACGGGTGTATCGGTTATTGCAAACTCGTGACATTAAAAACCCTCACCTTCGGTTCGGGCTTGTTAATGACAGCTCGTTTGCAATAACCAACATTCCACCCTTGTATCACAATGTACTATATCAATGTGGGAGCGTTGAAAACATGTAACGAATCGTAACAAAATCTAACAAATGTTTGTAAATGTTATAGTGTTAGTTAATGATCAATAATGTTATAATAGTAGTTTATGAAACGGTTGCATAATAGAGGTTATGAAAACATGAGTATGGGTTTAAAAAACGATCCGCAGGTGAGTTTTTTAATAGTATCACACGAGTGTTTTAATACCTAATAATGTAGAGTTTCATACACTACTTTATCTAAACTCATATCTTAAAATCCAAAACATAAAATCTTGGTAATATTTGTTGTGAGTTTTCCTTGATTTTGCTGGCAAAAGATTGTTGGTCGGTGGTCAGGTGGAGTTAAATTCTCTTCAGTATCACTGCTAGACATTTTTCCGCACAATAAAAACCACGTCTTGTAAAGTTTTGAGTAACAAAAACAACAAATAAAAAAATTTAATAATATAACTAGCGTATGGCGCCAAAATTCAGTTGTTACAAAATGTGCGTGCAGACTGCAGTGTCAGGTGATGTCTATTGTCTATGGTCAATTATGGTAGCGCCACACTCTGGCCGCCGCGCCGTCACGTCTAAATGAAAATCCAGGAAGAAAATATGATCTATATTATTAATTCGTATAATATCTAAAATTATAGTAGGTAATATAATAGCCATAAACAATACAATAAGTCTCACGTAAACGACCAAGGAGGTCGCGCGAATTTCCCGCCATGCCTCAAAAATCTAGAACCCAGAGTCGTGACTCAACCAGACCTGTACTATAATGGAGAAAAAATTATTTTATAGCATTATTTTGTAAGAATTTCCTAACAAAAAAGTGTTATAATGATTTTTTTTTAATATTATAGATTTATGTGAATAAAGTAGGCCAATATAAGATACATTTTGATTTCTTAATTAGGATTTTAAGATATGAGAGTAGATAAAACATTTTATAACACCAGTGTAGCAGCACTATTATACGCAGATTGACGATTTAAATACAGGGATCTATTATATTTCAATGGGTTCCTGGATAGATTGAAAACACAATTACCGGGTAGATACAGGTAACCTACCGGGCCTGGGTAGGTGGCGCTGATGTCAGTATGTCACTGTCTGCCGGGTCCACTAGTATATTATATTATACATATAAATAAAACGTTAAAGTAAGTAAGTACGAAATATTAACAAAGTATAACCAATGTCCAGTGCAAGTATAGTATATTTATATAGGGTTAAAGGTCAAATGATAATAATGTTTATACTTTTAACATAATATAATATGTATTTTATCGGCTCAATATAATATTATATAAGGTCAAAAAATATCACTATTCACCTTGTGGTACTTCTGCCTCAAATCGCACATAATGATGATTCTATGTGAAGAAAAATCGGGCAAGAAATTTAGAAGCTAGTTCCATAACAGAGTCAGTTAATCTAAGGGTTTCTGATAAACATAGATTCCAAATTCCTAAGTTCAAGAGACAAAAATGGTCTAAAACTGTCAATTTTGATGGCCCCCTTTGTTTTTGAAGGTACAAAACATGCACTCTACTGAATAAATTGTGTAAGAAAAACTTTTCCTTTTTCATGTACCTATGGGAGTTGTGAAAAATATTTTAATTGAATTTCTAATTTAATATTCGGTTTTGGTTAAACATTCTACAGTATATATAAAAGGAAAAGGTTGAGTGACTGACTGACTGACTGATCTATCAAGGCAGAAGTCAAACCACTGAACGGATTGGGCTGTTTGGCATGCAGATAGCTATTATGACGTTATAGACAAGGATTTTTGAAAATTCAAATAAATAGGGGGGTTAAATAAGGGTTGAAAATTTGCATGATCTATATTTGTATATCCCTATGAATCCATCACGCGGACGAAGTCGCAGGCATCGGCTCGTTCCAGTATCAAACTATATCAAAGTACTGAAACGCATTAACCGTTTACAAAATGCAAAGTAAAGCTCTGTTCAGTTTGAGATGTAGTTTTCCGCGAACTTGCACATTTTCCGTAGCAATAAAGTGTTACCTTAGGCGCAACAAACTACGGGCGCGTAAATTACTGGCGGTCTCTCCTTTCGCCGCAGTTTTTGAAAGGTCAGAATGACAGCGGAAAGGTTTTTTATTTATTATTCAACTACAAGTTAGCCCTTGACTGCAATCTCACCTGATGGTGTAATGAGCGGACTAACTTGGAAGAGGTATGCATACCCCTGATCGGTTTGTACGCGGCATGGTACCAGGACGCTAAATCGCTTGGTGGCACAGCTTCTGCCGGTAAGGTGGTAACCAGCCACGGCCAGGAAGCCCCCCACCAGACCTAAACACTAGACAGGTTAGGTTAGACAGAAAAAGATGTAACGTATCTATAGTGCTCTCGCGCTCAATTTTTGTGATTAGGGGGTGTTTGGTCATTACAATTTGTCTGACTGATTAACTTTATAATAGCGGTCTTAAAAACATATTTAAAAATCAGACACCTAAAAATAAGTAAAGTTCATTTTTTTACAAGAAATTCTCATTGTCATTCAGAGAGTAGGTAAGTTAAGCCGTTAGTCCCAGGTATTATCACTATCGTATTCAGACAATAGTCTTTAAAGCCTGTCAACGCGTATTACATTGGAGTCTCTCCTATATGACAAGAGGCCCGAGCCCGCAGCTGCCGTAGTGGTGGTTGTGACACTGCAAAATCAAAGCGCTTCTTGGAAATAAAATAGCGACATAAATTCTCACAATGATATTTAGCGAGGCCTCAACCCATGTACAAGTCACGGCAAATAAGTCGAGCGGTGACCTTCAATGCGCAGAAGTCAAAAATGAGGTATCTCGGGGTGTGAGGGGGTCGCGGGGAGGGCGTGGGGATCGTTCGTCAGCACTGATTAGCTCTCGCGGATCCCTCGTAAGCGCTGATTGGCTCTCCAATCGTATTGTGTCCCGCTCACTCTTACGACGCTGCGCGCACTTGAAGGTCACCGCTCGACTTACGTGCCGGGGGTTTATACAGAGTAAGCTTTGAGCATTAGATGTAATCTCATAGCGGTAAACACGGAGTCGTGATGGTCGGCCACTACTGCAGTTTGCGAGATTAGATCCTATGAGTGGACTCTTAGGTTTTGTTAGTGTAGTAACTAATTAGTTTTCAACGGTCTATGATTGCGGAAATACTTACCTCATATTTATATCGCGAAGGTACCTATATTTGAAATAAGAGCATCTATGTACTTAGTAGATTTTTAATCGATGTAAGATTAGCAGTTATCTGTTTTCACCTATATTGTCAGTTAAGCGCGTGCTCACCTCACAAATATGTGATAATACAGTCATTATGTATTAGACATAGGAGTGTTCTTCGCTAACAATTACACCACTCCCAGTTTTCTTTCACCGCAACCTTTAAGTGGAAAAGGATCTTGTTTATTTGCCTGGTTTTGCCTGCCGCTGTCTCTACCTAACCAGGACTAAGTAATTGGACGCGAAATAGTATACTAGACTGAACACCTTTTACCAACCTTGTGTTTAAAACCAACTTCCAAAAATGGACGGAGATCTCAATTCAGCGCGTATTATTTGTTTTCTATGAAGGGTTTGGTATTTAATTTATACAAGCGGACACCCGCGACTTCGTTCGCGTGGATATTGGTTTTTAAAAATCCCGTGAGAATCATTTTGTTTTTCCTAAGCTCCTTTGAGCTCATACCTTGCTAAAAACTGTTAAAAGTTCACTGGCAGATGTTTAGGTAGATCAAAATGTAAACATCCGCCAGTAAAAGTCCCATTAAAATCGGTCCAGCCTTTCAGGGATAAGCCAGTAATCTTTAAAGTATTTCCTTTCTAACAAAAAAAGAATGAATGAAATCGGACCACCCGTTAACGAATTACAGCTAAGTACACATTTTGACTTTCATCCCCTCTCCCAAGGGAACCGTGCTGAATTTCGGGATAAAAAGTATCCTATATGTTACTCCATAGTATGAACTTAAATCATGCCGAGTTTCATTTCAATCCATTCAGTAGTTTTTACGTGATGCGCGCACAAACATACAGACAAACAGACAAACAGACAAACAGATAAACAGATAAACAGACAAACAGACAAACAGACAAAAATTTCAAAAATAGCTTTTTTATGTTCTATTACTTATCCCTAACATCCCCCAGTTATTATTTTGCAAAAATCTTCAATGTACAGATACGGCAATTCTACGATTTTATTATATGTATAGATATAGATTGTTGGTGTAACAAGCATAAATTTCATCATTGCACTCCAGATCTGAAGGCAAGTCTTCAAGTGAGGTCGTGCTCCTACCGTGCTCACCTATCAAGTCAATGCACGCACTCACACACAAATAGTGCTCAGCACTAGTTAGAACTTCGAACAGCAAACACGCAAACAAACAGCCTTCTTTTTAAAAATCTTTATTGCTTTGAGCGTCGCCGTATATCTTAACGCCTACCACGACGGTTGCATTATTTAAGATTGATTGTTGGATTACCTTCCGGTGGTTTTCTTTCTCTTGGCTCATGTCCATAATGCGAAGATTGCAGCGCCCGAAAGCAACGCCGGGAGGCAGGCAATAAATAACTCACATACTACCACGTACAGGCATGTCTAAAATTCGGAACACGCAGATGACCACGGAGGAGGTATTCTATCGTCACTTACCATTAGGTGAGATAGCAGTCAAGGGTTAACTTGTAGATTGTGCTTGTAGATGAATTAAAAAACCCTTTGGGTACGGAACCATAAAAACTATTCTCTCACTCTTGTACTCCGATGAGACTGCAATTCTCCACGCAAAAAAACCGCAAAAAACAAAAAAACCTTCGACTAGAGAAGTAGCAAAAAGCCAAATAGGACCCAGCAACGAAAGATATCAGATCTCATCTACCTAGTCCAGCAAACATAGCGCCATCTGCTCATAGCTTTGCTTTTTCGTTCCCTTTCCGTCCGCGTGGATGCCTTCAGGTTTTTTAACATATTATATCCTGTAGGAACGCGAGTAATAGTCCATCTCTTTACTAATCAAGATTGCTATTCGGTCAGCGGATTGATTTGTACAACTTTATTTTTAAGGTTTAAATATTTTTAGGCTGTTTGTTAAAAGATATTTTTTCCCAAATTATTATTATTAGAGTTTTGCAAAAAATATTGTTAGGTACATTATCCCTACATCGGTGTGGACTATTTGGTCTATGGTCTAATTGAAAAAGTCGATTGTGTTCAGTGTTGGTTACGAAATGTTGACCAATTAAATGTCGCTTGACTGAGATCTGAATTTGAACTCCGTACGAGTATCCGAACTAAGAAAACTGATGATAGATGGCGGTGTATGATATTGCACCGCGCTTATTTGTGTTCCTAAAAACAATGTAAGATGTGGCATGTACTCAATGTCGATACACTTATTTGTTCATGAACACAAATTTTTGGAAAGTTTCGAACCCTGTTACTTCACAGTTAACAAGGGTTTGGAGACTATAGAAGCTAAATTATTGAGTAGATTTGAGTTCGACAATGGACAAGTTTCCAATTATTTTTAAATCTATAATATAATAAAACTGTAACAGATCCAATTCTGTACATTGAAGATATTTTGAAAAATTTTATTGGAGGGCACTCTATAATCGATACTGAAGCCAAAACTGCAATTTGTTTCATTTTTGTCTGTCTGTCTGTCTGTCTGTCTGTCTGTCTGTCTGTCTGTCTGTCTGTCTGTCTGTATCTTGGCCGCGCATCACGCCGAAACTACTGAATGGATTCGAATGAAACTTGGTACGATTTGAGTTTATACTCCAAGGTAGGTTATAGGATACTTTTTATCCCGAAATTCAGCACGGTTCCCTTGGGAGAGGGGAAGAAAGTTAAAACGTGTATTTAGCTGTAATTCATTAACGCGTAGTTCGATTTAACTCATTCTTTTTTTGTTAGAAAGGTAGTATTTTAAGTATTGTCCCGTAAATATTTCAAGGTCATAGGTATTTTGGTTTAGAAATGACAGACATTTATTGGGTTCAAATAACTTGGGACCCGGATCTTTGAACGTACGGCTTATTTTAAACTGGTGTGCGTTTAAATTTATGTTTGTCGATCTGTCTATTTGTTCCAGCTAATTACCGAAACGGCTGGATCAATTTTGATGGAACTTTCAATGGCAGATAGGTGATGTTATAAGGAGTAACTTAGGCTACATTTAGTTTAGGTGCAAAAAAGGATTATGGGATCCAATCCGATCCTATATAAAACCTATATCCAGGCGGACGAAGTCGCGGGGGTCGGCTAGTCAATTATAAAAATTTACTTAAGTAAAATAAAACTGAAATCTGAAAGAAACATTAAATTATCTCAAAAACTGAAAAAGATATGGTAAGTTTCTATTTTACTGTATGTAAAACAGCAATGTATATTGGTATGTATATAACTAATTCAAAGGCTAATGAATTAAAAGGCTGTAGTGGTTTTCGATAAAGGTCTGCTTACACCCGATATAATATCCTCCCGATCGAATTTCGGCCACGGCGGCGGCCCTTCTCAACCGAGGCAGAGACTAGCCATCTACGCAGGAGATACTATAGTGCACACGTGTGTGCATACACAGGTGCACTCTCTATTCCCTCACTCTCATAGTCCGGTGGGACGCCAATGCGACACGACCGGAGATAGATCAGGCGCAGGACTGACGGCTTTACGTGCTCTCCGAGGCACGGGGGTGTATCTTATACCGCCAACTTCCAACTCCAGGCTGGCTTAGAATTTCTTGACAGAAAAACCCAATACATCTAATTTTTTTTGGCCTGACCCGGGAATCGAACCCGGGACCTCTTGATCGACAGTCGAACGTGCTAACCGCTAGCCCAACGAGGCAGTTAAAGTCTGTTCGTTTACTCACGGTCAACGTTCGTTTGCTTACTACGTTCGTTTACTTACCACGCTGCACTGGCCAAGCGCGGATTGGCGGACTATTTGGAGATTCCGTTTTAATCTTAGAATAGAAAAAAATTACAAAGTGTAAAAAATAATAAAAATAATAGCAGAATAATAAGAGCACCTGCGCCTGTGTGACTATATTACCGAACGGGCTTTTACATACAGTACATAGCTACTTACTACAATAAGAAGCACATCACATAAGTGGTTGTATGAGATTTATTTATTGGCCGCCTCCCTGCAATGCCCCGAGGCACCACAATCTCCAATTATGGAGCGGAGCCAAGAAATAAGAGCGCAACGGACGTTATCAACGAATCAATCTTGTGAACACCGATAGCTCAACTGTAAAAGATCTTGAATGAAAACCAAAAGAACATTCCGATTAACCCTCGGGGTTTAGCTGGTTAAGGGACCTTTCAGACAGACCGGCGCGGAGAGCAGAGCAAATTTTAATCGCATTTAAAATAGAATCTTAAGACATTGAAATAGGCTTTATTTTTACATGTTAACTCTTTTATGATAAGAGGATGCTCGAGCATGCTCCCAATACGCTCTGTGTGAAATATATGAGAGCAGCCGGTCGGCTACTCGTCGAGCCGGTCGGCTGCTCCATGCCCGTTAGTACACTCAATGAAGACCAAAAACTGCCCATTAGGGGAAATAATTCGTGTAAAAGCGATTTTTGGCATAGTTGTAGGGAATGATGTCTGAAGCAACATATTCAAAGTACTGATGGATGGGGGTAGAGCTAACGGGTAGGGGGGGGTTGAAAGGTCCCTTTTTCGATTTTTTGCTCATATCTCGAAAATCTCTAAAACTAGCATTATGATTACTTCTGACAAAAGTTTTTAAATAAAATTTTCTACAAATTTGGTCCCATTCATTTTTACTCTAAGATTATTACTTTAGGAGCTACGGGTGTTTAAGTTAACAGAGAGACAAAAAATGGCAATTAAGAATACCGCGTCTTTTACAAAAAATTATATTCATTATCGCTCATATTTTTAGTTTACAATAAGGAAGCTCATAGTCATCTACCGACCCAACATGAAAACTGGCCAAGTGCGAGTCGGACTAACACACGAAGGGTTCCGTATCATAGAGCAAAACGAAAAGTTTATTGTATGGAGATCGCCTTCAAATTTTAAATTTATTTTATTTTCATTATTTTGTAGTTATAGAGACTATAATGATACTCACTCTCTGAAAACTTCAAATATCTACCTATTACGGTTCAAGAGATACAGCGATTGTCAAGGTCAAGCAAAAAACGCCGAAAAAATCAAGTTTCTTGTATGGGGGCCCCCTTTAATTTTAATTTTAATTTAATTTTTATTATTTATTATTATAGCGGCAACAAAAGTATATACTCTGTAAAAATTTCAACTATATATCTATTACGGTTTATGAAATTATAGCCTGTGATAAATATTTACGTGATTTTTCCGGTACTATATTTTAGGTGCACGGGCCATATTTCATGAACCGTAAAAGATAGACTGTTGAAATTTTCACAGAGTATATATTTTTATTGCCGCTATAACAATAATTAATAAAAATTAAATTAAAATTAAAATTAAAGGGGGCTCCCATACAAGAAACTTGATTTTTTCGGCGTTTTTTGCTCGACCTTGACAATCGCTGTATCTCTTGAACCGTAATAGGTAGATATTTGAAACTTTCAGAGAGTGAGTATCATTTTAGTCTCTACAACTACAAAATAATGAAAATAAAATAAATTTAAAATTTGAAGGCGATCTCCATACAATAAACTTTTCGTTTTGCTCTATGGTACGGAACCCTTCGTGTGTTAGTCCGACTCGCACTTGGCCAGTTTTCATGTTGGGTCGGTAGATGACTATGAGCTTCCTTATTGTAAACTAAAACTATGAGCGATACATAATGAATATAATTTTTTGTAAAAGACGCGGTATTCGTAATTGTCATTTTTTGTCTCTCTGTTAACTTAAACACCCGTAGCTCCTAAAGTAATAATCTTAGAGTAAAAATGAATGGGACCAAATTTGTAGCAAATTTTATTTAAAAACTTTTGTCAGAAGTAACCATAATACTAGTCGTAGAGATTTTCGAGATATGAGCAAAAAACTTTAAAAAGGGACCTTTTCACCCCCCCCCCATCAGTACTTTGAGTATGTTGCTTCAGACACCATTCCCTACAACTATGCCAAAAATGGCTTTTACACGAATTATTTCCCCTGATTTTGCTTCATTGAGTGGGCTACGTGCCCTTTCGCGCTCGAGCATCCGACCGGCTCCGTTCGCGTGCTCTTTCATGCTCGCACAGCCGACCGTAGGCCGAATATGCTCTGCCGTCCGGCCCAAGAGCGTACGCTCGGCTCCGAGCGCATCCGCGTGTCCGTTCACACAGACCGGCGCGGAGAGCAGAGCAAATTTGAACGGCCGGTCTGTGTGAAAAAAAAAATGCTCTCCGACGCTCTCCGCGCCGGTCTGTCTGAAAGGTCCCTAATGATTCTCCCAATTTGTTATACATCTATAATTAACACATGCATGTTCTTTTGGTTTTCATTCAATATCTTTTCAGTACACTTTTTCAACGTCAATTTAAGAACATTGAGGTAATGGTGATATTAATTACTTACGAAAACTTAAAACTAAAACTATGACGGTATCTTACTACTCTAAAGGTACACCTTTTACGCCTCGTTCGACTTAAGTACCTTCAAGGCAAGAGTGAATAGGCTTTTTCTAGGCAAGCGCGTTTCAAAATAGACCTCATCATCGCTTTCCATCAGGTATGATTGTCATCAAGCGTAAGCCTTATCGTACATTAAAAAAAATACATTAAAATTTCAAAAACAAACAATGCTCGACTTACATAGCTTTAGGTTACCTACCTACTCTGTGCATATTACATCGGGATGCTGTACAAAATCCATTTTCCCCAAGAAATGTGATCCCACTTTCTTTCGCAAGCTTTAGAACCGTGCCATATTACTTTCATCAGGGACGATCAAATATGCACCCCTGTTACACTATCTTACACCATCTAAGCTCTACCGACTACCAGAACACTCGCTATACTCTAGTGTCATGCGGGCGTTTGTGTATTTTTTATTACATTGCAGATTCGGTAGGTAATGTGGTGTCAAGTAATTACTTACTGGCCAAGTGCGAGTCGAACTCGGGCACGAAGGGTTCCGTTCCAGCACACATATAAATTCTTTAAGCAATAAGGTCGCCATAGGAACGACCCTCACTTGGGATTAACTTTTGAAGTGAAACTTCTTTAGAACTTAAAATTCGACGAAACGAGAAAGCGACACCATTTTAGACTGCAAAGTTAAAGTTAAGGATAAGGTTGAGCTTAAGGTTAAGGTTACTTTTCTGAAGTTTCACTTCTGCAGTATGTGAATTACACACACACACTTTTTTTTTAATTCTTATTATTTTCTGTAACAGAGACTATAGTAGCACGTATTCTGTGAAAATTCCAATTGCCTATTAAGCAAGTGACAGACAGACAGCGGAGGCTAAGAGAGTCCCGTATCCGTCCCGTCCCGGCACCCTTTGAGTTTGAAATCCCAAAAATAACTCAGAGTGCTTAGTCTCAGTTTGGAGCACTCCAAAACTTTATAGTATACTATTGATCCAATGACAAATTTACGAGTCTTTGGGTTAATTTTGCTCTGAAGTCATTTGTGATTCGATCAGTAGTATGCTTTTTGGAGCGCTCCAAACTGAGACTAGGCATTCTGATCTTGAACTTGGTGGTATGAAGTGAGGCGTGACTGTGATTTCTGTGCCGCCGCGATTGGTTCGTCAGTGAACCTTGCACATTACGCTCCGTAGGAAAGTAGATATATACAGGCGCAGACACATCAACTTCACAGTTACAAATTAGTGCACAAATGTGGGCGTAAACTCAGGTGCAGTCTGTATTCCCTCACTCTCATAGTCCAGTGGATAAGCTTGATAGCTTAAAGCATAACGATAAAGTACCGTTTTTAATACAAAACCGGCAATGGATGTGGTTTTTACAATAAACTACTTACGTCAGACCAGCCCGTAGAACAAGTTAAAGTGATGCGCAATGATCTTATCGATAATATGTTTGCCACCTCAACAGTGGAGGATTTGTTGTGTGTGACAATGTGTGGGACGCGTCCATTGTCCGTCTGTGAGCGGTGCTTGACGGTTGAAAAGGGGCACTGATATTGTTCAGCGTGATGACTTTACGTTCCTTTGGCCTCATATTGTTTGGCTTTGATTGAATTCATAACATATTTTTATGGACAAATTATCTAACAAAAATTGGCCAAATGCGAGTCGGGTTTCACTCTTTTAGGGTTCCGTACATAATTATAAACAACATAATATATTTTTGAGTTTAAGAAATATTTTATTTCCGAGGTAGACATCGCAACAATCCTTGAAAGAAAACCCCAAAAATGTGCGTTTGTTTTGGTTAATCTCAGGAACTACTGGACCGATTTCAATAATTCTTTGGCCGTTTCTTCTTTCACCGTTGGATATGTACGTGATCCCTGAGTGCTATAGGCTATATAATATGTACCACGGGCGAAGCCGGGGCGAACCGCTAGTAAACTTATAACCGAACAACCACATCGGACCTGTACACTGTTGTAATGTACAGAACATTATTGTTAAATTAACCGCACCGCTAATGTAAATTATTACAAGCTCATAATATAAAACAAATGAACGTGATAAACGTGAGCGAAAGCCCATTTCATAGCGAATAGTCCACCAACCCGCGACCGCTGATACTGCTTCGTTAAGACCCCTCTCCCAGTTTCGCGCTATGGAAGTTTAGGTATCTAACGGCAGGTAGTCGGGCGGCGTGCTGCACGGACGACCACTTGCATATAGCGCGACCATGAATTTAGTTTTGGTACTTGTATCTATAATATAATAAAACTGTAACAGATCCAATTCTGTACATTGAAGATATTTTGAAAATTTTTATTGGAGGGCACTCTATAATCGATACTGAAGCCAAAACTGCAATTTTTTTCATTTTTGTCTATCTGTCTGTCTGTCTTTCTGTCTGTCTGTCTGTCTGTATCTTGGCCGCGCATCACGCCGAAACTACTGAATGGATTCAAATTAAACTTGGTACGATTTGAGTTTATACTCCGAGGTAGGACATAGGATACTTTTTATCCCAAAATTCAGCACGGTTCCTTTGGGAAAGGGGATGAAAGTTAAAACGTGTATTTAGCTGTAATTCATTAACGCGTTGTTCGATTTCACTCATTCTTTTTTTGTTGGAAAGGTAGTGTTTTACATAATGTCCCGTAAATATTTCAAGGTCATAGGTTTTTTAGTTCAGAAATGACAGACATTACAACCCTCAGTATTGGGTTTAAATAACTTGGGACCCGGATCTTTGAACGTACGGCTTATTTTAAACTGGTGTGCGTTTAAATTTATGTTTGTCGGTCTGTCTATTTGTTCCAGCTAATCTCCGAAACGGCTGGATCGATTTTAATGGAACTTTCAATGTTATAAGTAATAACTTAGGCTACATTTAGTTTAGGTACATAAAAGAATTATGGGATCCGATCCGATCCTATATCCGATCCGATCCTATATAAAAAACCTATATCTACGCGAACGAAGTTGCGGGAATCAGCTAGTTAAATATAAATTTCTAAATTATTTCTTTGATGTTGTAGTATTATATACAACGTGTTAGGTAAGTGGTATAACATGCCCGCGGCTACCCATGTAATTTTGACCTTGTAAACATATTGGTGGTATTAAAAAGTCAAAATTAATTATTAAAAATTTCCATACAAAATTAATTACTTAATTAAGGAAAATTAATTTTGGCAACCCTTACAACCCGCGCAACATCAATTCCATTTAAATTCCTGATATCCTAGTACAAACTACAAGACGTGAAAACGAATAGGTACCTACTATGCCGCGGCTGGCGCACAGAGTACCTAACTACTCGTGTGGTGTCGTGTGGCTGGCGCGCCGTCTTTCCTTAATAAGTAGGTACCTAAGTGACGACACTGACGAACACGTCAAGTAGTGCAACTTGTCATGGATGATAACGAGGTTGTGGGTTCGATTCCTGGTTCGGTTCAAAACTTAGAAAATGCGGGTTGCGGTGGTTATTTCGATTATTATCATTTCATGCTATTGGTAATAAGTAATAACCAGGACCGACGGCTTAACGTCAACTACTTAGGTACCTACTTGCCGAAACACCAGGGTGAAACGAGATCGATCTCTTGGCTGGTAGGTACACCTACGTAGGTACTTACTGAGAGTTTCTTTACCTACATAAAACTCAAACCTGAAAATCTTACGATATGAATGACCGACGCAGAACTCAAACCGAGAACCCGAGATTCGCAACCGAAAATCACTAGAAAACTTACGTAGGTACCAATTTTTATGTTAGCCTAGTACCGACTACCTACCCATAAAAAGACTCTTTACAAACGTTGTAAGGCGGCGCGCCGCCTTTGACAAATGCCGCCAAGATGCCAATACTCAATTTGATTATTTTCGGAAAGTTGTAATAATTATTGTATTTTACGAAGTAGGTTCAAGGTTTACTGGCCTGTGTACGAGTATTCCCTACCTAGGTACCTAGGTAGGTACTCATAAATAAACTAACTAACTGGCGAAAAAAACTCGGGCTAGGTAGGTACCTACCTAGGTAGGCCGAATCACTGGTTAAGGTAGTCCCTGCACGGCCGCGAAAAGTGTGCTGGAATACGAGCGATGCGTACAGTGCCAACTGCCAACAAACAAAGCCAGCTCGCTCGCAAAACCATCGTGCAAACTCCATCTCTGTTCAACGTTCGCCACACCGTCCAATGACTGACATCAAGAACTGCTCCAGCACGGCGAGTACCTACTAGTGGTTGGGTTTTCCTCGAAATGCTGCAGAATTTCTTCTTCCAAACGAGTAGTCGATGTTGAAGGCCGTCCTTCACCATCGCGCCGGTAAAGGAACCGGTGGTGTGAAGTCTATGGACTAAATTCCGGAAACACGTATGTGACGAAACTCGAACTCTTGGGTTATTTGGTCTACCGGAAACATACTGTTCATCGTACAACCTTCGGGCGTCCATCAATACACCATTACAAGCACCCACACACATAATCATGTCATAATATTGCGCGTTAGTGTAACTCATTATTTCACCCTTGTATGACGACTTCACAGTTCAAACTTCAATGAGAAACTAAAAAATAACAATTAAAATAGCTAATATGAACTTCGGATTTCGGAAGTCTTCAAAGAACAAAACGAAGTTAAGACCCGTTTACACTTTGACTAGTGCTTATTCAGTGATTTAGTGCGCTCGGTCTGACTCGACTGATGATTTACTAACGTATGTAAGTCAGTTTATAAGGACTAAGGAATGGCGATTCTTTCCAAAAAAGATCGATTTTTAACTTGATTTGAATCGAAGTCTGATGAAACGATTCATAAAAGAAGATCGATTTTTGAAAAAAAATTTTTGATCGATTTCTCAAAGACCTCTATTCGCGATCGCGATTTATTGAAAAAAAAATCGATTTTTTAAATCGAAATGTAGTACTGAATTGATTTTCTAGGCTGAAATCCACTAGATCGATTCTCGATTATCGATTAAAATTGGCTAAAACGGGTTACTACCCGAAAATGTTGTACCGGAAATGTTGTAGTTTTATACGAATTCTTATAAGTAGCAGCTAAGTCTGGGTTAAAAGGATAACCTGGTGTTTCTGCAAACGGGTCTAATCGCATTTGGATCTGCAGAAAGTAATGAAAGAAATATCAAATGTAGCGCTGTTGGAAATCGAAGAATACGTGGAATAAGAATACGCTCTTTTTTATTCTACTTCGCTAATCAGTAATCACTGATCACTAGCAATAATCACTAAACAAAGTGTAAAACGACCTTAAGTCATACGAAGCTTCCTCAATGTTCGTACCTAAAACGCTGTGTTTAGGTATACCAGTTTATGCTGACCCTGGTATTTAGGCTACGACTCAAATAATAGCTATGCGACAGCGATGCTATAAAATATTCTAGTAACGACAAAACAGCGCATAACATAGACCAATGCATTTGAAATGTATTAAGTATTTAATAATTTTAATAAGTCTGCTATCGACTTTTTATCTCTCGGTAGTAAGACGGGCGGCATCAGCGGTAATAATGCAATTAAAGATGGAACGCGCTGAGCTGATCTTTTTGGATATTGTGTACCATGATCATATTCCATTACAGTCCAGAATGTTAAATCTTTTAGCGTTAGGCTCGACTTTGACGATAAACGGCTCGAATTTGACTCTTGTAAAAAGCGGCTCACAATTCATTTCTACAGCAGACCACATCTCATAAAAGAAAAGAGTCATTCGCAGAAACAAAATCAAGATTTAAGAAGAATTTCACATAAATTTCGATTTATCTCTCCATTCTTATCAATTTCAATGCAATAATTGAATAGCTATTTAAAAATTACATCGACTCGATATTTTCGCTTCTGTACTGTAGTCATATCTTTATCTTTAGCTTGAAGTAGGTAGGAATAGAATGAATAGAAAATAATATCGTTTCGGAATTATTACACCTATCCTAAAGCTAAGCCTGTGAGCTAAGCTGTGTCTACACTGATCAAAATTCGATAAACGTTCAACACTGCTGCTGCCTTGGTGGTTTTTTTTTCTCAAGTCCTTTTTATTCCCATGTACCATTGCCCCATCGCATGCAATCTATCATGCACGACAATTTCTTAATGTCATACTCATTGCTGAGGGTCGTGATCCATGGTAGGGGTTTTTTTGAGATTATTATGCGGTGGGCTTTCAGGGCTTACACTAGAAAATGTGAAGAATGTCGAAGCATAATGAGGCACAAAAATCTTACGATTTATCCGACATACAGTAACAAATTCGGGTGCAATAAAAGGAGTAAACATAATTTACGTGCAAGTACGGCCTCGTTGATCTAGCGGTTAGCATGGTTAGCACGTTAAGCCTGTGCCCAGCTGTGGGACGTTAATGGGCTGTAGTGGGGTGGTAGATAGCATGCACGTATTTGAAACTAGGTAATGTACAAGAAAAAAAATTGAATGTGTACGCAGCTTTACACAGTTACAGCGACGCCCATTTTGTAGGCATTATTATTATTTCATAGGTAAAGATTTTTCATTGGTCGATAATTTTTTGGCGGGAAAACGGTTCACCAATCACGTAAAATTAAAGGTGGTCTTTGACCTTACAGTCAAAGTAGGTCAGGTTTTACTCAAATTAGGTCAGGTTCAATGTCATCAATGACTCTAGCAGCTGTTTAAGGGTTGTCACCGAGGAGTTTTAAGAAATTTCTGAATGTCCTCATAACTTCCACTGGTATCACGCTACGAGGGTCGTTATATTTTTTCGGGCATACACACATCAGTCCTAACCTCAGCCTGCCGGGATGTTATGGGACTTACCCAACACGTTGTATATGACGGAGCGCGTGGCTCCAAAGAGTTTTAAAAGATGATGACGTCAGCATTGCTGACGTTATTCCCTTGATTATTACGATGACTTCATGGTGACAGTAATTAAACTAGTGACGGTAGGAGAAGCCAGAGACGTCACTGGAAGTCATTGTTATTCATGAGGGTAGATTGGAATACCTTTCTGTAGGTATAACAAGGGTACCGGACTATTTGGGAAGCCTCTTGTTTAACTGAGGCACTAAGGAACTACCCTAACCTACCTATCGGTCTCCACCACCCCTTGTAACCGAGCCATCGCCAACCAATCTAGTCTACACGACCTACGTCGTACAACAAACTAGGACATGGCACGTCTTATGAAGGAAGTGTATTCGGCGAGAGCCCGAATCGAAATGTGTCGCTGCACGCTTGTGCCCTTCCTTTTATAATAAAAGGTTGGTGGGGGAATGACGTAATTACGTCATGCTTGATTGTTTACACTACAAGACGGCGCTGCCGTTAATTTACAGAGTTGTTGAGGGTATTTACAACTTGGTTGACAAAGTGATGTTTAATTCATGATTTGAGTAGTTTGACTGAGACGAATTGTTTAATCTTGTCTTTCTTGACACTGCCAATTGAGGCTGAAAACGTCTTCGCTCCGACACGGCCATTCTGATAGGCGGTGCGCGCTCTGCACCAGCCTGAGGATTTGATGTTAATTCTGAGACAAAGAAATTTCTTTGAGCTTGGCATCTGTAAGCATCTAATGATGCTCAGTCATGTTTCTAATGGACTAGCACATCTTTCATGTTTTGGTCTTTAAGGATTTAGTAATGTCTCGTGGACAATTGTGAGGTCTACGTGTTAACCTACGTTAACACGTAAATCTCGTGGATTTCTCGTGGATTTCTCGTAGATTTCTCGTAGATTTCTCGTAGATTTCTCGTAGATTTCTCGTAGATTTCTCGTAGATTTCTCGTAGATTTCTCGTAGATTTCTCGTAGATTTCTCGTAGATTTCTCGTAGATTTCTCGTAGATTTCTCGTAGATTTCTCGTAGATTTCTCGTAGATTTCTCGTAGATTTCTCGTAGGTTCTCGGAGAGTCTCGAAGATTCTCGTATAGTCACAATCATAAAGTCAAAGTCAAAGTAATGTTTTCTCGAAGAATCTCGGAGATTGTCGAAAATTCTCGTTAAGTTACAGTCATAAAGTCAGTCAAAGTAATGTTTTCTCGAAGGTTCTCGGAGGTTCTCGTAGGTTCTCGAAGATTCTCGTAAAGTCAGTCATAAAGTCAAAGTAATGATTTTTCGACGGTTCTCGGAGACTCTCGTAGGTTCTCGGAGATTCTCGGAGATTCTCGTAGATTCTCGTAGATTCTCGAAGATTCTCGTAGTCACAATCATAAAGTCAAAGTCAAAGTAATGTTTTCTCGAAGGTTCTCGGAGATTGTCGAAAATTCTCGTAAAGTTACAGTCATAAAGTCAGTCAAAGTAATGATTTCTCGAAGGTTCTCGGAGATTCTCGTAGGTTCTCGGAGATTCTCGTAGGTTTTCGTAAATAAACTCGTGGATAAACTCGTGGGTTTGGAGGAAGGAGTCGTGCAAATAATCTCGGAGGGTCTCATAGATAAATTTGTGGATTCTCGTGGATTAACTCGAGTATTTACTCGTGGGTTTGGAGGAAGGAGTAGTGCTATGGTTTCATATGGTCTCGGAGGGTTTCGTGGATAAACTCCTGAATAAACTCGTGGATTTGGACAATGGAGTAGTGCTATGCACAAGGTTTTGAAGATGATAATCTGGGGCGGAACCTCACCCATAGACTAATAGGCACTTCATTTTGAGGTTTGGTGCCAACGTTGTTTTACTGGGGCATATCTGGAGATCGAGCTGATGGAACGGTGCTCGATCCCACTTCTGATGACGGAGCGCGTGGCTCCAAAGAGTTTTAAAAGATGATGACGTCAGCATTGCTGACGTTATTCCCTTGATTATTACGATGACTTCATGGTGACAGTAATTAAACTAGTGACGGTAGGAGAAGCCAGAGACGTCACTGGAAGTCATTGTTATTCATGAGGGTAGATTGGAATACCTTTCTGTAGGTATAACAAGGGTACCGGACTATTTGGGAAGCCTCTTGTTTAACTGAGGCACTAAGGAACTACCCTAACCTACCTATCGGTCTCCACCACCCCTTGTAACCGAGCCATCGCCAACCAATCTAGTCTACACGACCTACGTCGTACAACAAACTAGGACATGGCACGTCTTATGAAGGAAGTGTATTCGGCGAGAGCCCGAATCGAAATGTGTCGCTGCACGCTTGTGCCCTTCCTTTTATAATAAAAGGTTGGTGGGGGAATGACGTAATTACGTCATGCTTGATTGTTTACACTACAAGACGGCGCTGCCGTTAATTTACAGAGTTGTTGAGGGTATTTACAACTTGGTTGACAAAGTGATGTTTAATTCATGATTTGAGTAGTTTGACTGAGACGAATTGTTTAATCTTGTCTTTCTTGACACTGCCAATTGAGGCTGAAAACGTCTTCGCTCCGACATATATAATGTTTATTATAAAATATTTTTAATTAAATGACTTCGCGTGGGACTTTATCGAATAAGTATTTCATGAATCTACGTTGAACTTACAAAACAAAAGCGACCAGGATAATATGATGTTCTTCTCTATGAAGACATGTAGGGTTCCGTATTTATATCATAGGTGTCACGCATATTTAGCCTTCAACCATTTTTTTCTAAACTAACTAATAAAAGAAACAAATACCTTTTTAATTATTTAACAATTACCTACCAATTATTATTATTATTATATTTCAAATCATCTGTCTGAAAATAACATGACAGAGCTGTTGCATTGCACCTGTTGAAGTTCTTGAATACCTTTTCTGATAAGAGTAGGTACAATTATTTAAAGTTTACCAATAGAACAATAAAAAGTATGCAATCTTTGTTTACTGCTAAAATGTCGGTTTAGTCAGAAGTGCAAGTGCGACTTTTATTATAGTAACAAGCGGACACCCGCGACTTCGTTCGCGTGGATATATATTGGTTTTTAAAAATCCCGTAGGAATCATTTTGTTTTTCCTAAGCTCCTTTGAGCTCATATCATGCTAAAACCTGTTAAAAGTTAACTGGCGGATGTTTAGGTAGATCAAAATGTAAACATCCACCAGTGAAAGTCCCATCAAAATCGATCCAGCCTTTTAGAAAATAGTCGGTAATCTCTAAAGTATCTACTTTCTAACAAAAAAAGAATGAATGAAATCGGATCACGCGTTATTGAATTATAGCTAAATACACGTTTTGACTTTCATCCCCTCTCCCTAGGAAACCGTGCTGAATTTCGGGATAAAAAGTATATAGTATATAAGATAGATATATTACTCCGTAGTATAAACTTAAATCGTAGCAAGTTTCGTTGTTTCAATCCATTCAGTAGTTTTTGCGTGATGCGCGCACACGAAACATACAGACAAATAGACAAACAGATAAACAGACAAACAGACAGAAATTTCAAAAATAGCTTTTATCGTTACTCAACCCTAACATTTCCCAGTTATTATTTTGCAAAATTCTCTAATGTACAGATACGGCAAATCTACGATTTTATTATATGTAGAGATAGATGATAATATCTTCAAAAAAAAATGACGGCCATCTTGGATTTCAAAATGGATACTTTAGTATTAGTTTATAATATCATATTTCCGTGACTGTCCTGGGTGCTATGCTGTAATTTCACTTATTTAAAAAAATACTCACGCATATTTTTTAGAAAAATATTCATGCTCAAAACTTTGCAGTCGTTGTATAAATTAGTGTTTAACACGACTCTCGTACGTGCATCTGGATGGTGGCAAAAACTGCACAGGTCCTACCCTAACGAGCGCCGGGCGCATACTAAATAAGCGAAGACATTGCATAGCTATTTATTGTAATTTAGGGGGATGTTTAATAAGTTTTTATGTTTGATCAAATAAATGGATTGTTAATTAAACTATATATATAGATTCGTTAAAGAACGTAGTTTATTTCTACATAAAAATTTTATTGAATTTATGCTTTTTTCAATACAAAAAATCGTGTTAAAGTAACCGTATAATTCGGGAAATTTGGCGGAAGTTCTTTTTTTTTTTAACCATTAATTTGATTAAAAATCTATATTCTGCTCTGTAATGTGTCAATAAGACTATATGTCTGATATTAAGTATTTTTTTCAAGTAAATTAGATGACTTTTAAGGACAGATATAGAGCTTCAAAGTTGAGTCTGTTATTTATTTTATTAAAACGAGGTGTGGGAAATTGATCATTACAAAATAAATAAAATAGTTTTTGTAAATATGGTCTGACAAATGTCAATATGAAGGATTAGTTTATTTAAAACATGTATTGAAATATGTGAAAGTCTCTCCTACGATGCTAAATTTGGAGCTTGAAATCTTAGATTTTTCAGAGAAAAGGTAAAACTGCTCTTAAATTTCGCCATGTTGATTATTTTTAACCCCCGACGCAAAAACGACTGGGTGTTATAAGTTTCACGTGTGTGTGTGTGTGTGTCTGTCTGTTCCACCGTAGCGTTCAAACGGGTGAACCGATTTGAATGTAGTTTTTGTTTAAAAGGTGAATTAGTCGGAAGTGTTCTTAACTATGTTAAAGATGGCCGCCGCCTCAAAATGGCGGATTACATATTTTTCACAACTCCTCCAATATGGCTATCAAAAAGGGATTGACTAGTAGAATAGCACTATGTAATTCCAAGATGTCGGAGGTTTTTAAATTTTTAATTTATACCTACTTGTTTACTAAGGATTAAAAATGGCATAACTAATTACAAAATTTTATGAACTATGGGCAACAAAAATTAGCCAAGATTAGCTTCATAAAAATGTAGATCTATAGTTTAGCTTTATGAAAATGTAATATACTTACTTAAAATATAAAACAAATAAAACAAACACGAAAAACGTATTATACGATACGATATTTTAAATTAAATAGCAAAATAAAATTACTGAAAATCAATCCTGATAATATAAACAGTCAATTTGATATCAATTTACTTTGTTAAAAGTTGAAACTTTTAAAAATTTATAAAGGTGTATGCTCATTGTGCAGCAAATTGCAACGGACGTGACTTAATCCCGCCGCGCCGTGACCGCTGTCGCTTTCACGTTACAAAGTCTGACTGAAAATATTCATGGCTCGAATGCACAATATCAGGCTTAATATATCATTAAGACCCCTCTCCCAGTTTCGCGCTATGGAAGTTTAGGTATCTAACGGCAGGTAGACGGGCGGCATGCTGCACGGACGACCACTTGCATATAGCGCGACCATGAATTTAGTTTTGGTACTTGTATAAATTTCTGAATTATTTCTTTGATGTTGTAGTATTATATATATAATGTTTATTATAAAATATTTTTATCGAATAAGTATTTCATGAATCTACGTTCAACTTACAAAACAAAAGCGACCAGGATAATATGATGTTCTTCTCTATGAATACATGTAGGGTTCCGTATTTATATAATAGGTGTCACGCATATTTAGCCTTCAGCCATTTTTTTCTAAACTAACTAATAAAAGAAACAAATACCTTTTTAATTATTTAACAATTACCTACCAATTATTATTATTATTATATTTCAAATCATCTGTCTGAAAATAACATAACAGAGCTGTTGCATTGCACCTGATGAAGTTCTTGAATAGGTACATTTTCTGATAAGAGTAGGTACAATTATTTAAAGTTTACCAATAGAACAATAAAAAGTAGGCAATCTTTGTTTACTGCTAAAATGTCGGTTTAGTCAGAAGTGCAAGTGCGACTTTTATTATAGTAACAAACGGACACCCGCGACTTCGTTCGCGTGGATATGTATTGGTTTTTAAAAATCCCGTAGGAATCATTTCGTTTTTCCTAAGCTCCTTTGAGCTCATATCATGCTAAAAACTGTTAAAAGTTCACTGGTGGATGTTGAGGTAGATAAAAATGTACACATTCGCCACTGAAAGTCCCGTCAAAATCGATACAGCCTTTGAGAGATTACCCGGTAATCTTTAAGGTATCTCCTTTCTAACAAAAAAAGAATGAATGAAATCAGACCACGGGTTAATGAATTACAGCTAAGTAAGTACACATTTTGATTTTCATCCCCTCTCCCAAGGGAACCGTGCTGAATTTCGGGATAAAAAGTATCCTATTATGTTACTCCGTAGTATAAACTTAAATCGTACCAAGTTTCGTTGTTTCAATCCATTCAGTAGTTTTTGCGTGATGCGCGCCCAAACATACAGACAAACAGATAAACAGACAAACAGACAAAAATTTTAAAAATAGCTTTTTTACGTTCTATAACTTATCTCTAACATCCCCCAGTATTTATTTTGCAAAAATCTTCGGAAATGAAATGAGACCCATATTATAAACAAGTGGATACCCGCGACATCGTTCGCGTGGATATTTTATAAAATCCCGTGGGAATCATTTTGTTTTTCCTAAGCTCCTTTGAGCTCATAACTTGCTAAAAACGGTAGATCAAAATGTGTAAACATCCGCCAGTGAAAGTCCCATCAAAATCGATCCAGCCTTTCAGAGATTAGCCGGTAATCAGTATCTCCTTTCTAACAAAAAAATAATGAATGAAATCGGACCACGCGTTAATGAATTACAGCTAAGTACACATTTTGACTTTCATCCCCTCCCCCAAGAGAACCGTGCTGAATTTCGTGATAAAAAGTATCCTATATGTTAGTCCGTAGTATGAACTTAAATCATACCAAATTTAATTTCAATCCATTTGGTAGTTTTTGCGTGATGCGCGCACAAACATACAGACAAATAGACAAACAGATAAACAGACAAACAGACAAAAATTTCAAAAATAGCTTTTATCGTTCTATTACTCAACCGTAACATTTCCCAGTTATTATTTTGCAAAATTCTCTTATGTACAGATACGGCAAATCTACGATTTTATTATATGTATAGATAGATGATAATTTCTTCAAAAAAAAAAAAATGACGGCCATCTTGGATTTCAAAATGGACTACTTTAGTATTAGTTTATAATATCATATTTCCGTGACTGTCCTAGGTGCTATGCTGTAATTTCACTTATTTAAAAAAATACTCACGCATATTTTTTAGAAAAATATTCATGCTCAAAACTTTGCAGTCGTTGTATAAATTAGTGTTTACACGACTCTCGTACGTGCATCTGGATGGTGGCAAAAACTGCACAGGTCCTTCCCCAACGAGCGCCGGGCGCATACTAAATAAGCGAAGACATTGCATAGCTATTTATTGTAATTTAGGGGGATGTTTAATAAGTTTTTATGTTTGATCAAATAAATGGATTGTTAATTAAACTATATATATAGATTCGTTAAAGAACGTAGTTTATTTCTACATAAAAATTTTATTGAATTTATGCTTTTTTCAATACAAAAAATCGTGTTAAAGTAACCGTATAATTCGGGAAATTTGGCGGAAGTTCTTTTTTTTTTAACCATTAATTTGATTAAAAATCTATATTCTGGTCTGTAATGTGTCAATAGGACTATATGTCTGATATTTAAGTATTTTTTTCAAGTAAATCAGATGACTTTTAAGGACAGATATAGAGCTTCAAAGTTGAGTCTGTTATTTATTTTATTAAAACGAGGTGTGGGAAATTGATCATTACAAAATAAATAAAATAGTTTTTGTAAATATGTTCTGACAAATGTCAATATGAAGGATTAGTTTATTTAAAACATGTATTGAAATATGTGAAAGTCTCTCCTACGATGCTAAATTTGGAGCTTGAAATCTTAGATTTTTCAGAAAAAAGGTAAAACTGCTCTTAACATTGCTCGTTTATGGATAGAATGTTTTTTATTCATCTACAAGTTAGCCTTTGACTGCGATTTCACCTGATGGTAAGTGACGATGCAGACGATGTTAGAAGCGGGTTAACTTGGAAGAGGTATTGCAGTTTTCATTAAACCCATACCCATGATCAGTTTCTACGCAACATCGTACCGGAACTCAGAATCGCTTAGCGGAACGACTTTGCCGGTAGGGTGGTAACTAGCCAAGGTTGAAGCCTCCTACCAGACAGACCAGAGACAATTTAGAAATTATTAAATCTCAAACTGCCACAGCCGGGAATCGAACCCCAGACCTCCTATTTATAAGACCACAGCGCTCACCACTGCGCCAGGGAGATCGTTAATTGTTGGCACTATTTAACAGACTTCAAGTGAATGCTTATTCCGCAACAAATTGGACGATGGACGTGACATAATCCCCGCCGTGACCGCTGTCGCTTTCACGTTCACTCGTAAAGTCTGGTTGAAATTTGTCGTGACACCCCTCTTACACACATTGTGAGAGCTTTTTGGGGTTATCTCATTTAACCTTTGCTTTGAGGGTATTTTAGGCTTACTACATAACCGAGGAATTAAAATTGTACCTGAAGACTTTTTTCAGGTTTAAAATTATTTTTTTTTTGTTGTTCCTATTACCACTCTTGGTTATAGGAATAATTTTGCAGTATAAAGCTTATTATTTGGGGACGTGCATCATGTACGTCCTTCCATTAATCACGTAATGGGTTTCACGAGTGTTTTCTTGAGATAATAATGAGTTGAGTTCTCATATCTTTTGGCATACAGAGTATGGGTGATTTCATTTCGACGATGTCAGGTTTAACGATTATTATCAGATTATTAATAGGTGATGTTAATGATTACTCGCCAAATAGATAATGCAATAATTTATGTACGAACATATTATATTTTTTCAATACAATCGCACGTCTAAACCCAGCCGTACAGCGAACAGCGAGTCCATTACTGGCACTAATGGACGGAATATGGCATGGAGAATAAAAAACATCACGTGATACATTTCATTTATGAAGCGGAATGACGATATCCATCACATTCATGTACCGTACATTTTTATCGGTTTTAAGACTGAAAAGTTTGATTTTTTTTAAATTCATTGACAGGGTAATGTTTGAGTCGCTTGGATTTTAATTCCTATAAATTAAGAACCTAAATCTAGATAGACGTGAATTTTCCCCAAGATTTATCAACCGTTTTAAGACTCCACGAATTCTAATCTATACTAATAAATAAAATTGAAGTGTCTGTCTGTAATATCGAAATAACTACCTCATATTAAGCTCATATGGTTATTTGAACGATACTATAACCGAATCACACGTTTTTAAAATTTTTGTCTGTCTGTCTGTCTGTCTGTCTGTCTGTCTGTCTGTCTGTCTGTCTGTCTGTCTGTCTGTCTGTCTGTTTGAACGGGCTAATCTTTGGAACGGCTGAACCGATTTTGACGGGACTTTCACATACAAGTAGAGAATTAACCAGGGAGTAACATAGGCTACTTTTTTAACCGACTTTCAAAAAAGGAGGAGTTGTGTTTTTCTACCTATATACAGCGATATCTCCGAGATTTCTAAACCGATTTGCGTAATTTTTTTTTTAATCGATAGAGAAACATTGCGATACTGTCCTACAAAAATTTTGGATTCCAACTCCTCAATCCTGATGCTGTAGGGGATCTGATCCCCAACACTAATGGGATTTAGGCACTGTCGGTTATTTAAATTGATATTGGGGATACCAATTAAAGACTTTATTGTTGAATGACCTCGAGTAGGTACATGTCCAACTCCTCAACCCTGATGCTGTAAGGAATTGCATTCCGAAATCGTAAGGATCCCACGGAATTTTTCCGTTTTGTGGACGGGTTACTACTTACTACAGATAAGCTACTTTTTGTTCTGGAAAATCAAAGTTCCCACGAGATTTTTACTAACCACACGGGCGAAGCCGTGGGCATCATCTAGTGAATAAATAAATAATGGAATGGTAAGACATTTACGATTTCGGAATGCAATTCCTTACAGCATCAGGGTTGAGGAGTAGGACATGTACCTACTCGAGGTCATTCAACAATAAAGTCTTTAATTGGTATCCCCAATATCAATTTAAATAACCGACAGTGCCTAAATCCCATTAGTTTTGGGGATCAGATCCCCTACAGCATCAGGATTGAGGAGTTGGAATCCAAATTTTTTGTAGGACAGTGTCGCAATGTTTCTCTATCGATTAAAAAAAAATTACGCAAATCGGTTCAGAAATCTCGGAGATATCGGTGTACATAGGTAGAAAAACACAACTCATCCTTTTTTGAAAGTCGGTTAAAAAAGTAGCCTATGTTACTCCCTGGTTAATTCTCTACTTGTATGTGAAAGTCCCGTCAAAATCGGTTCAGCCGTTCCAAAGATTAGCCCGTTCAAACAGACAGACAGACAGACAGACAGACAGACAGACAGACAGACAGACAGACAAAAATTTTAAAAACGTGTGATTCGGTTATAGTATCGTTCAAATAACCATATGAGCTTAATATGAGGTAGTTATTTCGATATTACAGACAGACACTTCAATTGTATTTATTAGTATAGAAGTATAGATAAAGCTACTTGAAGTTACGTACTGATCACCTCTCCTGAACAATTTTGTATGGGACTTTTTCACCATACTTTGCGTGTGTGTAAAATTCAAAAATTTAAGGTCTACAAAATTATAGACAGAGCTGGACGTGGAAAACTGACTAGGATGCTCTAAGGGATCTCAAAAACTATCAGTCGGAGAGGTATCATCCCGAAACAAAAAATGTTCAAAACCTTGGGCTATTGGGTGAACCGGCAAAAAAAATATGGCCACCATACAAAAAAAATTTCATCTCTATACAAAAATTTCCTAATTTTCAAGAGGCTCTCCAGAACAATTTTGTATGGAACATTTTTCCCTTCACTATTTATGTGCGTAGAACTTATGGGTCTTCCTTCAGAAAATTATGAAACGTCATGAATGTGGAAAATTTACCAGAGTACCTCATGGGTCCTCCAAAACTACCAGTTATACAGACAAGGTCCCAAACGAATGTTATTAAAGACCTTGGGCCATTAGATGAACCGGTAAAAAAAGATGGCCGCCGAACAAAAAAAAATTTTCTCCATACAAATTTTTTGGGTTCTTTTCAAGATGCTCTCCAGAACAATTTTGTATGGAATATTTTTCCCTTCACTACTAATGTGCGTAGAACTTATGGGTCTTCCTTCAGAAAATTATGAAACGTCATGAATGTGGAAAATTTACCAGAGTACCTCATGGGTCCTCCAAAACTACCAGTCATACAGACATGGTCCCAAACAAATGTTATTAAAGACCTTGGGCCATTAGGTGAACAGGTAAAAAAAAGATGGCCGCCGAACAAAAAACAATTTCTCCATACAAATTTTTTGGGTTCTTTTCAAGAGGCTCTCCAGAACAATTTGATATGGAACTTTTTTCCCTTCACTATTTATGTGCGTAGAACTTATGGGTCTTCCTTCAGAAAATTATGAAACGTCATGAATGTGGAAAATTTACCAGAGTACCTCATGGGTCCTCCAAAACTACCAGTCATACAGACATGGTCCCAAACAAATGTTATTTTGTTATTCACCTTGGGCCATTGGGTGAACTGGTAAAAAAAGATGGCCGCCGAACAAAAAAAATTCTCTCCATACAAATTTTTTGGGTTTTTTGGGAATTTTTTGGGTTTTTTCTCTTAGACATTTTTGTATGAAACTTTTTCCCCCCACTGCACGTATAAATAGAACTTAAAGATTTTTTTTTCACAAAAAATACAAAACGTAGTGAATGTGGAAAAATTACCAGAGTACCCTAACGGCCCTCAAAAACTATCAATCATAGAGGCATGGTCCTGAAACTAAAAATGTTCAAGACCTTAGGCCCTTTGATGAGCCAGTAAAAAAAAGATAGCTACGGAACAAAAAAAATCGTGTCCATACAAAATTTCTTTTTAATTTTCAAGTGGCTCTCCAGAACATTTTTGTATAGATCTTTCTTTTTTTTTTCACTTAACGCATGCATAGAACTTATTAGTGTCCTTTCAGAAAAGATACGAAACGTGATA
Organism: Melanargia galathea; assembly: GCA_920104075.1. Lineage (NCBI taxonomy): Eukaryota > Metazoa > Arthropoda > Insecta > Lepidoptera > Nymphalidae > Melanargia > Melanargia galathea. Next base: position 5,345,012 of record OV049869.1, read on the forward strand.
CCAATATTTCTTTCTATCTTTCAAGAGGCTCTCCAGAATATTCTGGTATTTGGTATGGCCCCCCCATTTCTTTATTTTTTATAAGATAAACATAGAAAATGTATGACGAGTATTTAACAGACTACAAGGCCCGCGAGCTGCTTGCAGCTCGCGCACAGAGCGCAACACTAGTCTATATATATAATTATAGGATTTATCGTCGGGATTAGGTTTTAAAAAGTGTTTTTTCATACAAACTTTTACGAACCCATTTCATCTCTTTAGGGAAACTTAAAAAAATCCCTACTTAGTGTACCTCTGGGGTACCTACTTAATGAATTTTTCTTCCAAACGAATCTCAAGGCTGTTTGTCATTAAGTCAGTCAGACGATATTGTTTAAGAGCTAAAGAAATTAGCTAGATAAAACCATAACAAAATGAAATCCATGAAAGTTACACTGAAAAATACTTTTGAACCGAACCTTCTCTCAACATTTTGAGTAGGAACGCAAACCGTTTGGCGTACGCCAACGCGCCGTTAACTTAGCGAATATTTGTCAAGCTCAGCAAATATTTGCACCAGCCCGGAATTATTCGGCTTCCTACAAATGTTAGACGTAATTTCTGTATAGATATAAGGGCAACTGTTTACTGAAGCGAAGATATATTCGGCTGATAACTGAGAGATTTCGTGATAATTATAATATTTATCATGTTATCTTTCAAAGATCTAGTTTGTCAGCTCAGCTATACGTCGACAAAGTGGCGGGTGTCAGTTAAATTATCCCTAAGAGTACCGAATAGCTGACATTCCCTTGTAAATAGAACAAACAAAACGATCTAAAGAAGTTGTCCGCGAACACAATACAATCGTCTCGGATTTCTTTTCGAGAAAAATTCCAAAAGAAAAACACGACATTCGATTCCGATATTCCGAGTTTATTATTACTTACATTTGGCAGCCGTCCACAGAGCAATTAAGTGTAACTATTGCGCGAGTAATAACACCGAGATTTTCTTGGTAAGTAATAAAATGAAATTTGTGAAAGAATTCGGTGCCCGGCAATACATTTAGGGGACGCGTGTCGATAGCTCTCTGCGGATTTATGTCAAATTACCTAGCCCATAGCCCATTGACCTCGTTTGGGAAACTGCGGTGCAAGTAACAAGACCTAGGGATAATATTATTACCTGCAGGTTGCTTGTATTTTTGACACTAACTTCGTCGCGTGGATTTATGTTTAAAATAGGTGTAAAGGGGCCGCTGTGGGAAACGAAGACAGGTAAAACTACCTAATGATTACTATAGAATAGAATAGAATAGAAAAGTTTTTTATTCAAATAAACTTTTACAAGTGCTTTTGAATAGTCAGATGAATCTACCACTGGTTCGGAATGCCATTCCAACCGAGAAGAACCAGCAAGAAACTCGGCGGTTGCTCTTTTCCAAATTTACAATATCAATATAACAATTTTATGTTAAGTACATGATTGAATTGCCGTCTCGCGCATTGCTGGAACGAGTCAAATCCACGCCTTTTTATCATTTATATAAGTAATCATAATTTTATTCAGATAAACTTTCACAAGCGTTTACGAATCGACAAATGAATCTACCACAGGTTCGGAATGGTGCTTACAATTCTACACATGTGAAGAAGGGCAGACAAAAGTAGCCCCATTTCCGACGGTGGCACCCGTTCACGAGCATGACGCATGATCCAGCCATTGCTTCGCTCAACCATATTCGAGGGAACGTAACAACCCGCACCACACGACACCACCACAGAAATGTTTAAAGAGAGCGTGACATACTTAGGCTACCCATGATCAAAGCATCGAATTGAACACCAATAATCAAATACTCATTTTAAGACATGAGTTAAATTTTCTTAGATTGTTTCCAAGCAACCTGTCATTGAGAAATTGCTCCATGCTTTTTTATCATTTATATAATCTTCAATTGTATAATATGCTTTTTTTATGAGCATATTTTTAATAGAGTTCTTAAACTTGTGTAAAGGCAAGTCTAAGATTGCTTGTGGAATTTTATTATAGAACATTACGCCCATTCCCACAAATGACTTTTGGACCCTCTTGAGGCGTAACTGAGGAATCAAACTGAAGGACAGGCAATTTCTTAATTGCCTGTCGTGTAATTCGCACTTTTTAATGTAACTGTGAATGTTTTGCCTAACAAAAATTATATTGTTATAGATATATTGAGAAGCTACCGTAAGAATACCTATTTCTTTAAATTTCTCTCGAAGGGAATCCCGCGGTTTTAAATTATAAATTGCGCGAATTGCCCTTTTTTGTAAAACGAAAATTTTTTCAATATCAGCCGCTTTACCCCATAGTATGAGTCCATACGACATAATACTATGGAAATATGCAAAATAAACAATTTTTGCAGTTTCTATATCTGTTATCTGTCGAATCTTCCTAACAGCGTAAGCAGCAGAGCTGAGCTTGCCAGCAAGTGTTGCTATATGGTTATATGTAGTGTTGCTGTATGGTTGCTATACTGACCAGATACCTTATTAAAAGGCCTCATAAAAAAGCTCAGAGTCGCTCAGAGAGCGATGGAGAGAGCTATGCTCGGAGTTTCTCTACGCGATCGAATCAGAAATGAGGAGATCCGTAGAAGAACCAAAGTCACTGACATTTATTTATTTATTTACACACACAGGTACACCAGCATTACATATAATTAAAACATTTCTGTATTTTTAATATTTCGCAATGTAATGCATGCAGCTGACGCTAGAGTTCAACGAACGTTGGGTAAACCTAAAGTTGTCGCCGCGTTTTGAAAATACCTACTGAATAATACTAAACCACTAATACTACAAGTATACAATAATAATGGATATTGCTAGCGGTCCCCTTATAGATGCTGTATTTAATCTCGTGAGAACTCTTTGATTGTCCGTGATGAAGCTGTAAATACGTGCCATCAAAAACATTTGGAGGACGGCATGGAATAATAATTTTAACAATTTTACCATAGCCAAGTAGAGAAGTAGAGATTGTGGTGAGTATCTATGATCCATACCAATATTACATGCAAAGTGTGTCTGTCTGTCCATCTGCCTGTCATGTCTTTTTACTGCTCACCAATCTTGATGATATTTGGCACAGGGATAGCTTGCATCCGCTACTTTTTATCCTGGTACATCAAAAAGTTCCTACGGCATTTTCAAAAAACCTAAATCCGCGCTGACGAAATCGCAGGCAACTTGCTCAGCTTGTGACTCGCACCCGTCTAAATATGCCCAAATTCCCTTTTTCATTTATTACGGAGGAAGGACAATGATTTATGTAATACCTACGCCTTAGGTTTTATTGCCTCAAGTCTGAGGGAATTCCTTTTTGGAGTTTCATAAAGTTTCTTTTCCTTCCCTATTATGATTCGCTTCCGCGGCCATTGATATACATATTTTGCATAAACTGCCAATATACGCGGAGAGAAATGAAAAGAAGAAAAAAGGCTAACATAGCGATATTGTAGTAGTATTTGTACGGCATCCATGGTTAGAAAAATAACGCAGAACTTGCAACGTTTCTGTTGTTTATTCGAATTTCTATTGCCTTTCCTCTTTCTTTGATAAATAATATAATCGATGTACTTACGTACCTACAATATTGTTTTTGACGACGTCTTATAAATCGATGAATGCAGGTCGCACGCACGAAATTCATGATTCATTGTCACGTTCCGCCTAGCCGAGAGTGCAAACGAGAGTGTGGAACAAGCGATAGAGAGGCAATTTTTCTTATGATGTTATCACGTAAAATTATCGTCCGTAAACAAACTTTACTGACATAATCAACTTTTTTAACTTTTCAATCGGCCGGGAAATCAATAGGACTTTTATTAATGATGCATTAATTTAATTGGCTCTTTTGTTAGCGCCTGAAATTAGATTATAAGCAATTAGTAGGAACAACGATATTATCATCTTTTATGACAAAAATATTTATGAATGAATGATATGAATCCTTTGTAGGATTAATTGGATAAAAGATGTCTGTAGGTATTTACTGAATGTACATAAACGACTAAATTGTTTGTATCAGAATAAAAATTGACGGTTTACGGTTGTATCCTACCTACTAAAGACGCTATTAAAAGTTAGGAGAAAGAAGTCTCTGTATTCAACCATAGAAAGGTGGGAACATTTCATCTTTAAGATGCCTTACAAATGTGATGTCAAATTAAACCATGGAATGTCTGTATACAAACATCTGACACATTGTATATTTTCGATTAGGTAAGTAAACAATTGTCGCGTTACAAAATATGTTGCCGCCTTAAATCATTTAAATACGAAAGGGTCTCGAAATACGAATATGCGAGTATGGCGGCATGCGAGCCAGTGGCGTAACTACACCGATGGGGGCCCGTGGCAAATTATTCAGATGGGGCCCCTTCTGCTCAGAAGGTCAACTAACGATAAAGTATATTCATTTTATTTTAAAATAAGTACGTAAAGAAGGTACATAAAACGCTATTAAAATTAGTTGTTTTTCTAGTAACTTTCAATTTAAGAGCATGGACGAACATTTTGCTTAGTTACCCGACTGGGTTATGTGTTTCACCTGTGTGTATGTATGTCCATTCCTATGTCCGCGTGTAACTACTCAACGGCTCAACGGATTTTGATAAATGATACGTCATTAGATTTGTCTTCATGACGCGACTGTAAATTTAGGTACCCTATGTACCTAAATTAAAAAAAAAATTAAACTGGCGGACTTTATGCGCTTTAATGTGCGAGCTGAAAAAAATTTCTTTCTTCAAGACCCTCGAGTGGGGTATCAAAATGAAGGGATTTAAAAGGCAAATACAAAAATGTATACAATTATATATTTGAAAAGAAGTTGGAGTGATAAATCACAGAAAATGACCGTTTCCTATGTCAGTTCGTAACTACTCAACGACTCAACCTATTTTGATAAATGATACGTCATTAGATTTGTCTTAACAGCGCAAATGTTACTGGGTACATAAAATTAATAAAAATTAAAAATGGCGGATTTTATGCACTTTAATGTGCGAGCTGAATAAAATTTTTTTCCTCAAGACCCTCGAGTGGGGTATCAAAATAAAGGGCTTTAAAAGGCAAATACGAAAATATATACAATCTATATGTTTGTAATCAGTTTGGAGTGACAAATCATAGAAATCAAAATAAATAACAACTACACTGTGAGTAAATTGGTGGTAATTTATTTAAGATCCCTTCCCACTCCACTCTACTACATTCCACATAATCCCCCCTACACCTCCCCCCTTCCCATCAATTATTGTAACACTAATAATTTAACCTTAAATCGCGAAACACTAAAATAATACAATAATAAATTATGAAGGACCCTATTAAAGTTTCCAGTGTTCAACAGATGGCGCTAATAGTGGTCTTAAACGCGCTATACTTTAATACATGAAGTTATGAACATCAATATAGACTGCGTCTTATGGGCTCGCGCTATATTGAGAAATTGATTGATTGATTAATCGTTCTGTCGATGTCTTTCGTAGTTCGGGTTACTAAAGCTTGAATTAAATGGTTTATTAGCTATTAATTACTAATTATTACTTATTATTATTATATTATATTTCTTGTATTCTTACATACAAACTACAGGGAACTACATTTGATAGGTAGCGCTGTGGTGGATTTAAGTAATAATTTATTCGCCAAAGGTCAAGCATATGTGGCCCTAAGTCGAGTGAGGACGCTTGAAGGCTTGGCTATTAGTGCATTAGATCCAAGAAAGCTCCTAAATAACCCTCAATTCGTTGCAAGAATTAAATCGTTTGCGAAATCGTGCACAAGCTATCAATAACACACCTTAGTTTTTACCCGACTATGGCAAAGCTAAAAGGAAAGGTTATGATTTTAGCAATCTATGTATATATGTATGTATGTATGTATGTATGTATGTATGTATGTATGTTTGTGGCCGTATGAGATTCTGTGTGCCACCGTAGCGTCTAAACTACTGGGCCGATTTTGATGAATGAGGTGTCAATTAATTCTTTGTTATGGTCCGGGTGACATAGGCTATATTTTATATACGAAAAAAATCGAGAAGCGACGTCCGAGCGGCAAAAGTAAAATATTATTTAGTTTCGGATAGACATAATAGATGGCGCCACTAGCTGCTTGCCCCGCGTTCTGGACACTAAATTATTATTTTATCTATACTAATAAATAAAATTGAAGTGTCTGTCTGTAATATCGAAATAACTACCTCATATTAAGCTCATATGGTTATTTGAACGGTACCATAACCGAATCACACGTTTTTAAAATTTTTGTCTGTCTGTCTGTCTGTCTGTCTGTCTGTCTGTCTGTCTGTCTGTCTGTCTGTCTGTCTGTTTGAACGGGCTAATCTTTGGAACGGCTGACCCGATTTTGACGGGACTTTCACATACAAGTAGAGAATTAACCAGGGAGTAACATAGGCTACTTTTTTAACCGACTTTCAAAAAAGGAGGAGTTGTGTTTTTCTACCTATGTACACCGATATCTCCGAGATTTCTGAACCGATTTGCATAATTTTTTTTTTAATCGATAGAGAAACATTGCGACACTGTCCTACAAAAAATTTGGATTCCAACTCCTCAATCCTGATGCTGTAGGGGATCTGATCCCCAAAACTAATGGGATTTAGGCACTGTCGGTTATTTAAATTGATATTGGGGATACCAATTAAAGACTTTATTGTTGAACTAGATGATGCCCACGGCTTCGCCCGTGTGGATTTAGGTTTTTAAAAATCCCGTGGGAACTTTTGATTTTCCAGAACAAAAAGTAGCTTATCTGTAGAAACCCGTCCCCAAAACGGAAAAATCCCGTGGGATCCCCACGATTTCGGAATACAATTCCTTACAGCATCAAGGTTGAGGAGTTGGATATGTACCTACTCGAGTTCATTCAACGATAAAGTCTTTAATTGGTACCCCCAATATCAATTTAAATAACCGAAAGTTTCTAAAACCCATTAGTTTTGGGGATTAGGTCCCCTATAGCATCAGGATTGAGGAGTTGGAATCCAAATTATTTATAGAACAGGGTCGCAATGTTTCTCTATCGATTAAAAAAAAATTACGCAAATCGGTTCAGAAATCTCGGAGATATCGGTGTACATAGGTAGAAAAACACAACTCCTCCTTTTTTGAAAGTCGGTTAAAAAAGTAGCCTATGTTACTCCCTGGTTAATTCTCTACTTGTATGTGAACGTCCCGTCAAAATCGGTTCAGCCGTTCCGAAGATTAGCCCGTTCAAACAGACAGACAGACAGACAGACAGACAGACAGACAAAAATTTTAAAAACGTGTGATTCGGTTATGGTAGCGTTCAAATAACCATATGAGCTTAATATGAGGTAGTTATTTCGATATTACAGACAGACACTTCAATTTTATTTATTAGTATAGATGACCTCGAGTAGGTACATGTCCAACTCCTCAACCCTGATGCTGTAAGGAATTGCATTCCGAAATCGTAAGGATCCCACGGAATTTTTCCGTTTTGTGGACGGGTTACTACTTACTACAGATAGGCTACTTTTTGTTCGGGAAAATCAAAGTTCCCACGAGATTTTTACAAACCTAAATACACACGGGCGAAGCCGTGGGCATCATCTAGTATTAAATTAAATTACTAAGCGTAGTCCTAATCGGGTTTTAGTTTACGAACTTTATCTCTTGTAAAAATATGCATCTAAAAATTTTTCATAGTTTTGCACTAAAAACCAAGAAATAAATTACGTAATTAAAAAAACTAAAAACCCGACTGCGTAAAACAAACTAGTTCTGGTAACTGAAAAGCAAAAAACAAGCTTTGTACTTTATAAACTAGAATTTGATAAGATCATAAACATAATTAATGTTAGAAAATGTATGGCAGGCGGGGGCATTACTTAGCCAACTACTCAGGACTATTAGTTCGCCCCCGCATGCCATACATTTTCTAACATTAATTATGTTTATGATCTTATCAAATTCTAGTTTATAAAGTACAAAGCTTGTTTTTTGCTTTTCAGTTACCAGAACTAGTTTGTTTTACGCAGTCGGGTTTTTAGTTTTTTTAATTACGTAATTTTTTATGAACATTTTGTTCTGAAACAAAAAATGTGATGCAATTTTCGTCTTTATGGTGCTGCCACACTACACACACTACACCGCCCACACCGCCGCGCAGTTACAAAATATGTTAGTAAACATTATTGTTAGTTAACATTTTGTCACAAATGTTAGCAAAGTTCTAAATGTTTTCATGTTTATGAAACATTTTTAACAAATTTTTATTAAACACTAGCTTTTGCCCGCGGCTTCGCCCGCGTGAATTTCGATTTTTCACAAATCCTAAGGGAATCTTGGATATCTGCTTTCCGTTTTCGCTCCCTTTTCCAACCTGTATACCTACTTTCAAGGAAGTTTGCTATAGCTGTACTACCTATAGCTGTAGATATGGATTTCGGGTTTTTTAAAATCCCGCGGGAACTGTGGATTTTTCCAGGATAAAAAGTTAGCCTATGTTTTAAGGCAGAGTTATAATTTATCTCCATTCAAAATTTCAGCCAAATCGGTTCTGTAGTTGCGACGTTATAGAGTAACAAACATCCAAACATCCACACTCACATTTATAATATTAGGGATTTTGCAACAAGTATAATAGACTAGTCAATAAGTTCAAAAACGTGAAAAATAGAGATAAAGGTCCTAAAAATATGAGCGATAGCTCATTCGATTCGGAATCACCTCTAGAAAAATGATATTTCGTTTTATGTTGATAACTCAAAAAATATTTATAATATTATTTAAGCAATTTTGAAAAAAGCTCGTTAAAGAGGAGGAAATTTCCAATAAAAAAGTCTCAACTTCCGAAACTCTATCTCCATTATTATATCCGTCAAATAAAAGTATATTATAAAGTTATACTTTAATTTGACGTTGAAAATAGGACTCCGCGCGGCGGTTACGGCATGCGCGCGCGAGCCTTCAGCAATGAAAATAATTTTTTATAACATAAAATGTGATTTTAAAAATTTGAAAAAAATTTAGTATCTTCTTAACACTTGAAAACATCGAGCCCTGAAGAAAAAAAAGTTTAATCACCATTTTTCAATAAGTTATTCAATTGTAAACTAACAAATTTGTTCCCAATTTCCGTTGGCTTAAACAATGTGATGAAAGGTATAAAAAATTGACCCAAAAATTTTAAATTTCGTGGAGCCCTTCTGATATATATACTTCATAAGATCCTGTGATAAATTTTCGTAAAAGTTTATTAATTTGTTAATTATGATTTTTTATAATTAATGTAAATCATATGATTTACAGGATTATTATGATTTTTCAATAGTTATAAAAAATCATAATTAACAAATTAATAATGATAAATTGATGTAATTAATATATTAAATGTTAGGAAACTCCGGTGCTCACGGCCCTCTCGGGTCGGGGGCCCCTTTCGGCTCGGGGCCCGTGGCATTTTGCCGAAATGCCACCCTGTAGTTACGCCACTGATGCGAGCATTATAAAAACGAATTTCCTCTTCAGTGGAAATAAAACAACGCCTGGAGGTGGGTGGAAGCAATTTGCTATAAATCTGCAGTAGATGGAAATGTTTGAAGGCGTTTTTAGGTGTGGCTGCCATTGTATCGTAGCTGGGGAGCCGACGACGGCAATTTCGGTTTATTATTATAATTATTCATTTATAAAGACGTCCAACTTCTAAGTTCACTCTGAACTAAAACTTCGGACAGACGGACTTTGCACTAGCAAATTCACCCAACTAGATTCTGGAACCTAGCTTCGTTCAACTTACTTCAAGATCTGACTTCAAGTGACATAAAAATATATCTGGCGTTGAGGATTATTTAGAAGTCTTCAGTAGAAAAAGAGCCCAGTGTGAGTAAATTTTGAAGAAAGTTCCTTTATTATTTGAACAGTAATGACATGTCAGAAGTTGACTTTAGTGATCACCATTAAAACTTTTACTTACTCTTTTTAACGCCTGTCACACCAGCTAAATTATTTGAAGATTTCTGCCACTAGATCCTTGACTATCACGAATAATAGCCTAGTACTTCAAGGTGGCAATTGGAGGGAGTTGCCTTTGGTACAATTTCTGTCTCCCATATATTTGGAATAGTTTGCTTTGATGTGGATCGCGCGGGTAAATATGCTATTCAGGGTTATAAAGATTGATGAACTATCCGTAGCTGTTTAGTTATTGGCTGCTACATCCGCGGGTTTTCCTACGTGAATATAATATGTAACTGCGTACCGGTGAACACAGTATGGGACGACCTCTAGCCCGGTTGAACGATGTCTCTAAGAGGATGGTGTAAATTGGCTGGATGAGAAGGGCGGAGGTCCTTTTATGATGCAGTATGCAGCTGATGATTGTGATGATGTGGGACATTAAATATTCCGCAGTCTTATAGTACCTTATTATAACTGTCTTCAGAATGTAAATGCCAAACGTCGAATGGCCAAAAATGTCGCGAAAAATTTAAAGAATTCTATGGTGGGACCAGGATCTGATTTCGGATATCTTGATTTTTCAAAATTGGTACACTGTAGGTACAGTTTTTGAACTTCAATCAATTTAACATGTATGTGGAAGTGTGATTATTTACAACTCAAAGCCCCTGTCCTGAGGAGAGCGCACAACAAACTCAGATGAGTGTGTTTTATTGCCAACATCTCACAGTGTCATTTAGACTAAGTATTAGTAGTATTGGCTATTACAACAACTAACTAACGTAAAAGACATTATTAGTGCATAAGTGAGTGCAAAAACACAATATATGCACTCTCCATTCCTTCACTCTCATAGACCGACGGGATGGCAATTCAACACGCGCAGTAGGTACAGAGGTCTTGTCATGCTCTCTGAGGCACGGCGAATAATTTTGAAAATTGAACCCAATAATTTTTTGGCCCAAACCGACACTCGAACCCGGGACCAAATGCACTGTGACCGAATAAGTTATGCACTAAACCTACAAGACAGTTCCCTCAAGCTTACAGCTAAGGCTAAGAGAAGCTAACAGCTTAAAAGCTACCAAACCCTTGTACGCTTACTATTTCATATCATGTCATAGAAATATTAAAATTAAACTTATATTCAGCGATTGCAATGCAAAATTATCCCCAAATTTGTTAAATGTAGTATCATTAAAACATTTCCCAACTCGACTACGCTACGTAGAGCGCTCGGACCGCGGTTTTCGCCGGTGATAAATATTACCCCGGGTACAATTTTCTCCAAGTGTTAATCTTAATTAAATATACATTATCAAGTTCACCCTTACGGTTGTGTAACAATTGCAAAAGTGCGAGACCAAGTGCGGGACTGAATCCATTTTGTGGGAAACATACATAAAGTGTTCTATATTATGCTAACCCAAGGGATAGCATAGCATCCCTCGGCACTGCCAGTTGGCACGCGACAAAACATATTGGGCACGGTATTAAAATATCATTAAGACAAGTATAAATTAAAAATTTAAAAAACCCCCGACATTCGCCATTTTGTGGTGGCGGCCATCTTGGATTTGCAATAATGCTATTCTACTAGTCAAGCCCTTTCATTTGATACCCATATTAAGGGAGTTGTGAAAAATATGTAATCCGCCATTTTGTAGCGGCGGCCATCTTGGTCCGATTTTCATGAAACATAGCTAACAACACTCTCGACTAATTCACCTTTCAAACAAAAAAAAACCGCATTCAAATCGGTCCACCCGTTTGTCTGTGTCTGTCTGTTTGTCCACAGACAGACACACACACACACACACAGACACGTCAATCTTATAACACCCCGTCGTTTTTGCGTCGGGGGTTAAAAAGTAATCTTTCCGCTCGTGCTTAGGGTGCATGTCCACCGAAGCGAAGCGGTGATGTTTTCGGCGGACTAATCACATTAAAGAGAGATAGTTAGATGATTTATAAAATAATCACGTCATAGTAAGTATTATCAATGATATTGTGATTGGTCTGCTGCTGCTGAACACGTCTCCGCTCCGTTTCAATGCACAGGCACCCTCTTTGACAACTTATAGTTTACCGATTATATTATGTACAAGCGGACACCCGCGACTTCGTTCGCGTGGATATATATTAGTTTTTAAGAATCCCGTAGGAATCATTTTGTTTTTCCTAAGCTCCTTTGAGCTCATATCATGCTAAAAACTGTTAAAAGTTCACTGGCGGATGTTTAAGTAGATCAAAATGTAAACATCCGCCAGTGAAAGTCCCATCAAAATCGATCCAGCCTTTTAGAGATTAGTCGGTAATTTATAAAGTATCTACTTTCTAACAAAAAAAGAATGAATGAAATCGGACTACGCGTTATTGAATTACAGCTAAATACACGTTTTGACTTTCATCCCCTCTCCCAAAGGAACCGTGCTGAATTTCTAGATAAAAAGTATCCTATATGTTACTCCGTAGTATGAACTTAAATCGTACCAAGTTTCGTTTCAATCCATTCAGTAGTTTTTGCGTGATGCGCGCACAAACATACAGACAAACAGACAAACAGAACTTTCAAAAATAGCTTTTTTACGTTCTATTACTTATCCCTGACATCCCCCAGTTATTATTTTGCAAAAATCTTCAATGTACAGACACGGCAATTCTATGATTTTATTATATGTATAGATTTATTATACTATGTATAGATTTATTATATGTATAGATAGATCATTGTACAATACTTACTACCTTTGATTTTTACTTAACTACAGACGACTGAAAAAAACATCAACTAAATAAATCAGTACGGTTTCCAAAACAATATCTCCGCACTCTTGAATTATTATATTAATAATACAATTTTGTGTGCCTGAAAACTTTAATAAAATTCCATTTCCATAAATTACAATATAAGATGAGGTCGAATAGGTAATGTGCGTAGTTGAGATGAGATGTAAATGGAATTTATTCCAAAATGCCTCGTAACAAGGTTAGACGTCTTTACCTACTTAGATTTAGGAAGTCTTTTACCTATTATAATTTTACCATTTCAGAAGCTACTATGGCACTAGAAATTGTTTAAAATATGATTTGAAGGCAGGCCTCATTTCTTTATGTAGATTGAAGATCCATGCCTACTAATCGCGAAAGTGTACTCTGACGGCATAGAAATAAGCTTTCATTCTGGGAATTTAAATAAAATACATTTTTTTCTTTAAAAAGAATATTATGGCCATGATGAACATGACTAATATTCCCCTTTCCCCTCCAAATAAGCGACAGCTTGTATAGTCTGTTCGTTTTCTTACGGTCACCTTTTGTGTCTAGCCGCCTCCGCCACGCGGTGTTTTGCCAAAGACACCGCCGTGACTTCAAAGCATGCCGCGAGGGGTGTACACTGTACAGGCACAAGGGGTTTTGGCGTGTTATACCTACTCATAATTTTCCATTAAAATTCTCTTTCCTTTTTATATTTTTTTATATTCGTATTTTATTACAATATAACCATAAACATAAAATATAATATTTTCATGAACACGGGTCTTCTTGAGAGAAGACCCGTGTTCATGAAAATAATAAGAAGGATTTTAACCATAGTCTACCACGCTGGCCAAATGCGAATTGGCAGACTATTCGGAGATTCTGTTAGAATAGAAAAAAAATTACAAACAGAAAAAAGTAATAAAAATAAAAGCAGAATACTAAGAGCACCTGCGCCTGTACCGACACTAAGTTACCGAACGAACTATAATTAGGAGTTTTATCCTGGAAAATCAGAGTTTCCAATGTGTTAAACACATCCAAGCGGTTGAAGGCACCTGCATCAGTACAAAGTAATTGATGAATCGTCCTATTATGGACGATGCAATAGGATCCCTAATAGGAAATGACCAATTATAATTTTTCGGGTGATTAATTAATTTGATCATCATCTCGACAGATAGATATCCACTGCTAGACATAGGTCTCATGCAAGGATCGCTACATAACACGATCTTGTGCCGCTTGTATCCAGTCACTGCCAGCTACTGGCAGGCTACTTCTTTAGAAATAAACGTTTAATTTTGAGTTGAAGCTTTCGATAAAACTGTTTATTCTAACATAGGTAATGTTAACTTAAACTTTACAAACTCTCTCATTAAACTTATGTACATCTAATCTTCCTTAGGTTAGGTTGTCTAGGTAGGTGCGTGGATAGTGATAGTTCAAAGACTGCCGACAAGTTAAAAACAACATAATATTAAACATCAAATGAGTAAAACAAATAACTTTCCGCTATAATAATAAAAAATCCATTTGTACCTTACTCTGTGCACAAAAAATGACATTAAAAACAAGTTAGAAAAGTATTGAAAAATGCATGCAATGCAAACAATCATTTCTGTATACTTACTATATTATGGTAATGAATAGGATGGAAGGTATCTCGCTTGAACATGATTTTAAAGAGCATAGGGTAAAACCCGGATAGATGCCGCAGTTGGATAGATGCCTCAGTGTCAAAAAACCTGACTTCCCAAACTCGCGACTAAAAATTGATAGTTTAAATAAGAAGCGCAGGTCCCCCAAACCTCAGGCCCCTACATACATTTGTATTAAAACAATTTGTTTCGCTTGTGCGTGTGATTATCTCCGCAGCGAACGCGGCAAATCCTTCAAAGTTTTAGAGGCGAGTATTTGCCGTTGTATAACTTTTGAAGTAGTAGAAGATTCTGTTATATTTTTTATTATGTCAATACACTGGTTCAATAAGTGTACACCTAAGTGTAAATAATCGCTCTTTAGTTTTTAGTTTATTTAATAAATAAAAGGGCATCTATCCATATCAAAAAGGATAGTTGCCTCGATTTTTCGAGGTATAGGTGCCCTTAGAGGCATCTATCCCCTAATATACCTATAGATATATCAAGTATTTTTTAAATATTTTTAATGTTCTTTTATATTTTTATTTCTTTTTTCAATAAATTCCTGATAGTTTTAATATACTTCGGGGCATCTATCTCTTTCAGCCCGATTTGTCCAGTGGTTTGAGCTGTGCGTTGATAGATCAGTCAGGCAGTCAGTCAGTCAGTCACCTTTTCCTTTTATATATTTAGATAATAAAACCTTATGAAACTATGTATTTCGCTTATTTTTTTTCATAGGGCATCTATCCTTTTTAGTATTTTCATAGTGGGGCATCTATCCACACAGGTAGGCATCTATCCCCAAAAAAAAGGGTCTGCAAAAAGTTAAATTCTGCAAAATCTGTAATCGTTAGGACAACAAAAACAAGTCATAATGGAACCCAAAAGATTAAACTAGCTCTATTCATAAACTAGTATGGCGCGTGGGTGCGCGGCCCGCAAGCGGACCGCGAGGATTCGAGTAGTTTTTGTTTGAGCACGTCCCACCTATCTTCAATACCCTCGCCGTGCTCTTCATCCGTCTCCAAAATCTTCGATCATCAGCTCTTTCCGTATTATTCCATCAATAATTTTTTTTTGTGTAGAAAAATAAATTCCGCCATCTTGTTTTTTTCTGTTCATCAAGTAGACTTTTAGGTCTTGATCATCTTTTTCCCAGAAACCACTCTTCCATCTTTTATGCTTGGTGAGATAGACTCTGACGAAATTTGTATAGCCGCCATCTTGAATCCGCCATTTTGTTTTTTTTCAGCTCAGTGCCAATTGGATGAGGTTTTGAGTAATTTTTGTTTGAGCACCTCCCATCTATCTAACATACCCTGCCCGGGCTCCTCATCCATCTTCCAAACCCTCAATCATCATGTCTTTCCATATTTTTCTTTGAGAGTTCTCCAAAGAATCGCATCAAAGCCTTGCATAGTTTACAACTTGTAGTCTCTTCAATATTCGCCATACATTTTCTATGGAAAAATAAATTCCGCCATTTTGATTTTTTTTTTCAATTCATCAAGTAGACCTTTGGATCCTCATCATCTTTTGCGAAGAAACCACTCTTCCATCTTTTATACCCTCCGAGATGGAGACCGATGAAATTTGTATGGCGGCCATCTTTTTTTCGCCATTTTGAATTTTTTTTCAGCTAACTGCCAATTGGATGACGTTTCGAGTGACATTTGTTCGAGCACCCCCCCACCTATCTTCAATACCTTAAGCGTGCTGCTCACCTGTCTCCGAAATCCTCAATCATCAGCTCTCTCCATATTTTTGTTCCGAATGAATTTTTGTCCTCTATACGAAACCATTAGTGAAAAAAAAAATTTTCATACAAAATTTTACAGGAGGGGTGATCAATCAGTGAGTCAGTCAATGAATCAGCACGAGCAGCTATATATATATTAACTAGTATGGCGCGTGGGTGCGCGGCCCGCTAAAGCGGACCGCGAGGTTTCGGTTTCGGGTATTTTGGTTTTAGCAGCCTTCACCTATCTCTCCCATATTCCTAACCCTCGATCATATTTTTCTCCGAATCATTTGTCAGAATGAGAGTTCTTCCATAAAAACAAATTTTGAAAAGGAACTGTATCAAAATTTTGAAAAGATTTTGATACAGTACTTCAATAGTACTGTATCAAGTCAAGTCAAAGAGAGTACTTTTATTCTCTTCAATATTCGCTATGTATTTTGCATGGAAAATAAATTCGGCCATCTTGTTTTTTTTTCTGTTCATCAAGTAAACATGTCCTGACTATCTTTTGCCAAATAACCACTCTTCCATCTTTTATACTCAGTGAGATGAGACACTGACGAAATTTGTATGGCCGCCATCTTTAATTCGCCATTTTGGACTTTTTTTTCAGCTCACTGACAATTGGATGAGGTTTCAAGTAATTTTTGTTTGAGCACCTCCCACCTATCTTTAATACTCTAACCGTGCTCCTCACCCGTCTTCAAAACCTTCAATCATCAGCTCTCTCCATATTTTTCCTCCGCATAATTTTTTGTCTTCTATACGAAACCATCACTAAGAAAACTTTTTGTGTGAAAACATAAATTCCGCCATCTTGTATTTTTTTTCTATTCATCAAGTAAAACTTTAGATCTAGATCATCTTTTGCTAAAAAATCACTCTTCCATCCTATATACTTGGTGAGATAGACACTGACGAAATTTGTATAGCCGCCATCTCGAATCCGCCATTTTAGTTTTTTTTTTTCACCTCAGTGGCAATTGGATGAGGTTCTGATTATTTTTTGTTTGAGCAGCCCCCATCTATCTACAATACCCTGCCCGGGCTCATCAACCATCCTCCAAAGCCTCAATGATCATGTCTTCCCATATTTTTCATTGAGATTTTTCCATTTCTCCAAAGAACTGCATCAACCGCCTTGCATAGTTCACAACTTCTCTCTCTCAATATTCGCCATACATTTTCTATGGAAAAATAAATTCCGCCATTTTGAATTTTTTTTCAATTCATCAAGTAGACCTTTGCATCCTCATCATCTTTTGCGAAGAAACCACTCTTCCATCTTTTATACCCTCCGAGATGGAGACCGACGAAATTTGTATGGCGGCCATCTTTTTTTCGCCATTTTGAATTTTTTTTCAGCTGACTGCCAATTGGATGACGTTTCGAGTGACATTTGCTCGAGCACCCCCCACCTATCTTCAATACCTTAAGCGTGCCCCTCACCCATCTCCGAAATCCTCAATCATCAGCTCTCTCCATATTTTTGTTCTTAATGAATTTTTGGCTTCTGTACGAAACTATTAGTGAAAAAAAAATTTTTCATACAAAATTTTACAGGAGAGGTGATCAATCAGTCAGTGAATCAGCACGAGCAGCTATATATATATTAATATTATTTGTGATAAATTAATATTTTAAAAGTTATGAGGCCATTTCAAAAAGTGGGGCGTCTATCCGGGTTTTACCCTACCCATCGAATCTAAATAGGGCTAGGCTATATGTAAAAATAAGTAATCGTGTAATTTTAATATAGTCGCTCAGCACGAAATTCAATGTTAGGTATTTGAAATGAAGAGGTCCGCAATAGAACAAGGTTTATTACAGTACCATAATATTACAGTAAAATAAATATAAAATAAAATAAAAAAGACATATAGGTATATAACATGGGAAATTAATTTAGTTATACCTAGGTACATATACATAATCAAAAATAAATAGGTAAGGTAATCTTTAAAAAATCTTCAATTCTTGGCTTAGCATTGTATAAAATCAGCTTATCTATGTACCTACTTGCCGATATCGTTGGTGTTAGTAAAACTTTCTCCGTTTATAGAAATGATTTGCAATATAATGATGATGCTTCACACAAGTGCGAACAATACAAGGCAATACTAAACCGTTCAATTGAAATCGTCATTAAACAAACGTGACTTGTACTTTTACCGCTGACTCTCCACAAAGCGCGTCAGTGCAATTTCCATCCTTTTCTACCTACCATGATTATTTACTATGATATTATGTCATTTCTTTTCAATTTATTTATCAAAGCAGAAAATTTACAAATTAAATATTATTATACATAGACAAAAACCAAAGTTTTCGCCTCGGCACTACTTAGTCTACGTCCTAAGATAATACTTTAGATAAGTATATAATATGTACATAATATAGGTTTAGGTACCTAAAAAAATTATTACGAAAAAAATATATATTATGTATTCTAAGCTTAAGTTTACAATCATTACCTACAAACAGTCAACAATCATGAATCAACTACAGTTAAATTATTATCCTACTATCGAATTTGTTATAAGTTTGACGTGTCTGTGTGAGTGTGTGTGTGTGTGTGTGTGTGTGTGTGTGTGTGTGTGTGTGTGTGTGTGTGTGTGTGTGTGTGTGTGTGTGTTTGTGTGTGTGTGTGTGTGTGTGTGTGTGTGTGTGTGTGTGTGTGTGTGTGTGTGTGTGTGTGTGTGTATCCCAGATGGTTGCCGCCACAAAATGGCGAATTTCGGGGGTTTTTTTCAATTTTTAATTTAATACTTGTAACACAAAACCAAAGTTAAACTGTTTTTCATATCAAAACCCTATAATAAGTCTATTAGTACGAAAGGTAAGAATTCCTATATTAAAATAATAATTTCTCAACCCAAATGTGTCAGACATAGTCCGATGTCTGCGGTTTGAGGTTATAACAACTGCGACATTTTGGCAAGAATCCTAACACTTTTATTATAAAGTCTACTACCTTAAGCATAAGAATCAAAATTGAGTAACCCTGAAATCAAACGTGCGAGTTCATAACTACAAAATTTTACCATAGCTTGCAATTTTCGATGACATTAGGTATAGCGAGCGCATAATTTTTCAATTCAATTTTTCAATTTCGTTTAAAATAAAACGTTAACCATACAGCTATTACGGATCTTTGTCTTTAAAATGGTGCCATTTTATATTAAAAGATTCCCCTTTATGTGATTTCAAATTGCTGGTATTCCTTGTGACTAATTAGAAATGTAGCATGCTTATACGAGTATATACCGACGTCTACGTCTAAATCGATCCAAGATGGCCGCCGTTACAAAATGGGGGATTACATATTTTTCACAACTCCCTTAATATGGGTATCAAATGAAAGGGCTTCACTAGTAGAATAGCACTATTCAAATCCAAAATGGCCGCCGCCACAAAATGGCGAATGTCGGGGGTTTTTTAAATTTTTAATTTATACTTGTTTATAATCGAAAACTATTTAATGTAGATACTTTTTACATAAAATCGATTACATAGGTAATTAAGTCCCATACAGATAGAGCCATATACATAATATAAATTGCACCAACGTGCAAGAAAAGTTGTTTATTATTTATAAGGAAAGTAAAAGTAAGTTGACTGCTTTACTCGTACGTAAGCCGTAGCACTGCCGGTTAAACATCCTCTTCCTCTTTTTATGTCACTCATGTAAAGCCTCGGTCAAACTGAATTGGATACCGCAAGGTATGCGGGATGTGAATTGGCGCAGGATAACCGCGAAGGACAAACTGTTTGCAATTGCAAATATCCGCGCATCATTATTCATTAATTATATTAATTCGTTGATACAATCGATTACTTTTGACTTTAGTAGAATTTGAGTCAGACGAAAGTCTTGATTAAAATAATATTAGTAATTACGATGACATATTATCCAACTTCCCTACAAAATTTATATTTCTCTAGTGAAAAGGTCCACTGATAGAGAACATTGTTTATAGTTCTTAAGAGTGGGTGGGATGAATTTTGTTTTGAATATTTTTATCAAACTTTTTGGAGTTTTCTCCGCTACATAGTGCAGTATAGGAGCATAACATGATACTTAGACCAATCCCCAATATCCTAAGGAATTAGCTCAACGTCTAAATCGTCTTCCAGGCTTAATAGACTTGAGATTGAATTCTATGCTTCAGTACGATTCCTTGTTAAGGCTGGATGCCATTAAGCCTATGGGATTATTAAGCTATGTTATGATGTGTAGCATCAAGTGTGATTTTGGTAAAGCAATTGTAATTGATTATTTGAGGAGAAAGGGGAATACGGAATACACACATTTGAGGAAAAAAATAAGGAAGGAAAAGGGAAAGGAGGGACAATTTTTTTGAATGAACTGATGTACTTATTTGATAAACATTATTATCTTATTGTTATACAACGAGTATAACAAAGACATAATAATCTAAGGCAAATAAGAAGAAAGCAAATAAAGCTCTTCTTAACTTCACGTTTATTAGAATAAAATTGGCATACTTATATATATTTTTTAAAAGGTCAACTTTTTGTAACGTCATATTATTGTGCACAAAAATAGGAAACCTATGAAATAGTGTTTTTTATGTTCATGTGCAATAAAATAAATATTACGTCAGATTTTGCGTGTCTCGTGCAACGTCATTAATATGATTATAGGAATCTCTTCAGCGAATGCGCTTAGAAACCATTCAAAACCTTAATACACTACTATGTATGTACCTACACTATTTTAAAATGGCACGCTTCTATTACGTCATAATGCGCTTTCTGCTATGACATTCAGAAATACTTAAATCGTAATGATGCACATTGACTTTACCCCGGTTTCCCACAAACCACCATTTTTTTAATATTATTGTAGACAGCAAAATCTTTTATGTTGCAATTCGCTAAAAATAAGAAAAAACAAAATGGGACGAAATTTTCTTAAGGGGCAAAACACCATGCCAGTAGCTCTCTCATGTCCATCGCTCGCTTGGAGTGACAGAGCCTTCTTATAAAGCCCATAAACAACCTTGTTTTTAAAGCATCACTGGTAACACACACTGTTCGAAGACTTAACACTAATCACACATAATATATGTACGTACCTACTACTGACACAAACAACGTTGTACGTATATCGCGCGGGACAAGGACAACACTATACGTAATACTACTGGGCGTACTTCTAGGTTGCGGGCGACGGCGGGCCATGATTGGTGTGTGAGAGTGAGTGAATATCGCTTATACAATGAATATAAAATTATTTTGCTATAATCCGCTAACAGTGACAAATTTGTAGGCACAACACCACACAATCTTGTAGGCACAACACCACACAATCTTGTAGGCACAACACCACACAAATTCACCACAAAACAAACTCGACGATCGTTTCGCTCCGACACCGGAGCATCTTCAGGAGATGTCGACTTCACAACGGACGATTGCAAAGTACTTTGCAATCGTCCGTTGTGAAGTCGACATCTCCTGAAGATGCTCCGGTGTCGGAGCGAAACGATCGTCGAGTTTGTTTTGTGGTGAATTTGTGTGGTGTTGTGCCTACAAGATTGTGTGGTGTTGTGCCTACAAGATTGTGTGGTGTTGTGCCTACAAATTTGTCACTGTTAGCGGATTATAGCAAAATAATTTTATATTCATTGTATATCATGGAATTCCGCAAAGTAACGCCTGCTTCCATTCAACATTTGAATATCGCTTCTTTGCGCAGAAATAAATAGTATTCTTTGGCCTGTTGGCCTAACAATGTTTAGATGTATAGATCGACCAAAATCTCATGAAAAATAGGGAAATTAAATTTTGTAGTAAGGAACACTAGGTTAACTCGGCTGCCCTAGTGATAAACAAAGTAATTACATTCAGGACACCTTACCTGGGATCGTTTCACGAAACGAAAAATCAAGCAACTGCATTTTAAATACAAAAACAAAGTAATCAACATCCAATTACTTTGTTTTTGTGTTGTGCTTGTTGTTTGCTTAGTTTTTGCATTTATATTCCGGGTAAGTGAGTGCAGTTACTTTGTTTGGGCAATTTAAATTTCAGTAAATGGTTCAATTTATTTGAAATATTAAACTGTGGTAAAAAACTACTCGACATAAAACTTTTGTTAATGCAAAAAGTCAATTTCACAAAAAATGTCAGTTACTTTGTTTATCGCTAAGGCAGCCGTAGTGTTGCTGACCTTGGAATTTCATTTCCCTATTTTTCATGAGATTCTGGTCGATCTATACCTATAGTTCGACTTTTAATTATCTGCAGTAATCTGACGTTTCCTAATGTCATTCCGTAAAATAATGTTGCCAACCCCATTTCTATAGTGATGTGATACGTTCAATTCATTCAATTTCATTCACAAAAGTTTAGTTCAAAGTTACTCTTTCATTATCATCATAATTTTATTTATATACTAAGTAAATCCTATGTAGGAGCAATCCTAAGATGGCTCCTACGTATAAAAGCCAAATTAACAATTTTGTCGTCTTGACTTTTTTGTGGCAAACGCATCCTATTGGTACAATTAATAATATGAGCTTTAATTGAAAAAAGTAAGAAGTACTATTTTCTATTGCAGTATAACAGCCTACGTGTCGCAAAAATAAACGTACAAATGGTAATTTTAGACTTACACTTGTTTATGCTTCCGGCCAATCTGCATAATTTTTTTATCGTGTTGTTACGTTTATCTTTTAGTTATTACATAAATAACTAAAAGATGACTTCCAATTAATATATATATATAAAGCCTTTATTTTCAGACACAATATTACAATATTATTAGTACAATTTACTCATATGTTACGCTATTTATTATTTCATTTCCTAACTTAAAATATATACATTATACACTAATTTATATAGAACAATATCAGATCCCGGAAACGACATCTGTGTCCGCCTGGTTGGTGTCTGTTTGCCCTCTGGCAAAGGCCTCCTCTAACCTTTTCCATACATCTCTGTCCCTTGCCTTTCTTGTCCAGGTTTTGCCTGCCACTTTAACTATTTCGTCGTCCCATCTGGTCCTTTGTCTTCCTTTCTTACGCTTCCCTATTCTTGGTTGCCACAGTGTAACCAGTTTACTCCATTTATCTTTTCCCCTTACCATATGGCCTGCCCATTTCCATTTTAAAGTTCTTATTTTCAATGTTGCGTCTTGCACTTTTGTTATATGTCTAATATATTGTGTTGTTTTCCTATCTGTGAGCCTAATTCCAGACATACTTCTTTCCATTGATCGCTGACAGACTTGGAGTCTATGCAGGTTGTGCTTCGTCAATGCCCAGGTTTGGCAACCGTATGTGAGAATCGGTAGTATGCAGGTATCAAAGAGTTTCTTTTTTACAGACATAGATATAGTTCTGTCTTTCATTATGTCTTTAAAAGACCAATAGCGATTCCAAGCCATGGCTACTCTTTTATCGATTTCTTGTGACATTTGGTTATTGGTTGATATAACTTGACCAAGGTATGGGTAGTTATTCACATACTCAATAGTATTATTCTCCAGTGTTATTTTTTCTTTTTTTCCATTTGTCATGACTTTGGTTTTTTCTAAGTTCATGCTTAAACCAACCTCCCTGCTCCTAAATGCTAAATCCTTTAGCATTAGTTCTAGTTCCTGCGCGTTTTTGGCAAACAGTATTAAGTCGTCAGCAAAACGAAGATGATTCAAACATGTTCCATCAATCAAAACCCCAAAGTCATCCCAGTCAATTTTCCTAAATATTTGTTCTAAGACTGCTGAAAATAATTTAGGTGAAAGGGGGTCTCCTTGTCGTACTCCCTTTTCAATATTTATGACTGATCCCTTCTTTTCTAACTGTATTACCTCTTTACTCTTAGAATAGATATTCTTTATAAGTCTTATGTATTTATTATGCACGCCTTGACTTCGTAGGGCTTCCCATATTTTGGTTTGTATTAAAGAATCAAAGGCTTTGCTATAGTCTACAAAGGCACAGTAAAATATCGTGCTGTACTCCGAATATTTTTCTATCAATTGTCTTACCACATGTATGTGGTCTAACACCGAGAAACCTTCTCTAAATCCAGCTTGTTCTCGTGGTTGATTCTCGTCTAGGACTTTCGTTATTCTGTTTAATATTACTTTTGCAAAAACCTTATATATATTTGATGTTAAACTGATAGGTCTATAATTGTTAATATTTTTCTTATCTCCTTTTTTATGCAGTAAAATAATATTTGACATCGTCCATTGCGTTGGTATTATCTCTTGATTAACAATTTGGTTGAATAGTTTCGTAAGTACTGGTGTTATTATTAACTTATGCTGTATAAGAAAATCATTTTTTATTTTGTCTGGTCCCGAGGCTTTCTCTCTTTTCTGAGTTTCTATTGCCTTTTCTACCTCTCGACGTAATATTTCCGGTACTCCTTCTTCCTCATCATGGTAATCGTTCTCACAATCTTGCGTGAACTCGGCGTCCATTTTATACAGATTTTGATAAAAGGTAGTAGCGACGTTGATTATGTCAGATCTTCTAGTTTCCTCGTTTCCATTTTGGTTAAGGAGGCTTGGTACCCAACTTTTTATATCTGTCAACTTTTTTAATGCTTTTTTGATTCCTCCTCTTAATATAATCTCTTCTTCTATTGTTTTCATTCGATATGCTTTCTTATCTTTTCTTATATTGTTATTAATTCTTTTGCTTATATATGATATTTGTTTTCTGATCTGGTTTTCTTTTGTCGGTTCGCTCAGCAGTTGCTTTCTTTTCAGAAGTAATTCCTTTGTTTCCTTTGATAGGACATTTGACTTTGCCTTTCCATTTTCCACAAGTGGTGCATGCTTTTGAATCACTTCATCAAGGCAATCGTAATTTTCTTGTACGGTCTTCTTATTAATGTCATGAAAGATTTTAATGAGTTGGTCATCAAGACTCATATTTTTATTACTGTTCCCAGAGTTTTTTGGTGAACTTGGGGCTCCTTGGTACGTTTTTCTTTTTTTCTTTTCTGGTTTATTTTTAAGTTGGGCTCTTACCATTCTATGATTGGTATTAAAGTTAAAGTTATTAACTACACTAACATCATCAAAATTATCGGGTTTGTTTGTAAGGATATAATCAATTTCGTTTTTATAACGCCCATCCGGGGAGACCCATGTCCACCTACGACCAGCTCTTTTCTTAAATTTGCTGTTTAAAATTGTCAAATTATGTTCGAATGCAAAATTAATAAGTCTCTCACCATTCTTGCTTCTCTTACCAGTACAAAATGGGCCTCGAATTAGTTCCTCGCTTATGCGCATATCTCCTATTTGTGCATTAAAATCACCCATAATTACTAGGTTATTATAGTTTCTATCATGCAATATAGTGTTTAGATCAGTATAAAATTTTTCTATGACCTCAAGCTTAGCTTGTTCGGTCGGTGAATAGATTTGGATGAATGTCCAGCAATTTTTGTAACCAGGTATATGCATACTCAAAATCGCAATTCTCTCTGAGATTCCAATGAATTCTTCTATCTGATGCTTAAGTCGGTTGCTCACAAGAAACCCCACTCCATGTTGTCCAGGGGTTTGTCCTATATAGTAAAATATGAATTGATCATGTTCCTCTATTTGTTCTCCTATACGTCTTACTTCAGAAAGACCTAGGATATCCCATTTAATTTCCTTAAGGGCTTGTTTTAATTCCAGTAGACTATCATCGGATTTTAGAGTACGAGTATTCAAAGTGGCAACGGCAAGAGTTTTACTTCTTTTGGATCCTTTGAATTTATTTCCATCCCTGTCTTTAAGGTTAAGAGGGTGGTGGTCGATTTCCTTTCCCACGGTGACCAACCGGCTTGGGGAAGGTGTTTTGTTAGTTTTATTGTATGTTTGCTTGATTTTACAGTTTGTTGTATTCCGGAGGCTGATATTGTTCCTTGATTGCTAATTTTTGTTCATCTGAGTAGACGAAGAATGTGGCGACATCGCCCTGTCTCTCATTAAAGTAAACGCATCTCTTTTGTTAATTTTATTAGGGCCACGCGATGGGCCTGGGTTTTCCATGGTTTCATTCATTGGTGGAGAAGTTGTAAGCGGTCTTTTCTTGGTCTCAGATTTCTCATATTGTCTTTGTGTCTTGGGGTTTATAACTAATTTATCGTATCTCAAAAATGCAATGTTCCCCTTCTCTCTTTCCTTCTTAAGTTCTTCTTGCAATTCTTGCCGCTTAATCAAGACATCCTTTGGAAAGTCTTCCGCTACTCTGACTCCATTGCTTAATTTCTTCTTGTTTTTAAGTATTTCTATCTTTTTCCACCATGTAAGAATTTTTATAAGGACAGGTCTATTCCTGTTTTGCACAAATTTTCCTAGCCGATAAGATGTAACAACCTCACTTATTTCCAAATTTATGTTCAGATCTCTTTTTAAAATATTTATGATGTTGTTTATCAAATTAATCTCGCTGTCCTTATTTTCTGGAATACCATAAAAAATTAGATTGCTTCTTTTTTCTTTGTTCTCCAAATTTGTAATCTTATTTTCTAATTTTCCCACTTTTTCTCTCAAAATTTGATTTTCTAGTTGTAGTGGTTTTATTTCTAATTCTAATTTATTTAACCTTTCAATTATAGTGTTTGTTTGTTTTTCCATCAGTTCTGATAAAATTGAAACAAGTTCTTGCTTATCCATCCTAAAGCCTATATTTGTCACGGGAAAATCGTTATATGTAAACGAGTCCTGAAAAATGTCGTGTCGTGTAAACGGGTCTTTCGGTCGTTATGTTGGTAGCATTTATGACGGACTATTCAATATTAGAGTATCTGTATATTGTCTACGTTCCGAATGACACTTGTGACGACTTATTATTTGTTTTTATTTTAACGATTGTTGGAACTTTGGAAACACAAACTTTTCCACGTCGATTTCACTGTTATTAGTCACATTTGTGCACAGCCAATGACTTTTTTAACTGGAATGGTGTTATTTTCAGATAAGTATAGTGTTTTTTTGCTAATGGATCACACTTTTCACAACAAATTTGATTTAATTTACGGAGACACTTTGCAATGCAACTTGTTCACTTGACAGCCGGAACCGGAAAAAAGCCGGAAAAAATTAATATATAATCGATACTTAAGCCTAAACTACCTACTTGTTTTGATTCTTGTTTGTCTGTATCTTGTTCTTCTTGGAAAAGGGGATGGAAGTTTCTTTTGTAGAACTCAGCATTAGTGTACAACTCAGCGTTAGTGTACTGGTTTCTGTCTGGAGATGCTTTTTTTACGCCAGTTAAGATTTTTTTTGTTAATTTGTGATTTTACTAAGAAACAATGTGAAAGACTTTTTATATACTTTTAGGTAATTTTATTTATTAAACTGTGATCTTTAAAAAAACCTTGCTTTTGTTAACTAGGTATTTCTTAAGAAAACTCAATACGTTTTAAATACGGGTCCATAACTATAAGTTTTGAAGAGTGAAGACTATAGAACTGAAAACCAGATCATATAAGTATCAATATGACATATTTATCAAAATATTATGTAAATAATTTATATTTATTGTGTGAGTTAACAACTTAATTTAACTTTCACTTTTGATGAGTAAAAATATAAAAAAATTACATATTTCAACGGCTACTTTGGCACATTGGCCTTATTAGCTTGTTTTTGGAGTAAAATAAATATAATAAAAACTAATGTACAAGGGCCAAAGTGCAGTAAAAGAAAAACTAAAATATATACAAATATAACACTATATTGTAAATAAGGACGATATCTGTCATAATTATTATGCTGAGTTGCTGCTGCCCCTCTATTTAAACAAGTGTAAATTGAAAATTTAAAAAACCCCCGACATTCGCCATTTAGTGGCGGCGGCCATCTTGAATTTGCAATAGTGCTATTCTACTAGTCAAGCCCTTTCATTTGATACCCATATCAAGGGAGTTGTGAAAAAATATATCATCCGCCATTTTGTAGCGGCGGCCATCTTGGACCGATTTTCATCAAACATAGCTAAGAACACTCTCGACTAATTCACCTTTCAAACAAAAAAAACCGCATTCAAATCGGTCCACCCGTTTGAGCGCCACAGGGGAACAGACACACACACACACACACACACACACACACACACACACACACACACACACACAGACACGTCAAACTTATAACACCCCGTCGTTTTTGCGTCGGGGGTTAAAAATATATATTTTTAAAAGAATACCTACTAGTTATTCAGAAAAAATATATTGAACAGTGTTACATATTTTTGGAATCTACTTATAATTTTCTAGATGATTTTGACCTCCCTAGCGCAGTGGTGAGCGCTTTGGTTTTATAAGTGGGAGGTCCCGGTTTCGATTCCCGGCAGGGGCAATTTGGGATTTTATAATTTCTAAATTGTCTTTGGTCCAGTCTGGTGGTAGGCTTTAGCCGTGGCTGGTTAGCACCCTACCGGCAAAGCTGTGCCGGCCGGCCGCCAAGCGATTTAGCGTTCCGGTACGATGCCATGTAGAAACCGATCAGGGGTATGCATATCTCTTTCAAGTTTGCTTGCTTCCGTATTCGACTGCATTATCACTTCAGGTGACTCACCTTCAGGTGAGATTGCAATCAAGGGCTAACTTGTAGTTGAATAAAAAAATAGATGATGATTATGAACTTAATCTGATTTTTGATTGTTTTTTTTTTTCAACTTTAGTCTTTAATATTCCATGGTCACCCCATCATACGGGTGAGAGAGTTCCGTATCGACGGGATGAACATTCAGTGTTTGACAGTTACGAAACCCATGAACATTTTGTATGGGAAAATGTTTTTTCTTTTATTTTTCGTCAATCTTCCAATATTTTTAACAACAAATCAAAAACCATGAAAACCGGTCTAGCCGTTCTCGAGTTATAAGTCTTCGAACAAACCGGACTTTGTTTTATATATTAAAGATATAATATGTATTTATATATATACATATATATATAGGTACACTTTGTACATAAATATAATAATTACTTAAAATATAAACTTTAATTTGAATAAAATAATTGAATGATTCAAATCATTCACCTGTACCCCATCCCTATTTTATTTTCGTTAAAAAGTGACAACCCACGAAACTTCACATTACTGCATACAATTAAAAGTCGAAGTATACATAGATTTGACAGTTTATTTGTCAAAATCCAACTGATTTCAAAAGTTGATAATAATAATAATAATCTCAAACAATATTGAACTGGAAAACAAAGTGAAACTTTTCTAATTAAAAATTCTCTGCTTTTGGCACACCAGAAAGAAAAAATAACAGTTAGGTACGGCAGAGTTTTATTAAAGTCAGAAGTCAAAGTTAAAACAATAAATAAAGGCGGCCATCCATTGCGAGTGCTTTCATTTTATTTCGCTGAGTATTTTCACAGGAAATCAGAAGCATAACTAACTAACTATACGTTTGAAGATGGCTTTAGAACTTTTATCGATCACAAGTTGACAAAACGCGAATTGAGACATCACCTGATGATGCCTGTATGGCGGAATCCTAATTAGCAATTGCTTGCACGAATATGCTTCTACAAATCTGAAGGAACATCAATTAGGATAATATAAAGTAACTACTCAATAAATTATTATTATATATCTCAATATATTATTGTAGTTAGTAGGTATGTTTGTACATTTTTTGTTTTTTCGTGAGCGATGCTAATTGGTATGGCCAAGATTACCACATTACCAGATTACCAAAAACCATACCGCTAGTGTTTCAATATTATTAGGCATAATAAGTATGTATATATATCTTATTTTAATGTGTAATTAGATTACACATTAAAATTACATATTTATTCATTGTTGGGTCAATGAATGAATGGTCAAAAAACAAACTTAACATTAATTATTATTATTATTACTTAAAACCCATTGTAAAATTCACTAAAATGTGTCGTGCCACTAAAAGGGACCTATGGAGGGAGTACATTTGTATAGAATATAGCCAAATGTGATATTCATAAGTCGTAAACAAAATTGATTTAGATCACGCGTTTGTTTCCTTGAAAGCATCGACTCGACAGTCGACACTCGATAGAAAAATTAGTTCGCGTGACCCAGAACCGTATTGGATCCAATATCCATTTCGCCTTAGATGTTTCATCACACGAGAAGTGGTTGGCAGAGCTCTCGACAATCTCATCTTTGGAAAGATTAATCGTTACCGCACGATGTTGCGAACATTGGCGCTGTATTGGGAGTGATATGAGATTTTTTGATTCTGTCAGTGGTATTGATACTGTCTTATATTTCTTGCTTTCCTGAAGCTAGTTTTTTATTAAGTACTTCTTTTTATAAGGTAAAATAAACTAGTAGTTTTCTTATTACTGTTTTTATGATTAGCTTTTCTATTTTCAAGTTGTTCGGCCTGCCTTCGGATAGACATCGCACTTTTGAGATAAGAGTTTTCAAACCAATAGACACCATGCGCCCTCTATATAAATTTAACTGCCTCGTTGATCTACTGGCTAGCTTTTTTGACTGTAAATCCTTAATCGGGTCAGAATAGAATAGAATAGTTTTTTATTCAAATAAACTTTTACAAGTACTTTTGAATCGTCAAATTCCGAAAAAATTATAAAAAAATCGTCAAAAAAAATCGTCGAATCTCACTGGTTCGGAATGCTGTTCCAATCGAGAAGAACCAGTAAGAAACGGCGGTTGCTCTTTTTAAAAAATAACAATATGAATATAACAATATGTTAAATACATGATTGAATTGCCGAATCGCGCATTGCTGGAGCGAGCCAAATCCACGCTTTTCAATAAAGGTCAATAACGTTAGTTTTTCTGTAAAAAATTCTGAGCCGCAGTTGGCGATGTCACACTCCTATGCCTCGGAGAGCACGTAAAGCTTTCGGTTCTGTACCAGAAGTCGGACTTTCCAGACTAGAAACTCATATCTTATTAGCAATCTGGGACTATATTTTTCGTTTGGAACTAGGAAGTAAATCTTCGGTGCGCTCATTATCTCAAATGAAAATGAGATTTTTAATTTAGATCCCCCGCGTGAGATGCGATCTTTAATTAAAAGTACTTCGGATGATTTGCGATTTAGATGATAGGAGCATAAACAGTTTTAAAATTATGCTCATAAAGTTTGATCCCCACATAGTTACCATTTTGTTGTATGGATATTGGATACTATTGCATGCACTTCATAAAGGCACTTGCTTCTTGCACGTAATAAGCCTTTATGCTGCTGCACTGCGCTTTACCTCCAGGGCGCCCACTTCGGTGCTTCGGTTGACCTTGTGAAGTAAATTAAATGTATACGTCATACGGCGTCAAGCAATTAATAAGGACACTTACGGAGAGCGCTCACGGAGCGGTTTGGAATCGCGCCCGCCGCGGCTGCGGAGAGAGGTTAGAGAGAGCGCGCTCACGAGCCCGCTTGTTTTTGCGGGACCGCAGCCGCCGCGGCTGCGGGCGTCGCCCGCCGAGTTGGCGGGCGACGCCCGCAAGACCGGCGGTTATATTTATATATGAAGAGCTGGCGAACAAAATGTTATATTTTTTAATCCGATGGTCTTTGGCTTGCTGAATAAGAATATCAACTTAATTTTACTTAAAACAGCCCGCAACTGTATCAAAATTGCATCCATAGGTCGTGGTTTCGATCATAATGGCATAATTACAATAAAGTTTCGAAAGATTTGAATAATCGAGCACGTTTTCGTTCAAAATGGATTAATTTCCATACTTTGTAAGATGTCAATCAAAATGATTATTTCTTTTTCAGAAGAAAAATTTGTTTTTTTTTACGAAGAATTTTTTTTTTAATTAAAAAGTTTATCATTTAAAAACTTTATTCACTAATAAAGTTTTCAAGCAATTTATGTTGAAATTGGCCTAAACTAACTTACAAATGTCAGACTGACTTACAAATGATAAATTATTGTTGAAAATTAATTAGAATTTTTAGAAATGGTTTACGAATTATTAATTTCATAATTGAAATAGGTTAGAATTAACTGACATTTGATTCATTCAGTGGCGCCGAACCGCCATCTTGAATTATTGGTATAAATACGGGTACCTACTTCGAAGCCATGAATTGAGTCTCCTCCAAAGACTCAACCGACTATTAGATGCTTCAGCGTCTAGGTCGTGATATTTGATTGAGGGCTGCGATAGCAATCACAGCCTCATCGAATAAATGCTGCCATTTTGGACTTGGCTGAGTGTAATTAATTAATTAGTATAAAATATATTTGAAAATAGATCTCAGTTAAACTAATCTCTGAGTTGATATAAATTGAGTTATGTGCGGGTGATAAACGCAGATATTTTAATAATAGTTTGATTTAGTTTTAATATTAATTGATAGTCTGCTTCTGGAGTTATGTGTTTACACAAACAAGTTATTGCTTGGAATATTAATTAATGATTGCTTCCGTTAACTTATATGAGATAGCAAACTGAATTTAACATATTATTATGTTCAATAAAGTCACAAACTACATATGGGTAAATAAAAATCCACGCCAAAAGCTCAATGTAAGTATGTCATTCAGTTTAATATTAATATTTAATAATTAATATTTAATAGGTTACCTGAATCAATACAGGCCATGCCTCTCCAAACTTTTAAAGTAAAACTAAAGAACTGGCTCATGGAGAAATGTTTTTACAATTTAAAAGAATATATGACATAAATTCTATTTATTGCAATTAATTTTATATTTATATCTTTAGAACGGTGACATGTATGCTACTTACGTCATTTTGTTTAGTCTTAAAACCAATAATTTAATTTGCACACTAATTTATTAGTTAAATGTGTTTGAAGACAATAAGCTTTAAGATCCATAATATTTGTACCACATTTTTGCAAATAAAGACTCTTACTCTTTAGTTTGATGCAACTATACCGTTTTGTTCGCCAGCTCCTCCTATAAGAAAAATGCGATCGCGCCCGCCGACAAACCGCAGAGCTTGCGGGCGACGCCCGCAAAGCTCGCGGGCGCCCGCTGCCCGCCTTCTGCGGGAGCCGCGAGCAACCGCCAACTCTGCGGGAGTAAATCGCGTCGTGAGTTTTGCACTCGACATTTGTATGAATTTCGAGTATTGCGGGCCCGCAACCGCGGCGGGCGCGGGTGCGAACCGCTCCGTGAGCGCTCTCTCTTAGTGAAGTATTCGCGAGGTAAGAAGGGATATTTCCTCATTTTTCAAAATCTCATATATATAATATAAATGAAATTGGAGTGTCTGTTTGTGATTTTAAAATAACTAACTCTTATAGTCACACGTTATTTGACATTTTGTTTGTCTATTTGTCCAGGCTAATCTGGTGTCTTGAAGCAGCCAAAACGATTTTTACTGTATTATTAGAATTTTAGGCTTCTTTTTGTCCCGGAAAATCAAAGACTTTCCAGAGGAATTTATAACAAACATTGCAGGCATCAGCTAGTCTTAGAGCATAAACAATTTCAAAATTAAGATCGTAAAGTATGACAGATTTAAAGTTTTATTACTAAATCCTGTAACATTCTACTTTTAACCCTTACACATCCTCAGGAGAATCACCATTCTCTAAGGCTTCAAGAGCCCGTAAAGAAAGAAGTTCAAACTGTAGAACGAAGTTGTTGCTTTTTGCTACATCATTTCACTTGTGATTCAAGGCGCGTAATTTTGGAAACTTCCACGATATTAATTAATCCCAACGGTGACAACGTCCTGTGGAAGGAAGAATTAACATCCAAAAATCTACTGTCGCCTCATTTATGATTCCTTCCGACTCCACAAAATAAATTAGAGCGTTTATAGTATGGCCACTCGATAAGCGGTTTTGTGGCGGAGTACAATTTCGCGCTCTTTATTCTGTTGTGTTATGAAACCTCAAAGTCACTAAGCAGGCATAGAAGAGAGCTATGCTCTAGTGAAGCTATGTCATGTGACGTCATTGGTCTACTCTATATGTAGATTAATCTTCTGCTTCTGTTCTTCTGAGTTCTGCACTGCGCTTTCTGGTGTGAAGTTTCTATTTCAGTAACTATGGGACTCCAACGTCTATCAATTCTACGACCTATGTGCCCAGCCCATTGCAACTTCAGCTTTGTAACTCATTGAGTTACATCGGTAATTCTAGTTCTTCTACGAATTTCATAATAATTTCCGGTTTGATTACAGAAATCTTATTTTTCCAGGGGTATGATATCTAGAGTTTAATATTTTGGTACACCTACATAAGTTTGAACACCTCATCGCGTTTCCGAAAAAAAGGGTCTTGCCAACAACATCGTTTGTATCGCTACCTTTGTGGCCACACACTCTAGCTGCATTGGGAATCTGTCTGGGGAAATACAGTATTTGTTGGAATGAAACGGCAGCCGCGACTTTATGACTTGTGTGTAATGGACGAGGGGGCTTTGAATGTAAATTGCGAGAATTATGCCCTGTATCGAGTTCTCGAAACGGTACTAATCACTATTGTCGCGTACCCTCTGTGAAATGAAGTTTTGCAGACATTATGTTGAAGCTTTTCTGTCCGTAGTCCCCTCCCATTTTATTAACCCCCGACGCAAAAACGATGGGGTATTATAAGTTTGACGTGTCTGTGTGCGTGTGTGTCTGTGTGCGTGTGTGTCTGTGTGTGTGTGTGTCTGTTCCCCCGTAGCGCTCGAACGGGTGAACCGATTTGAATGCGGTTTTTTTATTTGAAATGTGAATTAGTAGGGACTCGGGAGTATTCTTAGCTATGTTTGATGAAAATCGGTCCAAGATGGCCGCCGCCATAAAATGGCGGATTACATAATATTATATTTCCACAACTCCCTCAATATGGGTACCAAAGGGCTTGACTAGTAGAATAGCACTATGCAAATCCAAGATGGCCGCCACCACAAAATGGTGAATGTCGGGGATTTTTTAAATTTTTAATTTATACTTGTTTAGTTTTTTAGTTTACAGATTGTGTACAAACCGAACAAGCACCATTCTTTTTACATCTTATTACGTAAGTATATTTTTGTAAGAGTTTCAGTAATCTGAAATAAAGGAAAATAGATGGGAGCGAACAAACAATCCATCAATATCAATATTGAGCAGCATCACATAAAAAGTGCTTAAAAGATATCAATTACCCGAACATGATGATTCTTCGTTAACCGAACGCGTTAATGTTTTTTATGCTTCAACACCATTTACCAATTATTACCCAGACACATTCGTTATCATAATTACACAGGTGTAATGTTCATGTTACTGGCAAAGTGTGTACGAATGGTAAATCTGGTTTTAAGTGACTTTATTATATTTGGGACGGGTCACAACAGTAGATACTAGCGACCCGCCCCAGCTTTGAAAGGCACAATTTACATGTGGTGTCATTTATGTTTAAGAAATATTACTTTTCGAACGATTTAGAGTTTATCGCTTTGGCCGTGATTTTGAATCGGTGATATCTTCCAAAGTATTCATTTAAATGATATAATGCAAAAGACAATTTTAATCTACACTAGATGATGCCCACGGCTTCGCCCGTGTGTATTTAGGTTTGTAAAAATCTCGTGGGAACTTTGATTTTCCAGAACAAAAAGTAGTCTATCTCTAGTAAGTAGTAACCCGTCCACAAAACGGAAAAATTCCGTGGGATCCTTACGATTTCGGAATGCAATTCCTTACAGCATCAGGGTTGAGGAGTTGGACATGTACCTACTCGAGGTCATTCAGCAATAAAGTCTTTAATTGGTATCCCCAATATCAATTTAAATAACCGACAGTGCCTAAATCCCATTAGTTTTGGGGATCAGATCCCCTACAGCATCAGGATTGAGGAGTTGGAATCCAAATTTTTTGCAGGACAGTGTCGCAATGCTTCACTATCGATTAAAAAAAAATTACGCAAATCGGTTCAGAAATCTCGGAGATATCGGTGTACATAGGTAGAAAAACACAACTCCTCCTTTTTTGAAAGTCGGTTATAAAAGTAGCCTATGTCACTCCCTGGTTAATTCTCTACTTGTATGTGAAAGTCCCGTCAAAATCGGTTCAGCCGTTCGAAAGATTAGCCCGTTCAAACAGACAGACAGACAGACAGACAGGCAGACAGACAGACAGACAGACAGACAGACAGACAGACAGACAGACAAAAATTTTAAAAACGTGTGATTCGGTTATAGTATCGTTCAAATAACCATATGAGCTTAATATCAGGTAGTTATTTCGATATTACAGACAGACACTTCAATTTTATTTATTAGTATATAGATTAAATTCCCAATATAATCAACATTTTTATCTGGATAAGTATAAGTACTACTGAATTGAAGAAAATTCATTTTTCTTAAACAATTCTTCGAAAACAAAAAAAAATATACTAGGTACCTATATTAAATATTTTTATAATTATTAGTATAATTTTAAAGATAAAAATGGTTACTGTATGTTAACCTTAGAAGATAGATATATGCCACGGTTGCGAATCTATTGTCAGTGAGAAAGTCAATGAGCGAACAACCTTCAATGAGGAAAATTTACATGTTGTTATCTATTCGCTATCTATCTATCATAAGATGTTCCTTATGATAGATAGATAGCGAATGTGCTTCGGAATTCTGTAAATCAACCAGAAGTATTCTAAAAATACTGATTTTTACACTTTATCTGTAACTCATAGATCACTGTAATTATCAAAATATAATCTCATACTTGTGATAGAAACGCATCAATAGCAACCACTTTTTTTAATTATAATGTAAATTTTTCACACTCGTTTAATCAGTTGAGAGTTATAGCATTTTCAAATTGAATAATGAATAAATAATGTATATCTGCCAGTATTTAAATCATATTATGATCTATCTCGATTAAAATTAAGTTTCTATTCGTTTATTTTCTGCACCGTTAACTGTCGGCTCCTTCCACTCTTTACCGACAAAAATACTCCTAGTATTGACTACAAAATCGTGTAAAAATACAAAGGTATACCACGTAGGTACAATGCTTGGGGAGTTTGTAACTAATTTATATCGATTCTTCGAACCATTGCCGTTTCAGCTTCGAAAATATTTAAATTAAGTACGCAAATTAATCTATATCTATATTAATAATTTCGTGCAGGGGTACGGTAGACTCGATCGAAACCTTATAAGAATAACAGGGCATGAAAAAATATTGATTTCGAGTCGACAACATATATCCGCAAAATTCGTATTATGGAGAATTTCGTTAAATTCTAACGGCACTGACAAACAACAAATCACGTTTGTCATCCAAACAAACCGCAGTCGCCATGGATACGACTCGCCAATTTGACACATCTTTTTTTATTTTTATTTGATTTAACCATGGAGATTTAACAGGTTTTACGACTCTGAGTTCTAGCCCTTTTGAGACAATGACTCATAATACACATCTATAGGTACAAAATGTAGGTAGATATTTCTGTAGTCATCGGTTCTCATTGTTAAAGGAAAGCAAGGCATAGATTCATATAGCTTCGTTCATTGTCAAAACAAACAAAATATAAGTTTTAAGGTTTATTCTGTGTAAACCTCTTTGTTTTAAAGCACTCAGCCTTTTTCTCTACTTTGGCAGGTAGATAAGTACTTACTAATTTTAAAAATAAAAAATGAAATTGATGTTCTTTAAACAAATCGGCTAAATCAAAAATAATCTTAGAAAATAATATTAGGAAGTATGTAAATTGTAACCAAAATTCCTCAATGCCTGAAGACGAAAGTCTTCGAACAGTGCGTGTTGCCAGTGATGATATACAGATCCGAGACATGGTCGCTAACTATGGGCCTCATAACAAAGTACCTCAGAGAGCAATGGAGAGAGCTATGCTCGGAGTTTCTCTACGCGATCAAATCAGAAATCAGGAGATCCGTAGAAGAAGCAAAGTCACCGATATAGCTCAACGGGTTGCGAAACTGAAGTGGCAATGGGCGGGGCACATAGTTCGGAGAACCGAGGGATGTTGGGGTCCCAAGGTGCTGGAGTGGCGACCTCGCATCGGGAAGCGCAGTGTTGGTAGACCCCCCCCCCCCACTAGGTGGACCGACGACATCCAGCAAGTCGCAGGGAGCCGCTGGATACAAGCGGCACAAGACCGTGGCATGTGAACGTCGTTCGGTTGATAACGACGACGACGAGCTTCTTTATATTGAGCAGAAGGGGCCCCATCTAATTAATTTGCCACGGGCCCCCAACGGTATAGTTACGCCACTGCCGATGACTACAGAAATATCTACCTACATTTTTTACCTAGATGTGCATTATGAGTCCCCCGAGCGAAGCCGGGTTTTCTTCTAGTTATTATAATAAAGCGGAAGAGTTTGTTTGTTTGAACGTGCTAATCTCGGAAACTACTGGACAGATTTCAAAAATTCTTTCACCGTTGGATAATATGTACGTGATCCTTGAGTGCTATAGGCTATATTATATTATGTACCACAGGCGAAGCCGGGGCGGACCGCTAGTCATTAATATAATATATGCTCTTGATACACTTTCATATATTTATGTAAAATGACATTGATTATATTTATAATAAAAAA
This sequence comes from Melanargia galathea, assembly GCA_920104075.1. Lineage (NCBI taxonomy): Eukaryota > Metazoa > Arthropoda > Insecta > Lepidoptera > Nymphalidae > Melanargia > Melanargia galathea. Next base: position 5,383,671 of record OV049869.1, read on the forward strand.
TACACAATAATTGTTAGTAATTTCATTGTTTATATTCTGTATTTCCAATAATTGCTCAACAATTTACTTCGTCAACGATGCGTGAAACATTTTATTTGCTTAACTTTACGTTAACTCTGATAGCTCACTGTGAAACCATTCATCTTTCGATGCAAATACTAATAAATCATCTAATCAAAGATAAGCATTGGATACGTAATTAAACGGTAATCAAATACGAATAAATTGATTAATTGCTGATAAATCATCGACGTTACGCATAATAATATGCAAAAACAAACAACAGGCATGTAATTTATTATATATGCCTCTCTAGCGCAGCACTGTAAGTAATGGTACTGTGACTTTGACGACCTCCCTGGTGCAGTGAGCAGTGCTGGTGAGCGCTGTGGTCTTACAAGTGGGACGTCTCGGATTCGATTCCCGGCAGTGGCAATTTGGGATTTTCTAATTTCTAACTTTTCTCTGATCCGGTCTGGTGGGGCAGGCTTCAGCTGTGGCTAGTTACTACCCTACCGGAAAACCCGTGCTGCCAAACCATTTAGCGTTCCAGTACGATTCCTTATAAAAACTTATAGATGAATTAAAAAGCATGACCTTGAATGGGCAGAAGTCATTTATTTTATAGGGTCTGTTTCACTGAGAAAAGTGGAGCTGGACGGGCGCAGTGTCCGTGATTGGGTCGTGGTCATATCACGTCATAAATTTATTAAAACAACGCCTCCCCCATTGGTTTCCACCGTCTTCGTATCTAGGTGCATATGCCATCAGTAAGATCATTTTTAACCCCCGACGCAATAACGACGGGGTGTTATAAGTTTGACGTGTCTGTGTGTGTGTGTGTCTGTCTGTTCCCCTGTAGCGCTCAAACGGGTGAACCGATTTGAATGCGGTTTTTTCGTTTGAAAGGGGAATTAGTCGAGAATGTTGTTAGCTATGTTTGATGAAAATCGGTCCAAGATGGCCGCCGCTACAAAATGGCGGATTACATATTTTATCACAACACCCTCAATATGGGTATCAAATGAAAGGGCTTGACTAGTAGAATAGCACTATGCAAATCCAAGATGGCCGCCACCACAAATAGGCGAATGTCGGGACTTTTTTTAATTTTTAATTTATACTTGTTAACTAAGGCGTCCTCCTAATTAGCTAACGATCGTACGGTCAATACGACCGATTTCGTCGCACGATCGAATCAAACACAATATTATTATGAATCTCCAAAAAGTAGCCTAATTGAAACCCGCAAGTCATCGCAAGTCATCACACGATCGCAGTATATCTTCCTATAAATGGTGAAATTCTATAAAATATTAGTTCCACTTTGTCGTGCACAGCAATGTAGTCGGTCGAACTGTTGCGATGCAGTTATGTCAACTGCAAGAGAACTGGATCCAAACTGCAATTTTGAGATTCAAATGCGGTCCTTCTGTCTAAACTTAATATGACGATGGGTCAGATTTTTTTTTAAAACGTGGAACCAAAGAACATTCCCAAGAACAAGCTTTTCCAAGTGAATTTTCAAATGTGACTAACATAATATAGAAAAAAGAAAAGTAATAATATTTAAGTAAATTAACCGTTTGATGACTACAATTAAGCGAACGCACAGACACGTAGTAATTCCAGCGCGAGTTGAGATTGCTCTAAGATAACGCCCCATAAAAGGAAGCTGGCATCGGATAGCGTGACTCGGTATGAAACTGTCGTCCAATAACTCTTTTCTAGGAATTAATAGTTTGTGCGTGATTGACGAGATGTTATTTTTAACCCCCGACGCAAAAACGACGGGGTGTTATAAGTATGACGTGTATGTGTGTGTGTGTGTGTCTGTTCCCCTGTAGCGGTCAAACGGGTGGACCGATTTGAATGCGGTATTTTTTGTTTGAAAGGTGAATTAGTCGAGAGTGTTGTTAGCTATGTTTGATGAAAATCGGACCAAGATGGCCGCCGCTACAAAATGTCAGATTAAGTACATATTTTATCACAACGGGTATGTGGCTATCAAATGAAAGGACTTAACTAGTAGAATAGCACTATGCAAATCCAAGATGGCCGCCACCACAAAATGGCGAACGTCGGGGGTTCTTAAATTTTTTAAATTTATATACTTGTAATAAGACTCACCGGTCGTCCTAATCGTCTAACGATCGTACGATCGCTCGATACGACCAATTTCGTCGCATTCACGTCGATGAAAATTAAAGAATGCAGACTGCAGAGTTATACTGTGTTCTTATATTATGTAGTTGTAGTATCTACCAATTATTTTAGCAACTTTTTCTATTTCTTTGGCCTCCCTAAATCGGAGGTTATTTGTCAACATAAGTATATATATTATATAGGTACCAGCAGTTATTTAAAATTCGGTTGTTAACTTTTGGTTCTTGAATTTATAAATTAAAATTTTTATTGTGTACATTTTGTGTCAACTTTATTTTATTTTGTAGTATTTTGTATTCTGTTTATTTTATTTTATTTTTATTTTATAATTTTTTTTTTTTTGTGCATCTTAACTGTGCTGTAATAATACTGTGTACAAAGAATTCTGTATAATCAAAGACTGTGTAGGTACTTCTCCCATTTTTGTCCTGAGTTCCTGCTCAGTATATACATACCTACTTAATATAAAAATCGTGTTTGAATTTCTAAATTCACTAATTCTTCAAAAAAATGCTGGTAGGTCAGCCATAAACGCACACTCAGCATTTAACTCCAAATGCAATACCTAATATACTATCTCCATTTTCAAGACGGACAAAGGATAGATACTTTTTATCATGGAAAATATCTTCCGCCCCACGGGAAAATAGAAAATTTTGAAAATCAGTTTAAATGCGGTCGTACATTATCGTCGACATTAGCTCGTTGTACGTAATAATTAATGAAGCGTACACACCACTAATCTATTTAATTGCAGTATAATGAGGTACTTTAAAAATACAATCCGTTTAACACGTGTAATGAACTGAATACATTTTATTTTGTAACAAAAACTCGGTTAACTATTTTAAATAACTTTTCTTTTCATACTAACTACAAATTCTACCTATTATGGAGGTAGGTACTATAGTTGTTTTTAACCCCCGACGCAAAAAAGACGGGGTGTTATTAAGTTTGACGTGTCTGTGTGTGTCTGTCTGTTCCCCTGTGGCGCTCAAATGGATGGACCGATTTGAATGCGGTTTTTTTTGTTTGAAAGGTGAATTAGTCGAGTGTTGTTAGCTATGTTTGATGAAAATCGGTCCAAGATGGCCGCCGCTACAAAATGGCAGATTACATATTTTTTCACAACTCCCTTAATATGGGTATCAATTGAAAGGGCTTGACTAGTAGAATAGCACTGTTGCAAATTCAAGATGGCCGTCGTCACAAAATGGTGAATGTCGGGGGTTTTTTAAATTTTTAATTTATACTTGTTATAATCACAGCCGTAGTCATCCGTCCGAGCGGTACACATATCATCATTGGCAATACGCATTTTTTTATTCATCTACAAGTTAGCCCTTGACTGCGATCTCACCTGATGGTAAGTGACGATGCAGTCTAAGCTGAAAGCAGACTAACTTGGAGTAGGGCAGTTTTTATTAAACCCACACCCCTGATCGGTTCGTTCGGAGATTTCCGATTTCCGTACCTGAACGCCACGGCTTTGCAGGTAGGGTGGTAACTAGCAACGGCTGAAGCCTCCCACCAGACCAGACCAGAGACAATTTAGAAATTATATAATTCCAAATTGCCACTGCCGGGAATCGAACTCAGGACCTCGCACTTACATTTAGGAACACAGCACTCACCATTGCGCCAGGGAGGTCGTCAATAACCGCATTGCTTGAAGACTTTGGTTTTCAGCTACTGAGGTACATATATTTTGTTTTAGAGACCCCGCAGACATACAATTTCGAGTTGACCAACTAAATCGCAGAGTAGGTACATATACTGATAAGCACAGTGACTTATGACACCCCGCACATCATAACCAACTAAATCGTTCAACTAAATAATTGGACGACGATTGTATCAGAATAGAAATTCCCTTCCGATTACGTACAATTTAAAAGTTGGCCAATTAAATTGCGAAAATTCGCGATTTAGTTGTTCGATAGTCGGCCAACTTAAAAATCTCTGCGGGGTCTCTTAAAATCGCTAATTAATATAGAAGAGAGTGAAATCTCACGCGGAAGCAAGTACCTACCCACTTATTTCATAACGCCAAAGATGGTAATAATGTAATAAGGTATGATGTCAAACACTTCATTATAAAAACGTTGATTTCACCATTTTCATCTCGTAAAAGATGCCTGTCAAAGGAATGATTGATGATTGTGCATCTCTAATCGATTCATGGAATGATCAGTCATTTTTACACCTGAATGATTGACAGGCTAACAAGTGGATTTGTTATTAGAAAAATGACTTGCACGGGGTAACTTCCGACCTCTATGATATTTAATTCGATGATAGGTAATTTAATAAGGCCTTGAGCGGGATTTCACCAGGTAGTAAGTTATGGTGCAGTCTAAGGTGAAAACGGACTCACCTGGAAGGAGTTTTAGAGTTTCTATAAGTAGGTATTAAATCCATGTGTCAGGTATCATGCCGAAGAATACTAACTATTACTGTGTAAAGAAGCAGCACTCCCGGCAATCGACGCTTGCAACGTCTAAGCATCCTGAAAAACACCTGTCCTGGAACATCAAGGAATTCCTGTGGGATAGAAGTAAAGCCTAGTAGTACTACCAAGGGCGTCGCCAGCCGATGGCCAAGGGGGGGGGGGGGGGCAAGTTGATGATATTATAGTATTGGAAAAGTAAAAAGTATTGTTGGTACAGTCGAGAGCTTTTGAAGCTGGTTACGAGCTCTTAACTTATTTTCGAATTAGAATTTTTCACGGACCTCGTTTCCATTTGCGCGAGGTTTAATTTAGATACTTAATGCAAATTATAGCATATCTATATTTTTTCAAATCTCTAGGGGGGGCAGCTGCCCCCCCTTGCCCCTACCTGGCGACGCCCTTGAGTACTACCTATAACCGTTGTCCTTCTCCCGCTCGATTTACGTGTAGCGTTGTCTTTCTCAGTAGTAGAGTCACTTGTATAGTTTGGCTATGTAAAGCAAGCGGTTTCCTTCGGCGTTTATATTCACGCAGATTTGTCGCTCTCCTGAGGACACATCAGCGTTTTCCCGTTAGATTAGTCCCTGGCTTTCTCGAGTCACAAATTAATAACTGCAACTGTAACAATAATCCTTGGAAACGGCACACATTCAATTTCCGTTCGAGTCATACAACCGGAAAAAAAATCGATTACGATTTGTTCTCGATTGCACCGAATCACGAACCTCTCGATTTCAAATGCAGTTAGCATACCATCGCGTGATGCCTGTATCGTTTTTTACGGCGAAACGATTAGGTCAATTATCAGCATTAATTGCAAGGGAAAAGTGTGTTCTGGAGTTACAGCATTTGCTAAGAATTTTACCACTACAGCTACTGATCTAGATAATTATAACTTCTATATTTCACGACTTATAAAAATAAAGTTAAAATCGATACGTGCAGGCAGTTTGTTGACGTACATTATTATGTTATAAATACAGAATATAAAACCAACTTTCACATAAAGTTTTCTTTTGAGGTCGTTGACGAATTTTTTATCAAAATGTACATGGGTAAGTACTTAAGTATATTGTAGGTTTTCAACATAGGTAAGTTAAAGATCAAATAATCTAATTTATCTTTATTATGTAAGCTAATGAAGATAACCGTGATAAGAAAAGGCCAGGCATTTAAAAAGCAAACTTTGCGATTTCGGGCTTCTTTTTTCTAGAGTTCCAAGATGTGAGGATGCCAACGTAAGTCGACATGAGTTAAAACACTAAAAATAAAGGCGCTTATCGTGTTGCATTAGTAGAGGAAATGTTCTCTCTGACATATTACCGGTAGATGATTAGAGCCAGAAATGAGCCGCGCCGCACCACCATTCGGAATCAGATGCCGCGCATATAAGAGTGACAAATTCCCTCTTTATTTCCCTCCTCCCATTTGCCACTTCGGGAAAAATCCATTTCTTTTGCGGAAATATCTTGTTCCGCGCTGCTTGTTTGAGGTATTATTATATTCGGCACTTGTGAGTGGAAATATGACTGTCTCGTTGGTTTAGTGGTTAGCATGTTTGACTGCGGATCAGGAGGTCCTGGGTTTGATACCCGGTCGAGCCAAAAGAACTCAGAACTGAGAACTTTTTCAAACAAAAAAAAAACCTCATTCTAATCGGTCCACCCGTTTGACCGCCACAGGGGAACAGACAGACACACACACACACACAGACACGTCAAACTTATAACACCCCGTCGTTTTAGCGTCGGGGGTTAAAAAGAGACAAGCGGATCCGGTAGGTAGATGTTGTCCCGCCACAGACCTCGCCATCAAAATCTTCTATTTGGTCGGAAATTTAAAAAAAATATCGTATAAATAACAATACTTACCTATAGTAAATACTATAGGTAATTATTAAGTTATAGTATTTACTATAGGTAATTATTAAAAACAATCCTAGTGACCCCATAAGTACAAAAAAAATCATGAAAATCGATCAAGCCGTTTAGGAGGAGGAGAATTACGAACACGCGCACTCCGGAATTTTATGTTTAAAGAAGATAAAAGTAACTTGTATTATTAAGGAACGCAATTAATAATAATAATTATCGTACCTACTATAGTCAATATTAAATAATAATTCTCGAGAGTGAAGTCATTGTTTCTGTTTGTTTGTGTCATGAACGCGAACACGTTACAAGCGTCACTGCCTCGTCTCAGATCCTAATTCGAATAATATTTTATGAACATGGTAATGAGCATCATGTTTGTTTTATATATTTACTAGCTGATGCCCGCGACTTCGTCCGCGTTTTTTAGAATTATCGGGAACTCTATAATTTTCCGGGATAAAAAGTAGCCTATGTCCGTCAAGGTGTAGTTTACCTCTATAACAAATTTCGTCAAAATCGGTCCAGCCGTTCACGCGTGACCAAGGAAAATAGGGATTCTCCTTTATATGTATGTACATCTGATAGATTTATACAGGATGGGAATTTTAAGTGTGCGCAGGTGATACAAGAGACATTTAAAAACCGGTAATACCGGTATTAAAAATATATCGCTTGGTGAAAAAATTACAAAATAAGCTTTATCACTATTAAGTTTACTGTGTCATTTTTTGTCTAGGGTAAAACCCGGATAGATGCCGCAGTTGGATAGATGCCTCAGTGTCAAAAAACCTGACTTCCCAAACTCGCGACTAAAAATTGATAGTTTAAATAAGAAGCGCAGGCCCCCCAAACCTCAGGCCCCTACATACATTTGTATTAAAACAATTTGTTTCGCTTGTGCGTGTGATTATCTCCGCAGCGAACGCGGCAAATCCTTCAAAGTTTTAGAGGCGAGTATTTGCCGTTGTATAACTTTTGAAGTAGTAGAAGATTCTGTTATATTTTTTATTATGTCAATACACTGGTTCAATAAGTGTACACCTAAGTGTAAATAATCTCTCTTTAGTTTTTAGTTTATTTAATAAATAAAAGGGCATCTATCCATATCAAAAAGGATAGTTGCCTCGATTTTTCGAGGTATAGGTGCCCTTAGAGGCATCTATCCCCTAATATACCAATAGATATATCAAGTATTTTTTTAATATTTTTAATGTTCTTTTATATTTTTATTTATTTTTTCAATAAATTCCTGATAGTTTTAATATACTTCGGGGCATCTATCTCTTTCAGCCTGATCTGTCCAGTGGTTTGAGCTGTGCGTTTATAGATCAGTCAGGCAGTCAGTCAGTCAGTCACCTTTTCCTTTTATATATTTAGATAATAAAACCTTATGAAACTATGTATTTTGCTTATTTTTTTTCATAGGGCATCTATCCTTTTTAGTATTTTCATAGTGGGGCATCTATCCACACAGGTAGGCATCTATCCCCAAAAAAAAGGGTCTGCGAAAAGTTAAATTCTGAAAAATCTGTAATCGTTAGGACAACAAAAACAAGTCATAATGGAACCCAAAAGATTAAACTAGCTATATTCATAAATATTATTTGTGATAAATTAATATTTTAAAAGTTATGAGGCCATTTCAAAAAGTGGGGCGTCTATCCGGGTTTTACCCTAAATGGAAAAAATTGCATCAAAATCATTTATTTTTCAAAATTGCTTGACAACCTATTGGCTTTGAATATCACTCAATTTTAGAACTAAGTAAGTATATGGAAGTGAGTTAATGGTGATAATTATTATGACGACAACTTAAACTAAAGCTACGAGGGTTCCAAACGCGCCGCGATCTGAGAAGATGCCACAACAAGAGCGATATAACGCAGAGAAGAGAGTCAGGTTTACGCTATACAAGTATAAATTAAAAATTTAAAAAACCCCCGACATTCACCATATTGTGGCGGCGGCCATCTTGGATTTGCATAGTGCGATTATACTAGTCAATCCCTTTCATTTGATACCCATATATTAAGGGAATTGGGAAAAATATGTAATTCGTATTTTTGTAGCAGCGGCCATCTAGGATCGATTTTCATCAAACATAGCTAACAACACTTTCGACTAATTCACCTTTTAAACAAAAAATAACCGCATTCAAATCGGTCCACCCGTTTGAGCGCTACAGGGGAACAGACACACACACACACACACACACACACGCACAGACACGTCAAACTTATAACACCTCATCATTTTTGCATCGGGGGTTAAAAATCAACAGAGTTGATTGTTTGCTTTACCGTTTTTCTCTCGTAACGCGACAAACCGATAGTTATTTCTTTGAACCCATTACACACCGAGTGTGTAGGGGATCGTGGGAGGTGATTATAGACATACAATATCGAATTAACCGTTAAGCATTAGCATCGCAACGGATCCCACATCTACCAGCATGTGACTATCAATGTGACTCACAAGTAACACGGTCATGAACCTACGCTGGCTAAAACAAGATGCGCTACTGCGACAAAATTAATAAGCACCAGTACCTAAGTAGATTATTAACAATTGTTTTCCCATCAAAAAGATGTTATAGTAGCTGGCGAACAAAAGAATAATTGTTTTAAAAATAAAATTTTACATGAGGCCGAGGGACATAAATGCTGACCTAAAGCTGATGTTATAAATTAAATTATGAAATTATTTTTTTTTTGGATGTAAGTTTTTCTTCGTATCTGCATGCAATGCTTACCTACCCACCTTTAATTGATGTATCATTCCGCCAAGCGACATATAATCACCATTTTGTGGCGGCAGCCATCTTGGATTTGCATAATGCTATTCTACTAGTCAAGCCCTTTCATTTGATACCCATATTAACGGAGTTGTGAAAAAATATGTAATCCGCCATTTTGTAGCGGCGGCCATCTTGGATCGATTTTCATCAAACATAGCTAACAACACTCTCGACTAATTCACCTTTCAAACAAAAAAAACCGCATTCAAATCGGTTCAGCCGTTTGAGCGCTACGGGGGAACAGACAGACACACACACACACAGACACGTCAAACTTATAACACCCCGTCGTTTTTGCATCGGGGGTTAAAAATTAACTCAACATGAAATAGTTTTAAATTTCCTAGGCAATTTTTTTTCGAAATTGTCGACCTATTTACATAATTCCTTCCACTTATAGGTACGATCAAGTTAAGAGCAGGCAATGACTAGAAGAAAATAGTACGTACTGGTTTTGCTACGCATCGGAATGCATCGGCTGCATCGCTTTTATGGCTTTAGTTTACGCACCACACTGTTACACAACGGTATCTAATCCGGATCGACCACTGAATTAAGGCCCCGTTCACATTTAGCATATTAAATTATCAACGAGTAACAAATAACATTACCTATTATATTAGTAGGATAAGCGAAAAAACTTTATGTAGTGATTTTCCTAAACAGCTGCGCACCGTGCTAAAATAACGGAGTTTTATATACCTACTTAAACTTCCAAACCCTATTCAATCCCCTTAAGGATAAGATTTCCGGATATCCTAAAAATGTATTTTTTAATCTTTAATGGAAACCTTTTAAATACTAATTTTCATGGATTTAACTTGAAAAATTACGTGAAAATGATGGACTCCCATACAAATCTTTATCCCCTATTAAACCCACCTGGGGTAATTTTTATATTTTTGAAATAATGAGGAATTGTGAGGAAATTAATTTTGTTTTCATTATTTATGTTTAGATATTATGTACTATTTATTCACTTAAATTATTTTTTCATTAATTGAATCATCATGACCCGTGCCAACTACAACGGGTGTTCAAGTTATCATCAGTACCTATTAGGTACTTAGTAAGACTAAAACAAATCTAACTAAAGGTAGAAAGTAGAGTTCATAAAGTTCAGGTGAAGATTAAAGAGAGTGCTCAAAATACTGACAGGCGACAGCTAAAAGTTTCCCATTCCTATAGTAAAACTAGCGGACCCGGCAGACGTCCTGCCCGGTGACATACTGACATCAGTGCAACCTACCCGGTCATCAAAGTATCGCAATTGAAAAATAGGGGTTAGTGATAGAAGGGTGAAAATTTAGGATTGTATGTATTTTTGTATGTTGTATCATAAAAAAATAAAAAATAAAAATTTTATCTAAAAAATAAAATAAAATAATTTAGGGGTGGACTACCCTTAACATTTAGAGGGATGAAAAATAGATGTTGGCCGACTCTCAGACCTACTCAATATCCATATAAAATTTCATGAGAATCGGTCAAGCCGTTTCGGAGGAGTATGGGAACGAAAATTGTGACACGAGAATTTTATATATAAGATTTGACTTGTAGGAACTTTGAATGAAACAGTGCAACGAATAAAATCAATATACTTAGAATATTATTACGCTAACAATAACTATGCTAATAGGTATGTTGTACAAAGAAATCGCTGGTTACTATCCGGTACTATACGTTATTAAGAAATAATAACTCCAACGGCCTCCCAAAAAATAAACAATAAGAATTGCTCTTTCAATGAAATAGAATGCTTCGGTCTTACGAATGTAATTAATTTAGAGAGGGAACAAAACTGACCAAGAGAAACCTGACGGTATTATCCTCTCAAATATTTATAATAAGTATTGTCAGGTATAGCTATGCTAATAGGTATAAGGTGTAATCAAATTGCCGCATTTTGTCCATAGATTAATAAATAATAACACAAATGAGTCAAATGACCTCCCCAAAAAACGAGCAATAAGAATTTGAACTTGCACTTTCAAATCGTAATGAATGAGTGGGCAAGTCTGCCGTGACTTTCTCCAGCCGACATGTAACGCCGATGACTATAGATTCCCTGTCTATTAGAGCTTCTTCAGTTTTTTAATTTCATTTTGCGACGTCACGGCGATTGTACTGCTTCGGAGTTCGGCTGGCACTCATTTGCGGTCTAACATGAGCCGGTACAAGCCGTGAATATCGTTGGAAGCGCGTGAGCCCGAGTTGTTGAAACTCGAAGGTTTTGCTCGGCAAAACACCGAGGTTTTACTCGTGCGTCGACAGCTAGACCACGCGGTCTAGTTGCGTATTTTGTTGATAGAGTCAATTGTTGTTTTGTTTGTTTCTGTGGCGCTGACTTTGCACCGATTCTGGGAAAATGGAGTGTCATTAGATAAAGAGGAGGTAAGATTAGTGTTTTTTTATATCCGTACTATTATACTATATTACATTGTTTATTATGGTTGCTAATTTATTATCATCAGAAATAGTTAATACAGAACAGTTAGTTTATTACAATTTGGTTTGATAGAGTTTTGATGCGATTATTCTATTAAATCCATTTTTAAGCATTTAACTAGTTATCTTATAAGTTGAGAACGTTGGTAATTAATTGGTTCTTGTGGCGTTGGCTTTGCAGTTAACTTCATATGGATTTCAGGGAAATATATTGAGTATCATTAGAGGAAAAGGTAAGATGAGTGTTTTTGTTTTCACCCTAATGACTTGGCTTGGTTTTAGTAATGCGAGGGAACGTCTTAAAATGATTGATGGTCTTTTGTTTTTTGGCTTTTACTTTCGTTGCTTTTTTTCCAACAATTTTATCACTGAAGACGATACACAGTTATCTACTTAGGTTTAACAAATGTTTTCCTTGGCGACGAATTCAAAAAGTACCTACTTGGAGGAATTTAAAGTCTTGTGGAGATATAGTAATTTTTCTTTTATTTGTTACTTAGTTCTTAGCCCTTAAGAAAATAAAGCCTCTATATTACTGCTAATTAATATTAGTCAATTAATTACACTTATAAAATTAAAAATTTTGTTTTGTGGTTGAATTTCCACCGTGTTCTCCAAGAAAATGGAGTGTCATTAGTGAAAAAGTTTGTAAAGTAAGTTGTTTAGTAATGAGCGATATTTTTTGATCCTAATAACTCTTGCTTGGAGTAAATAAAGTGCAAGAACGTCTCTAAATGATTAATCGTTTTGAATAAGTAGGATTGTTAAGGTGCTTATAGAAATGGTAAAAAGGAAACCTTATGGTCCATCTGGATGACTTATGGATCTGAGACATGGTCGCTCACTATGGACCTCATAAGAACACTCAGGGTCACTCAGGGACACAGAGGGCCGGGGAGAGAGCTATGCTTGGATTATCCCTGCGGGATCAAATTAGAGATGAGGAGATCCACAGGAGAACCAGAGTTACCGATGTAGCTCATCGAGTCACGAAACTAAAGTGGCAATGGGCGGTCCCACATTGGTCGAAGTACTGACGAACGTTGGGGTCCTAAGGTGCTTGAGTGACGACCTCGCACCGATAAACGAAGCGGAGAAAGACCCCCACTAGATGGACGGACGATCTCAAACAAGTCGCTGGCGGCGTGGAAGAAAAGTGGACAAAACCTTCCTGGTGGTGGATTCCTTTAAATGAAAAAAATTGTCAAAACCAGTTTAAATTTGATAGAGTTACGGACTTTCATCGATATTATGATACCTATATCGATGTATCGGGTATAAATAGAGACGCCAATATCTTTTGCAAACACCTGTCACAATATCCATCAACTCGTGTTATCTTTTATCCCTCTATCTATCTATCTATTTTATCTATCGATGTTAAACATGTCAAAGTAGGATCGTTTAAATTAATAATATTAATAGAATACTTATCTAGGTATTATTCATAGATTAACTGCCTACTTATCGACCGATTTATTAAAATGAGTATCATACATTAGGTATTGACGTGGGTAGTTACAATCTGCCTTTATAAAATTGTTATGGTCCATTATTGTGATTACTCCTATTTTCAGTGTTATGAAGAATTACTAACAGTACTATGATTGATGACCTCTCTGACGCAGTGGTGAATGTTATGGTCTTATGAGTGGAAGGTCCCAGGTTCGATTCCCGGTAGGGGCAATTTAGGATTTTATAATTATAAATTGCCTCTGGTCCTGCGGCCCTATTCTCTAATTTAGTTATCATAAGTAGGTAAATAAAAGCCACCGAATTAGTTCGATATACATTGCTGCTTTAGTGTGTGAAAATATGAAATCACTGTTTATATTTCACACAGTAAAACAGTAATGTACGTCGAACTTATTCTGTGGCCATCATTTAGTGATGATTACTAAGTTAGATAATAGCTTCCCTGACCTGCTGGGTTATTCTGTAACTTAGTTACCAACTGAAAATAGTTGTCAACTAATAAATTTGATATACATTGCTGCTTTACTGTGAGAAATTATAAAGTGTTTTCATAATTTCACACAGTAAAGCAGCAATGTATATCGAACTAATTCGTTGGCAACTATTTTCAGTTGCTAACTTAAGTTACAGAATAACCTCCCCATATTTAGGGCGGTAGGTATTTTTAAAATATTTATTTATTCTAAATTTTTTAAATCCATTATATCCGTGGGATGCGCGGCTTGTCAAGCCAAGTAGCTAGATAATGGAAAATTACGGGAGGACATGCAAGTTTATTTCGGAATATCGCCACTTCATAAGCTTTATCCTATAGATAATAAATGTATAAATCTATCCAAATGTATAATAGACGTTTAGTTTGAGCCAGTATTTTCTTGAAGTTCAATAGGTACTTATACCACTTAAATACATACTAAAATTAGGTACTGACCCATAATGATCTTCAAGAAAAATGAGGCTGCCTCGGCGAGGCTTCTCATAATAATATAGCTTTCTAATCTCAACCGTAGATCAACTTACATACGAGTGGGTTCAGTAATGCAATACGGCTTCACTTTCATTAGAGTTGAAGGGTCCATCATAATAATATTTCATTCTTTACGGTGGATGCACATTCTAGTATAGAGCTCGTAGGGCTCCCACAAACTGTAGACTTTTGATCAACCGACAATTTATATGAATTGGGTCGTAATTCGTAACTGCGCACACTGCGGTATTTGTTAGCGAAGTGTGCACAGATTGAAGTGGAGCAAGTAGTTACGCAAGAGACGCCGGCCCGTGATCTGACATAAATATACGTAACTGTACACTCTTTTCGCCTATTCATGCAATAACATGTGTGAATGAAGTAATAGTAAAGTATGTAAGCCCAACATTATGTTCCTTAACGTAAAATGTTGACGAAGACAACAGACTGACAATTATAAACAACAGTAAATTCACGCCGATCAATATGAATAATTTTGAAATTGTCATATTGATAATCATTGTGCAAAGGTCATCGTTTATTCCATCAATTCCAACAATTTGTGCTTAGATTAATATAAAAATAAGGCCGACTTTTGAATTGGATTAAAAATCTGTACTAATTATAAATCATGTTGACCACTCCTTTAGGTAGATATTTATTTGTTTATTTATTTATTTACTTATTTATTTAAATAAATAAATAAATGTCTACTGAAAGGAGTGGTTTATACTGTTTTTACTATTTTACTTTTTTGTTTTAAATGTTTGCTGTGTACTCTTATGTATATTGTCTTTTATATACTAAGAAATTGTAATCTGTGGGTTATGTTACCTACCTGAAAATTTATATTATATTATTATTATTAATTATAAACCAAAAATAAATTATAAATCATGTTGATCACTCCTTTCAGTAGATATGTCTTTATGAATAAATAGATAGCTAAAGAGTAAATTGTCGTACGACAAAAAGTTTTTAGCTCGCGGGAGTACTTAGTTCAATGAACTGTGATGTAATATTATAGTTAAAATTTGAATATTTCAATTCAGACCGTCGGATTTTAACGGAAGAAACTCTTATTTTATTGTTTTGCGTAATTTCGACAACATTACTTAAGCGAACGTAGGCTTGCATTGTGTTTCAGTATTCGAATATAATTTTACTAAATTAACGCATTGTTGTTGTACCTATTCTCATAAAAAATATTTTTTATATTTTTTTAATTACCATAATATACGGGAAATAAGTTACAATTGTGTATTTTTGCCGTAATTTAAATAAATATCAACTGAAGATCTTATTGCAATTTGAATAATGTTTTAAAATGCATGGAAGTGACATTTTATTCTCAGTACAAAGACAAAGAAACCTGTTCAAAATAAGTGAGTATTTAACTATTTATTTTTACCATAAAACGGACAAGATTTTTTCAGCAATAGATACCTACCAAAGAATATTAAAAGAGTATTTTTTATTTAACTAAGTATGACGATACGCAGTACAAAAATATAGGTACTTAAAATAAATTAAACCGTACAGACAAGTGAGTTTTCTTACGCGATCATGATCATTTACGTGTTTTGTAAATTAAAAAAAAATCTTTATCGTAAATCAATGTAAAATTACTGATGACATTGAGAGAGAAATCAATGTGAAATCCTGCACAACGTTTAAGTAATGCCAATTGAATTTATGGAATTTTTCTAGTCGTATGAAGGTACACGCGAATCACGAAATTCACCAAAATATGCTTTTTATTGCCTTGATGTTGAATGCATCATCTTGTAATTTATTAGAAGAATTTATATGTGTGGTGATACTGAATCCTATTGTGCGAAAGATCGACTCGCACTTGCCCATATTTTTTTTGTAAATAGGTAATAAGTGTTCCATATTTTGGTTTTGAGTAGATACGGAACACTAAAAACCTTACAATTAACACAACCTTATTATGAAATTGGCTATAATATAGTCAATAGATAAGATATACGCTTCTAAGCACAACGTATTAATATTCATATCAAAAGGTTATTTAAAAACAGCAGGCGCTAGCACATTCACACATTATAATAGGTATTACGACATAGAGTAAATAGAGTGGCTTTTTGGCGTTATTTGTATGGATGCTGGATAAACATTTTCTGTCAAATTTCGCGGCTCACACGCGCAATTAACATAATATACACTGACGGAAAAATTGTTTGTCACTAGTCACTACGACGAATAAAGTCCGTTCGGTAACATAGTGTTACACAGGCGCAGGTGCTCTTATTATTCTGCTTTTATTTTTATTATTTTTTACACTTTGTAATTTTTTTTTCTATTCTAAGAATAAAACGGAATCTCCAAATAGTCCGCCAATCCGCACTTGGCCAGCGTAGTAAGTAAACGAACGTGGTAGGTAAGTAAACGAACGTTGACCGTAAGTAAACGAACAGACTTTTACATAAACAATTCACGCACACTTTAATAAGTAAATTCATGTTGATCATTTAAATGTGCGCCAGAAAATTACGTCGCCGAAGGCTCATCCATTTTTTTAAGATATTTTCTCGGTTTACGTAAATTACGTCACGATATATCATGTTACGTGAGGGAATCTTGTTTATGTGTAAACAGCCTTTCTTGTAATAGGTGTTACGTGTACTAATTGATGCATCAAACGGTAAACATTGGTAATGTAGAGGTGATTTATCATTTCAGTCTGCTTCCGTAGTTCTGGCGTAGTTTTTAGGGTTCCTTAGTAAAAGTAGGAACTCGTTATAGGTAGATCCTTCATGTTTGTCGTCAGTTTGTCTGTAATTTCATAAATCGTATACCGGTAGGGTTTCATAAATATAATAATAAGCTTATGAAACTTCAACCAAGAAATATAACAATAAATAAGTAATGGTTTTTTTATACATTGAGTGACATACCTATATATATTATAAGATCTCCCTGGGGGACCTCCCTGGACTAGTCGTAAGTGCAGTGCAATCTTATAAATGGGAGGTTCTGGGTTCGATTCCCCGCAGAGGCAATTTAGGAAAAGCCTGCTGGGCACAGGCCTCCTTTATCATAATAGAGAGGGAATTAGAGCTTAGACCCGCCACGCTGTTCCAATTCGGGTTGGCGGGCTAAACGTATCACGAAACGTATCACAATTGACACTAATGGGCGCTCACTTTATCACTGTTTATCTCGGATTAGAATCAAAAAGTGTGCTCCACTTTTTATAGTTTATGGCCCTAACAAATAGAGATGTGAACGTCGGTTATATCATTCTGTAACGATCTCCACGCTGAGATGTGAAAACTAAGTTAATTCCACTAATTATTATTATGGTTGTGATTTCTCCGAGGCAGTGGCCAGAAAATACATCTTGAAAACGTTGAGAGGTTCCAGATAGCTCGGTTATCTTTTTTTCTTTACACGTTAGTTCAGACGTTAAAAATTAAGTTTTCTAGAAGCACAGTAATGTTACTGATCCCGTTACGTCATTTGTCGTGATATACACGTGTTACCATCATGAAATGATAGACTGAGTAGAACTCCTTGATGATTCGGAAGCACTTGTGTTGTATAATATAACTAGCGGATCCGGCAGACGTCGTCCTGCCCGCTATTAGCGCCACCTACCGGGTCCAATTTTTCTACTTACAAACCTTCCTCTTGAATCACTCTATCTATTAAAAAAAACCGCATCAAAATCCGTTGCGTAGTTTTAAAGATTTAAGCATACATAGGGACATAGGGACATGGGGACATCGGGACATAGGGACATAGAGACAGAGAAAGCGACTTTGTTTTATACTATGTAGTGATGTAGAACTTTTTGAACTTTTCTATTCTAATTTCTATTGTATCAATTAAAGGCTAGTTGCACATTGGCTACTATAGTACCTACTATCGCGTAACATGTCGTCCTACGTGAGCGAACCCAACGCGAATGCCAGGCTGCGACACGAAAATGTCAAACATTAACCTCTTGAAGTGTCTGAATACAAATTTCCGGGATCCGAAATCCAATTTTTTTTCAATATTCCGATCAATGTGGCAGCACGTATGTCTAACATTACATTTTTTTTAACTACTATTCAAAAACTCCGGTCAAATATACATATTAGCTTCTTTGTCATAGACATTTGTGCAGCCGTTCGGTAGATAGAACTGCATCTAAACTACAATTTTTTAATCAGCGTGCAGTCCATGCATCCATTCATTTATTTGTTACTAGGTTTTGCCCGCGGCTTCGCCCGCGTGAATTTCGATTTTTCACAAATCCTGAGGGAATAGTGGATTTTCGGTTCCCGTTCCCGCTCCCTTTTCCAACCTTTATACCTACTTTCAAGGGCGTTTGCTATAGTAATCTACCTATAGCTGTAGATATAGATTTCGGGTTTTTTCAAAATCCCACGGGAAATGTGGATTTTTCCAGAATAAAAAGTAGCATATGTTTTAAGTCAGGGCATAATCTATCTTCATTCAAAATTTCAGCCAAATCGGTTCAGTAGTTGCGGCGTGATTGAGTAACAAACATCCAAACATCCAAACATCTAAACATCCACACTTTCACATTTATAATATTAGTAGGATCTAATACCCGACAGCCGCGCCGCGCCGCATTGCATTTGCGTTGAGTTTGCTTACGGTGGACGACGCCTGAGCGTATAATCCCTTCAGCAGCTATATAGCGTATACATAAGTAGCCCGAGCGTTTTTACGGTGGCAACAAAATGCTCAAATAGTGCCGCTCGAACGCCCAAGTCAATTCCAATTTCCAACTAACGATCAAAACCCCTAAGCACCTAAAAATCAGATGTTCAGCTCCTGAAAATAAGCAATTGCTCAGATGATAGCGGCTTGTAGTCTAATAACGGTACAAACCAAGAGTTATTGAATAAGTCTGCTCGCAAAAAACCTCACCGGTCAATAAACTGCGATCTTACACGTTTTTTCGCCACTTTTTCGCGTGGAATAGGAAAGAGAACGGAAAAAGAGACTAAAACCGTTAAACAATGCGGTTGTCTAGCGCAACATTGTTTATATTCTTCATTTATTTTATGTAACACGATGTAATGCAGACTCAAAAAGGTGGGTTATAAGTATTATTTAAATGTGGGCCGTCAAGATAAAATACAAAACCTGAAACCCGATTTAGGCTTCCCACACACAGTTCATTATTTTTTTAACCGTAACTAATTATTTACTTATTTTTTAAGCTCTTAGCTCTCCAACCCTTAGCTCTCCAAATAAGCGTACTTACCTAAAGCTTCTGCTAGGAGTAAGTATGACATTAATGGTTGAGGATCGAATCGTCGATCTCTCCATCCACGCCCAACTACCGTTGCACTATTGAGGCTTTATATCGCCATGAGGTAATGCGGATTGCCACAGAACATGATCTAGCGCATGTATCCAGCAGCTGCGAGCGACTCGCTTGAGATTTTTCGTCCAGCAGGGCTAACATGCGACGCACGAGAAAATTATCTCTACACTTTTTCTCGTCAAATTCTATTGTATTCGTCGAGAAAAAGTGTAGAGATAATTTTCTCGTGCGTCGCATGTTAGGAGGTCAGGAGTTGCCAGTGCGGGGTCTCCATACGAGCATCCTGTGACACCAACTTCTGTCGGTTATTCAAACTATGTGCCCCGCCTTTTGTCACTTCAGTTTCACAACTCGATGAGCTTAGTACAATATGTAGGTAGGTATTATGTCGGTAACTCCTACGGATCGATTGATTTCTGATTTGAATCAACAAGGATACTTCAAACATTGTTCTATCGCCTGCTGAGAGACCTGTGTGCCTGTTAGGCACATAGATACCGAATATGTTTAGGATCCATAAGTCATCTCTGGCAACACGCACTGTACGAAGACTTTCGTATTTATACACTACAAGATTTTGAACTAAAAGACATCTCGAAGCTTCCCTGACCAACCGAGTTGGATTCGGCGTTTGACCTCTTCCTCAAAATTGAACCTACTTGGAAGTCAACCTGACCTAATTAGACCGTGTAAAATCATATAGAAATTAGTAGTAGGTATGGTAGTATTCCATTCTCAGTAAAGCAGTAAGAGACTTATGTACTTATTAAGTTTATTATATTTCGCCAACAGAAGCCTATAATATCCTGAGGGGCAATGTTTCTGAGTGCAATGTATTATTTCGATTTAAATACGTAACCCCATATGATATTATCAAAACATTTAAATCTTTGCAACACAAAAAAACAGGAGATTTATGGGGAATATCAGTAAAAATAATTCACAATATTATTGATGTTATTGCGCCATATCTTGCTGTAATTTTTAACAAGTCCATAGATTCGGGATCATTTCCCGACCTCATGAAATGTAGTAAATTGATACCTCTGTTTAAGTCGGGAAGTAAAACTGATCCAAATAACTATAGGCCGATTTCAATTCTACCAACTCTCAGCAAGATATTTGAAAAAATAATGCTCAACCAACTGCTCCTGCACTTTAATTTAAATAAATTACTTCACTCTGAGCAGTATGGTTTTACTAAGGGTCGTTCAACAACCGATGCGGCCGCAAGGCTGTTACGGCACATTTTCGATGCTTGGGAAAAGTCACAGAATGCCATTGGTATCTTCTGTGATTTGTCAAAAGCATTTGATTGCGTTGAGCACGAGACTCTTTTACGAAAATTAGGCCACTATGGTATTAAAGAATCTGCACTCAGTCTCATTGCGTCTTATCTCGGTGATCGTATACAAAGGGTATGCATCAATGATGTTAAGTCATCCGGATCAGCCTCAGTGATGGGTGTCCCCCAAGGCTCTATTCTAGGTCCATTCATGTTTCTGGTTTATATTAATGACTTACCACATTTCGTCAAAAATGCTTGCGATATTGTACTATTTGCTGATGATACGTCTTTAATTTTTAAAGTCGATAGAACTAAAGACAATTTTGACGATGTAAATAATACTTTATCTCAAGTTTCACACTGGTTTACTATAAATAATCTACTTTTAAATGCTAAAAAAACCAAGTGTGTCGAGTTTTTATTGCCCAATACAAGGATTACTAGCAACAATTTAAAGATAAGTGGTCAGCCATTGAAAACTGAGAACACAACTGTGTTCTTGGGAATAACCCTAGATGCAAAGCTTCAATGGGGCACCCATATAGCAACACTTGCTGGCAAGCTTAGCTCTGCTGCTTACGCTGTTAGGAAGATTCGACAGTTAACAGACGTAGAAACTGCAAAAGTAGTTTATTTTGCATATTTCCATAGTATTATGTCGTATGGAATCTTACTATGGGGTAAAGCAGCTGATATTGGAAAAATTTTCGTTTTACAAAAAAGGGCAATTCGCGCAATTTATAATTTAAAACCGCGGGATTCCCTTCGAGAGAAATTTAAAGAAATAGGTATTCTTACAGTAGCTTCTCAATATATTTATAACAACATAATTTTTGTTAAGCAAAACATTCACAGTTACAATAAAAAGTGTGAATTACACGATAGGCGGTTAAGAAATAGAGATGGACTAGTGATTCCTCGATTACGCCTCAAAAAGGTCCAAAGGTCGTTTGTGGGAATGGGCGTAATGTTCTATAACAAAATTCCACAACAAATCTTAGATTTGCCTTTACACAAGTTTAAGAATTCTATTAAAAGTGTGCTCATGAAAAAAGCATATTATACAATTGAAGATTATATAAATGATAAAAAAGCATGGATTTAATTTATTCGCTTTATACGCTATTATAACTTGAGGAGTATTCGATTATTGGTGTTCAATTCGATGCTTTAATCATGGGTAGCCTAAGTATGTCACGCTCTCTTTAAACATTTCTGTGGTGGTGTCGTGTGGTGCGGGTTGTTACGTTCCCTCAAATATGGTTGAGCGAAGCAATGGCTGGATCATGCGTCATGCTCGTGAACGGGTGCCGCCGTCGGAAATGGGGCTACTTTTGTCTGCCCTTCTTAACGTGTGGAATTGTAAGCACCATTCTGAACCAGTGGTAGATTCATTTGTCGATTCAAAAGCACTTGTAAAAGTTTATCCGAATAAAAAATATGTCTTAGACTTGCCTTTACACAAGTTTAAGAACTTTCTTAAAAGTATGCTCATAAAAAAAGCTTATTATACAACTGAAGATTATATAAACGATAAAAAAGCTTGGATTTAACTCGTTCCAGCAATGCGCGAGACGGCATTTCAATCATGTACATTAATAATAATAATTGTTATAATGTTATTTTTAAAAAGAGCAACCGCCGAGTTTCTTACAGGTTCTTCTCGGCTGGAACTGCATTCCGAACCTGTGGTAGACTCAATCGACGATTCAAAAGCACTTGTAAAAGTTTATTTGAATAAAAAACTTTTCTATTCTATTCTATTCTATTCTATTCTATTCTATTCTATTACATTATGAAGTTGACTACTTAACAGCTATTATACTGGTAGAAAGTTTATTTTATATTATGTTTAAACTTATAATAAAATCCACTTAAGTACGATGATTAGATTGATCATGAAATCACGATTTACATGAAATAATAAATAAACAAACAATAAAAATGATAGTATTTTTAAATTACTTATTTAAACTTCATCCACCAGTACCTACATGGATCTTTACAAACATAAGACAAATATTATTACAAAAAACTTTTTTTTAAATGCTATGCAAAAAGAGTTAAGAGTTTGTTTCTTTTTGGATTAATATTAGATCTACAATTGAAATACTTATTATTTTTTAATAAGACGAACTAAAAATAAAAGACGATGCCAAATTGAAATTGCTCACAATGAACACTAAGTATATCAACAATCAAAGTTTATAATTATATATTAATTATATATTATATATTATATATATTATATATTAATTAATATATTAATTGACATTTAAATAATTATTTAGTATAATCTATTAATATCTGTACAGTTTTTGATAAATAAAAAGCTCTATACTTTCAGTTTCAAGTAAAAGTGTAAGTAAAATAGTTTTTATTTCAATACGACTGTCTCAAGATCTCATGTGCGCACGCTCGGATAACTTTCACGGCCGATTCAGCAAATTAATGTAATCGTTTCCAGTATGAAATGTTTTATGTCGGACACCATTCGCGTGCGATATGTCGTTTTTAATGGATTATTATATAAATCGATTCCGTTTTATGTCGTTTTATACAATTGCTTCCATTACCTCGAAAATGAAACTTCACGATTATCCATATAAATTGCGAAATTATTGCTTAGTTTCACTTTTAGCTTTTTCGAAGAAATTTTGGTACTTATTTATTTTTTATTTTTCCTGTAAGATTTTGTCTAAAGACCAACGGCCACATGAATGACGTCACGAGTAGCGTCTGTTTCTGATAACAAATTAAACTCGACTCTAAGAACTACAAAATACGGTTGAAATTTATAAATAACAACAAAAAACGTAGGAGCCTCCGATGTTCCGAGCTTAACTCCACTCTGTTGGTGGATGTTGCAGACCCTTACCATTGCAGATGTCACCGCAGAACAAGTAGCATATGAACAACAAGCGTGAACAAGAACAAGTGACATATACACTTGCATGCTCGAATACTTTTCCAAGGGATAAGTGATCATCGAAAATGAAAATTAGGTGACCGAAATATAGATGTCTACTTTACTTGACTATCAAAAGTTTATGCAACTCTTGTATACCGGAGTACTTACATAGTTTTTCCTTTGTCCAAAGTAGTACTTAAGTAGCTTAGTGTAGTAGGTACTCTACTCAACGATGCGGGCCTTTGAACACAAATAACAAGAACTTTCTCCTATCTACCTGTAATTAGTTAATTTTACGAACGAACAGACAGCTATTTGGTTCGGCTTAGCAATTTTAAAAAGAGTCTGATCAATGAGGAAAAATAACTTAAGGCTAAAGCCCAGTAATGGTGTTGAATGAATTTGACTTTAATACTATTTTCCAGTAATATTTTCTGCCAAATTTTGATTTCCCCCCGCGACCCACAATTAGTAATGTACATGGACAAAAAGAAGTATTAGTCACTATGAGTGGAATCTATAGAGCGTACTTTGACTCTACTTAGAGTTCAATACAAATAAAAACGGGACATAAATATATGTCTCTGACGTAAATCTGTCTTATTTCAACTCAGTCTTGAGTCTGGATAGAGTCACAGTACGCTCTATTTTCACCCTATGACTAATGAATCCATGATCGTTGATCATGAATGCGCGCTAGAATATGGTGTAGGGTAGGTTTTTTTTGGAGGTTTTTTATGACAAAACTACCCTACCTACGACTTCAAAATACTCATGAAAACGCCATCCGAATGGCAATTAAGAACAAAGGTGTAATGTACGTATAGGTAATTAAGGTCACGAAAGTAAAAACCTGAGAAACATTCGCAGAGACTACAACAACAAAAAAAACGAATGGGTAGAATAGTGAATGGCACGGATGTTCATTCAGCACGTGGGTACCTACTGAATATTTGCATATTTTTGGATCTTCCTCAGAAACAAATTGTATTTCCTTAAATAGGTACATTATACAAGAGAGGCGATTAAAGGTAACAATAAGATAACTTTCAACTTTAATACAGTGTATAATGATAATTTTAATGTACTAAAGTCATAAATTATACGGGTAACAAACATTAGGTATATTGCCATAAAACTGACTGTCAAATATGAATAAAAAGTACGTTATTTTTCATTTTTTTTTAATAAAATTCTAAACAGTCAAGCACATGCTTCACTTATTCAGAAAATTCATTAGGGTTTGATGTTTCTGTATACGAAATTGGGACCTAAAAATCTATAAAGGAGCAACGTCGCCCTACTTACTTAGGTAATGGACAAAGACACTAATCGATCTAGAAAGATTTCGTCACCAGTCGACACCCACTGTTCACCAAATCCATATATTAGAAGGGTCCTATAAAATTTGCTTAACGTAACTACCTACTTTGTTAGTATAATGAATTCAAATAGCCCTAACTTCTACCAATACAGCTATACTAATAGCTTCATTTCAAATATTTGATCTATTGCAGCTAGTTACAAAACCTGTCTCAGATTTCACCTACGAAGAGTTATTAATTTCAAAATCACATAACTACCACAGAATACTTACTTATTAATACAGGTAACTATTTAACTCACTTTTAAGGGTTGTTATTGAAACCATAGAATCCGCATAGAAACTAAGTATTTGCAAGCCTTTGTTTAAAAATCTTGATTAATGTGTAACTAAGTATAATATTTTAATTTTAGCCAGTGTTTATTTTTTAACCCGCTTATTTTTTAATAAGTTTGACGTGCCTCTGTGTGTGTGTGTGTGTCTGTCTGTTCCCCTGTAGCGCTCAAACGGGTGGACCGATTTGAATGCGGTTTTTTTGTTTGAAAGGTGAATTATTCAAGAGTGTTGTTAGCTATTTTTGATGAAAATCGATCCAGGATGGCCGCCGCTACAAAATGGCGGATTACATACTTTTTCACAACTCCCTTAATAAGGTAAGAGTACGCAATTCCGTCAGTGTCCCAGTACCCGACAACTGATCAGTTTTTTAATTTTTAAAATTTCTACGAATACTAAATAAAATTTATTTGAATGGCAATACATTCTGGGTAATATTTTTTACAATTCTAATGGCAAAATTGATCAAAAAGTTTAATGGCGTTGAAACTGTACAACAACAAATGTCACCTGTCCGAAAATATTTAGAAAATTCAAAGTTCAGTCACTGAACTACGTTACCACCACATCATCTTGGTTTGGTTCTCATGCAGCTGCGTATAAAAATACGGTAAAAGTGTTAATTTACTAGAATATTTGAGTAAATAGTCTATCGATATAACTTTTAAATTGCGGTGAATCTGAACGAAATGTAATTATTTTTGCATATTACATCTATTGGTACTCACAAATCCCTACTTGACCCAGAATCCGTTATTTTTTTAACGGATTTTGGTACACGCATCAACCCGATGATATCTGTTGTACCTAAACCCGTTATTAGATCTCTATTGCCTTGAAATAGGTCTTATTTTCCCTTAAATTTTTTTCGTTTTTCTGTACGATTTCTATATTATTGATAAATAAGATGGATATTACATGCCCGTGATTATAAGGTCATCAGAGCTTATATTACTGCGATATTAATTCTAAAAAAGCATATATTTGTGTATGCAATAATGCAAATACTTGTTTAAATATATTAGACTAGCTGATGCCCGCGAGTTAATCCGCGTGGATTTAGGTTTATAAAAATCCCAAGGGAACCAATATGAGTTAGTTTCCTTGGGATTTTTATTTGAAGAACTAGAAGATGTCCATGGCTTCACCCGTGTGAATTTTAGTTTTTAAAAATCCCTTGGGAAATTTTGATTTTCCAGGACAAAAAGTAGCCTATCTGTAGTAAACCCGTCCCAAAATGGAAAAATGCCGCGGGATTCCCACGATTTAGGAGTGCAATTCCTTATAGCATCAGGGTTGAGGAGTTGGATATGTATTCGAATTCATTCAACGATAAAGTCTTTCATTGATAGGTACCTCAAATATCAATTTAAATAACCGTCAGTTTCTAAATCTCATTAGTTTTGGGGGTTAGGTCCCCTACAACATCAGGATTGAGGAGTCGGAATCCAAATTTTTTTATGAGACAGTGTCGCAAAGGTCTTCTATCGATTAAAAAAAAATTACGCAGATCAGTTTAGAAATCTCGGAGATATCGTTGTACATAGGTAGAAAAACACAACTCCTCCTTTTTTTGAAAGTCGGTTAAAAAAGTAGCTTATGTTACTCCTTGATTAGTTTTCTACTTGTCTATGAAAGTCCCGTCAAAATCAGTTCAGCCGTTCTGAAAATTAGCCCGTTCAAACAGACAGACAAATTCAGTTATGGTACAGTTCAAAAAACCATATGAGTTTAGAGGTACTTATTTCGAAATTAAAGACAGACACTTCAATTTTATTTACTATCTAAGTATAGACTAGAGGATGTGGATGTGGATTTAGGTTTCGGAAGAAGAATTCGGACTGTTAAAACATGCGCAGTGAAAGATGAACGAGGAGCGTTACTTACAGAAACAAAACAAGTTCTAGAGCGTTGGAGGCGATACTGCTCAGCATTATACGATAACCAGACTCCAGATGCATTACCCATAAGTTGGAACATGGATGAACAAGAACCTACGTTCTTCCGTCAGAGTTAGATCTAACAACAAGGACATTAAAACTTGACAAGTCTCCGGGAAAAGATGCCATCCCAGCGGAACTCATAAATAACCTTGGCTCAGGAGGCATTGACATAATGACGAAAATCCGTAACGCGATTTGGACTACAGGACATTGGCTTGCGGATTGGACCGAATCAGTTTTTATACCGTTACATAAAAAAGGCTCCACCACTGAATGCCGTAACTATAGAACTATCACCCTAATATCGCACGCCACTAAGATCCTGTTACATGTGATCAATCAGCGCCTAAAAAGTTATCTTGATCGCCAGATACCTGAAGTACAAGTTGTTAAAAGAAAAGGGACAAGAGAGTAAATCCTCAATGTCAGGCAGGTTATAGAAAAGAGTAGGGAGTTCAATAGTCCTGTTGTACTGTGCTTCATTGATTACAGCAAGGCTTTTGACTGTGTAATGTGGAGCAAGTTATGGATGGTACTGTCAGAAATGGGAGTGCCACTGATTTTATCCTGAATTTATACTGCAACAACCACTTATTTGTAAGGATTGACACCGAATGTTCTAATGTGTTTCCTACCAAGAAAGGCGTACGACAGGGTTGTATCCTCTCACCCATGTTGTTTAACATTTACGGCGAGTACATAATTCGCAAAACAATCGAGAACTGGGAGAAAGGATTTCCAATAGGGGGAAAAAGAATATGCAACAACCGGTATGCAGACGATACAGTGCTCGTTACCACCACCATGGACGACATGAAGGAACTCTTACAAAAATTAGAAGCAGAAAGTATGAATTTGGGTCTGACCATCAACAGAAGTAAGACCAAGTTGATGATAGTTGACCGCGCCGGTAAGCTATCCAATACTAGGGTAATTCTCACGAAAACATGAAATTCTTGTTCTTTCAGTTTTAACAAAAATCTAATAAAGATTTATTGGTAGATATTATTTTCTAGCAATCTGCATTACTGTGCCTAAGAATGTCAATTATTATTTCCGAACTATATGTATAAATAAATAAATTACACTGTATATAATGTACCAAAAATCATTCCCTCACTGTGTCCCAAGCTCCAGATTAAATTACTTTTATATTTTTAAAGACACAAAAAAATCAATTAAAAGCGATGCATGTTTGACTAATCTATTAAAAATACACCAGATTTAAGAAAATATTTCTCATTTGGTCAATAAAGTGCGGACCGGAATTTAAAAAAAATAACATACACGTGTCCCAAGAAATTAAATCATTCCCTCACACCTTTACTGACAGTCGTTTTATGAACGCATTTTTAATCAAACTCGAACGCTAAAATTAGTTTTAGATAGTTGGCAGTACTGTCGATTTTTCCATATGGCAAAATTATCGTTAGCGTGTTAGAGTTTTTGTTGTAAAAAGGTTTAGTTTATATTTTTTTAATATTTAATTTGTGACCGTCATTCCATCACATTCTATAAAAACAAAAGGTAAGTACTTTAACTATTATTAATTATATCGTGATGTGGGTTTTAGGAACTTGTTTAGTTATGCAAAAAATCTTTATTCATATAAGATTATATCACGTGATTTTTTTTAGTTATTCTTGATTTCGTCATTACCTCGCCGTCATTCCCTCATTTTAATGTGTAGTGAGGGAATGATGATTTATAAGGGAATCGTTTTCGACTGAGTCAGTTTATCTTTTTCGAACTAACCTTCAAATTTACCGATGCCATCTTGTTGTAGGATCAAATAATGCCAAGAAGAAAGAAGATTAACGAAGAAGAAGATAAATTAACACACATTTTGCATATGTTCAATAATAATCTAAGATGAACAGTTGTAGCCAGGAAAGATGTAGTGCAGAGGATCGAGCCCCCAAAATTAATCAAAAGAGGATGTTATTTTGTGAAGAAAATAGATCAGTCAGATGTCTAATCCCTACTAATTATATTATATTATAAATACGAAAGTAACTATGTCTGTCTGACTGTTACGCTTTCACGCCTAATCCGCTGAACCGATTTTGATGTTCAGTATAGAGATAGATTGGACCTTGGAGAAGAACATAGGCTAGCTTTTGTTGGTAAAAAAAGGCTGGAAGGGGTTGAAATAGGGGATGAAGATTTTTATGGGAGTCCGTCATTATTGAAGATAATAATCCTTATCTACTAAAATTATAAATATGCAAAAGTAGCTCTCCATCTGTTACCTTTTCACAGCTCAACCACTGAACGGATCTTCACGAAATATGGCACAGAGCTGGCCTGTATCCTGGAGACGGACACAGGCTACTTTTATCCCGAAAAATTCCACTTTCCCAAGTGTTTCCAGAGGATTTTCAAAAAACCTATATCCATGCAGACGAAGTCGTAGGCATCAGCTAGTTGATAATAAAGAGTTAAAGAGATTTGTTTTATTAACTTTTATACTTGAAAAAAGAGCTTAGTTTTTTTTGGCAAAGAGAACTTTTTTGTAGATTTATTTTTAGTTCTTTAATTTTCAAAAAAGTATTTTTTTGTGTTTTTTTTTAGTTTTTTTTAGTTTTAGTAAAGATTTTTACTACCTTTGATAATGAATAGATAAGATAAGAGCTTTATTTGATTGAAAAAATACTATTTATGTTAATTTTTAAGGAATCTAAGCTTTTTTGATTTTTTTTATAACTGTCAATATGATAAAGTGATAAGACAATAAAATTCACAAAGATTGTCATCTACAGACTGAATACTTTATGATTATCTTCACAACAGTTCCTAGCAATGTAAGAAAATATATTTGATAAACAAATTAAAAAATAAACATCGTTTTACTGTCAGAGATTCATGAATTGTTTGTAAAAGTCATTCCCTCACCTAAGACGTCATTCCCTCATTCTATTTTTTTTAAATACCCTTATAACTTTTGTAAACAATTTTTTTTTCTTGGGACCACTATATAATTTAAATTTAGTTACATAATTATAACATAATTTATAAAAAATAAATACAAATATCCATCAAAAATTTTCATTAATTTTTTGGAACCGAATTTCAACATTTCGTGAGAACTACCCACTAATATAATTCTATCTGTGGATGTGGTGAAGAATTACATCCACCTTGGGTCCCAAATCTGCAGTGATGGCAGTTGTGTGCCAGAGATAAAGAGACGAATTGCAATGGCGAAAAATGCCATGACAAGATTAATCGGGATATGGAAGAATAAAGGCATATCGCATAAAACCAAGAGCCGCCTCGTTCAGGCCTTAATTTTCCCAATTTTCATGTATGGAGTCGAAACATGGACCATCAAAGCAAGAGAAAAGCAAAGAATAGATGCGTTCGAAATGTGGTGCTGGAGGAGGATACTGCGGATTCCGTGGACTGCTAAGCGCACAAACGTGTCCATTCTTTCACAACTCGGAATCACTGCTCGGGTTTCCTCTATATGCTACCCACGATTGCTCTCATATTTCGGCCACATCATTCGGCGTGGGGATGACAGCCTAAAAAAGTTAATAGTGACAGGCAACACGGAGGGCAAAAGAGTGAGAGGCCGCTCACCAACTAGGTGGTCCGACCAGCTGAAAGAATCCAACAGGTGTAGATTCTATCACTCTGTTAACATGGCCACCAACAGAAGCCGATAGAAACAATTAATCCATACGAGGGCAGTATGCCAGGACCACGATCTTCAGCAATGAAGCAACGACCGGAGAGAGAGTATGCGTTTGCACTTTTTATCCTGGAAAAATCGACAGTTCCCATGGGATTTTGAAAAAACAGCAATCTATAGATACAGCTATAGGTAGATTACTATAGCAAACTTCCTTGAAAGTTGATATAAAGATTGGAAAAGGGAGCAGGAACGGGAACCGGAAATCCACGATTCCCTCGGGATTTGTGAAAAAGCGAAATTCACGCGGGTGGAGCCGCAGGCAGAAGCTAGTAGAGAATAAGAAGTATTGAAAAGCGTACCTTTTATAATAATATGTCCCAAATAATATATTTCATTTCTTTATAATATTATGTCTTCTTTTTCGATAAAAAGTAGGTATAACCCCATTTTTTTACTGCGAGCTCTACGTATTTTAGATTTGTAATAATGATTTTTATGAACCTTAGCGTCAAGCAATAGAGTTCAAATTCGCGGTAAAAGTTAACGGATTCCGGGACATAATAACGTTTACTAGTACAAATCTGCCGACTACTGGTACAATCGGCCCTTTTCCACATTTTTTTGTATTATTACGTATTATCTTTTATTTTAATTTGAAATAAAATAATAGCACTAAAACTAGAATAAATTACCTATCTAGTCATATAATTCTCATTACTATAAGTTTACGAATTTCAACATAGCAATCATGCAAAGTTAGCGAAGTTCAAAACTTAACGGATATTGGGACGTTTGCCTTATGTGTATCAAATGAAAGCTGGGTTGACTAGTAAAACAGCACTTTGCAAACCCAAGATGGCCGCCGCCACAAAATGGCGAATGTCGGGGGTTTTTTTTAATTTTTAATTTACACTTGTAGATAACTAGAAGTATTTTATTAAATTCCCTTACGGCCGAAATTATTAACCTTTGTAATCCAAAATCTACATTTTGATGGTCGAAAAATTAATCCAGATTTTGTAGTGAGGCGTCAATAATAATCAACCACGTTTTTTTAATATTCCTTCCTACCTATAAAAGTTGGACCTTGACTGCGATCTAACCTGAAGTCAAGGATGCGGGCTGTTACTGGGATAGGTATGGTAAATAGTTCTTATTAAACCCAAATGCCTGTTCCGTTTCTGTTCTATGCGGCATCGTAGATACCGGAACGCTAAATTGCTTACGGCTTTGCCGGTAGAGTCTGGAGTGTTTGAATTAAACATGTTGGATACTATAATTATAAGTAGCTGTTAGGGAAAATGTGAAGTTTTCTGATTGAAGTAGGTACGAAGTTTTAAGCCTATAGTTTTAAATATTTAACCATCTGTTACTTATCAGCAATTAATTAGAAACGTCGACCTTAAATTTATTTTAACAAGTGAATAAATGAAGCCTACTGAATTGACTCCTACAGATTATTGTTAGGTTACTTTAGCTTGCTTAGTTTAATATTTAACGCCTTTGCTTATGTAAATACCTACCAAGTACCAACTGTTACCTAGTTAATAGGTCTAATTGGACAGAAGTGGGAGGGTAAATAATTTCTGCCATTATTAGTGCTGCATAACAAAAGAGACATTAATAATAATGTTCTGTTGTCCAAAATTCGGCTACGGCAGCAATTCCTTACGGAGACTATACCATCTACGCAGGAGGTACCTATTAAAGTACATAACTGTCGGCTTTACGTGCTCTCTAAGGCACGACGTCAACTTTCAAAATTGTTTGGGTTAGTTAAAGTAAACAAGTATAAATTAAAAATTTAATAATAACCCCCGGCATTCGCCATTTTGTGGTGGCGGCCATCTTGAATTTGCATAGTGCTATTCTACTAGTCAAGCCCTTTCATTTGATACCCATATTGAGGGAGTTGTGAAAAAATATGTTATCCGCTATTTTGTGGTGGCGGCCATCTTGGACCGATTTTCATCAAACATAGCTAACAACATTCCCGACAAATTCGGCTTTCAAACAAAAAAAACCGCATTCAAACCGGTTCACCCGTTTGAGCGCTACGGGGGAACTGACAGACACACACACAGACACGTCAAACTTATAACACCCCGTCGTTTTTGCGTCGGGGGTTAAAAAGAGTAGGTAGGTTATATCCAGGATTTCACGAATCACGATCCGAATCCCAATAAGCTATAGCCACTGGATGAGATAGGTATTAGTGATTAAAACATAAATGAATTTCTGTAAATAATGCAGTTCAGATGATTAATTTCGGATGTTGGACGTAGACCTACAACAATTTTCTTATCAAGCGATTTCAAAAAATAAAAGTTTTCAATTTGGTGGAGTATTTTTAAATGAAAGGATATTTTTATAAAATATCGCGGAATACCTCCTACCACAAGTATAAATTAAAAATTTAAAAAACCCCCGACTTTCGCCATTTTGTGGTGGCGGCCATCTTGGATTTGCATAGTTCTATTCTACTCGTCAAGCCCTTTCATTTGATACCCATATTGAGGGAGTTGTGAAAAAATATGTAATCCGCCATTTTGTAGCGGCGGCCATCTTGGACCGATTTTCATCAAACATAGCTAACAACACTCTCGACTAATTGACCTTTCAAACAAAAAAAACCGCATTCAAATCGGTCCAGCCGTTTGAGCGCCACAGGGGAACAGACAGACACACACACACACACACGCACACGCACACACACACACACACACACACACACACACACACACACACACACACACACACACACACACACACACACAGACACGTCAAACTTATAACACCCCGTCGTTTTTGCGTCGGGGGTTAAAAATACACAGGATTACAAACGAAAACATTTGCCTTCACAACAACATAAACGTTTGACTTTGACCCCATTGGCTCACTAGTAGGTACAAACATTTATTATCTCTGCTACACAACGTACCAAAACCTAATTTTCTCGGTGGATTTACATGAATGATTATCACCAGTAGAGTTAAACCGGCTGTTATTCGAAAGATTCCGTGAGCAAAGCAAATAGCCCTCATTTCACAGTCATTACACATCAAACGAAATCAACAGTTGTGCTTAGTCTCACTTTGCAGAGCTCAAAAACTTTGCTAAATACTATTTATAGAATCACAATGTGGCTAATTCTATTGTACACAAATCTCTAAACTAAACTAAAATGACAGGTCTTAACCCTAGACTACTAAACTAACCTACGAGTGACGTTATTACTAAACATTCGTAAAAATTACGACAGAAATAAAACGGGAATAAATAAGATAATCAAAAACTTTTATTATTTTAGAATTAATAGGAACATTCTTTGGGCTTAAGAGGTTACGTAATAATGAAAAAAAAATGAAAAAAATATTTTACACAGTTGGGACACATGTTCATGTTTTGTGCCATACGTATATGACTCTTACATTTCATGTAAAAGTTTGTTGTAATTTTTTTTCACTTGGATGGATATTTTTCTTGAATTTGGTTTTTAAATTGTTATTGTTTTGAACAGATTCAAAGAGTAAGATAATAATTTTTATTAGGTCTTTTATTTTACGCCGCAAAGTTGGAATATTTATTCTCTATGTCACATGAGGCTGCATAAGATCATCAGTCATTTCCAAAACAAATTCGAATCTGGATTTGCTTTTTTTATTGTTTCTTTATGAATCCTCTCAATATCTCTTGCTGTTATGCGCTTTCGTCATTATCTTCATGAATATCCACGTCCAACAACAACCGACTAATCTCATCGACTCAAAATCTTCGAGACATCTAAAACAAAGTACTTGAAACAAAAGAATCAAATATATGTGAGAAATAGTGATAAACATATACATAAAACACAAAATGAATTGTAATGAATATATAATATCTTTATAAATAAGTGATAAAAACAAGTGCACTCACCTTTGTTTAAAAGTCACGTAAACACTAAACTTTCGTAAATTTTACGACACTCATGCTATATGTCAGCATACAAATGACACCTGACCACAATCACAGCACGAGACACATGGACGGAACAAATTAAGAAGGTACTGTGAAGCGGGGGGCGCGGGAAAAACGCGAACATTGTTTTTTCCAGGAATCGTCATATTGCCGTCGTAATTTTTACGATAGTTTAGTATTCTAGGGTTAAATCTATTGCTATCCTTTTCCGCAGTGAGCACTGTGAAAGAGACAGGAATAAATTTAGAACTATCATTTTAGTTTAGTTTAGAGATTTGTGTACAACTGAATTAGCCACAATGACTTCAGAGGACAATGACCATGAGGAAAATGGACCTAAAATGACTCACATTAAGGTTTGAGTTCGCCAATACATTCAGCATTCGAAAACACCCAGCGCCCCAAGCAGAAATTAAATAAATATTTGAACTATTGAATTACGACTTTAAAATAATAGTCTTTGGGTTAATTTTGCTCTGAAGTCATTGTGTGTCAATACTCGAATTTCGATCATCGTGGCCACTATGTACAAAGTCGGCATAAGGCCTCAGTTGTTACGGTTCCGGTAACAATTCAACGGTACGTAGGTACAAATTATTTTTAAACCGGTTGTATTTTTAGATTTTTTATTTTTAACCCCCGACGCAAAAACGACGGGGTGTTATAAGTTTGACGTGTCTGTGTGTGTGTGTGTGTGTGTGTGTGTGTGTGTGTGTGTGTGTCTGTCTGTTCCCCTGTCGCGCTCAAACGGGTGGACCGATTTGAATGCGGTTTTTTTTGTTTGAAAGGTGAATTAGTCGAGAGTGTTGTTAGCTATGTTTGATGAAAATCGATCCAAGATGGCCACTGCTACAAAATGGCGGATTACATATTATTTCACTACTCCCTAAATATGGGTATCAAATGAAAGGGCTTGACTAGTAGAATAGCACTATGCAAATCCAAGATGGCTGCCGCCACAAAATGGCGAATGTCGGGGGTTTTTAAATTTTCAATTTATACTTGTTAAACTCACTAAAGGATTTGAATGTGAGTTTTTGCTTGAAAAAAACTTAATAACGGACTCCAAACTTACCGCGGCTGCCTCGCGAGGCTTTGCTTTCAGAAACAGCTCAATCGACAGAAGTACCTGGGGCTACTTTTCTCTGCATGTGTAGAATTGTAAGCACCATTCCGAACCAGTGGTAGATTCATTTGTCGATTCGAAAGCACTTGTAAAAGTTTATCTGAATAAAAAAATATGTCTATTCTATTCGGCTTTGCTTCAACTGTCTACAAGATAGTTAAACTACTTCTTCTAACATTTTGTTTTGAGAAGAGCAACTGCTGAGTTTCTTGCCGGCTCTTCTCAGCAGAACCAGCATTCCGAACCGGTGGTAGATTCTTGACATAACATAAGAGCCACACGTTGGCCTACGTGAAATAAACGATTTGGAATTTGAATTTGACCTATGTACCTATGTGCATTCATCGCGGTCGAAGCTTGTCCACAACAGTCGTGTTGCCATGCCAAGCAAAGCATTAGATGGCTATTGGCTTAGTATGGACCCGACCTATCAGCTGTACTAAGGCGCTCTTACAGATGAACTACAAGTTGTCTAAATCAGAGGTAGGTAAGTACGTAACTGCAAGGCGATGATTCTCTTGCAGCTGATTCGACTGCAAACGAACGCAAGGATATGCGACACTTAGACTAGGCGTATGCTGAAAAGCAGGCGACGCAGCACAGCACAGTACAGCACAGTGCAGGGCAGGGCAGTTGACGCAGACATGTGCCCCCTCCGTATGCTGTGACGCAGCTGACATTCGCATCCTAGCTAGTTCTCACCCATAATAACTCTTTCAATGTCTTTTTTGAATAGTCTGGATGATTTGTATCATACAAACAAGGTTCACAACGTACTAATTCAATTAAATGTTCTGTCATTGCAAACAAATTATAAAATATTGTTAATAAATACGTCTCGACTCGACGTGCACGCGTCGCGCAGAATTCTGTGCCGGCAGTACAACGAGACGCAGAGCAGGACAGACACATGTCTGCGTCGCACGTGCCTGCGCCGCAGCGTACGTAGTTCAATGACGTTCCATGCTTTACAAAATCTGCTCTGCTCTGCGCTGCGTGGACC
Source organism: Melanargia galathea (assembly GCA_920104075.1). Classification (NCBI taxonomy): domain Eukaryota; kingdom Metazoa; phylum Arthropoda; class Insecta; order Lepidoptera; family Nymphalidae; genus Melanargia; species Melanargia galathea. The sequence continues at coordinate 5,420,696 of OV049869.1, forward strand.
TGCGTCGCCTGCGTTTCAGCATACGCTTAGCCTTATCATTGATACCTATCAGTCATTATTATTCAGCCAGTTCTAAGTATACGTAGTAGTAGTAAGTATTCTTCTTAGTACGAGACAATCAAGTTCAAGAGTTAATTTCGAAGAGGCTACCGTATAGAGCGCTATACGAACTGAATAAACAAAATACTCATTAGTGCGAATCACAATTGACTGTAACTTTTAATTATTATTTAATTCATAAAATTTCTTCGAATAAAGACATCTCGCATGGCGCGACGCAAATGAGCCAATTACGTATGAAATTATTAATACTTTAAAATTCAAATCAATTTGTGTCTTTTCTGTCGGAAAAATTACATAATGGCCGTATAATGCCGATCACACATCACAGCAAAGAACGCGTCGCACAAATATGTAGCGATTATTTCAACAATTCAATTCAATAAACAAGCACCCTAAATGAAATGACAGGTCTGTCTGTTTTTATAGTGATCATCAGTTAGAAAGCAGTCTACTGAGCAAAAGTTGGCATTAAGCGTCTTAATAGACGCGTATAACGCAAAAATTGCACCAAAGTAGATGAACGTTCCAAATTGTAACATTGTTTTTCAATTTGTACTGAAAATATGAATGATATTTATATGAGTTTTGTACGCGATGCTTATTTGATGTAGGCATCATTCATTACTGAAAAATAGATCGCGTTCGGCGCGTGCGACGCCTTAATTCTAATGTCTAATTATGTACTTAGTAGAACGGTATGATAATTCATAATAAGAATATGTTCACGAGAATAGACAACGTAAAGACAGGCACATCATGCATGATATACAAAACAGATTGTTTAATTCAATCAGACACGCGAGATCTATATCTTTTAAATGCAAATTATCTGTAAAATCAGAGCCCTGACTAACTTTTCAAGTTAACTGTGCGTAGATCTCATTTAGTATGAAAGTGTCAAATCATGATTTCCTATTCATCAACCAATAGACCAAATGTAGGTGCACTCTCTATTCCTTCACTCTCATAATTCGTTGGGATGGTAATGCGACACCACCGGGGTGTCAGGCGCAGTACCAACAGCTTAACGTGGTTTTCGAGGGCCATAAAACAGCACCAACTATCAACTCCGGGCTGGCACTGAGAATTTCTTGACAGAAAAACCCAATACCATCGAACTATTACGCTTAGAATGGAAGTTTCTAACAAAGGAGAATGATCACCCCTGACCCAAACATTTACACAAAATGTAATTTATTAAAAATTATCTTACGAATATATGACAATTTGAAAATTAATAATTATTAATGCTACACTTCACGATAAAAAAATGTAATAAAAAAGGAATTAAACCGTCTTTTCAACTTCCCGTTTAAGTCTGACGGCCATTTGCATTACATTCTACGCATAGGTACATGCCCAAATAAAAAGAGGTTTGTTATTTTTTTTTAAATAATTTCATTTAAAATAGAACGGATATTAATTATTTAAATATATTATTTTATTTGTTATTTGTTGTAAATCGTACAATATATGCTTTAAGTAAATAAGTAATAATTAATATATATTTTTTTATAATATTGTTTTAACTTCGTTGCGTTTTGTGCAATGGAATATAATATAACTACAACCTTTTTGATTTTGTGTAACGAAACTTATTTCAAGATGTCAATGTGACATGTCATTGTTTTAGTTATGTGTGACGCTAGTGACGTCTACTCTGTTTACATTTTGAATGTTTATTGTAGCACAGCGGAGACCAATATTAATTTGGTTTTAAATTGTTTTTGTATTGGATATCGTTGGACAGGTATGTTAAGTATAGTGCGCGCCAAACAAATAGTTCAAATCGGCAGGAAAGATACACGGCTTTCCTTACTACTTTAACAATTATAAACTACACATAACCTAGAATCATTTTCAAACTAAAACTTAGATTTATTTAAAACTACAAGTCCTAGAGGTATTAAAATGGTGTGTTTGGTTATCAGGAATAAACCTGCAATAAATGCTGCATACAACACGCTTGTAAACGACTGGGTTACATGCCCATAGATTTTTGGGCATTCTCCTTTCCGCTCGAAACGTAAGCTATAAACCAACCCATGTGTGCCCTGTAATTACATTTGCCGACACGCACACAAGCGCATGAGTACCTTGAGCACTGACGCGACGATAGACGTAGCTAGCCTTTAAGGCGAGCTAAAAACGGCTTATCGCCGCGTCGACGACTGCCTTTCTTTACCTATTTATTCTAAGCCCAATACCTAACAATTATTTGCCCGACCCAGGAATTGAACCCGGAACCTCGTGATCTGCAGTCGAATATGCTAACCACTAGACCAACGAGTCACTGACGGTCACTCAAAAGCATAAAATTCATAAACTTTTCCCGCAAGAATGAGAATTTGATTATTTTAGTAGTCCCCTTTATTATCACTATCGCATTTGACAATAGTCATTAAAGCCTGCCAACCCGCATTGCAGCATTGTGGCGTGTCTATGCTTTAAATCCCTCTCTCCTATGAGAGAGGAGGCCTGTGTCCAGCAGTGGGACGTTAAAAGGCTGTAGTAGTGGTGGTGGTGGAGTGAGAGTGCGGTCACTCACAAAAATAGATATCCATTAAAACTTAAGTAAGCAATTTAAGAAAAACTACTATTAGGTACTGCATAATAAACACATTTCAGAGTTTAGAGTGTTGCGGGTAGTTTACGTTGCATACAATTTAAGTTAACCAAAAATTCAAAACGAATACGAACGGTTACGCAAGAGAAATAAAGAAGATTAAATTTCTTAATTTTCTAGAAGTAGTAACGTACCTACTCGGAATGTCGTCGAAAATTGTTGCATTCCATGGAAATGGGTTTAAGTGTTACAAAGCATAGTAGATCTTTATTACTCCAGTGTAGGCGAGTGCAGACTTCAGATCAGACAATAGGGTTTAATTTGGCTTTATTTTCAATTCAAAAGCAAATCTAAAATATTAAGAAGCTACAGGAGGTTTAATATTGTTCGCTAGACCGGGATGGCGTAATTAGATCGTATGGCGTCGTCCTAATTGGCTAACCTGTGTGGCTAACCATCGTACGATCTAACGATGCGATTTCGACGTGCGATTGAATGAAACATATGAATATCCCTTTCTGTCCTAATAGAAGCTCAAAAGTCATCGCGCTTACATTGTCGTTTATTGACTGATTTTGATTATTTTTTCAATCAATGCATTCTGTTTACAACATTAAATTTTGATCTATGTCAAGGTAGAGACTATTTACTTAAATATAAACTCTAATTGAAATGAAATCGATTGTTTTAACATAACGAATTGCAAAATTTATTCTCAATTTAGCAATGTTCTCTTTTCTGTTTTACAATGTGGTCGCAAAGTTCGCCAATCGAAAGTTTTTGATGATAAGCCGAGCTTTCCCATAAATTATGTCTTTGCACTTGCACACTGCTTTTATACTAGAGCAAAATTAAATAAGCAAACTAAAATTGTATCTTCTGATATTTCTATGCAGATAACGGTGGATATCTTCATTAAAACATGTTTTCATTTCCCTGCAATCTGATGGTATCTATACGTAGCTCTATCGTAATAATATTACAGCACACTAATTTATGCAGCATTCTCTACATCATCGCTACTATAGCTCAACGCTAGCTAGCTAAGCTAGCTCAACGCTAAATTGCTTGGAAGTAAAGTAAAAAAGTCTGATGTCTGTTCTGTTTACAGTACGTACGTGTTCTTATCACAATGAAGCTGTAAACTGCTCTTACCTGTTTACAAGGTTTTCCATGTTTTTGGGTCAACTGCGTCATTCTAATTTCTACATGACCGTGTAGTGTTGAAACTGTTTTTTACATAACCACGTTATGGTGCTCGTGATGAAACAAAGATACGTATATATTATATATAACGCGATGATAATAATATATGAATAATGATGATATGATGATATGGCATGATGATCTAGGCATCATCAACAGGTAAGATGAATGGGTGGTTACTACATAAACCCGCACCGGCTTTAGTTTCTATGTATTTTTCTATGTAATACATATAAGCTATTGTTATAATAATCGACAGAAAATATACAGTCATCTACTTTTATTCTATTTCTTTTTTTTCATGATATTAATATCATGAACTTTACATAAGCCCTGAGACCGTGTAAAAACAACAAAACGCTTAGACAAAAAATCTTGTTCTCAGACGACAAAATAGAGATAGACCGCCTAAATAAATAAGCAAGCGAAAATTCGCCAAACTGTAATAGCATTTGCGTTTCAAAGCCATAGAGTAGATGTAAACGTAGATACGTAATAGTTATTTATGCAACTGTTGTGTAATAAGGGGTATTAAAACACGAATGTGGGTTTATCACGAGGCGAAGCCGAATGTGTTAAGTATCACATGAGTGTTTTAATACCTAATTATCAACAGTTGCATACAAGACTTTATCTACACCCATAATATGAATCCTCTATAAGATTCTGAAACAGTTAGCTTACTGCTAAACCCACGACATTCGCCATTTTGTGTTGAAGCCATCATGAATTTGCATTGTGCTATTCTACTAGTCAAGCCCTTTCATTTGATATGTTGAGTTGTGAAAAAATATGTAATTTGCCATTTTGTGGCGGTCCAATTTTCATGAAACATAGCTAAGAACACTCCCGACTAATTCACCTTTCAAACAAAAAAAAACGCATTCAAATCGATTCACCCGTTTGAGCACTACGGTGGAACAGACAGACAGACACACACACACTCACTCACATACCCATACCCCATCCCACCCCTGCATTCAAACCTGTTCACCCGTTTGAGCGCTACAGGGGAACAGACACACACACACACACACACACACACACACACACCCACACCCACACCCACACCCCCATCCTCACTGCCGCATTCAAACCGGTTCACCTGTTTAAGTGCTACGGGGGAACAGACAGACAGACAGACACATACGCACACACACACACACACACACGCACGCATGCACACACACACCCACAAACACAACCACAACTAACTCACGCCTAACCCACGCCCACGCCCACGCCCACACCCACACACACACACACACAGACGCGTCAAACTTAACACCCCGTCGTATTTGCGTCGGGGATTAAAAACAGATGATGTAATGTTGTACTGGATTTCATTACAACACTCGTTTGGATGATGTAATGGTTGTTACAACATTGGGTGTTCTAATGTTGGCAATAAGCTAACTGTTTCAGAATCTTTAATAGAGGATTTAAAGCATTGGTGTAGATAAACAAACTATACGTACTAATTATTATACCTACCTGTGTGTCAAAGTTTTGTGAAGAACATAAATCTAGACCGAACGTGACGACAGGCTTGTATTCGTCACGCACGATGGTGTATGCAAAAAAGTGGACACTGCCTATATATACGCTCAGTTTTTCTTCTACGTACTAACTAGCTAGTTTAGAGTTTTTTCTACGTCACAAGTGACGTACAATTCAGGCTAGACGTAGCGCGTTGCAGGGCAGCGGCAATGCAGTTTAAAAAATTTAAATCTACAGATTTAATTCAAAAGTAGGTAAATGGGCACAATCCGCTTTGCAGACATGAACTGATGAAAAAAAAACTTTCAATATAAGTAGGTACATATATTTAAATGTTTGATTCGAAATCGATGTCAAAAAAAAGTTATTAAATATTTAAAAAAGTAGTTTCCATTTTCAGTAAACGGTTCAAGTTATTTGAAATATTAAACTGTGGTAAAAAAACTCGCTCGACTCGACATAAAACTTTTGTTAATGCAAAAAAGTCAATTTCACAAACAATGTCAGTTACTTTGTTTATCGCTAGGGCAGCCGTAGTGTTGCTAACTTTGGAATTTCATTTCCGTATTTTTCATGAGATTCTGGTCGACCTTTACCTATGTTATTGTAGATCATTGTCGTATTGTAATACAATACATAGGTATCTACTGTTAATGTCCGCCATGGGTATGGTTTCCATACAAAAGTGCCCGTTTACCTTTTATATTCAAATTATAATTTGACGATTAAAATTTTGGAATCCTCGCGGAAGTTCTCGCATTCCGTGGTACGCGTTCGGCATTTATAATACTTAATATTATTTCACATGCAAATATGAACTTTAATTAAGTATCTAACTATGCATTTCAATTTACTTAATTAAATTGCTTTACGCTAGTCTGAATCGTAGGTAGGTACTTTACGTTACCTTCAATTTCAAAGTCCTAGTTTAAAGTATTTGAAATTGAATTTGGTTCTAAAGAATAGTTTATTAATAAATTGGAACGATCAAAAAAATAAAGTCCTATCTTCTTAAAAGGTAGGTAAGGATATCTACCTATGCGACATTAGATATTCATAGCGTTACTTATATAAAACAATGATAATAATCTTGACACTGTTATCAGTGAGTACTCTGTCAACCTGTGCGCGTGATGTGTTGTGTCTGAGTGTTACACAGTTATTGTAAAAAAAAACAATATTTATTCATAATATTATATTATATTCAAAAAAAATATCCGCAATTTGTACTTAAATTCAAAGTGACAATTCGTAATTTCAAATGCAACAGAATTTTAGCTCATTTGTATTTTAGAGCGGGGCTGCACTGCGAAAATTATTCCGCATTTTAATATATTTTTCTCGCGAATTTTAAATCGCATGTGCGTGCAGCTTCATACATTCCCATATGTCATAGAATTTTGCGGAAAAATTCGCGCGAATAAATTTCGCAATGCGGCCTAGGCCTTAAACCGCAAATATAAGCAAATTGGTGATTTCTGACAAATTAAAATAAACATCTCAGGAATATCCAACTACCTATCCAAATATTGAAAAAAAAAAACACTCGAATCATAATCCTAAGTGTGTTAATAAAATAGTGGCAGTCGTAATTAGAAATGCTTTATAATTTATATCAATATTACCTACTACGTACTTACCTATGTCTGTGTGTGTATAAGTGAAATTAAAATAAAAACGAATAAGTAGGTAGGTACTATAGGTAGGTATGTGCATTCATAAATAAAATAATTATATTTAGCTAAAAAATAAAACATTTGTATTAAATTGCATAAAAACGGAAAATTATTATTAGAATTAAAAAAACATTATAAAATAATTATATTTTACCATAATAATATTTATTAAGTGGAATCATAAATTCCATAAAGAAAAACTAATATATCACTACATAGTATAAAACAAAGTCGCTTTCTCTGTCCCTATATCCCTATGTATGCTTAAATCTTTAAAACTACGCAACGGATTTTGATGCGGTTTTTTTTAATAGATAGAGTGATTCAAGAGGAAGGTTTGTAAGTAGAAAAATTCGACCCGGTAGGTGGCGCTAATAGCGGGCAGGACGACGTCTGCCGGGTCCGCTAGTAGATCATAAAAGTGAAATCGTAAATGTAAAAAAATTAAAAAACACATTGTTCCATTACAAATGAAAGTTATCAAAGTTAATAGGAACTTAACGGTATATTTTTATGAATAAAATTAAGCTATGAATACATAATATGAATATCGTAAATATTATTTTAATTTTACAAAGTAAAACAACCGACTATAAAATCTTATTTACATCGCTAAATAGGAGAAACGTAAACAGTGACCATTATTACACATTTGAATAACAAATACTTATTCAAATTAACTCTCATTATGTAACGAAATAAGAAAAATAGAAAAAGAAAAAAGAAAAAATAAGCCTATACGATCTCTACAGTATACCTACTATTAGCAATTTAGGCCCATTAAAAATAATACGAATATTCAAAAGGATTTGGAAAGACAGACGAACAACTTTGAACTGTTTAAAAAAGATACAACCTACCTACCTAATACTTACCTACCTGTTTTTGAGAATAATTTATTCGGGAAATTTCACTGTTTTTCTTAATGTTTTAGAAAGTAGACCGTACCTACGACTTGTGATATATCCTGATCGTATATAATATGTATAATATAATTATCATAGCGAATAAGTATTATAATATCCTCGGAATCATAGACCTGTCCAAGGCCATTAACAGGTCTTTATAAGACAAGGCTACAATACTTGATACAGATTGTTTTTCATATTGCAATCAAATATTTTATCCATTTTATCAAACCTAGTAATCCATTTATCAAAAATAGTAGTAATCAATCAGTCAATGGCATTTCTGAAATATATTTTCAGTGTGCAATATTTAGTATTTACTCACTGTTACAATAATATTTTCCGAACTTATTCTTATAAAAGTTATATTTTTCTTACAATCGGTAAATACTTACATAGTCAAAGGCCATTAGGTATTAAATAAAGAGTTAGGAATATTGGGAATGTTTAAAACTAGCTTTAGCCGTATTCAATTTAATAATTATTGTTCAAAGTGACATAAACGCCATTCTGCAGCTGTATAGTGACGACGATTTAAGAATTCAAATTAATGAAAAGCTATGTCCACACTGTGCCTTTTTTCGTTCATCAAGGGCATGCGTCACAGCGCAGTCAACAGCGCACGTGAGGCATGCCCTTGATGCATGCGTTATTGACAGTTGAAAGCACAGCGCGCGCTGCGAAACACGTTTCCCGCGTCTGTTGGATTTCTGTGCCACAAAGCGTTCAACGCTATTATTATTGCTAACTTTATTTCACTAGGTATTGCTTCACGTAACTGGGTTGCCTGCTTTGTAATTATTGGTTCAACCATTTTCAAGAGCTGATTGAAATTTCTTTCCGACATGCGTGTAAAATTTTTAAAAGGATATCTTTATCTTCTCTAAGTTCACTTACAATCACGTTACTTCGATTATTATAATAGCTTCGTATGCAAAACTTTTGCTTTGTTCTTTTTTTTCTGGATTTTCGTATGACTAAGTAAGCCGCACATATTCCACCAAGTAAAATGTTCTCGTCGCTCATGTTTTCAACACAGACAGACTAAAATGACTACGTTAGCGTTGCGTTGACGCATTCGAAATAAAATATGTCAAACGAAAGTTGAATAGAAAGATGACGACGAAAGTTGAAGATGAAAAGGCACGAAAGTTGAATAGAAAGATGACGATGAAAGTTGAAGATGAAAAGGCATAGTGTGGACATAGCTTTAGGGCGCTGGCTGCTGATGAACGAACTGAAGCCTGAAAATAAGATAGTGTAGGTCCCTGTTAGGTCTATTTTAGATGACAAATGACACTAAATTATTTTATTCGAAATCGATCGTCGAGGTGTGCAAACTTGTACTAACCTTACAGGCTATTAGGTACCGGTGTAATGGCACGCATACATTACACGATTACACCTTTGTTTTTTTTGGCAAATTCGTTATTTGTTTAGGTCGTCCTAAATAATCGCTGGCCATCTATTTATATGTCTTCTAAACAGCGACCTAGAAGCGCAAATCGTGGGCGTTGTTATCTTGGGAGATAAGCGAAACACAAAAGTCTGTTTACATAAGAATTATTTATAGGTAGGTATCTCTACTCCCTACATAGGCTTTGACTTTATATAATCTAAATTAACATATATGGGTTTATTCAGTGAAACTTGCATGGGACAAGAGTAATTAGGAACTCTACCTATCTTTTAATTTGACAAAAAGATGTAAATAATAAAGAAGCTCGAAACTTGGCCATTGTGAAATTTTGTTTTTTAGACCATTTTTCAAACAGGAAGTGGTTTTCAATGACCAAACACCTGAAAAAAAAGGGTGCAATTATATATCGGCAGAAGATCAGCAGTCATATTATTGGAAGTGTGGTGCATGGAACGATGACAGCACATTTCCATGCTGTCCGCTGTAAGATCACCTATCTAAAAATATGCGCACAGCGCAATACGGTGCGTGCCCCGTTCCATCCTTCGTGATAAGTGATACCTGAAGAAAAACTCATATAATATTATATCAAAGCATTACCTTTTTGCTGGGGTTTTATTAATGTAAATTGTAATGAGATTTTCAAATCGGATTACTGACAATACATACTACGTCTACATTCCTTGTGATGATTACATTACAACGCGCATTCATACCATTCACAAAACTACCTATTCATTAATTCAATTCAATCAATCACTGTCACTTCGAACATGAGTAGCCCGGTCAAATTAGACTAAAATATAGGGGTGAGGTTACAATAATTCCCACCTGGCTGAAAATTGGTAGGATTGTTCAAAACACTATTATAAATGAAATGTGAAAAGTCCTCATCGATCCGACACCTGGAAAAAAATTTACTCCTGGACACGCACAGTTTATTCACACTTGGCTGAAAATTGGTAGGATTGTTCGAAACACTATTATAAATGAAATGTGAAAAGTCCTCATCAATCTGAAACCTGGAAAAGAAATTACTCGGGGTCAAAGGTCACAAAAACGGGTTTTTTTCATGATTTTCAGAATAACGGTAAGTTTTATCATAAAATTAGCTTAGACAAAATTGTAGATCAAATAATTATCTATAAAAAATGTCTGAATACTTTTTTTCTTAAGAGCCACCGTTTTTGAGATATAACGATTCAAAAAGTTAAGTGTCGAAATAAAAATGAGGGAGTGGGTTTCTTTTTACCCGAAATTCTGATATTTATAATATTTTATACGTGTAAGTGTGTAACTTACACATATAAGTTACATAATTACACACATAAAATATTGGAAATATCAGAATTTCAGGTAAAAAGAAATCCAGTCCCTCATTTTTATTTCGACACTTAACTTTTTGAATCGTTATATCTCAAAAACGGTGGCTCTTAAATAATTTTATGATAAGACTTACCGTTTTGTTGAAAACTTCCCGTGAAAACTTTGACCCCGAGTAATTTTTTTTACAGGTGTTGGATCGATGAGGACTTTGTACATTTCATTTATAATAGTGTTTCGAACAATCCTACAAATTTTCAGCCAAGTGTGAATAAACTGTGCGTGTCCAGGAGTAAATTTTTTTCCAGGTGTCGGATCGATGAGGACTTTTCACATTTCATTTATAATAGTGTTTTGAACAATCCTACCAATTTTCAGCCAGGTGGGAATTATTGTAGCCTTGAAAGTCTAAATTGACTGGGCTATAATATCCAAGTCTACTCGTATAGCAGGTAGGTAAGTAGGTATAATGAAAAAAAAATATTTAAAATATACTAACTGAAGTACCTCCTGGCGAAAAATCGCACTGGTGGAAAATTTAACTAAGTATAAATTTAAATAACTTTTGTCTTTATCACTTGACATAAAGTAAGAAAGTGACAAAACTTACGTTTAGGCTATCCGACACTTATCAGAAAGTTGTGAAACAGGCCCTTATGTAGGTAAGTAGGTAGGTACCTAATAGATACACCTATATCTATCCTTATCACGATCAATCATCTTCGACACTATCTTACGTTCTTTATTATCTCGAGTATAGCTACGCGCGTGGAATTAAACCAACCCCTATTCATATAACTATAAGATCTACGTATATTAGCTACACAAGCGGACACCCGCGACTTCGTTCGCGTGGATATTGGTTTTTGAAAATCCCGTGTGAATCATTTTGTTTTCCTAAGCTCCTTTGAGCTCATAGCTTGCTAAAATCTGTTAAAAGTTCACTGACGGATGTTTAAGTAGATCAAAATGTAAACATCCGCCAGTAAAAGTCCCATCAAAATCGATCCAGCCTTTTTAGATTACCCGGTAATCTTTAAAGTATATCCTTTCTAACAAAAAAAGAATGAATGAAATCGGATCACGAGTTAATGAATTACAGCTAAGTACCCATTTTAACTTTCATCCCCTCTCCCAAGGGAACCGTGCTGAATTTCGGGATAAAAAGTATCCTATATGTTACTCCGTAGTATGAACTTAAATCATACCAAGTTTCATTTCAATCCATTCAGTAGTTTTTGCGTGATGTTGCACAAACATACAGACAAACAGATAAACAGACAAACAGAAAAACAGACAAAAATTTCAAAAATAGCTTTTTTACGTTCTATTGCTTATCCCTAACATCCCCCAGTTATTATATTGCAAAAATCTTTAATGTACAGATACGGCAAGTCTACGATTTTATTATATGTATAGAAGAAGAAGATAGATTACGAGTACGTAATCTTATAGAATATGTCACATGACCTCGTATGTGACTGACCAAGGTACAAGGGATAAGTAGATATGTCACGTATGGGAATTGGAATACAAATTGTGCCTATAATAATTATGTCAATTAACACCATAGTGATTTTCTTTTAAGTAATATACCTACCACTAATTATACTTGGTATATCTACTGCTGAGAGAAATCACTTGATGTTTCTTCTGATTGTGTCATTCTAAAAGTGTTTTTCTTCGAAAGGGAAAACTTTTAGTTCCAGATAAGTAGGAACTTCGAAGTTTTCCGATGCGGTGGGTAGGTAGTAATCGGGAAAAAAAATATATGAAAAAAATATCCCTTTTTAGGGTTCCGTAGTAAACAAGGAACCCTTATAGTTTCGCCATGTCCGTCCGTCTGTCTGTCTGTCTGTCCGTCCGTCCGTCCTCGGTTAATCTCAGAGACTATTAATGCTAGGAATCTGTAATTTGGCATGGGTATAAATATTAATCACGCCGACAAAGTGGTGAAATAAAATTTTGATAAATATTTTTTTTAGGGTAGCTCCCCTACATGTAAAGTGGAGATGAATATTTTTTTCTCGTCTACCCCAAAGTGTGTGGTATCGTTGAATAGGTCTTTTGAAAATACTGTGGGTGTGGGAACATCATTTTTCGATTTCTAGATCCGTTTGTAAAATATGATGTTTTAAAGTGCTAATTTTTATTAGAGTCAAGTGTCCCCCCCCTCTATCAGCCAAATGGCAGTATATAGGAACTTGAAAAAAGAATAGAATAGAATATATAATCAATTTTAAAGGAAAACTATCATGGCTAAGTAGGGTTCACAGGTTAAGGAGTTATATCTGTTTTTCGAGGATTGTGACTACGGAACCCTACACTGCGCGTGGCCCGCCACGCACTTGGCCGGTTTTATTTAATAAAACGTTTTTGAAAGGAGCAAATCAAAAAGAATGTCATGTTTAAATACAGGAATAGGTAATTTGTTTGTTGTTCATCTATAAACAGCTAACCTGTACCTACTCATCCTGTACCTAATAATAATTGTACAAGTCATGCGCTTGAAATTGTACCAAGAATACTGTATTTCTCTTGAATCAACCCTAAATGTATAAGGGGGTAAATTTTAGCTAATCTACTACCTACTTATCTACCTACTAATTTTTACGTAAAATCAAAGTCTTCATTTAATGTTAGTACGAGTTTTAAATAAAATATTTTGTTTACTTAACAAAAAATAATGAATTCCTTTCAGTAGTAGGTACATGTCGGCGACCAAGCCAGATCTTTTCACGTTAAGGGTCTAATCACGGTGAAATTACACACCAAATATCACTTATTTTATTTCAGTGCAATATCTAACAAAGGAATGCATGCCATTTTCACTATTCGATTGCTTTTATATTTGTATCTCAAGGTTATAACGGAAATATAGCAATACAACTTCTTTTGTATAAAGAACAAATAAAATTACTGTAAAATAATTCTTGAACCATAGCTTAATAATCAAAATAAATATTTAAATGAATTTTACGTAACTCTAAATGGTTTATTTTAAACAAACTATGTTTATTTAAATAATACCAACCAACAGTCATAATTCCTGCAGATGGCGCTACAAGGAGATTCTAACATAGATTACACAAAACGTTATTATAAATTTTGCAATGATTAAATTTGATTAAAGTTAATGTTAATAACTCTAATAGATTTTATTATAAATATTTAAACAGCAAACTATTATTTCAATAGTAAATGGTGATATTGAACAATAAATTAGACATCAAACATTCAAAGAGTCAAAACGGTGTCTATTTAATATTAGACCTTGATAAATAACTGTTTAATATTTACCCATAATTATTTGAATATCAATCTCATCTATTTCACACATTTTTATAATTATTTAAACGATAATAAACTAAAATATAGTTTATCAATATTTTCCACTTATTGCCGATACATGACGCTTGCGCCCATATACACGTCTTGAGTCAGACTTATTTTGTATACCTACACTATAGACACAAGATAATCAGAAGACGATATCTTGTAAAAATGCAGGATTTGTATCAGAATCAATCGGAAATTTTTTTATCACTTTGACGAACAAAAATTTTGTACAATTCAACTCATGATGACTCCAAACATAAAGAACAAGTACCTAGGTCCCTATACATTAAAATTTTAAAAACCCCTGACATTCGCCATTTTGTCGTGGCGGCCATCTTGGGTTTGCATAGTGCTATTCTACTAGTCAAGCCCTTTCTTTCATTTGAAACCCATGACACACACACGACAGACTTATAACGAAAGATCGGAAAAGGTAGTGCAATTTGGGGAGAACGACCTGGAACATTGTCAACACTATGGATATTATGACTGCGGGATTTCTGTCTTGCGCGAATAGATCACTAACCATTCGTCTCTCAGACTACGCATACCCACCGCGTTTCATAATTCGGTAGGATCCCCTCATCCGCACTCCCTCCCCCGCTCAGTACCTTCCTGACCTATTAGTGACCCACGTGCCCTCGTTGCGGTCGCACGCGCATTGTTTCAGAAGATACAGCCGTCGAGTCATCTGACAGACGAAAGGTTAGTAGCTGTGTAACTTTATTTTGAGTTTAAACATTTATTTATTTTCAATATACCTTCATTATATTTTTTTCTAATCGGTTGTTTACCTTTTATCTACCACCCATGATCAACTCTCTATCAATGATGGTACCAAGAAGCCAGAAATTATTAATTTTTATAATTCTACAGAAGGCGCTGTGGATACTGTGGATCAAATGTGCTCAATCATGGGTACTGGTCGCAAAACCAATATATGGCCGCTATGCTTGTTTTATGATACTTTGAACATTAGTATTATAATGTTTACGTATGCAACATAATTAGAGACCATAAGAAACTGCTGAAGAGGAGAGAATTTGCTTTGCAAATGGCGGATGAACTTATGGCTTCTTGAGCGCCTTATACGGTGACTTTGAAGTGTGATTTGAAAAGGAGTATTGAAGATATTCTTAACATCTAACAGCCACAGGAAAGCTGTATCCAAGAGCTTTCTAAAACAAGGAAAATTTGTGGATTTTGCCCGGCAAAAAAAGGCGTATTACAAAATATACTTGCACATACTCCAAAAAGGCCATTTGCGGGGAACACAAAGTTCCTATTTGTAGTAATTGTAAGAATTAGTATTGTTTTTTTGATTGCCTAATTAAAGCACTTTAAGTTTTTGTTACTTTTATAAAATACATAATTAAGGTTTTGAAAATATGTGTTTTATTGCGTAGTCTGTGAGTCGAAAGGTTAGTGACAGTGTTACTCCGATTTAAGGTTAGTGATCTAGGGTTAATGTTCAATATGGAAGAGATTTCTCTTTTTCATGTTGTTCTGAGCAAGGAAACCAGGGATAATATATCATTTTGGCATATTCATAGTATGATATCATGCGAAATTGCACTACCTATTCGGATCTTTGCTTAAAACACCCCGTCGTTTTTGCGTCGGGGGTTAAAAAACTGCGAGACACTCACTCACTCACAGATTCTCAATTAAAATTAAAATAGATAATATTAAAAATAGCTTTTCAATAGCCAAAAAACAGTACAGCAAAATATCTTCATTTACTAAGTTTTATCGGACAAGAAGAATAATATAATTTAGGAAACTCCCAGAATTGTAACTTGGCACTGAATTTTTATTCAAATCGCAGTCGGATTTGGGCCAAGTTTCCGACATTGAGTTTGAGATGTAGTACGAAGATAGGTGAAAAATGTTCCCACCCTACTGACTTTATAACCAGAAACTACGGTAGGTACCTACCTATTATATTTATAACTATGTAAGTAATATCTATAATATAAATGTTATTTATTGTAGCTGCTAAAAAGATGCAAAAACATTTAATTTAGGAGACATTTTTCATTTCTCGATGATCTCATACAACAGAAACGTCATGGCGGTAGGCAGGTAGATATAGGTAAGTACTAAGTACCTATCTACTTCAGTTTAGAGAATATAGGTTTCGCTTCTATGTTTTCTCGGAGGAAGTACCTACTTACTTAAGCGCTCAACTTAACGCTAACTCAAAAACCGGCCAAGTGCGTGGCGGGCTACGCGCAGTGTAGGGTTCCGTAGTCACAATCATCGAAAAACAGATATAACTCCTTAACCTGTGAACCCTACTTAGCCATGATAGTTTTCCTTTAAAATTGATTATATATACTACTGCTGTGAATTTTTTCAAGTTCCTATATACTGCCATTTGGCTGATAGAGGGGGGGACACTTGAATCTAACAAAAATTAGCACTTTAAAACATCATATTTTACAAACGGATCTAGAAATCGAAAAATGATATTCCCACACCCACAGTATTTTTAAAAAACCTATTCAGCGATACCCCACACTATGGGGTAGACGAGAAATAAAATATTCATCCCCACTTTACATGTAGGGGAGCTACCCTAAAAAAAATATTTATCAAAATTTTATTTCACCACTTTGTCGGCGTGATTAATATTTATACTCATGCCAAATTACAGATTTCTAGCACTAATAGTCTCTGAGATTAACCGAGGACGGACGGACGGACGGACGGACAGACAGACAGACGGACGGACATGGCGAAGCTATAAGGGTTCCTTGTTTACTACGGAACCCTAAAAACCTTACTAAACCATTTCTTATTGCCATCCCATTTAAAAGTACGGTTAATACGGACTATACTTGCTTGCTTACCTAATCTGTGGTAGGTAGGTACGGCTTTTATATAGACCGATAAATAATTAGTATGTAAATGCGATCTACATTTATCAGATTTGTTGGAATCAATGTTTAATGTTTATTGACATTTAATTGGTGTAATAAAGCGATTATAAAGGTGTGAACATACTTATAACCCGTGACATAGACGTTGAATATGTCGCGTCCGGCCACGGGTATTGTGATTCTGGTCATAGAAAAAATTACGATTTGACTTTTCTTGCACCTAGCACAAAAATAATTGTTTGGCCACACTTTGATATTCTTCTGCCAAAATACCTAGTAAAGGGTTGAAAATATACCTACCTACTCTCGTATAAACTAATACGATGTAAATATGTATGTAGAAAAGTATTTATTTTAAACAAAACGCTGATGGACCAACATTCATAAGTATCAAGTGTTAAAAATAAATAAGCCGAACCTATACCCGTATTACGAATTCCCCGGAATTCTGACAGCTGTCATTGTCATTTACAGATGAGTTATTTGTATGGAGAACAGGGTTAACATCTACGAAGTACGATTTTACCCCAAACTACTTTAATTCCCTGTCATCATAAAAAGCCATATGCCGCGTAATAATATTACTCGTTTCGCCTTAAAATAGAAAATACCAAGAGTGGAAACTAGAAAGTGCACACTGACAGCAACAGAAAACAAAAGAAGCACATTGAAAAAATTTAGTCAAAAATGGATGTCGAATGACATTATCACCATGAAGTGTCTGTCAGGCATTTGTCATATCTACATGCGGCAGTTGATTTGTATTTGCATAAGTTTCGAATTTTTTATCTTTTTTGTGGGAATTGTTTTATCTCTGGTAACATTACGAAACGTCAGAATTCCAGGGAATTAGTAATACGGGTATAGGTACCTACCAATTCATATTTACCGCCGCACTTGAAATATTGTAACGTTCTTTATCTGACATATTCTATCTAGGTAGGTATCACAGAATAATCTACAATTGCAAATACTTACACAAATACACGGGCAATACAGATTAAATTAAACAATTGTACACAAAGGAGCGTTGAAGTCGACTGAAATTAGATATAGGAGACCGATATGACACCATAAGTACCTACTTAATGTTTGTCCAAGTCCAAATTATGGGAAAATTAATTTAGGTAAGTATAAGTATGAGCATTCCATCCAAAGTGAATTCGAGACCTACGTGTCCAACTTTAAGAAAGGCTTTCCCGTGCATTCGAACTGCAAACCGAATGCAAACTGCAGTTTAGAATTGCGCAGTCAGTCGGTAGTCGGCACAGTCGGTTGTCAAATGCAGTCCGTCTGTCCAGATCTTAAGGCTGGTTACACACCTGTACAGGCGAATCGTACGGTAGAGCCCGCAGTGCTCTGAAACGAGCTTTTTTTTTCTCAGAGTCATGACTCATGATCACTTCCAGAAGTCATATCGATCGCTCTTGGGATAGTAATGCGTAATACGGTGTTAGACGACCTCCCTGGCGCAGTGGTGAGCGCTGTGGTCTTATAAGTGGGAGGTGCCGGGTTCGATTCCCGGCAGGGGCAATTTTATATTTTCTAAATTGTCTCTGGTCTGGTTTGGTGGGAGGCTTAAGCCGTGGCTGGATACCACCCTACCGACAAAGCCGTGCCGCCAAGCGATTTATCGTTCCGGTACGATAACGTGTAGAAACCGATCAAGGGGTATACATACCTCTTCCAAGTTAGCCCGCTTCCATCTTAGACTGCATCATCACTTACCATCAGTTGAGATTGCAGTCAAAGGCTAACTTGTAGTTGAATAATAAAAAAAATAAAAAAAAAACCGGCCAAGTGCGTGGCGGGCCACGCGCAGTGTAGGGTTCCGTAGTCACAATCCTCGAAAAACAGATATAACTCCTTAACCTGTGAACCCTACTTAGCCGTGATAGTTTTCCTTTAAAATTGATTATATACCCTACTGCTGTGAATTTTTTCAAGTTCCTATAATTATACTGCCATATTGGCTGATAGAGGGGGGGGACACTTGACTCTAATAAAAATTTGCACTTTAAAATATCATATTTTACAAACGGATCTAGAAATCGAAAAATGATGTTCACACACCCACAGTATTTTTAAAAGACCTATTCAACGATACCCCACACTATGGGGTAGACGAGAAAAAAAATATTCATCCCCACTTTACATGTAGGCCGGGAGCTACCCTAAAAAAAAATATTTATCAAAATTTTATTTCACCACTTTGTCGGCGTGATTAATATTTATACTCATGCCAAATTACGGATTTCTAGCACTAATAGTCTCTGAGATTAACCGAGGACGGACGGACAGACGGACGGACATGGCGAAACTATAAGGGTTCCTTGTTTACTACGGAACCCTAAAAACGGTGTGCTCCCACGATCCCTCCGAAATCGAGTAAGTAAGTAGGTACTTACAACTCTACTCTGCTAACAGTTGTCTAGAGTCATCATTATCAACTCATTACCGGCACACTACCCTGTAGTGGGTCAATGAGTCGGGTCTCCTCTCAGAGTGAGAAGGGTTTAAGCCGTAGTCTACCACGCTGGCCGAGTGCGGATAGACTTCACACATTTTAAGAACATAATATTATTATATGCATTCTTCAGACGATTTTATTAAATCGTCTGAAGAATGCCGGTACATTGAAGATTTTTGCAAAATAATAACTGGGGGATGTTAGGGATAAGTAATAGAACGTAAAAAAGCTATTTTTGAAATTTTTGTCTGTTTGTCTGTTTACCTGTTTGTCTGTATGTTTGTGCGCGCATCACGTAAAAACTACTGAATGGATTGAAATGAAACTCAGCATGATTTAAGTTCATACTATGGAGTAACATATAGGATACTTTTTATCCCGAAATTCAGCACGGTTACCTTGGGAAAGGGGATGAAAGTCAAAATGTGTACTTAGCTGTAATTCGTTAACGGGTGGTCCGATTTCATTCATTCTTTTATTGTTAGAAAGGAAATACTTTAAAGATTACTGGCTTATCTCTGAAAGGCTGGACCAATTTTGATGGGACTTTCACTGGGTGACTGGCGTATGTTTACATTTTGGTCTACCTAAACATCATCAGTGAACTTTTAACAGTTTTTAGCAAGGTATGAGCTCAAAGGAGCTTAGGAAAAATAAAATGATTCTCACGGGATTTTTAATAACCAATATTCACGCGAACGAAGTCGCGGGTGTCCGCTTGTACGCACATAAAACGCATAACTCCGAAAAGTTGAGGTGCGTGCAGGGGATCAAATTCGGTCCCCTCGAAAGAATAATAAAAGAGAATAAATAATGCTTAATTAGATTATCATCAGTTTTTAGCTAGTGATATCTAATAGTCGGGATCGATTGCTTAAAGGTGCTGATAGACTACTTGAGCATTCACTTGTAACAGAACATCGAGCATTCGCCGTTTTTATTTTTGTCGAACTGAACAACGAGCCGAGCCCAAGAGCCCATAGAGCCAAATATTGCTACGAACATCTTGAGAATTCTAGCGAACGCTCGTCAAAGAGCTTCATGAACGGTCAAATCTGCTCGCTAGAATGCTCGCCAGAACGCTCGATAGAATGCTCGCTAAAATGTTCTCGTATTTTTCTGTGATGTAACATTCGCACGAATGCTCATTACAAGTGAATGCTCAAGTCTATCAGCACCTGCTAAGTTCACCAGCATCACCTTAACGTGCTCCCCGAGGCACGGAGGTCGCTAATTCTAGGAATATTTTATCGCCATGATAGCTAGGTATCTCGGATTAATTTTCTGATTCATTGAAAATACATCGTTATCTTTTCATCTAAGTATGTCTATATTCTCTACAGTCTACAGCCTCAATACAGCAACATAATGGCGAACGTGCGTCAACGTTTGTCATTCTGAATTGATTATTCTGTGAACGAGTTAGAGTCTATCTTATTATATGTTTAATATGCTCGCAGTTCGTTGCATACACTCGAAGCTTGCAGATAAGATTGGCGCGTTTAATCTATGGTTAATGAAATTGAACGCCGATCTCGCTCGGACGTTGCGTTTAAAATTCGAATAGGATTATCGTCGCGCGTATTTTTTTTTGTAAGTGCATTTTTTAAATTAAGCATTGGATTACAGTTTTTTTGGTGGGTATCGATCGTCATCTGATACTTAACTGTGAGTTGAACTACTTTCTATTTTCTTTAAAAACAAATAATTAAACTACCTTAAGTGCAGGGTATACCTATCCACCTACTTACCATTTACTAATACATAATATAATGTAAAACTTACCTACCTATCTATAATAGGTACATATATCTAGCCTAGCCTGGTTGTGTTTTCGAGGGATGGCTGACCTTAACACATAAAATCTAGTAAGGACAGCCATACTGTACGATCTATTATTGTAGCATAGGCTAAGTTTTATAGATCAAATCCTTTTGTAACTTTTTTTGTTGGTAAATAAATGATTATTATTATTATTATTATTATATTATATATCTAATGTCTGGTTTACTCATCGTCCTTTGCTGGCCATAGAGATCTTGTAGAAACTTCCATCACCGCAGTCTTGTGCCGCTTGTAGATAGCAGCTCGGAGCTAAGTTTCATGTCATTCGTCCACTTAGTAGGGGGTCTGTTAACAATGCGCTTTGCAGTACAAGGTCGCCATTTCATTTCCAGCAACTCGTGACTTCAATGTCTACCGGTTCTTCGAATTATGTGCCCAGCCCATTGCCACCCATCACCTTAATAAGAGCTTAAAATATTTTCATGTGCAAATGGTTGTTCCATAGGCGTCGTGGTGGCGTCCGCTATTTTGAGTCACATGGCATGAGTAGAGAGTAGATAGGTACACACTCTACTTATTACGTAAAACGCCACTGACTCCCCTTCGCCAATTTATCGTTTGCCGTTACGACTCGTTGTCAATGTGAATCGACCCTAATATTATATTTCAACGCAAACACAGATTTCCAAGTGAAATATTTGTAACACCTACTGAGGTAGGTAAGTACTTATCTAGGTATTAAAACTAACTTCTGCTCCGACAAAGCTTAGGAAACTAAACTATTATTTTAAGCTTATTGCGAACGAAGTTTTGAATGCGGTGGAGTCCGACTAAGGTCTAGTTTGTATACTCTGACTTGAGACAGACTAGGTACCTATAAACGAGACAAATATAGGTAGGTACCTATCCCTGACGTAAATCTGTCCCGTTTTTAGGGTTCCGTAGTAAACAAGGAACCCTTATAGTTTCGCCATGTCCGTCCGTCTGTCTGTCCGTCCGTCCTCGGTTAATCTCAGAGACTATTAGTGCTAGAAATCTGTAATTTGGCATGGGTATAAATATTAGTCACGCCGATAAAGTGGTGAAATAAAATTTTGATAAATATTTTTTTTAGGGTAGCTCCCCTACATGTAAAGTGGGGATGATTTTTTTTTTTCTCGTCTACCCCATAGTGTGGGGTATCGTTGAATAGGTCTTTTAAAAATACTGTGGGTGTGGGAACATCATTTTTCGATTTATAGATCCGTTTGTAAAATATGATGTTTAAAAGTGCTAATTTTTATTAGAGTCAAGTGTCCCCCCCCTCTATCAGCCAAATGGCAGTATATAGGAACTTGAAAAAATTCACAGCAGTAGTATATATAATCAATTTTAAAGGAAAACTATCATGGCTAAGTAGGTTTCACAGGTTAAGGAGTTACATCTGTTTTTCGAGGATTGTGACTACGGAACCCTACATTGCGCGTGGCCCACCACGCGCTTGGCGGGTTTTTAACTCTATCTTATGTCTGCGTAGAATCAGAGCAAAAGTTGAGTTAGAGATCTCAACCTAAGTAAATAACTATTTAGGTACCTTCCTACCTACTTAAGTAAGTAGTTAGGTTAGGTTAGTAAATGTAGGTACATTTAGCTTAGTTTTAATTTTGTAACGTTTCTTCTGTATTACATTTTCTGTGTCCCTTGATACTATCATTATGTAAGTATTTATTTACTTCTGCCACTATAATATTATCTATCTACTTATAAGTAATAGATATTAACACACTTAACTGATAAAGAAGATTAAAGTTGTTTAAACTGTTAATTCCATAAGCCCCTTAGTTCAGGGCCAACATGAATATTTCGTCTTAGTTAAAGTTATTTACCAACAAATACATACTTACCTACATAGGTAGTAGGTACTACCTACTTACTTACGGCAAAATGTCGGACAGCATTGAAGAGTTGTCACGGCAATACATGGAAAATGTATGGCAACACCAAGGCAGAAGTATTGGTTAGTATACCTACCTGCCAAGGTAGTTAACAGGTATTTCTATTAACCTACCTACCAAGGTAGAGTTAAAATTAAATCGACTAGATAAGCTATGTAACTAGGTACCTTCAGTAATCAGTAGATTAATAATTAATCTACTGATTACTGAAGGTACCTAGTTAATTGTACCCTAATCAGTTTTGAAAAAAATCTGTTCAAAGTGATATAACTCTAATTATATCAATATTCACGATAAATATACTAAAAATAAAATGTGAAAATTAATATAATCGCACTTATACCACGAAGCACGAAAAATAATGCATGCAGAAAATTACTTATTGAGGTTACAACTTGAAATATATCTATATGCACGATATTTTTGCAAAAATGCTGCCACTTATATCACTTTGCACAAAATTATCTCTGAAACTATAATAGTTAGAAGAACGTGGGTTAGACCAAAAAAAAGCTAATTTTTTTCTGATCATTTATATGTAAAAATCTCAAAAAGGGTACAACTCGACTTAGATCACTCATCACAGGAGGCACAGAATTACACCTAGGTAGGTAGATACAATATGATGAGTGACGAGATTCCATTAGAACGTAACTAGGATCTATTAATAGAAAGCAATAAAATGACTATTATTTGTCAGAAGCAGGTTAATAATAAAGTAATTAGCCCATTTTGATGAAATGACGATTAAAAATATCTGACAGAATAGTGCCAATTGGTACGAGTAAATATAATTATAGCTATAAGTACCAACTAGTTGTACTTATTTGAAAACACCTAGGAGAACACAAACGATCGTAAAAGTTCTTATTTGATTTAAAATCGTTGTGGTGAGATGAAAGCGTTTAACTACCATGCAGCTACTGATGTCATCGTTCCTATCTATATTTATACATAGATATCTACTTACGTTTTCTACATGACAAAATCTATTTCTTTTCAGGATTATTTCCCATCCCCGAGTACCCAGAGTACGAGGCGGAGCGCGGCATGTGGTCAACCGCGCTGGACGTGCTACTAACAACGCTGCGATACATCGCGCCCGCCACTCTGCTCACTCTCTTCTGGGGTCAGCAGAGCTTCCTGTTCAGGCTACTGAAGTACATCGACTCGGCTGTCAGATCTTGTAAGCACCTCTTTAAAGTTTCAAGATACCAATCAAAGATCCTAATCCAAGAGGTCCAGCAAGTGTTCTAACAACACTGCGATACATCGCGCCCGCCACTCTGCTCACTCTCTTCTGTGGTCAGCAGAGCTTCCTGTTCAGGCTACTGAAGTACATCGACTCGGCTGTCAGATCTTGTAAGCACCTCTTTGAAGTTACTAATCAAATTAGATCCTAATCCAAGAGGTCCAGCAAGTGTTCTAACAACACTGCGATACATCGCACCCGCCACTCTGCTCACTCTCTTCTGTGGTCAGCAGAGCTTCCTGTTCAGGCAGGACTGAAGTACATCGACTCGGCTGTCAGATCTTGTAAGCACCTCTTTGAAGTTACGAATCAAATTAGATCCTAATCCAAGAGGTCCAGCAAGTGTTCTAACAACACTGCGATACATCGCACCCGCCACTCTGCTCACTCTCTTCTGTGGTCAGCAGAGCTTCCTGTTCAGGCAGGACTGAAGTACATCGACTCGGCTGTCAGATCTTGTAAGCACCTCTTTGAAGTTACCAATCAAATTAGATCCTAATCCAAGAGGTCCAGCAAGTGTTCTAACAACACTGCGATACATCGCACCCGCCACTCTGCTCACTCTCTTCTGGGGTCAGCAGAGCTTCCTGTTCAGGCTACTGAAGTACATCGACTCGGCTGTCAGATCTTGTAAGCACCTCTTTGAAATTATCATTTAAGTTAGATTAAGTAAGTATTAAAAAAAAAATTATGCAAATCGGTTCAGAAATCTAGGAGTAAGTAATCGGTGACCATGTACATAGAAAAAAAAAACGCGCCGAATTGAGAACCTCCTCCTTTTTGGAAGTCGGTTAATAAGAAATCCCGCAAGAGGTTTAGCACGTGTTTCAACAAGTCAACCGCGCTAAACATTCTATTAACAGCATTGCGATTCTGTTCACTCACTTCTGGGATGAGCAGTCTCCTAAGTCCTACTCCAGCTTCTGAAGTGCATCGGCTCAGCCGTGAGTCAGATATAACCATCTAAGTACAGTTACCAATTAAATTAGATCCTAATCCTCTGAAAATAAGAAGTCCCGCAAGAGGTCCAGCAAGTGTTTTAACAAGTCATCCGCGCTAAATCCTTCTATCAAAACTGCCTTCTACTAACTCGTGAGGTGTGAATAAATAGCGCTACTTCCGAATTTTTCATGTGTCACACATGAATTATTTCATCTTACAGTGTGACGAAAATCACAATGTCTCTGTTATTTGTAATCTGATACATCCGCTAAACTTAATTCAATGAAACTAGAATGATACGACATATATTATGTACTAGGTAAACCGAAAATCTGATATCATCATGATAATCATTATCAACCCATTACCCACTACAGGGCACGGGTCTCCTCTCCAAATGAGAAGGGTTCAGGCAGTAGTCCACCACGCTGGCCAAGTGCGGATTAGTAGACTTCACACGCTTACTGAACATTAGGGGTACGGAGAACTCTCAGGCACTCTCACGATATTTTCCTTCACACCGTAGTGGAGAACTCTCAGCCACGGGCATGCAGGTTTCCTCACAATATTTGCCTTCACCGTCACAGCCCCCGCACACTGGGCCTCTAGTAGCGACGACTAGTGGCCGCCACAAGCCGCGGAAGAGATTTTTCATACATTTTCTTGTGACTCGAACGCGGTCACTCGATCGCTCAGTGTGCGGTGGTACCATATAAAATGTACAAAAAATCTGTTCCGCGACTTGTGGCCGGCCACTAGTCGTCGGGGGCTGTTAAAGCAAGTGATATTAGATTACTCAAGAATGATAACAAATTGTTAATTTCAGTGATATTTTCGAGCGAAGAACAGAAACAAACCGTGCTACAATGGCTGGGGGAAGCGGGGCCAGTTCGCGTAGAGAAGCTGGAGGTGGTGTGGCGACACGGGTGGATAGTCTGCGGGGTGCTGGACGCGGCTCTGCCGGGAGCCTGCGCCGGTCACCCGCCCACGAAACTTTCACTGAAGCATGCGCAATCGATCGCCGATAATTACCTTGGTGTCGAACCGGTAAGATCTTTATCTAACTACTTGCTAGCTAATGCCGGCTCGCGTAAATATATGTTTTAAAAATCCCGTAAAAGCTTTTTGATATTCCGGGATAAAACCGGGAACCATGCCCTATTTCAACCACTTCAAACCTTTTTTTCGTGACTATTTACTAAACTTCAATTCTGTTCACTTTACTCTTCTTCTTTAGATCTTTTAGAACTTAAACTGAGCCCATAAACCGCGGCGCTAACTCGTGACATTTTATTCATGCTAAACACTTAGATGCCTCGACCCTTTCCGTCATTTGGCAATACCAATCATTCCTTTCCTATGATCCGCAACAAGTGTCTTGTCAAGAGAGTGTCGCACACTAATTATATACGACACTATCAAAGGACAATATCGATCACAACGCTTCCCCTATTCTTGCCATTAACTATGAACCTAAAACAATATTACTACATAGGTATTCAACAATATAAGATTTAATTTTTAATAAAAGAAACTTTTATTAATGCTAATGTTATAATTTTATCATTTACAGGTATTTTCCCGTCAAGAACTCGAATCAAACGACTCTCTAAGCAGGCATCAAGAATGGAAGCTAATAAACTATTTAGATAGCATTCGATCAGCTCTGTCCAAACTGACACCACCGACACCTAAATCGACAAATTCACCAAGTCAAAAAGCGACCGCCGAAGAAGTCACGCATTTTACTCTTGACTACATCGCTAGAGGTTCGGGGCTTGTAGCGTCACAACTCAATCACAAAGTTTATTTCAAAATATACCCTACCGCCCAACAATCACTGGATCCGGGAGAAATCAATATTCTGATACACGGACCTAAGGACACTTACGGGATAAACGTAATACCGCCAATACTGGGAAAAGCTCAGATGATAAGACAAAATCTATTAGGATTGCAATCGAAAACATGCTATACCGAAAAAGCTCTCCCGATTACCCAAGGAACCGCGTATCTCCGATCATACGGCAGTAACGATATTAACAAAACGTTTTATATCCCCAAAACTAAATACGACATAGATATAGATATTGAATTGAAACACGATCACGCTAGAGTCGGTTACGTTGCAAACTTAGAAGGAAAATATGAAATATCAATAACGAGCAGGGGACAAAACGTCGTTGGTTCACCGTTCAAAGTGACTGTTTCGAACAACATAATAGGAAACCTAGAACGAGACAGTTTTTGTTTGGAAGATGGTGAAGAAATAGACATTGTAGATGTGAAAACAGACAGAAAAGTAGTTTTAAGGATTGTTGATTTTGTTACGGAAAAAATGCTGCTCAACGAGAATGGTACTTTTGAGAAGATAAGTGATGAAGAGGCCCGATACTTAATGCAGACTGAAAATGTGAATGTACCTAGCAAACACGTTGTCGAAAGTAGACTGAAAAACAAAGAAGTTAAAAGTAAATCCAAATCGAATAAGTTTTATCAAATAGCAAAAAAAGTTTTAACTTTATGCCGAATTTGTAAAATTTTTCATAATCGTAATGACAGAAAACTTAAAACAAATGCTAAATATATAAAAGGCTCACGGCCAAAACAATTTCCAGATATTCCAAATTCAACAATGTATGACAGTCAACTGAAGAGTCATACTTTATTAAAGAACACTAAAAGGATCGTTGTTCCAGAAAATATCTCAGTATCTCTTTTAACTGAAAAGCCAACAGCATTGGAAAAAGAAAAGAAAGTAATCGATACTCCAGACTTGAACATCG